>CM074298.1:10490665-11811498 GCA_037194245.1 Opsariichthys bidens
TAATAAAAAAAAATACTGATTCATTCAGGAACGCAACTCCCACATTTTGCTTGGAGACATGAGAGTTGTTTGAAAATCTTATTGGTAGGGCAAAAATAGACAAAGTATCTGATAATACTGTGTCTAGAATGTAACTTACTTATCTTAACTTCTTGTATATTAAACTGTTGTATAAAATCAATATCACACTATAGCAATTGTGACATTGTGCATTATAAAAACTGGTTTAAATTAAGCATTTATCAGTCAAATTTGGGTGTAAATAAACATTTGAATTTAATGATTGAATTTACATTTAATTATAATAAATCAGTGCTTATTGTGTGAAAATGTAGTGAAGAAAACCGTTGATTATATACTATTATTACTACTATAGACCTACAGTTAAAGGAATAGGCTGATCACAGACATGAGTGGTTATAGAGATTAGTCATAGTGATATGATAAAGACTCAGGGATAATTAAGACTCAAATTTTAATAACGCATACTTAATCATTCATAGCTTAGCTGACTAAAGTAGACCCAGGGCCAGACGCGCACACACACACACACACACACACACACACACAACTGCATGTATTATTTAGCTGTATTTCACTTTTACCAATCGCTCCCGAGTAGATAAACAGACAAATACACACTTCAGCACTTCTGTAATTGGCTTATAGGAGACACAAGTGGTTCTCCTGAACGTGTATGGGTATACAGACTCACTTTTGGATTGATGAAAATTAAACATTTTAATAGCATAGTATTAAAGTTGATGTAAAAATGACCAAGGATTTGGGATTAAAATGAAATGTAGAGGAAAATTTTAAGGGCATAAATGCAGACAAGCAATTGATCATAGTTTGATGTTGAGAATAAACCAAACAACTAATATTATTTGTGAATACAGGCACAAGTGAGTACAGAATGGAGAGAGGTAATACACAGGTGAATCGACATTTATTCAATTTTTAAATTTGAAAACACATAATGAATATATGTATATCACAGTCCAACCAAATTGATCTGTCACTATGGTAAACTTAAAGCAACTGCAAAACTATCCCTCTCTCTTTAGTCTGAGACATAAATTGAGTGTAAGAAGAAAACAAACAGTCTACCAGGGAGAGAGAAAAATAAAGTGAGGGAGAAGAGGAGTGCCAAAGAGACTCAAGGGATGGTTAGGATTTATGGTTCAGTAGATGAACTCACGATCAGATAATTCAAAAGTTAATCGCTTTCCATAACTCTCTTGCACATAATCTTGCTCATCTTTTATCAATGACAACACCAAATACCAGAATAAACTGCACCTCACACACTTGCATGCGCACGCACCGCTTGTTTATGAGAAGAAATAATGGCCATTAAAAAGTTTGCTTTCCATCATGAAATAGCAGCAGTTTGGTGAACAGCTATGCTTTTACAGTCCATCATTGAGCCTTAGAAATGTAATGGGGATCAGGGATGCAACAAGATCTTCAGATACTGTTGGACCTTCATTTTTTAAACCAGTACAGGAGCTTTATATGCTTCTTTTTATCTGAAGAGATATGCTGTTAATTAATTACTCATTTGCTGTTCAACAATCAATATCATCACTAAAATATTCTGTGTTTTATTAAAAAACAGAGCAGCGCAACTGAATCTCTTTACACTTCGGACCCATGCTGGCTATGTTATTTGAAATATGCTCTTGAATGTTTGTCTGTCAAGTTGCAGTCATTACCCACTGGGGTGGATTGAGACATGGGGAGTTGAAAGCATAATGCTAGCAGGCAGTTCAAGCCAGGACAGATAACCCGATACTATGCACTGACTAAGGTAAATTACTCTTACCTAGTTTATTTGCTTCTTCAGATTACATTTTGAAACATTTGATGCTAAGAACATGTTCACATGCATTGGCATCACCTTTTGGCCTGAACCAGTTTTAAGGGGAAAGTCACGATATGAAGGCTGAGCTCATGAATATTAATTAGGTAATACTACAATTTCTTACACAAGGACCACTTTATGGCATAAAGGGGTGGAGATATTTACACAGTAAGTGATGCTAATGTCTATAATTTGCAGAGTATAATAATGTTTTATCTTTCAAATTACTTGCCATAAACCTAATTTTATGGAATATGAGCAATACTTATGGGCCTGGAAAGACACAAAAACATATTTGTGTCATCTGAGTTTTGACACTTTAACACAAAGGACGTGTAAAAATAAAATGCAAATAAACATTTAAAGATGTTTACAAAAATGTAACAGCTGGCACCACACTGAAACCCCAGAAATGTTCTTTCTGTGTAGGCTAAATGCATGCTTGTTAGTGGCAAGATAAAAAGAATGGAAAGATGGAAAAGGAAAAATGGAGGAGTGAGGGAATTTGTAGCTGTAATTGAATAGATTTGGTTTGTTACCACACTGTTGTTAGGTGTCAAACTGAGAAACATTGTGTGTGTGTTTGTTTTAGCATGAAAGTTAGAACCTATTCATTCTTATGGGCATAGCGGCATGAATGTTTATTTGTGTGTGTCTGTGTGTTTGTACGTTGTCCATGAATGAGACCAAGAACCTGAAAAGGCACATGCTGATTATTATTTTTTTTCCCCATTCTGACCACACAGTACCTCCTTCTCAGCAAGTATCATTAATAGGTTTTGTTTTTCCAAAAAATAAAAGGTAAACTACACTATGAGGTATTTATTGTGTACATTTCCACCAGACTTGATGAATGTGATGTCCTCAAAATGACTCATGAGCGTCGTTTTAGTACTGTGGAAGAAATTTTCATTTTAACTCTAATTTTTAATTAATCATAACCAACATTTCTTTTCCTTATGGGGATAACATGTATATATGTTTTTGAATACTGATTTTGTCTAACACTTGGGTCAAAATTACTGTTTGTCTGAAAACAACAAAAAAAGAAATAAAACTAAACAGGTGTCCAGTTTTGTTATGTATGTCCAACCTCATGATCGAGATATACCTAGTAACTAAGAATCATACATAAGTAGAATCAATCAAGTTGAAGGAAAAAGATGAATTATAATGAATCATGTCACTCTCTTTGTGGGGGGATTTTCTCTTAAATTGTCCGTGATATTGTCCGAGAGTATTGAAGGCATTGTCTGGAGTCAGTCTGATTACTGCCGTACTACAATATTTCAAAAATATTTAAATATTTTAAATAAACCTGCTCTGTCTTGTCTGTCAACGTGTTGTCAGCGTCCTCTTTGCTCCGTGATGTATTTTTCACCTCGTGAGAACATGATGTGTGGCGTGAGAGCGCATGGTTTGTCGGACAAAGCAACAGTAACGAAAGGGGTCTTTGCAAATGGTCAATTAGGACAGAATTTCTACCACAGTAACAATGATAAAGGGATAGTTCAGTCAAAAATGACAAATCATTTTCTCATCCTCATGTCTTTACAAACCTGTATGGCAGTATTTTCTTAATCTTTCTTCTACCCTATATCTCTGCATGCTTTTTCAGCCCACATCCAAATCCCATGTAACACTCTTCAATTTTGGACAGTATTTCATGGGTTGGTGACCAGTACAGCTTCTGAAGCCCAACTAGCAGCCTTCTGGAGACATAGTAGATGTTCAGTGCAGCTCTCTAAGTGGATGATGATGTCTTTAAGGTAGGCTACTTGACAGCAGACACTGTGAGGTCTAAGTAGTACTCATCTTAATCTTAACATAGTTGCCCTATTCTGATTGTGGATACCCAGCAAGCAATAGCTGTCATTTCACAGTCTCGGTTAACTAGAGAACCGATATAGTCTAGCTATGAGTAACCCACTTCAGCCAAAATAATATTGAATTTGGTTACATGTCATTTTTGCCAAATAACTTGGGGGGGATGTATGATATTCCACCATGTATGTAAAGTTGAGGTATTTGGTTTCATTTCTTTGACATGTTCTATGCGTAGCCATGACCTAGCTCCAAGTCAGACTGGCTATTTATAGTTTATTCATGGAATATCATTAGACGACTATTAAATTGTCACTGAAAGCCCAAATTTTGACTGTTTCGATGGCTATTAGACATCTTTTAAATGCAAATTGCTTGCTGGGAAGGGGCACCTTTGAAGAGAACACGAGACCCAGTCCATCCCTGGAAAACCCAGTGCTACATTTTACTCAAAGTACCGGGACAGGGGTGTCAAACTTGGTATCTTGAGGGCCACAGCCCAGCAGAGTTAATCTGCAGTTGAGAGTTAATCAAGTCCTTCAGGCTTATTTGAAAACTACAGGTGGTAGGTACTTTTCAGCTATTTTTTTAGCTATAGTTTTCAGCTATTTTTTGCTTGTTTTATTATCTACTTGGTAAAAAAATCTGATAATTTAGAAAAATAAACGTTAACCCTGAACCTCAAGTATGAACAATGATTATATTGCCAGCTTATGATCACATATACACAAATTTTCTTTGTTTAAAAATTGTGTACCCAGTTCCACTGCATAAATATCCTCCATTCCATTTCCTACATGGCCACACACATTCATTTGATATGCAACACAAAGTGTGAGTGTGTGCTTATGCGTGCGCATTCTCAAGTGTGTGTGCTTTAAATGTCAAGGGTGTGTTGGTTTAGCATTTCATTTAGCATACAATTAAAAACAGGAAGAGGGGGTAAAGAGAGAAAGATCACGAAAGAAGTTAGCAGAGGGCAATTTACTAAAATAAAGGTGGGTGGAGGTGGACCAAGACAATCAGAAGTATTTATTGAGAAGATAAATGGTGAAAAGGAGAGATGGTGAAAAGGCTAAAGAGAAATTAAATATGGGGGAATGAATCAAGTGAGAATAGCAGGCATGATAAATAGTGGCTGAAAGAGAAAATATGAGGTATACACCTCAGAGAGAAAGACTGGAAAAAAAAAAAAAAAAATGGATGTGTAGATTCTCAGATATTCCTATAAAACTTACCGCAGTCTATTATTACAGTGTAGCAGTCTTTTGGTGGGAAGTAGCAGGTGAATATCTATTTCCACCCACTGGTAAGAAAAGGTATTGCAGTTTGTTGAATGAAGACTGGAGACAGAAAAAAGAGAAAGAAACTGAATAACATTGTATGTTTGGTATAATAATGGTAGTGACACTACAAAATTAAAACATAACTCATGAATATTAATTAGATTATTCAGAAACAAATTAGCCTAATCTGGCCTTATGGTTAGCGAGTTCGACCGGCAACCCAAAGGTTGCTGGATCGATCGCAGCACTGGCAGGAAATGACTGTGGTGCCCTTGTGTAAGGCACCTAACCTCCAATCACTCCCTGGGCGCCACAGGATAATGGGTCCCCACTGCTGCGGGTGTGTATCACGGTTTGTGTTCACTACTCATACTCTGTTCCTAATGTGTGTGCACTAACTTGGATGGGATAAAAGCAGGGGACAAATTCCGAGTATGGATCACCATACTTGGCCTTCACGTGTCACTTTCCCTTTCACTACTCTATATATGTTACGGAGATCCGGCCTGTAGTACAGTATTTTTATATTCACAGGTCAAAACTGAAATGAATAATAAAAATAGTATAAATGGCCAAAAACTGTAAAAAGAAATTAATAAAAAATAAAAATCAGTAAGGAATTACATTTTTAACATAAAGGTATGGCTCAATAAAGGATTATTTCTGCTGGCCCTGTTGAGCCATTATCTAAGATTTGTACTTTTCAGAGGCTTTAACAGATTATCTGACGATTGGCAGCATATTTTTGTGTGTCAGAAAGAGATATAATTTTATGAGATTTATTTATTATTTTATGTTTTTCCCTTTAAAAATAAATAAATAATGCTAATTATTTATGATTTTTGTTCAAATATTTGTATTTATTACAATTAATATTATTTATTACAATTTTATGATGTAAATATTTATTAAATATTTATGTATACATATGTAAAAGGATAAAGTACCTTCCATGTGTTGAATGTTAATGTTACCAACTGTTTTAGTTTGCAAGGCATGAAAACCTCCACAGGATCAACTAACAAGACTTTGTGAATTTACAGCACTGGCCTGATTTGTCAAGTGACAATAAACCTGCAAGAAACTCTTCCAGACTGGCCACATGCCATCAGGCCACCATAATGCTGAGCCTTGTAAGAAAAACACAGTTTGTGAAAAGTGTGTGTGTGTTTTACCTTAGTATGCTCTAATATTACCTATACTAACTCCTGCTTTGATCCAATAAAATCTACACGTGAACTGTGTTGCGTGCAATCCTATTACAGTATTAGACTGCCTCTACTGCTGTTAGTCCAGCTGATTTCAAAGTACTGAGGCAGAACTAAAATTCTATTCGCTAATTTTATAAAGAAATCCAGTGAAAACAGACCAACAAACAAATGCCTATTTAAAAACTCCAGAGAGTCTGAGAGAGATTTGCTGGAAAATGCCCCAAAAAATGAGTAAAGTGTATTGAAGGATAGAAATCAAGGGAAGGAGCAAGAAAAACGTGAGTAGGAACGTGAGGTCAGTTCTAATAATACTGATAAGACCTTGTCATGATCACCACACCATCTCATTCCAAGGAATGGAGGCAGTGTGGGATAACTGTGTGTGTGTCTGCCAGGTGTGTGTATGCATTTGGGATGTGTTTGTATGCGTGTGTCAGATTAGTGTTTGTTTGTTAGAGTTGTTTGTGTGCTTTCTGCAACTGTCTTTTCTCCTGTTCCACTGGATCCCTCATATTGGACTGGTGGTGCTGATCTGGCAGTACACGCACAAGAAGATTCAGTTTGATGCTAATCATGTCTACGGTACGAGTAGTGTGTGTGTGTGTGTGTGTGTGTGTTTGTGTCCATATGTGTGTAAAAATAAAGAGCTGTGCATCTTTTATCTCTATACATTGTTGTGGGTGTATGTAGTCAAGTTTTCTAATATTGCATACATCATAATATACTCATGTGTTTGTGATTGTGTGTGTTTGATTGTGTATCTGTGTGTTGAGTTTGAGATGCCATGTTTCAGTGGTCAAGCAGGCAGATGATCAAGTGACACAGCACTTTAATATTCTGATGTCACAGTGAGCAAGCGTTGCTCAAAGGGGGATTGATATTTATAAAACAGGAGAGGCTTATTAAACTTTTTTTCAAAGTCCATAAATCAATTCCAGAATTAGGCTACTGTATTGACTTGTTTCTTTAAAAAAGTAGAAATGGAAAGTGAGCTCTTACAATAAACTGATCTGATGTATTCAGGCTAGTATATTGACTAACTTGAGTGATAGTGTAAATGGCACAATATCCGGACATTTCCTATTAAAATTAATAAGCAAATTCTTTGTAAACACACTGTAGCTTAGCTTAACTAAATCTGGGAAGACTTCCTTTTGGAAGCCTTTACAGTCAATTTGAAAAGAACAGACCTGTCTTTACCTCTTGTATTGCATTTAATGATGCTATCGCTGAAATGATCAAATCGGTTGAGTAAAAATGAAGGGTGTAACGCTACATATATTCGTGCCGAACAACTCGGCGTTCACTGACACGACGAATAGCCTACAGACGGTCATCTGCGAATTGATCCAATCCAGCGGGGGGCGCGCACGGTAGTGCAACGCTGTTTGCTACCAGTAAAAAGTGCGGAAGAAGAGACAATGACGATGAGTTTTCATGTAATCTCTCAATCAGTGTCAATCGATAAAAAACTTGAGAATTTAGCATTAATGTAGCATTACATTTACCTCAGGCATTTAGTGTCTACAGCATGTTAGTTCGCTAGAGAAATGAACTCTAGAGAGGAACATTTCGTATATGCACTATATTAGCCTATTCATTATATTTACTTAACCTGTTAGTAATGTCTTGATTATTTAATGTATGTTTAAATAACTTGTCATGAAAACAAGTTAGGACAGCCAATGTGTAAATGATTATATTTCAAAAATGAATTGGAGTAGAAAAGTAACTTTCTAATTAGATTTAGAAGTTCATGCAAAACCTGACTTGTGTGGAATTTATATGTTTTTTTTTGTGTGTGTTGATTATTATATGTAAAATTAAGTAGCAACTGAATTAAATAATTTGGGCTGTTTTGTTAATTGTAACCTTTAATATTACTGTAATGTGGAAATAAGGACTCCCTTTATAGTTTACAACATTAGCTAAGATAGATTTTTTTTTTTATCCTTTACTAAATTATAATTATAATCGAATTCATTTAAAGAGAGAAACATTTGTTTACAAAAAAAACTGTTTAATAATAAAAAAAAATGTTCATGTTTAGTTGACTCCCCCCCTGCTGTACCGAACCGTGACTTCAAAACAAGTACATACCGAAATGTCACGTTTGTGTACCGTTACACCACTAAAAAAATGAATAAAAAACCGAACTCATAATACTAAAAAAGAATTGCCATTCTGGTATAATGATGTAACACAGACTTTTGTTTTTGTAAACAGGATCCAAAGATTTGAATTGCCGGGATGAATCAAACTCTGAACTATGTGCAGGTAAGGCTCTTCTGGAAAATGAAGTAGAAGAAGTTTGGCAATCAAGTTAATGTACATACTGTAGTTAAAGGGGTCATGACATGTCTTTGCTTATCATTTTAATATGTTCCATGAGGTTCACTTACTGTATGTTAATAAAGTTTTTTTGGACAAAAAAACAAAAACAATCTGCAGTCAAATGCTCCGAACAAACGTATAATCCTCCAATTAAAAATAAACCTCCATTAAAATAAACCATCCACTTGATCCTGAGTCTGGGATCCTTCTGATGTCAGATGCAAATGAGCTGTTTAAACTGGAAAGTCAATGTTCTTCCTCTTTCATTTGTCCGGTTTTCAGACTCAAGTGTGTATGTCAGAATTTGAACACATGTCTGTATACTGTACCCCAATGTAACACCGCTTCAGTGATTATAATGGGGTCTTTTTGCTTTTGATACTCTCATGCAGTGTAGGCAAAAGGCAGCTGTTAAGTGACTGAATGCCAGTGGGCCTAACATAGCTAAGATAACTATTTATTGACATCTTGTTCAGGAGGCAGTATGTTTATAATAAGGAGTACATTTTAAGATATGAAACTTGCTGGATGTTTTAATGGTACAAAGACCTCTTATATGTCAAAAGATAAAGGCACATTTGATTTCTCATGTGATGAGCCCTTAACAAAAAATTTTACAAGCCGTGCATTATTCTTTACAAGATTTAAACTAAGGAGACTAGATTTTAAGTTTTACTTTTTAAAAATCTAACATTAATTGTCAATATAAGGTTATATATTGTTTTGGGATTGTTTGAATTCGACCACAATCTTTGCCATCTGAGGCACATTTTTGGGATCGTGATCTCAAAGACAGACAGACTGTACAATGTATCATTACATTATCTTAAAGGATTAGAAAAATCTTACAGCATATAGTGGGTTTAGGTCTCATTATTTTCTCAGGAATTTGTTTCCAGAAAAACTTTCCATGATCATATAGAACTGTGACCGGTTGCATAAACTCCTTAGACTATCTTAAAAGTTAGTAACCTATTTGTTTTCTTCAACATTGAAGTCAGTTACATAACAAGTTTGTTTGGTCTAATCTGAATATGAAAAGCAGCAGTGATTACACCTTGTATAACCGCTAGTTGGTCAAACTAGTTATTAACACTCTTAACATAGAGGCTAAGTTTATGCAAGTGGCCCCAGATCGCACTACATTTAATGTTGCTGAAGAGAATTATCTGGTGTTAAGGAGGTTTAACTCCGCACTGTAAATAACTTGTTTAAATCGCAAAACAGGATTGGCAAGTTCATAGCAGTCTACTTCTTTAATTCGTAACAACTAATTGAGACAGGACTAGCTGGCTGTATGCAAAAACACCAGCAACTCTGATTAGTCTGCTGATCCTGATCCACAACAGCATTCGATCATTGGACAGCAACACACTGGAGTCTGGACGCTGCATCTAACATCAGTGTTGTCCAACACCCAGCAGCTCTTGCATGTTAGAGTCATAGAGTTTAAACCGGACTCTACCATAATCCTATTAGGATACTAATCTTGGTGACTAAAAGTCTTCCTCTTTTTTTTCCTAAAAGGAGAAAATAAAAGATAGATTTACCTCACAGGACTGGAGAATGAGTTCATTAACTCAGCTACTTAATATTTAGGATTTTTCCCCTCCTGCTTCAGGGCTCAGATTTACACTGCCCATGTCAACATCTTTACTGACCCACCAAAAAATTCACATTTGTTAAAGTCACAGTGATATCAAAACTGACTATTCCTATTTTTAATGGAATATTGTAGTATTTATTATAAATGATTTATCAGTGCTTATGAATATTTTAACTTTAGTTAGTGTGTAATTTTAATGTTAGAACATAAACAGTGTCTGCAAAGTTACGACACTCAAAATTCATTGCAAAGGGAGATATATTCTCATGTTTAAGGACGACAACAAACAGCTGGTAGGGTCCACAACGAGTTTCTTCCCAAGTTAGCGACATCATTAACCCTAAAATTTACATAAACCCTGATCCCAAGAACACACAACAAAGGAGGAGAGGCCATTTTGGGCTGCTTTAGAGAAGAGGAAGAGTTATTGTAGTAGAGTATTGTTTTCATGCCTTCATTTTACACGTGGACTGCTTCACAAATGAGGGTCAATTCAACCCTGCATTTGGACAAAAAATTAACATGACGGCACATGATAGTCAATGAGCTGAATCAACAGCAACTACATTAATTTATCCACTAACCATTCAGAAACATCCAGAGGCTTTCTAAAAGTTGGAACTTCTTCCAGAGTCTCTCCATCAGTGTCCGAATCTGGTTTGAACAATATAAGGCTGTTGAACTCCGTTACTGACAATTATCATTTCGGCAGCGTGAGATTCTCCAGCTTTGTTGTTGTTGAGCAACCGAAGCGTGAGCTGTTAAAGCTCCACTCTGTAACGCGGGCCAGGTTTACTGACATGAGGGCTGGAAAAACTGTAACTCATGAGATCACGTCAATAGCAAACCAGAATGATCCAATCAATTCTCTATGGACAAAATCAAGTCCCACCCTACATTTTTTTCTTGTTCGGGAAGTTGTTTTGCTCTGATGTACATCTCAGAGCAAAACAATATATATATATATATATATATACTGTATGTGTGTCTGTATGTTTTTTTATATGAAACAATTTATTGTGTTTTTTAATTTGCAATATTAACTGTAAATTACAAAATTATAATTGAACACCATAACATTTATAAATTCATACACATGTTTTAATCAATGGCATGCTCTGCAAATTATTACTGATTTGTTTGATTTTCCCAAGATTCTCACAAGACTTTCCCACATTAACATTAAACGTTGTACAAATCTGGCACTGCAATGCGGGGCAAAAGCCCGGGTAAAAGGCAGTGCAAACCCCCAAGTGTGAAACAAGTGTGTCTAAATTAGAGTTCCTTTTCGTAAACATACAAAGACACACACACACACACCTCCTCACCATATAGTCATGATATTGTGTTCATAGCATTGTTTTCTCAGAAAGATCAGATGAAAGTGCTGTAAATAATTTAGTGGTGTCAGAGCTTTGTTCATTATTCTAGGATGGAAATAATAAATGATTTTTTTTTCAATGCCTTGCGTTACAGATGGAAAAATTTCTGCAGAGTATTACGATAAAACCTTGGGAGATCTCAGCTGTTCTACCACCATACACAATGGCTGTAAGTCGGTGTGTGTGTGTGTGTGTGTGTGTGTGTGAGAGAGAGAGAGAGAGAGAGAGAGAGAGAGAGAGTATTTTCACCCTGCATATTCGCAGTATGACCTGTGGGAAAAGATAGCATAAAGGTCATGTTGCTGTATGTTGGTGTATGGTTGTCCAACCATGTGTGTGCACTTTTGACTGTCTGCGTAAGTGTTTTGTGTTTGTATCTGGTTGTGTTTCTGCATAAAGATCACAAGGCATGGGATTAAAGTCTCTGCAAACTGTATGTGTGTTTTAATCAGAACACTAGAGGCACGTGGTGCAACTGCAGATCATTTTAAATTTAGTTATGATGGGGGTGGATACTGTGTGTGACACTGCATACCAGGGAAGAGGGTTTATAGTGCTGTCACGCTCCCACTCATTCAGTCGGGAAGAGAGTGGTCTGATACCGAGAGAAAGGTTGACAATTCAAAGTTTCTCTTGTCGTCCTCAGGCCATCTTGTCAATATGCAGCGTTCAGCACCTGGGGACCCCACAAAGATGGGTGTTGGAAGAGCCATTGCTGTCCTCACCTCTGGAGGAGATGCACAGGGTGAGGAAGTGTGTATTTGTGTGTATGGGCATTTATGGAGACTAACTCTGTGGATGTGGAAACAAAACAAGTTCGCTGATTCCTTTGGGGCTTTAAACAGTTTTGGTGTCCAAAACTTTTTTTACTTAAGTTCTTACATCCCAAATATAACAAATGAGTGCTTTAAAACATAACTTCTTAACTTAATACAACAAAACACATAATCTGCCATTGTAATTGTAGTTAATAGACTATTTGTTTATTAAGTTTCTGTGTACTACCAATTCAAAACTTTGGGGTTGGTATGTTTTTTCACTTTTTTATTTTAATAAATAAGACTACATTTATTTGATCAAGTAAACAGTAATATTGTGAAATGTTATTAAAGTTTAAAATAACTTTTTTATACATATATATTTTAAAATGACATTTATTTTTCTGATGAAAGCTGAATTTTCGGCAGCCATTACTTCAGTCTTCAGTCACATGATCCTTCAAAAATTATTCTAATATGCTGATTTGGTGCTCAGGAAACTTCTTCTTATCACAGTAAAAACAAACAAACAAAACAAAAAAAACATTTTTTTTTTTTTTGATGAATGTAAAGTCTAAAAGCAGCATTTGTTTGAAATAGAGTATTTGTAACATTACAAATGCCTTTATTTTCAATTTGTGTCCCTGTTGAATTAAAATATTAATTTATTTAAGAGAAATCTTGCAGACCCCAAACTTTATGCCCATTACTTTTGTTATCAGTGTATTTAAAATACATCAAGATTTTTTTTTCAGTGGAACACTAAAGGAGATGTTTAAACTCTCAAGCTCCAAAAAATACTATAAAATTCCACATGAAAATGTTCATGGTACAAACCTTGTTCATGCTTCTGTGCTTTTAAAATGTGTGCAATTTGTTCTCCTCCATTTTGTTCTTGTGTAAATTTTGACCATATAAATCACCATCGTTTTTTTTTTATAAGGGAAAAGAGCAGCAAGGACATTTTGATAAACATCTCTTGTGTCATGAAATACAGGAATAGGGGTTTGGAATGACATGAGAGTTAGCAAAGGATGACATCATTTCCAGTTTTGGGAAAGTAAGCTTCATGTAGGAAGATTTAAGAGTGATTTGCAGTTTCCTCTTTTACATTAAAATGCAAAGGATGAAGTCAAATGTGTGTGGTATTGAATATGGGCATAACTTGATAGATGATCATTTAAAGTGGTTGTGTTGGATCCTTGATTACCTGATTGAACTACCACCTCCTCATTTACTATAGCAGTCATGTTGAATGAGCAACAGGAATCATATATCAGAGAGGTCATGAAAGGTGCCAAAGCTTTCACACTGACCTTTTATCCAACCTTTAGCAGTAGGAAAAAAAAAACGACCTTTAACCTTATCTGGTACCAGCAGGAGAATACGTCAAATAACTGTGTAATGTCAACTAGTACTGGAAGAACCTTAACTATGGTCATCCCATCGTTCCCTCTCCCTCTCACTCAATTCCTCCCCATGATCTCTCTGTCTCTCTCTCTGTCTGGGGGGTGTTATATTTAGCCGGTGACCTTTGGGGAAATGTGGTTGCTTTGGAGAGCTGGGCAATGAAGCTTGCCTGTTGTTCTCTCTGGTTCAATCTTAAATGGAACTTGAGCCACTTAGATTGCCCTTTTCAATGGGACCTAACCACCATGTGTGTTTGTGTGACCAGATGACGAGATAACAGGTTTGGAATAAAACCAAAAGCACTTTCCTATCACACACTTTCAGTTAATTAGTGGTTAAGTGGATATGTTTCACAAACGTAATTAAATGTAATGCTTGTGACAGACATTAAAGAAAACCTTAGACCTTTACTTCTGTATACAAATGTCTAGCAAATCAAAATGCTATAAAATATGTGCAATAATAATGATTCATTAATTAATATACCTCAGGCATGAATGCTGCTGTCCGAGCCACAGTGAGAGTTGGGATCTACACCGGTGCGAAAGTCTATTTTGTGCATGAGGTTTGTACATCTAAACACACGCACATAAGAAATAAAGAATTTAAAGTGAAAGATTGGCGTTCGCTGCATACAAAAATTGAGAATTTGTAATTCTAATTCACTGTTGATCAGTTATGCAGGAGAAATTCTCTTTCTAATTCACTCAGCTCTTGCTCAATTCTAAGTCCACTCAATCTTTTTAAAGTTTATGCATTATGTAACATTTATGTGCATTAAATTATGCATCCTTCAATCTCTGTGTGCGTCTAGGGTTATCAGGGTCTAGTCGATGGAGGCGATAACATCCGACAAGCAACTTGGGAGAGCGTGTCAATGATGCTGCAGCTGGTAATCTGATAATCTTTTCACTGATAATATTTTGGCAATCATATCATGTATGTTTGTATCAGCTGTTTAGAATCCGAACTAGAGATTTGTGAATGAATCATTATTTATCTAATTGGTCAAATGGGTTCCCAAAAAGGTCAGAAATAGATTGTTATTCAGTTTGGTTCAAGCTGTGTTCTGTAACTCAAACGGTAGCACATGCCGCTAGTAATGCCAAGATCATGGGTTCAATCCCCAGGGAATGCATCAACTGATAAATTGTATCCACCTTATTTAGCAACACGGAAGTAACTGTGCAAGACTTCCAGTTCATTAGCCGCTATAGGTAAATAACTAGAAGAATAACAAAGGGCAGTAAGTGCTCTTTATTGTGAACAAGTAGCTCTGTACTGCAGGTAAAGATTTATATCCAGAGTGATAAATATGGAGACACTTTTTGATGGGGTCCTGTGCCCTAATACTTATGAAATGCTACAAAAGCTCTTCCCTTCTACACACAAATATGCTCATTGCATGTACTCTTGTGCACTCATCATCAACACAACTACTATACAACACAATACAAACTATAACTGAAACTAAAGGATGAGTGCATTAAGTTATTTTTGTATGTGTGTAAGAGATCATATTGCATGATGGGCTTAAACCACTGTGGTCTAGCACAAAATGCCAGAGTTCACCCAGAGATTTCTGCTTTTGAGACTTAGGGTAATACTATACACCACTGCCCACACTACAAATTGCCATGTGAGTAGTGGCATGAGCCACAGATGAATGACATCATGACAATGCTGATTGGCTGATGGCTCCACGAGATCGTAGACAGTTTCAAACCCTTGCTATCCAGCCAAACCTTAATACCTTGGGACCCTGCATTTTTTGTTGTCAATAATCATCCACTGCACTTTAGTATATTCCTCTGAACGCATCTCTATCATGTTAAATATTTGGCATTTTTGCTGAAGTGTCTGTATTTCTGATTGTTTACCTCTGTCTATTTTGTCAGGGGGGCACAGTCATTGGCAGTGCCCGCTGTCAGGACTTCCGCACTAAGGAGGGTAGAGCTAAAGCAGCATGCAACCTGGTGAAGTTGGGCATCACTAATCTGTGCGTAATTGGTGGAGATGGCAGCCTGACAGGCGCCAACGAGTTCCGCAATGAGTGGAGTGAACTGCTCCAAATATTGCTTAAAGCAGGTAGGACTGCACCATCTGGTAATCTGTTACATTTTAGGAACTTTTATAAACTTCTTCATGTTCATTCATTCATTCAGCAAGGACATTACACAATTTATTTACTTCAAATGAATGCTGTTCTTTTGAACTTTCTATTCATCAAAGATTCCTGAAAAAATGTATCACAGTTTAGACAAAAATATTATGCAGCAGTTTTCAACATTGTTCATGATAAGAAATGTTTCATGAGCACCAAATCAGCATATTATAATGATTTCTTAAGGGTCATGACACACTGAAGACTGGAGTAATGGCTGAAAACATTCAGCTTTGCCATCACAGGAAGAAATTAAAATGAGATTTAAAAGAGAACCACATGCCTGTCTGTTTGTGCTCATAGGCAAGATCACAGCAGAGGAGGCTAAACGTTCATCTCATCTGAACATCGTTGGGATGGTTGGATCCATAGACAATGATTTCTGCGGCACAGACATGACCATTGGCACAGATTCAGCCCTGCACAGAATCATGGAAGTAGTGGATGCCATCACAACAACAGCTCAGAGGTACATGCATGCACACATGTGTGTACATATGGTACTACAGAGTTGCATTCTCAGCCTGACGACACTTTGGTTTGTCTGCCCTTATCTCCCATTTGCAGTCATCAAAGAGCCTTTATTCTGGAAGTGATGGGGAGGCATTGTGGGTATGTTGCATTATGCATGCATGATATGTCATTCTGTTGTTGCATGTTCCCATATTATTTGTTCTAAAAAAAATCCAAATCTTATGCCAATCAATGTTTGAATTGATTATTGATCATAAACCAGTTGCAGAAGTATTGTTATGCACAAAGTTACCAACCAGTGTTATTTTAGTGTCATTGAGATACTATTAGTTTTTTTTCTTTTGAATATTTTGAACACGTTTTTGTATTTTTTTTTTTTTCAATTCAAGCTCAATTTAATTTTAGTTAAAATATTAGTAATTTTTGTCATTTTTTATTATTTTTCTATATAGTTTCTATTCATCTTTATTTCAGTTTTAGCTTTAGTCACTTTGGCACATAAAGATAAACTAAATAAGAATGACTAATGTTACTTTGGCAACTAAATAAGAAAAAAATATTATAAATTAATATATTATGGCCTGGTTTTACAGGACTAGGATTAGGCTTTAGTTAATTAATATATTTTTATGTTTTTCAATTATTAATTGTGTTTCAAGTAATGAACATTTATCAAAACAAAAATAGCTTTAGCTATAATGAAAATAGTTTTAGCTCTAGTTAACAATAATAGTCCAGGTTACCCCAATACAGTGCTTCTCTTATGTTCTTCCTCTAACCAAGAGTGTGTGTATATGTTTATGTGTAAATATAGGTATTTGGCATTAGTCACTGCCTTGTCTTGTGGCGCTGACTGGGTTTTTATTCCTGAGATGCCTCCAGATGAAGGATGGGAGGACCATCTGTGCAGGAGACTTACCTATGTAACATCTATACACATTATAATTGCCTAACTTATCATCATTGTCAACATGATCGTCATTAATTGTGATAATCTGTCTTAATTGTGCAGCAAAGAAGCATTGGCCATCGTTTGAATGTCATCATTGTGGCAGAAGGTGCTTTGGATCGCCACGGCAAACCCATCACCTGTGACATTATCAAGCACGTAAGCCGCACACTGCCACAAAAAATAGGATCATAGTGATTTTTTTATCAGCTAGTACTTGGCATGACAAATTCCTTGTGTATATTTGGTTTGTTTAGCTGGTCACTAAGAAACTCGGCTTTGACACACGTGCCACTATTCTGGGTCATGTGCAGAGAGGAGGAACACCTTCAGCCTTTGACAGAATCTTGGTATGATCAGAATTCAGATGCTGTTTTGACAGAATTTTTTATTTATTTGATGCGTATGTAACAAGCATTTCTTTCTTGTTCTCAGGGCAGTAGGATGGGGGTGGAGGCTGTTATGGCATTGCTAGAGGCCACTCCTGACACCCCTGCTTGTGTGGTCAGTCTGTCTGGAAATATGGCCGTTCGACTGCCCCTCATGGAGTGTGTGCAAGTGGTGAGCAGTCATAGACATATATCCTGACTTCCTGGCCACATAATTATTTTATGTTTGATGTGTTTTGATGCAGTATTCCAAATCAAATACAAATAGCTGCTGTTTTCACCAACCAGATATTAAGGAGTTACCAAAAAATGAAATTTCTGTCATTAAGTACTCACACTCATGTCGTTGGAGGAGACTGACAGGGTACAGAAGAAATTGTTGAATAAATTCGTTATTTTTGTTTTGTTTTTGAGCACAAAAAGTACTCTTGTCGCTTCATAACATTAAGGTTGAACCACTGCAGTCACGTTGACTATTCTAACTATGTCTTTACTTCTTTTCTGGACGGTAATAATGTTGCTTTCTGTGGGGGGTTAAAAAAGAAAACATCTTTGATTTCATTAAAAATATCTTAATTTGTGTTCCGAAGATGAACTAAGGTCTTATGGGTTTGGAACGACATGAGGGTGAGTAATTAATGACAGAAATTTCATTTTTGGGTGAACTAGCCCTTTAAAGTATTTATATAAACTACAGTTTACGTTTGGAGTCTTCCATTTTAAATGTGTTTGAAAGAATCCTCTTATGCTCACCAAGTGTGTATTTACTTTATTAAGTGTGAACTGTTATTACAATTTAAAATAACTTTTATATTTTAGCATATTTTAAAATTTAACTTATTCCTATGATGTCAAAAAGGAATTTTCAGCACTCATTACTCTCTTTAGTGTCACATACTTCAGAAATCATTCTAATATGCTGATTTGGTGCTCATTTATTAGTATTATTGCTGATGAGTTGCGCTGTTTAAAATTTTTGTGGAAATCATGATACATTTTTTTTCGCGAATGTCTGATTTATAGAAAGTTGAAAAGAATAGCATTTATTTAAAATAGACCATTTTGACACAATATAAAGTACATATAAGTTTACGGTGTCTTTTTAATCTAATTAAATGAATCTTTGCTGTATAAAAGTATGAATTTATTTAAAAAAAAAGAATCTTACTCACCCTAAACTTTCGAATGGTAGTGTAATTTCATATAGAATTGAATTTATTATTTCATATTTGTTTATTTTGTTTTATTTTTTTGCAATTTGATGCAAATGTTTGGTTTGTTGATTTAAATGGTTTAATTTGTAATACCCCTTTTTCTCTTTTTTAGACAAAAGAAGTGACCACAGCTATGGCAGAGGGCAGGTTTGAGGAAGCTGTTAAGCTCAGGGGAAAGTGAGTTCTTTATCATTTTCTTTCTTCTTCTTTCTTTCTTTCTTTCGTTTTGCTATAAAAACTAAACTTGTGACTGATTTGCTGTTTCTCTTCTGTAGGAGTTTTGAAAACAATTGGAATACATATAAACTCTTGGCTCATGTGACTGCCCCAGACGTGAAGGTGCATAACAAGAAATGAATCATTTAATCATTCAATTTATCCCTTTTGTCGTTATCCCTTTTGCTTTACTCCAGATATGTATGAATTTCTCTTCTGTATATTTATTTATTTTGATGCCATCATCTTCCTCTTTCCATCTTTCCTTCTTTAGAGTAATATAAACATAGCTATACTGAACGTGGGAGCTCCGTGTGCAGGAATGAATGCAGCAGTCCGTTCTGCAGTCAGAATCGGTATCCTTCAAGGACACAACATGCTAGCTGTACATGATGGCTTCGATGGACTTGCACATGGAACTGTAAAGTATTTAACATACCTGAAGAGTCCAAATGAAGAAATGTCTTCTCTTTAAATTAAACTCTTATCTCCCACAGATTGAACCAATAGAGTGGGGCTATGTGGGAGGCTGGACAGGCAAAGGCGGTTCTATTTTAGGAACCAAGAGGTATACTGTTTTTGATCAAACATATGCAAACTTGGCAAACAAAAGACTTGTTTCAAAAAAAAAAAAAAAGAAGAAAGAAAGAAATTTTACTTGCCCCAAACTTCTGTATATATTGTGTGCAACAGCATTTAGTTGTATCTCTTTCTTTTTCCATCTCAAGGTCACTGCCGGCTAGTATGATTGAAGAAATCAGTCTGAATATAGCAAAGTTTAACATTCATGCCCTGGTTATCATCGGAGGTTTTGAGGCGAGAAAATCTCAAATACTGCTGCCAATAAGAAATAAAATATTTGAAATCCTTTTATTTGTCCACTGGCTACTACCTCACCTTTTACACACACTCTCTCTCTCTCTCTTGCCTGTTTAGGCCTTTGTTGGAGGTTTGGAATTAGTGACTGCCAGAGAAAAATATGAGGAGTTGTGTATTCCCCTGGTTGTTATTCCAGCTACTGTGTCTAATAACGTTCCTGGATCAGACTTCAGCATCGGCGCTGATACTGCACTCAATACTATCACGGCCGTGAGAAACCACACACTATAAAATTGTAATGTACAATTTCCAGACATGTCCCCTACTATATGTTTAATCGTCTGTTTTGTGTCTTTTAAGACATGCGATAGGATCAAGCAATCCGCCGCTGGAACAAAGCGCAGGGTTTTCATCATTGAAACGATGGGGGGATTCTGCGGTTATCTGGCGACCATGGCAGGACTGGCTGCAGGGGCTGATGCTGCTTATATCTATGAAGAGCCATTTGGTATTCACGACCTGGAGGTGAGGCATGTTTGGTTGGGTTGATGCTTGATTGGATGTACATTTGTTTGTTTTTAACTGTTTTTAAAATTTTTGGTTGGGAAATAGACAAATGTGGAGCACTTATTGGAAAAGATGAAGACCACAGTGAAAAGAGGCCTCATCCTCAGGTTGGTCATTTTGTCACACAGTCTGTTTCTGAATATATATTCGCTCTTTCTTTTTCCTGTCAGTCAACTTCTGTGGTAATCAAGACAAATGACTCCAGTCTTATGTAATTCTTGTGCCAACACTCTAATAACATCACTGTTTTCCCTTAGGAATGAGAAATGTAACGCAAACTACACTACAGATTTTATCTTCAACTTGTACTCAGAAGAAGGCAAAGGAGTTTTTGACTGCCGTAAGAATGTGCTTGGGCACATGCAGCAGGTTTGTGTCTACAGTATTGATAAAATTCTGTGTTTTTGACTTATGTTTTTGAGCTGGAATTTCCCTTGTCATCATCTCTGGGCTCAATCGGTAACTTTTCTCATGGTATTTTCAGGGTGGAACGCCTACACCGTTTGACAGGAACTTTGGCACAAAGATGGGTGCTAAAGCAGTGTTGTGGTTGACTGATAAACTGAAGGAGTGTTACAGACATGGTGAGTGAACAATAATTTAAAGGGGTGGAGGACTGAATAAATAATATTTAAATCAATAAATAATAAGAATAATTACACATAACATAAACTGAATATCAGTAGCTACTTTAAATGCTAGGTTGATTTTATCTCAGATAATATTGAATGCAATATATCTAATAATTCTACCAGTCCATAATGCGTAAAAAATCAATGGAACACCAAAATGTACTGTATTCACTGAAAGTGCTGTAAATAAATCCTGATGAACCTGACTGTAACTGTGTGTGAATAATGTTCTCTTTCTGTCTTTCCATTAACATCTTTCACTCTTGAATGAACAGGCCGTATCTTTGCTAACACACCGGACTCTGCCTGTGTTCTGGGAATGAGGAAGAGAGCCATGATTTTCCAGCCTCTCTCTGATCTCAAAGAGGACACTGACTTTGAGTGAGTGATCCCTGTTTCATCTTACCGTTGTTTCATTACGTCGCACACATTGTCATTCACCGAGTAAATCCCACCTGTTTCTGTTTCTGCTCCAGACATCGCATAGCGAAGACTCAGTGGTGGCTGAAGCTTAGGCCCATTCTCAAGATTCTAGCCAAATACAAGATCAATTTGGACACCTCAGAAACGGCTACGATGGAGCATGTTATTAAGAAGAGAGGAGCAGTCTAACACAGTGGGATGAAAAAAAGATCTTAGTATAAAAGAATAATCAGCTGATCACCCTAATATTCTTCCAAATCCATGTGAACACAAAAGGAAATACGGGTTATATGAGTGACTAACAGAATTTACATTTTTGGGTGAACTAAGCACAAACCCCCACAAATTTTCACTCTCAGCTGTATTTTTTTTTTTTTTTACCATTTCACTATTAGATTTCTCAGTTTTGGATCATATTGGCATAAATTGTATGATTGTTTCAAGATAAATGAAACTGCCAGACTAAATGAAACCTGTAGATTTAATTTTAGATGCAACACAGAAAAGTAATATTTGAGCAGTCACATTAATATCAATTAAATGAAATAGTAGAAATCCAATTTATGACATTGCATATTTTCAGTGCTTCGTTGATTTATTTTTTCCTGAAAGGCTAATTTATGATTCAACTTCATTTTATAAATTGTGAGACATCAAGTGCCCAATTATCTGTACAATATATAAATATCATAATTATTATAAAATCATCAAGTAGCTACTCTAATCCTTACCAGCCAATATTTCCCAAACCCTTCCATCCTGAATAGAGACGTTTCATTACATTTATGTGGTGGCAAAATAAAGATGCCTGTCCAAAACTGTGTCGTACTTGTTGTAGCATAATTTTCAGATTACAAATGTGAAATTCAAATACTTGAGGAGTTACTCAACATGTCCAATAGCTGAAAACTTGCTGCTGAAGAGATAACAAAGAGCCATCTGGTGACAAAACCCTTGTAACAGTAATAATCTTGTAAAACTGAACAGGTGTCTCCAGTCAATGTTCATTAAAATGTTCGTTATAACGTTAATAACATTCGCTTTGCATGTATCAATACTCATGTCTTATGAAATTGTTTAGAGCTAATACTGTACGCATTTAAATGCTTTGAGGCGTGTTGAATTTGGCTTATGGGGGGAAAGTTACTGAAGTACAGGGCTGGGTAGGTTACTTTTAAAATGTATTTCACTACAGATTACAAAATACATGCTTTAAAAAGTAATTTGTAACGTATTTCGTTACATTACTCAAGTTTAGTAACTTAATCTAAATACTTTAGAATACTTTGGAATACTAATAAGTGTGGAACAAACACAAAAAAGATCATTGCAAGTTTTTATCTCACAATTCTGACTTTTTCCCTCAGAATTGTGTGATATAAAGTTGCCATTGTGAGTTATAAAGTTCGAATTATGAGATATAAACTTGCATACTAAATTTAAAATTGCAAGAAAAAAGTCAGTATTGCAAGTTTATATCTCCCAATTCTGACTTTATAACTTGCAATTGCGAGTTTAAATCTCGCAATTCTGAGAAAATGAAGTCAGAATTGTGAAATTCAAACTCACAATTGTGAGGGGAAACAACAAATTGTGAGAAAAAGATGCAGTGACCTTTTTTACAGTTATAAAATGACTCACAAACAACTATCACAAAACATGAAAACAGTCAAAAACAACTTGAAACTTAACTCCACTTTTTCAGACTGTCAGAGTCAGAGAATCACCAATTGCTGTTTAAATGACATTAAAATTCAAAGTAATCACTTTGGTAATCTAAAATACTTCTCAGATGTAACTGTAATCTGATTACCACCCATTTAAAATGTAACTGTAATGAATTACAGTTACTCAAATTTTGTATTTTAAATACGTAACTAAGTTACTTGTATTTCGTTACTCTCCAACCCTGCTGAAGTATACGCAGCAGACAACCAAAATCTACACAGGAAGAGGAAGAGGTGAAGTAAAGTGACCACATTATTCTAGCTCTTGCAAGGTACTGCTGCGATATGATCGATATGCTGTTGTGTCTCAAATCCTGGTGAACTGCCTATCTAGACAGCATGTTCAAACACCATAGGCGCGCGTGACACTTCAGAGAATCACATACACGCGCAGAATTTTTCGAGCATCATGGCTGCGTTCACTGCTGAAACATGCTGCGCCTGTCTGTAGAGGTTAAAGGTAAGAAAGGTACGCTGTCTAGGTAGGGAGCTCACTGTGTACAGAAACACAACCATATATGCTGAAGAGAAGGTGATGACGCCTCCAGTCACGCATTCTCATGCTCCGCGCGACATCTTACATTTACGGTAAGAGGCTTGGTTAAAATTATTTCATATTTTAATAGATTTTTGTGTGTGTGTTGGATATGAACTCTATACAAATGTCTTGGTTTTGTTAAGGTTTAACTGCTTTAGCTTATAACAGGTAGTAAAGTACCATTTGAATTTGGAGAAAAGCAAGTAGGTGTCCCACTTAAAAAAAAAACGTTACGTAAAACAATAAATGGTATAATAGTAGCCAATAAATAAGTAGACCTAAATACATAATGCATTTAAGAATTTATAATTAAAATGAAATTTGGCATTTTAGATTTTTCAAAGGGTTAAAAATAGTTTCTGTTTACACTGACTCAATTAACTCTACCATGTTACTCAGTATTTACACGAACTAAGTGTGCCATTACTTGGGTCTTCTTGTAACTCCACATTGATTGTTTTGGTCTAATTAATAATGCTACCAATATACAATACGTCAAAAAATAAATGTGGATTGAACTTTTTTCCTTAAAGTTGTTCTAATAAAAAAACAAAAAACTATTATATTGTTACAAACTATCATATTGTTAAAAAGGTATTATGTAGCTCCGTTATGTAGCTGTCGTATTTTATATTGTATGTAGAAATGGGTCATCTTTCTTCCTGTTTCCTATTGAATGAATTTTCTGAAACTTTACCCTAAACTTTTCTTTCTGTATTTAATTATGGATTATTAGGATATTGTAACAAACTTTATTTTATTCTAGCATATTTGCCTTCTTAAATATTTTAGATACATGGTTGTCTACTACAATATTGAATGTGAGTGTATGCATGCTATATATATATATATATATATATATATATATATATGTAAGCTTTCATTTTTTAGCCCAGTGTCTGTAAGATTAGAGTACACTACTTGCTTTATTAAAGTAAAAAACTAAAACATAAGGTGCAGTATTAAAACAACTTTTACTCTGTTTCTCTGCTTCCGTTACTGAAACAAGGCTAACCCACACCTAAAAATGTGAGTGTTCTTTTCGCTAAATAGAACAACTGGCTGTTTCACCCACACTAAGTTCAGTTTGTTACTACTTTGGTGTAGTTCTAGTGTTTTATCCCTTGGATGAGATGTCTCTGTGCTAGTTAATGCTGAGTGATAGAAAAAAGGAAGAGTGACATGCTGTGGTTTTGTATGTCTGCCGCCTTTATTCTCGGATGTTTGCGTGCAGGATCTTACATCTGACTCATTGTCATATGTCTGGTGTTAAGTTAGTTCACATCAATGAGAAGTAGGCAATACAGCCTGGCGGAAGTGCAGTTGTGTTTTTAAATATGTTTAGCATTTAGTTCTTTTTCTCTTTATTCATGATGCTGTAGTATGTCACGTACGGTTTTTTTTTTTTTTGTAAAAAAAGAGAAATTGCAAAGCGTAAAGCGTGAACATCAGATTTGATTTGTTTTTCTGGTCCCAAAAAACAGAGAATATTTATATAATTATTTGTGTAAAAAGAAAAACGATGTTTAAAAAGGAAGTTTTTTGATTAAAAAAATCAGGTAAATAAATAGTCTTTAGTAAGAACTTTTATTCTCTATTACTGGGCAGTATTTTTGAAATACATTATTAGGAAGGTATATTTCATATTAGAATATATTCTAATATATTCAATGAGCTCAAAATGAACTTTTTGTCATTGTAACCTCAGAAGTATCTCCTTCTCTGCAGATGAAGGCTGTTGTGATAGCTGTGACAGTTCTCTTTCACTGTATACAAGGTAATGCACATGGACATCCATGCCTTTTTAGTAAAGTAAAACAAGTCTTTGATGCTTTTGATATTTGATTTTATTAAATTGAATGTGTATTTTAGGGCAGGAACCACTTTGTCAATCTCAGCCTTCATGTTCTGAATGCATAAGGAGTCCAGGATGTGCGTGGTGCACACAGACGGTATGTAGTTTAATTGAACCTGCCACAAGAATCAGGTTCCAATGATCAGGATGGAGAAGATGTTAGCCTTTGTCAGAGCTGGGGAGAACTGAGAGAACAGATCGCTGAGAAACAAAGCATTCACATTTAACTTTTTGTGCCCTTTTGGAGGCTCTTCCTGCTGTGGTACCTGTGGTTGAGCATGTTTTCTGTGCAAACTGAACAGCTGCTTCACTGTAAAACCTGTTAAGTTCAGAATATTCCAAACATTTGTGGAAACCGATTACATTAAAGTAAACATTTAAGTAAACTAACTCATTATTTTAAAGTTAACTCACTCAAAGATTAAGTTAGTACAACTTAAAAAAATATTTTGTACTTCGCAAGCTAATTACAATTTAATTGAAATATTAAATAAATTCATACAGTTTGTTTGCATAAATATCACATTAGCTCAAACCTTTATGGTTAAGTGCTAGTTAACAGCATGCTAGCATATGCTAATGTAAAAGAGACTATCACTAGATACTTGCATGCACATGATCAGCATGTATGCAGGCTTTTACAGCCCAGCCTCAACCTAACCGCATGCTCAACTTTTCACAACTATGGTAATCATACAGAGCTTGAACGTAACAGAAGGTGAATCCCAATATATCAGCATCATATGATCAGTTATTGAGTTCACAATACTTTTTAATGTAGAGTACAATGAACTTTCTGTAATATTTGAGTAAAATAAACTCATTTCATTTAATTAATTTAAACTGTTTGGTTTTACAGTGTTCTTCAGCGATTCATGCTCATACCATGATACATTTTATAATTGCCTCACACGGTGGCCTTCATGATGGAGTCTATCGCCAATTTCCAAACCTAAGCAGTGTCACAACACTATATGTAATCTTTTGTAGCTTATCTTTTGTGCTTGTGAAAGTATCATCTATTATTTCCTGCTTTTTAAAGGGTTAGTTCCTGCAAATATGAAAATTCTGCCACTACTCACTCTCATGTCGTTACAAAGCCGTAAGTCATTCGTTCATCTTCAGAACACAAATGAAGATCTTTTTGATGAAATCTTGAGATCTTTCTGTCCTTCCATTGACAGCTTATGTAACTACCATTTTCAAGCCCCAGAAGGGTAGTACAGACATCATGAAAGTAATCAGTGTGACTCCAGTGGTTTAACCTAAATTTTATTAAGAAAAAACAAAAAAAAAACATTTTACATTAAACAATTTACCACTTTTTTTTTTTTTTTTTTTTAACAAAATACTAATGTGCATTCACGGGAGTACCACAAAGCATACATGTTGAGTTGACGTGAGAGCAGACGTTGCATGAAGGCATTTTGGAGATTAGTAATGGTAAATTGTTTTGTTTTTTTGCGCAAACAAAGCACTTGTGTTGCTTCATAAAATTGAGGTTAAATCACTGAAGTTGCATGGATTACTATGAGGTCTTTACTATCTTTTGAAGACTTGAAAGTGGTAGTTGCATTGAGTGTCAATGGAAGGCTCTCAGATTTCATTAAAAAGATCTTCATTTGTGTTCCAAAGATGAATGAATTTCTTACGCATTTTGGAACGACATGAGGGGGAGTTATTAATGACAGAATTTTTCATTTTTCATTTTTAAACTCTGTAAATTATATTTTAAAGTAGAGTGTGCTTAAAGTTCATTTAGTTAATTTTTGAAGCCTTCATAAGAAAACACTTATGCAATTATTCTGGTTTATTTTGCATATATTTACCATAATCATTTGCACTTTTTTAAAACCAATAAATCAATAAATTAATTAAATAACATCTATAATTTGTAAATGTGTATAATGGGATAAAGAACCATAATTTTAAAAATAATTAAACTTTAACAAAACCACACCTCCCTCCTAATTTGAAAAGTTATCTGAAATTGTTATTTCTACGTGACCCTTAATCTGATGAAGGTTGATTCACTTATAATAAATACTATAATAATATTTAAATTTATTGTTTTTCACTCATTGAAAACCAGTTAATTTAGATGTTACCAAAAGTTATGCAATGTTTTTTTACATTTTATTTTCTATGTTATTATTTTTGTTTTTTAATTGTATATTTCCTAACTGAAATATATAAAATAAATACATGAAATATTGTACTTGTAATGCAAATTTCTTTGTGATGCAGGACTTTTTGAAATCAGGTGAGTCTAATGAACGGCGATGTGATTCTCCCGAGTCTCTGAAGGCCAGGAGTTGTAAAGAGGATCATGTGATGAATCCTGGAAAAGATCCCTTGATCTATTTGAAGAACAGTGGCCTCAGCAATGTGCCTGAAAATGTGGTCCAACTTAAACCTCAGAATATCAACATTACACTCAGAGTTGGTGAGTTTACTGTTGGAACATAAGCTTGAAGCCATATGCTGAGTATTTACACTTCAGAGTAATTGTTCACTTCAGTATGTCGATGTACTATTATATAGCAAAGATATTCAAACTTGCGTATCTTACATATACTTTTCGCCATATATAAAACCTGGCACAAAAACAGCCCTATTCTTGATGCTCCTTAACATTGTTAGTCAATAGTATATTGGAAATGCACTCCTTTTTTTTGTACAGGAGTTCCGAGTGAATTCTCAATTATGTTTAAGAGGGCTCAGGGTTACCCTATAGATCTGTACTACCTGATGGATCTAAGCTATTCCATGAAAGATGATCTGGAGCAAATTAAAACCCTGGGGCAGAAAATCCTCAAGAAGCTGAAGGACATCACAGGAACCGTCCGAATTGGTAAGGCTCGCTAACTAAAATACTAACATCACTGGTGGTTGACCATTGGTGAATTTTTAACACAAATCACTATTTTTTGAAAGTGTAAAATAATCTGAACTTCTAAATTTCAGACAATTCATTCTAAAAATTGCTGCAGATTATTAGCATATCCAGGCCCGAAAAAGACATTTCTATGCCTTCATTTCTATTTGTATGTTAATATTTTATTTTGAAGTGCACTACTGTTAAAAAGTTTGGGGTCAGAACAAGTTATTTAAAAAAGAAATTAATACTTTTATTTAGCAAGTATGCATTAAATTAATCAAAAGTGACAGTAAATACATTCTTTAAAATGTAAAACATTTTCTAATGTTCTATTCATTAAAGAATCCTAAAAAATTATCCATATAAATGTTCTGCATTGTTTTCAAGATTTATAATAATAAGAAATGTTTCTTAATCATAAAATCAGTATATTAGAATGATTTCTGAAGGATCATGTGACACTGAAGACTGTAGGAATGAAAATTTGCTGAAAATTTATTTTTTACCATCAAAGGAATAAATTACATTTTAAAAAATATTAAAATAGAAAACAGGTATTTTCAATTGTAATAATATTTCACAATATTACTGTTTTACTGTATTTTTGATCAAATAAATAAGTGAATGAAGCATTCTTTCAAAAGCAGTAAAAAATCTTACTGACCCCAGAAATGTGTTAATATCCTAATTCATCTTATCGCTTAATTAAAAAAAAAAAAAAAAAGTAATGAAAAATGTATTTTGCAATTAAAATAGACCTATTTAAACTGCAATTAAATAATAGGCAGTGGTTTGATTAGAACTATATTTCTGCCATTTATCCTAAGCCTTTTCTGCATCTTTCAGGTTTTGGGTCTTTTGTTGATAAGGAGATGTTGCCATATGTCAGTCAGCAGAAGGATAGACGTAAGAACCCCTGCCCCAATCGTATAAATTCCTGCCAACCTGCTTTCAGTTTTCAGAACGTCTTGCCACTGACTAACGATGCAAAGGAGTTTGAACGAGAAGTTAGTAAACAGAAAATCTCTGGTAACCTGGACTCTCCTGAGGCTGGTCTGGATGCCATAATGCAGGCAGTAGTCTGTAAGGTGAGAGTTGAGTTGCCATGTATGTATTAATGTACTGGTACATGTGAGATTTTTCAGCACAACTTCCTGTTTTTGTATAAAAGATGTATCAGTGTCTGTGAAAAAACTAAAAATAATAGCTACTGTATACATAAAAAGGCATATTTTTCCATTTCTCTCTACAGGATAAAATCAAATGGGATGACGTGACACGGATTATAGTTTACACATCTGATGATACTTTCCACATGGCAGGAGATGGACGACTAGGTGGTGTCTTTCAGCCACATAATGGAGAGTGTCATCTTAATGATAACAGTTCCTATAATGGAAAAGCCTTTGTGAGTATTGCACATTTAATGATGAACATTCTTCATGCGTTTCCTGTTGTATGTGAATGGCAGAAGCATAAAAATTGAACTTTAAGAGGACTATAAGTGGGATAGTTTGCATGTGAAGACAAAAAATATCATATTAATTTGTCCTACAGGATTACCCGTCAGTGGGCCATCTATCTAAAGTTCTGCAGGATAACAATATTCAGCTCATATTTGCTGTGACGGAGGACATCTATCCAGCATATAAGGTTTGAGGGAAATATATATATATCCTGTACAATACTGTTCAAAGGATAGGGGCAAGTAAGATTTTTTGAAAGAAATAAATACTTTTATTCAGCAAGGATGCATTGATCAAATGTTCCTGTAAAGAATCAAGAAAGACTGAAAAACATGTATTATGGTTTCCACAGAAGTCTTAAGCAGCACATCTGGTTTCAACTTTGATAATAAAAAAAAATATTTATTGAGCACTAAATTAGCATAATAGGATGATTTCTGAAGGATCATGTGACACTGAAGACTGGAGTAATGAAGCTGAAAATTCTGCTTCACCATTACAGTATTACTGTTTTTACTATATTTATGATCAAACTCAGCCTCGGTGTGCATAAGAGACTTCTTTCAAAATCATTAAAAAAATCTTACCGACCCCAAACTTTTGAACAGCATTGTATGTATATTTAGATATTTAAAGTCATCTACTACTAGTGATAATTTAAATGTATTCTTAAATATAATTAATCTCTATTTTTCCATCTTTCACACACACACACACACACACACACACACACACACATGTATATTCACAGGCATTGAGTGCATTGATTCCTCAGTCTGTGGTTGGTGTAATAAAGAAGGACTCTAGTAATGTTGTTGATCTCATCTCTGAAGCCTATGGGGTGAGTGTTTTCATCATTTTCTATCTTGTGTTTTGACCTTATTTACTGGCCCTATTTCCCACTTGAACTACCTGTTTTGCACTTCTGCTTAATGGTTAAATGATTTGCTAAATGAACTGCAACTGTGTATCGGTGTGTTTGTGCCTATTACATGGCCTACTTTCCAAATCAATAAATAAATTGCCATAAAGTGACTGATTTCAATTGAAATGATTTATTACGTGATAAGAATGAGACTGCAGAGTCATATGAGAAACATTAAACTAGCACAGTGTAAGAAACTGCTTGCCAAGGATAACGGTCAATTATACAGTTTAGTGGTTCTTATGCAAATATTTTTGATGTCAGAATTAATCGCTCAGAAACAAGTATTTCAGAGAGTTTTATATTTTTTTTTTCTATTTTAACACTTTAAACTCTAACTATAATTAGTCAAGTTATTGAAAAAACAATAGGCAAAGACATTTGCCATAGATATTTATGGTTGTACCTTATTTAATTCACATATGTTGTTGTATACATACTGAATATACATGTTTATGTGGGCCAGAATTTGTCATCCACGCTGGTGTTAGAGCAGGAGGGAGCTCCAAAAGAACTGAGTGTGTCCTATAGATCTGCATGTAAAGGCAATCAGAGCGATTCTGAATGGAAGGAGAAAGGAGAATGTCAAGGCATCAAGCATGAGACTGTGAGCACCATCATCAGTGGTTTCCTCATAATTATCAGAAAATAGGAAACATTTGTTGCTGTGTCTGATAAAAATGAGGAAGTTTTTTTTTTTTGTGATGTATTATTTGTATAGATTACGTTCCAAGTACGTTTGAACGCATCTGCCTGTCTGAAGGAGCCTCAGACATTTCGGATCAAAATGCAAGGTATCAGTGAGGAAGTGAAGATCACAGTGGATACACATTGTGACTGTGACTGTGGTGTTCCAGAGGAAGCTTCCAATCACTGTAACGGTACAGGAACGCTCTCATGTGGCGTGTGCAGGTAGAGCCCCCTTGTGTTTCAGCAGAGAACTACATCAACTGACAGAATCTGTGAAGATGCCATGTTTAAAGGCACAGTATGTAAGTTTCGCTGCTAGAGGTTGCTTATTTAAAACAGTACCGAAGGCTAGCTTGATGATGAAAGTTATGTTATTACGTTACTCTGTGCCTTCGCTCGGTTGCTGGTATGAGACACTTTGCAGTAAGCTAGATCGATATTAGAGCATCATATTAATAAAAGCTGGATGACTTGTATTGCTAAATATATTGTATGGTGGAGAAAATGCTGTATTACTGTTACTACAAATGAAATTCTTTCTGATTATGCTATGTTAGCCACTTGGCAAAATATTGTTATCTCTGAGACATGGTACAAACATGTTAGAATACAATACATACAAGAATACAAGAGATTCAAACAAATAAGACTAACCATGTTGAGCTGTATTACAATGATTTGTTTGGGATAATGTAAGTACACAAGTCAACAAAATATACATTGATATTTTAATCCAAAAATGTCTTTAGAGGCACACATTTGCAATATGCAAGATTTTTGGATTAAAATTTCTAAAAACTACTAGAACAATGTTTTATATTTTGTTGACTTGTGTACATAGTATTATCCCAGATGTTTCCGGAGAATCCAGAAAAATAAGCAATTTTAACCAGGACACGGACCGTATCTGTGCATCACCTATCAATGACATTATACCTGCATTACCCTCGATTTCCGGGTTTATTTTGTAGAAACCATGGAAACACCAAAGACGCTTTAATATATTATATCTTTTTACTGTTTAGATGCATTTATTGACAGAAAACTAATCATTGTTTTATAGCTCAACACGTTTAGTCTTTGTTTATTTAGTCTCGATTGTTTATACATGGAGCATTGGTGGTTCGCTGGTAAAATTCTAGTGGAAGCGGAAGCGGCGACTGCGGCATAATAAAAGTTCCTCTGCTCTTGAGGCATGTGTCGCGCTTGTCTTTCATTAGCAATCACTCCAGCGGCCTCGTTCAGCACCCGGCCGTGTTCGACTTCATACAACAGTAACGTTAATAATCTCATTCATGAACATGATTTCGGATTCTTTTCCCATGGTGGTGAGGTGAAGACGACATCTCCCATGATTCCAAGCTCAATCTCAGCGTCATCAAGTGAACTATAGTGGCAATAATTTACATATTGTGCCTTTAGGTTTCAGTCTAATCCTTAGAATAAAAGCCATTGTATGGCTTCAGATGAGATAGTTGGTAAACATAGTAAATTTTTACTTTTTTTGTGGCATGGCGGTATAATTCACCATCTCCTGCATTTCACAGAATAAAAAAATAAGCACCAGAACTACATGTAATGTCATGCCACCATATTGATATATTGAAATAATCTTTTAAGTGAATACCTTGGTTTTATTTGACAAGTGTAAATGTTCATATGTCTCAAATTGTATGTTTAATGTGTGTATTAGCTGTGCTAAAGGGTATTTGGGTCAGCACTGCGAGTGTGTGCAACAGAGTGATGCGGACTCCACTGTCAAGATGCTGGCTTCCTGTCGGCCTGATAACAGCTCGCTGGTTTGCAGTGGACACGGCACCTGTGAGTGTGGCAAGTGTGTGTGTCAAGGCCAGTACAGTGGTGATTACTGCCAGTGTGATTCCAAAAGTTGTGAACACCAAAATGGCAGGCTCTGCAATGGTAAGTACAGTGCAGTGTCAAATATTTTGTTTGTTTTTTTTTTAAGTTTCGGCTTCAAAACTCACACTCTACTCCTCTGTGTTGTTGTCAAAGGGAAAGGAACATGTGAGTGTGGAATATGTAAATGTAAAGAAAACTACACAGGGTCTGCATGTCAGTGCTCGCCTAGCCAAGACAACTGTATGAATGACATGGGTCTTTGCAGCGGTCAAGGCAAATGCACTTGCAACCGCTGTCAGTGTAACTCGGGCTTCATGGGAGATCACTGCTCTTCATTAATCAACCCTTGCTTGATGTTTAAGTGGGTATCTATCTCTTCTTGCGATCTGCTATCTGTTTTTCAAGATTATTTTTAGTGAGGTGTGCACTTTTTGTGTGGGTTTGTTTCTTCTGTTAACCACAATTTCGGTTTGTTCCATTAGTCATGAACTTAATATACATAAACTTAAGCTGCGTAACACGCAGAGCATATTAGTAGAGCATATAGTGCTAGTAACACCAAGGGCATGGGTTCGATTCTCAGAGAATGCATGAACTGATCAAATAGCTGGAATCCAATGTACTACAAATGCAAAGTCACTTTGGATAAAAGTGTCTGACAAATGCCTTTCTCTCTTTTAATGTGTCTGTAGGGATTGTGTGGCATGCCATGTGGAAGCTGGTACTCCTGATACCAGTGCCTGTGCTCTGAGGTGTTCGAATGCTGAAATTTCTCATCTTGATGGCACTCATGAGCTACAGTGCACATATCAAGATGCTGTTTCATATGAAGTGAAACTTGGTGCTAATGGAAAAATTATACTTCAATATGCAGACCTGCCTCGTATGTATTAAAATCTAATTTTGTATGTTTAAAAAAATCATTCATTTATATACCTGGATGACACAGAATTGATGTAACTGAATTTTTAAAGTTAAAATGATGTTTTTTTCTCTCTAGGTTCCATTGATAAGACTACAGTTATAATTGGCAGCTCTGTGTCAGGCATTATTTTAATTGGCATTATAATGATCATCATATACCGTGTCTTGCTGGAACTGTATGACATTAGAGAATATCAGAACTTTGTCAAAGCTCAGAAACAGACCGAATGGAACGAGGTGACGTTCATGCAAAGACACACTTCTTAAACACATTTAGAAGTTTAGGCTATATATATGGTGAAAATTATAACCTGTGTATTCAAAATTATGTTTAAGTGCTTCAGTGTGAAATTAAAGAATTTACAGATTGACGATTTAACAATCCAATGTTTCTCTGTTCAATGCAGGTCCAGAATCCTCTTTTCAAAGGTGCCACAACAACGGTGGTTAACCCGCTGCATATGCAAAACATCGACAACACAAAGCAAAATGAGATCATTTAACATTCTGACAGAGGATCTCACAATGTTTGCTATTGTAATATCTTGTTTTATTTTTTCCCATGTTTTCTATTGTATATCACAATGTGCAAATTTAAACTTCTTTAAAATGTATATTCTAAGCTAGCAATAAAAAACATTGCAATGCAGGAGAACAGGACTATTATAAATATGCTGATGTATTTTATGCATATTAACGTATACTGAACACAAAGCCTTGAGTTTCTCTTTCTCTTATGATTAAATTGAGCTGTTCAGCTTGTTGTGAAACTGAACAACTCTATCTAAGAGAACTTGCATTTTTAAGCCATTGCTTCCTCAAGAATTTCCTCTGGAGAATCGTTATAGTCCATATAAAGCAACTTTACATTTTACATTATCTTCTAAATTTATGTTTGAGGTATGACTTTGTGTTATTTATGTTGTTGAAGAAAGCTTGAAAGTTAACCACAGTTTATTTTACTCAGGAATCCAAAATAACTTTTCTTTAAGTAGAATATACAGAGTGGAAATTCCCATAGGAAACTCCAGAGGTGACCAATGATGAATAAGCCATACATTTTGGCCTGCAATTGATGTCTGATTAGCTTTATGGCAAAACGCTTAATGGTGTTATTTTTATATTTTACTTGATCTGGGTAATAATGATAATAAAGATGCGTACAAAACAAATTATATGTTGTCTTTCATTTTTTAATTTCACTTAATTTAAATCAATTGAATGAATAGATCACATTCTGTTGTCCATTTCCAAAAGATTAATACTTAAGTATATTACTACCCCTAACTAAGGACATCAGTAGAGACTTGGTTGATTGCAGGTTGATATGCAAGAATTCTAAGAACTACAGTACCCATGGTTCATTGGCGGCACTTCGTGTTTGTAGTTTCCCGATATGCTTTGCGGTATTTTAAACAAGTGCGCGAGCAGCGCGACTTAATTCTGTTTTCCGCGGCTGTCATCTTGATAACGGCAACGCGCGACTGGAAATAACAAATGGTTGTACATTTATATTTATTGAAGATTCATATGTATGTCACATTTCCTAACACTCAAATAGTGTCGCTATTCCTCCATATTTGACCGTTTAACCGGGATGGTAAGTGACAGGCTAACAGGTTTATTTGATTTGTTTACACGGTTTGTGGATTAACGCTGGCCTGGGATAGCTCGCTAACATGCTCGTTTGTTGTTGTGTACATATAGCAAAGAGTACAAGAAAGTATAGCAGATTATCATAAAACGTACTTTTAATGCTATAACGTTAGCTCATTTTAGGTAACGTAAATGTGCTTGTCACTCAGCCTAAATCACTGCAATAGCGAGAGACGTATTTGTTTTTACAAGTCATGTCAAGTTAATTCACCTTTACTTAAAAAGCGCTTTTTACAATGCAAATTGTGGCAAAGCAGCTTTACAGTAGTAATTGGCAAATACTTATTGGCTGCACAGCTGCTCCCAAAGAAAATGGTGTCATTGTCCAGTTTATTCTATGCATTTGTATAGATTCATTCCGTTGCAAAGATCAATAGTTATTAGTTTGGTTATTTCATGTATATGAGCACAGGAGAAAACAGTGATGAATCGTCCAGCTCAGCTCAGTTCGCAACTACACAAGTGTGTGTAGTTTACACACGTATATATACAAAATCAATTTAGTTTAGCATATGGGTAAATCATCTCAGTATCTGAAATACTTGTCCTTAAAAAAAAGCATTTTGTTTTGCATTTCAGACACAATGATAACAATGAAGTGCCTGAGAACAGAGGAGTATGTCCAACACTTATCTTGTGTGAAAGACACTATAGTTCTTCACAACGAGCTTAAGGTAAAAATAAATAAAAGATTGTTTTGTATGTACATGTGTGAGTGAGAACAGCTTTCCAGTGAGTTAGAACCTGAGTTTATTTCATATATGACACTGCTGGAGTTTTATCTCATTTTTCTTTTGCTGTAGAAACAAGTGGATGATGGGCTTGGTCCTAATGGTCGCACAATGTGCGATCGTATCATCCGGGCATGCAACCAACGCCTGGCCAATGGTAATCTGGACCCTCCCCATCAAGAGCGGATAATAGCGCTAGTAGAGCTGGCCATCCAAGGGTTTGAATTGCTCGAAGAGTCTGGAATGCAGAGTAACCCATTTTATCTAGAGAAAATAGTCTTCCACATCCTACAGAAAGTCTCTAGCCTTGGAGCTCACGGCCCTGCTTGTCGACTGGGCCAAATCATACATAGAAGACTGAAGTGTTTGTCTGTAGAGGTACAGTATGCTTGAGCCTTGAAAAAAATCATAGAAATGGCTATCTCAATAAAATGAGTATCCATATTTCAATGTAGACCTCATGTTTTTGTTTTTTGCCAACAGACGGATGACTTCCATGTTCTGGTGCGGAATTGCTTTGCTGTGCTGTGGAATAGTCTCCTGTCTAACAGAGTGAGTGGTTCCACTCTCCCTCCGCGTGACAGACTTCACTGTCAGCTGCAAGCTTTAACCTTCAAACTCCTAGAACAGGGGTCCAGCTCTACCTGTTTCCCATCCAAAGTTCCTCTGTTTGTAGAGGAAGTAGTAGTGGAGTTTGAACGATCGCATGGGTGTTTTACTCCCGACGATGTGAGTTTTCTGACCTCTGAATTACGAGAACTATTCTTAGGCCCTTTGATCAATCCACAAGACTCTGCGCTGACCTGTCCCTTGCTGGCTGTGCAGTGTGAGGTGGTGTTTAAAGTGTGTAAACTGCTCTGCAAGAGTCAGTTTTCAGTCGAGGCTGTTGGACTGTTACTCGGCACCCTGAAAGGGGTTGACGGTCATGTAGGTTTGCGTTCGGCTCGGAGTCTTGCAGATTGTGCAGTGCAGCTGCAGTGTGCGTTAAGCTCGGGAGGTGAATGTTGTAAGGTTTTCACCAAATGTGCACGAACACTCCGAGACCTGCCCCGTGCCATGTCGGCCCCAGAGTCTCATGCTCTATTAGAGGCTTGTCAGCTAGTGGTTTGGGCGTTGGAAGCTGGTCAGTGTAAAGGGATGGATATAACCACATTGCTGGCTTGCTTTTCCTTTTTAGAAGAATATCAGGAACTTCTTCTTGCTCAGCAAAAGGTAAGCTTGTATAATAATTTACTGGTTCTCATTGATACATATTTGGAATGTGAATTTTTAAAAGCTTTTGTTTGTTCCAGGACTCGTTTTCACAGCAGGTGCAGTACTCCCTTTGTTTCAGCTTTTACCAGGGCTTTATCAGCACATACGATTGTCTTCACACATCTCAGGTAACATACTAAATCATCTTTAGACCACGATAAAGTGATTGGCTAGATGTTTCACATTTATATCCTTCATTTAACATTCATGTCCAAAGGTGTCAGCGGGCAATTCTCTGGACAGGGTGCTGTTGTACTGCCAGGCGACAGCAGGACGCATGCTTGCTGAACTGCGGGCACTCAACAATGACAACTTCTTACTTAAAGCTGGTACATCTTCCTCAAGTCTGCATGCTTAAATCTGACTGGAATTTTTACTCCGTCGTACATATATATATACCAGTCAAAAATGTAATGTTTTTGAAAGATGATATACTCACTTAGGCTAAATTACCAGAAAGTAAAATTGGTAATATTGTGAAATATTACCATTTAAAGTAACTGTTTTTTCTATTTTAATATATTTTTCAAAATTTTGAAGTAGTGTAAGTGTACCAGTGATTGCCCTTAAATTGAATTTTATTAATTTATCTTTGTTTTTCCTTCTAGTGTGTGCGGTGAATAATGTGGTGTATGAGCTGTTTAACAGGAAGCTGTATGAGGGAGCCTTTGGTTTGGCTGTGATTGTGTGTCAGGAGCTGTGTAAGGACTGCCCACCAGCTCTTCCTTTGGATAGAGTAAGAACTGCAGCTTCTTCTGGTCATTTTTTATTTTTTATTGAGAGTAACAGATAATAAAATGGATAATGTGGCACTTGAAGTCAAGCACCTTGTTTTTTTTTTTTATTGTCTGCTCCATTTGTTTTGAATAATACGGCTCTTTCAAGCTGCACATTCAGTTTAAAAACATGCAAATGTATAAATGGTAATCTCTTGATTGTAAATTTATTGTTGCGTGGATGTTTCAGGTAAATCGCTGTTTCATGCTGACAGTGCAGTGTAGCCGGCGTGGAGGTCAGCTGGAGCGAGCTTTAGACTGGATAGTGAGTTGGATTCGGGTTTTGGGCACGCAGATTTTTGATCATCTCACAGAACCTGTGTCGCTGTGGGTCAAAACCAAGTGTGATGCTGCCCGAGCAGGAGAGGACGACACACGGCTGAGGTAACCTGCACCCAACCAATCGAACAGGGTTCTGCTTTTTGCCACTTACGAGAGTGAAGGTGCTGAAAATCTTTTTCTTTTTTTGTCAGGACTCTTAGGGATGGGTTGGGAGAAGCATTTATGGATGAGGAGGTGCTGATGTGTTTGTTAGAGGAGGAGTTGCGGGTGTATAAGGAGCAGACTGGAGACACCGCGCAGGAGCGCTACAACACACTCTGTGACCTCTTAGATATCTGCCATGAAGAAACACCACACACACTGAGACGAGCTACCTATCTTTGTGAGATGGCACAGGTTGTGTGCTACCAGGACTTCAGCCAACAGACTGACTGGTGGGTGAACATGACCATATTCATTTTATATACTTTTTCAGCTTTTGTCTCATTTGAATCAGAGATATAAGATTGAAAATATGCAGGACTTAAAATTTTGTTCTTTTGTAATCAGCTCAGCAGTGGACTTTACCCATGAGGCTTTGCGGTTGCTGGAGGAGGAGCCAGAGACAGCAGAGAATGCTGATAGGTTGAAGGATGAGAAGGCACATGCCTGCTTGTGGCTTTACATCTGCACTCTTGAGTCCAACCTGCAGGAGGTCTGTGCCTTGTACACTACCAGACAAATGTTGACGTTTAACTGTATTTCTCACCATCTTAAAATTGTGATCTGCCAGATATTATTCTGGTAGACAAATATAATAAAATGTAAAACTGTCATCTGTTTATTTAGTTTGTTTATTATGTTTTAATGGACGAGTTAGCAGATAGTGAAGGAAAAGTTACCCACTGGTGTCCAAGATGCTTAACTTTTGTTATAAATTTTGAAAATAATACTAATAAAAATGACTAGGTGTTCCAAGCTTTTGGTTACTAATATACACTGCTGTTCAAAAGTTTTGGGTCGTTAAGATTTTTTTTTGTTTGAAAGAAATTAATACTTTTCTTTTTCTCAATATTGCTGTTTTTATTGTATTTTTGGTCAAATAAATGCTGCTTTGGAGATCGTAAGATACTTTACTTTACATACAAACATAAAATCTAACAAACCCCAAACTTTTGATCAGCAGTGAACATTCCCAAAAATGATTGTACACCTGTGCTTCACTTTATTTTCTTTTTTGTGAGTAACAGGCTGTGGATACAGAGAAGCGATTACGTGCAGTGCAGGAGGAGAATAAAACAGAGCTGAATATGGACCCTGTCCCCACTAATGATCTTGAGTATGAGGACAAACAGAAATCACAAGAGAGCCAGTTGGTCTATGATGGACTACGCTTCAATCTACTTGCTCACAGCAGTAAGCCACACACTCAAACACAGAATACATATTCTTACATTGCATTACAATGTATTGCATGCAAAATGTGCTGTGGTAGAGCTCCAGAACAGGTTTGAGAAGCGCTGGTTTTTAGGATAATCTACTAATACTGTTAATTCATGTGTGTCAGAGTTAAGTGAGCCTTTGGATAGATGTTTGTCTCTATGGCGGAGTCTGCTCAGGGGGTCTGTGCCTGCAGTTAGAGACCCTAAACACACTGCGTATTCCATGACACTGATGGCAGCCCTCTACACACTTATGGGCAAAGTAAGACCACACACCCACATCACTTACTGTGTTCTATGTAACACAAGTCTCCTCAAACTCATTACCATTTGAGATTTGTACTTATGTTGAATAATAAATATATCTCTGTTAGCACCTGCAAGCTCTGGAGGCATATCGGCTTGCTGCTGCCCTTTTCCATAGCCTCGGCGATGCCCAGAATAGTGCGAATGCCTTTTGCCACTCTGCCAGGACCCTGCTGTATCTGGGCTCCCCTCAGCTTGCACAGGTGAATTCATTTTAACCAGGACTTCAGTTTAACAGAATTAATAGCCTTTTATTGTACTGTACATTATATTTAACTCTAGAAAGTTGTTTACAAAAGAACATTGCATGTTTCAGGTGGAATTAGAAAAAGCAGAACAGAGTTTGACTTCTGTCCCAAGCTCTGAGGGCACATCTGTTATATCCATGCTGGCTATGCTGCAAAAAGCACAGATACACTATGCTTTAGAACAGGTAATACTCATTCATATAACTGTTTGTGGACCAGTGAGTCAAGTTTACCCAGTATTAGACATCTGAGATCTGTCCATTTACCTACCTGCTGACAAAACCACTGATCTGTCCCTGCTCACTTCCTTAGGTGGAATGTGGTGTGTGCTGCCTGATGGAGGTGATAAAGGAGTCTGCTCAGCATCATTCTAAGAGCTGGTACCTGCTCAGGGCACGAGCACTGCAGACAGCCAGTGAATATTTGAGTCTGGACACAGAGGCTTTGAACTCACAGCTACGTCAGAGTATCACACAGCATGGTTCGTTCTCATCCAATATACTCATTACACATTTGTTACCACAAACCGAACAGTTATTTCCCCATGTATAAGCTCACATAAATGTACAGTTGAAGGCATTCATCTTGCGTGAACTTTCATTAGAGCTAGGGGGAAAAATTCTTCGATAATATAGAATTTTCAGCCTTATGATGTAAAGCCTTAAATTGTTCTAGAATTAATTACAAATCAGACGTTAAAAATATGGTGTACTATTTGTTTGCTGACATTTTTTTTTTTCAAAAATACAGTAAAAATAGTAATAATTTCAAATAACTGTTTTGTCTTTTCATGTATTAAAAATGTCATTTATTGCTGCGATTGCAAAGCTGCATTTTCAGTATTCATTATTCCAGGCTTTAGGGTCACATGATCCTTCAAAAATCATCCTAATATGCTAATTTAGTGCTCAGGTGACACCTCTTATCACTGTTAAAAAAAAGTTGTGCTGTTTAATATTTTTGTGGAACACATGCATTTTTTCAGGATTCTTTGAATTTAAAAAAAAAAGTTTAAAAAGAACTGCATTTATTTGAAATGGGAATCTTTTATTATACTGAATGAAAGTGTTAATTAAAAAAAATCTTATGACCCCAAACTTTTAAATGGTAGTAAATGTATTTAAATGGAAAATTAGCGACATTACTTTCCCACATACTATGTGTGATTTAATTTTGTGAATTGTGTGTGTTGCAGGTCTGAAGACTCCAGACACGGCTCAATATGAAGGGTTGAAGCTGTTGTGCAGCCTGGTGATGATGTTGCTGGGCAATGGGTTTTACGGAGCCCCTGGACAAAACACAGACACTCGCTTTGTAGACCAAGGTACAACTAGCTATTACCATTTCTGAACAGTCTTAGCTACTCGAAGGAATCTTCTTTATTTATTTTCTACTTGGTGTGCTTTTCTCGCTGTAGGAGACGGTGTTGTTTTTAAATGGCTGTTGCTGAGTGAGGTGCTTGTGTGCTCTGAGAGAATGGTGATCGTGAGGAGCAGCAGTGGAGCCGTTCATGAAGCTAAAGCTCAATGTCTAGAGGCTCTCAAACTGGCCACCAAACTGCAGACACTCAGCCAGTGAGTCGATGCTCCATATCCTTGAGTGTGAGAGTTCAGAATGTGTGTGACAGTCCAAACGTATGCTTCTGACATTAAAGGGGGTGACATGTCAAACTAATGCTTTTTCTCTCAAGTCACAAGTAGGCTTAAATATGCTTCTGGGTTACCAGACAGACAATTTCTTGTGTATTTTGTAATTGTACGTTTTGTTTTGTTTTGTAGCTGTGCTGAGCTGTTGGTGTTGAAAGCAGAACTGGAGTTGATGAAGGGCGCAACTGAAGCTAGTAGTTTGGACCTGGAGCAAGTTAGAAACTTACTTGATCTCTGTACAGGTAAAGATGCAATCACTCTGATTCTCCCACAATTACCAAGTCAAGACAACTTGAATCCTCTTCATCCATTATTTGTGATTTATATGTATGGGTGACCTAAAGATATATAGGAGCATTTTTTTTTCCCTATTTATTCATTTTCCTCTTTATTATTATTTCACTGCTGCTAAACAGAAGCTACTTTTACGGAAACAAAGTATTTATTTTGGTTTTCTCACTTGCATGTAGATTTTGGCCAGGGGCAACATCAGAAGTCTGGGGTGAAAATAAAACCACGTAAAGGTCGGCCAGCTGCCCCTGCATCCTCTGGTCACACCCTTGAGGAAGATGATGATCTGAGTGGAATCCTGAGCTCTCGTGTCCTTCTCAAGGAGCCCGTGGAAGCCATGTCTAGATTAGGAAGCCAAGGAGCATCTCCACCTCTGAAGCCCAAACGCCAGCGTGGGCTTTCCTGCCTGACCCATGCAGAGACCTGCTCCTGTCCCTGCTGCAGTGAGCTTAGTGTGGCTCGAGTCAGCATCCACTGGGCTCTATTACAGGCAGAGCTCCAGACAGACCCCGAGCACTCCCGCCGACTACGCCAATCTGCCAGTAAACGCTGCCGCAGTGTCACAGCTAAGCTCCAAAGCAGTTTGGCACTTGTGTGCTCTAAAAAGTCTGCTGGACTATGTCTGTCACTGCTCCAGGCAGAACAGGGCAAAGTGCATTTGGGTGCTGTGCTTCAGCTCCTCAGAACAGGAGACAAAGGGAAAGATGCAGTCCTCTGGGAGGAAATAGAGGCAGGATTGGAGGCAGTGACGAACAAAGGGGCACTGAAACCAGAGCTTGGGCCCATCAAAGCTGCTTTACTAGGGGCCAAAGCGGTGGCCTGCTGCTTGGCATTGGCCATGAAGAGACAGTGTACGCTTGAAGAACTCTTTTCTTTTGTATGGGGGTGGAATCCACCGAAAAGTAAACCACAATTAAAACTCAAAACTGAATCAAAGCATCAATCCAAGAGCCCTGTTTCTGAAATAACTCTTCCAGAGGCAGGTGTTAAATGCCAACCTGACATTAAGAGTGGCTCTGCAGACCATGAAAGCAGGAAAACCAAAGAGTCCTCTGTAGTTTCAAAGAAAGCTAAAGACTTGGTACCCAAAATTACCATCACAAAATCCTCCATGGTTTTCAAAACACCCAAAGCAACAAGAACATCCCGGTCCAAATCTGTCTCCACAAGCACTGGTGTTAGTGACTTAAGAGCGTTTGACTTCACTAATGAGGTGCCTGAAATTTCGATCAACTTCACCCCCTCACAACACGCATCTGCCAGCCATCGTGGGATTACAAAGTCAAAAGTTGCTCCAAAGGGATCGTTTGAGGTTTACAAAGATTCTTCTCCTGCAGAAGAGAAACATGTGGTTGTGCCCGCTGCGCCTAAACGAACCATGCGTTCTCGGTTTAAGGTTTGGTCCATTGTTTGGTTTGAGATTTCTTGAGATGATGGTAAGGGATTTTCATATTGTGAATTGCCATTTAATTAAATGCATCTGTTCTGTCTCAGGTCGTGTTCAGTGATGAAAGTGACACTGAAGCCGCACCTCCTCCAGTAGTGGAAAAGTCTGTGAAAAAGCGAAACGCCTGCAACGCTAAAACATCACGCACCCTGAAACCAGCCCTGAACACCATCCCTACTGATGCCAAAGTAGAAAACCCCACTGTAGAACCAGAACCTTCCAGACGGTCACGGACCACTAAAAAAAGCACAGCCCTCCCCTCTGCCACCTGCCTTTCTTCTGAGGAAGAAGCTTCCCAGACGCGCACACGCAGAGGGCGATCAAAAAAGAGTCAAAGTTCAGAGTTCACGGAGGAGCCAGAGAGGATGAGGATGATTAAAGAGGATGAAGATGAGGTTCTTTTGGATGTCAGCCTGGAGGAGCTCAGAGGGTCTGACACAGAAATAAATGACAGAGATAAATGTATGTGTGTGTGTGTGTGTAGAACAAAACTTGTAATTTTATTGCTTATTTGAGTAATTCTTGTTGGTCTAAAATCACTTTTTGTGTGTGGTTCTAGGCAGCCCAGATGCTTATTGTGAGGTCTTAAGGAGAGATCTGGCTGCAGATGTTGGGCAAGAGTGTTTCGGTGAGCTCAGAAGAACTGGACAAAATGGCTCTGGATCTCACACAACCCTACAACATGGATCTACACCTCTAGGTAATTCTGTGTGGCATGAACACTACCATTCATTCACTTTTGTTCAGTAAGGTGACAGTGAAGACATTTATAAAGTTACAAAAGATTTCGATTGAAATTAAATGCTCTCCTTTTGAACTTCCGGTTGAAAATTTTCACAAAAATATTTAGTACAGCTGTTTTTAACATTTGATGTTAATAAGAAATGTTTCTTACGCACCAAATTGCATTCTAGAATGATTTCTTGAAGGTTCATGTGACACTGAAGACTGGAGTAATGGCTGCTGAAATTTCTGCTTTACCATCACAGGAATAAATTACATTTGAAGAGATACGAAAGTGGAAACATCATTTTAAATTGTCAATTTTAAAATTATAAATTTTTTGTAATCAAAACAGTATTTTGGTTTTTGAATTTTTTTAATGATAATGCAGCCTTTGGTGAAATATATGAGATTTCAAAAAAAAATCTTACAGGATCCTAGTTTTTTGTTTTGTATTGTAATTTGACTTGTTATTCAAGATATTCAACAATTGTCAATGACAACAATCCGTGCATTTGTCATTTAGCTGACCTGTCCGTAGAGGCGGTCCAGTCGTACCTGCGTTCCTCTTGGCTTCTTCTCCACCACTTCCCGCCTCCCTTTCTTTATCCCCACATCTGCTCACTTCTCGCTCAGTCACTTGGCCAGACCGATCCCATCACCACAGCAATGCTGCATGCGCAGTCGCTGGGTGTGTCCACCCGCCACCATATGACCCGTCACGTGGTTAGTCAGTTCAGGTATGTCAACATTTTGGTAGAAAAGGTAAAAAGTAATAGCCTATTTTCTAAAATATTTGAACCTCTTCTTCCTGTCTCTCTCTGTAGGAAGCTGAAGAAATCTTGTAATGATGTAGCAGAAGGTCTTGGGGCTCTGAGTCTGGAGGAAGCTTCTGGGGCAACGCAGTCTCAGAAACTCTCTGCGTTGGAGCAGATCTTTTCCTTCGCCTCATCACACCCAACACAGTTCCCACAGACACACTGTCAGCAGTTCACACAGCAGATGAAAGATCTGCCAGCAGGTAATAACTTCATCTGAAATAAAGAAACAGTCCTCCCAAAAGAACACAAAGGAAGATATTTTGAAGAATGTTGATAACCAAAAATGGTTTCAGTTCCCATTGACTTCTGTTGTAGTCTTATATCAATACAATGGTAATCAGTGGGAACTGAATCTGTTTGTTTTCAACATTCTTCAAAATATCATCTTTTGTGTTCCGCAAAAGCACTGTCATGCAGGTTTGGAATGACATGTAGGGGAGTAAATGACAATTTTCATTTTTGTGTGGACTATCCCTTTAAGTAAGATGTAATACCCTAACCCATATCATTAGAATAGTGAATGGACTGGCACTGTTTGCTGAATGTAGGCAAGGGTAATGTCTTTGTCATAGAGACGTAAAACATTTTAATTAAAGATGAACTATAGTTTCCTGGTGGTAATTTCTTACCACCGTAATGTAACAAAATTTTGAGCCCTGTTGGTATTAATAATGAGAGTGATACAGAATTATTTAACTGTGATGTATATTTGCTCTAGGAATAACAGTGTGCATGCTGTCACTTGTGGGGGTGTATCCTGATGAAATTGGCAGCACTATTCTTCTGACTCGACTGGAGCACGGCGCTACCCCAATCACTGTTCGAATCCCTACTGCAAACAAAGAGGTACTGATTGTGTGCTGATGTTCTTAGTACATCTGTATATAACCTAATGCAGTACAGCTAAGAGTTTAAAACTTTAAAATAATCTTTTCACAATGAGAAGGAAATGGGTAGATGTTTACACGCATCTGATTTTTATTTGGCCTTTATTTAGCGCTCTCTTGCCATGCTGCTGGAGGAAATGGATGGAATCTTGAAGGGACAAAAAGAAGTGAGCATGGTGGCTGAGAAATCGCAGTGGTGGGAAGGACGGAAGGCGTTGGACGTCCGTGTGGAGGTGAGACACAAGATCGTTGACGGTTAGGAAATTGATATGAAAGGGAGGATGATTGATATACTAAATGTGAGTTCTTTCTCTTTCCATCAGAAAATGCTTGAGGAGATGGAAGAGGCTTTAGGAGTGTGGCGAGCTATACTCCTGCCTTTGTCCTCTGACCCTGAGCTTGAAGTTCAGGTGCAGTGCTTCCAAAAGGCACTGAAGGGAACCAAGATCACACAGGACATTCTCAGGGTATGTGCCATCTGTTTGCACCTGCATTAGTTTGATCATCACATGTTCCCACTTATAGCCCTTTCTCTATTCTTCTTTCTCCCTGAAGGTGGTTCTTTCAGCATCTCCACTCCTCTCCCTGCCAGACCTGCAGTGTCTTGTGGAGGGGATGGGTCAGCAGGACAAAGACTTCCTGAGGCTTCTGCAGTGCAGTGCGAGTAAACTGAGAGGAAGGGAGGAGCCACAGGGACACACAGTTCTGATCTTAGACAAGGTACACTCATAATATCCACTGGTGTGAAATACAGACATGAGTCTAGACAATTTGAATGTGTTTTGAGATGATTCCATATACATGTTTTGATCTTACTTTCTACAGTACTTGCAAAGGTTGCCATGGGAGAACATTGCTTGTCTGAAGACCCGTTCCGTCACTCGCATGCCCTCATTACATGCAGTACTTGGACACAGTCATCTGAAGGAGGTATATGCTTCCCACTGCAAGCAAAACATGTGCTGTATGTACTACACACAGTAAAGCTCTTGCTTGAAGTTAGTTCATTCATCATTCACATTTTAAATCTTAATATAGATTTAAAAATGTGAATGATGGATGAACTAACTTCAAGCAAGTGCTTTACTGTGTGTAACTTGCATGGAACACAAAGGAGTTATTTGGCAGAATGCCCTTGCTGTTTTTTCCAATTGTTACAAGAACCATTTATGTTTGATGTCGAAAACATGGCTGGACAATTAAAATTTGAGAGCAGAGCTATGGCAGAAGACAATATTTACTTGAAATTACTATTCAAATTTTGGTCTATTTCTATATAGTGCTCTGGAATGAGTGCTAAAATCTGAAAACGAGTTGGGATGTTTGTTTCCTGAAACAAGTGTTTCTTTTGCATGGGTTTTTGGATAAATGCCTGAAATAAGGTCAGCACACAAATACAGGCTCAAGGTATTTTCATGTTTTATTCTACAACATAAAATAAATCTTCTAAATTCATAATAGTTGTTCACTTGTGTAAATTATCTTGGTGAAAAAAATGTTTAAGAATCATAAACTTTTGGTTACGGCAGCAATGGAAAAACCCTGTTGACTTTTTATTGGGGGATCCAGAGTGATGTTAACTTCCTGATTGGCCTATTTATGTCATCCTTGCTTATGGCTATGAAAGAAAGCACTGTGGATTATTTTTTAAGATCAACAGCATGTCTCCATTCATTTTCCTTTCAATGGAACTGAAATGTATTTGGTCATAATTTATTGACTCATGTCATTCCGAAGCTTTATGAATTTTGTCATTTTAGGGTGAACCGTTCTCTCTGAGAATTTTTGTTTTTATATATTATCCTCAGATTGATTCAAGTTGTGTTCTGTCGTGTGGTGTGAACCCTAAGAAAGTTTACTATGTGCTAAACCCAGATGGAAACCTACCCGACACTGAGAATCGCTTTAAAGAATGGTTTACTGGGTAAGTTCACAAAATCTGCATAAACCTGCTGGCAACCAGTTGTGTAGCTGATCAGGTTTCCAATCTCGCATGTCTGTCTGTAATTGGCCAGTGAACGGTCATGGCAGGGGGTTTGTGGAACTGCTCCTGATCCAGATAAACTACATGAGGCTGTGACCGCCAGAGACCTCTACATGTGAGTTAAACTGCTGTATAGTAAAGAATGGATGAAATATAAAGAAGAGGCAACATGTGCTTGACCGTATGTATGTGTACCTCTGTAGCTACATAGGACATGGTGCAGGTGCCCGTTTTCTGGATGCTCAGAGGGTTTTGAAAGGGCCTGTGCGGGCTGCAGCTCTTCTTTTTGGCTGCAGTAGTGCTGCTCTCAGTGTACTTGGCCATCAGGAGGGAACAGGGATCATCCTCAGCTATCTGACCGCAGGATGGTAATGTACACAATCCACACACAAAAATATTCTGTATAGATACTTATGAATTGCTTTTATTAAATGTTTCTTTATCTCTTCACCAGCCCGTTAGTGCTCGGTAACCTGTGGGATGTGACAGATCGTGATTTAGATCGTTTCACGTCGGCTCTGCTCCAGTCCTGGCTCTCTTCTGGGTCCGGCTCCTCCCTTCTTCAGCATTTAGCCCAATCACGTAATGCCACGCATTTAAAACATATAATTGGTGCTGCGCCCATTGCATATGGTTTGCCTGTGCATATTCACTAGCCCAGAATTTTTAACTTTTATTATTCAATGCCAAAATAGTGATTTTTTTTTTTTTTTTTAAATGTATAAATAGAGCTATCTCAAAGGTCAAATATAACCTCAGGGCTTGTTTACAAAGCAAAGAATAAGATTACCTTTATGAAAATTAATTTAGGACTAAATCTAATGTGTGCCTAGGAGCTTGAAATGTTTTGCCATTTTAAAGTCCTCCCATATGATTTTTGCCGTGTTGTTTTGTTGTTGCAATTGCTGATTTAGTTTGCTTATACCTCCAAGATGTTTTACTAAAGTCTTTAATTCAATTTTGATGTATAAGTTCGTTCTTGTACATTTTTTAAAACATTTTTATTTCCTGTTTAAGTTATCAAACCGCTTTAAAATAAAATGACTTTATAGTGTATTCCTTGACAAATGGTGGTTATTTCAACTTCATACAGAATGAGGGAAATGTATATAGGAATTAAAGAGTACAAATGGTGGAAAAACATGAATAACCAAATGTCAAACTGATGGATAAACTGACCGGCTGTTCTAGCGCCAAGGACTATAAACACAGAAGACTGTGTCCCCATAAGTCTTCAGAATGTCAAGGGCAGCAGTGGAAGACATGGGGGATTTCATTTCTGATATGTTCCTCAGATGTGTATCTGATATGTGTGCAAGGGCAGGCTCAATGACGGACCTGACAAAACTGAGATTATTCAAATTAAACCCATCAGTGTGTGTGTGTTGGTTTCTTTGATTTATCACTCATAATATTTTGGGCTTTTATAATAAAAAGCTTGAGACACATTTGAATTTTACTATACGCATAAAAGTAAAATACTTAGGTGCAACAGATTGAATCTAACTTAATTGATATTATTAAAGCCTTCAAGGAATATTTTTTGAGCCTTACAAAGTATTTAAATTGTGTACTATTTTTGTTTTATGCTTCTCTATTCGTTTGAATCTATAGTTAATGTTTATCGAAATACAAAAACATTGCTAAAAGCCCTACCAGTTGAGTCCGGTTGACCCGGAAGCTTTTCAATCACCCTATTCAATTGTCAACATGGCGGTGAATCTTACTGAATTGTCTCTTCCACAATTAGAAGGCTTGAAAACCCAGCTTGATCAGGTAATTTGTGTTATAAATATAACAATACATTGATTTCAGATCCCTAAATTGCAAAATACGCTTTTATTTTTCTGTTAGTGGTTTACTGACATGCACGCAGCGGTTGTCATGTCTGTGCGCGCGTGCTGCTGGTAGTGCTGAGAGTAGCTATCTTTAATTCAACATTAAAAGGATACTAAAGCAGCAATTTAATATTTTGTAATTATTTACCAACCTTCTTGTTCTTTAATTTTTTTTTATTATTATTTCTATCGATGCAGAATGACAGCCTCACCGTTCACTTTCAATGTATAGAATGAAAGTGAACGGTGAGTCAGTCAGTTCTCTCAAAACATAAATTGACAACATTTAATTTTTGGCTGAAATATTCTTGTTTTAGAATTATTTTAAAGAGTATAATGAGCATTTACACTTTATTTTAAAACCATCTATTTTTAGTATATAAAGATAGCGAGACATTTTTATTTATTTATTTTTATTAGCGATGTTAACAAATGAAATTATACAATTTTTTTTTTTTTTTTTTAGGAAACAGAGTTCCTGTCATCATCCATAGGTCAGTTAAAAGTTGTCCAAACAAAATATGTGGAGGCCAAAGACAGTTTGAATGTCCTTAACAAAAACAATGAAGGTGAGTTTTACTGCTAAACTTTATATGATGCTTCTTTAATATAAATAGGTACTCTGTTCACTGGCTTTTTTTTGCTTTTAGGAAAAGAACTACTTGTCCCTCTCACCAGTTCTGTATCCTTTCAACAGCTGAGTGCTGACTGATTATTATTATTATTATTATTATTTTTTTTTTTTTTTACATGGGCAGTTTGATGTTTATCGATAGGTTTGCATCCATCTCAGAAAAGTTGCTTCCCTTAACTACTGTATTGCAGATGTACGTGCCTGGAAAGCTTCATGATGTGGATCATGTCTTAGTGGATGTCGGAACAGGTTATTTTGTGGAGAAGGTGAGTGTAAGGCTGATGGCTTATGCTGCTAATTTGAACCAATAATAGGAAACAAAAAGCAGTTATTTATCTGACTCCAATATAATTAATCTGACTCCATTAAAGTTGTTATTCTTTAACCTCTTATTCTTTAAATTTAAAAGTCTTTCTTAGAACTGGAAAACATAGGATTTAACCTGAACGTTTAGATAACGAAAGATACAATCACTTTAGGTTTCAAGATTATCTGTGATAAAAGGGAAGATTCTCAAAAGCTTTAAAGCAGGCAAAGTTAATTATTAAGTTACATGTTTAAACATACAGAAAGTAGAATGGAACAACATACTGGATAGAAAACGTAGTTGTAACAAATAATGCACTGCTGTGCAGTAGAGGCCGTAAAAGGCTTTCTTGTAGTAAGAGGTTACAGTCGTTAAAGTCGTTCTCCTTGATCAAAAGTTACCTTTCTTTATACCCTGAGCACAGCATTGTTATACATGAGTGGAATACCAACACAGAAACCAAAAGATATGGCAAATGGACGGTGATCAAGAGGGGGAGAAGTACATTAACATATTCTCCTCAATGCATGTTTAAGCAATACCTAGATTATACATTAGGATACTTTAATATGTCTATTAGTACACTTCCAATCAGTTCAGTTCATAAGCTGTCGGATGAGACCAAACATGACATAGTTACATGTTAGAAAACACTAGTTGATAAATAGAATGTAGTTGAAAGCATATATGTCATGCGAAGCAAATGGTACAAATGTGTCATTGAGGTGTAAACGACTCTGTCTCCCAGACAGAAACCATCCTTTTCCTGGAGTGTCCCAACAGTCCTCAATCAGCATATTGATGAATCCCTTTCACTAGATAGGCATTAGCATACTGAGATGATGAAAGCCATTGCGCCACGTTTACCTTTTAAAGGGATATCTGAAGTACTAGGACAGTAAAGAGTTCTACCCATATTTGCTCAGCCCTACAGTGAGTCAGAATGTCGCCAATCTGTTTATGTAAATTTCACAGCTTTTTTTTAATCTTTTCAGAATGTAGAAGATGGCAAAGAGTTTTTTAAACGCAAAATTGACTTCCTTACAAAACAAATTGAGAAAATTCAGCCTGCACTTCAAGAAAAGCACGCTATGAAACAAGGTGATTTTTTTTATACATATGTATATTTTTGTACTCTTTCCAAGTCAAGTAAATGCAAATCACATTGTTATCTAGAATACTGGTGACTGTTATTCTGTACTTCTGGTAATGAATTATTAGTTTTGGTTACTTTCTGCTCATATCAATATTTCATGTCTATTTATTTGGGAAGTAGTCATGTATAAAACAGGATAGTGTACAGACTTTATCATTACCACAAAAGAAACCCCTTCAGAATCATACAAGTCCCCTGATCAACCTGTTGCATTCTTTCATTTTTCATCTGCCTCCTTACAGCTGTGGTGGAGGTCATGAATATGAAGCTTCAGCAACTGCACAGCCAACAGGCATCACAGTCTGGCACCACTAAAGCCTAAAAACGGTCACAAGAAGCATGGCAGAAAATCCTGTCCGATGGATCCATTCTGTACCCTAGAAACAGAGAACCTCTGCTCTGATGTCAACATGTCGCTCATCTCCTCGGGGGAGAAGGACGTCCAGCACTTTGCCTGCATTAAACAACTATTCATTATTTCTGTTCTGTTTTCATTGTCATGTGTAGTGAACTAATGAAGCCTGTGGCTGTATCCGCAGTCTCCCACGACTGGGATTAATGTCTTTGGAGATTTACTTTGTCGCAAACACTTGGCATGGATTTTTTTAATACAGCAAATATTTACTTCTAAAATCGGCGAAAGAAAATGTTCTTGCTTGGCTAAAAGTGAATTTACAGAAATTTACAAGCAAAACAATGTCAAAAACAAGGGCTTGATTTGTTGTCCCAGGCAGATGAGTTACTGGTCCATGTTACAGAGAGCAGCAACTTGATGACTACTGTAAAATGTTTCTGTACAACTTTCCAACCATGCTGAAACAAATAATAAAATTTGACATTTAAAACCTGACACTACTTTATGTCTATCTATCTATCTATCTATCTATCTATCTATCTATCTATCTATCTATCTATCTATCTATCTACACATTCATTAGTTTGTGTGCGAAGACTGCGGTAATTATATGTGTATTATTCGCTGTGTCATGGTTCGCAGTTGCCCGGCTGCAGTTTCGCTGAGCGTCTGTCGTTATGCGGCGAGAGCGCCTGCTGGTTGCTATGCGGCGCAGCGCGTGTTGCGCTCTGTTGCCAGGGAAGAGCGAGCGCGATGGAGGGGTGGTCGCATTGTCTGTCGGGACGGTGGCGGTGTGTGAATTTCTGCCGTCTGTCAGAAACGCTCGCTGGTCCCTATTAAGGCTTATTATTAGGGTTTAAAATCCACTCCTACTGAAGATACATTCGCAAGCGTTAGTGTTAGCGCAGCTCCTTTTTCTTTTTTCGTTTAGTTTCTGAAACGGTAAGACAAACCAACCCTAACTAGCTAGAGCAAGTGCTTGTTGCATTCAGCCGGTGAGAGGAGGTGAGGAGTGGCGGAACGGGCGAAGAGGCGCACGGCGTTTGATCGCGGATCGGGGTCGAGAGTGGCCGGCCGGTGCAGAGGCAAAGGCGGCCGATGACTTCGGAGAGTAGCAGCCAAGCGCAACAGAAGGAGGAGGTCGAGTCGGGATCAGTCGTCCGATATCAAGAGCAGGAAACCGGCGAGGACCAAGGCGGCATGGTGAGCTCAGGCCTGCGGTGCTGAATCTGCACTTAACCCGACGCTACTGTGTGTTAACTTTTCGTTTAGAATGTAACACTCGCATGTTTAGAACAAACGTGTTTGGATCACACAGTGACTGTGAAGCACCGGTCCCTACTTGCAATATGCTGACCTGTGTGTTTGCGCGCACACTGTCCGCTCGGTACCTTTTATCGATCCTCTGAAATTGTTGAGCTTAATAACCGCTTAGTTGAGTATTAGCTACGTCTGGCTAGTCGGCTTTAAGTCGGACACCGGTAAGACGACACTACTAGGCAACATAAACTAAATATATGGACACCAAGGCTTCGTCTGCGCATAAATTACATAGCATAGCACGTGTTCATGTCCCGGTCAGCGGCGCGCTCTACTGTAACCGAGCAATGTTTTCATGACTCGAGGACGCGTGACACACGCTAAGGTTCATACGTTTTCTATTACAAGCGGGTTAAGGTCGTTTGGAAATTAAAATACCTCACGACCACCTGACAGCTTGGTTTAGGTTACAATTAAGTACTTTTCGAGGTTTTTCTAATAATTCGCGGTAATGCCACTGTCAAAACATTTCATTCTAATAATTTATTTGGATTAAAATTTAATTATAGTATTAAATGGTTATACATATATTAGGCACATAAGATTCTTGTATCGTGGCTTTTTTTGACTGAGTTGAATTGGTGAGGAAGGTCAACTTGAAAGGGGTCATGTGATGCTTTTTAATGTTTTTTTTTTCCCTTTAGAGTGAAATGTATTTGTTTGTACGATTATAAGATTTGCAAAGTTACAAAACTCAGTCTCCCCCAGAGATTTATTCCGACTAACAGAGAACACTAATCCAGACCTGCCTAAAACACATTGATTAAATTTAGATTTTTTTAACTTCCTCAAATGTGTACATCACATTGTGAAAAATTAGCATAATTCCCACCAATGGCATACGCAAAGAGAGAAGACGCGGCTTCAGTGAATTGTTGTGTTGTCGTTATGTTGTGTAGACACTGTGTTTGTATGCTAAAGTAAAACCACTTTGAAAACAGAGGAATCGGGTGCTGCATCTAATTCGAGTACTATCCTTCCTGAACAGTATTCGAAATTTGAAATAGTGTGTCCCAAATCGTAGTATGTTGAAATGAGTATTCCAAAGATTCCCAGATGGTCTACTTTTATCAGTTAGAATCCAAAAAAAAAAAAAAAAAAGGCACCTGTGCGATGGTTAAGTAGAGAGGTTACCGAAAAAGGGATTTTAGTGATTTATAGTCAGTATCTAACTTGACGAAAAGATATCTATTCAACATTTATCCACATTATATTTCATCTGCAATAGCATTGTGAACTTTTGTAAAGATACGTGTGGTCATTAACTTTTAAATGCATCATTATGCAAATTGAAAACATATGAGGAAAGTCTCAGCATGAAAGACCCACGACTGGCAGATCAACATGCCACTACATTTCTCTCCTAAGCTGTGGGAAATTAAATTAAATTGAATGTGGAGGATTTTAACTGTAACAAGATGATTGACTGCAGTTTAAATCGTGACAGGTTACACGTAACTGAGCGACAGAACTGTCCATTAGAGACGCAGTTATGATGTATACTATGTCCCAAAGGTTGTCTACTCTTCTGCTACACACTCAAAAGTATGAAAACCGTACATATTTTTAGGTCATCATATAAGTAGGCAATTTGGGATGCAGAAAGGAATTAAGATTTGTTTATACAGCTGTTCTTCAACAATTATGGTAAGGGGCGTTACATTTCCGACACACACCAATCACAATGCAATCCGAGCTTTTCCAAAGGAGGGGATTTGCAGAAATCGACGTGTTTCAGACAGACTATGAATAGAGGAGCTGCAATAATGTACATTGTGAAAAACAATGTGTTATTTGAACATTAAAACATGTTAACCTCATATTTTAACCCAATAAATTAAACAAAATAATGAATGCCAGTGACATTTCCAGTTGTTCATGAGGTAATGGATAAGTTTTTTTTTTCCATATATATTGTGTACTCAACATTTCTACCTCATAAAATGTCAACTTGGCAAAACTAGAAAAACATGCTCATGGAGTTTTAAGAATTTATGTATTAATTACAATAACTTGCTAAATCTATTTTGTTGATGTTTATTTTTTTTACAGAAAATTGTTGTGGGGGTGAATTAAAATAAGAAATATATATTTTAGTTGTATTAGCTTATGTTATTGCTAGTTTTGTCTTATTTTAAATAATTATATAATTAGTTGGAAAAAATACTATGGTAGTCAAGCGAGATTGCTTAGTTGCAAACATTCTTCCAAATATCTTAATTTGTGTACAGCAGAACAAAGAAATATATACAGGTTTGGAACAACTTAAGTGCGAGTAAAATGACAACATTTTTTGGGTGAACTATCCCTTTAATTTTTTTCTCTGTATATGGACACAGGATAAAGTATATATTAAGATGAGCATAATTGTAGTTCCAGCAGTACTAATAGAACTTATTATGGAATTTCCAAAATCATAAAATAATAAACATTAAATCTTGTATGTTTAATATAGTTTTGACCAAAGTGGAATACTAGAATACTAAACCACATTTTTATTAGACAGTTCTGGAAGACTTTTTATGGGGATCTCAACTTTTGTCAAGTCCTGATTTTCTGCATTAGTGTCTTCATCCATGATCTGAATTGGGCGTTCCTAGAACCATTCGATGCCTCGTGACATTACGATATTGGACACCGAGTTATATAGTAACACGCAATATACACATTTCGTCCTTAAATGCCGTTTTACCGCTTCCAAATGTAGTGTTATTAGTAAATTGCTTATATTTTAAATACATTCATTCATTCATTCTTTTTGTCAGGCCTTGTACTGCATTTGTCTCAGCTGTCGCCACGTGCTCAGCAGTGATCTTGGTGGCAGAGGTTACAGTTCCGGTAACTTGAACATAAATTCGACAGACGTACGCCCACTCCAATCATAGCGAGATTCCTGGTGACGTCTTTCAGAACGCACCAATCCGGTAACGGTGGGCGGGAGCTTTACAAAATGTGCTTCTGCATGTGATCACAAAGGAGGCGAAGGAAAGACGAGCGCGCGGCCAATCAGACTCGTCGAGCGCAGCGTCGACGCTTACGCAGAGCAAAGGGATTGATGCAGATGATGAGTGGCCGCGAAACTCTTTGGCAGTGAACTTGCACTTTTGCTTCAAACGGAAATAAGTGGAATCCGTTGCTGCGTTATTGTGAGCTAGACTAATTCGCCTGAAAGGTATCTAGCGAGTGGTAACGTTGTTGGGGGAGAAGACCATGCTGTTGTTTGTGGAGGTGAGTTAATGAGGTCATTTTGGCAACCGCGAAGGTTCTCCTCACAGCTGCGGCGTGCATTGAGCGCGATGGCGCCTGCCATGAGTTCAACAACAAGATTTTGTTGTGCTTTTGTAGTGCTGCCATAGTTATTAAATGTTTCTAGTGTAAAATGATTAGTTTGCGGCGAGGAAGATTAGTCGAGCTGCTGAGAAATACCTTGTTTATGTGGACGCGGACTGACCGTGGATTGCGAAAGATCCACGTGCGTGTAACAAATGCTAGCTGTTTAGCCAGCCGCTTTTATTCGCGCGAGATGCGTAACTTTTATTCGTGAATTTCACAATTAAAGTAATAACCACAACAAACACTTACAGTACCAACAAATTGCATCGGCTTTTAATTTGATCCTTCGTTCAAAAATAACTTTAGCCCGTTCAAATCCAATAAAGCGCTAGTCAGGTTAACCTGGCTGCGTTTTAAATGCAGGTTTGTAGCTCTTTGCCCTCAACTCTCGCTCTGGTTTATCGGAGTGGCTAATCTGATTAAATGGGTGAAAGGCCGACTATTTAAAACTCCTGCCTGTGTCGCGTCGGGCAAGTAATAGATCTTGTGAATGAGGTTTATGGTCGGGCCCAGTGTTGTGAGGTTTGGAGAAGTTGTGCACAGTTCTGGTTTTCAAACCCGTGTGTTGGGGTCATTGCTTGTCCTGTGGTGTTTGAGTTCTTTCACCTTGCTCTTCAGAAGTCCTTCACCAAGGTTGTGGCTATTACGCAAATTTAATTTGAGAGATTATATTCGATATAATTCAAATTGAGATTTTTCTGCCCTGTTGTAATTTGTTCCTCAGCGTGTCATGTGAAACTTTGATAGCGTCGTATCTCTGAACCCTTAAAAGACCCAAGCACTGACATTGATGTTTTCTTTTCTCCCCATCTTCAAGTTCCAAGATCTGGGATATTTCTACATCTTACTGACCGCCTGTAAAGTACATGTGAATGCATATTTAGAGCCCTAAAGTTGCTTTGACCTTTGAACTAAAGCCTATCCAGTAAGCAAGATTGATGGAAATTGTTTTTCTGGCACTTTTAAGTTTCATCAAGCTGCCAAAAGGCATTTAGAATGCATCTATAGATTACTGAATGGGTGCCATTATGCAATTAATACTACTTATTGATCACTTTTATACTTAAATGTCTCTCTTATGCAAGTTGATATTTTATCTAGTCTTTTTTTAGTCACCTAACATGATGGGAATTGAGATTCAGTCCAATACGTGTAGAATTACCAGTTTTAATGCTCATTTTACAGAAGTTCTGGGTGCCTTAAATATTGCTTTGAAATGAATTATTTTAGGATTTTTTCCATCTCTTTTTTTGTGGTCTAACTACATCTTGCCGTTTCCTTCAACAGTTACTCCACATTACCTTTGTGAAGGTTGTGCCATGATAGATGGCTGTCAGTTTTAGACTGTGATAATGGGTTGCAAATGACCAGTAATGTAATAGTTAAGTCTCAGTTCGGTTTACTGAAGCTACAGTTGGAAAATGTTGACGGATTTCTGCTGGTTTTATTCTACTGTGATCTGATAATCTGACTGTGAAAAATTGTTGTTTGCGAACCTCATTTTTTTAACCTTGTCTTCAAGGTGACCACTAAGGGGGCCGGTCTGAATCCCAATGCTAAAGTGTGGCAGGAAGTGTCTGCACCAACCACTCAGGCTCCAGAGGCGGCCACAGAGACGTGCCATTGGCCACAAGCAGAAGCTGTCTCTGCTGAGGAGTCAGAGGGTACGTATATTGTTTGGCAGTTGTTTAGTGCTATAAGTAATGTGTAAAACGGTTATCTTCTCCAGAAATGTTCACTTGGAAAGAACTCTCATAAAAAGCCATATTCTGTGTTTTTTGTTTGAAATGAAGTTTTTATTTCTACACACCTCATGAAGTCATTATGACTTTAACATGTTTACTTGCTATTTGTTTTTTTGTTTTTTGGATGTTGGTTAATGACATGCTGGTAAATTAATAATATATTTTCTTTCGTTAGTGTATTTTTATTATTATTTTTTTTTAGAAAATTGTTTAACATTTTTATGATATAATTATTGACTTTTCATCCACTCATCAACACCCTGAAGTTCCCTCACAAACCCCCAGGTGTTTTGGGAAAACTGCATTATGGGTATGTTGGTGCAGTTTGTCTAGTTGGACGTGGCTAGATTCTTGGCAGGAGGTGTTTTGGGATGAATGCAAATTACTCTGCGGGGGATCTATTTGCAATGGCAACTAAGACCGTTTTGGACATGAATTTAAAGTTTCCTAAACCCAGTGATGATCAGTATCGCGCTTGGAAGGACCCAGAACCATTCTTACTGTAGAGATCTTTCATCCTCATTTCTCCTCTCACTCCCTCAATTCTGTTCTTTTCATTCTCTCTCTTAATTCTCAAACTAAATTTCTTGCCCTTTCTCGCAGTAGATTGGGTCTGCCCTAATGACCGTGAGATTATGAGATCTGAGGGTTGCATGGCCTATTGCTGTTCTTTTATGGTAACTGATCGTTAAACTTCCAAATTCATTAACTACTACTGTTGTTTCTCTTCTGAAGGTTTCAAGGAGTATGTTGTTGGCTACAGTGACTCTGAGTCAGCCCCTCCCATTGAGAGCAGCATGTTGAATGGCATGGAGTCAGCAGAACTGGCTTACCCACTCTATGAACCAGGTCTGGCACACCCACTGCCACACTTTAATTCCATCAGTGATGCTTAATGGCAGATTGTCATTGGAACTGTATGTTTCGTTTCTCAGTGGAGGGCGAGAGCGTTGAGGAGCAGCCTCCGCTGTCCGAAGAGAGTCTGAAGGAGTCATTAAAGAAGCAGCTAGAATTTTGCTTCTCAAGGTACCGTATGCCCAGACATGCTCAAACCTGCTCCCACATATTACATAATTATTATTATATTTTTTTATGTAATGCCTTCAGGGATGAATGGAAATTCATAATCACCTGAACAATAATGCAATGCTTATTCTACTCCTGCTTGAAAAAAATTCTCATTCATTAATTAAATGCAATGTCGTAATGGACCAATGATTTAGGAAGTGATTTTGTGGATCTGATTGAAGCCCTTTTATTCAGCAGTGTTCTAATTGTTGGTTGTCAAATATGCACAGTTGCAATCTTTTTATAATTTAAGTATGTGTGAAAAGAATAGTTCACCCTGATATTACGGTGCAGTCCAATACAGAATAGCCATTGGATGCCAAGAGTCATTTGGTTTTTGCATGCAACATGACTCATTGGGAAGTGTATAAAAGTGTGTATTGGATGCGTCACTTTGTCCAACAACCGATTAGTGAGTTTGACTAGTTTATCTAGATTTTCATATTAACTCATTAATTTATCATATAGACTTCTGTGAGTCCGCTCTTAGGTGCTTTGGATGTTGCATAATAACTTGCACGGTTTTAAGCATTTTGCTTCAAGTGTTGTGTTTTTAAGACTTAAAAATGAAATGTCCTGCTTTTCAAAATGCATTTCAATATGCATTTCTCACCCCACTTGGGTGTCCAATAACCTTCAGGCGAACTGAAACTAGCTTAATTATACTAGGCTGTTTTATGACTGCTTAGTTGACTAGTTGTTAAGGAAACCTACTGACTAGTCTAGTTTGAAAATGTAGATTTGCACATGGTGTATTGAAGAAACATCGTATATAGAAATACTTCTACACTGCTGTGGAAAAAAGGTATTTGGTCTTTTTCATTTGCTTGTGTAAACTTAAGCAAACAAGTCCAGTGGTGTGATTTACCCAGCACTATTCAGAGTATTGGTTTTCAATCAAAGAAATATGCAAATCATGCAATGGAAGCTTGTAGTTAGCAAAGCAGACATTTAAATTATCTACTATATACGCTTAATCTGTATGCAAAGGTTTTATCAAATGAAACTCTTAGATTTTGAGTGCTATTAATATCACTTCAAGTATTCAACATCTGGTCATTCATTACTTATTGTTTTTTTGTTCTTTTTCTACAGGGAGAATCTCTCCAAGGACCTTTACCTGATATCTCAGATGGACAGTGATCAGTTTGTCCCTATTTGGACCATTGCAAGCATGGAGGGGGTCAAACTGCTGACTACTGATATGGACCTGATACTTGAGGTGCTACGAGGTAAAAAAAAAAAAAAAAAACCCTGGCCACATTTTCAGAGTTTATTGTTCATTCTTTGCGTTTAACTGCTTTTCTGTCCTTCTCAGCCTCTCCCATGGTGCAGGTGGATGAGAAGGGTGAGAAGGTACGACCAAACCACAAGAGATGCATCATCATCCTAAGAGAAGTCCCTGAGACCACGCCAGTCGAGGTGAGACCATTCTTTGTTCATCTCTTGAGGCTATATATGATAAAGATTAGATATGACTGTGGTTACCCCGATGATGATCAGTATCGCGCTTGGAAGGATCCAGAACCATTGCTGCTGTTGAGATTTCATTATCTAACTCTTTCAAACTCCTTTTTATCTGTCCTTGCTCTCTCTCTTTTTCTCTCCCTCTCTCTCTCTTTTCTCTTTCCCTCTCTCTCTCTCTCTCTCTCTCTCTCTCTCTCTCTCTCTCTCTCTCAGTGTACAGTGGATTTTGCCCTAATGACCGTGAGATTATGAGATCTGAGGGAAATCTGGCAATCTGTTTCTCAGTTTTCACTCATTCTTTTGATTTGCTGAGTAATGCATTTGTCTCTGTCAGGAGGTGGAGGCACTTTTTAAAAGTGAGAAGTGTCCGCAGGTCATCAGCGTGGAGTTTGCGCACAATAACAACTGGTACATAACATTCCAGTCTGACACTGATGCTCAACAGGTATTATTGACAAACACATTTACAAATGGTCTTACTCGTAGAAAACTGTTTGTGTTGATAATTGGTAAAATCATTATGACTTATGTGAGGGTTAGTTCAAGACCTCTATTCAACCACCATATTGAGTTGTTGATTCATTTTAATTTGATCATTTGTTAAGTAAAAAATTTTCAGAAATGGTTTTCTGTGATATGGTTCTTGACTGTTTAATCCGTATTGTGTAACTTTCTGTTCGTTTTTGTAATTCATGAAATATGGCCATAATGAGATCTAAAAAGCAGAAAAGACTTGGTCTAAACTCTTAGATGCATCAGTTTTTATATACGTAAATTATATGCCAGCCACTGATTAACTAGCTGCTCCTTTTGATAGGATTAAAACTAGGGGTGTGTAATTTCACAAATTTTGACTGTGAATGATTAAAATGTCTCCATGATCTGCTTTTGAAGAAGTACCGTAGTCTTGCGCGACAGTGCATTCTATCAGTTGCAGTTCTGGTGCCTTCATCCCAACGTACTGTACAACTCGACGTAGATTTTCATCACATTAACACAGAGTTAGTGTTGCGTTCACCTGACATTGCTGATATTTACAATCGCATAAGTTTATTTGCATGCGTTTTATAAAGGGTTAGTTCACCCAAAAGTGAAAATTGTTATTAATTACTCACCCTCATGTCCATACGGGTTGTAAGTATGGATCGATTGCAAGATTGCAAGTCATATCGTTTATACGTTGGACGCTTGCAGTTGTTACATATGTTAAATATTGCAGTTTAAATACTTTCATTGTGTTTATACTGGCTGGACTTACAAAAGTTTATAAAATTGACAGCATTTCTTTACTTGGGGCATTTATAAACAAAGCTTGCCTATGCCATGCAAGCATAAAGATTTCGCCCACCCTTACTTAAAACTGAAGTTATTTAATGACGACAATAATTTGCTGAGATAATTAATAGGCACTTTTTCTCTGCTGTTTTATGGACGAGGCCTATAGTGTTTTTGTGCATTTTGTCTGCTGATTTAATAAATGCAAACTATATTTATCGGGCACTTTGTTTCACAGGCTTACAGATACTTGCGTGAGGAAGTCAAAACCTTTCAGGGCAAACCAATTATGGTGAGTGTGCATTGTGTTGCCATCTTTGTTGTAAACAACCTGGATGTGTGCGTGCCTGCCTGCCTGACACTTCAAATACATTCAGTGTCACCTTGACCACTGGTTTCAATACAGGTCTTTGTGTGTATATATTTATACATTATATATAATATAATTTTTTTTGTCTGTGTGTGTCATGGTAGGCTCGTATTAAGGCCATTAACACGTTCTTTGCTAAGAACGGTTATGGGGCCGTTGACTCTGGGGTGTACTCCACTCCATCACAGTACTCGTCTCCAGTTTACCTGCAGCAGGTGTACCAGCCTCCACAGCAGTACCCTCTCTACAGCCTTCTGCCACAGACGTGGACCCCCTCACCCACCCCTTATTTCGAAACGCCACTGGTGAGAGCTTGAAATGTATTATCTTGAAATGTTGCGTTTTCCAGATTAATTAAAATATTCATGTGACTTGAGAATCCCCTATATAATAAGACTAATGCTACTCATTCAAATATTTAAATATTTCTCTCTCTCTCTAGTGCTGGGCTTTATTTTTACTGTGCAAGTTCTGTGTTTCTTACAATGAAGACCTTTGATTAATAGAGATAACAATAACACCATTTATTAAAACAAACTCAAAGTAATATTTCTGTTATTTCAAGTTATGCTGAACCTGACTTCCTGTGTATGATACGAAAAAAGTTAAATGTTCATAAAGTGACTCTAAGAGCAGCTGTGCAGATGAAGTTCATATATAGTGAGTGAGACAGCAGCCACTGAAATCATCGTGAACTTCAGTGTGTGTGTGTAGTAGTTGAAACTGTGGCACTCATAAGTATCTCACTCAGACTGTAGATTTTAATTGCAGTCTTTTTTTAGCTTTAATATTCAGACACAAGCCCATAATCAACATCTGATTCATTGTACAGCTCTACTTTTGATTTATTCATCCAAAAATTGGCAAATTCTGTGACATTCCGCTTTATACAGCAAGTTCTCATGACTGGATTCCGTGATTTCATCCGTGTTTTCTACATCACGGAAATCATATGGCTCTACATGGTATTTGCAGTATTAAAGAGTTTTGAGTTATTTATTGTTGCGTTTATAAAGTTGTTTCCATTAGTGTAAGAAGGGTATGAAGTAGATAGAAGTCTGCTCTTTATAAACTCTACATTGCGCTTCATGGCCATTGAATAGATGCATCAGCTGTTGCAGCTACATACCGGTTTAGCGGTTTTTGAAAAATACATATCGGTCTTGAAATTGAAACGGGTTCGCCCTATGTACTGGTATATCGCCTAGCACTAATTTGAATGTGACTCGTCCAATGAGCTACCCTATTTGTTAGCCTTTCCTTTTGTTAAATTTGTATTGCAGTCATGAAGGCTGACGGTATAAGCTGATGGAGTCTCAGTGGGTCTCTGAGTTTGTAATCAGGGTTGTGATTGCAGGCCGAGCTGCAGGGGAGTTACTGAAGTGAAGTGCAGTATGAAGGGCAGTTGACTGCTTTCTAATCCGTTACCATGCCAACAGTTGTTTGGTTCATTTAGTGCATCACATTAGTGTAAAGAGGTGTTTGGGCATGCGTCACAAAAATGTTCATTTGTAGCAGTTTGTAGATGTGTGGGTTAATCTCAGCTGTTGTTTCATCTTGCAGGCTCCATTTCCCAACAGCACATTTGTTAATGGCTTTGGCACAGCAGGAAACTACAAAACTGGCTCGTCTCCAATCAGCCTTACACGCAGCTACCCCCGCAACCGGTAAGATCCCGAAATCTACTTGTTGTTTTAAGAACCTCTTTGTTAGCCCAGGGCTCCAGACTAACTTTTCCACTGGTTGCACTGGTGCTACCAATTTTCTCAGTTGGTCGCACCAGCACATGATTTGGTCACACCTTTTTTTTTTTTTTTTTTTTTTTTTTGCTGCAACAATTTTAATCAATGCGTGCTTGATGAATAGTCATCTTAATCTTAAATATATTAAATCACAGTGGCTGATGGCAGATATAAATCTGGTATATATGTATAATGTATATTTATTTTAATTCATATTTAATAAATTAGAAATATGAGAAGTATGAAAATAAATCGAAATATTTACACAGTATTGCATGAATATTTTGGCATAGAATACATGCGTTCACGTGGACTACAAACACTTCAGAAAATCTCACTTTTGTTCAGTTTTTTTTGTTCAGGTCTGTAAAATTAAATGTTAATTATATATTCAGAGATTTGTTTTAATGATATAGATGTGTATTTGCTGGTTATGCAATGATGCTTGCGTTAGAATTTTCGTGACGGGGACATACTTTTATACATTACCTTGACAACACTATTTGACATTAGCGCAGGCCAAACATTTTTCTCTCGCGGGCCGGCTATTGAGGAACCCTGGTCTGTGCCATTGCTGTTGAAATAGTCCTTTCTACCTGTGCTCTCATCATTAGTTGTGTCTGTATGCTGGCTTGTCCTTTCCACCAGAATCCTTGAACTCCAAATTATTTATTTAATTTTTTAATTTTTTATTATTCAGCTATTAACCTTTTTAATTTTTATATGGCTTAATTCCTAAATTTCCTGAATCCCTAATTGGCACGTTTCATCATCATTGCGCAATGTGCGTGTACGTTCGCTCTCTAGCGGTTAATAAATACAACTGCATGTGTCTTGTGGAAGAACATTGTAGCCATTGTAGCTTCTTCTCTCTGTTTGTCCATGACGAGTCACGCAGGTACTGTGATGCTCCGCAGCGGAGCAGAGCCGAGCCCGGCCCGGTCTAAAATAGTCCGAATGTAAACCCTTATTATAGGTGTACCGTAGTGATTCAGGATAAGACAAAAACACGGTTTTTGTCGCACAAATGCGACCACATAAAATGTTAACTCCCATTCTCAAAAAAGGTTGCAGTCTGGAACCCTGTAGCCTAACCCTTTCCCTATTCTGCCAAAAACATAATAGGTTGTTTCTTCTGCTGTGGGAACTTTATATCCCAGGGGTTGGTTTTTAATAAAAAACGGACTTGTTTTATGAAGGTTGCATTAAAACCTTTTTTTAGACTGTCTCCTTGCCTTACTACTTTTCAAATATTTTTTTATAAAGTTTGTTATAAATTTATTCACTTGGCAGATGTTTATCTATCAGAATCAGAAATTTGATATTGATGATTGATATTGTTTGAACGATTTAGACTGAACTTAAAATTATCCCATGTATTACTTCCAATTAAATTGGCTGTAGTTTTTGTACAAGTGTGAAAATATTGAAGTTTTACTACATTGATTTCCTTGTCATGTGCAGAAAATGAGGCAGAGCTCTGTGTTTAAGGCATTGGAGTCAGACTGTCTTTTTGTTACTTGTATTTTATAGACTTCCACTCTATTCCAGAAAGAATGTAATCAATGCCTTCAGGTAAATTTGCACTGCTTTTACTGAAGCATTTTGTCATCTTTAATCATAGTGCACGTTCATCATAGTGCTGTTTTAACCATGAGTAAGAGCTCAATAGTGAATGACCCATCATGACTCGGCTAAAAGCTGCATCTTGATGCATGTTTGCTTTCACAATGACTGAATTGTCAGTGCATTGTCATCAGATCTGCCATGTAACCTTGTCCTGTGCTGCATGTATCATCTTTGCTCTGCGTGTACGAGAATTTCCTGATGGTGTCTTGAAGTACATGCATTATAAATAAAAATCTGCATGGGTGTTGAATGATGAGGACAGGTTAGCCTATGGCCTATATATTGCCAGTATATGCTTAATACAATTTATTGGCAAATGAGATATGTGAGATATTGACTGAAAGGACAAACTCAGAATTTGGTCACTTTATATTAATTATTAATTAACTACTATATACCTGCGTTGAAAAATTTAATTGTTGGTTCAGTGCATTTATTGTATCCATTAGGCGTGTGCCATATCCTACCGTCCACGATAAGTGGCATAATTTTTTACGTGAAAGTTTCATCTCACGACGTCAATGATACAGCAACGCGATGACGTATGGTGCATTTACGTTCCCCAGTGCACACAAAAACACCAGTCTCAGTAAGAGCAGGATGTCAGCCTCCGATGACGATTTAGTACCTAAAAAGGGAGCTACTTCAGTAGTATGGATGTGGTTTGGTTACAAGAGGTCAGACCGCCAACAATTAAGCACTATTTTTTTGCAAAATATGCAAGTTTCTGTTAAAGGTGGAAACACAAACTTGTTTCACCACTTGCAAGAAATGCAGTTTCACTTGGCCGACTTTCCTCATGACCATCCCGAATAGGTGACCACCTGAAAGTGTCACATCTTTTGCGATTCTGAGCTGATCCGTTTTGTTACCAGCGGCACCGGGAATAATGTCAGCTGCGTCTTCTCGCTCTCTTCTCTACGACGGCATAGTGACACATAGCCGCCTCCTCTCTCTCTCACTCGTCTCATTCACTCCAACTGAATAGTGCTTGTATTGTGCATAATTTTGGTCATTCCTGCAGGTTTCGCACTCACACCAGCACTGATCTATATTAGTGAAGCGCACAAGCCGCTTCTCGGTCTCAAACCATTTTTGAGCCACAAGTACTGAAATGAGTGGCTTACTGCTATAAAACGTTCAAATACATTCAAAATTTACTCTTGGCGAGTATTCGGTTAACCCTTTCACACGTAAGTTTAAAATATTCTGTCTGAGCCTCCAGTGTGAGGTTTTTCAAGGCGACCGTTTAGAACAGGGGTGTGAAAGTCAAATGGACGGAGGGCCAAATAAAACATTTTGCTACAAGTCGAGGGCCGGACTGTCCGAATGTTCATTGAAATCAAAATTTGACCTACTGAAAACCTAACAAATATATTACGATTAGATAAATAAAGCAATATTTTCTTAGGACTATGTGAGTAATTTTTAATTTTCAACAGGCTGGCACAAAAGACAAATATGTCAATACAAAAACACCTCATAACATGAACATTAAATGAACAAAGTGATATTATTCAAGGCACCATCAGCTATATTTTTTCATTTACCAAAAGTGGGCTGAATTTAAGCAACTTTAAAGAAATAAATAATATCAGCAATTTTCTGCCATTCACTCCACTGATAAAAATATATATATTGCATTGAAATGCAATAAAAAAAAGTACAAAAATCTATGAACCAGAAACAAGACTTTCTTCAAGGAAAAGTCATATGTGCAGTGAAAACAAATATTATTTAACTTTTAAATTTGAACAGAGTAAAAACCGCCACACTTTCTCCACACAGAAGGCACACGGGTTTTCCAGCGACATCCGTGAACATGTACTCAGACTCCCACCTTGTTTGAAACCCCCGTTTCTCGGTGTCCACCTTCCGTTTTGCCATTGTTGATGGGTAGGCTTTTTGCTGTTATGCTAATGACCGCTAGTAAATAAGGAAATAAAGCCGCCTCCCGCTCGGTGCGTTAACGTTGCATTGTGGGAAATGTAGTTTTGGTGCGTGCATAATATCTGTGGGCTGCTGGCCGGATCTAATAATAAATTAATATCATCACGCGGGCCAAATAAAACCCACTCGCGGGCCTTGGCCTTGACATGTCTGGTTTAGAACGTGTCACTTTATTGTTTCCATGGTGCGGGTTTCCATTTCTTTTCACGTGACACACCGCAGCAACAATGGCACTATATGACTGATCTGCTTTTATTTCATTTTTCCTTTTTTATTTAAAATCAAATTTGTTAGCTATAGCAAGAAATATGGTATTCCGAGTGTCAAATATGCACAAGTGGATGTGTTTTGCTGTTTAAACAGCTTATATAACGATCGCATTATTTGAGCTATACGTGCGATGGGCGCCGCCATGTTAGTTTGCATCGCAGTACAGAGAATCGAATCTGTTGGATTTACAACACATGAATTCATCCACTTCTCCCGAAATACACGAAAGTAAGTGAGCTGGTGAACTGAGAGAGGAATAGAGTAAACTTTAAAGTTACTTACACAATGTGAATTTTAGGATGTGAATCTGATTTCAATAAAAAGTGTCGTCTAATTATTATGGAAAGATTGTTATTGCCGCTTCCATAGACGTCAATGTGTATTTTACAAACTCCAAATGTATTGTTATTGTATATAGTATTTATGTGCTATTAAATGTCTGAAACCTAGAATAAATATTGTGGTTGAACACTGCATATTTGTGATATATTGACAGTGCTGAGCGCGTCTGTCACTGGATCAGCGCCGGCCAACGCACACAAGAAAGTTTGAATTTGGCAGTTGATCACATGATGCACTGAACGTTCTAATCACATCGTATGTATGCATCAAAGGGTTAAGCAAAGTCACTTTTGGAATGTTAAATAGTTGAGGAAGAAGGACAGTAGTCCAAAATTCCTGCTGCTGTCTGTCATGTTAATCAAAGAACGAAAGACAAAAAAAAATCCCTTTCTGCTCTTGATTGAATACGTTTTATAACTTTAATGATAAGCATTAAATGTTTACAATGAATACTACAGAAATTAAAGTAATCAAATGTAAAATAACACTGGATGTTGCAATTTGCAAAAAAAATGGCAATTTGTGCATCTCTGAAAAAGCTCGACCCAAGGTATACTATTGCACTCCAATGCTACTGGTTTACACTTCATATTAGGTGTTCTATATCCATGACAGTAGCTCATTGGATATGCAATCGCCAATAAAAAGTTTTTCCATATATTCTCTTATCATAAATATCGCAAAAATTCTTAATATATAATTTTGAGGCTATATCACCCACACCTAGTGTCCATGTTGTATTGCAAAACACTTCTGCTGCTATTGAGTTGGGATGTGTGTAAGGTTAGAAATGGGTTTTAGTGATATTATTTGGTTTAAGGGTCAGTTTAGGTGTATGGGTTACATGGATCATAGTTGATCCATGGTTTATCATTTGCACGTGTTTTGTCTCACCAATTCACACATTCAAGTGATTTTTTTTTTTTTTTTTTTTTTTTTTTTTTTAAAACCATTCCAGCAAAAGAAGAGGCAAAAGATAACTTGATTCAGTACTCACTGATGCACTATTCACAGCTGCACACTCTGTCATTAATGTTAATCAAACGACAAAACACAGCTTTAAGATGAATCCATTTTATGTATTCAGTGAACAATGGTGTTGTTTTACATTTAGGCCTAATTATGACATTTCTGTACCTGAATACTACAGTTAGATTTAACATTATTTGTAACTTTTTATTAATGGTATTTTGTTTATTACTGACTCTCCGCTTGTCTTGAGTGATTGAACTTTATTAGTTGTGGGAATCTTTAGGCACCTTACCAATCAGCAAATCCTTTCTCAGCAGAACAGATTTTTTGGTTTTTTTGGTCACTACACCTCATCTCCATTTGTGATTGTTCTACGCAGTGAGAGAGACCACCCTTAAAGTCCAGCTGGACAAACGATCTGTTCTACAGATGTTTACTCAGCTTTGCTCTGCTTTTTGAGCCTCTGTTATAGTTGCATGCTATCACTTCTGAGAAACGGCTGATTTTTCTGTGTTCTGTGCAGGAATCATGTAAAGCCACAGCCTCGTGCTGATGCAAGTCAGCTGACAGAGACTTCATCTGGTAATGCTAGTCCTCAGCCCCCATGCACCCCCACTTCAGACACCACTGCCTCCACCCTCACCCCGCTCTCTGAACCACCGGTGTCCCCCAGAGAGAACAACCACTTAGAACTCGGCCTCAGCAGCCGCGCAAGGTCAGTGCACACAGATAGGATGTGTAGCAGTATTTTTCTCTTACCTGTATAATTTAAGTAATTTTACCTGTATAAGCAGCAGATTTGGTTATTTTGACCCAGTGATGATCAACTAAGCGCATAGAGGGAAGAAGGGAGTGATGGGAAGACTTCAGGAGTTCTTTATTTTCATTCTGATCACTTCCCCTTCTCTTCTCCTTTCGTTTCTTCCTTTCTCTCTCTCTCTCTCTCTCTCTCTCTCTCTCTCTCCTTAAAGTCTGTCACTCCTGTCCCAGTGAGCGGTAAGATTATGAGATCTGAGGGTCATCTGTTAAGTGCGTTCTTTGAATGGTGACAGGTTTGATGATAGCATTGTATTTAATGACTTGTGTGATGTGTCCAGGAGAGGAAGCTATCGTGGCATGAGGAGGAGAAGAGAAGATGAAAGGACGGTAAGTCCTAAAATTTTAACATGATTCTCTGAAATGGTCTTTTTTTTTCCCCTGTCATTTCATTCAATTTCATTTCACACAGAGGCAGCATCCTGAATCGGAGGTGAAAGCTCCGCCTCCAAAGTTTGACCTCGCAACCACTAACTTCCCGCCATTGCCAGGAGGTGTGCCGAGTTGTCTGCCAAGTGTGACCATACAAACGGAGTCCGTGTTGGAGAATCGCATGGCAGATGTAGTTAAGGGCATCAGCAGGGACAAGGTAGTAACTACTTCCTGTAGCTATGTATTCTCAGTTACATTTGTTTTGCTTGTTTATAGAGAATCTCAGATATCATTCAAGTAAAGCTTGCCATTTTTCTGTGTGCTTTAGCCTGAAACAAATAAGCAAGATGTCATTCAAGAGCCTAGATCATGTCAAGTGGAAGCACATTCAACCACAGTCTCTGGTCCTGCGCCAAAGCTTCCCACCACAAAACAGGACACGCCTAATACTAGGTACACGCATGCATGTACAATAGGATTCTATGCTCTGAAGAGTACAAGTTGGTGCATTAGGCATCATAAACTACTTATGAACATTATTAAGATTAATTGGAAGCAGGTTGATTCAAATCTGGACCTTTCTCTGCACAGTATGTCACACCAGGGGAAGAAACCAGAGAAAGAGGTTCACACCTCTGACACGCCTCCAGAACCTGCATCAGTGATCACAAACCACGTCCAGCCCATTTCCGCCGCCAAACCTTTGCGCAGCCAATCAACTTCAAGCACCGCATCTACTCCACCTCTCCCATCAAGCACAACTGTACAGGTAAAAGCCTTCATTTGCTAAATTATAAATGCTCCTGGTGCTTATTTGCATATGAACGTAAAAAAAAGAAGACTCCTGTTAATTGTTAAGGTTGACTCTCCTCAGGAGCCTAGGAAGCTTAGCTATGCGGAGGTGTGTCAGAGGCCACCCAAAGACCCACCCCCTGTACCAGTAGCCCCGCCCAGCCCCACCCCTTCTCCCACCACAAATCAACCACTACGTGAACTTCGGGTCAACAAAGCAGAAGGCCCAGCTTCATCCCGCTGTAGCCCCGGTGAGAGAATTGAGAAAGGAAGCGACAGTAGGACATCCAGAGAGCAAACTGGTTACCAACGTGGTAACGGCCCCAGAGGGTCAGGCTTTAAGCTCAGAGAGCAACAGAGACGGCCTCCACAGGGTCGACGCTCATCTCCACAGTCGGGGTACAACAGACGCAGTGGAAAAGAACAAAACATCCCACCCAGATCGCCAAAGTAATGCCTCGTATGCCCACGACACATTCGCACTCGTGTGTGTACTTAAATACACATCTTATACACAAAGCAAGAGTATATAAATCTATATATATATATATCTATATAAATCTACATATGAAACCTGGACTGTCACACTGTGTTGTGGAAGAATCCTTTGTCTCCCAAATGACTTGATGACTGGGTTGATTCTTAAAAATACAGAAGAAAACGACTAGGAATTTATGGAAGACGAAAAACTTCTTAACTTGAAAAGAGCAATGGAGGCCATGCTTCCTGTGTTGTCTGATTTACAGCGATTAATTAGCTTGTGAATGAGTTGATTTTATTTGGAGTGTTTAAGGTCCTGGCACTAGTGTACAATGTTGTAATTAAAAAAAAAAAAAACATATTTTTATAACTATCTATAAATGACAGTACTGTTGGTGAGAGATCAAGCCAGCACATGTTATTTGTATGCAACCGATCACACACAAAAAAAGAATGACACCGCCTCCACCGGTTCACAAGCCACCTTTGTGTGTATTTGTACACTACTTCCTATGTTTGAATCAGTCCTAAAAGGGACTGGGGGGATATATTTGATTCAGATGTGATGCTCTCCAAAATAATTCTGTAATCGACACAGAATTATTTGTGATCCATAGTTGTTTCTTTAATTTATTGGAAACATTCACAAGATCAAACATTACAGATATCAATAAAAGGTCCCCACTGTCCTGCAAAAATGGAATTTTGGAAGAAAAAAAAAAGAATTTCCAGCCTTGGAAGAGTCATAGAAATGGAAAAAAATGACTAATGTAATTAATCGATTATTTCTACAGCTAGAAATTACTCAAATATGAGTCCAACGTCTCTAAGATTTCTTAAAAAAAAAAAAAATTCTTATGTAGTCATTAAAAACGGCTGGAAAAATCAAGGAAATGTTTTGGTTGTACATGTGGGAACCCTGTCGATATGTGGCATGCAGTGCACAAGATCCGCCATGTGGTTTCTAACAGAACTCTCAAGCAGGTATTAATGGTTTGGCCTGATTCAGAAAGCTCAAAGCACTTCGTGACTGAATTTAAATTGAATCATGAGGTGCTTGATTCCCACCCCGGTCTTAACCTGGAAGAAGAAAGGGGGAAACATGTAGGACACATTCAGACTGAACTAGAATGACGAATGGATGGAATAGTACTAGACATCCATAGAAAAAAAAGATCCAGACAAATATAATACCGGTGTATTTTTAAGGTGATTTTTGAGTTGGTGTGTCGTGCTGTATAATGTCGTGATGTACGGTGTTTTTGAATGCCGGGTCTGTCAGTAACGGGAAGATCGGGCTGCTTTGATGCTGAAAGAATGAATAGAAATCATTTGTGTAATGAGCAAAGCCACTGTTTGTCTTCCTTTTTTCTTTTGGAGTGAAAGTCTTGTTAGTGTTTTAGTGCTCAATACTATCAGCCTTTGACCCAATTTCTGTCTTTTTTTTTTTTTTTTTGGGGTCTGCTGTAGATTCTGGTGACAATAATCAGGTTGGATTTTATATGCTCTGAGTTAGTGTGCTGCTTCGGAATTGCTGTTCATGTCCTAGTCTATGATATTAAGTCGATCTGTGTGTTTTTTTTTTTGTTTGTTTAATGATGATAATCTGTATGTGACATTTGCGTTTATGCCTATACAGTTCAGGTGTGATTACATAAAATATACCTGCTACAGCGCTCATAATTTACCTGTCATCCAGTCTCATGTCGACTTTGGTAAAAGAGAGGGAACTCAGGACCTCAGAGGAAATTGGTGATGTGTTTGACTGCTAACTTCTGTCCAATACTTATTGCAGGATTTTTTTTTTTTTTTAAATAATAATGTTAGCCTTTTTAATTCAGTAATCACATTGAACTTTTTAGGGGTCTTAAGTTTCAGTTAATGTATATTTGAATGTTTAAAGAAATGTTTTATCAATGACACTGTAATGCATGATTCTCTCTATTCATTTCCCTCATTTTCCCTCTTTGTCTCATTCATGTGTGTGGATGGGTTGTACACAGATCCAGACCAAAGTCAAAATCAGCAGAGAGACAATCTCAGGAAGTGCTGTTTAAATGCAGTAGCTCCTCTCTTACTACTCTCTTATTCTGCCATGGGCAGGGCCAATGTTTGAGTGAGCGAGTGAGTGGTTATCATGATTGTTGATTGAGTTGTGTATGTATGTTTTAATTTTATGAAAATTGTGTGGAACCTTTATAAAAGAGTTCTAATTGATAATTTCTCAAAATCCCCTACTTTTTATTTGATTATTCTAGAAGAAACATCAGAGGGAAATTTCATGCATCAGTTTTAATTTATTTTGTTTTAAATATGTTTTTGTGTTTAACTTTCACTAGAGCGGCTTTCTTGCCCAAACATGTGTTATTAGTTTGAGATGTTTTCAGAATTATTTTCTATGTTTGGCAATATCTTATGTAGAGACTGTGCCACTAAAATTAGAAAAATCAGTGGACCTGGTTTTATTTTTTTATTCCTTTAACTGAATTAATGGATTTGATTCATGACAGGTTGGTGAAATTAAATGGATTGTTTTGTTTCTAATCTTATATCCTGTGTAGGCTGTAAGCTTTTTAGACACCATGAAATGGCGCGGTTACAAGTAGCAAGTCTTTAGCCCCCTAAAAACACAAGTATTCATCCTTTCTTTTTAATTTTTATAGGGGGGAGGGGGGATCGGCTCTGTTCCAGGAGAGAGGCATAGTAACTGCTGAGTGAAGTGTTTTGGATGATATTGTAGATGTTCAATCAAAAATGCTTAAGGAAATGGAAGGAAAAAAATAAATGATCAAATGATTTCAATCTGTGTGACTTATTTTTGAGCACCCAAGCTGTAAGTACACCCTAGTATTTCTATAGGGATTTCTTTTTATTTAACTAATCAAATTTGTTTGCATATATATATATATATTAAAAACCACATCACACAAAGTAGAACATAAAAGTATTTAAATATAAATTTAAAGCCATTTGTTTTGAAAATCCATTCTGCATTTGTTCTGTTGCAGAATTTTAATTAAATTTAAATATTAAGATCATTTAGTAATACCCGACAGAACTCCAAGGAAAGAAACTCTTGTAGCATTTCTAGTAGGACTTTGTTTGGTCCCAAATTATGATATCCGAAAAGAAATAAGTAACACGTGCTTTTTGGTGTTTTTACGCTGGTACATTCTGTAATAATAAATCAGTGCATAAATCGACAGCATTGCTTTGGATTTAGAATATGCTAGTGAACATTTGATTGTAATTCTTTTGCGGATTTTTAATAACTTAAAGATAAATCTACAAGTAATCGTTATTCCATGTTCTGCTTAAAAAGCTTTAAGAGCGATATTAAGCGCTTATTACATCTGTAATGCCCGCTTTTTATTTATTTATCGTGTTGGGTGACAGACATGCGTAAACTAGAGCAATGGGTTTTTCATCACTGCTCCAAATCTGTTACGTAACGACTTCAATCTGGTTTGAGTATTACCTCAACATATCGCGAGATTTACATATTGTGAGCTAGCTGGATGAAGGAGTTCCAAAGGTGGGAACGCGGAGAGAGAGGGAACGAGCGAGAGAGGGAGGAGCAGGGTAAGTTTGTAAACACTGAAATCCTTGGCTGAGGAACAGGTGACACGCAACACATTCGGATTACCTTATGCATTACAATTAGTGATTAGTGTAGCGGCGCTGGTCTCGCGAATGGTGGAGGTGTCATGAGCACCGTGTGAACACTGCACGAGACGCGACACAATTAGAACACTCCCATTAGAATTAACGACATCTTCGCGCGCTCGCATTGTAGCTTCGTTTAATATAATGCCTGTTCTTGTTTTGTCCCTTCGCGTCGATCGCTTGTAGTGTAAATGGGGTGTTACAGCCTGTTGGCTCATGTGTGATTAGCATTAGCCAGTTAGCTTCAGTGATGGGAAGTCCGACTCGTTTTGCGAATCGGTTCATTTGAACAGTTCACTTCAAAGAACAAAGATTCGGCTATACTGTACGCTGTCACGAAATTGCGTCATCTGATTTTGTCAATTTTGATCGTAATAATAATTAATAACAGTTCATTGTAATGTAATGTCTTATTTCAGTTGTTTTTTTTAACAAAGCCATTAAGAACCTTAACTCTTATATAAAACTTGCAACTGCAATAAATGTTTTTTAATATCTTTTTAAGCTGTCAAATCATTAACATTAACTTTACATTTTAATTATAACATATCTGCTATTTAGTTATTACAGTAATTTACATTGCTCCTACTGTCGGCTCACTCATTGAATCGTTCGGTCTGGTTTGTTTATTGAAAAGATCCGATTCAAAAGAACGATTCGTTCACAAATTGGACATCGCTAAGAACCATTTAAACGAAACACAAGGCGCGCTAAGAGTTGAGACAAACCCTCCGACATGTTATCGTGTGGTTAACATGGTTGTTATGGCTTTGTTACATACTAGTGGGGATTGATTTGACTGTGGAGATCTTTCTGAAAATGCTTATAGAGGAAACGCATGCTAGCTAGCGGTATGTGTGAGTGTTACAAAGATACTGGGTTGAAGCTGGTTTAATTTAGCGGAAATGTTCTTTAAACAGGGATGATCTCAGACAGTAGTCAAATGAAAGCGTCTTATCATGTAATCATCATACACATTATGCAGTCAGTTGAACCCAGCAGGCCTCTGCAGCAATGAAGTATGGATTCCTGTCATCTGTCAAGAGACTGTACAACATTTCAAATGGAAAGTTTAGGAGGAATTCATATTTTAAATAGAGGTTTTATGTGCAGATTGTTGTTCAGATTGAGCTGGAATTGATAGAAATTAGTCTTTTAAGAAGTCTGGATCTCATAAGATGAATCATAACTGTTCTCTCTGGATGGTCTTTAGAAGTAACACAGGAAGTAGTTGATCTAAAATGGGAGACGATCGACCTTTTGTCTGCACTGCCCCAGGCTGTGGACAGGTAAGGGCTCTTTTACTTTATTGTTACTCTTAAATTCTCCTTTTTATGTCATTCTTGTCCCTCTGTGTACAGTATATGTGCAGTCCTGATCCTTTAGTACAAGCGCTTAAGATTTTGGGAGCCAAAATATGAAGGTTTCGTCAGTTTCTTTTACACCCCTTAATCTTGGGGACAGAAGCAGATTGATGCCCAAAACTTTTATTCTGAAATCACACCAGCTGTTTTAATCCCTGCTTCCACTGGGCAACTGTAAGAGGCTCCCATAGCACTGCATAACTGAATAACATAAGCCGTCATCAAAACAACAGATGGCCTGATATCATCTACTGCTTCTCTGTCTCTAGCTTCAATCTGATTTGAATTAGGTCCTTGAATGAGACACACATTTACTGAAAAATTTGCTTAATGTATGTGTCTTTGTCAATGTTTCTCTCATGTCAGAGGTTCACCAATGAAGACCATTTGGCAGTGCACAAACATAAGCATGAGATGACGCTGAAGTTTGGACAAGCCAGAACAGATACAGTTATTATAGCAGGTTTTTATCCCCACATACATGAATTTTTGTCATTCTGTTTGTTTGGTGTGTGTTGTGGTTATAGTAGGTTGTGTTAAGGCCCGTTCACAGCATAAAGATAACTCTTTCAGTGTACACACCAACACATGATAATATTGTTTATTGTAAGCTTGCGCTGAAGTTACATCCTCTGCAGCTTTAAACTTTCAAACTCTTTAAATTCTGGTGGATTCTGATTGACTGTCAATGTTTTTAATCATTAATCAGCTGGAAAACATTCTGAAAGTTCCAATTCCAATTGTATCCTTTTTTTAGAATTGATCGGCATCTTGAATTTAAAGTGGCAAAAGACTTTAGCGCATGCCTATAATATACAGAACGTGATCTTGCACTAGTGTGGAATTTAATACAGTTATATAGTTATAGAATTACAATGATTATTAAAACTTTATCATGATAGTAATCGCTGTCGGTGTGAACGGGCCTTTATATTTGAATTTTTCTGTAAATCATCATTCGCTTGTTAAGCTGTGAATATACTTTTGTATATATATTAATAGGACACTTGATTTTGATTACCGTATAAAGTAGTAGTAATTAAGCAGTATCGCTGAATCAATAATGCTGTTGTACTAAATTTGAGTCTGGTTGTAAATATACATTTTAAATAAATGTGCATTTCTAACAAAATTTGATATATATTTCTTCTTCGCCAACAACAGTGTTAATATTTGGTGCTAAGACTATATGTGTGTGTGTGTGTGTGTGTGTGTGTGTGTGCGTATGCGTATGCAGATCAGACACCCACTCCCACACGATTTCTTAAGAATTGCGAGGAGGTGGGTTTGTTCAGTGAGCTGGCTGGCTCCTTCGAGCAAGATCTTCGCAAAACACAGGAGGAGGAGGAGAGGAGAATTAAGGGCACGGTAAGATTTACATATTGTCAACTTCAGTATGTAAGTTGATCGACAATTGTACAATTGATCAACTTCTGTGCTTTGTTTGACAATTTTTTGAATGAACTTGATATTTTGAATCTTGCCCTCAAAGCTTCCAGCTCTACAGACGCCTACAGAGGTTAAAGAGAGGGAGGGGCCTCTTGAAATTGACTCCTCCCCTCCAGACAGCCCTGACTCCACCTCCAGCATGACAAACAGCAAAGATGCAATTGCCATGGCAAAGGAGCCTATTGCCTTAAGGAAAGCCAAGGTGAATTTAAATTTGCGACAAGACGGATTACAGTATTTACAGTGCAGGGTTTGTTTGTTTTTTCTAGTGCAGTATGTAATATTGTCATGTAACTCACTTTTATAGGATGTTCCTCCACGAACTGCAGCAATTTCCACCCCTACACCTACCATAGTGCGTCCAGGCTCGCTCCCACTTCACCAAGGATTTGACTCCATGAACCCAACTCAGCCCTCTCCCACCTCTGTTATCACAAGGACCCCTCCGTCAAACAGACTCAGGTACACACTAGTTGACCTCATGTCAAAAAGGTTGTGTCTAGGTCTCGATTGCAATTTGTCCTTGTCCATTAACCGGCAAAATGTGGCACATTCCATGGACAAGAGTCCGTGAACCCTATTGTGAGACAATTTTTAAAGGCTGGACGATACATTAAAACCATTTAAAATCATAATGTAGCATAGTGCTATCGTGAAACCACAATGGCCGTGAATCAGTTACATAAATATATGCGCTGCAGGATTCAGAGTAATTATTTACATGTGTTCAGGATACGAGTTTCTTTCATCTCAGAGCGGCTCCGTTCACAGTAAATGCTTCTCCACACAAACTCCGTCTCTGCATGTGCGGTTTGTTTGGGTTTCCAATAACGTGCATTTGGGAACGCATAAAGTCTGACACGCTTTGTTTTTCTTGCCAAGTGTTGCACTGTTATCCTTTAAATGCATGAAGTGCAACTCAGCAGCCCAGTTAACAAAGTTCATCTCTGCATATGCTGCAAGTTTGGGTTGTCTATAACATTCATCTGATTGTCGTTTGATCTACATGATTTAAATGAATGTGCGCCATTTCATAAAATTTGTAATTTAAATCAATTATAAACCTAAGCCAACACAGCAGAATGGGCAAACACCGAATTCCGTTCTCTTCTGCATCTCTTTGTGCTTGAACGGACACATACACGCGAAATTATGTACAAATGTACATCGTAATGTACAAAAGTTGATTGTTTATATTATGTATTTTACATATATATATTTTAACAGTGTTGTTCAATAAAACCATATGATTATTTGCTTTTGATAGTTTATTTGCCTCACTGATATCATACCTATGTATTTTAAATCATTTTAATGGTTATTATTCACTTTGGTGTATTTTTATTACCACACGAAAAAATATCCAATTACTCGATTGATCATCAAAATAATCAACCAATTACTTGATTACCAAAATAATCGTTGGTGGCAGCACTAGTTGTGTCCTCTTTTCATGCATTTTGGGTATTCATCCACTCAAATAAATGGATAACCTTTCAAAAACTCAGGCTGTGTTGATCTTCAGCAGTGGAGCAGATTCACTTCTTTGAGCTGAAACATTTTTCTAATTTGCATGAGTCATTTCAGTGTTGTTCACACCTCTGATTCCTCACCCTGTGTGTGGGGAAAAATGTCCTAAAATAGTTCCTCTATAACTCTTTTCAGCTCGCCGTCTGGTTCTTTTCCTATGCTGATGCAGCTTCCAAATGGTCAGACTGTTCCTCTGCTGCCCAGTCCAGGGCAGACTTCAGTCATATCGGTATGGAGATCTCACATGCATATGATTATTAATCCGTTATTTAGTTAGTCAGCTAGTCATTATGCATTTTATTTCAATATTTAAATATCTTCAATAAATAAAACGCACAATACATTTCAAGACAACTACTTCAAGACAATTGCTTTCAAATACTTAAAATACTACCTGCTGTAAGAAATGTTTCTGTTTTTTTTAACATAACCTGTAGTTCTCTGTGTTTTGTGTGAAGTATAAAAATATGACATAAAATACAATTTTTGTCTTTTTTCAATAAAGTTGAAGTTATTTAGCTAATATTTGTGCAATATCTGATACCCTTTTGGAGGAATGAATGTTCTTGCACTTTTTTAGCAGCTTCTTGCACCATCAGCATGTTAAAAATAAGTTTAACATTTTTGCTTTGTGTTGCACTGTGTCCTGCTGTCTTGAATACAAGAATGCGTCCGATGTGAACAAAATCAGTCATTTTGTTGACCCTAAATCAGTCATTTTAATTATACAGTCGTTTTTTGGCAATGATGAAAATGTAGACAGCTCTTCTTGTGAAAACCTCCCACAGACATGCATAGCCCTTAAATCAAAATAATAATCGATTTGACTGTAAATGTGATTACATTTTCAGCAATATGACCCTCAAAACAAGTACAAATTTTTTTTGTGTTTGTCTATGCTTTGTGTTTATAGTATGTTAAACTTGTTGCTGTGTGTGTGTGTGTGTATATATATATATATATATATATATACATAGCTTGCCAGATCATCAAACACAGTGCCCAATATCCCAGGGATTCCAGGCCCTCCTATTGGTGGAAGCAGCAGTGGCTCCTCCTCTCCATCTGGATACAGTACACACTCTGATGCCAAGACGGTGAGAATGAGCGCACGCACACCCACGCTACCGCACATAGTGTTTACATAGGTATAAATGCTTAACAACGGGCTTATTATGTAACGATTAACTTACTACACAAATGTAACACACAGGTTTTGAGCGTTAATTTACACGCTGTGGTGTTTCCTTGTGTTTGTGTATGGGATCTGTCTCCATCTAGAGGCTAAAAGCAGCACTATCTCAGCAGAGTCCTAGTGGACCAGCACCAATACAAAAAACAGATCACACTGAGACACCATCACCTGCTCAACCACAGGTGCTCACAGACACCTCATACCTGTGTTACATATATGCTAGTATTTGCCTGTTCTTTTTGAATAGAGTTTGTGACGTTTTGAAAACGTTTAAATGGGATATATCATAGTAAATAAGCTCAACTAAAGCATTATGTCAGTATACACTATTTAACTGCTGACATATGCTTAAGTTCTCAATGTATCTGACAGCCCAAGCAATATCTTGTAGGTATCCCCTGCTCCCCCAAAAGGTGGCCGTAGACGACGGGGGGCAGACATTGAACCAGATGAGCGCAGGCGGCGTTTTCTTGAACGGAACAGAGCTGCTGCTTCCCGTTGCCGGCAAAAACGGAAAGTGTGGGTTAGTGCCCTGGAGAAGCGCGCCGAGGAGTTAGCTACTGCTAACGTCACGCTCAGTGTGAGTCATACAGACAGAATGAAAAAAATACAGGAAATAAGATGATTTTTGATTCTTTATGAATGATGGTGTTGAAATGTGCACTATAGTTGAAAAAGCGATGCTATGAATTACAATACTATAAAAGAATTCATATAATACTGATAAATTCATCAAAGATTTCTGAAAAAATGTAGTATGGTTTCCGCAACACAACCACTTTCAACTGTGATGATAAGAAATGTTTCTTGAGCAGCAAATCGGCATATTAGAATGATTTCTGAAGGATCATGTGACACTGAAGACTGGAGTAATGACACTAAAAATTCAGCTTTGCTGTCACATTACATTTTAAAATAAATTAAAATTATACCTTAAATAATATAATATTCAGTGTTGGAGGTAACGCATTACAAGTAACTTCAGTTATGTAATCCGATTACTTTTCCAATGAACACATTACTTTTTCAAATAAGTTATGCAAGTTACTTTTTCACATTTATTGACTGACAGCTCTCCTGTCTCCATGTAGAGAGAAATAAAGTGCAGAGGAGTTGTGTTCGCTGTGTGAACATGGTCTAAATGTGTGCGTCCATTTACTCATCTCACTCGCACGAAAACATTCAGTATTCCTCAAAATGAATAAAAACGGTCAGAATTTTATGCAAACCTGTAATGATTAACTATATTATATTAAATAATAAATATTCTTTGTATTTAATCTCACTTTATTAAACGATGTCTTTGCTGCTGACCTTGAATGATTAAATCAATCATACTAATAAGCAAAAATTACCTTAGAGTATTTAGAAATAAGAGTGTTAAACTTCCTTCTCCTATATCCTATTCTACTTTAATCCAGAATGGCAGAACAGCTGAAAGGTTTGCTTGAGCTGCTCCCTCTACTGTACAGGCGTAAATATGCATTTCCCTCAGCCTGAGGCTTATTTGTTTCACTTTTTGTGTGAAAGGGGCTTACAATGCCAGAAATAGAACTTCTTTGTTATTAAAACAAAAAAAAGCAAGCCCAGCCCAAGTGAGAAAAAGTAATATAAGGCATTACTTTTCATAAAAAGGTGTAATATTATTTCATAAATAATATTATCAGTGTATTATAATACTATGTGCTGCTTAATTTACAGCAATTACCCAACACTGATAATATTTCACAACGACACTGGTTTTTTTTTTTCATTTTAGATCAAATAAATGCAGACTTGATGAGCATAAGAAAGATATCTTTAAAAAAAACAACATTAATTTTTGTTTAATGGTATAGTTATATTTTTGTGCCATTCATGCCATTGGTTGAGCCAATGTTGCTGTGGTGTACATGTGCTCGACAGGGTGAAGTGTCCCTGTTGAGGACTGAGGTGACCCGCCTGAAGGAGCTGCTGTTGGCCCATAAGGACTGCCCTGTTACTGCTATGCAGAAAAAAGCATATCTCGGTAAGATACGCCCACATATTTTCTTTCATGTCATAAATCCTTCATGCGTAACATTCATCCTTCCTCCACTTCTCTCTCTCTCTAGCTGCAGGAGTAGATGAGAGTTCGGTGTCGGCGTTGGTGATGCCCGTGTCGGTCCCTGCTCCGGTGTCTGTTAATGGTCTGAGTGTGCGTGCGGCGGAGGCAGTTGCTGTTTTAGCAGGAATGGGCTCGGGTCAGTGGAGTAGCACATCTGGAGATGCTTCCTCCCAATCACAGCCCACATCCAGATGATGAGCATGTCGTTCAGCCAATAAGAACTAAATATACTTTGAGTCTTTCAAAGGAGCGAATCCCCGTTTCCCCTCAAAACTCTGTCACGGTGTGTTTGTAAATCCTCTCATGTGACAAATTGGAGCCAATGCTATCATGCTCTGACCACACCTTGCTCACCCATAGGCTATCACAGATTCTCCCCGGGCGACCGTGGCGACATCATAGCACGCCCCTGTCAGACTGCACAGACTAGGAAGCACTGCAGTGGAAATTAATTCTCTTCTGTCATCTCTATAAAATACACCTTTACCTGAACTTGTATAGATCTTCTCACTAATGCATTCACTTGATATTTGTCTCGTTTGCAGATATTTCTAATTATTTTGCATTTAATTCAATGGTTTTTCTAATATAATGATCTGTTGCATGATTCTGGCCACATTAGAAAGATGATTACACTATGCAGATAAGTTTAACACCTTCTTTCTCAGTCTCTCTTGGTGACACTTTCTCACACTTACTCACTCTCACAATTTCTCCCAGTTTCCTTTTCTCTCTCTTCCTCGCTGTCTTAATTTTATTGTCGTATCTAAAGTAATTTCTCTCAGGTCTGTGCTTCTTTGGCTGATTTGGTGAAGATCGTGTCTCACATTAGCGTAACCTGGCGCCGCGGAATTGACTCGCAAAAGCTTGAGAATGGAGAGAAAATATATTTTTATATTTGAATATCATTATCGGTTTGTCTGCATTTTGCAATATATATATATATATATGGATGTAACGGGTAGCGTAACCATGTGGACATGTTTTAGATCAGTGTGATTATGATATGCTCAGCTGAATTATAGGTATCTTTAACCAAAATACATACATCCTTTTGCATTAGAAGTTAGACTCCAAAGTTTAAGTGCATCTGGTCTCATAACAGGGAACACGCACACAAAAACTCACACGTAATGACTCTTGTGCTTGCATTTTGTGAATGTACAGTAGTTAACTAACCCAGCTATGAATGTGAAAATCTAGTTTCAAAATGGTTGATTGGTTTTAAGCAAAGTTGAATCTTAGGAAGGTGTTTATATAAATAAAACATTATTTCTTTTTTTGGGTCTGAGAGACTCACACTTGGCCACCCTGAATGAATTTCATCTGGTGCGCATAACTAGTACGTAGCTTAAGTTGTATTCCATTAAGCCGTTCACGCCTGATAACTTTTTCAGTAGGAGAATCTGTATTAGTTTAAGCTTGGCTTTTCTTTTAATCAAAACCATTGCTGTTATTTTTTTATTATTATTATTTTTTTTAAAAACAACTTTGAACATCTGTTTTTTTTTTTTTTTTTTTTTTTTTTTTTTAAATGGAAGCTCATTTCTGCTACATATGAGAAAATAAATATTGACTTGGTAAATCATTATTGTGACAATTAAGACAAAATTTGAAATGATAAGATATAGAGTCATAATTATTACTTAAACTCATAGATACTATGTCATAATTACATTAAAATTGACAAAAAACCTTTGTTGTAATTGACTTTACTTACTTTTTAATCTTATGATTTACCAAAGCATGATTATTTTTTATTTATTTTTTATTTTTTGTGGAGGAAATGGTCTTCCATATGTTTTGGACAAATGCATAATGTGTTTTTGATTAGATGGTATTTAAACTGTTTCGGTTTTATTTTAATGATCCAACCAGCCATATCAGTTTCTGTCATTGAACTTTTTTGCATCTGGATTTGTCATATTTGGATGTAGAACGTACTGCTTTCCACACTGTGTATAACTCACTGATCCCAAATTGTGTAACGTGTCGGTGAAGCCCTCAAACTAGAGCTGTAAATATGAAATGAGTGTCAGCATACGAACATTGCTTACTGTATGATATTGACTAACTGAAACGGTCCTTAAGATATGTTATAATTAAACCTTGCTGGAACTCTAGCCTCTTGTACATTTAATAAGATGCTGATTTTTATCATCTTGTTTTCAAGGCGTTATATTCCTCTGTGTATATAGAAGTGGTACGGTGGGACTTGTGTGCTTGACTTCTCTGTGTATATGGAATGGCTTGGATGAGATGCATATGTAATGTGTTTATCAGTGCGAGCAGTATATTATAAACCTTGTGTAATGCCTTTAAGTTAGAATGCCTAAATGATGTGATATTTACACAAGTATGACATTCTTGAATTAACGTTTCGTCCGTCACCCCTTCAGTACAACCCTATCCTTTAATCCCCACCTTTATCTCTATAATCAAAATCGACCTTAAACTGTAAAATTAGAGGACACGTTGGATTGTTTTTCCAGAAAAACCATATAAAACATTACCTGTAACTTTAATTATGTAATTTTAATGTTAAAAGAATGTGAAAATGCTATGTTAAAAAAAAACCCAGTTAATTGGTTATCAGTGAGTAAACCTATAATAGCTCTAATGGGACAGGCCATGCACTTTTAAAGTGCTCTTTTTAAAAGTCCTCTCATAATTTACAGAGAAAAACTACATTCCCAGATCTCTCTGTGTGACACTTCACCTTTGATGGATTTTCATTTAAACACTTAAGTTTTTTCTTATTTTTTTATTGTTGTCGTTGTTGTGATCAGTTATGTACATTAGGGTTTTATTTGACATCTTGTTAAATGATTGTTTATTGCATTGTTTTAGTGTTTTTTATTTGTGTGTACGACACTGTGCACCTTCTTCATATATTATTATTTTCCTTTCTTTTTACCAGTAGTGTTTTTATGGTGGTTGTCACTGTTATTAAGGTACAACACAGATTGTAGTACTTTGGTAGCCTATATATTATACCAGTTATTATTATTTTCAAACCATAAAACTAAAAATGTTAAGATGGTGTTTTTATGGTGAAGCTTTTACTTTTTGCCATAATGTTAAATGAGTAAAAGTAATAATAATAAAAAGATCCAGTAATACCTATGTAAATCACGTTAAAGGAATAGTTAACCCAGAAATCAAATTGTGCTATTATTTATTCGCCTCTATATCGTTTATGGTCTATATCAAGTTTTTTTTTCTCTCTCTCTCTCTCTCTCTTTTTATAGACTGGGTTGCTATGAACTAGCCTTGTATGTTCAATAGATTATATCAGATAAAGATTCTCTCTCACCACAGCAGAGGGAGCAAAATCGCCACGGTTTCTGACCACAGGCTCAGACTCCTCATCCCGAGCCCTGGTCATGTGACTCTTCCCATCGGTTGGGATTTCTCTCTCGGCATGGCGGAGATGATGGAGCTTGGTCTGCTGTCTAATACCATTTGTTATTCACTGTGAGGAGGACACGGGTGCTTCTGTTGTCGGTTAACCGTTCTGCGCCGTTCTTCCCCCCCGGTTTTTGGCCATAATGGCGGAGCGCGGTGTGGATGTGTCCGCTCTCCCCCAAGAGGTCCGGGAGCAGCTTGCTGAGCTGGACCTGGAGCTGTCGGAGGGTAAGGCTTTAAACAACAAGGGCTCTTCCTCTCTTGTTTGGATAGATATGTGTTGATTTGACAGGCTCAGTCGTGCATCCTTAACAACAGCATCCGCACACAGGTTCCGAGCTGATGATGCTTCAATGTCGCCGCCGCTCGCGGAAACATACTGACCTCCTTTTCTTCATCTCACTGGCTCGACATCACATTTATCTGCATTTTAAACGTCTACTCAGCTTCGTTTTGCTCTTTAAATGTCCTGACATTGGTGTGATATGTTTCTTTATTTACTGTTAGGCTGTACAAAACAAAAAGACCGAGTCTGTGAAGCGCTGGACGTATTTATGTGATTATTTACAGGCCATGATTATTCTGCATATGTCCTCGTCGTATTCACAGACCTCAGCAACTGGTAGCAGACTCTTCAGTGTTGGTTGTATTGTGACAATGGAAATAATATTCAAAAAATAGATTAAAAACAATAGCTTCGGTAAGGTTTACACTAAATATAATGCTCTTTTTAAAAATGGGTATTCTGTTTATGGGTAAACTAACATTTATTTTAATGGTCGATGCGTGTACTGTCAGTGCTATTAATAAACCGAAACCCAATTTTCCTCTATAAACAAAAAACATCCATAGGCTATTTGATTCAATGAGAGGTCATGTATGGCAAGCCGTTTTAACATTTACTTGCAAGGTATTAGTTCTTATTCCAAGGTATTGATTATGTAGTTAAGAATATTATTTATAAAGTAATCTTTATTCAGGTAAAACAGAAGTGGACTGTCCCAACCACAGACCCCCATAGAAATCACTGAATTGTGGAATCACAATTTATGTCCGGTAAGTACTAGTTTCTAAAGAATAGTCAGTTGCAAATGTGACAAAATCACTACTGAGTTACTTGTAATTAAGACCACATAAAAATAGAAACTAATTTTAAGGAATAAATGTTTAAACAGCTTGCCATAGGACATGTAAATCTCTCATTCAAACAATGGAATTTGGCATAGAGGTGACTGGTGTTACCTGCAAAACTTTTTTCTAGACCTTTAAATAAGTAGCACCAATGTAATGCAGTATATATGCGTGTGTATAAAATTGATATAAATAAAATATTACTCTTTATTTAGAATTTTTAAATGATCTCCGGCATAAATGATGTGTCTAAGCCTCTGCTAATCTGAAATACATTGAAGAGTTATAACACAGATGTGTGTGGTTGTTTACATTTTAGTGTGCCATTATTATCATTGTGAATCACTGCAGAAGGGGCTCAGTTTGTTTGTGTGTGTGTGTGTGTGTGTGTGTTTAGTCATCCTTATGTGTTATATAAGCCTTTCAGCAGTGGTGTGTGAAAGATTCAGAAGAGCAAAACAATATCTTAAACAGCATTAACCAAATATAAAAAGAGATTCTCATTAATCTCTGCACCAGAGAATTGTTTGGCATAACAGCTGATCTGCCATCAGTGCAGCTTGGATTCATTCTCAGCATGTCTCCCACACAGCAAATCAAGAGAGCACCTGGAGGCAGATTACAAATGATGGACTAGTTTGCTTTTGGCTTCACTGACTGTTGTTGGTGTGATTTTGGATTTCATGGCAGTTGCAAACATCATCTTGTGTCCTAGCTGGTGCAATTTTGCAAACACACACCCACCTTTTTCCTTCTTTCAGTGGTTTTCTTTTATGCGTTTTTTATATTCCCAAAGGTTTGGCATGCCTGAACCATTTCGTACGCATTATATATGTGTTTATGTGTTAGCTAAGACTGCGTATTTGTTTCTCTAACCCCACAATGCAGTCCTGGCACAATTCACAGTCCCCACCTTCAGTCCTCACTTTTTGGCTCTTAGACAGGAGATGCCTGCTGCAGCCCTTAGAATAGAGTTAAAACTGACTTATTCTGTAACTAGCCAACTAAAGAGAAATGTTTGTTATGCGAATGAACATATGTTTAGCATCAGACCCATATCTTATGTCCTTTGCATTGAAGACAGTATGGGTGACAGCACAGAGAAAATGTCAAAATGAAAGACTCTTCATTTTAGTCTTTGAAGGACCAGTGGGAGTAGTAAACCTCTTGGCTGCCTCCAGTCACTTCTGCTGATGTTTTTTGTTTGGGTTCAGACATAGAAGTGTATTTATGGCTATAGACAATAGTTTATAGAGCTGCTGTTATTTCTAGCCTGCTGAGCTAGCATAGGCTTTTTATTGTTTTAATTACACAATAATATGTTATGACGATATTAACACATTAGCATAAATAGTAACAGGTTTTACTGTACTGTAAAATATGATTGCATTGGATATGTTACCATGCAGTTGCTTTTTGGATCGGTTGCTTATTTCAGCTAGTCGTTAAGACAATTTCTCTTTCTTTTAGTTTAACTTGAAGTACTAAAATAACTAAAACTAAAGTAAAATGAATAAGAACTACATGGGCGTATAAAAATAAACGAATAAAAATGACAAAATTCGCAACAAAATTACTAAAACGTTTGAACTAAAATGAAAATAAAAAATGGAAAATATAATAATGTCATCCAAAATATTAATAGAAACTAATATAGTACTTAAATGATTCTAAAATAACACTTTTTTTGGACATTTACCACACAGTTGTCTATGGATGATATGATATTAATTTAATTTTACAGTGTAATTCTCCTTTTTGGGGAAGTTAATTTACTCCACATTTTATTTCTGTAAAGTGACTTATTTCAAAGTGAGACAGATATAGGATATTCAACGATAAATTGCAGTAAAAATATTATTTCATTTAAAAATAAACGTGATGAATACCTTTTTGTAACGGAATCCTAATGTTTAAATAGACTTAATATTTAATAAAAATATCCTTACATATATTTGTTCATACATTTAAAAATATTTCCATAGAAAAACATCCTTATTGTTGAGTTCTGTAAATTATACTAATTAAGGCATATACTCTACTTATTAAAGCAATATATTGCATGCATATATTTGTTTACAGGAACTAGATAGATCTACAGAAGTCTACAGAGATTGGACCATCAACACATATTTGTTATTTGTAATGAACGTGTGTTGTGAATGGAAGAGTTTACCTCTATGTGTGTGTGTGTGTGTGTGTGTGTCTTCGTGACAGAGGAAGAGGGGTGGAGATAGGAGGTTGTGGCACGCTCACACACAATGAGCACCATTGAAAGCATCAGGGCTGAGCAGTTGTGATCTCTACTTGGATTCCCAGCACATACTCAGACGCTTTTATGCACTTAAGCTGATCAAATGAGCTGTGTGTGTGGAAATCCTCTTCCATAGCTGGTCAGCATAAACTTAAAAGAGGCTTGGACCGACTGTATAATGTCTGATTGTGTGCAACTGTTCAGGTAACCTCAGTAGCTTAAGCACCCACTGTGACTGTAGGAGGACAGGCAGGTTTTCTCAGTTGTAAAGAAAAAGAGAGAGAGAGAGAGAGTGGGAGAGAGAGACCTAGGGACAAAACAGAGAGAGAGAGATTACTCTAATCTAGGTCACAGAGCATCGGGAAGCACATACACTCATTTACCCATGATTCACAGCAAGCTTTCTAACATGTTGCGCTGTCTCTTCCACTATCTTCTCTCTCTCTTTTTCCCTCTTTCCCACCATGGTACTGCTTATTTTTCCTTTAAAAAAACTAGTTTGCCTAGCTAGCTCGCTCTCAAGTGCACACCACACAGGACATGTTAATAGTTAATATCTTTTGCAATGCTTGCGATATGGGTTCCTCAGTAACTGAATTATTCACCAATCTGTGATGGACATCAGGCTCGAAAAAGAAGAGATGCACACTTTATTTCTGGTAGACGCACAATGTAGACACAAATTCAGTCAGTAAGCAGAGCTTTTCCAAACTGCAAGTTGGAGCTTAAATATCTCTTATAAAACTTGCAACTCAGGTAACACATAACTAGAGCTCATGTGACTGAAAAAAGTATCAATAATTCATTTGTATGATTCTGCACTTCTTGGCTATGTTAATGTATTATGTTAAGTTTCAGAATAACTGAAGTGCAAGTGAGATAAGTATATGTATGGTCACATTTAGTCTAAAACTAGTCTAGAATAACCGTCATGTTTACACAGCACACAGAACGCCCCAGCACTAACTCCCGATTTCTCTCAACATGGGGACAGGAGAGGTATCAGTCAATAAATGGGAAAACAGAGTAACTTGCTTTACTTATTTGAAAAAGTAACTCAGATATTTTATTGTAAATATGTGTTAGTTTACTAGTTACTTGGAAAAAGTAATCTAATTACATAACCTCCAACACTGGTCCTAAGTAACAAAAAGTACCATATTTCAGGACATATACCGTTATATTGTACATATATAAATACCGTGCATGAATATAGTAATCATTCATAGCGCATATCAAAGATCTGATTTGTGCATTGCGTCTGCCAAAAGATGTTGGTAGTAAGCTTTCTCAGTAATGACAAATACAGTTTAGTGGCACAGACCTTTTTAAAGGGTTAGTTCATTTTATTTTCTGTCATTAATTAATTTATTACCCGTAAGACCTCAGTTCATCTTTCGTACACAAATTAAGATATTTTTGATGAAATCGGAGTAGTATATGACTCGTCCATAGACAGCAATATAATAAACACTTTCAATGTCCAAAAAGGTACTAAAGACATCGTGAAAACCATCGACGTGACTGCAGTGGTTCAACTTTAATGTTACGAAGTGACGAGAATGCATTTTATGTGCAAAAACGAAACAAAAATTCAACAATATCTTCTCTTCTGTGTCATTATCATATATTGTGTAAGTCCAGCGCCTCCAGGTTCCACGTTAGAATGGCGACTCATTATTGGCCGGGTCCTGCGTCAGCATCACATGCAAGCGTCGTGCTGATCACATGTTCAGCTTTGGCCAATACTGAGCCGGCATTTGAAACGTAAACACTGAAGTCTTCATTGTGCTTACTGTGTCACCTGCACACAAAATATATTTTAGTCACTTCATAAAATTAAGGTTGAACCGCTGCAGTCACATTGACTGTTTTAACGATGTCTTTAATACCTTTCTGGACCTTGAAAGTGCTGATTATATTGCTGTCTATGGATGAATCATATACCTCTTGGTTTTCATCAAAAATATCTTAATTTGTGTTCTGAAGAGGAACGAAAGTCTTACGGGTGTGGAATGACATGAGGGTGAGTAATTACTTACAGAAATTTTGGGTGAACTAACCCATTAATGTAACTCTATTGTTCCCATAAGTACTAAGGTTTGTGGTGTGCAACGCAGGAGGATACATTTGTGTGTTTGTGTAAACTGTTTCTGGTCTTGCATTCACACAGCAATTTTAAGCGTTCCTGCGCTTTTATTGTGACTAAAATGATTTCTCCAAATATGCATAAATAATTGCTTATCTGAGTAGGCTTTTGTGTTATTTTGGTGTGTATATGTGTGTATTTGGGTGGGATGTATTTAGAGTCATAGTTGCTATGGTAACGGTAGAGTTTGCCTTTGGCTGTTCTCATTCATAACGAATAAAGCTAAAGCATTAAGATGCACTTATGCTTCAAGAACAGCTACAACCAAACAGCATGGCATAAAATCTTTTAACTGTATTACACACCACACAGTATAAACTTTATTAGAGGGCTTTTGAAAGGTGAAGTGTGTAATTTTTGTGTCAAAATGTAAAAATTGCTGAAGACAATGTAAATCTTGCTTTCCTGTACAAATCTTGCTGCCACAATGCTAGAGGGTTGTGATCGTTTGCTAGAGTGTTACAATTGGTTGCAAAGGTGTTGAATGTTTTTTGGCATGTTGTTAGGTGGTTGTTCTGGGCGGTGGCTAGGTGGTTGCTTATTAGCCCAAGTCGAGTCTTTATGATATATGGCTCCTTTAGTCTTAGTTTGTAGGAATCTTTTTTTTGCAATGTGCCAAAATGTAATACTTGTGTTTTGGAGTTGTTCAAATCCCTAATTTTAAGTATGAGCATTAGTAACAGTGATGATTGTCTTAGAAAGGTAATGAATCTCACCAAACCTAAAAATAATATAAAATAGGAGCATAGTAGTTTTTTTTTGTTTTTTTTTTGGACATATTTATTTTCAGGAAAATTAAACTGTAGGGTTTGTTTCTCATAATTGTTTTTAAAATAATTATTCTCCTTAACTATTTAATAATTATTTATTTTTTACAATCATTATTTTACTGTATTTTAGACACATGTATTTCACACGCTGTTTTTTCATACAAAATACTTGTATAAATGATACATTTTAATTAATTGTTACAATAATGAGAATGAGACTCGGAATTTCACATTACTATAATGAGCTGAATTGTCCCTAAAAATAATTATGTCATTATGCTAAATATGATAAGGGTCCTAAAAGTATACTTTGTTTTCCTTATTTACCCTTGTAAATCACACTGTAAACACAGGTCAGATCATTATACCAAGTGAATTAGGAAGGTTACACCTGACAAGGCATGTTCTCAGGCGTGTGAAGTGGTAATCTGAGTCTTGTTGTCACCTGCATGCACACACCCTGGTAACCCTGACTTTACTGTTTCCATGAGCAGGTTTTCAAAGCCGGTTTGTGCATCTGGTTGTATAATGTAGAGAGAAGCATGAACAAATAAGAATGAACTGTTGAGTCTTTTTCTTTGTCACTTTGTCTGTCTGTGTTTCTCTCTGTCTCTCACAGTCTGTTTTTATGTTCTCAGCAGAACAGGAAACCATGTCATAGGGTAGAAGATTTAGCACTGGAGAACATGACATCATCCAGAGGGAAAGGAAATGTGTGTGTGTGTATGTAAAGAGAGACAGAATGTTGGATGTGGACAAAAGATAGTGAAAGAGGGCAATGAAATTCAAGTTCAGTACAGTGTGATACAGTGTTGGCAGTTGCTGAATGGTGAGTCACCATCTGGTGGTGGGTAACTAAGGCTGTGTGTGTGTGTTAATAGACACAATGGAGAGATAGCTGTATTGTGTCTTGAGTGAAAGTCATTGTGTGAGCTCTGTTGTTTCATCGTGTTTCAGGGCCAGTGATGCAGCACACAAGAGGGAGGGTGGATATGGGTAGTTAATGCTTTTCAAAGGAGTTCTCTCAGTCAATAAATAAATAAATAAAACACTTTAATATGCTTCTCTATCTCTCTCTTTCACTCTACTCACTCAGACACAGATCCAAGATCCAACTTTCCCACAGTCCGAGCAGCTGGTGTGCATGTCTGTTGTACAGAACGTCACTGAGAGAGTTGACGGTTCAGTCTCTTATTAGGGGTGTAACAATATAATGTGTCACAATATATCGCAATAGAAAAACTGCAACAATATGGATCGTGGATAGTGACAATGTGTATCGTGTATAGTTCACCCAAAATGTTTACAGAGTTTTAGTGTCAGTTCTACATTGAACTACTATATATAGTGTTGAATATAAAGTATAATAATGCAGAGGAGGAATTGCCAGTAAATGTGGCCTATATTACTTAATATATCTAGTCAATGACAGAGTGCAAGCATAGTCGTATTTTTCTGAATTTTCACCTTCAGAATCATGAATATTTTTTATTCTGGAATCAGCATTGTCCTGTGCATTGGGTTACCAGCACCAAGTTCAAACCTATTCATTTCCACCCCAAATGTAATACCAAATTTATTAGTTCATTTTTTGTTAACCTTTTACCTTTATGTCTTGTATCGCAATAATATCGTATCGTGAGTTCAGGATCATGATATGTATCGAATCATGACATGAGGGTATATTTACATCCCTAGTCTCTATTGTATTTATTTTTACAGAAAATGCATAATGTGAAACCATTAATATCAAGATATGCATGCAAAAAATTAATGCACCTCTTGATGGAAATAAATGTTGTGATGTGATTTTTTTTTTTTAAATGTTTTTTTATCAATCTTTTTTTATTTATTATAAATGAATTATTTGACGTGAATTATTATGACGTCCTCCTTCCCCTCCTTTCTCTCATGGCCAAAAAAATCTGTGTGTGCATACATGCCAGTAGTTGTTTATGTATGCATAAACTAAATAAAAATGCCAGAGACAGGAAAAAACTACTTTACTGAAAAAGGTCACTTGTAATAGGACTTTTGCCCCTGGATTATTCAAAAATAGTTTCTGCAAGTCTGTAATTTTACTATATTATGTCAAAATGATCAGTAATAATAAATCCAAATGTAAAATTATGATTTGTGGAAGTAAGATTTTTGGGTGGTATTGTAGCATAAATGTTACAGGTTACTGTTGCATGGACTGACGGTGTGTATGAAGTCTAACTTTAGGCCATGCCATGTGTATGAGTGAGTGATTATGGATAAAAGTAGATTTCTGCCTTAGTCTGTTGTCACTCACTTCACATTATCATCATTCTCCCATCAACCAATCATATTCCATCTGAGCCTCAGTATGGACTGGACCACCTTAGGCCACCAATAAAACCCTCTAGTTTGCGGTTAATACAGAAGAGTGCATTTACTTGTCTTGAAAGTGACTGTGCCATTTATCGCGGTCCAAACCATTCTTTCTGAATAACACTCAAAGAATCATATACAAAATGAACACATATACACAACCCCCTTCATAGCTACATGTGATAGAACGGTCTGTTGAAGCTAAAAATATCCCATGGTGCAGCTGGGTTCGGTCCTCATGCATTACTTATGGGAGTTGACTCTTCTTTCACTATTTTCCCTTTTTTTAATGCGGAAAATGCTTTGAGAATGCTCTTGAAAGAATGGTTTGTTTAGTGGCCTCTCTTATGAATCTGTGCGGTTTGCTGTCAACGATTAAGCGTAAGGGCCAATCTGATTTCAATGGGATTATAATAAATATATTCGTGTTATCTCTTTTGAAATCTTTCCCCTTCAGGGGATGTGTTGAAATGAGCTTGAACTGCTCACGTATCATAACAAAAGCTCTCTCCATCCTGCATAATCCCACTAGATTACACATTCTGCTCTCTTTCACACACAAGAATCCAACATTAACTCACACAAATCAACTTAGCTGTCAGAATGTAAGAATGTGATGATCTTTGAGGAGTTAAGTGTTTAGGTTTTTCTAAACAGCTGTTCTCAAACCTCCTTAATCAACTCCAATTATGCATTCCTTTCAACTCATATCATACTTGATATTATTTAGCATTACCATTAGTAACATCATTTTTTGAGGGTTTGGGGCCAGAGCATGTTTTCTCTTGCTTACCAAGACAGTAACATCAGACAAATTTTGAAATATTATTACCATTTAAAATTATTATATTCTATTTGAGTACATTTTAAAATGTAATTTATTCCTGTGATGGCTAAGATGAAATTTCAGTAGTCATCACTCCAGTCTTCAGTGTCACACGGCCCATATTCTAATATGCCGATTTGCTGCTCAAGAAACATTTCTCACTATTGTCAGTGTTGAAAACAGCTGTGCTGCTTAATATTTTTGTGGAAGTTTTTTAGGGTTCTAGAACAGCGTTTATTTAAAATGAAAATCTTTTGTGAAATGCCTTTACTGTTACTTTTGATCAATTGAATGCATCCTTGCTGAATCAAAGTATTACTTTCTTTAAAAAAACCTAGTGCACAAAATCATTTATATTAATTTATTGACAATCATTTGTAATCTTATTACGGCCTAAGCACCAAAGTGTGAGGATCCTATTGGAATTGTTGTTTGTTTTAAGTTATTTCCTATAACAGTGCAAAATCAAGATATTTTCAGGTGCCCCCTTCATGTGCTTGGTTGAATGTTTTGTTAGGCCTGTCTAATCCAGTGTCATTCAAGTTTGTATGTTGAAAATTACACTCAACCGGCGATCAAACGTAGATCAACTGAAAAGATAAACTACAATCTATCTGGCTGTTCAGAGACATTTAACCGAAAAATATACCCCAAAATGAAATGTGTTGAATTCATGCTGTTCATGTTTTTTACCTGGTAATCACATTATCTCTCTTTTTTATAGGTGACATCACACAAAAAGGATACGAGAAGAAGAGGGCCAAAGTTTTAGCACCTTACTTGACACAAACACAAAGTAAGACTACAGAAATATCCCTGCTTTATTCACGCACCTCCCTCCATCTTCCCTTCTGCCATGTTATCTCGCTCTCCTTGTTTTACTCAGTCGTCCACTGACTCATATGATAATGTGGTTATGAAACATCTTCTCAGGCTATTCCTCTTGAGGTTGAAGCCAGGGTTCCATCCAAAGTCCCTCTGCACTGCCTTCTGCTGCTCAAAAATAGGACTGCAGCATGAAACATTATTACTTTATTGTCAGTCACTCTTGTGAGATTGTTGGACTTTTTTTTTTTTTATTCTGAAGAGATTTATAATGAAACCCAACACTCTTCACATCTCCTTCCCATTCATATCTTCCATCAGTCAATGACTGCATCTGCCACATTGATTATCTGTACAGATTTGGCTCCGCCTCCGGCATATGATGCACAGTCACCTGGTCCAAGCCCCGCCTCCGTCTCCGCCTCCGCCTCTGCCTCTGCACCTGAACCTGGCCCGTCAAACTCTTCCTCCTCCTCATCTCGACACCGGCGCACACGGCGACCGCACCGAAGCAGCGGGACTAGAGATGAACGCTACAGATCAGGTTAGAACACCTTGACAACATACAACACTTTTTTCTGTTACATTTTCTTTATCTGTCATTATAGTGCAAGACTAATGTAAATTCAAAGGTTACATTTTGCCACTAAGCAAAATAGCAAAAATAATGATATACAGCCCAAGGCCAATACGCACTTATATGGGTTACTTACTTATAGTGGTGTAGCGCCTCTCTAGCGTGCTTGACTATAATGAGAGGTGACTATCCTGGGTTTTTTTAACTATTAAGTTAACAAATAAGTGAGGTTTCAATAATAAATGTATCAGGTGTTTAACTTGTGTGTGTATAATTACTAACTTATTATATGAAATATTTTTTTCCCCTTTAAATCACTATTTAAGCCAGGGGTCTTCAACGTTTTTCAGGGCAAGGACCCCTTAGATGAGCGAGACACGGAGCAGGGACCCCCGAAAAAAATGTAGAAATCAATCCTTAGAAATAGAAATCGATCCTATTACGATAGTAATATTATGTTGAGACAATATAGATTAGAACTGTGTTGTTGTACATTGTCAGTAGGCTATATTTTCATTGTTAAAGAGATTTATGCATCATAACAAACATGTAGTAATTAAAATCACAATTTATTAAGTTCACAGTTGTCTTAATCACAATTATTTTAATAGATTTGTCAATAAAAATAAAAATAAAAATAGACAGTCGATCCGTGTGAAATTAATTCAGACTTCAGTTCAGCTTCACTGGAAACGCGATCAATATATATATATATATATATATAATTTCGATTAATTCATACTTTTCATATTTCTAATTTATTAAATATGAATTAAAATAAATATAAATTATACATTTATATACCAGATTTATATCAGCCATCAGCCACTGTGATTTTATATATTTAAGATTAATATTAATCTTAATATTAATAATTAATATTTAAGATTACTATTCATCAAGCATGCATTGATTAAAATTGTTGTAGCAAAAAAAAAAAAAGGTGCGACCAAATCATGTGCTGGTGCGACCAACTGAGAAAATTGGTAGCACCAGTGCAACCAGTGGAAAAGTTAGTCTGGAGCCCCCGGTTGAAGACCCATGATTTAAGCAGTAATATTTACACTTTAAAATGAAATGAAATGTCTTGGACTTTTATCCTATAAACACTTTCACATTTAAACCAAAATTTACTCTTTTTCTTAATTAACTCAATGTATCAAAAGAATCATTAATCACAACTGTTTTAAAGGTAAAGATAAAACAGATTTACTTAGAAAAAATTACATATGTCCTGTCAAAATCACTTTTTCAGATCACAAATGCATTCAAATTCACATTTAACACGTAAGGGCTCAAGAAAAGAAAATAGCCGGCAAAAACCTAGCTTAATGTGCAATACCCTTCAAATGTTCAAATGATGCAGGCCTGAATGTTGCTCGGGTGCATTGTAGCCTTAAACCAAATGGCTGCTTCACCACACAGGCCAAAAAGAAATTCTTTACCTTTACTCAATGTGAAAGTAACCTCACGCGCACAGGATCGAAGGCGTCAGCAACAGCAGACAGGACGAGGGGATGAAGGGAAGACGATTGAAGAGAAGATTTACATGATTGACGATCTCAGCAAAGTCCACCACTCGATAACGCTATCCGGCTCCGTCAGGGTCTTTGATCATCGTCGGTCTCACAGTTCCACATGGGCTTTAATAGTCGAGGTCGCTGGCCGCTAGCTTGTCACCAAAGTCCATGCAAAAACACTAACCACTAAATCAGTGGCTAACTTAAACTTACTGTGATGAGTTTACCACACCCACAGACAGAACTATCTCCATTAACGTTTTGTATAAGAGTCCTTGTTGAACACTTTCCTTAATCTGGTGCATTACATTAACAACAACTGTGTTTTTTCTTTTCACAATCCACCCGCATTCGTCTCTCACTTCCTTCTCCCTTCACCTCAACTGTGATTGGCTCATACACAAACTTTCAGAAATAAAATAAATTCATAAAACATTTGAGTAACTCTTTCTTCCTATTCTTACAGGCATCCTTAACGCATTTTCACATATATTATTACCCAACAAATATTTAACATTTTACATGCTGTATTCAGTAAACCATAAACATTACCCAATAAGTATTTCTCTCATTGCAAAATAATACCTTCATTGCTGGTCTTTTTTAACCTTTCTATTCTATTTATCAAAGTATGAAATTATTTATTCAACTTGTATTTCTTATACAAATGAATATATTTCAACAGGGTGACAGTGGTCTCTGCACAATAAACTGAACACTGAACAAACGACACACTTCGCCTATAAAATGTTGTCATTGAATTCCATTTAGCTGTATATATACTAGTCTTTACTTGAGATTTATGGGGTGTAAGGTTTACAGAGTGTCTGCAGATGGTAATATTTGCCTGTTCTCCGACCACATCCTTGTAAGAACTGTTTAGTCATCTGCCATGGCAGTCGTACTTGGCCAAAATGGTTGTCTAGATGAAATGTGTCGCTGTGGATTTATGGTGCTTTGTGGCAATAGAAAGCTAGTAGCTTGCTTCTTTGATTGTAGGTTGTTTGTTTAGTTGTTCAGACAGCTGTTCTACTGTTGTCATACAGCATGCTCATGACCTTGTTGTGTAATTATTACCACAACTCTGAAGGGTGACTGCCTGTTGGAAGCTTTGCTGATAGCTTTGCTGATAATTTGTAAGTCGCTTTGGATAAAAGCGTCTGCCAAATGACTAAATGTAAATGTAAATGTAATACAAAAGTTACTGATCTGAATCGAGATAAATGTAGACAGTTAATGAGATTCAAATCAGTCTTGTACTCTGGAGCAAAGCATTTAGCCCCAGGATGTTCAAGGTTGACTTTATCTGTCACTTTGGATAACACCATCTACTGAGGCATCTGCTAACATCACACTAAGTGCAGAGGTCCTAGGAACAAAACAGCCTGTTACAAGTTTTTTCTTTTTTGTGTGTGTCTTAGATATCCACACTGAGGCAGTTCAAGCAGCATTGGCCAAGCATAAAGAGGAAAAGATGGCGCTGCCCATGCCAACCAAACGTCGGTCCGCATATGTACAATCACCAATTGACAACTGCACCCCACCAGGTAATGTACTCAACCATTACGCCAACATATTAGACAGCTAAAGATAAACATCCCATGTAAATGTACAAAACCATGCACCATATAGTAAAGAATTATATTATCTTATTTTTAATATTTAATATTTAACGCTGAGCTGCAAGGCGAAGCTCTCGATTTACCGGTCAATCTACGTTCCTACTCTCACCTATGGTCATGAGCTTTGGGTCATGACCGAAAGAATGAGATCCCGGATACAGGCGGCCGAAATGAGCTTTCTCCGCAGGGTGGCAGGGCGCTCCCTTAGAGATAGGGTGAGGAGCTCGGTCACTCGGGAGGAGCTCAAAGTAGATCCGTTGCTCTTTCACATCGAGAGGAGTCAGCTGAGGTGGCTCGGGCATCTGTTTCTGATGTCTCCTGGATGCCTCCCTAGGGAGGTGTTCCGGGTATGTCCTACCGGGAGAAGGCCCCGGGGAAGACCCAGGACACGCTGGAGAGACTATGTCTCTCGGCTGGCCTGGGAACGCCTCGGTGTCCCCCCGGAAGAGCTGGAGGAAGTGTCTGGGGAGAGGGAAGTCTGGGAATCTCTGCTCAGACTGCTGCCCCTGCGACCCGGCCCCGGATAAGCGGTAGAAAATGAATGAATGAATTAATATTTTTAATATTTTATATAGTTAATCTAGAGCTTACACTTTTCCTGTTTGAACGGGTAAATACTATCAAAATATTTCTCAGTGATACTCTGACAGCGTCAAATCCTTATCCTTGTTTATTTTATATAGTAATCATGCATTAAAGATTACACCTATTATTTAAGTTTTATACAATCAAAACTTTTTTTTATTTTGTTATATATTTTGCAGTTTCTCAACATTTATTTAGCTACATTTAAATATAATTATTTATATCTTATAAATAAGTTTATATAATTTTTTTATCTGATAAATTATTAATAATTAATAGTACTTAAATATTTTTTAGCATGCAATTTTATTTAATGTGTCAATATTCATATATAATATTTATTATAGAATTATTATATTTAATAAATATAAATATTAACAAAAAACGACAAAAAAATTAAAAGTTATTTTAAATAAAAAAATGTATATATATATATATATATATATATATATATATACACACACACACACACACTCATTTTTTTGTAAAAATATTCCATATTCCATTCTCTTCTTTGTCTTTTGATTTCTCTTTTTTCTTTCTTTTTTCTCTCTTCCCTCTCTCTCTGTCTCTCTGCCAGACTCCTCCTCTTCCTCTGATGATGAGGCTGTGTCAAGTGAAAGTACAGGGCCTCAGCAGTCTCCGGACACCTGGATTAATAGCTCTCTGCATGGCTCCTCCACCTCCTCCTCTGCCTCCTCCACTCTCTCACATGGGGAGTCTCGGCCCACCCAGGCCCCTCAGCCTCAGTCTCAGCAGGTCCCACCTCCACCCGCACCTGCCCACCCGCCCCACTCCCACTCCCAGCCTTCCGCCCTGGCTGAGGCCTATGCTCAGACACGCATTGGTGAGTTACGATTACTCCACAAAATTTTTGTCATTGTAAATAAGATTGTTTTTTCTATTTTTATTACTTGGTTTTAAGTATTAATTTTAGCCGCTTAACCAGCTATTTTTTTGCTAGTGTTTTCATTGCTTCATTATTTCTAAATGGTTTGTCTTTTACATTTTCTTCTGCCAAATGTTTATTTTCTGTTTATTTATGACTGTCAGTGAGAAGAATAGGAAGAGGTAAAATCAAGTGTTAGCAATCTTTCACCTTGCCTTGTGTGTTTAAGATTTGTTGTGAGTTACAAATATTATCAACCCCTCCACACGTTCCACCCTTAAGCATCTGCCCCACCTGTGTGTTGATTGCCTATGAATGATTGGTCTGTCCATAGGAGCTGTTGAAAAATAATAAAATTCTCAGAGATCTGGTTGAGCTTTTTATGTGATTCAGGACTGATCATCCATACCTTAATACATACTTGATCCCGAACTGTACTTATTCAGAGAGCGTGCTTTTCCTGCACATGACATACCTTGAGTGTGTGTGTGAAATGTCAAGAGACGTAGACAGTAGCTGTAGACAGCATGTAGACTGTGGGGTTAGCCTAGAGGAGCTTCCAATAATCAATTGTGAATGGAAAGACAGCATGAAACGGCATACAAACCATTGCAAAAACCCTTGTTTATTTGCATCAGACTTGAAGCAGAGTATTCTGTAGGCTATGATATTATATTTTTGGTTAATGATATTTTTCTCTGCCCCCACAGCCTTGGTCTACAGAGGCAGAGAAAGTTATTCCATTTTGATGAAAGATTATGAAAACAGTGATGTACGATGATGATGAGACGAAAACAGTGATGTACGATGATGATGATGAGACACAATAAAACCAGAGGCAGTTATGTAAGAGATAACGAAAAGTCAGTCAGTCATTAAGGCAAAATAAACCTTGACAGGGCGATCAATATTGTATCGCCCTCAAAAGGTGTATTTTGGGATAATGAGCGAGTGATTGCATCTCACAAATTACACAGCTACTTAGCAAGTAAATAAATAAAATAACATTAAATATTAATTTGAGATCAAGTTAGTGACATGAAAAACATAAAACTAAAACCGTTTGGGTTCGGTAAGATTTTACATTTTTTTGAAAGAAGTATCTTATGCTCACCAAGGGAGGATTTATTTAATCAAAAATACAGTAAAAATAGTAATATTGTGAAATATTATTAGTGCCTAAAATATTCAGAAATCATTCTAAAATGCTGATTTGGTGCTCAAGTAACGTTTCTTATTATTGTCTTATTATATTATTGTTCTTATTATATGTTCTGCTGCTAAATATTTGCTGAATAAAAGTATTTAAAAAAAAAAAATCTTACTAACCCAAACTTTTCAACAGTAGTGTATGTAGGAAATCAGTGTCAGTTATACAGTTTAGATGATATTGTTTAGAAATGTTTGATCACAGAATGATTAATCAATCAGAATCAAGTATGTTAGAAATCCGTATAATGATGACAAATTAAATAGTTTGATTTCATGTTATCTTTAAAATATCATTGGGCTTATCACGAGTTAAAGCAATTAAAGGAAGCATATCCTAAAAACAGTCCTGGATGGACATAGATTTACCCAAAGGAATAGTTCACTACTGGATTGAAAAAATCACCACAAACATGATTCTACTATATTTCTCCTTTTGTTTTCCATGTAAGAAAAATTGTGAACAGAAAAATTAGAAATTCATTTTTAATTTTTGGGTGAGCTATTCCTTTATGAGTGAGGGTAAAATATCTTTAAAACTTGGTTACGAGTGAGTAATATGTGTTATTTTTGACCAGATCCAGGAGGAGGAGTCGGTCCTCCTGATGTGTCATCCCAAGCTCAGGCTAGAGGCTCTCGTGTGGATCTGCCTTCAAATGCTGTGGTGCGAGGCATGAGTCGAGGACAGAGCCGGTCCAGCATGATGGAGACAGCAGACGGTATTGAGAGTGTGTGTGTGTGTGTGTGTATGTGTGGAAAAAGAGTAAAAGAGAGAGATAAAAAGAGAAACATGTATTTGTTGTGTGCTACATTAGACATACATACTCTGAAAATGTATGTCAATCTTTAAACGCCTTTTCATAACTTTCTTCTCATGTCTCTCAGAACTTTGTGTTAACAACATCTCAGTAGGGACATTTCAATAAATCTTTATGAATGCTGTGTCTTATTGCTTCATTAATCGCATCCCGTTTCTTTTTTCTTTTCTACCTTTTATCCACTTGTGTCATGTTGCTTTTCTCTGTCAGTGAGAAGAGTAGGCAGAGGTAATGACTGCTCTTAGACATGTCCTGTAGATCGATATTAAAGTTGTGTGTTTGTGTTTGTACACTGTATATGTGTGTGAGAGTGTGAACCAGAGTGAAACCCTGCACTTCTTTAGGAAAATAAATAAATAATAGTAGATCACTCATCCCTACATCTCTGCTAACATGTGGTTTTTACTCCGTCCTGATCTCTCATAACACATCAAGGCTGCTTTACAGGTGAACCAGTGATATTTAAAGGGATAGGGAAAATTCTTCCATCATTTGCTCACCCTTATGTCATTCCAGTTGGTCACTCTCTTCCATGCAGTACAATAAATGAGGATTGAAGATTCAAAAAGGATGCAGAAGCACCATAAATGTATGATTAAAAAAAGTCAATTTGACTTTTGCACTATATTCCAAAGTCTTTATTTTTTATATTGAAAAAATACAATAATATATCAGTGTAAAAATGCACTAACATTCAAAGGTTTGGGGCCATTAAGATTTATCTGATTAAAATACAGTAAAACAGTAATATTATAAGATATTTTTCCAATTTATTTTTGTATTTTAATATATTTTAAATTGTAATTTATTCCTGTGATGGAATTACTTCAGTCTTCAGTGTCACATGATCCTTCAGAAATTATCCCAATATGCTGTTTTGCTGCTTAAGAAACATTTCTTATCATTAAATATTGAAAACAGTTTCATTTATTTTTGAAATAAACACATTCATTTATTTCTGGGGGTTTTTTTGTGTTTTTTTGTTTTTTACTGTGAAATTCTTTACAGGCACATTTTAATGCATCCTTGCTGAATAAAACATTTCTTAAAAAACCCAAACTTTTGAATAGTAGTGTATATATCATTTTACTTACTTTGTGTTATATAAGCCATTATATATCTTTGGACCAGGACTTGGTAAATACCACTGTGGGAGAGTGTAATACATGTATATACATTAACACAAATGCTCTAGTCGTGATTTACAAATTCCTAGGTCAGTTGAAAGTGAGCGTGAGTGTGTCTTTGTTCGTCTGTCTCATCCCACCCTACCTGACCCCAATCCTGGCATAGGTGTTCCGGTGTCCAGTCGTGTGTCCACGAAGATCCAGCAGCTGCTAAACACACTAAAACGACCCAAACGCCCACCACTCAGTGAGTTCTTCATGGATGACCAAGAGGAGATTGTGGAAGGTACTCGGATGAATTCAAATCTCGCCATTTCTGAAAGACACGCTGAAAGAATGGTGCAATAATGTAGATCAACGTGTTTCTTTCTCCTCAGTTCCTCAGGCAGATCCTAACACCCCTAGGCCAGAAGGGCGGCAGATAATCCCAGTGAAGGGGGAGCCGTTGGGAGTGGTCAGTAACTGGCCTCCTGCTCTTCAGGCAGCATTAACTCGATGGGGTGCCACACAGGGCAAAAGCCCCGCCCTCACAGCTCTGGATATCACAGGAAAACCACTCTATACACTTACGTATGGTAAGACTGAGCTAGGTCACTTGCAAAGCACTTATCTTGATTGAAAGTAGATGCAGTGATTTGGCAAGAAAGGTTCATGGGCTGATTGGTGTGTGATTGATAGGGAAACTGTGGAGTCGTAGTGTGAAGCTGGCCTACACTCTCCTCAACAAGCTGGGTACCAAAAATGAACAGATCCTTAAACCAGGAGACCGGGTAAAAAAACATCTAATCATCTAAGATCGTTTCCTGATAATATAACTCAGTTTTAGGTGTTTACATGACAAGTTTGTACACATAAACCAGTGTTATTTTAGTATTATTTATATTCTGTAATAATATTTATCAATATTTTTAGCTTTATCATTTTAATTGTAGTTTTAACTATAATTTTATCTGCTGCAGTTGTTTATTATTTTTTTTCTATTTAGCTTTATTTTTTTTATTTCATAATTTTAGTTCTTCAACTTAAACTCATTTTATTTCAATTAGTTGGCAAAGCAACTTCCTGAAATAAGTAACATTAAATAACATTTCTATTAATTTATATTAATCTATTAACATTCTATTAGCATTTCTATTGATATATATTTTTTCAGTTTTCATGTATATATATATATACAGTATATTTTTCAAATTCTGCCTTATTTCAATTAAGTTTTCATTTTAGATAACAACACTGATTCGTTAACACTCATTTACTTTCTCCTTCTACTTGTAGCAACGTGTAAATGTATTGTTAGAAGCAACTTTTATTTTAGACTAATGCTTTTTAATTATTTGCAAGTAACGTTTTGTTATTGATCCAGGTGGCACTGGTGTATCCTAACAGTGACCCTGGTATGTTCTGGGTTGCATTTTATGGCTGTTTGTTGGCAGAAGTCATTCCTGTGCCCATAGAGGTTCCATTATCCCGAAAGGTAGCCACTACAACTAAATGAAATACTAACCATTCATATTGATATTGTGGTCAAAATGTTTTCCATTTATTTACAGGATGCGGGTAGCAGCCAAGTTGGTTTTTTGTTAGGTAGCTGTGGGGTGGGTCTAGCTTTGACCAGTGAGATCTGTTTAAAGGGTTTACCCAAGACCCCCACTGGAGAAATATTACAGTTTAAAGGTAAGAGTCTTCACATATGCATATTACATCAATGTCTTTTCAAAAGCCAGTCAGTCATGGCAATTTTATGATGGATTTAATAATTGTTGGGTTTCTGATAGGCTGGCCCAGGTTAAAGTGGGTGGTGACAGACTCCAAATACCTCACGAAGCCTTCAAAAGACTGGCAGCCTCATATTCCAACAGCCAACACAGACACGGCGTACATAGAGGTAAGATCATGTGCTTCATGTGATTCTGTGTGTGTGTGTGTTTGTTGAATACATGTAAATCTCCTCCTCTCTCTTTCTCTCATGCAGTATAAGGCCAGTAAGGAGGGCACAGTGATGGGTGTTGCGGTTTCAAAAGTTGCCATGTTAACACATTGCCAGGCACTAACTCAGGCCTGTAACTACTGTGAGGGTGAGTGATGCTGTTGCTATGGAAACACCATCCTTTTGTTGCAGCTACACTAAGCCAGCTATGAACTAGCTTTGCAGCTTTTTGGATTGCTTGTTTGGAGATGTAACGGAATACGTCTGCACACAGGTGAGACATTGGTGAATGTTTTGGACTTCAAGAAGGACATGGGTTTGTGGCATGGAGTTCTCACGGTGAGTGACACAAAAATGTGTATATGTCATCAATGCTATTACTACAGATTTATTCAGACACCCACACACACACACACACACACATATATAATGAAGCTATATGTTTTGAAGATTCTTTTTTATCATCATCTTCACTTTTTGCATTGAACAATTAAGCATCTCAGTTCCCCCCCAAAAATTCCAGTTACTGCAAAAAAAGAGAAACTTTTGGAAAACAAGAATGAACATGGGACAATGTTTTTCATTTAATCAAATCAGCATAAATTAAAGGTAGTGCATCAAATATTACAATGGTGTGCAGTTTTGTATTTTTTGCAATAGAAATGTAAACAACACAGATAGTTTTTGCTGTAATGATATAATATTAATGATAATGAGATTACTGAGAAGCAGTATGCGAAAGGGTATGTGCTTTATTGTATGGTCCTAAAATAGGCTTTCTTTCTTTTTTCCCCAGTTTAAGTTTGGGATGAAATTTGGCTTGGGCAGTTTTCGAGGCATTCACCAAATAACATCTTTGTGTTTCAGAGTGTGATGAACCGAATCCACACCATCAGTGTTCCATATGCAGTAATGAAGGCCTGTCCACTGTCCTGGGTTCAGAGAGTTCACATACACAAAGGTACATCTCACCCGCCCAAAGTCCAAATAATTGTCTGTCATCTACACACATTTGTTTGGATATGATGAACGTCTGTGTTTCTGCAGCACGGGTTGCCTTGGTGAAGTGTCGTGACCTGCATTGGGCGATGATGGCTCACAGAGATCAGAGAGACACCAGTCTGGCCTCCTTGCGCATGCTAATTGTTGCTGACGGAGCCAACCCTTGTGAGTAACACTAACAGGCCCCCTGCAGAGACTTCACAGGAGATGATGTTCATTTAATATTTATATAACTATTTCACTCTTTTTGTCTCTTTTTATCTCCATCTCTTTCTGGTTTAGGGTCGGTTTCATCATGTGATGCATTTTTAAACGTATTCCAGGCTTATGGTTTGAAGCCAGAGGTCATCTGCCCGTGTGCTACATCACCTGAGGCCATGACGGTTGCCATACGCAGGTGTGTATATATATATATATATATATATATATATATATATATATATATATATATATATATATGTATATCATATTTAAAAGAAACTGTTGGGATCCCACTTTAAATGCATTAGTACATGTTTCCTGATTGCGTGATCTTTCTCCAGGCCTGGGGTCCCTGGTGCTCCTCTTCCAGCGAGAGCCATCCTGTCCATGACCGGGCTGAGTCATGGGGTCATCAGGGTCAACACTGAAGACAAGAACTCTGCTCTCACCGTCCAGGATGTGGGACATGTCATGCCAGGAGGTGCGTGTGTGCCTGTAACTAATGCTAATTTTATAATTTAGATGTAACAACTCACTTTCAAGGGGGCCCTAAAAACACAAACAAAACATGTACATACTATAAATATAAAAAACAAATGACACGAAATGTAATAGATCTCACAGAAAGAGGAACATTATTCCAGTCAAAAGGACCTTTATAATGAAATGACGTACATTTGACTTCACTGAAAATTTTAGGAAGAAAAAAAAAGGATATTGCATATGTCTAAGTGAATTAGGTATTTTGATAAACAATATTAGTATAATCAATAAAAGGTAATATTAACTGAGAAACAATTCTTTTACTGACTTGAAAAGTAAAACAATTCATTGAGCAATAAAGTAAATGCAAACAACATGTTCTGTTTACAATAATAATAAATATGGAGCTTGAAAGTAAGTTCAGGGTCAATCCAAAGTCCAAGTTACTTAAATGAATCAACATTATAAAGAAATAAACCATCATCAAAAATAACATTCACATCAAAAGAATAAGAACAACAACGACATGTACCAAACAACACACAACAAGACTTCTTCTTAATCAATATAAGCATATTGTTATGAAACCATTTTTTAACTAAGTTAAAATCAGATTATGAAGAATTCTGAATTTGAAGAAAATCAGAATTAGTGGTGTAAATAACAGTGGCATTGACATAAAGATGTACAGAACAATCTGAATTTATTTGAGGTAAAACACTAATAAAGATAGAAAAAAATTATGGTCCCAGAGTAGAACCTTGAGGAACACCTTTTTCATATCAATCAGATTAAAAACCCTGTGAATCAACACTTTGATGCCTGTTATGAAGATAAGCATTTAGCCAAAGAAGAGCATTTCTAGTTAAACCAATAGAATACAGTTTTTCAAGAAGAAGGTAATGACTGACCATATCAAAAGCCTTTGAAAGATCAATTAAAATAATTTATAATACCATGCTATCAAATGTTAAAATATGTTTATCAAATGTGCATGCTTGAAGTCAGCATGTGTGTTTATGTGTGCTTTAGCATTGATGTGCATTGTGAAACCGGATGGGCCGCCCATGCTGTGTAAGACTGATGAGATTGGAGAGATCGTTGTGAACTCTCGTGCGGGTGGAACCATGTACTACGGCCTGTCTGGAGTCACTAAAAACACTTTTGAGGTATGCCATTCAGCTTAACACTCTCATACACAGACGATGATAAAACTTATGTACTGTATTGCACACCATAAACATATCTTCATGCAATCTCACAGGTGATCCCAGTCAATGCTAGTGGTGCTCCTATTGGTGAAATCCCATTCGTGCGGTCAGGATTACTGGGTTTTGTTGGACCGGTAAGAGTGTGAGAGAGGAAAACAAGAGGAACAGTGCCGTTTTTCATGTGTTAAGATTAGGGCTGTCAATGTTAAAATAATTTAATGCAAATAAGCCAAAGATGATTGCTGTGACATACAGGAGTCACACAGTAAGCATGCGTGAGTCTATATTGATGAATAAATGTGGTCCTGTTCAGTATTGCAATTTGACTTGTCTAAAATGTAAACAATCTATGCTGTTTCATTGTACACATACTAAACACTGTGAATTCTGAAAAGTTGGGAAATCATGAGTGCATAAATTTATGAATTATTTGGACTCCTTTTATCACCTGGTTTTTTGGTGATGTTTTGGAGTCTCCAAGAGTCCTTTTCTGGAAAGACACCTACATTTACCTTGAAAAAAGCTTGCAGGAAATACAGTTTTGTGAGAATCACCCTTCAGTCTGATGGTTTACTTTGCTGGGTATAGCAAATTATGACAAAATGAATGTGTTAAACAAGATAAATGGTGTATGCTTAATTTAACGATAAAAAGATGAGATTAATTGCGATTAAAAATTTTAATCCATTGGCAGCCCTTGTTAAAATCTATTTTTTCATCTCTTCTCCTTCCACAGGGGAGTCTGATATTTGTGGTGGGTAAGAATGAGGGCTTGCTAATGGTTAGTGGTCGTCGTCACAATGCTGATGATCTAGTAGCAACAGCACTAGCGGTGGAACCAGTCAAAACTGTGTACAGAGGGAGGTGAGGGTTCCCTTTTGAATATACAGAGCAAAATTTAGTCTTAATCTTTTGTTTTTTAATGAGAATAGATTTAAATCTGATGTGTGGGTTTGTGTTTTGTAGAATTGCGGTGTTTTCAGTGACGGTGTTCTATGATGAGAGGATAGTAATCGTAGCAGAGCAGAGGCCTGATGCCAGTGAAGAAGACAGCTTTCAGTGGATGAGTCGGGTTCTGCAGGTACAAGCATATTTATTGCAGTAATTATAAAATAGATTGTTTTATACATTGAAATCGGATCAGATATACCATCTTAAAGCTCTGGAACATTAGCCAATACATACACACCTGTGACTGTACTGCCAATATGTGCTATGGACTTTAAAATGTACTGGAAAAAATTGTTTGTAGGGATTATTATTCAATACTTTTCATTATTTGTTGTTTATTTAATGTTTATGGATCAAGTAAAGCTAATAATATGTTGTCTTAAACAGTGTTATTAATGTTAACGAAAACTATTAACGTTGACAACGAACTGAAATAAGTTCAAATGCACATAATAAAATGACTTAAACTACAATTAACATGAAAACTGAAACTATAAAATGAAAGATTATAGAATACATTATTATTATTGAAAATATTAATAAGTACTATAATAATATATTAATAATACTAAACTTACACTGGTCTAATTGACTATATCCGGTTATGGCAGTCAAATTAATGTATTTAAATTGAATAAGACCAACTTCTCATTAAAATTGTGATATATTTGTGCATGTTAAAGCAGTCAGTGATTTACCATGATTAAGGTAAAATTACAGTAAGTTATTTCATTGTTTAGTTTAACACAAACGTTTGATAATCCTTTATGTATGCTTTATTTATTTGTTGGTGATTTTGTGGAATGTTTTTTGACTGCAGGCAATTGACAGTATTCATCAGGTTGGATTGTATTGTCTCGCACTGGTTCCTGCCAACACCCTGCCTAAAACTCCCCTGGGGGGAATTCACATCTCAGACACCAAGCAACTCTTCCTGGAGGGGGCGCTGCACCCCTGCAACATCCTCATGTGCCCCCATACCTGCGTTACGAACATGCCCAAACCACGTCAAAAACAACCCGGTGTGTATGCAGTTATATATATATATAATCATATAATTATTAAATGGAGATCTTTGAGGTGAGGGAACACTTAAAATTGAAGGTAAAAAAATCTGAAGTGTGATATTTTTCTCACAGTGTTCTGTCCTGTTATTTCTTTCATAGTTGGTGTCGGCCCTGCATCTATCATGGTGGGTAATTTGGTTGCTGGGAAAAGAATTGCACAGGCTGCAGGCAGAGATCTGGGACTGATAGAGGACCAAGACCTGGTCAGGAAGGTGAATTCAGATTTTGCATTGTATTGTGTGCCCGTACGGCAGGAAGTAAATAATGCAGACAGATAATTTTAAACTTTTTATTTGAAATGGATTGTGATATTTTAATGCTTTCGTGTGGATGCAGCTGTGCATGTGGCCTACAATGATGGTAAGCACTGGGATCATTATGGCACAATCACATGCCACGCACATGACACAAACATTGAATGTGTTTTATTGATATTATATGTTTGACATTATTGACGATTACTGTCTTGTCTTTTTAGCATCAGTTCCTTACAGAGGCTTTACAGTGGAGAGCACAAACCGATCCTGACCATACGCTTTATGTACTTTTAAATGCAAAGGTAAAAATATACTCATACACCAAAACAGATAGTGGAAGGAATAAGCTTGATAAAATTGAAAAATTTTGATTTACTGACCTATATTGCATTCTCTCTCTCTATCTAGGGAGTGGCAATATGCACAGCTACATGTGTTCAGCTTCATAAAAGAGCAGAGAAGATTGCTGCTGCTCTCATGGAGAGAAGTGGTATTAACATTGGAGAGAATGTGGTGCTTTTGTATCCACCAGGTAAATCTCTCATACTTTGTCCTCTGTTAGGACCTGCTATTTAAGGACGGGACAGTTAAAAACAGTAAAGTCATGGGTATTTACAGAAAAGTGTGTTTTTCTCATTTCACATGTGAAGAGGGTGTTAACATAGTAGGTGCCTTAGAGGGTTAGTTCGCCTTATAATGAACATTAAGTCATAATTTACTCAACCTGGTGTTGTGCTAATGCATTATGCCATTCTGTCTTTTTCAGACCACAAAAGAACGTTCCATTTATGTGTTTTTATTAATTTTGATTTTCACTTGTGTGCTCTTTCTGGGCAAGTCTAAGTGAACTGTTGCACTAATAGTGTCTCATGAACACGTAGTCGTGCACAGAAGACCAATGGCCAAGGATTTTCATTAAATAATACATTAAAGTTCAGTTTAGATATGTATAACAGAAATATAAAAAAACTAAAACTATATATAAATGTCACACTGTCACACTGTAATTCTAAAAGGTCAATGCAGGAGAAAAGAGAGATAAAAATTAATTTATGACTGTCATAAATAAATGAAAACATTTTTAAATACTTTTTTGCATAAAAAAATATTGCATTGCATAGGAATTCTCTGTATGTGCAGGTATAGATCTGATCGCAGCATTTTATGGCTGTTTGTATGCTGGTTGTATTCCTGTCACCGTGAGGCCTCCACACCCGCAGAACCTCTCAGCCACTCTGCCCACTGTCCGCATGATTATCGATGTAAGTCTGTGTGTTTGCATCTGTTAAACACCTTTATTTGGGTGCGTTTTCCTTGAACAGCTTTCCCGTGAAAGCTTTTCAGCAGACAAATTCTAAAAAATTTTCACTTTTCTTGTTCATCTTCTCTCCTGGTTTCTTCAGGTCAGCAAGGCTGCTTGCATTCTCACTACTCAGGTTTTAACGAAGATTCTCAGATCTAAAGAAGCAGCAGCTACAGTCAACATAAAAACATGGCCCATCATAATAGACACAGGTAACACATGCCGAACAATTTTCAGTATAGCTACTGTGCAGAACATACTGTACTTTGTTCATGTAAAAATATGATAATGTAGCATATATATTGGATCATGTAACCGTTTGTTTTACAACAGGCTCGTCACCACAATAGTCACTAACAAGTCTCCATGTAACATACGTCTTATCCATTTACACGCAAAGCATGCAATGAAATTATCTTGCTCAACCTCAGTAATGCTTTGCTTAGTCAATTTAATATAAATTATTGAGTGAAAATCTAATTTAAATCTACTTGTAACTAGTTTAGTTTAATAAAATTAATACATTTTAAATGAAAGTGTCATGAAAACCCCTCTGTTTTAGCATTTGTCATTCACACCTCAGATTTGAAAAAGATTCAAGAAATGGATGTCCAAAGATGTATAAAATTGGGAGTGTAGAGGCTGGGAAGAGGGGAGACAACAACCAATTAAACACAGACATACATCACACTCATTATACAGACAAATGAATATTAAAATATGAACAGAGATTAAATTATTCTTAGAAAAATCAACAAGTTTACAGTGTCTGCACAAGACTTCGGAAACTAAGCAGGAAAAGTACCAAAAACAATTTTTTAAATTCTTCAAACTTCTAATAGGTGGTGAGCTTCGATATATATATATTCATAAGTGCAAGTTTAACATTAATTTCTTATTTTTCTCCAGATGACTTGCCTCGCAAACGACCTCCCACAATCTACAAACCGCCCAATGCTGAGATGATCGCCTATCTGGACTTCAGTGTCTCAACCACAGGCATGCTGACTGGAGTGAAGGTGAGAGATCTCAATGGATATGATTCATCAATGTTTCAGGCACTTTTGGTGATATTTAATTCTAGGGTCATTGCATAACTGAGCAATCAGAGGTGTTTAACCCGAATGGGATTTTGTTAATATATAGTGCTGTCCAAAAGTCAACTAGTGAAAATTTTTTAATGTTATCCTGATTTTCAATCTTGCCATGTTTTGGGTCTCATTGTAGTAAATATTTCCCTCTGTTTTAAAACAAATGTTAGTTGAACTGCACATTTGAGACTCCCCTCTCTGATTGGCTGTCTATCAGATCTCTCACGCGGCGGTGAGCGCTCTGTGCCGCTCTATAAAGCTACAGTGTGAGCTGTATTCTTCCCGTCAGATTGCCATCTGCCTCGATCCCTACTGTGGACTTGGTTTTGTGCTCTGGTGCCTTGCGAGGTAACAGATGGATACACACAAACAGTCACATACAAATGACTCATACTAACATCGCAATGACTCACAGCTTTGTGCCATCTCACGTTATGGCTTGTTCCCTTCATAGTGGATATGAATGTGTGTTTGAAGGTATTATAAACCTAATGTGTGCCTGTGTTCTGCAGTGTATACTCAGGTCATCAGTCCATCTTGATACCTCCAATGGAGCTGGAGAGCTCACTGACCCTGTGGCTGGGCACGCTCAGTCAGTATCGCATCAGAGACACCTTCTGCTCCTATTCTGTCATGGAGCTCTGCACCAAGGGTCTGGGCGGACAAACGGAAATGCTGAAGGTAAGCTCACAGGCATATTTGCACACATATTTATGTGTATATTAGCACACTTAAAGTCGGCATAAAACGGAAGTATTTTCTTCCCTGTTGTGACGTGTATATATATATCCAAACACAATATTTTATATATATATATATATACCCAAAAATCACAATTATCTTCATTTACCCATCCTCATGTCATTCCAAATATAATACATTAACAATACAATACAATAAAAAGTCACTGGACCCCTCTGTTTCACTGTATAGACAAAAAACACATCAAGATCAATGCAATCAGTGTGGGAAATTTTAATGTCTGCCTCTGAGAAAAGTTTGCATATGAAGCACCACACAAAGTGGTCATTCACACCTCTGCTAATTTTCCCCACTAACAAAACTTCAACATTGTTTGTCTTTTTTTAATCTTAACATGTTCCTCTAATGTTTTTCATGTCCATCTGACTTCAGGCACGTGGTGTGAACCTGTCTTGTGTGAGGAGCTGTGTGGTGATCGCTGAGGAGCGTCCGCGCTTGGCTCTCACACACTCCTTCTCCAAACTGTTCAAAGACCTTGGACTCTCCATGCGGGCTGTCAGCACCGCTTTTGGGTCAAGAGTTAACCTGGCCATCTGCCTACAGGTAGATTATCTGTTCGAACTTCGCAAATTGATTTCCCTTTGGAGTATGTGTGTCAGAGCTGCTGTTTCAGTTATTTGATGTGCAGCTGATCTGTATGTGTGTGGGTTTGTGTTTTTTACAGGGTACAACTGGACCAGACCCCTCAACTGTGTATGTGGACATGAAGTCCCTCCGACATGACCGGTAAGAGAAAAATAAACACACAAAACAAAAAAATACTAAAAGCTGAAGTATTTTTTGTGTGTGAAAGTGTCAGTTTTTGGCTCGACCAATTGTAATTGCGTTTGGTGCAATTAGTAGAGCAGTAATTGCATGGTTTTTAAATACTGTAGAATTGTATCCATTATGATCCTGTGCTTTGCCAGTTATCAAAAAGCACAAGAGTAGCAGGTTCCTCTCGACTCACAGTGATTATATGGTGTCATAAACACTCTTTCTTCTTGTATGATACAGATAGTGTTGTTTCTGTGTCGTAGGGTGAGGTTAGTAGAGCGAGGAGCGCCACAGTCTCTTCCTCTCATGGAGTCTGGAACAGTAAGCGCGCTCCACTGTTGGAACTAGAATGAATGTAAAAAATAAGGAGATTGAACATTGTGTTAATGCTTTATATCTTCTTTCCCTCTCTTTTAGATTCTTCCTGGTGTTAGAGTGATCATAGTCAATCCAGAAACTAGAGGACCGCTAGGGGACTCTCACTTGGGAGAGGTGCGTTTACATATTTTTGTAAATAATAATTGGGTGTTTCAAATTACCTTAAACACACCTTCAAACACTCTAAATAATATAATATTTGTATACTAACAATTGCAGGAGAGTATTTTTTGTCATTTCTTTCCATTGTAATGTTTTCTGAACCAACAAACATATATCAAATTATGTATTGTGGTAAAAAGAATTATGTATTTCAAATACACACAATTAAGTAATATTTTTACACTTTTTGCATAACTTGACAAAATTACAGCTTGATTGGAAATTACACAAGGTGATACCTTGATTTTTTTTCTCTGTTCATACGTCACATCTCATATTTCATCTCAAGTGTGCCTTTCAGACACTGTTGATTCCCATGCTTCTCCGGTAATAAACTTCACTCTTTCCCAGATTTGGGTGAACAGTCCCCATAATGCAACAGGATACTACACAATATACGGAGAGGAAAACCTGCAGGCTGACCACTTCAACACTAAGCTGAGCTTTGGAGATCCTCAGACACTCTGGGCCAGAACTGGATACCTGGGCTTTGTCAAGAGAACTGAACTCACAGACTCCAGTGGAGGTGAGAGAGAGAAATAAAATTGGATGAATTTAGAATAAACCATGCAGTGCTCCTGAAAGACTGGTGGGGCAATGTATTGTGAGATGCAAATGTCTGAGACCACATTGAAAATCTTGTTGTTGTTTTTTTCCTTCATGCAATCCCATACAAAAACTTTTTAGGATGTTGAAAAATGTTAAAGGGGGCCTATAATGCCCCTTTTACAAGATGTAATATCTTGTAGTCTCTGGTGTCCTAGAATATGTCTGTGAAGTTTCAGCTTAAAATACCCCACAGATCATTTATTATAGCTTGTCAGATTCGCCCCTATTTGCAATGCAAATGAGCTTCTGCTTCCGGCCCCCTTTACAGAAGAGGGTGGAGCTTTAACAGCTCACGCTTCGGTTGCTCAACAACAACAAAGCTGGAGAATCTCACGCTGCCAAAATGATAATTGTCAGTAACGGTGTTAAGCCTAATATTGTTCAAACCAGATTCGGACACTGATGGAGAGAAAGTTGGAAGAAGTTACAACTTTTAGAAAGTATCTGGACGTTTCTGAATGGTTAGTCGATAAATTTTTGTAGTTGCCGTGGAGTTGATTCAAGTTGATTCGACTATCATGTGCCGTCATGTTAATCATTTTTGCAAATCCAGGGCTGAAATGACCCTCGTTTGTGAAGCAGTCCAGTGTAAAATGACGGCATGAAAACAGCACTCAACTACAACAACTCTTCCTCTTCTCTAAAGCAGCCCAACATGGCCTCTCCTCCTTTGTTGTGTGTTCTTGGGGACAGGGTTTATGTAAATTTTAAGGTTAGTGATGTCGCTTACCCGGGAAGAAGCTTGCTGTAGTCCCTACCAGCTATTTGTTGTAGTCCTTAAACAGAGAATTCTTTAAAAGAATATATCTCCCTTTGCATTGAACTTTGAGTGTCGTAACTTTGTAGATGTTGTTTATGCTCCAACAGCAACATTGCACACTAAAGTTAAAAAAGTTAAATCCTAATCAAGGGTCCCTTTAAACCCAAAAATTATGTAAAATGAACTAATGTATGTTTAGATTCCAGGTCCAAATTCAAAATGTAAAGAAATTGTAACAATGGCCATTCTCAAAAAAAATGTATTTAAAGTTTTATATGTATTTTATTAAATAAGACATTGCAACTAGTGGTCTCAGACTTTTGGACTCCACTATATGATATACATTAAATTATGAGACTATGTGATGTTATGCCACTCTAAATAAATTTTCTTGTAAAAATGTCCTTGCTTTTACACTGTATGTTTAGATCGCCATGACGCCCTGTTTGTGGTGGGCTCTCTGGATGAGACTTTAGAATTGAGAGGTTTGCGATATCATCCAATTGACATCGAGACCAGTGTATCACGTGCCCACCGCAGCATCGGTGAAAGGTAACATCTCAGAGACACACTCTTTGCTAATTTTTGTACCCTTTAACTCTTACATGCTCTTTTTGCCCTGTGCAGTGCTGTGTTCACCTGGACAAATCTGCTGGTGGTGGTGGCTGAACTCTGCGGATCAGAGCAGGATGCTTTAGACCTGGTTCCGCTGGTAACCAATGTTGTATTAGAGGAGCACCATCTGATTGTGGGTGTGGTTGTTATTGTTGACCCAGGAGTCATTCCTATAAACTCCAGAGGAGAAAAGCAGCGAATGCACTTGAGAGACTCCTTCCTGGCAGATCAATTGGACCCCATATATGTAGCGTACAACATGTGAGCTGTGATATGGGCGAGCCGAAGGCCTGCCAGAGCGGTGCTATGGAGCCTGGCCTGAGAACTTGGATTGAGTTCATACACAGAAAGACTTGGCCCTGTTTTTTCAGGGATAAGGTGTCATTTTCCAAAATACAAATGTGTGAGGTGACTGTTTTGGAGAAGGGATGCTATAAAAGAATTTCCCTTTTTGCTCAATTCCTTCTCCATCAGAATCCCACTCTCACATAAAAATGCCACATGATGTCTGTTCAATTCTTGGTCATGATTTAAATTTACTTGAATTACACAGCTCTTTTTTTCTACTCAAACACACTCCTATTCTAGCACTGGCTGGCTTGTACTTTTTTAAATTATTATTATTATTAAAATGAGCTTAAAGCCTCAGTTTGTAAGTTTTCACCTGGGTTGCTCGATTTCAGAATTTTTTATTTTGATTCCAAGTTTTTGGAATCGATGGAATCGATTCTCAGAATAAGTGTTAAGTAAAAGAAGGGAGACAGTGAAATCTTAAAATAAACAGTGCAATATAAACTATAATACTATATATAGGATATATATAATGGATGGATGGACTACAAAAGATCAGTGGAGTAATTAAGTAGGTTTAGCAATATAAATTCTGTATTATGAATTAGTGTTCTTAAGACTCTTGGGTTGTGTAGTAGTGTCGTAATCAAGGTTATGAACACAGTCTTAACAGACTAGGACGTCACGATCCTGAATCCCAAAAGCTCAAAATGTGTCAGGATTCATCTGCAACCCAGCTTATCTATGGTGCTGTGTGTTACAGGGCTCTAAAATCTAATATTTATTGGACAGCATTGGGTTAATAGGGGCCATTTGTCATTCATCAGATGCTTGTATCCCAAGCAGCTTACATTAAATTTAATACAGGGACAGTCCCTGTTGAGGAACCTGGGCTTAAGTGCCTTTCTTAAGGGCAGTATTGATGATAGGACATTTCTGTAACGCTCCAGTTCGTTGAATGCCCTTACCCAGGTTAAAACCCACACCTCATCATCCACCATCATTTATATGAACACACAAATGTATTACTGAGACTGCAGCGGTCAGCAAACCATTTAGTGTTTTAAATCTTACCACTGGGGCTTTAACAAAGTTTATTTTAGATATGCAGCTATTCAGGTGATGAACCTGCATCCTTTAATTTGTTTTAATTCAACAATATTTACAAAATACAATATACAGTTTTACTAGAAATAAACTGCAATGTAATACCCACAGCATTTTGGTATTTACCCATATTCAACATGTTATTTAGAATTGTCCACAAACATATTTTTTAATAATTTCCTATTGTCAATTCAATAACTGAATTGAGATGTTTTAAACCATCTGATATGGACCCATTTATTTAATATTTTTATTACTCAGTATCTATCTATCTATCTATCTATCTATCTATCTATCTATCTATCTATCTATCTATCTATCTATCTATCTATCTATCTATCTATCTATCTATCTATCTATCTATCTATCTATCTATCTCTCTCTTTCTCTCTCTCTCTCTCTCTCTCTCTATATATATATATATATATAGATGGATAGATATATAGACAGCATGCCACTACAAAGGCAATGAATTACTCAACTTGAAAACTTTATTCCCTCAGCCCCCTCAAGTTTAGCATGAGGATAATCATCCCCATTGTTTTTCATTATCCTTTATGCACTTTATTAGATAAATACAGATATGTTCTGTAACATGGACTATTACTATCTTTCAATAAGGGCATATGTGTGGTTTTTTTTTTTATTATATAATTACTTGCATTATTGAGTAGCATATAAAAGTGCAGGCACATAAAAATACAATTTTGGGACTAAATGCCCAGTCTAACCTCAATGCCTGCATTTACAAAGTGTTCTCAGTTTACTTCTCCACATATAACGGTAAGAAACACTCATATACACTTAGTATGGATTCATTCAAGAACATTCAACTGCAAACCTCATCACACACAGAGCCCAAACCAAACACAAACTGAGATACGTATAGCTCTATTTTTGCTCTCATCTAAAGGTGCTTATACACATCAGGACTAGCCATTTTAACCTCTAAATGGCAAGGGGAGAAAAAAATAGAATTCAGGCATCTGTACAATAAAATAAAACAACTGTAAAATAACACAACTCTCTGTAAAAGCAAACCCCTCGTGAACACCTAATTGTACAAAGGCATAGATTTTACATGTTTGGCAAAGGATCTTTAAAGGGCAGTTGCTGTCTTTTGTTCTATAGCCATTTTTACCAGGAATGACTAACTTCTTGTAAACCACAAATAATTGTAAATAATTGCTTGTGTACAGATGAGAAATTCTACTGTACTGTAATTTAGTTGCTGTATTCTGTCAAATTTTTGGATTAATATGAATATTAACTACTGTCACCGACATCCCTTCGTAGCTGAGCGGGGGTCTGAAGTTGAAGACTGGTTGTAAATAGCTTGCTCTGTTTCTGTTTGTTTTTTTCTGGTCGATCAGAAATGTAATGGATTGAAGTCTGTGTTCAGATTTTCTGTCATGCATTTCTATTTAGAATTCAGATTCAGAAATTTTACAGCGTGTATAAGTCTTAATGATGTAAGCATGATAAAGTCAAGCACTGTGGGGGCTTGAAAGACTGCTTTCAGAGCCCTTACACAACTGATCACTACAGTACGTTAGCCTAACCTCGTTCTGTACGATGGGGTTGAGTATGTGTGCGTATGTATGGTCACAGCATTGAAAGGTCATTCGTTTGTTGATGAGTTCCACAATACCTTTTCCCAAATCAGACACTGTCATGAAATGTATTCTCTCATTCTCACTGTTGTTAATGGCATCAGAGCTGAGTTTATGTGATGAAAGCACAAGCGAGTGAATGAGCTTTTTACACGGGGCATTCAGGGAAATAGTGCTTTCCAGGATGGAGAGGATATTCATTTGTAAATATTCACTTTCATGTTTGCAATGATTTTTGTTCTTTAAATAAAAAGAATTTATTTCTCATTTGCGTTAACCACGTCTTAATACATACAAAAATAAAATGAAAATGAACAGAGTAAATTAGACATAATCGGTTCAGTTTATTGATAATCTGACATGTCAGCTAAGTGGTGGAACCAGAAGAAATGTTTTACACACTATGCAACCAGCTGCAGTTACATTTTAAAGTACACATACACACTTAACCACTATTCAAGAAAAAACACAAATTATTTGCTTGCTAATTGTGGAACAAAATAGGAACATGCAACATTTTTTTTTTTGTTTAGGTAAAAACATTTTGCTCAGTTCTCAATATTAATAAGAATGTGATTTCACATTCATGGATATAAAGGAAAGTCATGATTATGCAAGCAAGCATTTCTCTGTTGGTTCACATCTTTCTTTTTGTACATTGGTTACTGTAACTGTTTTATACTCCAATGAAAAACATGAAAAAATAATAAAAGGCTTTAATTTTGCATCTTTGAAGTTTGTTTTTATAACTATAACTTTTTCTATCTATCTATCTATCTCTATCTATCTATGTATCTTTCTATATATCTATCTTTCTATGCTATTATATTGTAAAGAATTTCACCATAAAATTTCAAATGGGTTCATTTGCCATGTTGTGAACTTCTATATTCTGCATAGCATATATTATAATCACAAACAAACATTTTCAAAGCATGTTCTTGTATTTTTTACTTTTTAATTTTTTTTCTACATTTTTTCTATTTTTTTTACTAGATAACAAGCTTGCAGTCTCCATTTCTGGTTAAAATAAGCTACATTTTAGAATACGCTTTGAAATGTATCTCTAAATATAGTTTTTGCCAGGCATTACAGAGAAATTCACAACACACTGCAGTGTATTAGTTTCATTCATGTCCCCAGACCCCTTTTGCGTTTCAGTGATATTGGCCAATCACAAAGCTTAATACAGATTTACGTAACACGTCTTTTTAGGGGGCGGCGCTTATCGCGGCCTTTAGAAAAAAAAAAACCCTCAAGCCATCTAGATTTTTCAATGGAAACCGCCCAGCTTTATTCTACGCGCTATTAAATAATTACTTTTCAAATTATATTTCTAATATTGGCATCTATATAGACGCTTCGTTGTTTCCAGGAGCGGTCGAAACGGATAAAAGGTAAAGCGTTGCTTTTGTTTTGTACTCTTTCTGTTCTGCCGACCTGTCGCTGCAGTCATGGCGCCCGTCCGCTCGGTTGTAGCACTCGTCTTACGGGAAGGTGTTTTAATGGCTCCCCGTATCGCTGACGTCTGTTGACGCGGGCACTTGCGTGCCAGTGACTAGCTTGGAAGTTTCTGCAGAGCGCGGCATAAAGTCGCCCACAGGCTTCATAACACACCGCAGCGGTTTGTTTTATTTAGAGATGCTCTTTTGATCAGGATCTCATGGGGGAATAAGACTTAAAGACTCTGGCACTCGTTTACTATTTGCAACATCCCTTAAAAATCTATTAATCTCTTGTGATGGAGCTTTTGTGTAGTTGAAACAAACCCGCTAATAAATACCGGCGGAATCTTGTATTTAGTATCATGTATTTTGACAGATAAGTTACGAAATAAAATCATAAGACATCTGTCTAGTTTTATTTAGCCTGTTAGCTGCTGTAGCATTAGATTTATTTGTTTAAAAATGAGGACTTTTAACAGATAATATCGACAATATGGAATCAACAGGTCAGTGTGTCTCACATGGTTATTTTAGCTTGATTAAAATAGAAAGGAGTTTTTTCGAGGAATTTGAGTGTTTGATGGGCGTTATTTAGCATCCGGTTAATAACAACACAAAGCAGCTCCATCTGATTTAACTTGCTGCTGCAGTAACGTGACATTCTTCCATGTTAGGTAGCTCCTTTTCCATTATATTGTACATTTAGTTGTTTTATTTATCATTTACTGTACTGCTTACATGATTGTACCGGAATCAAATCATAAATGAGGACATTTGCAGCATGGTTGCAGCAATGATGTGGAGAAAGCAATCTACTACAGTGTAAGTGTATGTGGTGGAGCTAAAGGTTTGAGAGGGACTGACTCAGGGCTGGGGTAAAATGGAAACACTGACTAAATCAAGGCTTTTTACTGTTAGCCTGGGTTGGCCACAACACACACACACAAATATGAGAACAGATAAACCCCAGTGTTCAGCATTCTCATGTTTGCTTTCATTCTGTAAAGTAGGCTAATATGTCAAAAAAGTAATGGGGCTTAGCAGTTTTTCATCCTTTTGTCCTGACTCCTGGAGGAAAAGAGGAGATATATATATATATATATATGAATTTTATCATTTTAATTTCAATATTTTTAAGCATTTAATTTTAAATGTACATTTTTTTTAAATAAAAAAATCATTTTAATATTTATTTTAAATTCTCTTTAATATTATTTTATTACTAAATATTTCATTCACAGTTGTTTGCAAGACATTAAAATGTATGTACATGATCAATAAGGTAAAAAAAAAAAGTCAGGAACCTTGAAATGAATAAAATCTGGATATTTCTGTAATTACCAATTTACATTTTTTTTAAAGATATGATCATCTCTAAAAATGTTATTTTTGATATGACTATTGTAAATTTTATTACTCTTGAGCTTGCCATGAATATAAACTTTGATGCTGATATGGTGTTAAACTATGAATGAATAAATCTCATATGATTATCTCTAAAATATAACTAGCATAAATTGCTCATTTTAATAATCACAGAAAAGACTGGCGGTGCTATGTCCGAAATCGCATACTGAGTACGTGCTACATTTAAATTTACTTCATGACCGTTAGAAAAGTATGCTATATATATTATGAATATGGGTAGTATGAATGAAATTCGGACCAACTACATCTGCCATGTTGTTACTGTCATGCGACCTACCAGCGTCAGTTGCGTCGCTTTAGTTCCATTCATATTCCTGTACTACGTATTTGGACATTCTACTCCTTTGGTGTACTGTTTTTTGCATACTGTATAGTTGGAAAGTATTCGATTTCGGATGCAGCATTGGGAGTTCAAAATTATGGAAGCCTTTTATATGGGTACTGGCCATGGAAAGCATTATATCTGCATTAAGTATTGACCAAAATCTGTCTCAATGTTCATTTGCAGTGGCAATGGAGGAGGTCCAGCAGAACAGTAATGGCTCTGAGTCCCAAACTGTTGCCATCCCCACAACTATAACTGCCTCTCATTTATCACAGATAGCACAGGTACTGTTAATGTGTTTATGTACACACTTTTTCATGGTGTATAAATATGTTGTTTGACTAAACATTTGTTTAGCAGCAATAAATATGCTTGTTTCATGTCATTCTTCATCATCGTTTTGTGAAAAGATGTCTCTGAGTGGTAATCCAGTGGCTGTGGTTCAGCTGCCCAGCGGTCAGTTCCAGGTTCAAGGTGTGATTCAGTCAGCACAATCATCAGTTATCCAGTCTCCACCGGCACACGCGCAGGTAACAATTACACATTGCAATGTGATCTTTAACTTCCGGATCTTTGTTTTTACATCGGGTTGAAATCGGTGACATGTTTTCCCCTCCACTTAAACACTGTTTCCTATTAGGGTCAAGGATCTGACAGTGATGATTCTCAGGAATCAAGCGACAGTGGGGCATCTAACCAGAAGTCAAGAGAGATCTTGGCTCGCCGCCCATCCTACAGGTATAGAGCCTGGGGGGGGGGGGGATGTATGGCTCCACTGGGCCTGATGAATACTGTCCCAAATTACACAGATTCTTTTAATACATCTAAAGCCAGCATCCTACTATCCTTCATTTTGTTGTTGGAGAATCAAGGGAGTTGGCGCAAAATTGAACCCAGTGGTCTTGCAAACCCTCTGACCAGAGACATTCGGTTGGGTGGATGTTCATGTCTCAAGCAGTGAGCAGCAAGCTTCTTCCCACACTCAGGAACTGGATCTGTTCCAAAATATTCCCTCAGTAAATGCAAAGTTCACAAAAATCCATTCTTTTTCATGATGATTGTGTTGCCAATCATTTTCTGCCAAGCATGCTCCTGCACTTGAATAATGAATAATAAATGAATGAACAATAAAGTAAAAAATCAGAGACAAAAGACATTTTTAGTTAAAGTCTTCCTATTATTGAAATTAAAGGAAGTTAAATATTACGTGGGCACATTAATTAATGCAAATAATGTGCACAGATAAGTCATTTATAATAAAAACTGCAATAATGATTTTGATTTCATTGTGACTTTAATGTGACTTTCTCTGGCAAGCACCAAATACATATAATATACCCAGGCACAAATATTCGTAGGGTTCACAAAGCTCTCATTAAAGGCATCTTAAATCAGTTTCTACAATTGTTAATGTTTGTGTGGTATTTTTATTCTTATTTCATGTCAAACTCATAGAGAAATGTCACTTCATCATTCTTAATAGGGGAGCGTGACAGATGTAAAATGAAAGCTGGTGGCAATCTTTTTAATATAGCATAAATGTATTCATTTACATTTAATCACAAACTTGCAGTTGATTTTTGCAGAAAACGGGATGGTTTTCATTTAATTTACACAGAATCAAAAGCTTCTTCTTATACTTTGGAATGTGGCAGGCTTAGTTACAACTTTGTTGTAATCAAATAAAATCATCTTTGTGTACATTTTGGGTTTTTTGCATCTGGATCCTTTGCACTCTTTAAGACATGTCCTTAAACGCACACATAGGGGTGTTAAAAACAAAAATTGCCAAGCTCTAAATTACAGGCACATCTCTGGCACAAAACCAAAAATTTAGGTACTACTTGAACTTTCTGTTCCTTTCTGTGTTTCAGGAAGATTCTAAATGATCTGTCAGCTGAGGAAGTGGCAACTCAGAACGAGGGAGAAGAGGAAAGCTCAACCTCGTCTGCTATAACAAGTGTATCGCTCCCCACCCCAATCTACCAGACAAGCACCGGCCAATATAGTAAGCCAAGCCAGCATGCTATCTTAACACTTGGGTTTTGTGAGGGATTGAATGCATCATGTGGTAATTTCCCACAAATTTTGCAACAGAAATGAAGAAAAAGGTTGTGTAACTGGTTAACGACACAAATGACACAAAAGCCCTGCCGTTTTTTAAATATACCCATACAAACTTGATTTTCATAGTGTATACAGTATCAACTAGAGCACAAATGCATGAAATGACATTTAAGAAAAAGATTTATCTTCGGCACGATTCATAATACGCTGTAAACCGTTCGTCACAGTTTTATTTGCTCCTTTGCAGTTGCGATTTCATCCAATGGCTCACTGCAGCTTGCCAGTGCTGGTTCAGAGGGTGTGCAAAGCCTGCAAACTCTCACCATGACCAACTCAAACCCAAACCAGCCAACTATACTGCAATATGCTCAGACTGCCGACGGACAACAGATTCTGCTGCCTAGTAACCAGGTGGTGCTCCAAGGTTGGCAAGCAAAGGGAAAAAGACCTTTTCATGTGGCAATCAGTTCATAATGTTGCGTTAGTACACATGGAACACACTCTGGCTGTGATACTGTGTTGTAGGTGCAGGGGGAGAAATGCAAGCTTATCAGATCCGCTCTTCTTCCTCTTCAATGCCTCAGACCGTCGTCATGACATCACCCGTTATCAGTTCTCAGGGCAAGAGCGATGACCCGCAAATGAAGAGAGAGATACGGCTGGCAAAGAACAGGTGGGTGTATTTGAGCGAAAGAAAATTAATTTGTTTAGCCAGACGGAGTTTGATGGTAATGTATAATATGCTACGGTTGTTTTCATGCAATTATTTTTTCTTTTTTTTGCGTTGTTGGCTTAACTTTGCTTTTCGTCTAATCTGAATCTCTGCATCCAGGGAGGCAGCCAGAGAGTGTCGCAGAAAGAAAAAGGAGTATGTGAAGTGTCTGGAGAACCGTGTGGCTGTCCTGGAGAATCAGAACAAGACTCTTATCGAGGAGCTCAAGACTTTAAAGGACCTGTACTGCGTTAAAACCGGCTAGAGGGACATCTCTCCAATCATGCTAATGGGACTTTACTGGCAGACCTGTCTGCCTATGTGCTTATACAAAAACAGACACAGGGACTTTTTTTGGCAAGGGGAATACATTTAATCCTCCTGTCAAATGCTTGTTTTTATACAACTCATTTTTAACTAATAGCCTAAGAACGATTGACCAGAAACAACAGCATCAGTTATGCTTTTAAGAATAGATGGAAAGAAGGATGCATTTTTCCATTAACATTTTTCTTTGCAGTCAACAGATGTTTATATTTGTATATGTATCTTGTGCAAGCATTGGCACGTCTACACTGGGAGATCTTGCTTTATTCTTGACCCATTTGGTTTCCAGGGAATTTTGAATGTTAATTTTATTGACGCGCTAGCTGAATTTTATTTTATTTTTTTCCATGGTAGAAGTGCAGAAGTGACAGTGGTATTTTTTACACCTTTCTCAAAAGCGCTTGTATGTATGAAATTTGTGATGCGATTGTGTGTTTCATGAAGTCATGCAGCTGTGTTCTTTGCATTTTTGCTATTTCCCCCTTTATAGGAATCTCTGGTATTCCTACCCCCATTCCATATTCCATAGAGTTTTAGTGAGACATTTTCTACAGAGACGGCAAAATTTAAGATGAGGACTTCAGCTTTATTATTAGAAGTAACATGAAACAGTGGTAAGTTCATTCAAGCCTTATTCTGGATTGATAGACTAATTGTGTAAAAATAAAACTTTGTCCTTTTTAGTCCAAGCCTTTGTAATATGTCTGACTGATCTTTAAGCCATATACACTCTTGGGTTGGGACCGTTGTTGGTTTTAACAAAGTTAATTGGCCTCAGGCTTACCACTGTTTATAAGCCAAGCTGTTACAAGACAATCGAATCAGGGAGCATATAATAAAAAAACAATGTCACTTGTTTTTGGTAAAGAGAAAAAGCTAAATAAATATTTTTCCACCCTTTGACTGTTTTTCTCCCTTTCAGTTTCAATGTTGTTTCGCTTGACTGCTTCGTGGCTCAAGGAGGCCCTTGAAAAACACCACTCAGATGGTCAGATAGGAGACGCAAGGTTAGCTTATCGAATGATGTTGGTCAGTATTTGGGGAAACATAATGTCTTGGTAGTTGTATTAAAATAGATAGTCTGAAAACCATTTCGCATTTAAAAAATATAGCTTTTTTTGTGCCATACCATATATAAAGAACACCGTAACGGACATGAAAATGTCAGATTTTAGATTTTCAGATCAGGTTTAGGAAAATTCATCTTAAGTCAAATAAATTTCTGTAGTGACAATACATTATATTTTAGTTTCATCAGCTAGGTATTACTTTTTGTTTGTAATTTTTATCTATCTATCTATCTATCTATCTATCTATCTATCTATCTATCTATCTATCTATCTATCTATCTATCTATCTATCTATCTATCTATCTATCTATCTATCTATATTTCTGATATACAATCTGATTTATAAAATTTAAAGGTGCAGAATGTAGGGTGAGTTTTTAAGTGTATTCATATACTTTTAGCTAATCCCATGGAATAACAGAAGTTTATTCTTATAAGTATGAAGGCAAAATTAAGTGCTACACTTTAGATGATACTCCTCCCAACCACTGGGTGTCTTTAAGGTTCTTTTATACATTCACTTTCTAAACCCGTTTACATAGATAAAAGTATTTTGTTTTACCTGCTTGTATTTTTGTGTAATCTTGATAGTGATGTTTTACAGACAAGATATTGATGCTACAACTTTGCATGTTAAACTTATTTTATGGTTTAATACAAATAGCTCATTCATGCAAACACATTGAAAAGTAGACGGTGTAATAAATAACCTAACTGAAAAAATCCATGCTTCGGAAAATCTTTAAAAGGATTTTCTATTTTTTGTGTGTGTGTGTTCACACTTGGCATGTTTGGGTTCGATTGGGTTCCAGTGTTAAAAATGCCAATGTGAATGCTAAGTGGACCAGGACTAAATGTTTCTTTTAATTGTCCGGACCAAATGAACCAAGCGAACCAAACTACAAGTGTGAATACACCCTTTGCATGAGGCAAAGTTCATACTCATTATTTGATGGCATTACCAATAATGTTTTAGTTTGAGCATAAAAAACAGAGCAGCTTGCATGTGGCATCGCTGCAGGTCAGAGAAGCCAGCTGCCTCTATGTACTTCCAAGAAGCTCAGATTGTATCGCAGTCATCATTTAAATAGTAAATCATTTAGACAGTTACAGTGTCCAGAGAAATGCCATGGGTGGAGCGTGAGGTCCAGTCTCTCTTGACGTCCTGCTCCCCCTGTAATTTGAGCATAAGTGGGTGGAGCTAGAAGGTCCAACAACACCCATTAGATCCAACGAGGTAGAGGTGGAGCTGGACTAGGTCAAACTCAAACCATAATGTCCAGAAAGGTGGAGCTGAATTTCATTTAACTACATTTGGTAGCTGCTAACAATTGACCAATCTACATCTTGGATGCATGTCACGGCAGTACTCCAGTCGGTCCGGCAGATGGCATCCGTGAATTCACCTTTTTCCTACGCCCTATGAAGCTTTGCGAGAATTATGGGATTATAATTATAAAATGATGGGATTACTTTAACTTCTGTTAAATTAAACTGTAATTGTAAAAATAAATAAGTAAATAAACTGGATACAATGAGATGGCATTCTCTTCACCCTTTAACCGTCGAACATTAAAGATGCAATGTGTAAAATTTTTGCAGTAAAATATCCAAAAAGCACTTGTTATATATTTTGTTCATTTGAGTACTTACAATATCCCAAATGTTTCCAACAATTTGTGTCGTGAGAAGGGATGTGTGAGTTATAATAAATAAAATAAATATATTTAAATATAAATTATAAATAAATGCATCCATGAATGTGATTTCTGCCCGAGTCCCATCCCGATTCTTTTCCACCGGCTGTGAGGAAGACCACACGTCCCAAGAATCCCCGCTCAAACTTTGCGTCATCAAGCTACGCCTTTTTGACAAGGCAATCTCTAGCGGACAAAAAAACTACATAGGAAATGTAAAAGTTTATTAACAAATTGCAACATACATGAATAACCTCAAAAGATTGATTTTTTTTTTTTTTTTTTACACAGCATAATAATACAGATGTGTTGAATTTCTGTATTGTAGGCCTACATTGCCTTAATCAACAAAAAAAAAAAATGTATTAACTGGAAAACTGAGTGACAATATTTCAACATGTTTTCCGACATATTAATGTATGTTTTAGAAACATTCCAGTAAACACTGCTAATAGGGATTAGAAGTAAAAAGAGGAGACAATCCCTGCGTCTCAGTCAGTTCCCTAGCTCCTATTGTAAATGAATGTGGCCAACTCCCTGATCAGTGCCCAATTACATTTGAAAGCATCCATGTAAAAACAAACCTTGGAAAGAGACGTGAGGATCTGGGGAGAAAACAATTTTTTTTCTTAAGAAAAATTACAAGAGATTCTTATGCATTCCATTGACTTATTTATATATATCGTAAATTAAATCGGGAGAGCAGACCACAAAAGCGCTGTATATATATTGTTGTTTTTTCTTATTGTTACAGGGAAATACAAAAGGGAGGGAGAAAAAAATAGGAAAATAATTCAGTGACCGAAAAGAGCGCTTTGCTATCTATTCTTGTTACACCATTTCACATTATAAAAGTGTTGCGTTATTCTCAAACGTCTGAAAATAGAACATTCAGTCAAACTGATGAATAACGATGATTTGTATGCCAACCATGATTTGAAATGACTTGTGCTTTTGAGTGGAACTTCCCCAAACCGGAAGTACCTACCACAACCTAACGCTGCCTTCACGTGCAATCGGAAATTTGATAATTCCCTCATTTCTGAAGTCGTGATTGTGAGCTCATTACATTCAAGTTTCGAATCGGGAGGGCATTCATGTGGAATTTTTACCTTGGAAATTCATATTTAGGCCTACGTTTATTCAGAGATCACGTGATGAAGGTAGCAATTAAACGCAGTATACTCGTTAGGAAAAAGGTGAATAATTGACGACGTCCAGTTGAATTAATTGGAAAACAATGTACAAGCGAGGTGGTAATGCGACCATGATGTGACGCAGTCTGTCAAAATCTAAATGTGGAGAATGTAGATTGTTTTGTACAAGTATTCATGTACTTCTGGACAATCCCATATGACATTATACAAACCCACACAAGCACTCATGTGGCTGTTTTAACTGAAAGCAATTTGCACTGACATATCTTAAAATATTTCAGTGCTATTGTTTTGTCTCAAGATGCACGTCAGTTATGTTTTACGTTCATAAAAGCTACTTACAGGCTTAATCTACCACTAGGCGGCAGTGGGGCTCTTTTACACATTAGCGACACCTCACAAATGATGGCTATCTTCCAAAGCCTATTTTTTATATAGTTGAAAGTATTGTTGTTTTACCTTCTTTTATTTTTGCATAATCTTGATAGTGATGTGTTTTATAGACAGTACACTCATGCAACAAGGTACAGTGATCAGTGGCGGTTCTACACGGAGGCCTAGGGAGGCCCGTGCCTCTGTAGAAATTTCCATGGCCCCCCCCTGTGCTGACCAAAAAATAAAAATAAAAAATGAATTATGACTTTATTATGATTTTACACGCGAGCGCCAAAAGCGGAACTAACGTGACGGAACGTTCTACACGGGTAAATTAGAGCGGGCGCCGGCCGCGTAAGTGACTCGTATCTCGTAAGTAACTGGTTGTTCCTGCACAATGTTGTGATGTTAACCACGTAACTTCATCTGTCTGGGCTGTTGCATTGCGATAACATACATCTGAGTAAAGTAATCAACAGGTTATTATTGCCCGTGTTAAGTAGAGAGGGATGGTTAGGCAACGAAATGTAATGCACGTTTTTTTCTTCCGATAGTTATCTTGAAACGAGGAAAGGACATAGCGTCCTTTTTTGTTAACAAAATCAATATTGTCAATATGGATCTAATGTTTCTTTTTTTAAAGTAAATTCTAGGCCTACATCTTTGAAATACATGCAATACATGCAGATATGCTCTACCAATCAAAAGTTTGGAAACGGTACTATTTTGGTTGTTTTTGAAAGAAGTCTCTTCTGCTCACCAAGGCTGCATGTTATTATAAATACAAAAAAGCTCTAAAATTGTGAGATATTATTAAAATGTAAAATAACTGTTTTTTATGTTAATATTTAGTAAAGTGAAATTTATATCCTGTGATCAAAGCTGAATTTATCATCATTACTCCAGTCTCCAGTGTCACATGATCCCTTACAAATCATTGATAATAATCATCAACATTAATGCACCTGCACTCACTCTTGTACAAATGTTGTACAATGTTGTAATAAATGTTTATATGATTGTAAAGTAAAGAAGTTAATAATCTTTAAATATAATTTGTTACCATTTTTAATGTGCCCCTCTGGTTAAACACTGGCCCCCCCTTGGCCCCCCTAGTAAAAATTGTCTAGAACCGCCACTGACAGTGATATAAAATATGCAATACATGTTAAACAAATACATTGTAGTTTATATTTGAATACAAATTGCTCTCATAAAAACACATTTAAAAGCAGAGGGTGAAATGAACCTTTAGAAGGGTTTTCTTTGCTTTTTTTCTAAATTTATACTCATTTGATGGCATAACCAACAATGTGTGGTTTGATCATAAAAATCAGAGGAGCTTGGATGTGGCGTAGCTGCAGGTCAGAGAAGCCGGCTGCCTCGATGTGCTTCCAAGTAGCTCGGGTTGTCTCACAGCCGTCGCCAAAATAGTACCTGACAAACAGACAAGTACAGTTACAGACTTTCTTATATGCTATTGTGGTCACATGCTTTGTTACCAGTATTCCACCATCGTTAGGCTAAATGGATAAATTCTGGTTTTATAATCAATCCATTCCTCCCTCTCGGTCCAAATAAACCAAATGACCTTCACTTATGTGTGTGATAAGAGCAGAGTAAATATATACTTTTGATATATTTATGCAGGAATTTAACCAACCCTGTGTTTTTCAAAGCTTAGATTTACAAAAGCCTCCAATGAGAATATAAATTTCAGTTATAATGCATACATTTTGCCACTTTACAAATGTAGGGGACTTAATTTACTTATGTACTCTAGCTTTAGCTACTCTAGTTATTAAAATTCATCGGAGACTGTAAGTAGGCCTAATATAATATGGCGATTTTATAAATAGTGTTTAATATTACCAGAATGGCTGAAGAACATGTTGAAAAAAGTAAGTCCAGGTTGAGGGGTCAGACACCACATGTTCAAGGAAGAAAAATGCTCCTCCCTGAAGAACAAAAAATGACAATATTTATATTTCCCAACCCCAAATTGTGTATTTGAAGACAAGCTGTCTAGTAGTTAAAAGCGCTTGAAATAGTAGCCTACTAATCTGTATAGTGACATTTGACCTAAAACAAACAGTTGTTTCTAATGGGATTAGCACAGCAAACGGCGAAATACATGTACGTGGTTACGTAAAGCTGTTACCTTTCATCTCAGATGTAATTACTGAAATCTTTATGTACGCGTTGATGGATTGGGAGTGATAAGACGAGCGCAGTTTATGAAATGTGACAAAGTTCCACCTGAGTCATAAACTTACAGGCCTCAGAACTCTCTTTGCTTCTTGCAGAACTTTCCGTGTATCCTGGACTGAGCACAGCACCAGTGTGCACACCACAACATCCACCGAGTTGTCCTCCACCGCCTGTAGATTCTCCCCCGACGCCACTATGAAGCTGTCATATACGAGGTGCTCGTTCTTCGCCATACTTTTCTCCAGGTAGTTTTTGAAATGCGGGTTGGGGTCGATGCACGTGATCTTGCAGCCCGTCGGGTAGTGCTCGAAATTCGCCCCGGATCCGCAGCCCACCTCCAAAATGCGCAGAGAGCCTTTCGGGGGGTAGAATTTGGACAAGTTACGAAACAGTTCCCTTTTCTTGTCGTTCATTTTGTCATTGTAAGAGAATGATACTTTATAGACGATCATAGGAAATACGCGTTTGTAAATAGAGAAAAGTCCAAGCAGCTCCGCGACATGCAGCGGTAGAGTGAGGACTTTAAATAAAAAGGCGCAAGCATTCATTACCAGCGTCATTTTTCACTGCAAACCTGAGCTACATTTGATAGACGAGAGGGGAGTAGCTGCGTGTACCTTGTGACAACTAACCAATCAGCATGTAATAATTCCAGTCAATGCAATACTCCATCCCGTCGACAGATGGCGTGCGTGTATAAATAATCGAAGTGGATTCACGTTTACACGCGTAGTGTGGGTTTAGAGTTTTTTTCCTCACTAAAAGTTTTTACACACAATTAAATTAATGGTAATTTTGAGAAATATGTTTAAAAGCACGTACATAAAGATGACACAATACACACAAATAAGAGATGAAGACAGTAAAAAGTTTATACCTTATAAAAGCTTATTCTATCTATCTATCTATCTATCTATCTATCTATCTATCTATCTATCTATCTATCTATCTATCTATCTATCTATCTATCTATCTATCTATCTATCTATCTATCTATCTATCTATCTATCTATCTATCTATCTATCTATCTATCTATCTATCTATCTATCTATCTATCTATCTATCTATCTATCTATCTATCTATCTATCTATCCTTCCTCCTGTCAAATGCACTTATCCCTAAGATCCTCCATGGTGATTTGAGATTAGGATTCAGGGATTTCTTACTTGGGATTAGGTTTACAGTAATATCTTAAGACATCGTCTTATGACACCATCTTAAGACATTATCTTAAAACTCATGTGATACTTGCAGGACTACAGTCCCAAAATATTTACATCACAAACACATTCAAATGTGTGCTGTTAATCTCTGTTTACTCTGCAGACTGTGTTATGTTAAAATGCCCTTATGTTCCATTTGGCTCACATACAAACGTGGGGCTTCAGCACCAAGGACAGTGACATTGGAGGCTTCATCCACTCGGGGCTCATCAGTGAGAACTAGAAAAGATGCTCAGGTGGCCCAGAAGGGGGAGTTGGAGGTAGGCTGAAAGTCTTAAGCTGTTGTTTCCTTTTACTTCCTAACAGGATTTGAGGAAGATTAACCATTACCTGCAAGCCTTGACCACGTAGTACCTGCTTCCACAACCACACCGCCATAGGGTTTGAAGCAACACCAAAGACTAGTTTTCCTAACACATACTATTTTGACGTTTCGCAGATTGAAATCTGTGTATGTCATCACATTTAAAATCAGAATGTTTTTAAGAGACATTTTGCTTTTAAAACATACAAAACCCCAAACAAGTTTTGCTCCAGATAACCATTGTGAAGATACTGAAATGTGACTTGTGTGTGCCAAAATATAAATCACTATTTACTTGGAAAGTTCATTCTGATTAATCAGTGCCATATGATGATACGCTTACTTTCAGAAATGCTTAGAGAATATTGCCTGTATTCCGTGTGTTCAATGCTTTATAGAAATGAACTTCTTTTCTAATTTTAAATAAACAGAAATTAAACTTGCGCATACACAGTGCATTTGGTAGAAAAATGGGTATGCGATTCACTTCTTGTAGCCTATTCTTTCAATGAAAATTGTTTTTTTTTTTTTAAATATACAGTCTTTATTTAACTGAGTGAATTCCATTTTAACAATTCCATTTGAGACAGTCGTTGAGACATGAACTAGGAGATTGGATGAGTTTTACAGAGAAGTGGTAAATATAACTAGACTCACATCATTGTGATTGATATCCCCGTTTTGCGCTGTTTCGCTTACGTTGCAGCGTTCCCTCCGTCAGTACGGAAGTCGGAAGTAGGGTACTTGTAGACGCTCCCTAACAATTTGCTGAGAGTCATCAATTATGCAGGCTAGCCGTACGCACTGGGAAGGAAGATAGCGGCAACAATATGGCGACATCCGCAGTTTCTCCTGGGTCTTTTAAACATCCTTAGGCACGCAAGATCTACATGCATCGCTCTTAATGCGGAAAAAGTAAGTAGACTTTCTCTCGTCTACCGCGCAAGTGTCGTGCTTTTTTTTTCAGGTGTTTATAGCCCGTTCTGAGCGTGTCTCATACCTGGACTCATCTGCCGCAGAGCGGTCTCTCGCGCTCAGCATCTTTTCTGCTCACAGATGTGAACAGGCTTGCTGCAGGAAACGCAGGGAAACGCCAATTAACACGCCAGGCACTTCTTAACAGCTGTAGTGCTGGTCAAACAGAGGCTATGCAAAGGAGAAAAAGTCTGACTGAGGTAAATTAGGGTGTTGGCCTGGCGCTGGAAACACAACATTAGTCTGTGTGTCTGTGTCGAAATGTAGAACATACGCATACCATGGGACAGGCAAGTAAGACCGCCGCAAACTTTATTGCATGGGAATATTGCGAGGACAGACTGACGCAAGACGCAGTATTCAGCATTCAGATGACATTTATGACAGTATTTTGCAACGTAACATCTCAAAATCACTAATGTGGCAGTTTTTAGTCCCCCTGCGCCTGCATCCCCCCTCCCTTCGAGTCACCCTCGCCATACTTCATTGGGCTGGACTCTCTAGAATGGGTGCGTTTACGTTTTTACCATGAAATGAACAGCGATTGCCACCCTTGATTTCTCACTCACTCACTCCTCCCTAAAGCGTTAGCGGCACGATGTGCCCGAGCGTTTGCGCGGTTGCGGGTTTAATCACAGATAGGACGGTCTGACTGCACGGGTGTGGTGCTGGAGCGGACAGGAGTCCCAAATGTTCTTGAAGTATTCAGGCGAGAATGAAATCGGAACCAATTGAGATATAAACTCGAGACGTGAAAAACATTGCAGGCACGACTGTCTGGGACGTCAGTGGCGTTGAGATTTAGATGTTTTACAGATTGATTCGCTGGCTCGTGCCTTCGCACGAGCTCCCTTCTGCTCCACTGCAGTATTTCAGTCGAGAGAGTGGGGCCCACGCGTGTATGTCCACATACCATAATTACCGCAAACAAACTTGGCCATACTAATCTGTGAATCCCATAGCATGTAGCGCCTTCAGACGCGCAAAGCTTGTCAGGAGGAGAAATTGCATAATACATGTGTGAGGGGCCAACAGGGGCGGAAGTATGAATCAACTGAATTGTTTTTGCGATCCCAAATGCTTTTCAAATTATATTTGCTTTGAAATGACGAGGACCCGAAGAAGCTGTATGCTACTGTTGGTGCAACCAAACAAATATTACAGTAAAAATATACATTTAGTTAAGCAAGGAAATATCGGTGTATGTGTGTTGAACCTATGTGTAGTCAGATTTTAAGGCTTTTGTTCCCCTCATGGGATAGGCCGGCGAGGTTCGTCCTCGTGACAGCTGTGCTGCTCCCCTCCCCTCGATATACAGTGCCAGAGGCCGAACATTCACTTTCCATATCATTTAGTTAAAGACATCAAACACGGAAAAGTCGCTTTAGTCGGGATGCTTCATCATGGCTTGAGGCAGCATCTGTGATATTCCCCCATCATCTAACCTAGAGGACACGCGTGAGCTCGCGCTGAGCGGTGCTGAACGGACAGCACCGCTGAGAAGCTGCATTCGACGGCATCCAGAAGGCAGCGGATTTCTGTCGGCTTCCTAAATACAGACGACACCTGACAAGGAATACATTTGCAATGGTACCGGAACGTACATTTTACCAGAAATGAGAGTAGGCAATGACTTTGCTTGAAGGCACGTAAGTAGCCTGTAACCTGTCGAATGGCAATCGGTTATTTTGGTTTTTACGTGTAGGTGTTTAACTTGGGGCAGTCGGAAAAGTGAAGGGCGTACCATTAAACAGCATAATTGTTCTGTAACCAGTGCCTGCAAAGCACCGTAATCTATTGGGAAGAGAATGCAGGAGTTTTCTTTAAGGTCATTGTGTGTATTGTCAGGGCCTGTCCATCTGATGTATCACCTTGAGCTGAGGCGTCTCTACACTACCCCAGGAAGGAGACTTGGAGGTTGGACACAGTCAGCTTGTAACTTAAAACGCACGTCATCTCATTTATCTAAACAGTTCATTAAAAAAAATGAATTACTTTGGTGCTGTACCTAATGCATATGGCAAGCTGTTTTAACAATTATCCACTAACTTGTATCTATTTTTATAATTTTTTTAATACTTGGGCTATGTTCACGCTGTCAGTCCAAATACGGTTATTTGTGTATCCAATTGGAATCTGATCTAAAATTATTGACTGTCCACATTGTGCATCGCAATTGTTCTGGTTCTATTTGTGTGTCCTTACCGCTCTTTTGTTTTCTGGTTTTAATGGGAATGACGTTGCGTTAGCAGATATACAGCAAAAACAACAACCGCAACATGGAGCGGTTGCATTTTGTGTGGCAAAGTTTGCAATACAGATGTTGGCTTTACAACATGACTACATGTAGCCGCCGCGCTAGATTACTGCGTCTTCTGTAGCAGCGGCAGAAATGTTGGAGGCTGGTATGCATGGCTTTATTCCATGCTGTCGTCTCCACCAGTTTCAAAACATGTCTCCATTATATTGTCATTTTCTGCCCGTCCGGCACTATGCAGCAACACAACCTTGTTTCTGCAGCATCTTTCAACATGTTTCCTTTAACAACGTCTGACGTTCACATTTTACGTGGCGTGAAAATGTCACATAAACCACACAAAATCCGATCAGAGAAGACAGACTGATATGGATTTCCAGAAATGTGATTTGAATAGGATTTCAAACCATATAGGAATTTAGCTCGAAATGGATTTGTAAAAATCGCATTTCATGTGATTTTTATTTATTTTTATTTTTTTTTTGGTGTTCTATCTTGCTAAATCTGATATCAGTTGGATGTGCACAAAAATCAGATTTGGATTGACAGTCTGATCGTAGCCTTAGTACTTTTTTAAGTATGAGTGAGTAGTCCAATAGAATTTTGATATTAACTATTCATTATATTCTAGTAGTTATTCTATTGCTTCTTATAACTAATTAATAAGTTCTACTTCCTAATGAGTAGTAAAACTGGTACCAGCAATAATAAAAAAAAATACATAACTTGATTTCTGAACCAAGAAGTAGCGAAGAAATAAGTACTAGTATGTACTGTCTAATAACGAGCAAGTACTAATATCTGAAAAATAATATTAATGAAAAAATTAAATGCTACTCAAAGTTGAATTGCTTAATAGAAATTTAAAATAAATGCTAGTTAAAATGAATAAATGTTAAAATGACTTGCCATAGGTCTGTTGTCGATCAAGAAGCCTTGTGTTTTAATGATCATAAAGTCACCCATCATAAAGAGCAATGCCACGTGACCATGGGCACTTCACTATTGATTTGGCCGGTGCTGACTTAACTGAATCAGTTTTTGGTGTATAAATAATTAACAGACTGTGTCATTAAGGATATAGAGAATAGGGATTCAGCATCGGACATATAAAACAATCCCACGAAACGACAAGTGATAAGACAATCGTTGGTATAGGCTCTTAGGTTTAATATATTTGAAAGTGAATGTGAAAGACTCTGCTGTCTGTATAGCACGGCTTTGGTTGATTTCTGTATTGTCATAAGCTGTCAGTACATCATACAGCACATACATTAGTTAAGATATGTGGATGTGTGGTGGTATATGATGGTCTGCAAACATGCAGCTTCATTAATCAGTTGAAGAGGGCATTATGGCAGCAGTGGTTATGTGCATTTATACGAAGAGTCTCTCATCATTTTTTTCTTATTTTTGCTTGTCTAATTAATTTACTACAAAAGGTTAAATGTACTAGAACGGACCGTAAATGCAAGTCAGCTTTGCAGTACAAAATGCATGTAAAGAGACATTCTGGAAAAGGAATAGCCCAGTTTTGTGGAGCCTGAGGGACTAGGCTGGGACTGACTCTGCGACACACCTGGAACACAGAAGAGTGTGATTAAGTAGTATTTATGTGATTTGGAGTTTTTCCTGCACATTTGTGATAAATTTGTGAACTGGATTCTCCAACAAAGATCCACAGGGGAAGTAAATTTGTTAACTTGCAAAAGAAAAAGCAAGTTTAGTGTGCAAATTGTTCAGCATGTCATGAAAATTGAAATTCAAGAATAAATTACATTTTAATATATATATATGTTTACATTTTTAAAATGTATTAAAAATGTATTAAAATATATATATGTGTGTGTGCGTGTTTATAGATAGATAGATAGATAGATAGATGTATACTCTGCTATATCCATTTACACAAACATGCTTAAAAAAATCTAAAAGGAAACTGTTCATCTATTGATAAGTACATTTTGAAATTGAGACAAAGGGAGGTACCACTTTGGACACAGTTAGTCTCAAAATATTAGCTGAATAATTAGTCTGTTCAGTATTAGTTCTGACACTACTCCAAACATAAATGGCAATGGGGCACAGTTCATTTTGTTGTATTTAACATCAGTGTTCTCGGTCCTGAAGTGTTTTTATGACAATCTTCATTGAGAGACACATATTGTGCCACACAACTTTTACAGTGTTGTTTTTGTTGTTTTTTGTATTCTTTAGGAAGTTCAGTCAGAAACTGGATCCTGTGCTGGAGATTCATAGTCAAGTCACTAACTGTCAGCACGCACAAACACAAATGCATCTTTGCAATAGAAATCAAGTAAGATACAGTATCAGGTGAAATAGTTCCTTCAAGAACATAATACATCTCAAATGTGACATCACAAGTATGACTTGACATTAATGTTGTTTTTGAATTTGTTCAAAACATCCTGCAAATGAGATTATGGACTAAAGCGAACATTTGCATGATGAGATAAACTCAGTTTTATATTATGTGAGAAGAAAAATCACAACCGCCAGAAAGTGATTAATATCTGCATAGTGTGTCTAGTGTTTAACCTTAGTATTAAATAAATGGGGAGTTTATGATGTGTGATCCACAAACACCTGATTAAATGTGGAGATTTCTATCTGAACAAGGATATTACATAATAAATCCGGAAGGGGCAGATTAAATGTGTCTGAATTGATTGAATGTTTAATATGATGTTGTTTGGAGCAGACTTGATGACATCATGGACTGGAATATTAGTTAGATAATCCAGGTCATCACAGAAGGTTGATAAGGGCAGTAATGCAGTTATGACCTTAGCCTCTAATGTACAGTCTCTTGTTCTCTCTCTCTCTCTCTCTCTCTCTCTCTCTCTCTCGTGCACACACACACACTCATTCAGGTTGAGCCTCCACTGCTGCAGCGCATTTGGTATTATTCTGCTTGGTCATCTACTTCTTAATGGATGTAATGAATGTGTGTGTGTTTGTGTGTGTGAGTATAAGAGTGAGAAAAAGAGAAGAGGTAGAGCTGCAAAAGAGGATGACCAATAACACAGGCCACAGAAATCAATGGATTATTCGCACTCACACAAATATGCTTGAAAATAGAAATGTTTTATGTTTGTTTTGTTTGTGTGTGATCATTTGCTTTGTTTAACTTCTACGACTTTCGAACTCTATTGAATTTTAATTTCTGTTATTTTTCTTTTCTCGTTCCCTTTCTGCATCTGTCTGGGTGCCTCTCTCTCCCCTCCTTTTCCTAGAGCTGGCTGTCCTGAATGGCTTCTAAATAAAGAGGACTCTGCTGCAGGATGACAATATGGCTGCGCAGCTGCTTGCACCTCCAGGCCCCGATAGCTTCAAGAAGTTCACCCCAGAGTCTTTGGCCAACATCGAGAAGCGCATCGCTGAGGAGAAGAAAAAGAAGCCTGTTAAGCCCAGATCTGACAGCAGTCACCGTGATGACGATGATGACAACAAACCCAAGCCCAACACTGACCTGGAAGCGGGGAAGAGCGTGCCCTTTATTTATGGGGACGTCCCCTCCGCAATGCTGGCTGTGCCCCTGGAGGACTTGGACCCCTTCTATATGAACAAGAAAGTGAGTGAACTTTGAGCCCATATCATCCTTGTTAAAACTCATCCTCTAGGCAGGTGGAATACAGTTACCCTCTTTATGGTGAAATTAGAAGTGTTCAGAATGCTTCGCTCTTCAGCATCTGGGAGAACCAGATTGGTGTTGGAAAGGTTTGGAGATGAATGAATGAAACTAATGTTATATACTTTGTATATTTGGATGAATGAACAGATGAGATGAGATACTAACAAATAAGAATAATAATTTACAAATTTGCAAAAACAAAACATAAAACTAAAAATGGGGTTAGTAAAGATATTTGTTGAAATTGATTTGTTGAAATTCAGATTTCTCAGCAAAAGGTGATTCACAGCTAACAATTTTCTTTTCTGTATTTTGGGTTAAAATACAAGTCGGTAAAGTGGCTATAGGTAAAATGAACTGAGTGAACTGCAGCCAGCAACCTATTGCTGCTCTCCCACGTATAACTTTCAAGAGACTGAACGTGATTCAGTGTGATTCATTATACTTATGGTAAAGTTCTTTTTGTTTTTTGCTTAGAAGTAAAAAGTTGGAAATACCTTTGCAGCAACGAACATCCTGACATCGTCCACGGTGCTGAGAGTGATGTTTAGATGTACATGTAAATATGTGCTGTGCTCTTTCCTCTCAATAACAAAATTAACACACAACAGAAATGACAGCAGTAAGAAAACAGCGAGCATCCGATCATAGCGATGTGGATATGTTTGCACCAGCTCTGCAGTTCACCAACATCATGTCCCTTAATTCCTTTTCTTTTAATGACACATTGACATTACAGTACAGAATGGCTGATTTGGCATTATCCTGAACATTGTGTAAGCATTCAGTTCATGTGGCATTTTTACATATAGCCCTTTTAAATTATTATAAAAGATGCAAACAACATAAATTAAACAGTGTTTGCCTGCTTGCTATAATTTAATTAACAGTCCAAATATCTAAATTTAACATTTCAATTTTAACAAGCCCACTTCTGAGCAATTAATGAATAAGAGGAAGGAAATGTTAAAGTATTGTTTACTAATGATTTGTTTGGTAAATTGTGATCGTCCAGTGTCAGAATGTACAATATGAATCCTGAATTTAAGGCAATGATACTTTTGATGTGCACAAATATTATTTGTATGTACACATTTTTCCTATTCCATATCAACAGAGTGGGAATTGATGAGTATGCTTATTTTCTATATCTATATATATGTATGTAAATATATATGTATATATATATGCATGTGTCTATATATATAGGGCTATATATATATATATATATATATAGGGCTGTACAATATGGGGTAAAAATTATGTTCAATATTTTTCAATCTTTCGATTGCACGATACTTTGATAATTAGTATTTACTATGAGATGGCTCAAGTTTTTTTCATCAGATATTCAAAATGTCAAAAGTGTAAATAAAAAATAGTAAAGTTAATTTATAATTTATAAAAAAAATTAATTTATAAAAATATAGCTAAGTTTTTATATGCACTGATTTAAAAATACAATGTACTCAATAGCAATATAGAGCATATTTTTTACTAAAACATTCTAATACAAAACAAATCTTTAATATATATATATTTTTTTAATCAATTCATTTAAACAGACAGTTAGAACTAATTCACCTAACTGATTCAAACTGCTGTGGATTTTTTTTTTGGAATTATTTGTAAAGCGTTTACACATACATTCATATATTTAATATATTGCTGGGCAATATGTGAAATATATGAAAACATGTATGAATGCTTCACAAATAATTCGATAAAAGGCAGGAAAAATACCCAGCAGGTGTGCGTCTGTTCTCCTTATGTTTAGTCTTTTTTTTTTCAGACTTCTTAAGCCCTTAAACCTAGTATAGTCTGTGTATGTGCATGGGTAAAGGAGCGGTGCAGCCACATCAGCACCTCCTTGTTGGCACACTAAAGGTGTGTGTTACATAACTGAGCACAGTGTAGCATGTATTATACAGTGGGAGTTGAGGAGATTTTTTTAGGAGAGAAAATTAGTAGAGGAAACTGAATTGGACTTGTCTGGCTTTTCATCATCTGCTGCGCACTTTACCTACATCCACCTCCCATTAACAGACATAATGTGAATTGTTGCCAGCATGTTCCTTTCAACATATTTCATCCCCTTTTCGCCCCTCCCTCCTCTTCTCCCTTTTGGCAGTGGTGTGATTTTGTGTGAGGGGGTTATAACTGCAGCAGCTCTGGTACACTCATGCATTGTGGGAAGGGTTAAAGTGAATAAAGAGACGAGAGGGTTGCAAGGAAGAAGTGCAGAGTTGCAGTTCTACTGATCTCTTGAGAAGTGGGGTGAAAGAGCCATTCAGAATGTCATGGGCGTATAAACCTACAGGAAGCCCTGCTGTCACATGTTTGTTTTTATGTGATTGAGAAATATAGGATGCAGTTTTCTGATGGCAGTTATTCACCAGCTGTGTGTGAGTCTTTGACCTTTGGAAACAGAAGGAAAAAAGAGAGATTTCCGGTTTTAATTTGATAGATACTTTAATTGATGATTTATGACTTTGATTATAGATTATTTCTTGTTCATAGCATGTTTTGTATCTACATTCTTCCCTTATTTTTTATTTTATATTACAGAAGAGTTCATTTATTATTAGTAAGATGAGAGATTATATGTTGTTTATACCGTATTTTGTATCTGTATCATTTTAGATAAGTAAAATGTTTAATGGATTGTTTATTTTTGCTGTGATTGGTGATTATATTTTGCCTATACCATATTTTGTATCTATATTATTACCCATATATATATATATATACACACATACACACACACACTTTACTTTACTTTTATTTTTAAAAAATATTAATATAAATATAAAATTTTTATTTTATATATTAAAAATTTGTATATTATATTTTATATTTTAAAAAAATATAAAATAAAAAGTATATTTTTATTATATTATACTTTACTTTTTACCTTGTTTCTTTAAAAAAAAATGGATTTCTTTATTAACTTTCTTGTATTTCTTTATTATTTGGCAACTCTGTTATAATGGCAATACTGGCAATGTTATCAGTTATACCATTACAACTTTATTCACTCTCTAGATAGATAGATCTTAGTGCATCTTGAAAGTTGTAAATAAAGATTGAGAACTGTCGGTTAGCGTTTGGATGGAGGTGTTGGTCATTTTAGTCCTTACAGTAAGTGCATTCAGTGACGTCGAGTAGATCGGATGTACTTGTACTTGGAGTTAAGTGCAACAGTGATGCTATATCCAGTTTTTCCACTATTACCCCCCCCCCCCCTCCTCTCTTCCTCCCTCATCCTCCTCCCCCGCAGCAGTTCCCTCAGCTCTTGTCCACATCTTCATGTCTTTCTTGCTCTCTTCTCTGTAGATGATGAAATTTTCAGTAGCTTTGCAGCATATCACTTAGGCTGTCAGAAGAAAAGACCAATAGGCTGCATTGTGTGTGTGCACGTCTTGACATATTGGTGCGATCACATGTACGTGACCTTTCAGCTTCACGTTTTCATAGCATGTTTTAGTTTTGTTCATATGCATCCACATTATCATCTGCAAAAGTGTGATCTTGCAAAATCTCTGGCCTTTTATAGACACAAGGACAAAGGGTTTAAGTCACAGTTGGCACTATACTAGTGTCATGATCATGGATAATTTGGATCGAACTGTTGAGGATGTATGTGTTGCTGGATGATTAGACGCTTCCTGTGAAATTAAAATGGAAATCATGTGCTTGTCACACTCATTTTAACATTGTGATAAATATAATGCTCATAAATATGAAGATTTAGAAAAGATTAGAAAAAGGCTGTTGGATTTTTAGGCCAGGAATACTGAGAGCTGCTGCTATGTCCTCAGCGAAGAGTGCAGCATTGTGAGAGTGGGAGCTCCCGCCAGCGGAGGAAGCCCACAGTCTGTCGCAGTGTGTGTGTATGTGTGTGTGTGAGAGAGAGAGAGAGACTCTGGGGAAACCAGTGCTCAGTATTCAGTAACACATGGAGTCTTCTGGGCGTTTCACAGCTTTTGCTAGTGTGAGTCTTTGGGATCCTGTGCCTCAAAATGACAGCTGTCTTCAGAAGGACGACACAGCGTTTTCTGTCTGACATACTCTATCTTTTAAATAATGATTTTGTTAAGCAGTACTTTTGTTAAGTAGTATTTGACATGATTAAATGCTCAGACAGACAGACAAATACAGTGAATAAAAGGAGATTGAGAAATAGAGAGAGATAGGGACACTCTGAGGTGAGGGAGCTCATTTTGTCCTCCAGACAACTGTCTATTTTTAATCTAATTAGATTTCAGCAAGATTCTCATCCACTTGTCTCTGTGGTGTTTCCTTGTGTGTGTGTGTGTGTGTGTGTGTATGTGTGTCCAAAATTTTAGGTACCCATGAGGAAAACAGCTTATAGATCATATTAAGTGATGTTTTTTGAAAATGTAAAAATACAGAACGTTTTCTGTGATGGTAGGATTATGTAGGTTGTAGGGGACAGAATATACAGTTTGTACAGTATAAAGATCATGGTTTATGGAAAGTCCCCATAAAACATGGGAACTCAACATTTTTATTTTGTCTTGTTTTACAGTAAAAAAAATATCTACACATCCTTAAAATGAGAAATTTATTTGAAGAAAAATTGAAAATGATATTAAGACTTTTCTAATTTTATATGTCATTAAGTTTACCCCCCCCTCCATTGGCAAATAAAAAATAAAATAAAAAACATAAACATATTTATAATACTAATAACTAATTCTATATTGAGGTTCATGCTTAAAACAAGAAAACAACTAATAAAATGATAATAAAAGTATAATATAATAAATAAAAAATAATTTAAGAAATATTGTGTAAAAACACAAATTTACTTCTTTAACATTAAGTCTGTATTTGTGTGTGTGCACTCGGAATGGCTTGGATTCATGTGGTTTCAGTGATGAGGATTTGGATGAAAGTTCTCAGTCTCTTTTTTCTTATATTATGTCGGATCAAAGGAGCTTTGCAGGGTTTTTGACCCACCTTCCTTCCTTCCTTCCTTCTCCCTCCCTCTCGCTTTTCCCTGTCCCACACACACCATCTGGAGTCAGCACTTCTGCTTCTGATGGATCGCAGTGTTAGCGGTTAGCATTAGCGTTAGTATTACAGTCTGAGTTCCTGTAAGAGGTCCATCTCTTTGCCAGAGCTCACTGCAGTTGTTTTAGCTCCATTCGCGTAAATAAGTCCCTAGTTGGGTTTTAATAGGCTTGATTTAGAAATGGCCTTTTACATGAATGTAATTCAGAATCAACGTGAATTTTATTTTAATTTATTTAATGAAAATGTTATGTGAGTATTAAGATATTGTATACATTTTGCAAGTTTATTTTGAATGCAGCTGTAATTTTTTTGACATAGTTAACCTTCTTGTCACGTTAACCTGTCATGTTGTTTATTCCAATTTCTCATCTTGACCATTTTTTTTGTGAATGACTGCTGTCTCACCATTGGGACAGACATATGTAGCTAATATCTCTTCCTCTCTCTTTCTCCCCTTCCTCTTTTTCTCCCCAGACCTTTATAGTGCTTAACAAAGGAAAAACTATCTTCCGTTTCAGTGCCACGCCCTCGTTATATATCATTAGTCCTTTTAACCTATTCAGGCGAATAGCAATTAAAATTTTGATACACTCATATCCTTTTCAGTGCTCCAAACATTGTGCATGTTAATATGATTGTGCTTTTCTAATCTGTGCTTAGTCTGTCCAAGGTCTGCATACCATGCATTATTGGATTTATGGGTTTCTTCAGTTACACCCTATATTCTGTATCACAGTTCATGGTTTAACTATTTCACTTAAAAGAGTTCCAAATGGAAGCTCATTGTGCTGTGATACAGACAGTGATTTTAAAGGCCAATAATCATATGGAAGCTAACAACATACTATTTCCTCATGGAAAGTAGTTACTGTCTATGTCTTCAAGTTTTTATAGTTTTGATATCTAATAAATATTTATGACATCATCTCAGAATTTCCTTAACTACTTCTTACAGTTTTCAGCATGATCATCATGTGTACAATTTTGACAAATTGTGTCTTCATGACATTTAGCAATCCTCCAGAATGGTCCAAACAAGTAGAGTAAGTATTCTATTCTATTCTATTCTATTCTATTCTATTCTATTCTATTCTATTCTATTCTATTCTATTCTAGGGATGGCCTTTTTTGTCATCTTTTTCATTTTTAGTACTGATAGGTCTCAAAAACGAGTGCTCTTCTCAAATAACCCAGTCATGGTCAATGTTAATGAGTTAATGAAAAACTGAAGTAAACTGAAAGCGCTTTGCTAGCATTCTAATAAACACAGCCAAATGCATCCTATATGAGACTAATTGGATATATATATATATATATAAAAAAAATAATATTATAACCTACATCTGCACAAAAGGATGCGAATACACACATTAACTTGACTGTGCTTTTCTGAATGTATAACTCCTGGTGTGGATGTACTCTTCCCATAACAACAACGCTGAAACACCGGCAACTAAAGCACAGAGAATTTACAACATTCTATTTCAATAGTGTTCTCATTATAATGTTATGTATATCGCAAATTGGCTTTGCACATCTTGCACTTTGCTGTATTTTCATGATCAAAGTGATTCTGCACATTCCTATTCTGTTCTATGCACACGTTCTTTAACAAATGTAACTGTAATATTATTTATGATTCATGTGGAGAGATTTAATAATAACAGTGTTATAACAAAAATGGTTAGAAGTTCAAAGATCATAAAATTCAACTCCGAACCAGTAACCAATTGAAAGTGAGAGCTTGAAAAGCAGGGCTTATTTTGTTAGCCGAGTGACAGGCTAATGACTGGCGAGAAGGGAGAAAATGCTGAAGACGATGTGAGCTCCACTTGGAAATTTGTCCAGTCCTAAAAATTGCTGGGTCTATTTTTGGGGTAACAGGGGGTGATGGAATTTTGTGCGAGTTCTTAACCAATTGTAAGCTCGGTTCCAAAACCTATTGAGCTGCCTTCTTAATTTTGCTTCCTCCTAAGACACTAAACGGCTAAATTGTAAAAATCAGTACGTGCTTTCTGTGCTGTAGCGGATACCATGATGCATTGCGACGTGCAGTAAAAAATGTTCTGTGAGGGCGAGAAAAATATTAATTATAAACATTCAATAATGGTAAGCATGTAGTTCATTTATATCCATTAATTTTTTTTGCATTCTGTCAGATATACCTTCACAGGAATCTACACTTTTGAGTCACTCACAAAAATTGTGGCTCGAGGTTTCTGTATAGATGACTTCACCTTCCTCAGAGACCCCTGGAACTGGCTGGATTTCATGGTCATCTCTATGGCGTAAGTATAATCCTTTTGTAATACAAACGTTAATGAAACATTTCGATGATGCATTTAAAATCCTCTTTTGCATGCAGTGATTACAGGTGCATAGCACTCTTGTGTGCAGCATTGATTTTAAGGCTGTAGCTGTCCCAACTATGCATTGAAAGGAATATATGGTGATATTAATTAGTAAAATTATTAGAAAATAAATCATTAAAAAATAGCTTTAGCATTCCATCCTTTTATTCTTTGCAGCTATTTAATATAGGCCCTGCAATTTTTGGAACTTTCTCACTTGCATCCACGTCTGAAAAAAGCCAATGGTACAGTAAGGGCTCCACCGATGGTATAGGGCAGTTTTAGACCAACTTAAAAGTCTAAAAGTTTTCAATAGCATGCAAATTATTTATTTTAGTAAACTGTTAACTTTCGTTGAGCCTTTAAGCCTTGTTTGTACTTTCGCATTGCTCTGCACCACGAGCCTCCGCTGACTTTGCGCTCTTCCCCAAACATTTATACTTGACGCACTCGCCGTTGTACTATTCTTTAAAAAATCAGGGGGCGACTCTGAGTAATTATCCTCTAAGCCATCAGGAAGTAGCGGTGAGAAACGTAAGGTACACACGTGACCATGTTTGTTTTTATTACACTTCACCAAACACATGCTACAAAATAATCAAAGAATCGTGTAAAACTGAAAATTGAAATTATTACTTGTGACATTAGAACAATATAGATGGACTCAATAAACAAATTTTCTAATTTCATTAAACATTTTCATTTAATTTCATGAACATTTAAATAAACATAGACCTTTATTTTCATAAAAAAGCCTTATTTCTGCTATTGTAGGCTCATTTTATAAATGTAAGCAATTAATTTATACAAGCGAAAACTGGGTGCCGGTAAGATGCCGATACAGACAAATCTGCTCGGTCAGAATTGGAGCCATGGACAAAGTTACAAAAAAATGCAGCGCACACAGTCACGCGAAATGGAGTCTTGCGCATTCAACACGCACGACCGCCCACCCCGTGAAGACATCATTTTTGTTTCATGCACATTTGCTCTTGTGTGGATCCGTTGAGTATTAACCAGGCTTAAGATGCATAAACTTTCTGACAATGATAGTTTTGCACAGTAGAGGAGAACAGTTTGAAATTGAATGATTAATCAATAAAATTTAGGTTATAGGATGACTTTTGACCCCTGATGTCATGCTTGCACAAAAGAGAGTGTGTGTGTGTGTGTGGTTGTGCGTGAGAGAGTCGGAGGCTCTTGTGTTGTGCCTCTTATAGGTGGTGGTTGAGAGTTCAGTGCTCAAAAATGACAATGTCCGTGCTCATACCTCTGTGTATGTGTGTACATATATACTGTATCATAGCTCTCTCTCTCTTTCTGAACTTTAATTCGTCTGTCCATCACTCCTTTTCTCTCCCTATCTTCATTCATTCATTTCTCTGGAGGGCAGTCATTTTCATCTTAAAGACAACCCTTGCCCACCAAATTTTAAAATCTTACATTGAGAATATGGTGAAATAACTGCATTTAAACAAGCTCTTTCCCCTTTGAATGAGCAAGTTGGGAGAAAATGTGTTTGTGTTTTCCAGGTATAAAATGTATGTCGTGAATTTCAAATGACATGTGAGAATCTGCTTGCCAATAATATTGTTTATATTTGATTGGTTTTAATTTGACAGTAAAGAAATGTTCCAGGTTCAATTAGAAGTTAGGAAAACTGTATACAGTAATGGTATTATAAGTCTATGGTGCAAGGCATTACACTGGAATAAATGCCACAAGATTTAAATTGTTACGCTGGGATCACATCAGGTCTAAATTACTGTAATTACGACATGGCAACTCTAAGATTGTAATTGGAGCCGTTCAAGTCCTTGACTTCGGAAATAATTGGTTTCTAAGGCAATTGCTCATAATGCCATGGATCCTTAGGTGGCATTGTAAATAATTTAATCGTTTCATTAATCCACCTCTATATGGAATAATTACGTTTTTTTTCTGTTTTTAAAAGAATTCTCTTGTGGCGACTAAGGTTGCATTTTATTTTGGTAAAAACAGTAATATTTTGAAATACTATTGATATTTAAAAATAACCATTTTCTATGTCAATATATTTTAAAATGTAATTTATTCCTTTAATGGCAAAGCTGAATTTTTAGCAACCATTACTCCAGTCTTCATTGTCACATGATCCTTCAGAAATCATTCCAATATGCTGATATGGTGCTCAGTTATGAGAACGTATTATTGTTGCTAAATTATTAATAATTGTTCATATTATAATCAATGTTGAATTGATCAATTATGAATGTTGAAACAGTTTTTGCTGCTTAATACTTTTGTGGAAACTGTGATACTTTTTTATTAATTGAAAGACTAAATAGAAAACTTTTTACTGTCACTAGTGAATCTTGTTTTCGACAAAAATATTAAGTATCTATATTTATATGCATGAAATCAGCATATTTGAATGATTTCTGAAGGATCATGTGACACTGAAGACGGGAAAAATTCAGCTTTGCCATCACAGGAGTAATTTTAATTTTAAAATATATTATAATATTTCACAATATTACTGTTTTTACAAAAACAATTTTATCAAATAAATGCAGCCTTGGTCAGCAAAAATGATTTAAAAATTTTTCCAAAAAAATCGCAAAATTTCAGGGAGAGTGTCAATGTTTTATTTCTAGTTTGAAACTAATTCCGAGATGAAACATGGAACCTGGAACATTGTTTTTATATGATATATTTTTTACTATACTTAATTTATCTTGTGAATCATCATCTTCCCTCACTGCTTTTTCATCCTGTATATCTCCTTCTCCTCTTCTCCTCTCCATCCTCTCAATCTCTTCTCTCTCTGGTAACTTTGTTGCGATCCATTCTGCAGGTATATTACAGAGTTTGTAAACCTAGGCAATGTGTCAGCTCTGCGCACATTCAGGGTGCTGAGGGCTTTGAAAACAGTTGCTGTGATTCCAGGTAAGTCCAGCATCAATCAGGGCCAACAGAGGGCGCCGCTCGCTGTCTCTCTTTTCACACTCCTGTCTCTTCCTTCCTCCTCCGCTCGTTTCTCTCTCTTCTCCCGTTAGACAGGCTTTGCGTGATGTCTTCCTCCCAGTTCAGTGGTGGTGCTGGTGGTAGTGTTGTGCCGTACGTGTTGTGGTGTTGTGTGTGTGTTGTGTCATGGTGTTTGTTCTGTGTGTGATCCTCCCTTGTTGCAGATATGTAACAGAGTTTGTGGACCTCGGGAATGTGTCAGCCCTGAGAACCTTCAGAGTTCTACGAGCTCTGAAGACAATTTCTGTCATACCAGGTGAGAACGCGTTTAAACGCGAAGGCTGAGCTGCTTCCCACGCCGATGCAAACTATTATTATTACCAGTATTACTATTACTGTTATTTTTTTTCTTAGTTTTTTTTTTTTTTTTACTTGACTTGCTGTACTTTTTCTAGAGGATGCTGCGGGAAAAATTCTTTCATTTATGTTCAATTTATGTTTTAATACCCAAACGATCAAAAATGGTAGTGATACATTTTTGATAGGCTTTGCAGTCTGCAGTCAAATCAGTGTTAGCAGAAAAATCACATGCCCCTCCAGTAATCTGGGATTATAAGGTCTTTATTTATCAAAAACTGCATTTATATAAATGGTGACTTGTTATAAATGTCAGCTTTTATAATGAAAAGTAGTGGAAACACCTGAAATATGCTTCGTGCCCTGCTGGAAAATCCATTTTAAGGTCCTTGCTGTGGTTTGTAATGTGGTAACTGGGTTAGGTTGACTAACAGATAGTGGGGATTTGACTGACTTTGGTATACTACATTTCTTCAAAGAGAATATTCTTCTTCTATGCCGTAACAGTGAAAAACTCCCTTTTGGAAACTTTATTTTTAAGAGTGTCTCTAGTGTGGTACATATAGGCTCAGAATGCAGTTCTTATTACTCACCCAGCCCATGTTAAAAATGATAATTAACTGTGTAAAAGGAAAAAAGAAAACGTAAGATTGCTGCCCTTTGTTTTCTATTCAAAATGTACAGAGTTTAACACAGCATAGGCCAGATGTCTTTTCTTGTTGTGTTGAGTTTTAGTTACAGGACCCTAAGCAGAAAAATGTAAAACTCAACCTTATGACATCTTAAAAGCATAGCAACATTTATTTGTGCATTTCATCCTAGTCTGTCTTTTGATGAACATCTCATCAGAGTTTGTTCAGAAGAAGCTGATGTGATGTGTCATGAAGCTAAGGTTTATGGGTAGCGCACTCACTGAGACTGCCAAGCCTAGTTTGACACATTTCTGCTGCATGATGCTTTCGAAGACACCTGCTTTTTTAGTTTGTCTTTCTTTTATTCTGTTTTTTGTATTTTTTTTAACAAGTGGCTTTCCTCAAATTTCTGCATCCTTTACACACATGTAGATTTATATATTTTTTACCTAATTTTTTTGGTAAAATTACTGTTTTGTAACTCCCTCCCTATTCTTACTTTGAAGAACTCGGAGTGGAAAGTAAAACAGAGACATCAGAAGATGTAAGAAGAGTTGTTCGTATGCACATATTGTTGCAGGAAGGCGAAAGATCGGGATTAGCTAAGTTAACTCACTAGTTTTCATTTGCAGACTTTATGAAACACACACAATCAGACTCATTTACGCTAAACACAGTCACATTGTTGTAGAGTATTTAGATTAGAGAATGACTTCTTTATAAACCTGGTTTCTCTCAGCTAAGAGATTAGCTGAGAAAAGAAGACGGGGTTACACATTCTCTGGAAAAGAATGATTGGTTAAACAGACATTGACACCATGGTGATAAAGCAAAGATGATGATGTTGCTGCCATCAGCCTTGGCGTTTAAATGACCTGCATGCCCTTCCTCCCCTTGCCTGTCCTTTCTTCTTCTTCTCTCTGTGTTGGCTCTCTGCATACTGTTTGTATGGCGCCTCTCTCTTCAAGCAGTGTCCATTTTGCTGATACGTGTTGAATATTGTATGTGTTTAAACAGTGTTCCTCCTGTCTCTTCAAGGTCCCTACACAGCCTGTCCTTAGTAAAGTGCTTATGAGAAAACTGCACACTTTTTGTAAATCCTTTTAGCGTTAGCCTCTACAGCATCCTTTTCATTTTATTGCCTATCATTTCATTTGAAAGCCCTCCTACACATAAGAAGTCAACACATGGAATTAAAGAGCAAATAAATTAAGGTATCAATGTGCACGCCAAATTTTTTGCAAGACTTGTTCTTCAATGGGATTTGTGAGTTTGGTAAAAAGATTCCTAGACCCACCCTAAAGGAATGGCTGAGCCATATCTACAGCATGAACCTGAGTAGCATAAAGATGTGCAATAACCCCCCAGAACCCCCTAGCAATGCACAATAACAGTTCTTCTTACACGGTTTTTGAAACATGAGTGATACATCGTGTCATGTTAAGTCATTTGACGTATTGAGTATAAGTACTAATACTTATCTAAGCCACAACTTGTCAGACTTCTCTTGGCAGACCAACATGACATTTTAGTTTTATTCAGTTGACACAATGAACTGGTATAATTTATAGTATTATAGTCATTTAAATTATAATTGGTGTGTTATGCACACATTCAAATGATTAACTGATAACAACATGTACATACTTCTATTCATGCAGATAGATGCAGTTTGTGTGCATCTGCCCTGAGGAGACGGGAGACACTTTAAACTGCCTGTTCAATGTAAATCATGGTTTTATATAAACAAACCGTCAAAAATTTGGGGACAGTTTAGATTTATTTATTTATTGAAAGAAATTAAACTAAATGAGAAAGGAAAGGGTTTATTTAGCAAGGAAGCCTTAAATGATGTAAAGTGACAAGAAAGACTTTTAAGCAAACATTTGGTTTTTCAAATAAAAGCTGTTCTTTTGAATTTTCTATTCATCAAAGAATCCCTAAAAAAATGAATCATGGTTGCCACAAAAATATTAATCAGGAATATTAATCATATTTGACCATATTACCGTTTAACTCTATTTTTCATTAAATAGATGCAGCCTTGGTGACATAGGAGACTTTCAAAAAATGTTCCAGACCCCACACTTTTGAACGGAAGCGTATGTTAGATAAGTGAATGATTCTATTGAATATTTTATTAGCGAAAACAGCATAAAATGTAATTTTATATTGTGGGACTTAATGGGAGAAATTTTACACAGTGTGTGTACAAGTGTATGTTCTAGTGCAGGTATGAGCATACTCACATAAAAGCATTTGTAGCAGACTGTATATTCCTTGTTGCATTTGTTTCCTTGTCCTCTCACAGGGCTGAAAACCATTGTGGGTGCTCTGATCCAGTCAGTGAAGAAGCTGTCAGATGTGATGATTCTGACTGTGTTCTGTCTGAGTGTATTTGCCCTCATCGGTCTACAGCTGTTTATGGGTAATCTTCGGCAGAAGTGTGTCATCTGGCCAGTCAATAGTACTGAAACCTACCTGGCCAATGGGAGCAAGGGCTTTGACTTCAACGAATACATCATGAATGACAGTGAGTAGGCAAAGCTCTGACTACTTAGGGTAGTTGCTCATATCAGTGCTGCTCAGCTTTTTTTATATTTGTGCAATAAGTTTGATTGTCTCTATAGTACAGTTTCTACAAACAAGTTTTACATCCTTTTCATAAGAGACAAAAAACAAACAAACTATAAATCGTATTTTAAAAATTAGTGCAATAATTTTTGGTGATTTCAGGCATGGTTTTCACATTTTACAAGTATCTCTTCTTGTTTCAGCAAACTTCTACTTCCTGCCAGGCATGCTGGATGCGCTGCTATGTGGAAACAGCTCAGATTCAGGGTGACGAGCAAACACACAACATACACACTACTGAATTAGCGAAAATGATTTAATGTTATTTGAATATAAATGGTAAAATCGAAATATTTCCAAATAATAGCACTTGATGCACTTTAATGTACGGTCAGTTAAAGACAAAAGCACACAAATATTTGTAGTATAGTATGTGTGTTTGTGTGTTTGTGTTTGTTTGTTTGTGTAGGCGGTGTCCGGAGGGCTATACTTGCATGAAGGCTGGACGCAACCCAAACTATGGCTACACTAGCTTTGACTCCTTTGGTTGGGCTTTTCTTGCTCTCTTCCGACTCATGACACAAGACTTCTGGGAAAATTTGTACCAACTGGTGCGCATTCATTCCTCTCACTCTCGCTGTATTTCTTTTTCTCTGTATTTACTTCTTCTGTTCGATATCACTCCGGTTTATGATCATGAACTGGATCATTTTCCCTTACTATGATGCATGTTTAATATTGAAAATGGTATCCAGTTATCATCTTGAAAATCACGCTGTTATTTAGCATTTCAATCACATTTTGTGTAAAAAAAAATAAAAATAATAATAATAATCTTAGAGGGATAGTTCACTTACAAATGAAAATTCTGTCATTATTTACTCACCCTCATTCCAAACCTGCACAACTTTCTTTTTTCTGCTGAACATAGAGATATTTTGAAGAATGTTGGTTGACTTACATTGTATGCACAAACAAAACAAAACAAAAACTTTTCTCTGGATACTTTCTTTTATGTTACACAGGAGAAATAAATTACATATCAGTAAGAGTAAATAATGACAGAATTTTCAATTTTGGGTGAGCTACCCTTTTTAACTCATATGAAGTAATATGTCAAGACAAAAATGTTACAAATCTGGTTGATATTAATTCCAGTTCTGGCTTGCTAGCTAGTTAGATGCTAACAATTTTTTTCTTTCATTTTTATTAAGAAACTACTGTTCAAGTCATATTAGTATTGACTCGAATGACTGTCAAATCTTGACACTTCTTCCCACTCCTATTTAAACCAATGTAGTTATGTTAGGTTTTATTGAAGGTCTGCCCTCTGAGGTAGATGACCAATCATAGTTTAGAAGTTTGGGGTGGCCAATTAGATTTTAGGGGTGGATCAGGCCACCATCTGTATAGAGGGTATGAATTAATGTCCCTTTCCTGCCAGAACACGCTCCCTCAGCCGGACTGAGTGGCAAAAGAGCCTGCTGTACTATTTGGATTTAAAGGGATAGTTCACCCAAAAAATGAAAATTCTGTTATAGTTTACTCATCCTTAAGTGCTCTAAACCTATATGAATTTCTTTCTTCTGCTGAACACAAAAGAATATATTTTGAAGAATGTCAGTTAACAAACAGTTGATGAGCCCTGAGCCTGTTTGGTGACCCCTATAAGGTTTGGAACAACTTGAGGGTGAGTAAATGACAGAATTTTCATTTTTGGATGAACTATCCCTTTAATTGGGGACACTGTGAAAACGCAAGTAAAACAAATAATTAAACTAAAGGTTGGACTCAGTAGTGTTCCTTACAACTTACCAAAGATCCAGTGATCCACGGATATTGATATGCAGCCAGAAATCGTGTTTCCTGACATTTATATGTGCCTGATTTCAACCCTGGGGAAATACAAAGCAAATTTGCCTGTGAGTGTATTATATATATATTTTATATATATATCTTTATATCATCCAGTCCTAACACTTGTATATTTTTTGTCAGAGTTTTTTTTAAAAAATACCCTGTTATGCAGAATATAAGATGGTGAATATTTTATTGATGAGTAGTCAATACAATATATAGGGTATATTTACCCCAAAATTCAATATATTGACGCAAAATGATCCATGTTTCGCTGGCTGGAGTCCAGCTGGTTCTGTGAATTGCAGCAATCCCTTTGCTTCTCTTTTCTATATCTTTTGGCAGTCTGTAAAAATATACCTCAGATTTCTTGTCAAATCTATTGGTATAGTCAATCCCAAAGCTCTCTCCCATTTTAGATGTGTTTTGTGTGTTTTTTACAACATTCATGCTGAAAACCAATGCTGCCACTCTGTCTTTTTGCCAATCAGTGGGCATAACCCCAGTCACTCTAGCCCACTGTGACGTCACATGCATACCCTCTATACACGTCTGATATTCCTAACAGTAAAAGTAGTATGGTATTATGCTACCATACTCAAACACATCAGTAATGCCCTTCTCTCTCTTAGACTCTGCGAGCCGCGGGGAAGACGTACATGATCTTTTTCGTGCTTGTGATCTTTGTGGGATCGTTCTACCTGGTGAATCTGATTCTGGCTGTGGTGGCCATGGCTTATGAAGAACAAAACCAAGCCACAATGGAGGAGGCTGAACAGAAGGAAGCTGAGTTCAAAGCCATGCTGGAACAGCTGAAGAAACAACAGGAGGAGGCACAGGTAGTACACAAATACAGGTGCATCTCAATAAATTAGAATGTCTGGGAAAAGTTCATTTATTTCAGTAATTCAACTCAAATAGTGAAACTTGTGTATTAAATAAATTCAGTGAACACAGACTGAAGTAGTTTAAGTCTTTGATTCTTTTAATTGTGATGATTTTGGCCCAACAAGTTAGAATACTTCATAAGACCAATAAAAAAATCTTTTAGTGAATTGTTGGCCTTCTGGAAAGTATGTTCATTTACTGTATATGTATTCAATACTTGGTAGGGGCTCCTTTTGCTTTAATTACTGCCTCAATTCGCCGTGGCATGGAGGTGATCAGTTTGTGGTACTGCTGAGGTGGTATGGAATCTCAGGTTTCTTTGACTGTGGCCTTTAGCTCATCTGCATTTTTTGGTTTTGATTTCTCATTTTCCTCTTGACAATATTCAGGTCTGGTGAGTTTGCTGGCCAGTTAAGCACACCAACACCATGGTCATTTAACCGACTTTTTGTGCTTTTGGCTGTGTGGGCAGGTGGCAAATCCTGCTGGAAAATGAAATCAGCATCTTCAAAAAGCTGGTCAGCAGAAGGAAGCATGATGTGCTCCAAAATTTCTTGGTAAATGGGTGCAGTGACTTTGGTTTTCGAAAAACACAATGGACCAACACCAGCAGATGACATTGCACCCCAAATCACTACAGACTGTCGAAACTTAACACTGGACTTCAATCAATTTGGTTTATGAGCTTCTCCACCCTTCCTCCAGACTTGGTTTCCAAATGAAATACAAAACTTGCTCTCATCTGAAAAGAGGACTTTGGACCACTGGTCAACTGTCCATTTCTTCTTCTCCTTAGCCCTGATGTTATCAGTGGTTCAGGAGTGGCTTAATCAGAGGAATACAACAACTGTAGCCAAATTCCTTGACACGTCTGTGTGTGGTGCCTCTTGATGCCTTGACCCCAGCCTCAGTCCATTCCTTGTGAAGTTCACCCAAATTCTTGAATCAATTTTGCTTGATAATCCTCATAAGGCTGCGGTTCTCTTGGTTGGTTGTGCATCTTTTTCTTCCACACTTTTTCTTTCCACTAACTTTCTGTTAACATCCTTGGTTACAGCACTCTGTGAACAGCCAGCTTCTTTGGCAATAAATGTTTGTGGCTTACCCTCCTTGTGAAGGGTGTCAATGATTGTCTTCTGGAGTGCTGTTAGATCAGCAGTCTTCCCCATGATTGTGTAGCCTAGTGAACCAAACTGAGAGACCATTTTGAAGGCTCAGGAAAAGTTTTTTTTGAGTTGATTAGCTGATTGGAATGTCACCATATTCTAATTTGTTGAGATAGTGAATTGGTGGGTTTTTCTTGAATGTGAGTCAAAATCATCACAATTATAAGAACCAAAGAGTTAAACTACTTCAGTCTGTGTGCATTGAATTCATTTAATACACAAGTTTCACAATTTGAGTTGAATTACAGAAATAAATGAACTTTTCCCTGACATTCTAATTCATTGAAATGCACCTGCACATGTATATAACAAGCTGAATTAGTCAATTTCGTGATATCTTCCCTGTGCGTTTTTTTTCCATTCCTCAATTTTCGTTCTCATTCTTGTCCAATTGTCCCTCATCACTAGGCAAATGCTATGGCGACTTCGGCAGGTACAGTATCTGAAGATGCAGTAGAGGACGATGGGGGAGGGCATCTGTCCCGCAGTTCCTCCGAGGTATCCAAGCTGAGCTCTAAGAGTGCCAAGGAGCGAAGGAACAGAAAGAAAAAGTGGAGGAAAGAACAGGAGGAGAAAGGTGACAGCGAGAAGGTGGTCAAATCAGAATCTGATGACGGCAGCAAGAGGAGCCGCTTCCGTTTCAGAGACAACAGGCTTGGGCGGAAGGCCTCAATCATGAACCAGGTGAGAGTGGCGTTATTTCCACAGAATCCCATCAGGGATGCACCGAAATGAAAATTCTGGGCTGAAACGGAAACCGAATATTCTGGATGCACTTGGCCGAAAACTGGAACAGAAAATTACTTAAAATAATTATTAATTTCTTCTTTACAATTGTTTTTTTTTTTTGGTATGTGTGTGTGTAGTTAGACTTTTTAATTAAATTCAATAATTTTATTGAATCTGAATTTAAAAAATACAAGTCAATAAATTAACCACACTTATATTTAAAGTAACACACCAAAATTGGACAAAAAATATATTACAATAATATTAAATATCAATATATTATTATTCATTCAATTCTATGTAACAGAATCAGATTTAACAGATTTATTTTTCTGACTAATTATCCAAATAATGTGTAGTCCTAAAAAGCGGTGAGCAGAGTATGGAGTAGTGAACGAGAGGGTAGCATCATTTTACCAGCGTTGCCCAGCACAGCTATACCACGCCATATTACAGCACAGTATAGAGCTGTTGCAAACAGAAACAAATATACTACAGAGAAATTTCATTTCGACAGGTTATTTGAGCAGACTTTGCTTTTCAGTTGAGTGTGAGCGGTACATGAGCGGAGCGTTTGCTTGGGTGGTGAGCAACTGTGCGGAGCGCACACATGGAGCGGAACTTTGAGCAGAGCAAACTGGGTGCCGATACAGACTTGGTTGCTTGGCAAGAGTTGTTTCGAAGGTGTGCATCTTCAGAAGCGTCGCTGCTCGCAAAGTTACAAAAATTGCTGCGCGAGAGTGAAGCCTCAGCACTGAAAACTGAGGGGCGCTGTATATTTTTGGCCAAAAACCTGAAAATATGATTTTCTGATGAAATTTTGGATACATCCCTAAAGCCCACATGAATACATATTCTGTTAGTGTTATATGATATGATATGTCTGGCTAGGCAATGATTCACAGTGAATTTCCTGAAGAGGAAATAATAATTATTATTATTGTTATGTTCATTCTGACTGATAGAATAAGGTGTTGTTCTTTGTTGTCATTATGAAACTATTCTCTTTTTGTTCTTTCTATTAGTATTGACGTTTTATTTATTGAAAATGACTTATGTCCTTTTTAAGTTGACCATTTCATCTGTTTGACTATATCAAGATTGAAGTAAGTGTTTTAAGATCTCATTCATTTTTGTACAGCTTTAATTCCATGTCTGATAGCTATGAGGCCTTTTTCAGTAGTGTACCCCTCAAAGTGAACTTTTAGCAGATATACAGGTAGTTGACATGTCCAGTGGTGGAAAAACAGTTCTCCATCTAAAATGGTTTTAAGGAACATACAGTGGGACAAAAACGTATTTAGTTAGCCACCAATTGTGCACGTTCTCACACTTAAAAAGATGACACAGGCCTGTAATTCTCATCATAGGTGAACTTCAACTATGAGAGACCGAATGAGAAAAACAAATCCAGAAAATCACATTGTCTGATTTTTAAAGAATTTATTTGCAAATTATGGTGGAAAATAATTATTTGGTCACCTACAAAAAAAGCAAGATTTCTGGCTCTCACAGACCTGTAACTTCTTCTTTAAGAGGCTCCTCTGTCCTCCACTCGTTATCTGTATTAATGTCACCTGTTTGAACTCATTATCAGTATAAAAGACACCTGTCCACAACCTCAAACAGTTAGACTCCAAACTCCACTATGGCCAGGACCAAAGAGCTGTCAAAGGACACCAGAAACAAAATTGTAGACCTGCACCAGGCTGGGAAGACTGAATCTGCAATAGGTAAGCAGCTTGGTGTGAAGAAATCCACTGTGGGAGCAATTATTAGAAAATGGAAGACATACAAGACCACTGATAATCTCCCTCGATATGGGGCTCCACGCAAGATCTCACCCCGTGGGGTCAAAATGATCACAAGAACGGTGAGCAAAAATCCCAGAGCCACATGGGGGGACCTAGTGAATGACCTGCAGAAAGCTGGGACCAAAGTAACAAAGGCTACCATCAGTAACACACTACGCCGCCAGGGACTCAAATCCTGCAGTGCCAGACGTGTCCCCCTGCTTCAGCCAGTACTTGTCCGGGCCCGTCTGAAGTTTGCTAGAGAGCATTTGGTTGATCCACAAGAGGATTGGGAGAATGTCATATGGTCAGATGAAACCAAAATAGAACTTTTTGGTAAAAACTCAACTTATCGTGTTTGGAGGAGAAAGAATGATGAGTTACATCCAAAGAACACTATACCTACTGTGAAGCATGGGGGTGGAAACATCATGGTTTGGGGTTGTTTTTCTGCAAAGGGACCAGGACGACTGATCCATGTAAAGGAAAGAATGAATGGGGTCATGCATTGTGATATTTTGAGTAAAAACCTCCTTCCATCAGCAAGGGCATTGAAGATGAAACGTGGCTGGGTATTTCAGCATGACAATGATCCCAAACACACTGCCCGGGCAACGAAGAAGTGACTTCGTTAGAAGTATTTAAATGTCCTGGAGTGGCCTAGCCAGTCTCCAGATCTCAACCCCATAGAAAATCTTTGGAGGGAGTTGAAAATCCGTGTTGCCCAGCAACAGCCCCAAATCATCACTGCTCTAGAGGAAATTACAGCCTCTCTCCATCTTTTTTTAAGTGGAACTTTTGCAAATGGGGGGGGGTGACTAATACTTTTTTGCTCCACTGTATTTCTTTTTAAAAATTATTATTATGAATGCATCTTTTATGACCTTATATTAACTTACATGGAATATTCATATATATATATATATATATATTATTATTATTTTTATTTATTTATTTATTTTTTTTTAATTGACACACCACAGGACCATTTAAAAACTAATTAAAAAAAAAAAACTAATCAGTAAAACATTTTCACTCTTTACAGGGCCTAAGATATAAATTTATAAATTTATTTAAACAAGCACAACAATTCACAATATACAACATTTATTTATTTATTTACTCACTTAATAACTTAATTACATAGACATGTTATGCATCTCCTAGGAAAATGGGCCAAAAATATTCATCCAAAATGACTCATCTTGCACACTAGGGCTTTTGTATGTTTTATTCAATAAAATGCTTTCTAGAATAAGAGCTCCTCCATCTTATTCATAAATAGCGTTTGCCATCAGCTAGCAATAGCATGTAGCAAATTACGAGTTCAGTATTTTATTAGTAGCACTAGTGATTAAAGCTAATCTCTACAACTGTGCTCTCTGGTTGTACTGATGCACCTCTTTTATAGCCGGTTTCGTTGCAATAGCAAGCCGCTATAACATCTGGCATTGGCTATTACAACCCAGTTGAGCCCAGCCCAGCCCTTGATACTATACTGTTCTGTGCTCTGTGCAGTTGCTACCACTTTCAGCTGAGTCATCGTCCATATCACCAGGGTGATTAGACAAAGTGCTTCAGCCTTACACTCAAAGATCAGAAGAAGAGGAAGTGCTCTTGCTCAGTGCCCATCTATCTATCACTGTAATTCTTTCCATCTCATTCATTGTCTTGCTTTAGGCAGCAACTTATGGATTTATGATTGTACACTTTTCTTTATGTCTGAAAGCGCAGTTAAATAACTCGAAACCATGTCAAACCTAGTGCTCTTGAGGTCTTTTATTTGATCTTTCTTTCAAATGTTAATGTTGTCACCTCTCACTGGTTTAACAAAGAACATTTAGCCATTCAAAGGGCAGTAGGAACACCTGTTTCAGATAAATGCTGGGATCTGTATGTTGTTGTTGAGAAAAGAGAGGAATGGCACGGGAGTGCCATACTTTCACTGGCCCTGTGAATTATTTAACCACCCACTATAAATCTTTCATTTGATGAGAGCAGTAATATAGTGTGCTTAGGCAGGAAGTTATACTCCTGTGCCCCACCCTGCAAATTCTGCTCAGAATATCAGCCTCGCTGTAATAATGGATAAAAGCACCTTATTAGGCAATCGCTGCCTAGTTTCACGACTTTAATTATAACCGTGTGACCCAACATTTTACCCCTGGTGATATTTTTCCCCCCTGGATTTCGAATGCAAAGCCACTGTTAGAGATTGTTATGGATATTGAAATAACACTATGCAATCTCCTTAGGACTTTTCCATTGCAGCACTGCGGTCTCAAACCTTTACCATATCAACCCACTTCTCCTCAGTGATCTGAGAAAAATAGTCCCTGCTGAGAGATTTGGGTCTCTTTCTGCTGTACATAGTCTGCAGTGGTCAACCGCTCCATTAGGGAGAAGGCTCTCAGCCGCACCGCAGAGAAAACGCCTGCGCTAGCAACTGGCATTCTGCATTATCAGTGAATTTCAGCAAACAGTTAGAACTCTGCAATATTAGTGGCCTCAACTAGCATCTTGGATCATCTGTGAATTTCAGTTGGGATGTGATTTTTAGCCAGAACCAGAAGTATTCTGCAGTAGGATAACTGCTACTTTTTGATATATCAGCAAAAGAGCATTAGCACATATTTGGTTATATTAAGTCATTTCAAGCAGTGTTATTTTGTTATTATACATATACTTTTATAGTATTTTTTTAATGTTTTGAATTACCTTTTATTTTTTACATTTTCAGTTTTCATTTTAATTTTAGTTTAATTTTAGTCATTTTGTTGTATTCTTTTGTCATTTAAAAAAAAAAAAACATATATATTTCTAAATAGTTTTCATTTACTTTTATCAGTACTTCAACCTGGTTATTTTATTTTATTAATTGCCATGGCAATATTTCTAATATTTACATTTTATTTCAGCTTTTTTAATTTCTTTTTTTCAGTTAATGAAATTGAATTTTAAAAGTTTAAATTGATTCAAATCTGATTGGAGTGTTGCTCCTGGATCAACAAAGATGTTGATCCAGGAACATGTACTTGGTGAAATAACGTTCACCACATGAGCAACCAGTCTCCCTATAGCATGCACATACACTTATGAACACAAATACAAGCTCCAGTTTTTTTTTTTTGTAAAACAGATTGACCATGCTGTTCTGTTATTCACAAAATAATTTACACAGTCGCCTTTTATATATTTTTATTTTTTTTATATGAAGCTAAATATTGAAAACTCCTATCTTCGTGCTTAGTGCCAAAGCTCACGTGATTGCCGCCGGCTCGCCATGCAGTAAGTCGTGCCGTGTACCAACTGCTTTGACAAGATTATCAGGATTACTGACTCGTAATGTGTGCAAGAGCTCATGAACGTCTAAACTCACGTAGTGTATGCCCAGCCATGGTTAACAATAACAACAGGAATATTAAGTCTTTTAAGAGGAAAGCTTGAAGATATTGAAATAAAATAAATAAATAATAAAAGAAATGCTGACTTGCATTGGTCAGCTTTACTGGGTTATGAACAAATAGAGAACAGTGGTTCTCTGAATACCAGAAGTGACCTGTAGTTAGCTGTTAAATAATTCATTGAATGACTTTGGTCAGCAGTTATTGTTCTCCATGTCTCTGAGTCACTAGTTGGCAGACCACTTAGAAAAAAAGAATGGCAAATCAGGGCAATGCAAATGTCTTTTTCTTCTCATGTTTATATGTTGGACTGGCTTCTTGCACTCACTGAAGATTCCTCATTCTAATGTGTGGCGTTCTTCTTTTTTGACAGTCCCTGTTGAGTATCCCTGGCTCGCCCTTCATGTCCCGCCGCAGCAGTATATTCAGCTTCAAGGGCTCGGAGAACGAGTTTGCCGACGATGAGCACAGCACGGTCGAGGAGAGTGAAGACCGGCGTGGCTCCCTCTTTGTCCCATATAGGCGCAGCAGTTACAGCGGCTACAGCCAGGGTTCCTCACGCATTAACCCCCTGGCACCCCACCCAGGCTGCAAGAGAAACAGCACGGTGGACTGCAATGGCGTGGTGTCTCTGATCGGGCCTGGGCCCGGCCGGCTACTGCCTGAGGTGAAAATAGATAAGGCAGCTTCTGATGACAGTGTAAGGACGTCCACAGGGGGCAGGTTCAGGGTATAGGCATGACAAAAGTGGCCGATTATGATTCCAGTTCAGATTTTTCCGCTCTCTTTCCCTTTTCGTTTACCGCATTTTGACAGTTTCTAGTCTGTCTATTCTTTCAAAAAGATTCCTTTTTCCTCCCTTTCTTGTCTCTTTTCTCCTTATTTCATGCAAGTCTTGATTAACACTCCCTGCCAGTGCTCTCCCTCTGTGAATGGCATGGCCAATCAAAAAAAAAAACGAAACAAAAACAATTGGGAGAGTTTTCAAGGGGTCCCTTTGTGCATAATAATGTCCGTCTTTAAAATAACTTATCATGAAATACCTCCCCTCTCAACCTAATTTATATACTAATTACATTATCACATTAAATAAGGTACCTGCAATATTCAAGTCACATTTAACCCACACCTTCATGTCAGCCAACTTCAAATTTGTCATTTTATTTTTTTCTACATATGTAATGTTTTCCACCTCGATTTCTCAGAATTTCACTCTGTTCCCTTCCAAAAAAAAAGTGTGATGCAAGAAAAACCTATCCTTACCTTTCTAATAACTGCATTCTGCCTCATTTTAGTTAGCATGGTGGATTGACATCCTTATACTCTCTTTGCCTTCTCCTCCTGTGTGAGAAGCATGATCTCGGGCCCAGTTTTCACCCAGCTGTACAGCATGTTGTTTCATTGAACCAAACATGCAGCCTTCCCCAAGTAATTGCAATGTAAAATCTAGATGAAATTGCTGTGAATTTGAAAGGAACAGTAAAGAGAAACTGATGAACACTAGCCCCTTTCACATGGCATTCTGGTAAATTACTGTAAATTTACCAAAATGATTTTCCGGTAAATAAACAAATATGCTGTTCACACAAGCACAGTAAGATACCATTTACACATCAGAACCAAAATATCTTTAAACTCTGTAATGACCTTTAAATGCTGAGCCGATCATCCACCTATATGAGGAAAAGCACTTTAGTTTCATTTTAGTTAAAAAGTGTTTCTTCTGAGTGACAGGCGTAAGGGGATGATCACACAGAACATGGTTTTGCTCTTAAAAACACAAGAAGCATTATAGTTTAGCATTTATACTTTAATACGGCTGTTACTATAGTATGCAATAACTGCGGAACCTCAGCACTGATGAAAAGAAGGCATGATCTCGACCACGAGATGCGGCGCATTGGTCAGATGGGTGTCCAACATATGTTTGCATAGAAAAACAATTAAAGTTAGGGTCATTTCGGATAGGCTAGCAATTGGAAGCGAGCTTTGAAATCATAAGATACCACCCTCCCTTTAGAGCGCTCTTCAAAGCCACGGCTCCTCCAAAACACATGAACATGCACAGCCAGAGCAGAGTCTGCAAAGCATTACATTTCCTTACATGTTTCAAAGCTCATAATATTACAATAATAATGAACGTAAAGCAAAGCACCTGACTGTTGCTGATTAATTTCAGCTTTGATAGGGTTGCCATAAAAAGGTTTTTTTGGTTTTCATCCTGAGACTTCCACAGAAGATATATGATTGCTATCAGGATGAGAAGTTTCAACCAGTATAATAAAATTTGTTTATGAAAAACATTGCCTACCCTACCTTTAAAAGCAGCAGATCTTACCATGAACAGCTCTGGCAGAGCTTTATGATTGGCCCAAAGCAAACTTCTCATGTCAGCGCATTCTGACCTTGTTCGTGCTCGTACTGATAATCTTCATTCTTTGTTCACACACAGCATCATACGAGTAATATACTTCTAATTGTATAGCTTCCCATTGTGGGAAATTTCCAAAACTGATTTACAGGTATTTTTTAAAAAGGTCCTATTCACTCATGATCTCTTGACGGTAATTTACTGGTAATTTACCAGTAAAGACTTTATGTCTGAAAGGGGCTATTGTCTTGACCAACACCCATAAAACTAAGTGAATTGATATTCAAGAGATTTTTCTAATGGCAGTGAAAACAGGGCCTTAAACATTGTGTAAACATTGTCTTCTTGCATGATGATATTCTATGGAGGACAAGTAGGCAACCTTTTTAGCAGCTGGAAGTGATGAATGAATGCTTTTGTAATTTAAGTAAAAAAAAAAAAAAAAAATAGGTATCTTTCATTCACAATCTCAGATATCATAGAGTTAACTGTTATGGACCCAAAAAACAGTTATGGAACTACACAAGAGTAACAATGATTGAATTGCCATTTTTTGGGTGAATTATTCCTTTAAGACAGTGGTTCTTGATTTTTTACCTCGAGGCCCCTCACTGTCCACAACAGTATTCAAAAGAAATCACACTTTTACAATTATAATAGTGGAGTAGTTCATATAGCGAGAACCCTGGTTCTTCAAAGGAAAAAAAAAGTTGTTGAGGAGGTAAATTAAAATTATAAATAATATCTTGATTTTTTGAGTTGTTTTAGCATATTTTTCTGCTTGTTTTGTCTTATTTTAAAACATTTAAGAAACCTTGAGGCCTCTTTAGAGGGCTTCAGCCTCTTGGTTGAGAACCACTGCTTAATGCTTCAATTGTTTTTACTTTGGTCTAGTGTTTGAAAGTCAAGGATGGAAATCTTTATTTTAAATTGTGGGTTATGAATTAATATTCATTCATATGAATATGAATGACTTTGCAGATTATGTAGCTACTTACTGTTGGGTGTCTGTAAGGGAAGCTATGGTAGTTCCATATGCTGTTGTCTTGCAAGAAACAAATTGTATTCTATTAAAGCTAGTCATTTGCTTGAACTCAATTTGAGAGGTATTTACTGTAGGTGATTTAGAGAGAGAATCCACTATAGAAATATGTCGGACAATTCAGCAGTGGCTGAATGAAACAGTGCAGTTGAGTATGAGTTTGGGCTTCTGTTTTTGTCAGCATGTGCATGTGCGTTGACATAAGTTACATGGTTCTTGAAAAAAAAATCTGATCCCTGATTGATCTTTGTTTTTCTTCACCTCATGTCATTCCTGTCCTCAGACCACAGAGGTGGAGGGGAAGAGAAAACACTCAGGTTCTCTTATGGTGTCAGTGGACCAACTCAATACTTCCTTTAGCCGGAAAGAGCGAGCCAATAGTGCAATGACTGTTGTAACTAACACGCTGGTAGAAGGTATAGTGTAATATCTATTTATCTATCTATCTATCTATCTATCTGCTTGTCTGTCAGTTTGTCTGTCTATCTGCTTTGAATATTTTTTTCATACTCTCTTCTCCTTTTTCTTTTTGTCCCCACAGAGCTAGAGGAGTCTCAGAGAAAATGTCCGCCCTGCTGGTATAAGTTTTCCAACACATTCTTGATATGGGAATGCTGTCCACTCTGGATAAAAATAAAAGAGATAGTCAACCTCATAGTGATGGATCCATTTGTAGACCTGGCTATAACTATTTGCATCGTGCTAAACACAGTCTTCATGGCCATGGAGCATTATCCTATGACACCACACTTCGAGGAGGTGCTTTCTGTCGGAAATCTGGTAAGAAGATGGAGATGAATGTCTTTGACCGTTTTACATCTTTAGAAACACCTAGAACATGACACAACAATTTTTTTTTTTTTTTAAATTTGCAGACCATTTTTCCCACTCTGTTTTTTGCATTTTAGCCACAAAAACTTAAAGTGGCCATTCATACAGGACTAGTATTAAGAAACAGTAACTGTGAAACTGAGTGCAGGGTTATTGATTTTTGAATTATTTGAATTATATTTGAATTCTTTTGTTTGTCTTTTATATACCTCATATACAGTATATAGGTTTAACTGGTTGGCATATCATGTAATTAATTTGATTGCCTTTTTAAATCAATTGACAGCCCTAAACTCAATGTTGTCCTTTCTCAGTCCTAACATCTTCTCATTTCTGTAATGAGCAGCTACACTGGACCCTGTCCCACATTTCCATTTTAAGTTATGTCTCTGGCAGTGCAGCACTGATTTCTACTCCTCAATATATGATGGACCTACATTGAAAATGCACCCTGCATTAAACCAAACTTCCGCCATCGCTCCACTCTCTAGTATCTTCCACAACCCATCCCTTCCTTCTCACATTTCAATTCAGTGGTCTCACAGTATTCATGCTTCCAATACTGAGGAATTGAGAGATATATATGTGGGCACTTGTACAGGAAGCAAAACATTTAAAGACCTATTTGACAGTTCAGCATATATTTATTGAAAAATATTTAAGGAAAGTTCAAATCTGGTGTTTGCAATAGAGGATTCCAGTAAATACTAGCTGGTAATTACCACTAAATAAACCCTAATATTATCTAAGTTACTAGTTTCTGTGGGCAATATACTATTTATCTACAATGTAACATAGAATTTTCCATCAACATTGTTGTTGAGGTCATCCTAATGACATTTTTCTTTGTCTATTTTTTTTAACCTCAGGTGTTCACAGGTATCTTCACAGCCGAAATGTTTGCAAAGTTGATAGCCATGGATCCATACTACTACTTTCAGGAGGGCTGGAATATCTTTGATGGCTTCATTGTGAGCCTGAGTTTGGTGGAACTGGGGCTAGCAGATGTAGAGGGACTGTCTGTGCTCAGATCCTTCAGATTGGTGCGTCCATGAACATGTTTTTGTATGATAGATAGTACCAAGTTGTATTAGATTTGCAAGTGTCACTAGTGCCTTTTGCGTTATTGTTTTATGTAGGGATGTCAAAAGTACCAGTACAACAGTACTGTTTGTTAATATTTATGTAAATATTTGCACATGGTATCAACAATAGTGATATTTTACTGGTATTGGTATCAGCTGCTGACATTTTGATATGCCATCCATAGTTGTATATATACTCAACTATTCGAAAGTTTGGGGTCAGCAAGATTTTTTAATTTTTTCAAGAAATTAATACTTTTATTCAGCAAGGACACATAAAAAATGATCAAAAGTGAGAGTAAATACATGTTTAAGGTTGCAAAAAATTCTATTTAAAAAAAATGCTGCTCTTTTCTGTTCAACTTTCTATTCATTAAAAACCCTAAAAAAAAGTCTTACATTTTCCACAAAATATTAAGCAGCAGTTTTTAGTATTGAGATTAGTTTCTTCAGGCATCAAATTAGCATATTAAAATCTGCAGAATCTTTTGAAACTGAAGACTGGACTAATAAAATCACAGAAATAAATTGGATTTTAAAATTTAACAACTGCTGCAATAATATTTCACTACTGTTTTTGCTATATTTTTGATCAAATAAATTGAGCCTTGGTGAGCATAAGATACTTCTTTCAAAAACATTAAAAAAAATTCTTTCCATCCCCAAATTTTTGGGTAGTGTACAATATCTCATATTTTCTGATTCCAATCCTTTTATGAATCCCAAACTTCTCTCTCATACAGCTGAGGGTGTTTAAGCTGGCTAAATCATGGCCCACTCTGAACATGCTGATAAAGATCATTGGTAACTCTGTGGGAGCTTTGGGAAACCTGACCCTGGTGCTGGCCATCATCGTCTTCATCTTTGCTGTGGTGGGCATGCAGCTGTTTGGGAAGAGCTATAAAGACTGTGTGTGTAAGATCGCGGAAAGCTGTGAGCTGCCCCGCTGGCACATGAACGACTTTTTCCACTCCTTTCTTATTGTGTTCCGGGTACTGTGTGGAGAATGGATCGAGACCATGTGGGACTGTATGGAGGTGGCAGGACAAACAATGTGCCTCACTGTATTCATGATGGTGATGGTCATTGGAAACTTGGTGGTGAGTTTTAAAGTTTCCCATGTTGGAGTTCTTTCTGCTTCTTTGTCCGTATTTGCTCCTTCATTGTAAGAAATGTTGGTTATCCTATGTCATTTTGTGGTTCAGAAGGATGTTGGGCCTCATTGGCGTTTGCACATTGTTGAAATAATGACACATGGATTTTAAAGTCTTCAAAAAAGGGTGCATCCAGGATGCATTGTGGCCACATAAGGGAACATCTTGAGCATGGTTGAACCAGAAAATGACAAATGGGACAGCCTATGGTCTTGTGGACTTCAAGTCTACATCAAGTGCAGCACATGAAAAAGCTAAAATGATCATCTTTCTCTTGATCAGGTGCTGAACTTGTTCTTGGCCTTGCTGCTCAGCTCTTTCAGTGCTGATAATCTGGCAGCCACAGATGATGACGGTGAGATGAACAACCTGCAGATTTCAGTGATCCGCATTAAAAAGGGTATTGCTTGGTTCAAAATTCACGTACGTCTCCTGGTGGCCCACATCCTGAAGAAGAAACCTTTGGAAGACGAAGACAAACCTCTTGATGACATGTATGACAAAAAGCTCAACCTCATGGGGAACCACACTGGTGTGGACATCAAATGTGGTGATCTGATTTACCCCAAGAATGGTAATGGCACCACAAGCGGCATTGGTAGCAGCGTAGGAAAGTACATGATTGATGAGGAGCCCATGTCCTTCATACACAACCCCAACCTAACGGTACGGGTTCCCATCGCTGTGGGAGAGTCGGACTTTGAGAACCTCAACACAGAGGACTTCAGCAGTGAGTCGGATGTGGAAAATAGCAAAGATGTGAGTATCTATAAAAAAGAATTCAAAGTCAATTCACTTGGCGCCATATTTACTAGGCCTCTTGGAAGCTATTTCGGGCGTGCGAGACCAACTCCTATGATTTTGGCATATATTCAGTCTTTGGTATTAAGCACAGGTTGAAGTGAATGATGAATGGTTGTCATGGCAATAGCAACATTTAAGGCAGCTCTACAACACCAAAGCAGCATCAGAAGCACCTCTGATACTAGGTGGTGATACAGAGGTGGGTCAGAGCTAGCATATTTTAATGCAACTTTTAATTTAATGAAAGAGAAACTCTGTTTGAATTTAAAATATTCTACAATCTCAGAGTAAAACTTTAGATTATTTTGATGTAAATATCCTTGTTTAAAAAAAATAGAAAAAAGAAAATGATTCTGTTTTGATGACTTGTGATTCAGATATTGAAACTAAGCAGGTGCTGAGGTTATTGTAAAAAAATATTAGGCAGAAGTAAAGCAGTGGAAAATTGTATGTAGCCCATACAGTATTCTTTGAGGAATTGAAAATGGCTTACTACTGCTTACTGTACAGAATTCTCAAAGATCATCATTTTGAGTCCATGTTGCTTTTTGCATCATTATACTTCAGAAACAGTCGACTTTCTCTTCCTGGTAAAAAAAATGGTTCTGTAACATTCAGTCGCATCACTTTATATATTTCCTGAGGCCATTATAGGGTTTTTGATTAAAGATGACTTATTTATTAATAAAATGACAAAAGAAGGCTCCTTGAGTCAGTAGAGGATGACTTCTCAAATAAATATCGATTAACAGGATTGCATTAAAATGTACAGCAGACTATTCATTTTTATTTTATATTTGATACTTTGGGAACTTAATGCATTATGTTTCAATTTAATTAATCAAATGATGAGAAACTTGAATAAAAGGGAGTGTGATCAGATTATGACAGTATGTGTTTGTAGAGCCTGACTAGATGAAGTCAGTATCGTAGTTGATTACGGGCTGTAGATTACAGCAGTATGGGTGGATTAAGGCTTTGCAGGCAGTATAAGAATGTTGAGTTGTGCTATTCCTGTGATTTATTGCCTTGCTGCTTCTGCTGAGTGCTGAGCCACTCAGCCAAAGAATAGATGCAGTCCACCAGATGATGTAATGTTTTTCCTTTGTATGTGAGTGTGTGCTTGTACACATGCATGTGCAAGTTTCAGTAAAAATTAGTTCATTTATGATGTGTTATACCCATCATAACTAAGAGAAGAGCATAGCTAGCCCCTTAAAGGTATTAAATAGTTTTCTGTTGTATGTGCATATTAGCATGCTACCAGGGAGCAGATTGAACCAAAAAAATAAATAATGTCAGCAGTCACTTGTCATCCAAAATCAAATGTAGTTCAACATATGTAGCACATACATTTATACTGACTCTCCTGTCATTGTCCTGTTCTCCATGCAAAGACTGGGTCACCTTGACCCAGTTTAGACGTAACAGATCCAGTACTGCTGAACTACATGTGCTGAACATCTAGCCAGTGGCATTACAGCAGATCATTTTTGTTAGCCAGTCAGAGCAGTGCTGGGTGGGTCTTCATATTTGATTGGCCAGGCTGGGCCAGGGAGGACTGCAGCGGTAGTGTGGAAGGGTTATTTTATGCTTTTGATGCTTCCGACTGCCTGTGTGTGTGTCTGTGTGTGTGTATTAACGATTAGGGTTTTATTAAACAGCTGTGTCATCTCGGCCTCAGGGTCAGGCTTTTCCTGTAGATTTAGGAATGTGTTTGTTTGGGGATATGCATGTGTCTGTGTTTGCATTTAATTATGTATATAGGTGCTTGCAGTAAGAGAGTTTGATGACTCTGCACATGGAATCAAGTTGCTTCCTTTTAATAATATAATATAATATAATATATAATTTTATGTAAGGGATAATTGATAATTGGTCGTTGAATAATTAGAAAAAATAATGCACACCCGAGGCGGTTAATGCAGCCACGTCATGAAGTGGAGTGCATAATTTTTCTAATAATTCAATGGCCTGTAGTCAATTATTCCATTTATGCTATGGTTACCATGCCTCAGGATTGTTCAGATGTCAGGTTTTTTGTGTGTAGGGCTAATTTCTTATGCATCTCATCCAAAGCCTCTGTTGCTAATTAAAAAATGTCATTTTAGAGCAAGTAATGGAGGATTGAGCAATTGGTAAGCAGTTGTTAGAGAGAGAGAGAGAGAGAGAGAGAGAGAGATTAAGCATGTGGAGTCTGTGCATCTTTCAACAGTGATCGGCAGCTGTGTTTTTTAATCTCTACTAATAACGCTAAATAAAAAAAAAAAAGCTGTAAATTTAACTGTTTTAAAAGAACAGCGACGTTACTAGTAGTGTACTATTTGTTCAGACTTTAAATGAATTAGTTTAGGCTTGCTGTTTATAATAAATTTTGTTTATAATGAATTCCACTCTAATTTATGTTTGTTTTATACTTACATTTTTTTATTGCTGTCCTGTTCTGAATAGCATTGAATTTAAAGAATTTGATGTGGAGTGAGAGGAACTAATTTATGCAACAAATGTGCAACAAATGGAACAATAATTTTTTTTCCCTCAACAATGCAATTTGAGCCGCTGCGACTTATTTTTTGTATATTAAATTATATTATATTATTTTACATTATATTATATCAGAAAGAGCTTTATTGCCAAGTATGTTTGCCCAAACAAGGAATTTGCTTTGGCAATAGGATATGTATAATATTATATTAAGTTATTAACTAGGATATGTTGCTCTTTTTGTTTCAGCATTATTATTTTCTGTTGTAAGACAGACGCAAATACAAATGCGCTATACCATAATATGCAACAAAAAGTAAATCAATAGACAACACCTGATTTGCATAAAATACAGCAAAAAGTCATTCATCATTGTCTGATTTGCATATGTAGATGATAGTTTTTAACCTTGTTAATTCAGTTAGTGTTGAGTCAAGGTTAATTGTGTCTTGGGTAGAGTGAATGCTAATTAAGCTAGACACCTAGAAGAGACAGTGAAGGTTAGAGCTAGGACACATGTGACTTCAGTTTATAACTTACTAGTGGAAAAGATTATTTACTCACGTTACTCATGTGCTCGTATCAATTTATATTGTCTCTCACTTTCAGGGATTTCTGTGAACTAACACAGCAGAAGCTTTTTACTAGAGAAAGCATTGATTGGAGAGCTGGATTAGTCGGCATCAGGATAAAAAAAAAATTGTTTGTTCAATTAACTTAATTCGACTTAACTTCCACTGTACAACAAGAATAAAACAAGTTCATTTAAACAAATAATGTATTGTTGAACCAACTAGCAACAGCACATTATTATGCTCCAGACAATTTTGCTTATTATTATTATATACATTAGGATGAGCAATTAAGAAGACACTGATCTCATTACTGACAATTAGCACAGTTTTTGCTCATTGACTGAGGCAAAAGATTAATTTATTTTCATTTTAAAGTGGATTTGACATAAATGGATTTAACAAAATCATTGATTTGTGACAAAATGTTAAAGAATTAAGTTGATTCAGCACATTTTAAGTTTGTTTGAGGGTTCTATTTATCCATAAATAGATAAACTAAAAATGGAAATTAATAAACAAAATGTACATTGATATGTGTTTTTCCAAATAGCTGGATGACACCAGCTCTTCTGAGGGAAGTACCATTGACATAAAACCTGATGAGGAGGAAATGGCTGTAGTGGAGGTCGTAGAGGAGTACTTGGACCCAGAGGCCTGCTGGACTGATGGTGAGAAATGCATGTGTTTTTGATTTTACTGCAAATGTACCTCTTAATTTGTTAAATACTACATACAATGTCTTTATGAGTATTTTGTAGGGCTGTCAATTGAAGTAATTATTTGAATGAATTACAATGAATAAATTAATTGAATATAGATAGATAGATTTAGATTGATGTATATTTATTTTATTCAGTAAAGAACATATTTTACATTTGATTACTTTATCTCAAAACTAGACCTAGCTGAAAAGCACTGTTTATTTCTGTTGTATTTCTGTTGGCTTATTGAATGTTAAAAGCAATAATCTAGCTAGCATACCTTAATGCATGCATTTTTTGAACTTTGCTAATTTAAAACATGATCAAAACATTTATTTTAATAACAAACATTCAAATAAGAGATCAAGTGACAAATATTGTTATCGGAATCTGCCAATCGTTGTTTGTTAAAATCGGTATTGGTATCAGTGCATCCCTATATATATATATATATATATATATCCCTATATATATTTACGACAAGGAATGATACAGTATATATATATATATATATATATATATATAATATACACACTGTATCATCGTCATAATCTGTTTTACCAAGCATTGTGAGTGATGTGTGTTCAGCATATATGTAATGTGTTTTTCAGGCTGTGTGGCACGGTACAAATGTTGTGACGTGCCTATTACTGAGGGCTGGGGGAAGTACTGGTGGTTTCTGAGGAAAACTTGCTACCTTATTGTTGAACACAACTGGTTTGAGACACTCATCATTTTTATGATTCTTCTCAGCTCTGGAGCTCTGGTGAGGTTACACACATGAACACACACTATACAATTATATTTTTTTTAATGTAGAAGCTGATATTATTTGCGACTATTGTCAAAAGTGTGAAGATATAAAGCATTTCCACTGATGCTGTGCACTTTGGTGTTCCATTCATTTTGGTAAAGTGTTTATATATATACCAAATACATGTTTATTGATAGCTAGAAGGCAACATTTAGTCCCAAACTAGCTACCCCCTACTGAGTGACTGTTGAATTTAGGCTAAATTTACTACTAATTTACTATTTTTTCAATAAAATGACAAAAGCAAACAAATATGGGTTTAAATTTTATTTAGATGTCTTTTGATAACAGGGTAACAATTCATATAATATTTAGTCTAACCTTCTGAGGGCAACATTTTCTGAAGTTTAAGGTCCTTTTTTTCCACTTACCATTGTTGAAAGAAAAAAACTGTGCTGAAACACTATGAACTCTTCCACGCATTATTTTGTACCTTATTCATCGAAAGTGATGCAAATAACTCCAATGCATACAGATAAATGAGCCATTTCATCCAGTCTAACAAGCAGTGTAGGCTTCAGAAATATGCCAGTTCATAACTGCTTATGGCATTTTTGAAAGTGATGTAGATTGTACAAAAGCTGAGATTCTCTTGGAAGATACATGGGCACAGTGAAGATTTCTTATCCCTGCACAATGTATATGTGTAAAACTAATGCGCTAGAACGCTAGTGCAGGTAGATTTTAATGTGATTGAGGCTGCATAGCATGCTGTGTGGTATATGATCTATGTAAGTAGCTAATGGCTATCACTATATTGCGCTGAACCGGCCCCTGCACCTCAGCAGTCTGTCTTGGGGCTGCAGTATCTCATGTCTGCTGTTAGGGACTGTAGCCAAATGCTGTAAAAAAAAAAAAAAAAAAAAAAAAAGGCCCCACATGCAGAAGATTCTGCCTCCTCTCTCACAGCTACTGTAAGGGACCATAGCCAAACTCCCACTGAAGCTAAAGTGTGAGCTAATGTAAGTGGAGTTGCAGTGCCACACTTTGGTGAAGTCAGGGACTGAAAGTGAGTGTGGTAAATTCGCAGGTGATAAATCTTCATGAATGTATCAAAGAAAACAATTATTTAAAAGAAAACAATTTTTGCAAACATGCATCATTTTATTAGATTCAGTTACTATAATTGACTCTTGTAATAGTGTCAATTTAAAATATGTGAATATTACAAAAAGTAGAGAAATGAATTGAACATTCAAAAATGATGGCCTAATTAAAAGCTGATATTGAAATATATCATTTTCGCTGTTTTGTTTCTAAGGCATTTGAGGATGTATACATTGAACAGAGGAAAACCATCCAGATCATCTTAGAATATGCAGACAGAGTCTTCACATACATCTTCATCCTGGAAATGTTGCTGAAATGGGTGGCCTATGGGTTCGTCAAATACTTCACCAATGCATGGTGTTGGCTGGACTTCTTCATTGTGGATGTAAGTAACTCATAATAATGTCCATAAATCACAGCTGTTATCCATTGCAAAGCCTCATCATGTGATGCTCTCACAACGTAATTTTCACAGATGGATTATTATGCAGATTTATATTGTAGTTTTGATTATTTCGTGGTGTATTGTTAGTCATTTGGGCGATTGATATGTTTTTCTATTTTATTCCTTTTGGTCCTCATTTGGTCTGCTTTGAGGTCAGTGGTCATTATCTTCAGACTGATCTTAAAATGAGATTTGATCTTTATTGGTAGAGTGCTCGGGTGCTGTGCCAATCACTTTAGTCATTTTATTAGTCATGTTTCCAAAATATGGTAATGCAGAAGAAGTGCAGTTGCCTTGGTATATATATATATATATAGACTGAAAAATGTTTTGGAGAATTGTTTACTGTTGAACAGAAACGGTACAGAAACATTGTTATTAGTAACATTATCTCTTTTAATTAATTTTTTAGATGTAAATTGTAGGTATATAAACTAATTGATCCTGAGTTCGTCTACTTGCAAATTACACTCATGTAAAATGTAAATAGAAGAATATTTTAAATTTTTAAATGTATGATTTTATAGCCATTAACATAATTCACTTAACACCACTGAATATGACTCACTCATTTTGCTTTTTTAGTAATTAAATAATCAAATAGTTAATTCATGCAATCAATAATTCATTTAATTAATGTTTTAATTAATCATTAATCTTCATAGAATGTTACTAATGCTTGCAAAACATTGCTCTTTTCACTTTGAAACGGTGACTTTATCAGAAGAAGGAATTTTCTTGCATTTTTGAAATACTACATAGAAATACGAGGCCATGTTTTTCTATATTAAGCTGCAAAAATTGGTTGTTTGTAAATGGTCGACATAGTATTGATGTCAAAACCTTGAAGACATCAACATGACTGCCCATGTTTACATACATAGCCTGTTTTGGTATACAGCAGTTCGGCAGGGCTGAATTTGTGTTCTATGTGGATGAAAGTCCTAAACGAAAGTTTTTCCAATTGCTAGTTATTGTCCCTGACAGGCACTGTAACCTTGTCTCTCTATAGTGCTGATGGACACAGAGGGCCTGAGAGGGCATAAGAGGGCCGGGAATTGAGGGGCCAGGGTAAGGTCTCTGTTAGGACTCTCTTGTTCTTTTACAGGAGTTCCTCTCTCTCTCTGCCTCCTTACTCTCCCAAACTGCCCTGTTACCCTAATGATTCTCGAATGGTCTCGTGTGTACAGTACACGGTTGGTGTTTGTTCGTATTGTGTGTATTTTGTGTGTACAAAGTACAGTGAATGTGCTTCTAAGTTTGTGCACATCTCTTCTCTAAATGTGTCCCTTCACCTCTGTTTTTTTGTATTTCTCAACCACAAGTTTCCTTCCAGGTTTGCTGTAAGCTGCTTTTCAAGCTTCGTCTGCCTGCGATACCAAAAATGAATCGCACATTAAGATCAAAAGTGCAAACATTTGGGTCGCCCAACTTATACAGTACCTATGACTGGTTAACCCCATGTTTAACCTGAATCTCTCTCCTTCTTTCTCTCTCTGTTGTTGAATACACATATATGCATACATACATGAGCAAACCCTTCTATATGTATGTATATATCTGTTTACTGCCTCTCCAGCTCAGTGTCAACGTAGGGTCCTCTCTCTTTCTCCCTGACGTCCTCCTTGACTCTAACACTTTGGCCCATCTCTTTCTCTCTTCCTCCCTTCCTCTTTCTCTCTTTGTATAGGTGTCTATAGTCAGCCTTATAGCTAATGCGCTGGGCTACTCAGACTTGGGCCCCATAAAGTCCCTGAGGACTTTGAGGGCTCTCAGGCCCCTGAGAGCTTTGTCCCGGTTTGAGGGCATGAGGGTAAGATTCAGGGCTGCCTTATGCATGCCAGTCACTCTGTGACAACACGACTGCATGCCGAAAACCACCATTGTGCAGAAAGCAAAGCCACAGCTACAGAGGAATAAGCAAACCTATCAGGATTCTGGAAATCCAAATGACATTGTTTTGGCTAAGCCTATCCTTCAAGTGCATGTATTTGAAAACTCTCCGCATGGAAAACCTTTTTCAACATTGCGTCATGATGCAGCTGAAATATGAAGATTTAGCCTCCTTTTATTGATTTGTTAGATGTCAGGAAGAATAACGAAATTCATTTTCCATTGAACTGATATTGCAAATAATCTTATAGCAACTTTTGGGGAAACTTATGGTTTTTAGAATAAAGATGAGAGAGGATATTATATGAAGCTGCCTCATCACAACCATTAATTTATTTTGTTTTGTTTTTTTTAATCGGGTTAAGATCGCTACCATTCATGCAACAACATTAGTCGAAGGCCTTTTTGTGATGTTTCAAACATCCAAAAGCCTTAATGGTTCATTGTTTCTCTCAAAGTACTTCTGTCATTTGCTCAAGTCGTCCTCCAGCCTGAACCCCAGTTCCCATGCTCTGTCTTCACCATGCTCTTTTATTCAACCCAATACTTATCCACCGAATCCTGCATCCTTACTCCAGTCATTAGCAAATGCTGTCGGGAAAAAAAAAGACACAGCTTTCCTTTTTCTCAAGCTGTATCATTTATAATGTATCCTGATTAAGCAAGACCTTTGCCTTGAGGTTCAGATGACCATATTTTAGGGTTAAATATCGAGAACATGAGGCAGATAACTTGATTTGATAACTTGACTGTGAGACAGTATGGTTACTCAGGAGTTTTGTGTGAAAAAACCTGGGGCTGTATTCTCAAAACATTTTAAGGCTAAAAGTAGCTCCTAACTTGCCGATTTAGGAGAAACTCTTAAAAATAATGGGCGTGTCCATGTTAAATTTAGGACTCCTAAATTTTTGCTCTAAGAGTATTTCACAAAGTATTTTAGCACTAAAACTAGATCCTAAATCTGAGAAAATTAAGGTATAGTTGCTAAGATCAAATCACAAACAATTCTAAAATGGTTGTTGCTGGCTATCCTCCTCAGCAATCCACCCAAATTCACTGAACACCATTTGCTCAATAGGCAATGGAGCCTTGAGGGATGAGCCTTTTCTTCATAAATACTATAAATATTTTGATTAATATATTTTAATCTGCGATGACATAACATAAAGGTTAATTCATGAACAGGCAAAATGTATTGAATGACGGAGAATGAAACATTGCAGTCAAGTTGAATATAATATCCTATCGTCTGCGCCATTAGTCTTGTGGGCAGCTCAGGTGACCCAAGTTCAAATTCCGACTTGTGGACCTTTCCCGATCCCCATCCCTTCTCTTTTTCACTTCGCTCCCTGTCTACTCATTGTGCTATGCTGATTAGATATTTGAATGTGCTCCTCCAGAACTTTGTTTATAAAATATCATTTGTTGCTTGAATTCTGCAATCTCTTGAGATGAAGACATGTTAGAGGCTGAAAATTAGCAGAACAGATACTTGTTTAATTAATGACACTTAGTCTGCATTTTAAAATATTTATTTGAAATGACAATTTTTATTTTAAAATCTTTATATGAATATGACAACATTTTTATTTTAAAATCTTTATTTGAATATGGCATCATGATACCTTATTCTACAATATTTCTATGAATAAGTCACTGGCAGAGACCCCTCCCCTATCAGCCAATCACTGTGGCCATAGTTAGTAAGGGTGTTGACCAACCCCGCCCTTTTTCTTAGCTTAAGACTTCTTTCTATTCCTCAGTGAAAAAAATTGTCTCAGCAACTTAGTGAAGAGGTTTTAAGAGAAAATTCTTAGCCAAGAACTTTTACTGCTATTTAGGAAGAACTTTTAGAGGTCAGATAAAATGTTTTGTGACTACGGCCCCTGTTTTTCATTTATGTCAAATAATTTTCAGTCCTTTAAGTCTAACTTAGCAAGGAAGAAAAGCAAGATAATTAGACAGTAAAACGGTCACTTAATAGTTTATTGATCAGTGAAATTTAGGATTTGCAACTAGATTTTTTTTTTTTTCTCACTCAGGTACTGAATTACTGTTCTTTGTATCCACTCATAATGTTCATAATCTGGTTTCATCTCTTCGGCATTACATATCATGTAGAATGCATGTTCTTGAAGGTGTAAGCAGAAAGTCATGTTCCCCTCCGTGGTTCTGTCGTAGCTAATCTCTTGAGATTGCATAACCATCTCATTGGTTTATTGGCATCCTTTTGATACGTTTTCTACACTTTGAAAAACAAAAATAAATATGAGTTGCACTAATTTATGAAGGCCGGAACTGAACTTTGAGGACCCTGATTTGTGTAAGGATCATGAATTAATAGGTTTGGGAATCAAAAATCTATTCTAATTCTGGAATCAGACACTCGTAATAAGATAAAAATTATTAATATGATTTCAAACCATTTTCAAGCTCAAGAAGACGTGAAAGAGAACTCAATTCGGCACTCACACAGCACGCTGTTTTCTTTGCACACACATCCAAAGCACATGTACAGAGACCCGCCCCTTATTTAGTGCGCAATGCTAAATGGATTTTTCGTACATGTTTGTTTGCTCTTGAACGCACAAATACACAAAAAATTATGTCAAAATTACATCGGATACAAAGTCTGTTTTGTCTTAATTGAATGTAAACAGTTGAGAAAATGCATGTGTAACTGTATTGGATCCTGCATGAGGTCTTAGTGACTGCAGGCTAATAAACCTTCTGCAGTTTGTGTCATTAACAAAGAAAAAGAAAATCCCTCACTGATCTTGACTGAATAACTTTAATGAGGATTACAATGCAATGTTATTTTACATTTAATTACAAATTCTGTACCTGAACTTGGTTCAGTTGTACTTATTTGTGCTATTGCTAATTTGTTTATTTGTTCTTATTTTATTACTGTTTACTTGTCTTTAGAATGTTTGAATTTTATATTAGTCCAGTTGTTTTTGCTGTGCTATTTTTTTATTTTTATTAAAACCATAGGAAAATGTTAGTGTTGATTATTTTTTGGTAGGCTGCTGATTTTTGTTCATTTGGAAATCAGCTGCAACAAAACATTTTGCCAAAAGACAGAATAAGTATGTTTGACTAAATGTTTTTACCTTACTGGAAGCGAAACTGGGAATCAATAAGAGTCAGAATCAATAAGCAGAAGAAGAATCGGAATCACTAAAATTCAAACGATACCCAACCCTATTATTTAATAAGTTAGTAAGATCATTGACATGACTAATGTACGTATAAGGGGAGGGGGGCGGGGGGATGAGGGGAGGGGGCATGACTGCTGCTAGGATTGACGCCCTGCATGCACTGTTTTGAAATCACCCAACCAGATAGTGTGTGCACCATAAATGTCAACTTTTGTGTGTACCATAAATGAGAGGTGATTGGGAGGGTGGGTGTCTTCCTCTACAACAGTGGTTTTCAGTCCTGGTCCTGGTCCTGGGCTTTGCACATTTTGTATGTCTCTCTTATCTGACGCGTATGACACAGGGCCAGGATTGAAAGCCTCTGCTGTATTTCAAACACAAATTGGATGGCTAGTTTTCTCTTAATATCTGGGTTCCTAATGACACTAAGCAGTGTACTGGTATGGCAAGAGAAAAAAAAATGTTTGGCTGTTCTGTATACAGTATGTAAGCAATAATAAATAAGTGCCAATGGTCTACAAATTTAATTACACATGTCCTCTGAATATTGGCCTTGTTTTGCTTCTGCTTGTTTCTTACTACTTGATACACTGTTGTCAAGTATGAAATTGCTACCCACTCATATTTTTGAAAACACAAAGTACTAATATTTAGTAGAATTCTGGATTCTTTAGATTTTATAGCATTTCATACTAATACTTTTATCCAATTATCTGAATGGGTAACAATATTGACTTATTGGCAAGTTAGTCGTGATAAGCAAATAGAAGCAAAGCATGTGAGGTCCAGCATGCAACTCTCAGACTGAGAGAAATCAGTGCCAAAAAAAAAAAAAAAAACTGCTAAAATTTCACTTCGAATAAAACATTTAATCAAACACTAACAGAAATAGTTTTATTACATTATGTCTCTATAACCATTGTCACTTTAATGATGACTTTGTAGTTATTTTTTAACCTCTAAACAGAAAATGCACATTTATTTATATTTGGGGAATCCGGCCATACTATTTACATATCTTAGTGCTGTTATGTTTAGAATCTGTTAATGTGCAATATATTTGTGTATTTATCTCCATGTTCCTGCACAAAAAATTAACTAAAAAAATTAAAGTTAAAAAAATTAACTGTAATTGACTTTTGAAAAAATCATTATTAAGAGGTCAAAACTGAGTAAATACCACCTCTACCTCCTTAACTTTCTCGTATATTATATTTGCATGCATATACATGCATTGATAATATTGAACAACAAATGCCTATATTACTATTTACTTTTTATTATTAAACATTTGAAAACAAAAACTGGATATTTTTCTAAAAGAGATTTTAGTTTATCTTTTTGATTATGATATAACGTGTAGAGACCTTCTAATATGGAAAATTGGATTGCTTTAAAAAGAGCTTGGAGATGTGCACATTTTATGTTTAACACCTGAACATTAGAATAGCTCAATTTTGCTCTAAAACACTCTTTCTTTATCTCTCCTTTTCTTTTTTTAATTTCTCCCACAAACACTGAAATCCATCCCCCTTCATTGCCCTCTTCCCCCAATCTGTTTTTTTTTCCCCTCTGTAGGTTGTTGTGAATGCTTTAGTGGGTGCCATTCCCTCCATTATGAATGTGCTGTTGGTGTGTTTGATCTTCTGGCTGATCTTCAGTATTATGGGTGTCAACCTGTTTGCTGGGAAGTACTATTACTGCTTCAACGAGACTTCAGAGGAGTATTTTAAACCCGACGTTGTCAACAACAAGACAGAGTGCTTTGCTCTCATCAATGCAAACTACTCAGAAGTTCGCTGGAAGAATGTGAAGATCAACTTCGATAATGTAGGCGCAGGTTACCTGGCACTCTTGCAAGTGGTAAGTCACTTACATGTTTTTGAATATCATGATCCCAGTGCTTGCTCAGTAAACACAAGTGTTTTAATCTGCTCAAATACAGGGGTTGGACAATGAAACTGAAAACACTGGCCAATATAGTGTTGGAGGTTTCTTGCCTGTATATGTGTGGCCTGGGGGCCAATCTTCACTGGTTTTACATTCCATCAGTAAGAGCAGAGTGTGAAGGTTGAATTAGCAGAGCAATATGACAGCTGTACATAAAATATATTTACATGGGATATAATGAGTGACATGTCTTTGTGGTGTATCAAGAGCTATGGTAGTGAGGGTAATGTCGCACGTAAGACGAACCACATCCAACAGGAGTAACTGTCGACACAAGATGAAGCTGTCTGAAAGGGATGTCCAGGTACTATTTTGGATTGTATCCAAAAAACATAAAACCACAGCTGCCCAACTCACTGCAGAATTAAATGTGCACCTCAAATCTCCTGTTTCCATCGAAATGTTCATCGGAAGCTCTACAGAGTCAATGTGCACCAATACACACAGCAAGACTTGTGACACAATGGTTTAATGAACATGAAAGTGAAGTTGAATATCTCCCATGGCCTGCACAGTCACCAGATCTACATATTTTTGAGCCACTTTTGGGTATTTTGGAGGAGCAAGTCAGAAAACGTTTTCCTCCACTAGCATCACATAGTGACCTGGCCACTCTTCTGGAAGAGGAAGGGCTCAAAATACGTCTGGCCACTGTGAAGGACTAGTATCTGTAATTCCCAAAATGAATTGATGCTTTACTGGCTCATACTATACTAATAAATTGTTGTGGTCTAAAACCAGGTGTTTCGGTTTCATTGTCCAACCCTTGTACATTAACTCTTAAGAGAATAAACCCAAGTAACCATTTAAACACATAGTACCCAAGAATAAAACAAGCATATAGATCATTAATTCCTGCTGCTGTGCATGGCTTTGATGGGTTTTTTTCTCTGTATGACCTAGGCCACATTCAAAGGCTGGATGGACATTATGTATGCTGCTGTAGATTCCAGAAAGGTGCAGTATATACAGTTAGACACTATATTGCCTCTGTTTGTCTTTATAGTTTGACACTACTGGCTTTGTTCAAGTGAGTCACTTTGTTTATTGTTGCTTGCAGGTTGAGGACCAGCCCATCTATGAGGACAACATCTACATGTATATTTATTTTGTCATCTTCATAATCTTCGGCTCCTTCTTCACTCTAAATCTATTCATTGGTGTCATCATTGACAACTTTAATCAACAGAAGAAAAAGATAAGTGTTCAGTCTATTTTTCACCCTCTCTGTATTCCATGTTTATCTCCTATTCTCGTCCATATTTCTCTAAGACAAGCTTTTAGTTAAGTGCTTAATGGCGAAAACTCTTGAATAACAACCTTAAGGTGATGATATACGGGCCAACTTTTTTAACACTGTTGCCGGGTAATGATGCTCGGGCACTTTCCCACTGAGAATGGGCAACAAATTTCCATCTAAAGTATCCAGATAGAAATTTGTCGGCCAATCTCAAAGGGAAAGTGCCCAAGCAACATCGCTTAGTGACATTGCCTGGCAACATTGTTAAAAAAAGTTGCCCTGTGTATCATCATCTTTAGTGTGTAACACTGTGGGTCTGTATGGACATGTGCCCCATTTGAGCACATGTGGTTGGACAAGATTGTCAGGTTGTAACCAGTATTTTTTTGTCCCTATACTTTGGAGGTCAGGATATCTTCATGACAGAAGAACAGAAAAAATACTACAATGCCATGAAGAAACTGGGATCAAAGAAGCCACAGAAACCTATCCCTAGACCTCTGGTATGCATTTAGATCTGAGAAATGCCTATCTGGCCATCATTGATTGGTGCATAGCCTTCGACCACTGGCGGCATAATCAAATGTTCACATTCTTTTTAGCAGCAAACATTTGTGATAATAGCAAAAACAGACAATTTAATACAAAATTGACTCATTCCTAAACCACTGCATCCAATTAGTATGATAGAGCACTGTACATTATATTTAACATTTCTTTTTTAAGTTTTATAAGTTAAAGTTTTATTTTGTCTACCTTTAACTACATTTTTAAGCATTAATTAACAGCTATAAATATGTTATTTGTCAGTTTCAAACATTTGTCCATTTTTTTATTTATAACTTTACAATAATTTTTTTCATTTTAATTTGAAGTAACATTCCTAGTCCCCTGTAATAATCTCCATCTCTTCTGTATTTCTTCTTCTTTTCCTTTTCTTACAGAACAAAATCCAGGGGATGGTATTTGACTTTGTCACTCAGCAGGCCTTTGACATTTCCATCATGATGCTCATCTGTCTTAACATGGTAACCATGATGGTGGAAACAGATGATCAGTCAGATGAGACAGAGAACATATTGTACTGGATAAACTTCATATTTATTGTGTCCTTCACTGGCGAGTTTGTCCTGAAACTCTTTGCTCTGCGTCACTACTATTTCACAAACGGTTGGAACATCTTTGACTGCGTTGTCGTTATTCTGTCCATTGTGGGTGAGTGCTGTGTCCAAATGTTATTTTTCTATTTCTTTTTTCTTTTCTTTTTTTATGAGGTATGGACAATTTTGTGATTTGTTTTTCCTCCATTTTTTTAGGCATGTTCCTGGCTGACCTCATTGAGAAGTACTTTGTGTCACCAACTTTGTTCAGGGTAATCCGTCTGGCTCGAATTGGCCGCATCCTCCGTCTAATCAAAGGAGCTAAGGGTATCCGGACATTACTGTTTGCTTTGATGATGTCACTTCCTGCACTGTTCAACATCGGCCTGTTGCTTTTCCTTGTCATGTTCATCTTCTCCATCTTTGGCATGTCTAACTTTGCCTATGTGAAACGAGAAGTAGGAATTGATGACATGTATAACTTTGAAACCTTTGGCAACAGCATGATCTGTCTATTCATGATCACCACGTCTGCTGGCTGGGACGGGCTCTTGGCTCCTATCTTGAACTATCCGCCTGATTGCAACCCAGATAAGGAGAACCCTGGAACCACTGTTAAGGGCGACTGTGGCAATCCCTCGGTCGGAATCTTCTTCTTTGTAATGTACATTATCGTGTCCTTCCTGATTGTGGTGAACATGTACATCGCTATCATCTTGGAGAACTTCAGTGTTGCCACTGAGGAGAGTGCTGATCCACTGTGTGAAGACGACTTTGAGTCCTTCTATGAAATCTGGGAGAAATTCGACCCCGACGCTTCGCAGTTCATCACCTTTGCCAAGCTGCCAGACTTTGCGGATACATTAGAACATCCTCTCCGTGTGCCAAAGCCAAACATCATCGAGCTGATCGCCATGGACATGCCCATGGTGAGTGGCGACCGCATTCACTGCTTGGACATTCTGTTTGCCTTTACTAAGCGTGTGCTAGGCGACAGCGGCGACCTGGATATGATGCGACAGCAAATGGAGGAGCGCTTCGTGGCGGCGAATCCCTCCAAGGTGTCGTACGAGCCCATCACCACCACGCTGCGGCGTAAGCAGGAGGAGGTGTCCGCTGTCATGATCCAGAGGGCATACCGTGCCCACCTGGCGCGCAGAGGCTTCATCTGCAAACGCAGATCTGCCAACAACAAGCTGGAGAACGGAGGGGCCAATCAGGAGAAGAAAGAGGGCACACCTTCCACTGCATCCCTGCCATCCTATGACAGTGTAACCAAGCCCGAGAAGGAGAAGCAGGACGACAACAATGAAGGCAAGGGCCGCAAGGAGAAAGGCCGAAACCAAAAAGACGTCAGGGAATCCAAGTGTTAAAACTGCTGCGATAAAACTCATGGACAGTGATAATGATCATGACGATATTATAACAAAAACTGTCATTTCAAGCGAATGGAAACCCTGATTAAACTATACAGATGTACAGATTAATTTCATTTAAGGGGAAAAAACAAAGCCGAAGTAACACGACAAAAAATTGTTTACAAACGTCACTGGTGTATCGAGGCGAAGAAAAGTGTTGGGGTTCCTCAAAGCTTGAAAACTCTTACAAGTTAAACCAAACATAATCAGCTTCCTGTGTGACACTGTTGCATCAAGACTTGATTTAAACAGAATCAAAAATGAACTTAAAAAGACAGTTACTTGATCAAGTGTATTTTAGAGGGCTATATTGCGCTTCAGTATGGAACTCTTCACCGAGCAGGAATGTGATAATCCAAGGGAAAACTAGGATCGAATCCCATGCTTCTGAACTGCGTCGGCGAACTTTCCATGCAGAAAACAAACACTCATTCATGAACGAATCGGCTTCCCGAACTGGATTGCGAAGGAGTCTGCACTGTTTCATTTCATACGTGTAAGAACTCAACGTTACTGTGAGAGTGAGCAGGATAGACATGAGTGTGAAACAAAACTAAGAGTCTGGCTGATTCCAACGGTCTCTTTGCGTTTGTTAGTGTCGAATATATTTTACATGGTCTTTACATTATTTGAGCGGCAAAAAAGGAGAAATGGGAGGAAAAAATGAATTAACATTTAACATTTTGCCCATGTCACCCTCAGTAACTGTGTCATGATAACTTTGTTATACTTGCATCAAAAGGCTTTTTCTACATGGGCTTTCACACCGATAGGACCGGGGGCAATAACCAGGGGCCCCCAATACACATCTCCAAATGAATAATAAATTATTGTGCTTGTTCAATGCATAGAAATGACTTGCATGATGGCATGTTTTGATCAGAAATTTTGCATGAGTAATCATAGTCCACAAAACACTAATACAGACCACCACAGTGGCTTGATGATGTTTTAGGCTGTCCACTGGCTAAATTTATGACCAGAAATCAAATGTAATTTGATACTGGGAAAACCGAATTGGGCCCAAGATGCTAAACTGCATCTTCTCCTTTACTTAACGTTATGAAATAGATTCTCAAACATTAGGACAGAATTTGGGATTGGCTTCAGATGGTGCAAAATGCCTGTGACTAATCAGTGGCTTACGTACATTGAAACAAATACTAGCATTGTGGCACATTATTGGAGAGGAAGGATACAAGGGACATCCCATTTTTTTGCTGCTCAGGAGATAATGAATGGGAAAACTAAATGTTGGAATGTGTGTGTATGGAGACGGGAGGAAAATGATACAAAAAATAACACTGTAATTCCTAAAGCTTCTTATTTTCTTTGTATGCAGCAATATTGCTTACCTCACCTACGGCACTTCCCGCGCTGCGGGTCATATGGTAGGTGGGTCCAGGGAGGGGCAAGAGGGGTAGGGTGGGGGTCAAAAGTTTTGGGCATTATTAGGGGTGTAGCAAGTTGGTTGGCATTTTTAATCCTCATCAGGGGTCAGATGAGATGAGCTATAACCGTTTTGAGAAAGTGGCAGTTTTTTACTTTAGAAAAATAGAATTATGATACTTTTTCATTTGATTTTTACACGCTATGTTTCTTTGAAGAGTTTTGCAGAGTGTCTGCGTCTAGTCTCGTCCCGGTTTGTCCCGTCGAGGGTCAGTCGGGCGTTTTTATCTGTGTATAAAGCCATCACATCTTCAGCAATGGTTTGATTGTAGCCAGGACTTGTGAGAGACAGCGGGATGGTTGGGCAGTCACAGCTGTTTAAGGAGAAGCCAAAGATGTTTGTCTGATTATTTGGTGCCTGCGATTTGTGTCTGGAAGTTTCTGGAATGTCTCAGGAGTGGAGCGATCCTCTCCTGCTTAACACTTTCAGACAGACTGATGCTTGTTGACTTTCCCCATTATTCTCAGGATACAACACAGATGTATCATGTAACTCTGATGTGATCAGTAAGGGCCTTCAGTAGGTCCAGAGAATGTTTGTAAGATGGGATGGAGCTAAAGCAGGAGCGCTCCCACCGCATTGAACTCTCATGTAGAGAGAAGAGCAGGGCTATCTGACACAGAGCCGAGCTTCGGAGATTTCAGGCCGTAATAAAAGTGTTGCTGTGGCAGTGATGATGAGATGAGACCCAGACTGAGAATACTGATAGTTCTCACCACTGTTCTACAGAGGGCCTTGGTTTTAAATGTGCAGTTATTCGACCCCCTGGTCAGCCTTGTTTTTCATCAGTAGACCACCACACTAATGCCAAATAACCATTCAGCACTGGTCCCACAGCAGCTTACTGTGAGCCGGGCAACTCCACACATCAGAGCGACTACATTTCCAATTTATTTTAGTGATGTCAGCGGTTTTCCCTTACCTATCATCTGATGTCGATGGTCCAGTTGCTGCATGCGAGGGTGTTGACCTGAACTAAAACAAGCAAACAAAAAAAAAACTCTGCTCAGCAAAGCTCAACCATTCTCATTTATGCAGCCATGCAGGCTCAACTGTATAAACAACAACAGCAAAAATAAGCAAATAACAGTTCATACATTCATTTAAAAATGAATGAAAAATCAATTTAAAAAAAATATATTGTACAGTATAGGCTATGTTGTAAGCAGCACAAAATGCTGAAAAGTTAAGAATGAACTTTTTAAGAGACTATAAATAATGTAATATATAATTTTATTTTAACAGCATGCATAGTTTTTTGTAAATACAGAAATACTTTAAAAAAAACTACTGCTATTAATCTAATACTGAAAAATAATTATAACCTTAATAGAATGGCTTCACTCATTGCCCTGGTCTCACTAGGTAGACTGTGACATATTTGTTAGAAGGTGTAGATTTTTTGACACACTTTTCACATTAAAGAGGGAAATCCAATATATGTTCAATGCAAAAAGTATATATAAATCAAGGCATATATAGAGCTATACAACATATGTATTTATGTATACATGTATATGTACATATGTGTATATATATGCACACATATGCATATGTATGTATATATGATATGAGAGCACTGTCCTCCTCTGTGTTGACCTCTGCTTGGAGTTGAGGGGAAGCACTACTGGCTGTCATTTTCTCGCGTTCTTCTTTCTTTTGTGCAATACGTTCGGTGAACGACCAAAACTCTGACCTGGCCCACACAGTGTGCGCTTGTGTGCGTGTTCGAGACGTTTGGGTTTGAGCGAGTGATGTCTGTGTGCGTGCGCGGGTCTAGCTTTCGATGCACGATGATGTACTGGCTGCTCGCTATGTCTTATGTCGCCCGTTTTTTGGGAGGGGAATGCACTACCAGCAATTCATTTGCACCCTGTGTGAATACATCCTACCATCTCCAACTCACATACTACATATGCACTAGACGCCACATGTTCTTCCCCCATAAACCCTGTTTTCATCTCTTGGCTTAATCGGCAAAAGCCATGATCTTTCAGTCCGAGTCTGAGAGAGCGAGTATGTGTGCGTGGGGGGTGGGGGGAGGGGACGAAGTGTGTGTGACAATTCGGTCACTTTAAATGCGTGTGATGCAGTTTGACTTAAGCTTAGCTTGTTCTTCATCTCTTAGATACACAGCAATGCAATTTGCAGTCTTAGGTTTGGTTAGGCTTTATATTATGCTTTTCTTGTCTTTGTATGTTTGTTTAAGGTGCCTTTTGCTGCCAATTTTGTTTGTCAAAAATGTAGATGATGTTGCATAAAATTCTCCTAAACAAGTGGAGCTTGTTTCAAATGAGCACTGGGAGAAAGAACTGAAATAAAGAATGTCTGTGACATCTATTAAAAAGAAAAAAAAGAAAAAGAAAATAAACAAAAAAAAAAATTCAAAATATAAAAAGAAAAAAATCACAAAAAGAGAAAAAAAAGAAAATAAAAAAAGAAAACTTAACTGGCATCAGCCTGACTTCATCATCAGAGATTGTCAAATAGCATGGGGCGGGAAATGGAGTGCGTCGGACACTCGATGAATCTCTTAAAGGTTGAGTCTGTTGAAAGAGAAACAGTTTGCCTTCTGTGCTCAGCTTATGTTAATTTTCAGCCACTTCTTTTTATTTTTCTATAAATACTGATTTCTGTCTATTATTTTGTAGCATGACTGAGATGCTATTTCCTTCATTTGCTGAAAATAATTCAAATGGTTTTTGGTTCATAAAGTTGTTCTTATCTCTTGCCACTGATGTTGGAGAGGAGAGGGTGTGTTGCACAACCACTTGACTTAGTGAGAATCAGTGAAAGATTGTCTTCATTTGAGCACGAAACCTTTTCCAAACAATAAAGCAGCCTTCCAGTTATGCTTGAGTGCTTGTTTTTTTCTTTCTTTCTTTCCTTCCACACTGTACATCCAAGTTAACATTCTTATTTGCATATTTTCAATGCCAATAATATTAGCAGTTTGAACACAGACTGTTAAAATACCAGGCTTTTGTATTCCTCACTGTTCCCGAGCAGACATTTTGGACTATAACGTTAAGAAAAAGACAGTCTCTTCTTCACTCTAGTTAAAGAGTTAGTTCACCCAAAAATTCGGATTAATTCGGATTGTTCCACACCCTTTGTTCATCTTCGGAACACAAATGAAGACATTTTTGATGAAATCCGAGAGCTCTATGACCTCTGATAGACTGCAAAGTTATTACCACTTTTTAATACCCAGAAAGGTGGTTGTTAAAGACATTGTTAAAATAGTCCATGTGACTACTTTACTCAACAGTGTAGGCTCGCAGTGCAGGCTTCCAGGTTCTACATTGGTTCATTTTTGGCCAGCTCACACGCGTGTGGCGTGGTGCTCTAGGCTTACCTGCGATAGTCGGTGTTGACGGTGTTACCAACGTTCAGCCGTAATACCGGTTATGTCACTTGCCAACCGTGGTAACGCCCCTCACCATACCTTTTCATTTTTAATAGTACCAAAATATCATTTAGCTCAGTTAGAAAACAGACACTACAATTAAAAACTGAACGCATCTGCTCAATGCAGCGTGAGCCAAACGAGAGTCGCAGCACAGTCAGATTTCATTTATCACGAGAGTGAGGAGCTGACTGACAAGATGATGGTGATCATTCAAGCAGTTACTCACAGGAATTGTTTTTTGCGCACAAAAAGTATTTTCATCGCTTCATAGCACTAAGGTTGAACCACTGTAGTCACATGGGCTATATTAACAATGTCTTTACTACCTTTTTAGGCCTTGAAATTGGTAATAACTTTGCAGTCTATCAGAGGTCAGAAAGCTCACAGGTGTTTTTCAAAAATATCTTAATTTGCGTTCCGAAGATTGAACGAAGGTCTTACGGGTTTGGAACAACATGAGGGTGAATAATCAATGACAGAAATTTAATTTACGGTGAACTAACTCTTTAATGCGTTGTCCATTACAGGAAAAAAGCAGTAATGCAGCTCGTGAATGTTTCTTGACTATGCCAAGCTCATGAATATTTGGTGAGGAAAAGTTTTGTATTGGTTGTTGCTAAACAACTGCCCGATATGATCTGAAGCTGTAGTGCTTTGGCATTGTAATGTGCAAAAATAAAAATTTATTGGGGTTAGCCAACTTAAAACCCAGGACTAAAAGTGGTGCTAACACAATGACAACTGTTAAATGTTATTTTGCCTGGGGTTAAAAATGGAGTTGAAGATGATAACGGATTTTGAATTGAAAATTCTTTTCTTTTTTATGGAATATTTCTCTTTTGCACATCACAGATAAATGAATTTGCCCTCGTAATCTTTAATAAAAAAAACTTAACCTCCCTCTTACAGCGACATGTCTTCTCTGAAGACTTGTGAACTGGCGTGAGGGTGAAACCGTTTGCTCATATGAGAATACAACAATAGCAAACCACAATGAGCCAATCAATTCCCAATGGACAAATATATATATATATATATATATATATGAAAGTAATCCCTGGAGTTCGCATACATCCTCTGTTCAGGAAACACTGTTCTATGGTGTTGCTGGATGCACACAACATTGACTTTGTATAGGACTGCTGACAAACACTTCTTAAGGTGTCTGTTTCCTGTGTCATTGAAGGGGTTGAGTATGTTCCATTGCTGTGTTCTTATCATGATGAATTGAAGTCTGTGTTGGATGTTAAAGAGCGTTCACAACTCCACCCGTCAACTGTGAGCCAAACAAAGAATCATTATAAAAACGAAAGTCCAAATGTACTTACATCTGGTATTTTTTTTAAAAGAGACAGAGCTTGACTAAAAGAACAGGCAGTGCAATTTTGTAGTAGTTTGAAGTGAAAGATTGAGGGACTAGTCTAGATTTTACTCTCTTTATCAAGTTTCTGGTGCACTTTACCCAGTGATGCAACCAATTACTGGGAAATTTGTGTAACTGCTAAATATTTCAACTTTAAATATGTGACTGAAATCAGCAGATGTTTGAACCTGACAGGGCCAAAATGTTGGGAAGCATTTGATGACACACTCACTTTAAATGTTTATCTTCTGTTGTGTTCCACAGAAGAAAGAAAAGCAGTGATGTGACGGTTTGTAAATGGTTACAGAATTTTAATTTCTGTAGAGCAGAAGTGAGCAGCTGAAGTGGGAATATCATCCTCAGGAGACAAATAATACAACAACGTACTTCTGCAGATACTAAATAATCAGTCACTCTATATGTTATATCTTGATGTTCACCTTCACATATGTCTCTTTTTATCACTGATTGTCTTGCAGATGCATAAATGCTTGATTATTTTTTATTATGTTGAATAAAAGAGAGTGAAATGCTGGGAAAGATTTAATCCCAGGGTGCTTTGTTGGTTATCAATAAGGATGTATCTAAATCAGAATTTGAAAATATAAATGTATGGGTCACTTCAATGTATAGGCCGAGATGAAAGACCCAATTCATTAGTCTGAGATTAAACAGCTCACACTGAGGCAAGAACAGTATTGAAACTTCTGAAAAACAAAGCGCTGAGGGCTGTGTGTGCTGGGAGGTGGGGGGTGGACAGAGAGAATAGAGCATCTGTCACACTCTGCTGCACAGTGACTGCAGGGAGCTGTTTTGGGTGGGGGTCGCCATAAGGAAGAAGTGGAGAGTCAAAAGTCAGCATCTGTGTTTTGTGTTTAGTTTGAGAGTGTTGAAGAATATGTGGGGGGAAAATGACAGAAGGAACATTTTATGATTTTCAGAATTGTTTAAACGGGTGGCCACTAGAGGGCAACACACAAATAATACCCTGTATGTATTTTGAATGAGCATAAAATTGTACTACAATAAAGAAAATGAGAAAATATAGAATCAAGTTTGAAAACATTTTTTCACTTCATCATTGAATTACATCTGTACACTGTTTTCATTAAAGAACAAACAAAATATTGATTAAAAAAGAAATGTAAGAAAGAAAGAAACACAAAATCACCTTGACCTTTTCCTTTTTAAAGATCGTGAAATTGAAGGGCTTATATAGAGACACATCTGCGCTGCCATGAGGTTGTGATTTTCTGTTGGGAGTTGCAGACCATGATATGTGAATGTCCTTCCGCACACGAAACAAGGTGACCTAACGGCACCAGCTGTGCATCTGGCCCTTATGGAACCACAGTGCTTATGCATATTCAAGTGTAAATACTGTTTACTGTAAAGCTTGTAAAAGCCTTTAATATTGGCAGATTGTGGAATAATTAAATCATTGTGTATTTGAGGACTGCATATATTCCTGAATTTTTATATGAGTATCACATACATACATATATATATAGAGAGAGAGAAAAAAAATAATACTTTTATTCAGCAAAGATGCATTAATCAAACAAGCAGTAATGACTTTTAAATTATTTCAAATAATTTATTCTTTTGAACTTTCTATTCATCAAAGAATCCTAATTATATATATATATGTATATATATATATATATATATATATATATAAAATGGAAAAATATTTCCATAAAAATATAAAGCATCGCTACCGTTTTCAAAACTGATAATAGCAGGAATCTCGAGCAGTAAATCAGCATATATTGATTTGTGAAGGATCATGTGACACTGAAGTCTGGAGCAATGATGCTGAAAATTCACCTTGGACATCATAGAAATAAAGTATATTTTCAAATATTTTAAAATTATTTTAAATTGCCTTGTTAGATATAACAACATTAGTTATTGATAACCGATAACCCTAACCAGACTTTTGAATGGTAGTGTTTTTTTTTCTTCACAAACTTTACAGTCCTACATAGGATATATTCGTTTTTATGCAAAATGCACAAAAAAAAAAGAAGCAAATTCTGTGTCGGTACAATAGTTTTTATTTTGTGTATTTTTTTTTTCTTGAGGTAGACATTTAGACATATAATACACAATTGCATACTCTGAACATACAGCAATGTAACAGTGAGGTAGATGAAAATTGTAATAACATGACTTTGTCCCATATACTGCATTTGTGAGTGTTCAAATAAAAATTCAAATTTAAATATTAACTAGACTGTCATTTCATTTCGGTTTGTACATTTCAGTTTATGTCCCATTTGCCTCTCCGCAACAAAAGCTCTCTATTCTTTCACATGCCTCATTTAAAACAGAGAAGGGTCAGAGGGTCAGAGGAAAACACATCCAGTGATCAACTCAGGGGGGTGGGACAGCTCTGTGGGTTTCCATAGTAAACGCCACAATAGGTGAATAGTGGAAAAGACTGCGAAGACCCTTTTAGGCTTTTTTTGCAGTAGCCCTGTGAAAGATATATTATGCGTTCTGTATGCTTTGCATTTTAATCATTGAAATACTGTTTGTAAGGTTACAAATAATGATGGACATGACAAAGAAACTACACTAACTACACAATAAAAGACGAAAACATCTGTCAATCTCAATATTCAAACACTAAGTATGGCTTCATTCACAATTCCTGAGGGAAATCAGATTTACATTCAAAGTTTATAGAGGAATCTTAGATAATATTCCTAAAATAAGAGTGTTTTATCCCACTGACTTCAGTGTTGAAGAACATCCATGGCAATTCTTGTACACGTGCTCACTAACAAAATGCATGAAAACCTTATATTACACATATGACATGAAACTTTCGTGTGTGTGCTTTGATGTACCATATTTCTCTTTCTCATTTCCATTCCTCTCTTCAAGTCTTTCTTTGGCTTGGATTTCATTGATTGAAGCGGTGGATTAGTGCTTGCCACCATAATGTGCTTCACTGCACAACATAATTATAGAGAGAGAGAGTAAAAGAGGAAAGGAAGAGTACAAGAAAAGAAAGAGTGATTTCAGGGATATAAAAGAGTGTTTGTGCTACAGGTCACACTGAAGCTGCAGTTAGGAATAATGATAATGTGCATCGATCTTTCCAGTCCGTAATCTGGTCTCATACCGTAATAATATTCGCCCTGATGTTCGATACGTTCAAGTATGGCTATAATCATGTATTAAAAAAAAGGAGTGACTGACTACAGCGAGCAGACTCAGGGATATGTGTACTGTCCCGGACCTCCATAAGACCTTGTCTCCGGAGGCCGTAGGTGACTGCTCTTGCCCACAGAATCGGCCTCGAGGTCGGACGGAGTGGAAAGTCTATCGGGCCTGTAGCTCTGGATGTCCGTCCCACAGCTTTCATTGACATTTCCACCACTGTCACTGTTCTGCCTTTCGCTTTTGTCCCTGATTGTGTAAGGAGACACTCTGGCAGTTTTGGACTGGTCGAAGCCAAACTTCCTGTTGCGTGGGAGTTCAGCAGCGCCGTGGCTGCTGTGAAGAGGTGTGGGGGTGTGTAGGCCCGAGGGCAGCAGAGCAGGGGTGCTGTGGGGGTAACTAGCCGTCAGACCGCATTGCTGGGGATAAGCGTAGCCTGGTGCAGGGGGCAGGTATGCAGACGGCAAGGCAAACGCCGGTGACGGAAGATATGATGGTTTGGGTAGCAGATGTTGGCTGCTGTAGGATGAAGGGTAGTCCTGAGACGTGGGACCGCTGCTGTACTGCTGCTCTGAAAGATCACTTCCGCTCCCCTTTAGTGGGTCTAAACCGGGAGGCCCGTCCGTGCCGTACCCCCCAGGCCACGGCTCCTGGTGATGCTCACTTCTCAGGAAACTCCCATGTTCTGGTAAGGCTGAGTTGAAGGAATACCTCTCTGCATAGCGCTTCAGCAAGCTAGAGGCACTGAGGGCACTGATGTCATCCGTGTAGCCGGAGAACCCTGGACGACTGGGCTGAGGAAATGGGAGGGGCTTAGGGTGAACTGGAGATGATGTGGTGGAGGAGACATCATAGTGTTGCTCCGCCCACTCAGATGACCACTGCATCATTACCACACCTGGAAAACCAAAATTATATATTTTTTCTTTTTTTGCATACTGTACATACTAAAAGAATATTTGATAGCATCTACGTAAAAGGAAAGTTCACAGAAAAACTCAATGCACAATGTTACTATTACATTTTATGCAATATTCTAGAAATGTATAGAAGTTATAGAAAATTCTGAATGGGATTATGGTCTAATTTGTATTCCTCTTTGAGAAATAATGAAAAAGATAGAGGAAGGAGGCATTTAAAGGAACACTTTACATTAAAAAAAAAAAATTTGATTTACAAAAATCCTGCATGATGTTACTATTACTTTTTATTCATCGCTGAGAAATGATGCACAATATAGCAAGAGGAGTTATTTAAAGGGATTGATCACCAAAAAAAATAATAATTCAGAAAATTCTACATGATGTTACTTTAGTTGTTTTATTCATTGTTCACTGTAAAAAAAATACATGATCAAAAAGTCATAACAGCATATGTTTTTACACAAACTTGAAATTACTTTTAAAAATAGAGTTGAATCTCAAATAACTTATCTTGATGAGTTAAAGTTGAAATGAGTTGCCAAGCCAATTTGATTATACTTTAAAACATTTAAGGTGATTTAAAATAAAAAGTTAAATAGAGAAATATCGCAAAAGATAGCTGGAAGAGGCATTTAAAGGGATATTTCACCCCCCAAAAAATGGAATTTTGAAAATTGCACATGATGTTGTAACCTTTTATGCTTTGTTGAGAAATAATGCAAAAGATATCTAGAGGAGATATTCTGCATTATGTTACTATTACTTTTTATTCATCTCTCAGAAATAAAGCACTCGACAGAGAAAGGACAGTTTATCAATGAGAGATAATTAATAAGATCTATCATTTACTCACCCTTATTCCAAACTTGCATGACTTGACATGAGAGTCAGTAAAAGACGACTCATTTTTGAGTAAACTGTTCCTTTAGCTACATTGTGCATTGTTTCTTCACCAGGAATAGAAAATAAAAGCAAAATCAAGTGGTTTAGTGGTTTTGCAAAACCACTTCAAGTTCACAACTGGACTTCAACAAGAATTCACCATATGGATCCGCTTAGTAATCTGGACAAGACGTGATCTATTCTTTACATCTTAATCTGTGCGAGTGTAATCTCAGTAACCTTGCACACATCATCCTCACACATTTTGATGAGGGTAAGACGAATTAAATGAGTGATTGAATGCTGGATTTACAACCAGATATTTATATATATATATATATGTGTGTGTGTGCATGTGTGTCTATTTTCGTGTGCCGTCTGGAAGATGAAGGCAGATTAGAATCGACAGATTAGAGCGAAGTTCTAGAGAGGGTAGGAGACTAAGAGTTTAAGAGCATTTTAAACAAATATACATGAACATTAACACATTATCCAGGGTTCTAGAGAGTTAAGATTCTTCCTAGCTAATCCCAACAAATCCTTGCTAAACACAAATACTCTTGTTCATTTAAAAATATTTAAGACAGAAAACAGTCAAATGCCCTTTTCTCTATGTGAATCTGCTTTTATCTGCCTTTATGTCGCTTCCCTACACTTCCACAGAAGATACAGGATCCCGTCCATAAATATGGCTGCACCCGGAATGCCAAGAATTCAGCCTGGGATCTTTTTACAAAGCACATCCTCTACACACACACACACACACACACACACACACACACACACACACACACACGCGCTCTAGGTTGGACATCATAAGAAGAGTTTTGAAGTCTAGTTTTTTTTTTTTTTTTTTTAAACAAATTAAATGGCTGAAGATCATTTCATTCATTATATTACATGCAAATGTAACATGCATGTAAAATGTAATGCAAATAAGCTTTAGATTAGATGTTGGTCATGCTGTAGTTCAAAATCTGAAATCTAAATATTTTTTAAATCAGTAAAACATAATATTCAAGACTTCTCATTCTTCCTATGATAGTGAAAAGACTAATGAGATGAGAGCTAAGAAACAGCTGGTAAAGTCATTACTCTCTCTGGATACTGCTGAACACACACTTTCCAGCAGAATCGTATCCAAAATACACACACACACACACACACACTCATCTACACATACATATAATAAATATGCAATTTTTGCATTGTGCATAAACTCACCATGCTGTTTTAACCAGAATTCTGTATCAGTGTGTTGTTTTTGATTGTATATATGTTAATGGTGTGCACAAGTCTTTCCACCATTGCTCATAAACACAGATACCTGAAAGAGAGATATATTATTACTTCACTTTGCATGCCACACTTTCCTCAAATTAAAATTGAAAATCTTAAATTCTCACATACCCACACTAACCATACAAACCAATAAGAACAAACAGTAAAATGTGACATTATAATGCATAAACAGAATGCATGCACAACCAAAATAGTTTTTTCTCTCGCACTCTCTTTAATTTCACAAGTTAAAAGGCTATTAATGAGAGGCAGAGATGAAGACAGACTGGTTTTAAACATGTAAACAGATAAAAGCTGTCATTGTATTTCGCATGCACTAAGAAACATACCAGTCCCTCTCTGTGACTCTCCATTGCGCTGTAGCAGTTAGAAGTAAATTCCAAGCTTTACGCTGCCATGCCTCACACTCTTTTTTTGTCTCTCGTCTCTTCTTTTTTTCTTCTTCTATCCAACTCTGCACTACCTCCCTCTGTCCCTGTGACAACAGCCCATGCACAGCCCCTCCCCCACCCAAATCCTCCCCTCCCCCTGCCCTCCCTTTTTGTTGAAAGTATTTAAGCAGAGAGAGAGAAAGAATGGGAATCTCTTTAGGATGTTTTACTGCTAATCAACTGTTTATTTAAAATCTACACATTTGACAGTGTCTTACAAATCATGCACACATGGAGTTTGAGTGTCTTTATATGTATATATATATATATATATATACACACATACATACACACATATATAGTCTAATGTAATAACTTATATTTGTCTAATATATGTCTGTGTATCTGTAGCATATGGGGGCTTTGTTAAACAACCCTTGAGGGGGATAAAAATGATCTGGATATCAAAATAAAACTTCTATCATGTTAACAGCTGAGGGTGCTGTTGGCTGTAACACTATTGCTTAGGTGTTGAAGATCCCTGGAAGGCGAATCACATATAAATGAGCATTGAAGAAGCTTAATGATTTGGTCTACAGCTTTCGTATAATCAAAAATGTCATATTATCATATAATACATTTGCATTATTTTTTATTGAAGTCACAACGTGACATTTAGAACAGCTTGTATTATAGATGTTTTGGCTGTTTTATCATTGCCTAAAGCAGAAATATAGGATGCCATTCATGTCATTACTTTCATTGGGCAGCTTGAAAAAATGAAGTATTTCTTTGTTAAATCCATATATATTTTTATTATTGTTTTTTAAATACTGCTGCTCTCTATTTAAATTTATAGCAATATTAGGTTTTGCAGCAATATTGTTCATGTCCAAAAGAAGTATAAAAGAAGTTTTCCTATTCCTAGTGTTGACGTGACGTCACAAGCAGGAAGGTAATACAATATTTTCCTCCATTGCCCGCCAGTCATTTTTACCAGGTTCGTAGTAAGTAAAGCAGTGATATTAAAAGGCCAAATTCAATATACATCCTAGTTTCACTGTTTTAGTACATTAAGGCACTGTAAGGGTGGGTCGCACTATTCTTTAGCCTAGCGTCGGTTCACCCTCCAGCCCTTTAAAGGGTTAGTTCACTCAAAAATGAAATTTCTGTCATTAATTACTCACCCTCATCTCGTTCTACACCCGCAAGACATTTGTTCATCTTCGGAACACAAATTAAGATATTTTTTGATGAAATCCGATGGCTCAGTGAGGCCTCCATTGCCAGCTAGGTAACACTTTCAGATACCCAGAAGGGTACAAAAAACATAATTAAAACAGTTTTTACCTTAATATTATAAAGCAACGAGAATACTTTTTGTGCGGCTAAAAATTACTGACTTTTCAACAAAATGTAGTGATGGGCAAAACACTGCTTCGAAGCTTTATGAGTTTTGAATCAGTGGTTTGGAGCGTCAAAGTCACGTGATTTCAGTAAACGAGGCCTCGTTACCTTATAAATGCTTCGCAATTTCAACACTTCACGTAACTTTGGCAGTTTGATACGCGAATCGAATCACTGATTCAAATCAAAAGATTCGTAAAGCTTCGATGCAGTGTTTTGAAATCGGCCATCACTAGATATTGTTGAAAAGTCGTTATTTAGTTTTTTTTAGTTTTTTTTTTGGTGTACAAAAAGTATTCTCGTCACTTTATAATATTAAGGTTGAACCACTGTACTCACTCGAATTGTTTTAAATACGTTTTAGTAACTTTTTGGGTGAACTAACCTTTTAATTCTCTTTCTGCGTAGTTGATCAGTTTAAAATTAAGTGGTGCAACACAACTTGATTTAAAACCTAGATCAACAAATCCTTGATTAGTGTTAAACTTTGCTAATTTAATCCTTATTGGTGCAACCCACCCTGTTTTTCATATGAGCTTTTTTTTTAAAAATCGTCCCGTTGTTTTTAGCGTTTGAAGTCACTGCAGGTGCTGTATATGGATCACAAGTGCCTAAAACTTGGATCTTGTTCACATATTTTTGTTTTTAAGATGGGAAATTGACAAGCTTGTGCTGCTGTTGGCTGTTTTGCCATGTAACTGCCATGTGACTCGCCAGTTACGTGACTAAAAACTATGAATTGCCTTTGACAGGTGATTAAATGTCCTTGTAGCAAAGATGGCAGCCTCCAGGTTGTATACTTGCAGTGAATCAGATACAAGCAATTGCCATTGAACTACCTGGGAATGCTAACAACATTTCTTCAGGTAGACTTCTGTGGTTAATACTGTATCACATCTTAGCCATACAAATATATCAATTAATATACTTCAAGTTTAAACACACTCTCAGTTGTTACTGTGATTAACATACTATATGATGTCCTGCCTAACCACTTGCATCAGGTCATTGAAAGCATTACTCTCATGTGCTTATGTACAGTTGTTGTAGATTTCAGCTGATTTTACATTGCTTTCTGTCTTGTTGAAAATATAATAGCTCTTTCAGAATATTTTAGATGTGTGTGTTAAGTAAAACTAAAAACTTTAAAAACATATTGCCCCAGTGTTTTTTTAATTATTTTGTTGTAATTCTATTTGAATTGAATTCCAATTAAGTTAAAATACCTTCATTTGTGAAGCCAACATGTAATTTGGCTGCTACAGTACAACATTATATTTCTTATTGATTAGAATTAGAAAAGGTACTTTTGGTGCTATTCACAGTATCTCAATCTTTTTCGAGAACACAAAATCAATCACCTAAGCTTTTCAGCTAATCAGTTTAGTTAGAGGCTTACAGTGACCAAGCAATGGATCTTTAGCAAGCTAATTAGCTACCATGGCATTAGCCCATTGTGTAAAAGTCAAGTAAACAAATCCCAATTGCTTTTTCCACATTGATTATTGGTTCTTTGTCTTAGGAAAAATAGGTAACATGTAGACCAATATCACATACTAATACTGATAAATGTTTTATTGATCAAATTTAATGTTTCATTGACTAGAATTCAAATGGAATTGTTGCAGGAGGTTTTTCTTGGAGTAGAACCAGATGGGCCTTCACAGCTCTTTAGATGGCTCGCATTAAACGCTATAACAAGCTTGTGTGTCTTGTTAGTGGAAGTTAACACCCCTGGCAACTAAAACATCTGTACCTATATATGATTTTGAATGTTGTTTATCAAGTGCCTTCTTTTTATATCCTGCCTTGGTGTTATTCCAATCACTGACTTAAAACATTAAAACATATCCAGAGACCACAGACATTAAACCCATATCTTGTATAAATCCAGAGAAATTGTAATGTTTAGTAAGGTAGGAATGGACGTCCTGCATTAGAGCCAATCACTTTTTTTGATAGAGTTTTTTTTTACTTTGGAATGTATGTGCACTTTCATTTTGATCCACCCGACAACTGGAGACTGAATAATGAGCAGTGGCTAGACTTACTGTGCTAACATTAAACTTGGAGTTTAATTTTTGGGTGAAATACACCATCTTATAGGACCCATTTATGCTCCATTAACTTTAGTGGACAAAAAGTACAACCATTGTACTGTGTGTATAAAAGAATTCAGATGACTGTTGATATATGCTTAACTGCAAATTTCACTCAGAAAGCATGTTTTTATTTAATTACTGCTTGACTTGGTAGAGAACTTCACTTTTCTCTTCACTTTTCGTTGTAATTGTTATGTTTGCTGTATAATTGTGCCATGACCTGATTGTGTATTATAAAAACTAGTGTTTAGAAAGCTGCCTCTGTTGTTCTGTAACTCACATACAGTGTTAAGTCAGACTGTAGAGTGGAAACAGGCATTGTTGATGGAAAGAAATACCCTGTAAATAACATCATGATGAAATATGGTGAGAAACCAACAAGTCTAGAAATAGTGGAAAGGGCCCTTCAAATGATAAAGATTTGCCACAGGTTTCAATGTGAATGCTATCTAAAAGTTTATTTGAACAGTCGTTTAGCCCACATTATGCGGTCTGCTCTTCAAGATTTCCGCTTGTAATATCAATCTCGGCCGTCTAGAGCATCTTGGAGTCTAAACAACAGAAAAAGTAGAATCAGCAAGTGTGATACACTGATACACTGTAAAATTCAACAACTAAAGTTTTACTTTATCTCTTTACTTGAAGTCACCCCCATCTAGAAGTGTCTTGTAAGTGCTGATCTCTGCTTCCAGTTTCATCTTCATATTAAGCAAGGCTTCATATTCTTGACCCTGCTCTGAGATATTTGACCTCAGCTGTCCCAGCTCAGCTTCAAACTGCAATATGATGGTATTGTACTTCTCCATCTCTGCATTTGAACGTAGCTCTGTGTTGCGCAGAGTATCCTCAAGCGATGCTTTCTAGAAAGGTTGGCATCATATATTTTATCAAAAGTTCAGATTTTATAGATTTGAAATATTTGTGAAATCTAAAACATTCATAAAGTGGTGTGTGTGTGCACGTTACCAGGCTTTGTTGGGATGCGAGCTCTATTTCTAGTGTTTGAATCTGCCGCCGAAGGTCATTAATCTCCATCTGAGCACCTTGTAATGCCTCTGTGTTCTGAGCTACCTGCACCTGAACTTCTGACAACTAAGGAGAAAGAGTTAGATGGTTAGATCATAGATCATTATTAGCAAAATTGTTGTCATGTAGTGGTCAAGGGTTCTGTACCTGTGATTCGTGCCACATTTTGAGTTCCTCTGCATTTTTGAGAGCTTGTTTTTCATAGTTAGCCCTCATGTCTTCCATCACTTGAGACAGATCCTGCCCCTTGGGTGCATCAACATCTACCTGAACACCTGATTGGGCGATCTGGTTTCTCATCTCCCCAACTTCCTGTTGAAGAGAAAAGAAATCTGAGACACTTGGAGTCGAAATTCATGCCTTTCTATAATATGGCAATGGTTTTTCCTGCATGCGTTTTGGTGGTTAATATGCAGTTGAAGTCAAAAGACACTGTGATCAATTTAAAGGCCCCATAAAGTCAAAATTTTTTGAAGTTTGGTGTCTTTTAGTCTCTGTACATTAGTTATAAATCCATCTGTATGCTAGCATACCCCTAAAGCTTAAAAAGTTATCTTTTAATGCATGTTTTTTTTTTTTTAAATTTCCCTCCTTAGAAAATTCATCTGATGACTCCTCTTGCACTGCACAGATTTTTCTACAATCAAATGCTCTCTAGAATTAGCTCCTCCCTTTAATACCCCTTGCAATTGACTACAAATCTGCAAATCATGATTTATAAATTGCCAAAAGACTATTGGTGACCCCTTTGATTTGTCCCACCCCAAATTTCTTCTTTAATAGGAAATACATCAACGCAGGAAAGAAAACTAGGCCAGTCAAATTATATCATGGGGTCTTTAAGCTTAATTAGAGATGTGAGAATATCCTTCTGTGTGTTAAGTGGCTGTTATGCAATGGTTGTTTACATTTTCATGATTTTTCTTGAGGAAGAGAAGCTCTTCTTTCAAAGACTCAATTTCACCCTCCACATTCAGGCGTCCAACATTGGTGTCATCAATGACCTTCCTCAGACCTGCAATATCTCCTTCCACGGACTGTCTGATGGCCATCTCATTCTCAAACCTATAACACACAGACACACACGCTTAATGACCTTTCAAGTAGTGCACTATAATGTTTCTGTGTGCATGTCAACAGTCCTCTATCACATCTGTCAGGCTGATGATTTCTGCTTTGTCTATTCTGTGATTCTAAAAATGACTACATTCTCAGAAGCGTGTCAATTTGATCCTGAGTCATTAGATGCATTTTTAAGATGCTTGTGGTGTTGGTGTAGTAATGGAAACTGACTTGACTCTGAAGTCATCTACAGCCAGACGAGCGTTGTCTATCTGCAGAACAAGACGAGCATTGTCCACAGTGGCATCGAACACCTACAGGCAAAAGAAAGCACATATTTCACCAAACAAAACCAGTTTTTGACATTCATCCATTTTGTTTTGTTTTGTTTTTTTCCTGTAGTGAAAAATAAGATTTGTCAGATGGTTTTAATTACAGCATTCTTGGAATGGGGTTCAAATGTATGAGTTCTTAACTAATTCAACTAATTACCTGGAATCAGATTTTGTATGATTGAATTATGCTTTATATTAACTTTCTTTATGAAACTCTGGAGCATGAGCAAGACTGTAAAATATGAGACAAAAGGCAGAATTGTATTTCAGTCAAACTTGACCGTTTTTTTTTTTTAAATATTTATTTTGGTTTATTTCTGTGTTTGATGTATGTGTGGATGTGAGAGAATTTGTCTGTGTTTGTATGTGTAGAACATTTGAAATGGAAGGAATGATTCAATAATAACTCCCACTAAGTTTGTCTATGTGCCACATCCTGCACTGGTGAAAGCGGAAGCTGGTACACGTTATCATGCGCCTCTGCTTATCAGACCTGGCTATCTGAAATGTCACAATATTTTTAGTAAAATTCATTTTCCTCAATGAAGAATATAATAATGATTCTTCTTAGTTTAGGGTTTTTTAATTTAGCTCAATTCTCTGCTTTTCAGTATTGCTGCAATTAAGGAAAAGATTATACATTTCAGAGCTCTAAATGTTCTGTAATGACTCAGCCACATGTGCTATAAATGCTGCAGTTCTTCATTGCATTCTTGTTGTGTGCGAGAGAGTGTTTTTGTGACTGTGTGGATGCGTGAGTGTGTGCGCGTTTGCTTATCCCACATCTGTTTTGCATTATGACTCTTCTTGGAGATTCTGTAGTTCCTCAAACATTCTTCTAAGATACAATTGTGGATGATTTGTTTGTGTTGATTGTTGTCATGGTTGCACAGATTTTAAAATCAAATTGGAGGGTTTTGAGGAATTCCCTCAGTGGTAACCAGAATGCATTTAAAGAAAAGCAGAACAAGCACAAAAGAAAGAAGAGAGAACAGGGCGTGTGCCACACCCTCCATTGAGATGTACAGAAATCTGATCATGCTTTATTTTTTACACTAAAAGGGTTCTCATGAACAGTACAGAAATTTAAGAACACATTTTTTTTGTTAATATATTCTTAAAGACATTTAAGAGGAAAAGTTTTCGTGAGTTTAATATCCACCACACAAACTGAAAAAAAGCCTAAAAGAATTTCTGTGTTGATTTATTATATATTATATTATATTATCAACTTGTGAAAAACTTTTACATCACTCTTAAGTTTGGATTTTTCATTTCAGTCCAAAACCTCTGGTATCTCCTCCTCCTAACATAAATAACTGCCTGCTCTTTCTCAAACTCCCAAATTCTTCCTTTTGCAGTTTGAACACCCCCACCAAAAGGAAAACGCTCACACAGAGACACATGGAAAGTATATAAACCCAATAATGTCTCTCACCTTTCTCCTCAGGTCATCCAGGATGGCGTTGTACTTGCTGTAGTCGCGTGTTTCTGGCCCACCTTTCTCCAGGACCTCTCTGATCTGCATCTCCAGTTTGCTGTTCTCCTGCTCCAGCCTGCGCACCGTGTCCAGGTAAGTGGCCAGACGGTCATTTAAATTCTGCATCTGGCCTTTCTCATTGCCCATGAGGGGCCCTGTGGAGCCAGCACTCGCCCTGAGGGACCCCCCTGCACCAGCGCCCATGCCGGCTGAGCTCACCTTGTAGGCCGTGGAAGAGGAAATGCCACCACTTCTAGGGGCCGAACGGAGAGACATGGCAGAGACGGATGAGATCCTGGTGCCCTGTCCACCTGCCCCGCCGTACGTACTAGCAGCACGGTGTACGGGCGCAGAGCGCGTGAAGGACATGTGAGAGGCCTGAGGTACGTAGAAACTCATGGTGGTGGAGGAAAGAAGTACTGGCTGCACGAGAAAATGAGTGTACGCTGACGGATGACAACCCTTGAGAGCCACAGGAAGAGAACTGTGCCGCTTATATACCCCCACTAAACTCAGTTTCAGTTCCTCCTTTTCTCTCTGTGACTCAGACTCACACTGACCAGCTAAGACCCTGCCCACATGGTCCGTTTTTTCTCTTATTTTTTTTTTTTTTCCCGTATTCTCTAACGCCCTTCCCACATCCTCTCTCCCTCCTTTCCTGCCTCAATCTTACCCCTCTGCCTCCCTCCATATGAACCCAATCACTGAGCTCATCTGGCCTCGGCCACATATATGAACTGCAACAAGATACAGCCTTGAGCTCAGGCTTATTTTGTGCTTTCAGTCTCACAATCCTTTAGTGAAAGCTTAACAAGCAAATCCAACCGAGAAGAACAAGGGTTGAGAAAGAAAACAAGGGTTTATGATTTTTATCAAGCACCTTTGGGACAGGCTGCACTTATGTGTGCATTTTTACCAAAAGAATGGCCTCATATGGTTTTAATATAAATAGTTCACCCCCAAATTGTATAATTTACCCTTAAAACAACATTAACCTTTATTGTGTGGACAAAAACACACTGACACATTTTTAATAAACATCTTATATTTCACAGAAGAAAGTCATACAGATTTGGAACAAAATGAGAATTTTCTTTCTTGGCTGAACTATCCCTTTAAAACATCTAAAACTTCTCTTTATTCATGTTTCTGAAAAATGCAGTGCTGCAAAAAAAAAGTTTCCTTGCTTTTGGCCTTTTAAGGTCCTGCTCAAAATTACATAACTGTCCAAAAATGTGATGTGCTATGTTTAAAAAACAGTGATAAAGTCCAAACACTCCAAATAAATTGGAAGTATAAAAAACAAGTTGGTAAAAGTAAAAGCTCAAGATAATGTCTTAACGTTTGGAGTTCAGTAAATGAGGAACAGCGTCAACCTTTAGTGAGTTTAAACTTTACGATTTTGGCAACAATTTTGCTATTTGAGACCAAATTCAGAAAAGATTTCTAATTGTAGTGCAAAACTTGGGAAAAATATTCACAACTGTAGTCTTGGCTGCAATATGGACATAAAATATTGTTGATGTTGTGCAGTGTGCCATGGCTTTTTATACCCAAGATCTCACCAGGATCATATCGAACAGTCTGACTGGAGACAATAATGTAAAGGACCATTAAAACGGTACAGTGTGAACCCAGCTGTAATGTCACTGGATTTGAAATCTGAGAATGGCAGAAAACAATAACACATAGCTAATTGTTGCGATGAAGATGTTGCTTTCAAATGTCTGTGATCCAAAGAACAGGACACCCAGAGGCCTAACACACCCAGGAGGTAAAAGAAACCTGAGAAGTGTACAAAAAGCATTTTTGAAAACTGATCTTTCTTTCTTTCTTTCTTTCACTACCCTCTCCCTCTTTCATTTTTAAAGTTACCATTAGCCTTCTTAGCAGTGGCCTTGCCAGAATTTTATTTTTGAGGGTTAATATAGTATATAGTGCCCCCCTCATTTTAATATGGGACCTTAGCAAAAAGATATTTTCATCAGATATTTTCGTACCTAATTATGCCTGCTCCAGCAGGGCTCAACCAGTCAAGAATGATTTTCTCTGTCTTTTGTTGTTAGATTAACATTGAGGACAAAGACAGCAGAAGGTTTACTAGGCTGCTGTCACTTTAAGTACTGTTTTTAGTGTATTTTGTTTACTGCTCAACAGTAATTGAATCTCTGATGACTCAAGTGCAAATCATCTTTATTCCTTAAGGTGACAATGTCTGATACACAATGATAACATGATGTTTCACTCATAATTACTGCAGACATAAAGCAAAAGAATACATAACATCAAAAATGGTTCAGCGATTTACAGCATAGCAAGTGCTGAATGCAGTCAACTTTAATGTCACTCACTTTATGGTGGATCTTGTAGAAGAAGCTGTCAACGATCAAAATATTGATTTTGAAGACGTTGACAATGATAGTTTTGAGAATATGATTGGGATCGCAAATATGCACCAGATGCTGAATGTTCTGGGGAAATGCGCACTGCCGAGGACAGTGATGATGGTAAAAAGCATCCGCTCAAATGGAATCTTTCCATGTCCCAAAATGTAACAAAATCTGCTTTATTTTATTCTTTTTTAATAGATATTAAAATATCAGGAGAGTTTTATGCTGTTGTGGCAGTTAGAGATCCATCTGTGTTTATATAGATAAATGTGTAATAATGATTGGCTAAACATTTGTATGCTTAAAGGTTAACATGCTAATCCAAACTTTTATCTGTTTTCTTGAGTTCAGTGTTCTCAGCAGTTCTTAATTTGTATCAGTTTTTGTACTCACACAATGTTTGTAACTTGTTACAAACTTTCAACGGACATCAAAGAACAAATCCCGTCTCACTTTTTTCGATCAAATACGTCAATTAAAATACCTGTGCTGTAACAGGCAGCAGACTGAATTAAATTCTCAGAACGTTTCTCTGACTTGGATCAGAATCTATGCTAACTGGATCTTTTCTGAGGCTATAGTACTTTCTTTGTGTCAAAAGTGCAATCTGCAGTGTCTTTGTTTGGATGGGATGTCCATAGATTCCAGAGAGATTTGGTTACCAGATGAGTCATCCATCCCATGATTTCAGAGAGCTCTGAACACAAATCACAAACTACCCTTCAGGGGAAAAGTGCATGGTTTGTTCTACCCTCTCTTCTTTCTTCTCTCTACTTCATGCTTTAAGTCCCCTGCATGCTCTCCAGCTGGAGCTTTTTCTCTATATGCACAGAGGTACATTGTCGTATTCACGACTTTGAAGGATCAAACTAAGTGTTTGTTTCAATCATAAACATGGCAACCTAACGTGTGTGTTTTGTTGTAACAATCTGTTTCCTAGCAACAGTTTTGGTTCCTTTTTTGTGGCTTCATCAAAAACGCGTGTCCACAACAACAATCAGTCATACTGAGATACATCACTTAAATCAGGAGGATAGAAAGCTGATCATATGAAATTCTGCTTGCAGCCTTTTCTCACTTCATTATTGAATGGTTTCCGTAGCTTAGTAGCTTGGTGGATGTCACATGTCTGAATAAAGATCTGCCTTGTGTTGATAAGGTCTGCAGAGCACAGACAAGCCATCATGGTTTACAAATGAAGAGTCTAATGAAAAGTTGGCTGGCAGAGAGCGAGCAGACAAAGTTAAAGAGGAAAAGAGTGGCCAAAAAGCAGGAAAATAGAGGGACAGTGAGTCACACTCCAGAGTGAAGGAATTTTTCCCCACCCTGCCCCCTTTTACAACATGTGACCACCCCCACTCTCTCCCCACAAACTCTTTTTCTTTCTTTCTCTTTCACGCACAAACATGCATGCTTTATTTCTTGGTTACATGAATGCAATGTTTTAGGCTTATTACTTAACTAATAATAGGCTCAGATTTACATCCTTTATATTTATGAAAATCTGCAGCCTTTTTTTTTTTTTTTTTTGACTGGAAAAGTCTCGCTTTTAACTCGTCTGACTCCAAAAAGGGTGGAAGCACATTTTTTAGTTGCACCCATTTCCAGATGAAACTGCACACAATTGGCTCGGCTGGATGTAGCAAGAATTAAATAAATGTCCTTGGCAATCACATACAGCTCAACTCTTTTGTGTTTGTATTTTTTTTTTTTTATTCTTGTTTCCAGCTAGTCACCCTCTGCTTTACCCGCTTATTATCTGCAACTCGGACATACTCAGGAAAGTGAAAATAAAAAAAGAATAATGGAAAGAACAAGGAAAGGAAAAGCTGAATCCTTCAGCAAGGGGAACTTGGAATCACATTTCTTTTTTTCTTTTTCTTACTCACTCCCAAACCAGCATTGTTTGTAGAATGTGTTGTAGCTGTATGTACACCCACTGTTCAGAGGTTTGGAATCAGTAAGATTGTTTAAATTGATACTTTTATTCAGGAAGGATGCATTAAATTGATCAAATGTGACAGTAAAGTGACAGTTTGTGTTATATAAATAATAATAATAATAATAATAATAAACAAAATATATATAAAATAGTAATAATATTTCACAATATTACAGTTTTTCTGTAGTTGTAATCAGATAAATGCAGACTTCTAAAAGGCTAATCATTATCTCTGTTTGCATAAGGAAAGATGACTATGTGTATAAATGCACACTCAAAAATTTCATACATACACAATTTTAAAAAATGAATCTTTTTTTTCAACATATTTGATATATATAAAGACATTGCAATATTAATTATGTGTCACTGAGATTTTTACTTCATGAGTCATCTTGCTTTCTGTGTCTGTAGACTAAAGCAAAGACTGTGAGATGTGTGAGTGGTTCGGGTGAAGTAAGATGTTATGATGGATTAGAGGAACAGACACACCCTGTAACATTCTACACTTAAATCTATCTTCTCAGCAGATTAAGAAATAATTTTCATGATAGGCCTGCCTCATTTGGTGAGAAAAGGCAAAAGAGGGTGAAGCTACAGGAAAATGACACCCTGAGAACGATCGGCACCACAAGAGTCCTCACAGACCAAAACCTCCGTTAGCTGCTAATTCATGGAAATCTTATGTTGCTTGCAAAATATTTTTTGTTTATACAGCTACTTTTGAATGGCTGTCAATGGAGAAAGCTGCTTTTTGCCTACAGAATAGCGTAACATCTACCTAAAAGGATTATTTAGACCTTGCTAACCAGCTAAACCTTAACCTCTTGGAGTTGAAGTCCTTCAACTCGTTCTGCTGTTAGTGTTCTGCAGACAAAATGCAATGCCAAACTCAGCCACTAGGGAGTGCTAAAATCCGCTAAAAACAGTGGAAACACAAAACAGACTTCCCAGAATGTTATTGGTATACCGCTAGCACATGTTTGTGCTCAGATTTTTTCCACTTCAGCTCTAAAACAGTTTTTCTCTCACGATTCACTGTCTCAAAGCATTTAGCATTTGTTTTCTTCTTCACTGCTTGCTATCTGTCAATTCTACACTACATTTCAACATGCAACATGTTGCTGTCATCTAACATGACATTGCTTGAAATTTCTCTTTATTACTGTTTTGCATCTGTTCCCACTGTGGCATAGAGATTCGAGGGTATAAGCTGTATTAAAATTTGTCTTTGTCCATTATGCCTATTAACACCATTGTTTTCAGTCCCTCTTAGATGAGTACTGTTTATGTAAAACAACTCCCTCCTTCAGTTCAACACCTTGTACTTACAAAGAAGGCTTTGTCCTTTCGTGAAACATTTATCCAAAAGCAAACAGATGTTGTGCCTGCCTTCACATAGCTGTCACTCATGAGTCAATCGTTTCTTATTAGTTGTTGTCATAGATTTTACCACCGGTGCCCTAAAAGGGAGAACCAGTTCTGGTGCAATTCTCCTTTTTAAAGATCTGTTTTTTGCCTTCAGGACACCACATTCTTTTTTCATATTACAGAAATATAGGCATTGTGCTTGAAGGGTACACTATTGAATAACCAGATTTATACTGCTGAAACTTCATGCTTCGAGCCCGCAACAACAGGTCACCATTGGTTAGCTGCTGGTTTGGGCTTGTTTGTGGTCACGTTACACTCTAACTCGAATGAAAGTGAATGACACGCATTCCAGGAGTCGTCACAATGAACATGAAGTGGTCGAAAGTCTTCAAGGAGAATTGCGTGCTTATTGTTACTTTCTATCCTCATCCCCATTTTACTTCATTTTATCCTCTCCCCTCTGTGGTTTATTTAGGAGTAGAATGAATTTACTAACAATTATTAATATAATATTATTCATAAATAATTAATTAGTATATTCTTGATAAATAATTCATCACCCTTCTCACTCAAACTCATGCATTCATGTTATGATTTTAATCATTCATTAGTTTTGCAGGCTTTTGTGTTCGTTGAGTTTGTTTGACTGAGGGTCTGACATGTCAGGACTGCAGTATTTACTTCATTAGCCTGGTGTCTTCCAGAGAAGAGATATGCAGTTATGCTGTACTTCATGTAATCATGTTTAATCTTTATCTCCATTTTTTTTTTCCCTTCAGGTTTCTTTTTTGACTGTTGTGGCACCTTGCAATTTTTTATTTTTTGGGTCACAATGCACACCTCCTTGAACAAAGATGGTTATAGTTATGACATCTACTAGCAATGGCTAAGTGGGTGATGCTTAGAAAAATCCTAAAAAATCCTGTTTTAAATCCTTCATACTATGTTAGGTACCAATGGTGACTTGAAGGTTTTGGTAGTCTAAAAAAAGAGGCCCGAGTTTGTCCATTTAGCCTGGCATTTAGTCCCTGTTGAAATACATAGTCTTGCATAGTGCTGCCAATAACTTGCAATATTCCTGTAACATGCAATAATTTTTCATTTTGTGTATCATATGTCTAGACTGTCATGTCTTATCGCACACAGTATGCATACAAGTTGTTTATTGAGTTTAGCTTGATTTCCTCTACAGAGTCTATCTGACCAGGGAAGGGAATCCTCCTATCTAGCAAAATAACTGTAGTAACAGTCATTGCACTTTTATATCTAATCTTACAAACGAGTGCCACGTCTACTAATGTCTGTCTACACTGCAAACACACGATTTCAATAGTTTTCTAATGTCATGTCATTTTTCTTTCACCCACAACAAAAGACTTTTTTTAATCAACTGCCGTTAGTCTGATTTAACTGGCAATATCAGAGGAGAACTGAACTTTGTTTATAGTGGCACGCAACTTTCATGAAAAAGGGGAACAAAAGATACCATAACATTTTTATGACAATAGTACACAGACCTTTCCACTATAAATCATACTTGGCAACAACATGGACGTGATACACCTAAATAATGAATATTAATACCTATTATATTAACTTTATTTTGATGGTCCCCTTTAGATATTCTGTTGACTGTAAGTAAAGTCACCTACATGTCAACTAACTCTCATTAGAGTATTAGTTGAATATTACTGTTAGGGGTAGTAGAAAAATTTGACATTTACTTGTAAAGTTACTGGGGGACCATCAAAATATAGTGTTACCCTTTCATGTTTTTCCTGTACTATTGCACATCTTTGGGAAGATGACATATTTAAAGAGAGAGTCAATCCATTAATGAAAATTGTCATCATTTACTCACCCTCATGTCGCTTCAAATGTTTATGAATTTCTGTCATTTGCTAAACACAAAGGAAGATATTCTGAAGAATGTTGGTGGCCAAACTGTTTTGGTTCCCATTAACTTACTTTATTCCATTTGTCCATATGATGGAAGTCAATGGGAACCAAAATTCCTTGGCTACCAGCATTCATCAAAATATCTTCTTTTATGTTCTGCAGAAGAAAAAAAGTCATACAGATTTAAAATGACACGAGGATGAGTAAATAATGACAGTCTTTTAACTTTTGGGTGGACTCTACCGTTAATAGGTGCTATTATCCAGAGACTATAATCGTGCCTTTCCTGCTGATTCACAGTTTAGAGATCACACATCTAGAAAAAAAATCGGACTGATTTTTCTGTATAGGTTCACAAGAACATATTACATTCGTAATATGAATATGTCATTCCATTAGGTACTCAATTTAAAATAAATTTGATTACAAATCTTTATGGAACGAAAACAAAAAAAATCTTCAAATTGTTCTTAAACTGTGTTATGTTAGTAATTCACATATTTTAAACTAATGTAGTATATTTGTTGCCTATATTGAGAAAGTGTTTATTATTTTCTAGTATACTATGGCATGGAGGTCACTTTCAAAAGGTTGGCTGCAATAAGATGACTTAGCCAGAAATATGCACATACCAGTTCTTGGACTGTTATCTTTACAACAAGTTGGATGGATCAGCCAAAGATGCCTTTTGTCTCCAGAAAAATACAGTGTACAACCAACCAATGGAGTGTTTGTGTGGAGGAGGCTACGAGGGGACTTATAATGAGTTTAAAGGGTAATTGTTTTTGCGTTTGTAGATAGTGAGGACACGCTCAAGTTAGCAATTAATTATTCATCCTAAGAGGAAAATGTATGATAACTATGATACAAATTGTCAAATATCATACATGAACACTCATACAGTGGTTATGCACAATCATGAAATATTATGCACTCTTTATTTTGTGCCATTATAGTTTTTTTTTAATAATTGACATAATATTTGTGGCTGGTCTTTGATTCATTTTCTCTGATTGGTTGATCCTGCATCTTCTGTTTCTGTGCTCTCATGTCAATTAAGGATGCAAAGTAAAAACAGATTTATTTAATTTTGTCTTAGCATGTTCAGATTTCACCGTAAAAGCAATTATGTACGTTTTGAAGTATTCTAAGCATTTCCCCTTTGCTCTGGGATCGAAGTGAAGCAGTTAATGTATAACAGTGTGATTGTCCTCTAGACGTTCAACCCCATAACTCTCCGAACATATCTTGAAAATTGTTTCTTGACCAATAAGCTGGCATTGAGCCACTCCCTGCTTTCCATATAAGAGTTTGAGGGCACGTCTGTCATCCCACCACTTTTGAGTTTTCAACCCCTCAACTTTCTGGTCTCTCCAACTCTGACTGCTGTGTTGTCCAGAGATGCTGAACACGAAGAAAACCGTGAGGTCGTTCAGCAGTCACTCCTCAGTAGGTGTGAGCAGCAACAGGAGGAACCCCCTCACCCGTTCAGGGATGGTTTCTAGGGAAGGTTGGGGCTCCAGTCCAGTCATCTGTCCTCCGATTACAGCTGTAAAGGTCAATGAAAGTCTTCTGGCACCTCTGAACCTGAAGATTGACCCGGACATCCAGGCAATTAGGACTCAGGAGAAAGAGCAAATCAAGACGCTCAACAACCGCTTTGCTTCATTCATTGACAAAGTAAGTTACTTCCTTCTTCATCCTGTCTTCAACCTTTTATATTTTCACATCTAACCGAATGCATGTTCATATGCTGGTGTGAGGAAGTGATGTGATTGTGATAATACATCTAGGTCCAGTCATATCAGTGTCATATTTTATCAGGACCCCCACTTAACTCACTTACTTGAAGGGGCAACGTCCACTCTCTGCCATAAACACACCTTTGTCATTTTTTGGGCAATATCAGTTTACTATCAGTGGCCACTCCTTTATACATTCCTTTACTGAAAACACACACACTTACCTGTGCACACAACTATCTTTGAACTCACATAATCTGTTCAATAAAGGACAGAGAGACATTTGCACTTAGGCAGCATTTAAAATTCATTTGCAACTCTGCAAAGCTATTTAAGTGAGCTACAAAAAATTGGAAGATTTTAATTAATTAAAATGTAAATTTTATTCAAGAAATAGATTTAAAAAAAAATAGTGGCCAGTTACAGTATCTAAAAATATTCCCATATACGTTCACCTTAGTCAAAATAATGGCATATTTATTTTTTATTGGCATATTTACACTTAAACAGTGAACAGGGAAGTACAGTGTGTTCAATTAATTTTACTCTTGTTTAACATTACAATTGTTTAGCTTAAGAAAAAACTTTTCCCAAAACACTTTTAGTTGATAAAAACTACATTGAAGTTCATGTTTTAAGTTTATGGCTCACAGCCTTGTTTCATTTGTGTAAATTCAACATACCCTGACTAAGGTTTATACAAATTTTAATCTAAAGTTAATTCGTGTCCATGTTATTTATCAACCACCCATATGCATGCATTATATTTTATTGTTAAAAAATTGTAAAATATTTCTTTTTTTTCACTGTATTCTTGTCTTTCCCCAGGTGCGCTTCTTAGAACAGCAGAACAAGATGCTGGAGACTAAGTGGAGTGTCCTACAGGAACAGACCAGCCGCCAATCCAGCACCGATATTATGTTTGAGAGCTATATTGCTCACCTACGCAGACAGCTGGATGGTCTAGGAAACGAGAAGCTGCGTCTGGAGTCTGGCCTGCGGGACATGAGCAGCCAGGTAGAAGACTTCAAAAGCAAGTGAGAACATTGCACGTATCTTGCGTGTTTGTACATTAAAGTGTTTAAAGTGTTTAAAGACATTCCACACAAACTTCTCCTCAGGTATGAAGACGAAATTAACAAACGGAATGATTCTGACAATGAATTTGTGCTGCTTAAAAAGGTAATGTACGAGTGCACACAGATCAAATACTTTTAAAAACTTGACAACTAAATATAATTATCATAATTTTATTATTAGAAATATATTTTGTACTATGTCTATGTCAGGACGCCGATGGTGCATACCTGTGTAAAGTGGAGCTGCAAAGTAAATTGGATAGCCTAACAGATGAGATCAACTTCCTTTGGCAGATTTACGAGACAGTACTGTTCACTCCCTTCACATTTCTAATAAATCTTTTCCTGCACCTCACATAAAACACTTTACAGACAGAATTTATTATGTTAACTGATAGTAAAACATAACTCATTATAACTCTTATGTAGCGTGAGCAATGTAAACCTTCAAAAATAAAGAAACGAACAGGATTCAGAATGAGTGTGCTCAGAAATTCTCGTTTCATGTTTGTAGGAACTGCGTGAGCTCCAGACTCAGATCAAGGACACATCAGTTGTTGTAGAGATGGACAACAGCAGAAATCTGGACATGGACGCCATTGTGGCTGAAGTTCGTGCTCAGTATGAGGACATTGCCAACCGCAGCCGTGCCGAGGCAGAGAGCTGGTACAAACAGAAGGTGGTTGATTATGATTTCACTTTTTTAACATTAGTTTAGTTTGTAATGTTGCTGTTAGAGGATAAACAATATCTGTAAAGTTACGACGCTCAACGTTCAATGCAAAGGGAGGTATTTTCTTTTAAAGAATTCTCAACAAACAGCTGGTAGGGACTACAACAAGCTTTGAACTGACATCATTAACCCTAAGATTTACATAAACCCTGACTCTGAGAACACGCAACAAAGGGGGCGAGGACTTGCTGGGCTGCTTTAGAGAAGAGGAAGAGTTGTTGTAGGACAGTGTTGTTTTTATGCCGTCATGTCACACAGCTGCACAAAAGAGTGTCAATTCAAAGCTGGATTTGCACAAAAGATTAACATGACAGCACATGATAGTCGATAAGCTGAATCAACTCCACAGCAACTACATAAATTTTTCCACTTACCATTCAGAAACATCCAGATACTTTCTAAAAGTTGTAGTTTTTAAGTCTCTTCATCAGTGTCCGACTCCGGTTTGAACAATGTAAGTGTGAACAACAAAGCTGGAGAATCTCACGCTGCCAAAATGATAATCATTTTGGCAGCGTGAGATTCTCCAGCTTTGTTGTTGTTGAGCAACTGAAATGCCAGCTGTTAAAGCTCTGCCCTCTTCTGGAAAGTTGCCTGGAGCAGAGGCTGTGTGTATTTACTCATCCCCAAATAGGAGTAAATTTGACAAGCTATAATAAATTATCTGTGTGGTATTTTGAGCTGAAACTTTACTGACACATTCGGGGGACACCAGAGACTTATATTACATCTTGTAAAAGGGACATTATAGGTCCCCTTTAACTTTCTTGCTTGGTGTATATGCATGTCACAAATCACACGCTTTTAAACATGCTAAATTTAATGCATTGTAAAAAAAAAAAAAAAAAAAAAAGGAGCTTTTCTAAATATGCTCTAATTATTTTTTTCTGTGTTTTTGTTTGTACATGAATGCTCATGTGTGCTACAAATGTTAGTATGAAGAAATGCAGTTGACAGCAACCGAACATGGGGATAACCTGAAAAGCACAAAGGCTGAAATCGCAGAGTACAACCGAAGAATTTCACGTATACACTCTGATATGGAACTTATTAAGGGACAGGTAAGAACTTTATTCAGTGTCAACTTAAAATAATAATAATAATAATAATACTTAAAAATGTCAGTAAACAATTCACAGCATGCTTTTTGGTGACATTCTTTCAGTAAATCTAGGTAAAGTGTATCATCTGTGAGTTAATCCCAGATGATTTCAATTAATCCCGGTTGATCTCAAGTTTTATATGCTAGAGTGTGGGAAGGATATAATCTTTTGTCTCCTTTTATTTTAGCATTCAAACCATGAGATGGAGATCAAAGAGGCAGAAGAACGTGGTGCACTAGCTGTGAAAGATGCGAAACTCCGTCTACAGGAGCTGGAAGCAGCTCTTCTGAGAGCTAAACAGGATATGGCTCGACAGGTGCGCGAATACCAATCATTGATGAACATCAAACTGGCTCTGGACATTGAGATCGCCACCTATCGGAAACTCCTGGAAGGAGAAGAGAGCAGGTGGGCGCAGCTTGATACATGAAACTTTAAGAATAGTGAATCACAATGGACTCCTATAGACATCATGTACTTTTTGTGTGTTCCTTCACAGACTGTATAGTTCCTTCCAGACTTTCGACATCTCTAAACCAAACTGTGAGTTTCACATAAAGCATTTCTATACATATATATACTTTTAGTTGTATTTCACATCAGCTATGCACATATATCAGACGCTCCACGTGACAGCTTTGTATCATTTTTTTCTTAGCGTGGAACTACGAACTTGAAAGCAGCCACCTCTCCTCTCAAAGTGCTGGGAAAGACGTTCATAACAAAGGCCTGGTTAAGAAGGAAGTCATGATTACTAGGGGTGACAGCGCTAGCAGCTTCACCAGTAGCACTGCCACCATTACCAAAAGCACAAAGACCACCATCCTCACCAGTGAGATAGGGAACAAACGTCCGGCTATAGAGGGAAGTGTGCAAGTGATGGATAAGTCTGCAGACAAACTAGAGGAGGATGTTTTTGAATGACGGAAGAACAGATGAAAGGATTGTCTCATGTACAGGGCCTAGGATAAGATTTTTAGAGGTTGGCCTCCACCCCCTCTCCTGAGCTCCATTAGCATGTTGAGTTTAGTGTCTGTTTGCTAAGGTGTGGCAGATCAAAATACATTACAGTTATACAGTATCATATTAAATATGTAGTATATTTTAATGGCCATACAACAAACATATATTTCTGTTTTGTTCCTTATAACTAAAAATGACTCAATGTCTGTCAATGTGAGCACAATATTGAGGCCTATACTGTATTCAAATAAAGTGAAGCCCATATCTGCTGTTCAGCATTTTACTTTGAATTTGCCTGATTGAAAGTGGCACTTCTATTCTAAACCAACAGGAGGTGTTGTGCACAGAAAAAATGTAACTAAGATTTTTTAACTTTAAAAATGTGTTCAATTTAGTTTTGCCGGTATATTTCGAAACTTTATTTTTGTTCTCAAGAGAGTCCCGTCTGATGCAGCAACAAATAATAGAGAGCGAGAGAGAGGAAATGCTTAGATGTTGGCAATTATTTTAAAGCAAATGTGATATCTGCAACTCAGTGAGGAGTAATAACTGCATTTATGACAGCGTCTCCTCCCCTTTAGCTAACACTGCCCTATAAGGGATGCAGTCGTAAGGGAATTTAGACTCCACACCTGTGAACTGGTGTAAAACTGCTCAGACCGGACTAACCTAATCTTTCACAATCATTTCAGCACTATAATTTCTTTTTTTTTTTTTTTTTTTTTTTTTTTTTACAAATGACCAATTACTTCAATCTATTGAATGATTATATGTTTGTATTATGTATATTTATGTATGCACCCATGTATTTAACTAAAGTTACGGACATTGATATAAACGGTCCTTGTGGTGGGGACAAGTCACACTAGGTAAGTGCACTGGAATTTCTCAAGTCTTGCTACAACATGCACAGAGCTATTATCCAGCTGTACAGTTATTTAGAAGTTATTACTACGAAGAGCAAAAGCAATTATGGCAGCTATTGTTTTCTGTGGTTTGTTCTACAAAAGGTAGAATGAACTGCGAGGTGAGGTAAGAAAAATGTAATAAACCCTTGTAGAAAATACTTCGCATAACAACAGCACAGTGGCTGCGTGATTTTGGTGACAAATGTTGACATATGTTGGCCCCAGGTGTTTAACCTTGTTCCTGAGTTGATCCACACCTAAAACACACCCAACAAACCAGTCCCCTAAGATTCATATCTTCCCTCCCCCACCCCATCTTGCAACACCTCTATTCGGTCTGACTTTCTGCGATCAACGACTGCAATCTGTTCTAGTCTCACCTTGTTTGACCTTTCACTCCTCCCTTTTATTGATTTATCATAGTATTTTTTTATAATCTCCTGTCAAGGAGTTAAAAAACCTCCTCTCTTTCTTTCATTCTCTCTCTTTGTGTGCAGGCCTCAACAGGCCAATACGTTTTTTGTGAATACCAACAGAAACTCGAGGGATTACAGGGCTGATGGTCTGGTCAACCCTCTCCATAAGCCTCCTACATCTGCACTCATTCTGTACCAAGTCAGAAATTGCTCCTGAATTTCATTTCTAATTTAAGGATAATAAATTAATTAAAATGTTTGGATTATCAAGGTTATCACATTTATTATGCAACAGCCAATTGAGTAAGCACGCTTTGCAAAGGATGTGTGCATACACATGCAGAGTAGGCCTAAGTAGTGTTAAGACCAAGACAAGACCAAGACCAAGGCAATAATTGCTACACAATACCAGCTCCATATAGCCTATAGCCAATAAGCTTCTTTGGTAATTCACCTGGTACAGCAATGAATTTGTGATTCCCGTGAAAAATAACTCAAGACAAAAAAGCTCAAAGACTTGTAGAAACAAGCTAGAATATAATGGTTGTATTTTTATTTCATGTTTGCTTTTGTTAAAGCTATCGGTTAGGTTTAGGGGAGGGTTTAATGTAAGTGATAAGGTATATGCAAATGCAGAGCATTCATTTCCGATCTGCCATGATAAAACAACTAGCCTATTATTGTTGTTCATATTACTGAACGCGGTTTGAGTGCCACTCACTATGGAAGCTTGTTTCCACCACAGCATAAAATTAGCACATAAAAGATAACTGCGACTTTATATGTAACAATTATCATTTTTGTCTCTTTTTTCTCAAATTGGAAGTTCACGTATTAACTCGTAACTGAGAGTTATAAAGTCTGAATTGTGAGATACAATCTCACAATTCTGACTTTTTGTGAGTTTATATCTCACAATTTTTTCTTTATAACTCGCAACTGCGTGTTATAAAGCCAGAATTGAAAGATACAAACCCATAACCCAGAAAACATTCGGATGTTTAATGACCGTTGAAAGACGTCCCTCCACGTCCAGTCATGTAGAAAAATAGTTCCAAAATGAAATTTGAACAGATGCCTTTGACATTATCTTTTCAATTAATTAATTAAATAATTAATTTTTGCATATTGAACTACACAGCTAAATCAAAGTAACAATTGTACACGCAACCCCAGAGAATTGTAGACATGTACAAACGTATCTGAATGCATTTTTAGGAAATGTTCTGTTACATATTTTTAACGATTTATACCATACTTGACTATTTTTGTCCAGGAAACCTGTTCAAAAAACCAACATATGCTGGTTAGGTGTCGTTTGAAGCATGGCAGCTGGTTTGAGTTCGTCCAGCTGGTCATTGTTGTTTTTTTCCAACAGGGAACACAACGTTGCCATTGGACCAACATTTTCTGGGAATTCTGAGAAAAACCGTCATTGCGGATTGCGAGTTTGTAGACCTATTTCGCAATTGCGAGAAAAAAGTCAGAATTGTGATAAAAGGTCGCAATTAACTTTTGTATTTTTTATTCAGTTTTGGAAACAATTTTCCATAACTCACTGGACAGTTCACTTTGAAAGTATCTAAATGTGCAAGAAGCAACAACATAGCTTCCGCTAATTCGAACTGGGCCCCGGCCCATGCTCAGGACGGGCCTGGTAATAGTATTTGCAGAAATATCGCCACAGTCATGTTTTTCCAATGGTTTGCAAAAAAGCATACTTAGTAGTTACTGTTGATGTTCAGTTTAACAAAGGCCTACAATAGAGACCCTTGTAATATGTATAAACCATTTAAAACCAAAAACGTGCAACATAATATATTTCTATAATCTATTTCTTCATTAAATCGTGCAGAATAAACCTGTCGTAAGCCATATTGCATACCACATATACCAATATCGCCTCATTTGTGAGTTACCTGACAAAACATTTTACATTTTTTTTTACATTTTCAAAATGAACTCAAGCAACTTCAGTTTTGCATACACACACACAAACTGCATAAGATGTGCAACTTGCACCAACACGCACAAATGGAGTGTTTTTTTGGATCTCAGTTTTATAGTAGTAGCACATTTACGTCATCTCAGCTAATAACAATGTGGAAAATTATTTGACAGCAGCTTTCCTCATTCCTTCGACAATACTTGTGGTGTCCTTCCCTCTCCACAACTGCATCAACATTGCACAACCACCATCTTTCACAGTTAGTAAGTAATTTTGCATTCTTGAAAGATAAAACAAACATTTTTTTTTTTAACGTATATGGAAAATATCTTCATTTTTTTCACAGTACATATTTAAATAACAAATTAAGAATGCATTTATAGGGGGACTATTTTATTTATTTATTTATTTTGTTTTCAGTGCAGTTGAAACTGTCGGCTCTCTACTGTCCTATTCTCTCTACAAATTTAATCGGGGAAATTCTTAAAACGTTTGGAAGTATTCATGGAAAATGCAGAACAGGTGAACATTTGAAAATTCTATTGTTAATGTTAGAAGTTGAATTTATGGATTCTTGTTTTGTTTTCTTACACTGTCTTTCTTATGTAAAAGGGCCTTGAGTAACAGGTTTGCTGTGCTTGCATTCCTTTTACTTTGGCTGCAGGGGCACATCAAACACACCCCCTTTCTCTTTCTCACTCTCAGACTCGTTATTTGCATAAGCTGATGGATATTTCTGACAGGTGTGCCTCATTCTTAAGATGTGCTAAACAATGAAAGTAGCTATTTCAGCTATTCTGATCCAATTCTCACAATCAATTACTCCTTAAAAGTGTTAAGATCCACTTGATACTGGAATGAAACTTGAGAAACCAACAAACCAAGGAGGTGAAATGATTGGTTTAAAGTCTGTATCAGCTGCATTAGATTTATTTTATTTAATGCTTCTGCCCATTTAATTTCAAATCTACAATGGGTGTACTGCAAGTTATACTGCAAAATTCACTCATGTGAATGCAATGATTAAGAATACTGTAGGTTTTAGTCGCAGATAATGCATGTGTGGGGGCTAAAAGTTTCAGATCACATTTAAACCTCGAAATAAACAAATGCCGAATGAGATCCCTTTTTTAATAATAAAAAACCTTTAAACGTTCCATTCAAACATATTAAATAATCAGAAGGTTTTAGGGTTAAAAAAGCGATGAAGATGCAATTCTGTACTAATCTTGGCTACAAATGAAATGTAATCAAATTTGAGACATTGGCCATGTGACAAAAGGTCAGGATTTTTTTTGTGAACACTAAAGATGTTCTTTATCATTTGTAAGTTATTCTGGACAACATCATGCTTATTAAACATGAAAATGGCCAGTGCAGTGTGTTTACTCTATGGAGTAAGGTAAATGGAGCATTCCTTTGAACATACATAAGTGTATGAGGTCAGTGTGTTTTCAACACAAAACTGCTGCTGCAAGCCTGCCAGAGCTTTATGTGCATGTATGTGTGTGTGGTCCAGGTATCCCATATGTTGAGGGGACCAAATGTCCCCACAAGAACAGTAAAACCTGAATTTTTTGACCTTCCGTGAGGAAAACTGTTTACAAATCATACCTAAATTGTATAGTGTGGGCACTTGTGGAGTCTGACAGATCAGTATGGTTCACAACACACAGAACGTAGACACTCCCAGCATAATCAATATTACTATCAAATAACCTTATTAAAAATTTTTTTTTTAAAAATCACGTGGGCAAGATTAGGTGTTGTTTGTTTTTGTTATGTTTTCTTGAAAATAATCAATACTTTAATGTACGATTTGCATAACTAATAGTTTTGTGCCTTTGAAAGTTACGTATTTATACCTACGTGTTAACAGTGAGACCAGGCTGATTTTTTCAACCTGGTCTTTTAAACACTGTCACGCTTTAAAATACACACACTGTCTTTTGACAGCTACTTCATGCAGTATTTGCTCTGATGCATGTATATGCATGTGTATTTAAGTTCACTTAGTTTTCTTAGTTGTCAATGTTGAAAGCTGAAGGAGCTTATTTAGTGACATTTCCCTCTGCCAGAAGCAGTAAATCCTCACACTATTTTTTTCCCCTATCTATTTTTGAGACAGTGGCGGCTTTGTTCAAGGTCTGTCAGCTAATCAAACTTCCAGTGTCCCATAAAGGCGAGTGTAACCTGTATGGGTGTAGATGTGTGTGGAGGGAGTGTGCACTTGTCCAAACACATACCCTCATCCGAGGGGTGATAGGGGGATAAATCTTTGATTAGTGGCACATATGAGTTTGGTAAATAGTATACATATTTTTGATATACAATATCTGAAGAAATAAAAATTAGAGAAAGTGATTCATTGAAAAGATTGAAAAAATTCTAAGATCACAATCTACAACGGTGAAACTAGTCAACCTCGCGACCCCACCCACATTTTATGTGTTTGGATGACTGCGCTCAAAAAGAGATAAGCTTGAGGAACGCCTCAGCATGGCATGATCCACACCCTCAAGGCCCTGTGGATTGCACATTCACTAATCTTTCACTACAGGTAAAAAAAAACTGTGTGTCAATCTGTCAAACAGATTGAGATATCTTAATGTCACATTTACATGTATAGACGCTCAACTACATATAGGAAATACTTTCAAAAAAGATTGTGTCCGCTTGTTTTTTGGATAAGAAATCAATTATTTCTTTGATATGGAATCAAAATGATCACATTAAGTTCTGTTTCTCATCCAAGTATCTCACTCTGTAATGTTTTCAGAATAAAACATTACAGTGACTTTTAAAAAAGTGGTAACATTTTACATTATTGTTCATTAGGTTATGCATTAGATTAACAATGAAAAAACTATTTTTGCAATATATTTTGCTATGATTCACTCTGAATTCAAGCTCCTTAATAGTAACGTCAATTTATTCTGTTAAAAATGTACTATGTAGAAATGAACTTAGAACTAAAGATGATTAAAAAGGATGTAAAAATGTTTTTTTTTGTGCACCCAATTATTGCAATTATTCATTTTAGTATGACACTATTCTAATATACAGTAATCGCTAATCAGCCTTTATTAGTCCAAAGTGATGACAAAAAATGAAAAGAGTAAAGTGTATTAAAAAGTTTAAAATCTCGCAGGATTAATATCATATTTAGGATTCTTGCAATAGTTTTGATTAGATCCATTGTGCATCCTGTCAGAATGCAGCCTTTAACAGAGTTCTGAATAGATGGCTAACTAAAGACTGAAATAAAGGAAGTCAAAAAGTAAAAAGAACAATGTGTACGCACAAATACAAGTGCAACAGATTAGACGGAGCAGATAACCAGCAGCAGATGGTTCAGTGGCATTGGGCAAGAAAAGCTAGAGTTTGTGTGTTCTACTGTGAGGTTGCTATGGTGAAAGTGCTTGGCTACGGTTGGCAGGGGTGTGTGTGAATTGTGACTGTATGTTGCCATGGAAATTGCCTTTGGAATATATGTGGAAACAATGGTTTTGGATACACTTAATTCTCCTACACATGAATGTATAACTAACAGGAAAAACCTGCGAGTGAGCTAAAAACTTTTTTTTTCCCTTTTGTGATTTTGCGCAGTTGTAGCAGGAATCCCACCCCCTTTAACAGAAAAAGGTGGAGCTAGAAAGACTCACAGGCTGGAGTTAATTATCTCCATATGTATATTACTCAAGAAAACAATGACTGAAATACATGATTCAATATTGCAAAAGAGAGTCAAACAAATTTATAAAGTAAAATGAAGCTACAGCAGTAGATTTACTGTGGGTTTTAGTCTTATGAATGGAGCGTAGGACTGAATCAGAGCTCACTGTGTGACTGTGGACGGGAAGTCTTTGTCATAAACTCCATGGTTGCTAGGCGCCTAAAAACAAAAACAACAATAGTAAATGCTAAAGGAGTAGCCTCTTCTGACTGTTGAGTCAAGTTTAAGATATTGTATCCTACGTAAACAAATATAATCTGACTCCTTCATGCTAACACTTCAAAATAGGAATCCAAAACTAATTTTAGAATAGAAAAGCACTTCCATGGGAAAAATATTCTGTGGTCATGTCACTGTTAACTGCTGGATTATAGGGGCATTACCATATTATGGGAAAACATGACTGTATCTGCTATGTAGAAATCAACAATTGTCCACCACCCAGCCATCCTTTTGACTTCATCACTACATAAAAGACTGTCAAGACTAGACAATATTGTTTAGGGAGTCTCTTAGACCAAGGGGTGTCTGTGTTTAGTTGCTCAGCATGCTCCAGTTAAGGCTGGCCCACACTAAAGGATTTTTAAAATCCAATCAGATTTTCAAAGAGAGAGACCAAAAACATTAAGATATATTTTTAACAGTTTTGTTTCTATAGTGTGTGGAGTGTGACCACAGTCCCGACTGTGACCATAGGAAATCATGAATATTCATGTATACTCCACCCACTGGAACCGTTTTTCTCAGGAACTGTATTTTACAAAACACCTGGACCTCACCTAGGATTGTCGGGAGGGCAGGGGATAATTGGGCCTGAAAGCGACCTGATTATCCTGTAGCACGTAGGTGCTTGTAGGCCGTAACTACACCATCTGGGCCTGAAAGCTTCTTTCTCCATTGACAGTCATTGAAAAGTACTTTTTTTTTTTTGCAAGCAACATCCATCCATCCATCCATCCATGCTTGTTCTATGTAGGGTTGCAGTGATGCTGGACCATATCCCAATGCTGCAATCAACAGATAAATCATAAAAATTGTATTATGGTATTTATATTGTAGTGGATATTTATGATAGATTGTAATAGAAATGCTAATGCTGAATTAAATTAAATAAAAATGTAGGTTTCTGAAACATTTATGAACTGTTTAATTTTAATTAAAAAAGTATCAATTAAAAACCAAGTAGAAAAAAATGGATCTGCACATGACGAATTGGGGCAAAAGCTCTTCCCAAAATATTTTATGATAATTTTACAGAGGTCACAAAAAAGTCGAAAAAGTATTTATTGCAAAAAATAGTGAAATGAATTATGTTTACTGAAAGGTTATTTGTATAAAATATCAGGGGGGATTCACTGAAAAATTAGAGAAAATATAAATCATCTCATCTACGTGCTAATGTGTTCCGTTTATCTCTGCTTCACACCAGCTGACCACACCTGCTGTCAAATAGGCCTTTTTTGTCTTATTATACGTTTAAGTATTATTATATTTTATCACTTAATTTTTAACTGCACCTTTTTAGGCTTAAACTTGTCTTGTCTACCTTGTCTCGTCTATGGGCAGCTCAGAACCTGTTTAATTTGAAAATAGAACAGACTTTATGAATGAGTAATTGCTCAACATGATGTTGAACAAGTAGGTAATTGCTGTCTGTAGTAATGATATCCAAGTGAGTAGTAAATGGCCATGAGCTACTGGCAATGATCTGCTGTGTAATATATTGAAGCAAATCCATTCATTCATAAAGTCTTAATATCCTGCCTGGAGCTGCAATAATATTCAAACACTTAAAAATCTCCATCCCATTTTTTTTTTTTCTGTTCTTCCCTGTCTATCTTGTGCATTTTTATACAATGAATCACATATTGTGACAAAAGTCAACTTTGTCATGAAATGTCATTAGGTCAAATGTCATTGCCTAACCATTCCAGCTGTTTTTAATTCAGTGGTCTTTTGAAATGGTGTATAAATGTCAGAAATGCTCTTAAAACAAAAATGTCTTAAATTTGTAAGAGTAGATTTACAAAACCCACTTCTGAAACCCAAGTCATAGGCTACACCTTAAAATCTAAAGTCTAAAAAAACAGCTAAAATGTAAAATGTTTTGATTAACATAATTAAATTAATTAAATTAAAATAAGGGTTTTTTTTGGGGGGGGGGGGGGGGGGCTAAAATGTTGAAATCCACCTTAAAAATATATCTGAACCTGACATCCCCAACTTCTGTGTGCGATATTATTTTTCTAATCTTTATTGAGTTCAGTTGTAAATCTGTTGGGATTATGGGTGTGCCTGAATCCCATAAAAAGCGGCTCTGAGAACTGGCAGACTAATATGATTGCGGCTCTTTATATGAGCACCCTCATTGTTTCAAGGTACGTTTGGTTCACAGCATTTTCAGAAGTTGCTGACTGTGAGTAATGAGATTGTCCAGAATGAGTTTCTAAGTTCTCTAAAGCAACACCCATCCACTATAAGCAGGGCATACTAATGTTATAAGGCAGGGGAGGGAGGGGAAAAGAGGCATGTAGAGACAGAGACGTTTATACACTTCTTCCACTCCTTGGCCTTTGAAATAAAAAAACTAATCAAATAAGGAATTAAATAAATATTGAGTAGATACAAAAGTAAACTGGCTCAGTGCTGCTCACATAGTCATGATAAATAAAGAAAATCTCTATTGCAGTTATTTGATGACAAATATCAAATAACTTTTACTTTTTACTTTTTTATTGGTGAAAATGAAAGCGAATTCATTTTTAAGGTGTTTTCTGGATCTACATGATAGTTTCCAAACACATTGATGGTCGTGATCAGAGTTGCAAGAAAAGGCTTGCCAATGCACATGCATGATGTACTTTTGTGTAGGTGTTGCTTGTGTGTCATTTTATTATTGGGTCTCACTTTCTTTAACATCATCACATGTGCACGAAATACCTGGTACATATCATGATGACCTTCAAAAGAAAAGGTCTGACAATTGCAGCTTTGGGTGGATGGAATGTGTGTGATTAGTGACACATGTTTATTCAGTGCTTCTTAAGAAGGTCGATCACGTCGAGCTGGGACAGGTCTAGTAGCAAACCATGGGAGTGGGTTTCAGTCTATCCTCCATAATTTGGAAAAACAGACCGGACTGGTTTCATTATCTGAACTCGAGAAACCTGAGATCTAAATTTAATTTAGTTTTGCATATTAGGTACAAATCTGGGCAGATTCACTTTATGCAGTAAATGTGAGTTAGATCCAGTCTGTTGATCTTTCTCTTGAAGTCCCAAATAAGTCTTTACAAAACAATGCTGTTTGGCATGGACTTTATTTAAGCATACCTCAAAATACACATATTTTACTATTTAGAAAAAACTGTGTAAAGTATTACAATATTATAGAGTGCTGAGCAACTCTCGCCCAGGTTTGGCATTTTCCATTTAGTAAATGGAACATGGATATCAAAATGAAAAAACGATGTTGATTTTTTCCCTATCGCTGTAAGGCAGATTATATGCAAATTACACATACCACAGCAAACTAGGCAAGTGAACATGTTTCTAAAAGTCTCATGCAACATTTAACAGTAGACAGTCTCAATCTTCAGTTCTTGATATTATTTAGTGATCGGTTCCAAAGATTTGAACGATCTGACTGTGGTGTTTTAAAGCAATTATTCATATCGCTACAATCCAGAAATGCTTAACATGAAAGAAAACCTAAAATAATGAGTCCTTTTCAAAGTGGCTTGAAATGGAAATACTGAATGTATCATCCATGAATAGGACAATGAAAAGATAATAACACCCCATCCCCACATGCATTATTAAAAATTCAAATGAAAGAATGTGCTGTTCAGTTGTGTTTTTGTTCTGACTTTTGTTTTGCATGCTTTAAAAATGCAGACAGGTGTTTTGTATGTTTCTCTTGTCAATCCCCTTCAGAGATACTCCTACGACTAGACTTATTAGGATTATAAACTAGATTCTAGCTTCATTTTTATCAGATCTAGACTATTGGGCGCCATTAAAATACATATCAGAAGATATTCTGTTCTGTACTGCCACTGTTTGATCTGCAAATACGGTTCTCATTTGAAAATGATTCCACCCTCGTGACTGACAGCTGGCCTGGCTGCATAGTTTACAGCCTTTTCATGATGAATGTGTGATGAAGACATCTGAACTGCTGATTTTTGAAATAAAACTACATTGAAAAAAAAAAAGTATTCAAGTGTGGTATATGCATTTGTCAATCCACACATTTTTTACTATTTCAAAGCATCATTTCAAAGGTGTATTTTACCGTAATAAGTCAGTTGATGATCCTAATGAAGGGTGTGTCCATTCTTGTCGCTAGTTTTTAAACTAGGAATGTGCCAGGTGCTTCAGATCTTTATCTCTCATCATCCAACATGCCACTTTAACACATAGATAAATGCTAATTTGTGTTCTTTTCTCCTCCGTTCATGTGTGTTTATGTGCATGTCATTTAGTAACATAAATAACTACTATCATCAACCTTGATACAGAAATATTTGCATATTTTTTTCACAATACTAGCAATGCAAATGCAGGTGCTTACTGCATTGCATTAATTCCAAGGTGCCAAGCCCTGTTATGTTACCGAAGCACATAACGTACCCGTTGGAAAATATGCATTATACACCTTAACTTCTAAGATCTGCTAAACTTACAAAAACATGCTTGCACACTAATACGTGCACATGAAGTCATGGACGAGTCTGCACACCATCTTGCAGATATCCTACAGTCTCCAGCCAAACCCCTGGCCAAACCCTCATCTGATTACTGTAATGGTTTGCTACAGTAAACTCTCTCCACAATGTACCGGAGATCCAGCCCGGACATGCATTTTCTTGCCTTTCCTTCCCGTCTGATGTTTTTACAGGAACCTGTGCACGCCATAGCTAGAGCTTATTACTCATCACAAACACTTGCCGATGATTTCTGTACCATGATCTCACACCTTTCACACCTGGTTTTTAATATCATAGCGTCATGATAGTTGTAGACGATTGTGTAATGCTGTGAAATGGCCATCAATGGTGGCTGTGACACCCAACTGTTGGCTTATCATGTTGACTTTAACTGTAAATGAGAAATGGTTTGACTATGCAGGGTGTATTATGCGTGGGAACGTTGCATGAGTGATCTTAAAGAAGTTTAAAGGTAGTGTGAAGAGTACTGTACTTTTGTGGCAAATTTTCTCGCTGTTGTTTTCCCCTAGCCCTATCACACCACTTTGCTCCACCTCAAACACACACACTCATATGTATACACATATGGTGAAGTTTAGAGCCATAAAATACCTTAGCTGCGTTAGCCGCTAGCGCTACTGTGCAGAAGTGTGTGTGCACATTTTCCAGTGTCAACACTGACGGAAACTCTGCTCACTGTTCTTTTTTTTTCCCTTGTAAATCTCAACAATCTAACTCTTCATCTCTTGGGGGGGAAAAGCCCTGCTAGTTCCAAACACTGGCAAAAGTAGATGGAAAAAGGCCATTCATAAATGTGATGCTACGTGCCCCACCCTGCTGAAAAGAGCAGAGGTTAACTCACGCTCTACGGCTGCCCAGCCAACCAGATCCTAGGGCAGACACACACCCGCTGGCAGACTATGAGAGCTGCACTGTCTTTTCTGAAATTTTTTCCGAGTTTCTACTGAAATGTCTGTCCTCAAGTCTCTGCCTCTCCTCTCATTTTCTTACTCCACCAGGAGCAAAGCCTGGGGCTGGGTGTGACAGCATTCATCTTGCCACTTTCTTTCTGTACCTGTCTAACAGGTAGGGTATGTGAGAGTGAATCTGTGTGTGAGTGTATGTGTGTGAAGAAGTGGCTCCGCCCCCAAACCCCCCCTTTCAGTGTGTGTATAAAATTGGTCAGCCAGCTGCGGAGAGACACGCAGAGGGACTTTGACTCTCCTTCGTGAACAACCTCCTCCACTCCACTCCTCTCTCAGAGAGCACTCTCGTACCTCCTTCTCAGCAACTGAAAGACACAGGCACCATGACAAGCATCAGGTCTACCAGCTACAGCATTGGGGGCAGCGGCGGTGGCTCCGTCAGGAAGAGCTACTCAAGCCAGTCAGCCTATGCAGTTCCCGCCGGCTCTACCAGGGTCAGCTCTGTCAGGAGATCCGGTGTGGGTGCCGGCCCAGGCTTCGGTGCAGGCTTCGGTGCTGGAGGCAGCAGCTACAGCTTCAGCAGCAGCAGCAGCATGGGTGGAGGCTATGGCGGAGGTTACGGTGGAGGTCTCGGTGGAGGCATGGGCTTCATTCCAGCTCCCATCACTGCTGTAACAGTCAACCAGAGCCTGTTGGCCCCCCTCAACCTGGAAATTGACCCCACAATTCAGGCTGTCCGCACTCAGGAGAAAGAGCAGATCAAGACCCTCAACAACCGCTTCGCCTCATTCATTGACAAAGTGAGTATTCATACATTTGTTCTCTCTTATAATGACAATGTCTTTTGCATCTTATGCAAATATATCAAATGATACAGCTCCGCTCAGTGCCTGGAGTGCATTCAAATGTAGAATTCTCATTTTATTACTAAGCATGACCTTTGAACCAGTGGCTCTTAACACTGGATGCCTTAAGTATTACTACACACCATAATAGCTTGCAGCTGTAAATAATAATAATAATAATTAAGTGAATATGTTTACGCTTGCACAACAATATTCTTTAAGAATAATTGCTGGCTAGGCTTTTTTCACAGTTGTAAAAAAATGGGTTTGAGATTTTAATATCATCTGCTGTGTGGGGATATCTTTACTAATTGGGCAGCACAAGTATAGTAATAATGTTGAGCTAATAAGCTAATGTAAATTCTACAATGTTAAAGCATTTGTACTAGATCTCTCTCAGTATGGCGTTAGCCTTGGAAGAAAGTCCTAAAAAAAAACCATGATTGAGGCTATCCAAATATGGGTGGAGTTTAGGTAATAACCTAGCAACCATGTGAGTCATACAGTAGATACACACATACATAGAGAGTGCTACAAGTAACCAGTGTGTGTGTAGTCCAAAGTCTAGACTTTATTACACAACCAAAAAGGGAAAAAAAATTACACAGTCATTTTGATCCATTTGTGCTGTGCATTTTTATTTCATCCTCTCTTATTTATAAAAAGAAAAGAAAGAAAAGCTGTATGTTACGCCTATATTTGGCTGCAAACAAACACTTCATAACTTTCTGAGCAAATGTGGACAGAAGACACACCCAAGGGCATGCAGTCTGCATACACACACACCTTTATTTTTTAGTGCCTGTGGGAGAATTTGTAGTGAGCGGTGTGTGATCTGGATGAGTCATCTGGGCCATAGATGTTAGATGCTCCAAACTTTTACTCTGCTTTATAACTTGCTAGCAGGATACAGGTCAAAGATTAAGCCTATAAATGCCTTTGTACATTTTCTGTGGTTTAAGATCACAGGGAAATTTAAATTATTGATCATTTAAGATAATGAAATCAAGAAGTCTTGAGATAAATGGCATTAATATTTCTAGGGTACACTCATACTCCAGACATTTAGAAAAAAAAAAAAAACTGTGTAAAGGCATCAAATTTAGTCAATTACTAGCTATACAAGTGCTGTCAGATATGGCTGATCTCCAAAGACCACAGACAAAACTTGCCTTAGGGTGTGGCAGGTATGTCTTGTTTCTCTGATGTTGCTGTTTTTTCTGTGAAGCAATGCAGGTCTGGGGCGAGGCCATTTCTGAAAGTTTTTTTCCAGCCTATGTAGCTGGTGTGCAGCATTGCCACACCCAGTCAGTCCACTTTCACCTTCCCCTCCCCCTTCTCTCACTCCACCCCGCAGAAAGAAAATGCCCGCTAACATGACTCATAACCATTTGTATTCCCTTAAACAATGCTTCCAGAAAGCATACACAAAGAGACTTAAAGAGCCAGCACTACAAAGGAGTCATACAAGCCGGACAAACCCACCAATCCACTTCATTCATTCATTCATTCATTCATTTTTTTCAGAATGCAATCTTCCTCAACTACATATTTAACTCTGAATTAAGGCTCTTGACAGTGAAAATCATTTAAAACAAACAGTTAAAACACGAATTTCTCTATCTTTTTCCCCTCAGGTACGCTTCTTGGAACAGCAGAACAAGATGCTGGAGACCAAATGGAGTCTCCTCCAAGAACAGACCACCACACGCTCTAACATCGACGCCATGTTTGAGGCCTACATTTCTAACCTGCGCAGACAGCTCGATGGCCTGGGAAATGAGAAGATGAAGCTGGAAGGAGAGCTGAAGAACATGCAGGGCCTGGTTGAGGACTTCAAGAACAAGTGAGTGAAGTTGTAATTTTGAAGGTGAATAATTTAACTGATAAAACACAGAAGAGAATTGATTTACTCACATTTTCCCATCTCTTAACAGGTACGAAGATGAGATCAACAAGCGTGCTTCCGTAGAGAACGAGTTTGTCCTGCTCAAGAAGGTAATGACTATCCATGCTTTGTTTTCTTGCCTCCACTTTTCACTGCATTTAGCTTTTTTGTAATAGCAATAGAGTATAATGTCCTCTGATTTTTTCAGGATGTTGATGCAGCCTACATGAACAAGGTTGAGCTTGAAGCCAAGGTTGATGCTCTTCAAGATGAGATCAACTTCCTCAGGGCAGTCTACGAGGCTGTAAGTTCAATTCTGTTGTGTTTGGCCAACCAAAACTACTTAGCAAATAGTACTGCTGCTTTGCTATGGCAGGTAATTTACAAATGGTTTTGTCTGTGTTTGTAGGAACTGCGTGAGCTTCAGTCTCAGATCAAGGACACATCAGTTATTGTGGAGATGGACAACAGCAGAAACCTGGACATGGACTCCATTGTGGCTGAAGTTCGTGCTCAGTATGAGGACATTGCCAACCGCAGCCGTGCAGAGGCAGAGAGCTGGTACAAACAGAAGGTGGGTCAAGCTCTTACAGGCTCAACTCATCTGATCACCTCATCTGTGGTTACGCAAGTCCTCATTTGTCTCAATTTGTGTTACAGTTCGAGGAGATGCAGTCCTCTGCTGGTCAATACGGCGAGGACCTCCGCTCAACCAAGGCTGAGATTGCTGAACTCAACCGCATGATCGCCCGCCTGCAGAATGAGATTGATGCCGTCAAGGGACAGGTAATGATGAACAAGGATTGAGACAAACATTTCATAACCTGTTTATGTGAAAAAGCTGACTTTATGTATGTTGTTGTCATTTTAGCGTGCCAACTTGGAGGCTCAGATCGCTGAGGCTGAGGAGCGCGGAGAGCTGGCAGTGAAAGATGCCAAGCTCCGCATCAAGGAGCTTGAGGAGGCCCTCCAGAGGGCCAAGCAAGACATGGCCCGCCAGGTGCGTGAGTACCAGGAGCTCATGAACGTCAAACTGGCCCTCGACATTGAGATCGCCACCTACAGGAAGCTGTTGGAGGGAGAGGAGAACAGGTAGGGAGTGTTAAAAGAGTGTTTCTTTTATATTCACATTCTCAAAACTTTTCAACAAACCGCTTGCTGTTGAAAAACATCACTAAGTAAATCCGTCATCTTCTTTACTCAGACTGTCCAGCGGTGGAGCATCAGCCACCATTCATGTGCAGCAGTCCACTGGAGGAAGTCTGTCATCTGGTAATTAAATCTTCACTCATTCTAAATCAGTCCACCTTTCTTATAATCTTATTTTTCAGGTCATGTTGGATATGTGTGTGAACCTTCTTTCTCTTGCAGGTTTCTCTGGTAGTGGCGCTGGATTTGGTTATGGCGGTGGTTCAGGATTCGGCGGTGGTTCAGGATACAGTGGTGGTTCAGGATACGGTGGCAGCTCCATCAGCAAAACCAGCGTCACCTCTGTCAGCAGCAGCAGACGCTACTAAAGAGAAGCCTTCCAAGCCAAGCCAAGCCAAGCCAACCCAACCCAACCCAAACCAACCTAGCTTCCCACCTTCCTTACCTGCAACCAGATCACTTCAAACCTTTTTACGCAAACCATCTATGGTGCTATATTCTAGCCAGACAGCTATCCCCTGTTAATGAGGAGATGAGGACAATGTTTTCTTAAACAAAATATGTTTTAGGATGTTCTGTGTGTTGATGGTAGTGACCCATAACACACATCTATTGTCTGGTGGTGTCACTGCCAATTTAAATCATCAACCCAATGACACCAGGAAGAATTTAATGAAGAATCTGTACTTCCAGCCACTGAATTTTTATTTCTGCACTGGTATGTATGGGGAAAGAGAAACTTGAATGAAATGTATACACATAGAAACCACTGAAGCCAATTAGGCCTTTCTCCACAATAGGATTTCAAGTCTCATTAGCATGACCACAAGCAGTACCATGGTTTCACTGGATCAGGGATGTGCTACACGGGTCCTGAAAGCCCTGGTTGAATGTTTTGTGCTGTGTTACAACTCCCTGCTGTATTTTAATTGACTAATATGTCTTTTATCATCATGCAATGGCTGTCAGTGTCAGTTTAACTATTTTCTATAAAAACATGACCTACAGCCTGTAACTGATGACAATGACTTGTGGGCTACCAATGTCCAGTTACCTCATATTCAAGGGAGATCTGTTACAGCAAAAAAAAAAAATAGGCACAATGGCATTTCTGTGGACCATCCCTCCTTAACTTTGAGTACATGCTGAGTTGGAAGCTAAATGCTTCAGTTACTGTGTGGTTACTGTACTACCTTACACTTTCCCCAGTACTCAACTTCTTCCAGAGCATATTCCCTGTTATAAATGGAAAATTGCAACAAAACTGAAATCATGTTCAACAAGATTTATTCTGTATTGATTGACTTGACACCAACTTAAAATCTGAATACAATAAATCTGAGACCACAAGTTTTGACTCGCTTTGTCTTTCATTACTTTTGTTGTTTGCGTCCCTTGAAATGTTTTCAGTTATCGAACATCAAATAGCTGCATATGGCTTAAAATTAGAAAACGAACCACCAAGAAACTATAAATAGTCGATCCACTTACGCTTATCCTTAAACTATGATGATGACACTTCAATTTATCATATATGCTAGGCTAGTCTTGTAGGTAAAAAATGTTGTAACATCAAGTAACATTTAAGGAGTGATATCATTGCTACATTTTCCAAGTATTGATTTTAGATCGGGAGGAATTCTGATTAGCCATCTATCACCACACTACATGGACATCATGCATCACTAGCTATATTTAATTACTATTACTGTGACTGTTGTTGCTGAAAATACTTTAGCTGAAGTAAATTTTTGTAAATAAAGGTATTTGTGGATGTAGTTTTATTAGTTACGTCAAAAAGTAATCTGAATATGCAGTTACTTGCGTAATGCACCTTACTTATAATGTGTTACTTTACTCACAATATCAAAAAGTACTCTGATTGCACAATGCATGTTACTTGTAATGTGTTACCCTCAACACTGCTCATTTCAGATGAGAATAAAAACACCTGATCGCTAGTTTTTAGTTTTGGAATCACAGATGGAATGGAATAGATGGAATCACATCCTTATGTTCATCATTTGTTGGTCGAATGGGAACAAACTCAATTGTGTTTGCAATAATTTAAGCTGTGTTATATTAAAGATTGTATTTCACATGATTATATTTAATTTTTTTCATTGGCTTGTTAAATACACAACTTATTACTGTGTTATTACTGTGTTAATACGCTATCTCTTTAGCTAAAAGCAAAAACGCTAACTTTCCACTAAAGTGGACATCTGAAAATCTCTTTGAAAAATTTGCTAAAAACTTGTTTTTCATCACACACACACACAAAAAAAATGCTGATTGAGGTTGTTATGCATAAAAGGGTTGATTAACCTTTTCAGGAACCCTTTGTAAAACTGCTTTGCTAAATTAATCTCAACATTTCTCAACATTCATCAGACATGAATGTCAGGGATGATACATTTCCATAGTAAAGTTAAACAAATTTTAAGGCATAAATTGTTTTTCTTTGGCCTACAGTTGCTGTGGTATATCGACATTGAGATCTGGGCTTTCAGTATTTGTTGCTGGGTCCTGGGGATGTGCTGGAAATTCATTGCCCTGTACCTCTTCTTTTGCGGTTCTATACACACAAATATACGTTAGAATTGCTAGTCCAATAACAGTTGTGAGAACACCTGCAACAATTGGAACAGGATCTGGTGGGTTGTATACTGCAAAAGACAAACAGAAGTGAACATCAGCAAAGTATAGCAAAGAAAAAGAAAAAGAAAAAAAAATGGTCTATCTAAAATAAACAGCTTTTATTAGGTTACTGATATGACAGATGTCTTGACAGAAAGAACTATTCATTCTTTAGTTGTAATTGTTAATGATGTAAAAATCAGTAGCTCAGCACTGACCCCTGGTGTTTGTTCATTAAAATTCTACATTACACATTATAGATCAAGAAAAGATCACAGAAAAGATCAAGAGCATGACCGCAAAAAAAAGATCTTGAATTAAAAAGTTGGACGTTTATAGGAACTCACTGTAAATGAAGACTTTGTTGCTGGGTGGGGACACAGGTCTAATTTTTGAAGAAAATAGTTTGTATACACATTCATATTCTCCAGCCACATTGTCAGACTGTGTGGTAGACTCAGAGGAGATTGAACTGCGGTACATTTCTCTCAAAACAGCACCATCCTTTCTAAATATGAAGTCCCCCTAAACAGGAAAGAAAAGACTATTGAAAAGACAATTGCTGCATATATACCAGAAACAATATTTGCAATGTAACAACGAAACAATTCAGTGTAACAGTTTTAAGAGTACAAGTGTAAATGGGGTGATTTACATAATGTTTTTTTAAATAAGCTGAATCAACGGAGCAGGAGATTTCCACACTTTGTTTGTCCGTGACATACAATTCAGTGTCAGAACCATGAGAAATCACAGACAGTTTAGGAGGGGGCAATGCATCTGTAAAAGGGGAGAGTAAAATTAAGACATTTATAAGAAATATACAAAGTATACAGGAATTAGTCAGAACCCATGAACTGGTGTTTTGTGGTTTTCAGGCCATTTTTATGAAGTCATACATAATTTTATGTATTTATGTACATTATTAAGCTGATATACAGTACATATACATTAAAATGGACATTAAAAACTCACTCTTCTGGCAAAATGGGACAAAATGTTGATGATTTATCTCGCACTACACAGATTTCTGTCCAGTTTTACCCCTTCAGCAAACTAGCAAGTAGCACATTATGGTTTGTGAAAACTATGCTTGTTGGGTCATTTCTTGGGGTCTTGAAAACATTTTCGGCTAAAGTGGCATTGTAATAAGTTTGTACAATTAATCTCAATCTGTCTCACCTGAACAAACTATGTAGAGCATGCCTCTCCTTTCGCACAATTCAATTTCAGTCATTGGGCAATCTCTGGTCTTTTCTTCTTTCCCACTGCATCTGATACCCCCAACTGTGTCTGAGAATTGCCGTTTGTTGTCCAAAACCCGCTTCCACTCTAGCGCATGCCCACATCCCAGGTCCCTGCACACTACTTTAGCCGTAGCAATAGCGGCAGATGCATCAGCTACGGTATCAACTTCCTTCTGACAAACAGGTTCCCACTTCCCTTTGAGCTTGACATCCAGGTATCCTAGACAGCTCTCTCCAAGATCTTGCTCCCAGAGTCGAACTGGAAGCTCTTCTAATAGAGCACAAGTGAAGACAAAGCACCATGGCTTTAGAAAACATATACAACGGAAATGTATTTAAACACATGGGAATGAAAAATCACAAATACGATCTCAATTGTTGTTGGGTTTTTTTTCTAGACATCAGTTAAACATTTTGATCTCAGATTTGGCATCTTAGATCTTAAAGCCCCTATTAATCTCAACCAAGTCCTTCTTTCAAAAAAGATCTGAAGAATCTCAAATTAGTCTCCAATTTCTCACCCATTTATCCACATTAATTTTCGTAGTTTAATAGTTTTTATATTTCTCCTAAAGAGGTTTAGAATAAACAAACACCCTGGACTCCATTAAGCCTGTTGAGTTGTATAAGTGCACATAAACCCTCATATTTACAAAAAAAAAAAAAAAAATTCCACTGCTTCTCAGTACCTGGGAAGGCTTTCTCAATATTAGACTTAGCTGAACTCAAGACTTTTCCATTGTACAACATCTCCATATTGCAGGCAAACTCTACTGGGACGACTGCATTCTTCTGACTTAAAATGATACCAGTGCTGTCTGTGAGAAACAATGAACCAGCGGAGGTCCAGTTGGTTCCAGGTGTGACAGGGAGGCTGCGGTAATATAGACTTAATGTGAAGTTTGTGACTGGGCCAGCGGTTGAATTACAGTACACAGTGTAATTCCCACCCACACGAAAGAGATTGGGGTGCAAAGATACTTTGGGAGGAGAGAGGACAGCTGGTCAAGGGAAAAAGAGAGAGAGTTAGAGTGACATTTCAGTAGAAAATTTCTAAAATCTAAAATGTGAAAACACACTCATCTATGCATAATCAAACTTACATACAACTAAGGTAAGAGGGTTACTGAATTCAGAATAAGAATTCTTAAGTTCAGTCTGAGTAGATTGGTACCAGCACACAATTTTCCCTTCAAACTTGTCTCTTGCAGGGATTGTGAAACCCATTGAATTCGAATTATAGATGGCCTCGGTGGTCACCCAGGCTTCTGTGGTCTCTGGGGTCTGTGAGGGGCTTTCCAGCCTACCCACGGACACAGTTACAGGATACGGAGCACCTCTAGGAACATAACAGTAGACCTGAACCAAAGTGTTTAGCTCAATCTTGTTTGCATCCACACTGGAAGCGAAGCTGAACGTAGGGGCAGATGCTGGAGGTGCAGAGAAAGAATGAGAAAGGAACAGAAAAAGAAAAGGGAGGAAAAAACGTATTAATGCAATATTGGATCAGCATTTATAGTTTTTCATTTAGTCATTCTGTGCTTATTCATTAAAAATCAATTATTATATTCAGCAAACCATATGCAACACAAATAAAAACAAATCATGGGATTTTATGTTGCACTGACCTTAACTGTTCAAAGAATTGAGTATTTTGGAAAAGACATTATCTTCATTACTAAAGGACACGTTAAATTGATAAATAAAGGCAGATAATGTTACAAAAGATTTTTATTTCAAATAAATGCTGTTCCTTTGAGAAGAATCCCCCTCAAAAAATGTTTCTCAGTTTCCACCAAACATTTTAAGCAGCACAACCATTTTTAGTTAAGCAAATCAGCATATTAGAATGATTTCTGAAGGATCATGTGACACTGAAAACTGGAGTAATAGCTGTTGAAAATTTAGGTTTTAAAATATATTAAAATAGAAAACAGTTATTATAATTTGCAACAATAGAGACTTCGCTAACACTTTATTTTACCGTGTCATTGTTACATATCTTACCTAACCCTAACTATAGTAATAACTATAAATCATTACTTAATAGTATATAATACATACACTATATATACACTTGATATGTATGCTGTATACTTGTAATTATACATTTCAGTACTGAGAAATGACAATTAACTATGTACTTACTATAGGGATAGGGTTATGATGAGGGGCTTGGTTTAGGGTTAATTGCATGTAATAATGCATAATTCCTAGTTATTACTATAGTAAATACATGTAACATATGTAACAATGACACTGTAAAATAAAGTGTAACCGAGGCTTTTTTCAAAAACATGAATGAAAAAAAAAAACCCAAAAAAAATCTACAAAAACGTTTGAACTTTAATGCACAATAAAAAGAGAACCTACATATCAGTGCATATTAGTGCAGGCATGGTGAACTTAACATTATGAATATTATTATGTATCAGATTTTAAGATCATTTATCTTTTTACACAGACAATTTATGTTCTTTTTCAAAAGAACCCCAACAGGCTAAATGTCTTATATTAATGCATTTTCATGAACAGGACAAGTTGGTCAGAATACAATTCTTCTATAAACTGTCATAGGTGGTTAGATATAAATAGCTCACAAAGACGAAGGGATCAGGAAACAGTCTTTAATATAGTAACTCACAGAACTGGCAGGGAAACATAACCCACCTTAACATTAGTATAGGACAAAGACTGCAGGAACACATGGAGTATAAACACTAAACCAAATGAGGAGCTAATGAGTTAATTAATAGACAACAGATGAACTGAACTCACTGGGAAACTGGACCACAATGAAACAGAAAACCGAACATAACCCTGACATAAACAGCATGACAGATATAAATTATATGAAATGTCGCCTGACTGTAAAAAATTGCCTTCTTTCCTTGTACTGACCATATGTGCTTCTGCTTCTGTACAGGAGTAGATTATTCAGGTGAAATGATTCTTACCCTGGGACACTGTGATTCTCACACACATTATCCAGCAAACCACAGCTAGCGCTATATGAAGAAAGAGGGATTGCAACATACTGTGAAAAACAGGATTTCCCAAATTAAAGTACACGAAATGTGCACGTTTCAACATTGGGGAATAAACAACAAGACATTATTTAAACACAAATAAATTATTTATATCCTTAATATAGTTATTTATATTTTTAGGCTACTGGTTGAAAATATATTTGTACTTTACAAAAATATATAATTGCGAGTCAAACAAACTCAAGATTCAGAAGATTACAACATTGTTTTCAACATTTATTGCTTAATTGGCCAAACTGACTGGTCAGCATCTAAACAGTCCTGCTCACTTGAATGCAAATGTTATTAGCTCAACTTATGGTGATATGTTTAGAATCAATAATAGTGCCAGCTCTATCTATCAAGCCAGTTTTCTTTTACTAAATGCAAATATATTGTATTTTGCATTGCACTGAGGAATTGAGGACGAATACAGCATGTTCTTTGAGTAGCCCTGATTCATACCATATCATTTAAACCATTAGTTCCAATTTACTGCAAATTCAAGCTGTAAACAACAAAGGTTAACTGGAAATCAGAGCTACATGTTTGTGCAATTAGCTAAATTTAATGAAATGTTCCTCTGATGGACATTGTACACCAATGAGATGAGCAAGATTTACTTCAAAAACAACAGGAAAACGAAATAAATACTTACCACTTATGTTGGAGAGAAACATCCTGACAGGACAAAGTAAATGAAACTGTGAAAGAGTACGAATGAAAACTGCTTAAATCCACAACAAAGCAGAGCTGAAATACCCAACTGGTGAAACACTGCATTAAGTAACTAACAGGAAGTTTGGATATTGACCCATAAAAAGGTTATGCCACTTTTTTTTTTTCATAAAATCTAGAACAATTCACTTATATTTCCACATTATCCATAATTTATGTTCATACCTCTGTAAAAAAAAAAATATATATACAGTACTGTGCAAAAGTTTTAGGCAGGTGTGAAAAAATGCTGTAAAGTAAGAATGCTTTCAAAAATAGACATGTTAATAGTTTATATTTATCAATTAACAAAATGCAAAGTGAGTGAACAGAAGAAAAATCTACATCAAATCAATATTTGGTGTGACCACCCTTTGCCTTCAAAACAGCATCAATTCTTCTAGGTACACTTGCACACAGTTTTTGAAGGAACTCGGCAGGTAGGTTGGCCCAAACATCTTGGAGAACTAACCACAGTTCCTCTGTGGATTTAGGCAGCCTCAGTTGCTTCTCTCTCTTCATGTAATCCCAGACAGACTCGATGATGTTGAGATCAGGGCTCTGTGGGGGACATACCATCACTTCCAGGACTCCTTGTTCTTCTTTACACTGAAGATAGTTCTTAATGACTTTCGCTGTATGTTTGGGGTCGTTGTCATGCTGCAGAATAAATTTGGGGCCAATCAGATGCCTCCCTGATGGTATTGCATGATGGATAAGTATCTGCCTGTACTTCTCAGCATTGAGGATACCATTAATTCTGACCAAATCCCCAACTCCATTTGCAGAAATGCAGCCCCAAACTTGCAAGGAACCTCCACCATGCTTCACTGTTGCCTGCAGACACTCATTCGTGTACCGCTCTCCAGCCCTTCGGCGAACAAACTGCCTTCTGCTACAGCCAAATATTTCAAATTTTGACTCATCAGTCCAGAGCACCTGCTGCCATTTTCTGCACCCCAGTTCCTGTGTTTTCGTGCATAGTTGAGTCGCTTGGCCTTGTTTCCACGTCGGAGGTATGGCTTTTTGGCCGCAAGTCTTCCATGAAGGCCACTTCTGACCAGACTTCTCCGACAGTAGATGGGTGTACCAGGGTCCCACTGTTTTCTGCCAATTGTGAGCTAATGGCACTGCTCGACATCTTCCGATTGCGAAGGGAAGTAAGCATGATGTGTCTTTCATCTGCTGCAGTAAGTTTCCTTGGCCGACCACTGCGTCTACGGTCCTCAACGTTGCCTGTTTCTTTGTGCTTCTTCAAAAGAGCTTGGACAGCACATCTGGAAACCCCTGTCTGCCTTGAAATTTCTGCCTGGGAGAGACCTTGCTGATGCAGTATAACTACCTTGTGTCTTGTTGCTGTGCTCAGTCTTGCCATGGTGTATGACTTTTGACAGTAAACTGTCTTCAGCAACCTCACCTTGTTAGCTGAGTTTGGCTGTTCCTCACCCAGTTTTATTCCTCCTACACAGCTGTTTCTGTTTCAGTTAATGATTGTGTTTCAACCTACATATTGAATTGATGATCATTAGCACCTGTTTGGTATAATTGTTTAATCATACACCTAACTATATGCCTACAAAATCCCTGACTTTGTGCAAGTGTACCTTGAAGAATTGATGCTGTTTTGAAGGTAAAGGGTGGTCACACCAAATATGGATTTGATTTAGATTTTTCTTCTGTTCACTCACTTTGCATTTTGTTAATTGATAAATATAATCTATTACCAAGTTTCTTTTTGAAAGCATTCTTACTTTACAGCATTTTTTCACACCTGCCTAAAACTTTTGCACAGTACTGTATATATATATATATATATTTCATAATTTTTCTTTTAAATTGTACAGTATACACTGCACATACCCACAATCTGCTCATCTCTTATTTCAAATCAAGTCCTTTTGTTTTGTATATCCGGGTGCACAGTATTTCTCTACTCATTGTTGATAAAGAAATCTTATCAGTACGAAAGTGATTCCAAAGCATGTGCTTTAGAAGCCATGGCTCATGATCCCAAACTTAGCCAGAGGCCTCTGCTTGACCTGAGTGACCTGGCTAGATCTGTAATCCTGCATGGCTTTACTGCTGCTCTCAGGATGGCTGTGTTGCATAACTGGGAGAGAGCAGATTACTGACTGTTCAGCTTCATGTTAGTCCCTGCTGCTCTGTGAGAGATGATAGGTGGAAGACCGTGTGAGAAAAAGCCTAATATGACCATTTTCTGTGTACTACAGGATACAGAGTTTATTAAATCATATTTACAGCATCTTACAATGGATCATACATATTTACAAAAATAATACATTATCAAGTCAGTCGTGATGGCATTTTGTTTGAGTTCACACTGTACAAAACAGTTCAGCAGTTGCGGAAATAAAAACTTGAATTGTTCATTTTATCATTCATTGTGGCTGCACGTCTGGTGTGGGATACACAGTTTTGAAAATATGGAATGTTCAGCATTTAAATATATATTGATGGAGAAGCTATGGTCTGTTGTTTTTCAAATTTATAAGTTATGTTTAATATATGAAGCAAAATATTCAGTTCTGATTATGGTTATGTTTATTGAAATACACAATGCAGAATTAATTTACGAATTATATTTAGGAATTATTAATTAATTTAGGAATGTCTAGCCTATGAGATTGACTGAAATGAAGATAGACAAATTTCCCCTTTAAACTGGCAATAATAGTCGGAAGGGATTTCGTGAGACTCAGAGTTTTCAAAATGTACTTCCTCTTTTCAGGGCCAATGCGTTCTTCACTGCATTGCTTCACAAATTCTGTCATCAAGGATTTCCCCACACGCCAGTACACTGAGGGCATCTACACCTTTATTGAGACTGAGAGCTTTAAAAGAGTTCAGAAATCCCACCTCAGTCCTCACTCTTTTTCTTTTTTCTTTTATCCTTGTCTTTGCGTTTCTTCTCCTTTTCTTTCTCTTCCTTTTCCTTCAATGCTTTCTTCTCTTTCTTCTTCTCTTCCTTGGCCTCCTTATACTTCCATTTTGGAGGCTCCAGGTAACCTTTCTGTCTTTTATTCTTCTTCTCTTTTTTGGGGGTGGGCTCAGAGGATTTTGTGACTTTGATCTGTGGGACACAGCCTGAGGGGAAAATACTGTTGCGCCTTGACGCTACGCTTCGAGGAATGAAAGTGCGCATACCGGAGTGAGCAATGGACAGCACACTGCCACGCCTCTCTGTATCGGCACAACAGGACACAGAGACAGACTCGACAGAGTGGATAGACGGAGAAATGGAGGAGACTGAGCAGTTTCGATGGCACAACGAACTTTCCTCCAGTTCTTTCTCTGAGTGCTTCTGCATCAGCTCAGCCACAGCCAGCCGACGTTTACCTACCTGTGGAGGACTGCTTGGGCAAAGTGGCCGTGTGGCTGTGGCTATTAGTGGGCTGTGTAGGCTGGTAGTCATTCTCACCATGTGATCCATGACACCATTTTCCTGTGGGTCACGTGGGAAACTGAATCCGAACGTACTCTTGAGATGATGAGTCAACTTCTGGCCTGCACTCTTTTGGGCTTTTGCTTTGCTGACCAGTAATTTAAGGCTGGGCCATTCTGGGACGTAGGTGTCACAGAACTGTTCCGCTGTGGGATGGAGTACAAGGTGGCGCAGCCGTGTCAGTGTGTCAAATCGACCCGTTTTCAAGGCCCAGTCACGTGCACATTTACCACGGTTGGTGTCTACGGCATTTACATCAGCACCTAAGACAGAACAATTCAGAGAATTAAAATATAGTACCAAAATCCTTGGCAGATATATTGTATATAAGAAGGTTGCTGGAGGATTACGGTTTAAGTCTCAATACTGGCAGGAAATGACTGCCAGTATTAGTAAGTCACCTATTGCCCAATTGCTCCCCAGGTGCCACAGCAAAAATGTCTGCCCACTGCTTCGTGTGTGTGTGTGCCCATGGTTTGCAGTGTGTTTGCAGTTCACTACTCACTACTTCTAATGTGTGTGCGCTAACTGAATGGGATAAAAACAGAGGACAAATTCCAAGTATAGGTTACTAAACTTGGCCTTCACATGTCTTAAAAAATATAAAGGCTACATTAACATGTGCACACTGACAAAAGCCTGAGTAATTTAAAAAAGAATGGGAAGAGAGCAGAAGAGTCATACCATTCAAACTGAGAGGGATTAGTTAAGATGCATCATTATTTTAGTTTTTTTTTTTTTTTAAAAAAAGAGTATGCCTAAAATGCTATGTCAGAAGTCACTTGTTCCAAACCTGGTCTGTTATTCTGTGCCTTCCACAGATCTTATGCTTGGCTGCTTAATTAATTAATCTGGTGCTACCGAGGTAAACTGGGTCAATGCCAGTTAGTCCATTCTTGATTGGCTATGTGGGTCATTTGATGACATGTTGTCTCTCCCTGGTAATGTGATATATAAGCAATATATGGAATGCTCATATGTCAAAGATGATTTCCAGCATATCAGCATGTGTGCTCAATCGCTAACCGTGCATTATAAGAGCTGCCACCACATCAGTCCTGCCCTGTATGGCAGCTTTAATGAGGGCAGTGAATCCTCTGTTGTCCCTGATCTCTGTCTCTGCTCCAGGGAAGTAATTCATGATGTAGTTACATATCGAAACATGACCTGTGTACAGAAAGATTTAAAACATTTTTACATTGCATTTCCGAAGATATATTAAATAAAGAAATGGGGTGAATTCCCTAAACAGTAATTAGTAACTTAAATTGTATTTAACGTTTAAGTCATTGTCATTCTTGTTGATACAGATGCACATCTGTTTTTATTATAAATTATGCTTATTGCACCAACACTCATGTTAGGCTGTACTGTAACACTAGCAGAATCCAGGCAGTAGTTCCTCTAACTACCATCAAAACAAGTCAACTGACATCACACGTTGCAACTGACCAGCTTGAGCAGCGATCATTAGAGCAGTGTTGCCATCATTATCTTGGTGGTTGATGTCCAGATGTGGACAGCCGTGCAGCTCATAAACAATTGGAAGAAAGCCTTTATATGCTGCTACCATCAGTCCATTCTAGAAGAGAGAATCATGTTATAAGGACCTCTATCAGTTTACAGTTAAAAAGGTTAGAGGCATAGACTCCACACCAACAGACAACATTTTCATAATCAAACAAACCATAATATCCCATCAACACTTTTCGAGGCATGGGTTTCAGGAAGTTCCATGATCATTTTTTAAAAGTGTTTTTACAATAAGGTCTATTAACGTTACTTAATTTGACTTTTCCATGCAGTTCAACGTAAATGCAGTAATACCTCAAATATGAGTTGTGAAACTGTTGTTAACAAGTTGCTACATAAGGACTCCAATGGCTGTCCAAGTTGGTAGTTCACTGTCAAAGAACTAAACAAAAGTCTCTTCAAGAAATGTTAACCTCAGACCCCATTTTCCTCAAACATGTGAAACTCCCAAAGGAAACCATGTCGAAATAGCCTTTAAGGGTGACCTACAAATGTATTTCAAACATCGGCCACACTTTATATTACGTGGCCTTAACTATTGTGTACTTAACTCTTTGATACTTATTATATACATACACACATACATACATGTGGATCCGTTGTAATTACATTTGAAGTACTTTCATTTAATTAAGATTTGTTGCGGGACTGTTTACTTTTCTTCAAACTGTAACCCAAACTGTTACCCCAGAACTCTAACCCCGATTTAGTACATAGTAGTTAAGATAATCTGATATAAATTGGTTGGCAATGATGTTACGTATTTTTAATGACAGGTTGAAAAAAGTTTTTAATGGATTACCTCATTCTTTTATAGATCATTCCTAAAAAGACTATTGCCAGAGTAACTGACCTGTCTCCTTTTTGATTAGACAGTCAGTCTCATGCTCTTTAATACTAATCTTACCCAGCCATTAATGTCTACTTCCATGACCTCATTACGCGTCACACCACGTTCCAACACTCTCTTCAGTGCTTCTGCATCATTTTGGACACAAGCCTCATATATTGTGTTGGCAGTTCCCTTTTTCCCATCCTCTTGTTCATAATCAGGGAGAACAGAATCGTCAGAGAGCAAACTTCCAGAGTCAGACTCTTCCAACAATGAGATTTCATCGTCGTTCGGGCCTGACCCCAGGTTTGGGTCCACAAAGGCAGAGCTATGAACTGCTGACATGTCTCAATAGTTCAGTCTTGTCTACACCATCATTGCTGGCATTTGATGAAAGTTTTCCAACACAGTCGTAGTAGGTCAGCAACTTGAGGTGAAAGAATGCACTCAGAGTGTTTATGGTCCCTCTCTAGAGGTAAACAGAACAACAGAGATAAACCACAAGGCTCTCTAACCAAGTGAGAGAACTTTCATGAAAATAATGCATTTAGAGCGACGGCAACTATTGGAGTTCAATTGACTCAAGCTTCCGATGTGAGAAAATTGGGAGTTTTAATAGCTCTGGATTTAGCCTGGGAGAGCTCTGCTTTAATTGCCACTGCTAAATCTGGCCTGCTCAGGCTTAAAATACACAGATACACGTAAACAGGCTTACGTCCACTTTAAAAGCACAATTTACCTCAGTGTACTGTAGCATAAATATATCTATACATTTATACAGCTATTTTAAGTTGTAAAACGTATTCAGTTTAGTTACAAAACTAATATTTCAATTTCTCAAACCAGTTATAAATTAAACATTTCTCCAGTTGTGCATATCACAAAGCAAAATACAATCCAAAGATTACAACAATAAACATTCTCTTTAGAGTTCTAGTTAACCAATATGAAGACAATAAGACAATTTAATCAAAGTTCTTTTTTAACTTTATTTAACATAGAGATTGATTAAATATGGAGTACAACTCACCTGTGTCCACCTTTCAGAAGAAAAGATGAGCCTTCGGTGAGCGCAGCGATACCATTAATCAATTAACTTTCACATCCTTATTATCAGAAACCTCAGCTCCCAGAAAATACAACAGTCAGCTTCACGTCTTCATAGTGCATGTGTAGTATGTGATCATAGCGGGGTGTATACATGCTCCGTAGACTGTCTAATGCCTTTCAGGATCAGAAAGGACTCAACATAGGCACTCGGAGTGTAATCACCTTTCACTCACACACACACACACGCACACACACACACACACACACACACAGGTTTTGTGGGGACTTTTGTTTTAAGGGGACTTTCTAAAGACAAATGTTTTTTTTATACAGTACAAACTGTATATTCTGTCCCTTGAAACTACCCTTAACCACAGCCCTCACAGAAAACTTTCTATAACCTATAAATATTTTGTGCTGAACACAAACGAAGAGGCTCAAGACACTTTATGCAGAAAATTACTTAAAACAAAACTGCAAGCTGATTTACATAAATTCTTGTGATTCTGAAGGGACTCTTATCAACAAAGCTTAACAAAACATCCTAAGTACCAGAATTAAGTTTACATAATATTAATCCTCCTGCATCCCAGCACCACATCAAGTCAGTCATCACTGATATAAACACATATCAGACATATAGGCCTACTCAATATGTTGAGGTTGACGGTGCTAGAAATTTAAATGATCAATTATAGTAATAGATTATTCTTACAACAAATAAAAACTAAAGCATCACAAAATACAAAGTATTAGAATATAATTATAATAGAATTTGCAGTTGTCCAGAAATGCATAAAAGTGAATAAAGAAATAAGAGAGAAAGCAACATTTTTAATACTATTTTGAACTAAAACTCTGCTACTTTCTCAAATGTATTAATAATATTTTTAAGCATAATCTCTTATCCTTAAACCTAACCCTCGTAGGACTTTTACTGCATTTCTAGATTTAAGTCACTATTTACTATGTTTATTAAATTGTTTTCCTTATGGGGACAAGTATAATAGATCTAGAATATCCTTCCTCAAACAAGCACCCTCTGCCCCCCAACAAGCCTTTCACTTCCAAAAACCTATACAAACATGCACATTGCTTTCATATTTCATGTTTAGGACCTCCTACTTACTTATTGATCTACATTTAAGTTAATTAGACTTACCCTAAGGAAGAACCCTAATCCTAACCTTTGGGACTTGTACATGTTAAATAAGACTTTATTTAATTCCTTTATGTCTGAGATTGGAGGTTTGTAGGACAACATGTTGATCTCTCTCTCTCTCTCTCTCTCTCTCTCTCTCTCTCTCTCTCTCTCACACACACACTCTCTCTCTCTCAAGGAGGTTAAGATGGAGCAAGAGGGTGTTGGAGAAACGGGAGGGAATGGGTGGTGGACAGAAGAAGGAGAGAAGATAAGAATGTGAATTAGAGAGATCTGAGCAGGGATCAAGCTGGACAGAACTGGACCAGAAGAGAAGACACAACACAACACACCACACAGCCAAACATTTCCTTCATCCATCAGAAGCCCAAGAAAGAGGACGATGAAGAGTTTGGCCAACCTTCAGGGAAACCCAGAGCAACTGCTGATATCTTTATCAAACACTATCCCATCCTTGGCCCTGAGAAACCAGCACTGGGTGAGCAAACACACATTTGCGAGTTTACTTTTAAATGGGAACATATTTAATGAAGACATTCAATTGTTTTTTTAAATTCACTTTTGTCCTTAAATGATAAATTTTAAAGTCACTTTTGGAGACAATTTTTTCTCTCAAACTATGTAAAGTATACACACAATATTGACTACTATTAAATACACACAAATCAACGAACTGAAAAAAATGGGAATAATATGAGGCCTTATTTAGCGTGGCTGTTATTGTGTGTGTCTTTTGGTCTATTCCAAACACATTCCAGACATCTGACATGACTGAGATAACCAGATTTTTCACAGTGCGTTCAAAGACTGTAAGCGCTTCCTGAATTTTGTGTCGCTTTCAATTCAATGGCCTTTGAACGATTTACACAGAAATTATATATGTATATTACGATTCCCTAACACTGCCCTACTAAATGATAAATATATGGGAAGTTGATGTCCATACATTTATTTGCGTCAATTAATCCAATCACTTTTTAAGCATTTTCTGTCTTATGGTGTAAAAATGAATAAGTATTCCATGCAGTCTCTCAATTAATGAGACCAAAATAATGGCATAGTTACAAAACATGCTAATACACTAATATATATGCATTAGCAAAATGTAGTGTTCTAGCTGGAATACACAACACCACACTTTATTATTTACCCTTCTTGTATTAATTTATCTGCTGTTTATGTAAATGCTTTAGCAATACTCTAATAACTTACAATCATGCCAACAGCACTTTGTTAACACAGACCCACACACACTCAAAACAAGAGTGATTGAAAGCAGACCAGTGTCTCTTGTCGTATGCCTTAGGGATGGTTCGTACTTTTACTTATTCTAAATTTTTAGTCTCTCTTACCAACAACACATCTGCCAGAATTACATGGACCACATGAGAATTTGTCCCACGTTTTTTTTTTCTTTCTTTCTTTTTTGTCAGTTGCTGTCCCTTTGAAAGGCCTTTTGGTGTTCTTTGTACTTCTTTAAACAGAAAATGATTACTTCATGGTTAAGACTAAAGCACTCAATAGAAATTTGCCAAACTTGTCACAACAAGTCATCAGCTCAATACTGATATTGCTCCAACTAGGCCAACCTGTCAAATGTTTACTGCAAATGAAGGAAGTATGCACAAAAGATAAAGCCTCCAGCAGTGCACTGTACTTTGGATGTATTCCTACAGTAGACAGAAAAAAAGATGAGTTAACCTTGTTCATTTCTGTGGCGTGTGGTATGTTTATGTGTATGTGGTAATACATGTAAATATATACAAACGAAAGTAAAGCCCAGACAGTAGCACAAATCTAATTTATTTAGTATTGTCAATGTATCCATATATTTAGTTATTAATAGAAAGGTATTTTTTAATCAAAATGCATGGTACCACTTGTAATATTATCTGTAAGTAATGCTGATTTAAATAAATAAACCAGTAATCAGAATCTAAAGAAAATTACCATTGAGAACTCAAATGTTCAAATGCATTCAGTACTGAGTATTTAGGGGGAAATGGTCCAACAATAGACTTAATTTTGTTCATGCAAAATACATATTTTTTTCTTTTGATTTTGGGGTGAAATACGTTCAAGACTCACCCAGGAGTGTCTTGTCAGTCTAATTTGAGGAGGTATGGAGTCTTTTTTTTAGGATCATATATGAATTGTTCAAGTATGGACATGCATTTCATTTCTGCTGTGATAGTAAAGCTAGATACAGCTTCAGAGCTGATGGATAACCCTAACTTTTATGACCTGTTCAGATCCAAGAAAGCAATGAAGGGTGTACTTCACTGGAAGACAGACGGGGTTGTTCAAAGAAGGACACAGAATTGGAAACTGGAGAACAAAGCTGGAACTCAAGAGCCAAACGCATTCCTGAGGGCAAAGGTGAGGAGTCAAACATAGCCTTTCATAATGTTTAAGTTTTTTTTTTTTTTTTTTACTGAACATGAATTCTTTCACATACAGTCAAAAAAGGCAAACAGTCTTTCACTGACTCCACACCGAGTGCAAGACGATAAATAAATAAATATGATAATTACTTTCTGTCAGTTTGTATTTCTGTGAAGGTATGGTTTTAAAGAGCAAAAACCCACACATTTTCAGTTAAACCAACTCTAAATGTAACAAATTACATGGAAATGACCTTATCTGGGAAGATATGGTTTATCTTCCGGTGAATATTTCACTCTGCACAAATGTAGGTCTAAGATGCCAAAGTACTTAGGCTAACTGATTGAGAAAAGAGAATAATGTCTCTTCATTGAAAGTGTTCCTTGATGTTTCTCCACAAGATGGCAACGTTGGGCACTTATTAACTAAAAAGATAATTGTAGAGTAGTAAAACCTGATTATTCTTTTTGACGTCTATCTTATCGTGTGGTAGCTAAGCAGTCGAGTGCTCTAGCTTCTCTAGCCTCCATCAACCACTCGACGCACGCACACGACAACTGCTTTATGTGTTAATCCATCTGACCTGCACAGGCCCCTTACAAAAAAGAACTGCAGTACCAAGTAGTATAACCGCAGTTTAATTAAGCACAACCATAGATTTGCAGCATAATGAAGTATAGTCACAGTACAGCTGCAGTAAATTGAAGTACAATTGAAAGTTGCATGACGTATAAAAACAGTATAACTGCAGTTGTATAGCAGTTTTATTTTACTAGTACTTTAGATGTATTGCAGTAGTTGTACTCCAGTAAAACTACAGACATTTTTGGTTATACTGCAATTATGCAGTTTTTTTCGTGTCCAAAAAACTGCATTTTTCTATATGTAACAAAAACTGTAGTATTACTTCTAAAACACTGCAGTAATCTTTTGTAAGGGGCTCCACAGCACTCAAGGTTGCATTATCTTTAACTCGAGTTGTACAAACGCCGGTACCTTGGCTTCCTCACGTCCACTTCGTTGTTTCCATCTGCGTCTTCTGTTGTTTTATTTAGCCTACTGTTTTCTTCAATTAGTTCCAAAGAACTCATCGAACTCAACTTGGTGCACTCATATTACTAATAATTGGTAGAAATTGCAACAAGCGTCTCATTTCGGAGGCCACAATTGAAGGCTACAAACGTCTTCATTAAAATTGACTGTTATTCCTTTTGAGGTGTACAATACTGTAATTTCTTTACTTACTTTGCATTTTTTTAACGGTTACATCCTTGATGATCACATGCAGCCTTCAAACGCGGCCTCCGGAGGACGCGCACTGTGCACGCGCACATCAATATTGCGTCATTTAATATTAATTTAATTTAGTAACTGTATTTGCCGTGTTGTAAGGTGTAGACATTTAATATGCTGTTATTTATCCTAAGAGTTTACCTCACTTCCGGCCGTAGCTGTATCCGTTCTAGACACAATGCGAAGCATTGTTAAATGTTAAAAGATGTTAAAAGAAGTTAAATGCAGTTAAAGTCCCGCCTTCTAAATAAACGGTAAAAGTTTTGTAGCGCTGTCCCGTCCTACATTTTCTTCTTGTTCAAGTAGCCGTTTCACTCAGATATGATGTGTCACAATAGACAACATACATAAATTCCGTTTCACGCGGCCTTTCACGTTTCCTTTGTTGGGACGTTCCTCCTATCAAAGGAAATGACCAGGATTGCCAAAATCAAGTCCTGTCCTATAATTTTTTCTTTTGAGAAGCCGTTTTACTCTGGTAAATGTCACAATATGGAAGAAAAGATGTTCCCAAAATAAAAAATAAAATAAAAATCACTCCCAATAAAATTTTCCAAAATGTAAATGTTTAATAAAAATATGTATATTTTTAATCAAAATATCATAATTAACATGACAGACTTCTTTCCTGTGTTGTATGCAGGACTTCTCCAATCATTTGTCCAATAATTTCATGTTGAATTTTATCAGCAACTAACACCCAATCTATTTGAGAGGCAGATATTAGCAATGGGCAAGTGAACTGTACATAGCAGTGGAGGAAAATAAGGAGCCAAAGACATTAACCACATCTTCATTGTTTCACGCTGACCCTTCTCATTGCCTCCCGGAAGGTGAGGAGGCATGATGTGACCCATGTGGATATGGATCTATGTGGATAAAAGTAGGGATTATACAGATGTTGCGTGTGAATTCAGAGCTCAGGGATTACCTCTTAACTGGGAATAGGAGTGTTTCTCCCTCATAAGCATCATCACCGTGCCATGCAGTAGGGTTATTTTATACGGCAGTGTTTACTCGGCTGGTATGAAGGGGCATTGTGCTCCACGGGTGTGTGGCTGTGTACGCTTCTGTCAGAAAGTTTTGGCTTGGTGTGATTGCTGTTTCACACAGCAAGGTAAGAGATCTATTAGTCGATGTTGCTCTGTTACTTTTGTCTATAGTGAGATGTTGCATTGTCAGATCTCTTTGAATATCATTTTTATTTGCATTGTGTTAGGCTTTGCTGTTTGTAAGGGATGAATATTCTGAATATGTGCTCAGCATACTTGATTAGACAAAAAACATTAATTCATATTTTACACATTTTGGAGCTCAAAAAGGATTCTTTGCTTGGAAACCAAGTGTGTTAATTGCATTGTTCTGCTGCTTCATCATAATACCTGCAGTTTGTAAAAATGTCGATTTCTTGACATTTTATTTTGTCCGTATCATTTTATTACAGATTATCTATTGAAATGTTTTATTGCTGATGCATTGTGTGTACGTGTGTACGTGTGTGTGTGTGTGTGTGTGTGTGTGAATGGTTGTTTTTAGGTTATTGCAGGATTATGGTGACCTTTAGAAACAGCTAATCCAAGCTCAGAGAAAAAGTAGAATCCATTCTGTTCTTCCCTCATTCTATCTCTCAAAGTTTTTCCTTTTCTTTTGCCCTTCACACATCAGGACATGTTTCTCCCATTTTGCGATGTAAAGCTTTTAAATCAGGGAAAAAACCAAACCATTTTTAAGCTCTATCATCTGCTTATAAGGCAGAATCTCTTCCATGAGCTGCCAGCTATATTTATATTCCACCTTTCATGACTATGTGGAAAGTTCAGCAAAAATAACCGCAAGATGAATATTAGTGGTGAAACTGGAAATTCCCTTGCGATTACTCACTGTATCTCTCAATTCTCTCCTTATTGCGCAACATGCACTACTATTCAAAGGTCTGGGGTCAGTAAGATTTGTATTTACTCAATTTTTTTGAAGGAATGTAATAGTTTTATTATGCATTAAATTGATCAAAATTGACAGTGAATGGACTTTTACTTTGTTACATAAGTTATATTTTAAGTAAATGCTGTTCTATCTACACTATTTTAATAGAAAAAGCTTTTCTGTTAATATATTCAAATATATAAAATTATTAGTAAATAAAAAGGATAATAAATAATAATAATAATAATAATAATAAAGCAAAACAAGAAAAAAACACTTTATTTATGGCAAAAGAATGGCCAAGTATAAAGTGATAGGAAATAAAGGTCACTTCTAATGAAATGATTTAAGTCTTCTGCCCCTTGTTTTATCACAGTACAATCAAGTTAAAATCATTTAATCATGCATTTAGTTGTAATCTGTTATATTTGTTTCCAGACCTAAAAATGCCATCCAGTAATTTGTCAAATGTTCAGAGTTCTGATAATCACAGCCTCCATTTTTGCTTTACCATAAATATGACCATTTTTTCCCCTGCTGTTTGTTCATATGTTAAGCACCTGTTTTTGGAAGTGTTGCTTTAAAGGTCCTCTATTACATTATCTTTCTCTTTCTTTCTCTCTCTCTCTCTTTCTCGGTCTCTGTAGAGTCATACACGTTGACAGGGCTCGGCGATGTCTCCTTGCCAACTGATACACCTTCGCCCTCTGTCTCCATTGATGACCTTTCTCCAATCTCACCTAGCAATAATCAGCCTTTTTCCACTAGACGGCCATCTACTACATCTACTCGCTCTCTCAAGGCCCTCAAGAGATGGTTGAGCAGCCCAGTTCGAAGGCTGAGTCTGGGAGGAGCTGGCAAGGGTCAGAGCTCAAAGGTCATTCAAAGCCCAGACGGGTCTGGCTATATGTTTCTACCTCTCTCACCCTCTCGAAGCCCATTGAGCCCAACAGAGAAGTCCAAAAAACTGCCCCACTCCTACAGATCTCTGGTATGCACATAATTTACACTACTGTTCAAAAGTGTGGGGGCAGTAAGTTTTTCGATAGAATTTTACAGTAAGGTTTCATTAGTTAACATTAGTTAACTATTTCAGTTAACATGAACTAAGAATGAACAGTACTTCTACAGCATTTATTAATCTTAATGTTTATTTTAACATTTAGTAAGGGGTTATTAAATTCGAAATGTGAATTTTGTTTACATTAGTTAATGCACTGTAAATTAGTTTTTATTAGTTTGAAATACTGTAAAATGTATTGTTCATTATCAGTTCATGTTAGTTAGTACATTAACTAATGTTAACAAACGAGAACTTATTATAAAAGGTTACCATTTTATTTAAGAAATTACTACTTTTATTCAGTAAGTATGCATTAAATTAATCAAAAGTGACAGTTAGATCTCAAGACACGTATCGATTTCAAATATTTGCTGTTCTTTTGAACTTTCTGTTCATCAAAGAATCCTGAAAAAAGTATCAGGGTTTCCACAAAAATATTAAGCTGCACATCAATTTTCAGCTGTGATAATAATTAATAAAATCACCACATCAGCATTTTAGAACATTATGTGAACATTTAAAAATATATTAAAATAGAAAACATTTTTTTAAATTTTTATATATGAAATATTAATAATATTTTCAACTGTATTTTTGAGAAAATAAATGTAGCATTGGTGAACATGAGACTTCTTTTAAAAACATTTAAAAAATCTTACCAACCCTAAACGTTTTGAATGGTAGTGTATATCATAAAGAAAGAGGGAATAAGTGTAATTTTTCTATACTGTATATAATACTAAAACCGTACACACTTTCTTGTCGTGTGGCATGCAGGATTGTGGGGAACTTTCAGGGCCTACATCTCCTGACAGTCCCTATTACCCAAGATACCTAAATGGTCTCTTGCAGGTACTACACAACACTGATTACTGGACAGTACTGAATCCTTTTACTTAGCAGATTTGTGCTTGTGATGGCTAATGAGTCCAATTTCAGAGGCATCAATCTTGCGATGTGCATTCCGGGGAGAGAGGTGCCTTCTTGACTGATGAAGCACTTGTACAATCGCTGAGCCTAGAGGATGAAGAGAAGGAGAGAAGAACTGCCTTAGAGAAAAGCATGTAGGTATTTGATTGATGGTGACCCCACACTTTCTGGAATAAAATGTTGTTAATAATCCTGCTCCAAATCTGACATACCTCATATCTTACTCATAGATATGTGCTGACAGAGCTGGTAGAAACGGAGAAGCTGTATGTGGAAGATCTGGGGCTTGTAGTGGAGGTAACACATAAATGCATTCAATCGTATGCATAGAAGAGCTTCGTCATTCTCTCTTTTAAACTCTCACTTTCTCCCTTCTCCAGGGTTATATGGCTACAATGAAAAGTCTTGGGGTTCCGGAGTATTTAGCAGGAAAGGATAAAATAGTTTTTGGGAACATTCATCAGATCTATGACTGGCACAAAGAGTAAGTCACCTATTGATATGATCTGTGCGAGTTGAGACCTTCTTACAGCTACTACTTTTTTTTTTTTTTTTTTCTATTTAAACAGTTGTTTTCTTGAAGAGTTGGAGAAATGTGTGTCTGAACCTGACCTGCTGGCACAACTGTTTATTAAACATGTAAGTCTTTGTTTTATTTCCTTCTTGTGAGTTAAACTGCTGATGATATTCTCAGTATATAATGTAGTATTTCTATCAAATAAATTGATACATTTGCAGAGGAACAAATATGTCTGTGTGTTTCCCAGGAGAGGCGGCTCAACATGTATGTGATCTATTGTCAGAACAAGCCAAAGTCAGAGCATATTGTCTCAGAGTACATCGAAACCTATTTTGAGGTAATTTATGCTGAAATTAGGTCAAATCTGACTATAGTTTTGTGGCAATGCTTACGATTTGGTGTATGAGGGAAAGGTCTTTGACTGTCCTGTGCTATTTATTTATGTAGGATCTGAGACAACTGCTGGGTCACAGACTGCAGTTAAATGACCTGCTCATCAAACCTGTACAGAGAATCATGAAATATCAGCTGCTACTGAAGGTGTGTGAAAACAAGTACAAGCTCAAAATAGCTACTACTTATAATGGTGGACCATTTTTTTCACCTATACTTTCAGTCTTTCTCTATTTTTCTCATGTGTACACCTAACAGGGTTTTTGGTCTTAGCTAAAATATTTTTATAATTTAAAAACATTGTTTTTATAACAAGGTTAGTTGATAAGGGAAGGAAGAGGCGGGAACCAGCAAATGTTCAAGCACTTTAATAATATTCAAAATAAACAAACAACAAAGTGAAAGTAAGTCAGCAGCCCCTCACGGACGACTGCCGCACACGCATAAACAAAAACAGCCCTGGTCCTCTCTCGTCCTTCTCTGTCATCACTCCTCCTTTTATGTGTCTGAATCTCGTCCGTGAGATACGAGACCTGTGTGGCGCGCAGATGGCACTCATTATCAATCACGCCACAGGCCTTGTTCCGTTCTCACGGCCCTCTGCCTCGTCCTGCTTTCCACAGTTTTCTATTTATATATTTTAAAATGTAATCTAATCCTATGATGGCAAAGCTGAGTTTTCAGCAGACATTATTTATAGTGAAGTGACATGTAGCCAAGTATGGTGTCCCACACTTGGAATTTGTGCTCTGCATTTCACCAATCCAAGTGCACGCACACACTGCAGTGAGTACTGAACACACACACCCCATGTACAAACACCTGGACCAGTGAGAAACCATTTTGGCGGTGTCCTGGGAGCGATTTGTCGGTTAAGGGCACCTTGTTCAAGGGTACCTCAGTTGTGAGTAATGAGAGTGGAAGAGAGCACATTCACTCCCCCCACCTACATTTCCTGCTGTTACTGAGACTCGAACCCATGACCTCAGGGTTACAAGTTTACCTGACATACAGATAAAAAGCATGTGGATGTGATTAAGATAAAAAAAAGGATTCAACTCACAAAAACTGTTAAGTCATTGAATCATTTTTGATATTCTTGTTCTTCTTTACAAATTAAGGAGCTGAGTTGAAGTCTATAAGCCTGTTAGTTAGTATTCTGACTATGCTGTTTATTTACAGGATTTCTTGAAGTACTACACTAAAGCAGGCAGACAAACAGAAGATCTTGAGGTATGTATGGTCTCTATTTGCTTGTAAAAGTGGAGGAAACAGAATAAACTCATTGGCATATTGAATTATTATTCGGTCTTCTTTTTGTGTCCTTTTCACAGAGGGCAGTACAGGTGATGTGTTTTGTTCCAAAGCGATGTAACGACATGATGAATGTTGGAAGACTACAGGGTTTTGAGGTAAGATGAGTCTCAAATACACTGCAGAAATGGAAATTGTTCAATATCCTGCTTCAGTATCCAAAATGAGCACAGCATGAGTCAATTGTTTATAAAATAATTATCTATTTATGCCATTTATAGTTTTTTATCGTTGTATTAGTTTGCTTAGCTTACTTATATTTGAAGCTAAATTTTCCCTATGGGTTCATAGGGTCAGCTGAGAGCGCAAGGAAAACTCTTGCAACAGGACACCTTCACATTCATTGAAAATGAAAACAGCATCCTCTCCCGTCCCAAGGAGAGACGGGTGTTCCTCTTTGAGCAGCTTGTCATCCTGAGTGAGCCAATTGACCGGAAGAAAGGCTTTTCCCTCCCAGGATACATCTATAAAAACAGCATCAAGGTGAGAAACAGGAGAAAAAAGTGGGAGATTTTAGGCAAAATAAATATGAGGGTAAATGTTAATTTCTATATTTGTATCTTTCATAGATTAGTTGTTTGGGCATTGAGGATTGTTCCCCAGATGACCCATGTCGGTTGGTGTTGACGTCTCGTAATGTAGATGGAAGCATGCACCGATTCATTCTTCGCGCATTAACTCCAGAAATCAGAATGTCCTGGGCAAATGACATCATACAGATGCTGGAAACACAGCGCAACTTCTTAAATGGTATCATAATCATACTTTCCATGACCATTCTGTGACCTTGGCATAGACTGGAATTCCTAATGGACACTGTTCTCTTTTATCTCCTCTATCAAACACATTATAGCTCTGCAGTCTCCGATTGAATTCCAGAGAAAAGAAATTAAATCCCTCAGCCTGGGAAAGAACATGCCAATGTCACCCTCACTGAACTCTGACCTGCGACCCTATAGCTCTGCCTCAATGGACCGCCAGGTTCTGCCTTGTCTGCGCTCCTGGAATTCTTCACAACCTTCCATGCCTCATTGAAAGGTCAATGTTTGCTGGATTGTGAAGTTATCATAATTTGTTCATTAAACGCCCCAAAAATGTATTATGTAGATTGGGTACTAATATATAATTTCACTCTATTTTTCAGCTTTCTGACAGTCCTGCAAAGGCACTTTCTCATCTTCTTCAACACAAGAAATGGACCATCTGTTACCCTCAGGAGAACATTATAAGGAGATAGATAGAGTCCCTCGTTATGTCAAATAAGCAAAGACAATTTACTCATCCTCATGTCATCCAAGATGTTGCTGTCTTTTTTGTTTTTCAGTTGAAAAGAAATTAATGTTTTTGAAGAAAACATTCCGTTATTTTTGTCCATATAGTGGACTTCGGTGGGGTTCACCTGGTGGAAGGTCCAAATTGCAGTTTCAATGCAGCTTCAAAGCTGTATTCACGATCCCAGACGAGGAATAAGTGTTTAATGACTCCTCACTCTGACTGGGAGCCATGTGCAGGCGTTATTGGATAAATAGGGTGGTCAAACATACAAGGGTCAAAATATCAGCAAACGAGTATGGCAGAGTCGTAGTCAATAACGGGCACAAATCAGTGCAGGCAGATAACAATCACAGGGTGCAGTCCAGGCAAACGAAACAAATGGGCTCGCAAAACAAAGGGTCGAAAACGGTAATCCAATCAGTCGGTAATGGTAACAAACACAAGAAACAACACTCAGAAACGTACCAAGAGGAAACAAGACTTCGCGTTTCATGTCTGGGTGAAAGTCTCTTAAATAGTCCATGTAAATGGTAAACAGCTGTTGCTGCAATCAGCGCCAAGGTAAGGGAATCTTAAGGGAAATGTATTGAAAGTCAGAAAGGTGTATGTATGCATGTGAAAAGTCAATTTTCGGGTGACGGTGCCCTCTGGCGGTCAGAGGAGGGGATCAAGGAGCTTATCTTGCAAAACGATGAGTCATTTTCTAATAAAATAAATAGAATTTATATACTTTTTAACCACAAACACTCGTCTTGCACCTCCAAGACTACATTTTCTGTTACCATAACAAAAAGTGTTGGACCGTATGCACTAAACTTTGCGTTTGTGACATGATATCATTTAAAGATTGGGATTATATTTGTTGCTACTGATAATTTTATATTACTAAAACTGTGCATGGGACGGTTAACTTATTCCCCATTCCAAATAATATATCATGTGACATATAGGAAGTTTTTAGGCATTCAACATGTCAGGTACTGTAATGTATACTCGATCCTCTTGTAAGATCACAGAATATCAAGCTATCCAGTGTATTTTTTTTTCTTATTTTAATTCAGATGTTTTCATTAGCATTGTATATTCACTAAATGACTCATATTTCTGTTTTGAAAGCTGTCAATTAAAATATTTTCAAGTTCTTCAGCATGTCTACGGTATATTCTAACTTTTCTCACCATACAAGGTTTACACAGTTCTTCAGGACAGAAGACATGACAAATGTTATCACCAAAGCCTTTATCTCATTCCATTCAACAAATGCATTTTCTGACATTTACAAAAAAAAGAAAAAGTTTTTTTTTTTTCTTTTGTTCTTTTCCCCTTTTTTATATTCGAGGGACTTTTGCATACTACATTGCTCTCTTAAAAAATGATCAGTAGGCAGCCACACTTTTTGAAGGGACAGAGAATTAGATTTGTATTAGATACAAAACACCAGCAGAAATTAGGAGTCATGCAGACACAGTGAGAAACCGAGAGATGAAGAGACAGAATCACTGCAGTGAAGTGAGAAAGAAGCAGGGAATTAAAATAGTAATCTAAAAGTCGATCTCATCGTTTCATACACAGCAAGAGTATCAGATATTCAGCTTCTTACTTCTGTTCAAGCTCCCATCCCTTTAAGCTCATCTGAAACCTTATGAATCAAGTAGCCTTAAACCAATGCTTTTGCATGCTCTCATTTTGACCTCACGCTCATGCTTACACCTGAATATGCAGGGCAGATTAATGGAAGCATTCTCCAAACGGCATCATAGCTACTTTATACTTATTATTGCAGGACTGCATCCTCTACTTGTCTTTTTCAGGACTGAAATAAGCTCAATGACTGGTAGAGTGATAAAGTACAATTTAAAAGAATTTTAGGTCACACTTTATTTTAAGGTGCCCTTGTTATAATGTAATTATACATTTAAGTAGAGTAATATTTATTAACTACATGTACTTACTATAGGGTTAGTGTTAAGATTAGGGTTGGGTTTAAGGTTAGTTGTACATGTACATGTAACAAGGACACAAAAATAAAGTGTTGCCGAATTTTATACCTTTTTTCTGTGTTTTGAGGGGGGGTGACATGGCATTCAAGATATAAAACAAGTTTTCAATTTCATTTTACACCTTTGTATATTACCTGTGTATTCATTTAACTCCATTACCTACTGAACCTCTAAGCTCTTTCATTTTCTTCACCACTTTTAAGGCTTTTTGGACAGCCATGCACTTGATTTACTCCTGTATGGCACCATATTTAGACGGGATGTAACAGAAAAGGAACTATCACACACACAGAAATTTCGCACAGAAATGTATAATCTTTGACAAGGCCATAATGTTGAATGTTATTTGAAGAATTTGTGGTTCAATGGATAATGCAGCAAAAAGTCATTAGGCCCTCATACTGTTCATAAGCAACAATGTAAAGCCCACTCAGTGTAGTTTAAAAACATGTATCTCTCTCAAACCTTCATGAAAACAAAATATACAAACATAAACTCACTTTTGCTATACATTGGATTACACAGCAATTACACCAGATTCACATGCTTTTACTCTACAGAAGGTGGCTGCATACGGTCCAGGTAAATTATTATGTTTTTACTTTCCTTATCAAATACACAGTACTAGTCAAAGGTTTGGACAAAATGTTTCTCATAATCTAAAAGATCCTTCAAGCTTTATTTTGGTTGAGAAATATACGTAGTGCCTGAGTCTTTAAACGTAATTTTTCAATTAAATTATTGAGCAGAGTTTGGATACTTAAAGAAGCTGAAATGTAAAAATGTTGGGGGCTCAATGTTTTTATCACAAAAATTATAACAAAATGTGGAATATAATAATGCTAGTAAAGAATGAGATTTGTCCATATTTTTGAGTATTACTGTAGATAAAAAATCATAACCATTTTATATTATAGTAACTTCTTTATTATTCTTTATTATCTGTGCCATTTACTCTGAAGAGTCTATTAATATTGCTTTTTAATTTATTATTATTATTTTTTTTTTAAGGTTAGTTGTCTCAGCCATTCTGCATAGCAAAAGCAACTTTTTCTTTTACCTTTTCCCCACCAAAACTGCCTTTGGTTAAAATCAAGCTCAAACACAATAAAAATACAATCACAATAAGTGCCTTTGGACTATATGCTCATGATGGGTGATTGCTAACTAAATTTATAAAAGGTGACATTGGACTTCACATTGCTGCTTCACATCTGGCTTATATTTAAACCAGGCTGCATGCTTCAGAACAATGGGACAAAATCTAAAAAAAAAAACGTACAAAAAAATAAATAAGCCATACCGGGACAGTGATTCAGCCTTTGGCACAGTCACTCTTTAGAACAGAAAAATATCAAATTCAGGATTTACTGATACACAATGAATCACTCCTCCATCTCTCACTGAGAAATCTGAGTGTGTATGGGAGAGCGAGAGAGAGATAATTAGAGTGATATGTTGGATTGTCTGTGGTTTTAGCTTGCTAACGATGTTCCTTCTTTCAGTGACGCAGAGGGTCTGGTCTCTCCAATTGAAGTCCATTTGTTTTAGTGCAAACGTACAGAGAGACGACCCTCAATAAAACACACACAGACACACATACACAGGTACACACACGATTAATGCCAGACAGGGAGCTGCGAATGTCCCGAAGAAAGTGTCTCCCTTGAACTGGATTTAAAAATTCTAAAAGTCATGGTTCAAATGTTTACCTCCACAGTTTTCTCCTCATTCTTCAGTTTCAAAAGAAACTTTTGTACTCTCGTCAGCTAAAGGACTGGTTCATTACAAAAAATAAATATTCTGTCATAATTTACTTACTACCATGTCATTTTGGGGCTAGGAAGTCACGTTTTGATCCAACATCCGCGTCAGTAAATGATGACAGAATTTTCATTTTTGGGCTCACTATCCCTTTAAATGTGATATTGAAACATGATTGGCTGAGGAGAAAAAAAAAAAGATGGCTGTGCATAATTTATTGAATGGTTTGATCTGTATCTAAAGAATTCTTCTGAATAAAAATAAAGCTAAAGAAAGGAGACACAAAAATATGACATCTTCAGGTATCAAAAAATGTTAATCAGCCATCACTGAACGTCTCATCCGTCAGTCATGTTTGATCACATTAGGACCCTTTCCAAAAGAACTCCCCCTTACTCACATGGGACCATATACAGTATACACAGCACACCTCTAGTGTCTTCACAGGCCCCTTTAGCTACTCAGGGAGAGAGTGTTCGTTTGAGGGAGGATGAGAGAAAGGGAAGAAGGCATTGTCAGAATGGGTTCAGTTGTGTGTTAGACACTGGAAGCGGTTTTTGAAGTACAAGAGGCCATTTTTGGTGTGTGTCGCATCAGATGAAGCAGGAGGGTAACGGAACTTCGCGTAAGTTTTGTCGCTTTCCGACTGGCCCCACGGGAGCTTGATCTTAGTAGCGTGGTTCACGATGACATCATCACACGACCCAACGTGCAGGGAGCCGAGCCCATCGATAAAAAACTCTGTAAAACAAATTACGGTAAAGAGAAATTTAATTTCACCTCTGTGAACCATGGTGTTCTTTTGTGTCCGTGTGACTAATTTCAGAAACATATATATGTTACATGTATTTACTCTAGTAATATCTAGAAATTATGCATAATTACATGCAATTAACCCTTAAACACATATATATATATTCACACACACACACACACACACACACACACACACACATTACCATTCAAGGGTAAGATTTTTTAATTTTTTGTCTCTTCTGCTCACCAAGACTGCATTTATTTGATCAAAAATACAGTAAAAACTGTAATATTGGAAATTATTACTTTTACACTTTAAAAAATGAATAAAAACTATATATATCACAGGAATATCACATTTTAATGTTTATATATATATATATATTTATATTTCTTTATTTATTTAAACATTAAAATGTGATATTCCTGTGATGGCAACACTGAATTTTCAACATCATTACTCCAGTCTTCAGTATCACATGAAATCATTCTTATATGCCGATTTGATTGATAGAAACATTTCTTTTCATGATCAATGTTGAAAACTGTTGTGCTAATGCATAATATCTTTGTAGAAACAGTCATTGATTTTTTCAGGATTCTCTGATGAATAGAAAGATCAACACAACAGTATTTATTTGAAACAGAAATCTGATATAACATTGTAAGAGTCACTACTGTCACTTTTGATCAATTTAATGCATTATTGAACAAAAGTATTCATTTCTATAAAAATCAAATCGATCCTAAACTGTGTAACGGTATGTGCACAAAGGCACAGAAGAACGCAGGAGAAGCAGGTTTCCAAAAAACTCCAAAGGTTCCATAACATGCCTATGTTTTAATAACATAGGCAAAACACATCCAAAACTAACAGAGACTGGACAAAGAACAGACTGAAACTGAGGGTATAACAAACAAGGGGGCAAACGAGACTAATTAATCACACACAGCTGATAACAGGGAACTAATAATAACGGTAACCGTGGTAACTAAAGAGTGGTGGGAAAAACTGAACAAAGGAAGTCGTGTATCAAGTCCAAAACACACAGACATGTAACAACTGTAAATAAATACATTAATAATTTGATAACATAAAAAGTAATCTTCTGCGGATCTCAAAATGAATTATATTTTCACACTGTACATTATGATTCACATTTATAGCGTTTAAAACCATCGTTTAGGATTTTTAGTATTTTACTTTTTTAAAATAGTCTATAATTTTACTAATGGCCATAACATGAAAACAATTATTAACTCTTCAGTGTCTGCCAGAACTTAATATCATTGCAGCCCTAATTTATATTTATAACTTTTGCTGTAAAATACACATCAATTCTAGAAACACCTACTTGTGTGTTTGCACTCCACTGAAAACTCACCCAGATGAGCAACACGGGCTAGCCGGGGGTCAAAGCCAACCTGCTGCACTTTATCTGTCCTGGCAAGAAAGAAATTGATGACTCCATCAGTGACCACGCAGTGAGGAAACCCCTGGATGATATGATGGAAGCCTCTGCGCATGTGCAGACAGTCCCCGTCTTCCTCCCCAGCCTCAATTGAGATTGTCTGTCTGTAGGTGGCAGTGTAGCCTGTGGCTTCACGCACTGCGCCCCCAACCTAAACACACACAAAGCAGCCAAACACTAAGAACAATGCAAGGAAGATAAATCGAAGTGGAGGACATTCTTCAGTACACAGAATCTCTTTCAATAATAACACAGTTCATCTATTTTTGTCTCTTTCTCTTCATGAAAGTGGATGAGCTTGTCTCCTACTCCAGGGCATGTCTCCAGCTGGGTGGTTGTGTGCACAGAAGACTTGTTCACTGGAAAGGTCATATAGGCGACCAATTCCAAAGCCATAATCTGGCCTAGATCTGCTCCTGCCTAAAGTATAATGGAAACTGTATTTATGTCAGATGACATACTCATAGTTAAAAGAACTGTATAAAAAAATGGGAAGAACACATTTTTTTCAAAACCCCATTCTCAGAAGGAAATTCCAGTAAAGAATACTTTTAAGGGGTAAAAAACTGCACCTACAAGTTCCACTATGTGAGATGAAAACACAACACTGAGGTTATGAGAAGTACTGCTGTTGGCCTCACCAACACATTTGAAGCAAAAACTCAGGAACGCCCTCTAATGCACACCCAAGGTAATAACGCAGCCAGAACATGAAGCCTCAGGTGTGCATTATTTTTGTAATAATTTAAACGCCCGTACATTATACTGCTTATACATTTTTATCTTGTTGTCTGTTATATTATTTGCTTGGTCAATGTCCTTGTGGGTTTTGGTTCTTTTGCTGCTGAAGGCTGTGAGGACCTTTGAAATGACTGAAATAATTTGAGAATAATTTAGAGCATTCATCAACCAATCAGAATCAAACATTCAACAGCCCTGTATTATAATTATTCTTAATCAGCTAGTGATTTTTGATTTTATATATATATATATATATATATATATATATATATTTCAGTTCAGTTTAAATTCACATAGGTGTCCTAGCAAAGTAACCACGAGTCTATTTAATCATATATGAAAATGTCGACACATTAAAAAAATATAAATATATAATTTATATTAAAGAAAAGAATAACATGATGTAGAACTCCACTATCACTTGAGATTTTTAATTAGCAGAGACTAAGGCTGTTGCTGTGGATATTGTGAGGTGGGACGGTGCCTTCTTGATTAAAGGTTTAACTGGGGATTTTGCCAGTACCAAAGGTGTTAGTTCCTCACCACAAGAGGGACCTGAAGAAACACCTTGCGTCCTGTGCAATGGAAAAAATTCCTCGAGGGGTTTTTAAGCCATTGATGTGCACCTGAGCCACCCAACACATACAATGTCTCTGCATGTGTATTAATATGGTCTTTTTTTCTTTATTTGATGGAAAACACTTAATGGCAGAAATCTAATGTGCAAGAAAACCATATACATATATATATATATATATATATATATAAAAAAGTATGTAATGCTACATAAAGTATATATTTGAGCATTTTCTCACCAGATCAAGTGTGGTTTTCTCCAGCACATCCACCAGCTTCTCTAGCTTTGTGTTGGCAGTGAAAATAAAGTCATCATCCACCCACAGCACATACTTGGTTGTGACCTGTGATACGGCCAAATTACGACCAGCAAACCAGCCCTGAGACATAGACATACATATCAGATCCCATTATACGGCATGCAAACACTGCCAAGAATGGGTAATGAACTCTAAAAAAATTCTGGGTTAAAAACAAGCCAATTTGCGTCATTTTGGCAACAGCGCTGAGTGAAAAAGGGACAAACCCAAATTAGGACAAATCAATCCATCTTCCTCACCCAACAGTCTCAACCCAGCAGTTGGGTTTAAAAATTCACCCAGTGTTTTTTTCTCAGTGATATAAAAACTCAAGGAAGTGACCTACCTTTCCAAAGGGCATAATGTAATGTTCAATATATGGGCCTGACACAGTTTTCGGGTGTTCGCTGTCATCTGCAATCACTATTGTAACAGTTGGATAGTACCGTCGTATGCTGTCAATTAAATCCTGGAGCTTGTCATAGCGCAGGAAGGTTTTGGTTGCTATGGTCACAAGAGCGCTGATGTTGTACTCTTTGAACAGGGAAAGGTAAATGTGAGGGATTTAGGTACTATACCAATAACACTGTAAGCACAGAATGAAACAAGTGAATCAAGTGTACATCTAACGACCCCTCTAATAACTGTTTTCTATTTAAATATATTTTAAAATATAATTTATTCCTGTGACAGTCATTATTCCCCTCTTCAGTGTCACATGATCCTTCAGAAATCATTCTAATATGCATGAATATGAAAGATTTCTTGGTAACTTAATAACAATGTAAAAGTCTTTACTGCCTGTTTTATATGGTAGTGTAATTAAACTAAAAAGGTTGAACTAATATTAATTTGAAGTTTAATTTAAAGTCAGTTTTAATGTCTCTAAGAAAGACAAATACTCCATTATTATATCTAGGACATGTGTAACTAACATGTAAAACTGTAGAATATATATGAGCAAACCTAAAGCGGGTCTGATTTTTGCATCTCAAAGCATATCTGCACAGGCTGCGAGTTACTAGATTGACCATGGCTAGATTTTGCTCATGAATATTACAGTAATGCATTTTCACTGATTGGGAAATTCAGGAAGGTTACCTAGCAACATCAGGGTGACCTAATTAATATTAATGATATAAGCCATCACCATGTTGTGACACCACAAAAAGTCTCTTATTTTGTACTTATATTTTTATATTTGTTACGTGGATGTATGTGCATTTTTTTCAGTTGTAGTTTTTAATTTATTTTTATTTCAGTTTTAGTTATTTTAGTACTTCAACTTATACTTAATTTCAGTTTCACATTTCTAATTTTCATTGAGGTTTTTCTACGTTTTATCATATTTCAGCTTCATTTAAATTTAACAGAAACAATTTTTAATAGTTTTAGTTTTAATTAACAAATCAACACTGATGTATTCACCTTTATCTGCATCAGAGCCTGTGTTGTAGAGTTTGGGTGTTACTCCATGACGAATCTTGATGGTGAAAAGAGCCTGATGTCCTTCTGTGTCTAACTGCACTGAATCATAAGCACAGGAAAACTATGTGAAATAAACTATATGAACTAAAGATTATCGAGTCCAGAGTTTACATGTACATTAGGGATGCTTTTTTTTTGTATAAGAACTACCCAGAAGCTGCATACCTGTGTCAGCTGTGCTTGGGTGGAACAGCGTGTTAGTATATGTGATAAACTGGAGCTGTCGATTCAGACTGGACAAAAGGCCGCTGTTCAGTGTCATGTGCATCTCGCCGTCACCCCTGACCTTTACCCCCTCCACCTCTGCAGCCACATTAAACGTGCCCAGAGATGCTGAAAAGTTCAGCTACAGAGAAGGACAAAAAAAAAAAGAGTGTTCAGCATACACAACACATAGGGGACGGGAAACAGACATAAATTATTCATATCACTTACGGTATAGAAATCTCTGGGTACCTCTTTTAAGGCCAAACCTGAAACACATTACAGCCATGCATTGTTACTGAAACCTCTATAACAAAATAAAAATGCACTAAACTACCCTCTATTACAGACAGTGCATTCAGTAATCTAATAATATGCTCTTTTCATATCGTGAAATCGTGAAATCATGCTATTATTTTGAACAAACATAAAGCAAGACTTCCCTTCATTCTGGAAAAGAACAAGCCATTTTCTAATTAAGACTGCATAATTTCATTTAGGCGTGAATTATCCCTTTAATGTTAGCATTAACAGTCATTAGATTTAGGGCTGCACGATATGTCAAAATGATCAAAATATCGTAATATGCATGAATACGCACATTTTGGGTCAACACAGACAGGAGAAAGAACACTGGACACATCACTGCTACATACGTGTGACATGCTTAATGTTAGTAAACGCAATAAGTGAATTATTCACCACGTGCACGTAAAGCTGCCTCTCGGACAGCACGTGATCCCGAATTTAGTTATATTTCGCAACTTAAATGGCTTAATATACACAAATTATGTCCAAAAAAAAAAGTCTGTCTTAGTGAGTATTCACGAAAACACAACTATTTATGTCTTATGTGAACTAAACAGTTAAGAAAAAAAGAGCGGGTATATATTAGATGTAGCTCTTAAAGTGGCAGCAGCCTAATAAACCTGTTTCCATCAAACAACAAAAGACTGAAAATCACTCACTGCTCTTGATTGAACAACTTTTGTAGTTTTAATGAGAATCAGTATTTAATTCATACAGTGAAGACTAAGCAGTGTTTTATTTTTACTTTTAATTGTTCAATTTTTGTTGTTAAATAAATCTAAAGTATGCCTTCCTGCTTTACACTGACGTTAAAATGACATTTTCCTTCAATATTGTGCAACCCTAATTACATTAGATTAAAAATGTATTAATATAATACTTTGCAAAATTCTCATCACATCTCTTCAGTAATATGACAATATTCATCTAACTAGACACAAAAAGAGTAATACCTGGTATAAGGATAGTTTTAAGTGGCCGAACCTCCACACCCTGTGTTGGGTACTGCAGGGGGTTGTTAGCTTCAGCTACAATCAGTAGATCAGCAGGAGTCTGCGACCTATACACACCAGATTTATTTTCATTCATTTAAATTAAAACCACATTTAACAAAACATTTTATTAATTGGAATTAAATAAACATTAACAGAAATCAAATAAAAATAGCAAAAAGTTTTAAACCAGTTTTATTTCAGCTAGTTGCCAGGACAACATTTCTAATTTCTGTTGAGTTTAACCTGAAGTACTAAAATAACTAAAACTAAAAACTAATACTTCATAAATACTATGTAGGGATATTTGTTATATGTTCCCTGACTTTGTGTTTCTTGATTTTGTTATTTGGACTTTTATTTTGAAGTGTAATTTCTGTTCCCACTGTTCACGTCCTGTGTTTAATTCCTGTTTTACTTTGTTTCAATAGTCAAGTGTAGTCACCTTTATTTTTTATAGTGCTTACTATAGCAGCTTTATAGTTACCCTTGTTTTTTGCCATAGTGATTCATTACCCACACCTGCTTCTTGTTTGCCTCTTGATACCCTTTGTGTTTTTATCCCAGTGTTTCCTTTGTTCAGTGTCTGGTGTTGGCCACTGTGATTGAATTGTGTGCGTTGTTTTGAGTTCTGTTTTTGCCTGCCTTCCCCCATGTCTGGATTTACTCTGTTTCTGCCTGGATTTACTTTTGGTATTTTGTTAATAAACTTCTATGTTGCTCTTGGATCCTATTCACCACCTTTTCTGAAGCACCCTGCGTTAAAGTTTTTAAAAATAATAAATAAAAACCACTAAAAATGACCAAATCAAAAATGTGTAAATCAACAAAATTACTAAAACTTTAAATTAAAATAAAACCAGAAAATATAAAAATGAAATCTAATCAAAATAAAAACAAAAACTATAACACTATATCAATTATGCTAAAATGATACATACATGAAAATGTAAGTATATAAGTACACCTTTATTTATCAAAAGTCTTGCCCTAAAAATATCCCAAGTTCAGACATTCTGACATTCTATATGATAAAATACGGATTTATAAGAATAAAAATGTTTAATTGCACCTCATTTGGAAGCTCTGATACTCTTTGGCTCGCCGTTTCTTCATCTCATGGAGCTGGGAGGCCTGGAAGGCAGTGTGCAGGGGATGGGCAGACACTCTAGGGAATAGTAGCTGAGCAAAGGGCAGGTTGACCCCACGACTCTCTCCTTCACAAACACACCCGTTGCGAGCCAAAAGCCTTGCAGAAGAGGAGAAGAGTTATCACAAGATCATTCTGTCACTTTTTGACCTAAAGAAAGATGTTTGCATCCTCCTGAGGTGACGGTAGACAATGCACATCTGTGTACAAATGTGTGTATATAAATATACATGCACATCAAATATATATACACCGATCAGGCATAAAATTATGACCACCTTCCTAATATTGTGTTAGTTGAGGCATGGACTCCACTAGACCCCTGAAGGTGTGCTGTGGTATCTAAATTGGACTACAACACGGGGCAGCTCTCCACGTGCATCAATGAGCCGCCCATGACCCTGTCTCCTGTCTCCTGTTCACCGCTGTTCCTTCCTTTGACCACTTTTGATAGATACTGACCACTGCAGACCGGGAACACCCCACAAGAGCTGGCGTTTTGGAAATGCTCTGACCCAGTCGTCTAGCCACCATAATTTGTCCCTTGTCAAACTTGCTTAAATTTGTACGCTTGCCCATTTTTCCTGCTTCTAACACATCAACTTTGAGGACAAAATGCTCACTTGCTGCCTAATATATCCTACCCACTAACAGATGCCGTGATGAAGAGATAATCAGTGTAATTCACTTCACCGGTCAGTGGTCATAATGTTATGCCTGATCGGTGTATATATTTCAGATAAGATAAGATATAAGATAAGTTGTAGATTTCAGAACAACTTTTTTTTTAAAGGCATATTTTATTAAGCTTTACAACACATTTATCAAACAAACCTATGAACGACTTTAATTTGTAGTACATGCAGTTTAAAAGTTTGTTGTCAGCAGTTTGGAAAGAACTTTTATTCATCACATTTATTCAACACATTAAATTGATCAAAAATGACAGTAAAAAAATGTATAATGCTAAAAAAAATCTGTTTCAAATAAATGTTGTTCATTTGGACTTTCTATTTATCAATACATCCTGAAAAAAATGTATGAAGGTTTCCACAAAAATATGAAGATTTTTTAAGATTATTAAGATTACTGAAGGATCCCGTGGCTGCTGGAAATTGAGCTTTGCCATCACAGAAAAAAAAAATATTATTAATAATCTAAATGCCTATAAATTTAAGATATTAAAATAGAAAACTATTTAACAAATTGCTGTTTTACTGTATTTTTGATCAAATAAATGCAGCCTTGGTGAGCATAAGAAAAATAAAGTATTAAAAAATTCTACCAACCCCAAACCTTTGAATGGTAGTGTATACCAGAAAATTAGTAGTGGAAAAAGGTGTTAAAGCAAAATGTTTTATGACCATTCTTAGTCTCCCTTCCTTGAACTGATGTGAAGATTAACTAACCTGGCCACACTCTCCCTCACACGGTAAGGGATGGTACTAGCACTGGGATCCGGTTCAGGAAGTCTCTCCTCCAGTAGACGCTCAGCTCCAGAACCTGGCCTGTACCGGACATCCACAGTGCTGTAGACCCGCGTGGGCCAAGAATGTAGCACAGCCAAAACCAGCACCACTGATGCTACCAGAGCTAACACCACAGTCTTACGTAGGGAACGCATGCTACAAACTACAACACAAACAAACACAATGTTGAAACTTCATTCAGTGAATTAAATTATACAGAAATGGTAGAGGTTATTCATCTGAAACCTCATACTCCCTGAGTATCTAAATCAGCATTCTCTTTAATCAAATAATGAAGCATTAACCTCAGCAATTCCTTGTAACACTTTATAATATACTCACTCTGTCCAATCAGAGCGAGAGGTACTGCAAGTTGCCATTACTGCTCCTAAAGGTCCATAGTACTGATTGGCTTGATCTTGATGTGACTGATAGTAGCTGATGAGGCTGATGGAGGGCTCTCTCCATCTGCTGAGGTAGAAAAAACCCTAGTCATGTCAGTTGTAGTGCATTCATTTACAAACGTATTTATTACTGTACATAAAATCAGTCAAATCTACTCATTTACTATATTCAAAGTCTTCTAAATACAATACATTTGGTATAAGGCACAGTGCCAAATGTCAGGATTTATCACTGGGAAATTAAAGCATTTGACACAATTGTGGACATTTAGATATTTAAAAAGATAGTTTTTCACAAAATCTAGCTAATATCAAACATAATAATATTGAAACAATATTGACTTGAACTCAGACAGAGAGGAAGCTGATGTGATATAAAGTGAAAGATTGTTCCGCAATGTCCTCAAAATCATTTCCCCATGATTTTAGCCGTATTCTGGGTCTCAGAAGGAGAAGTTTAGTTTCAGATCTAATCCTTCTAGTTGGAGATCTAGTTGGAGATTTATACACCAGTAATAAAATTTTATACTCAATTCTGAAATTTATCAGGAGCCAATGAAGGGATCTCAAAAGGTCACAATTCATGATTCAATTTCCACTTTCCCTTCAGGAATCTCGTAGCATTTTTTAACAACCTGAAAGCATGCTGTTTGGGACTTTGATATACCAAACTAAAGGAAATTGAAATAGTCCAGGCATGAGGGAATAAAAGTATGGAGAGCAGTCTCCAAAGAACGCTTGGGGAGACAACATTTGATTTTCGATAGAGAGCGAAGATAGAAAAAACTTGGCCGCACTAATTTGCTTATCGAATTTAAGGGAACTATCTAACATCACACGTACTTTCGGTGTTCTGACTACTTTTTGATTATATTAGGTTACTTTTATCCTTTACTTGATTATTACATTTGAATGGGATTATGGTTTAAAACTAAGAGAAAGAATATATATTCCATATTTTTGTTATCATGAAATGCATGAAACATTACATTATACCAGGGTTTCCCAAACTGGGGTTCATGAAAGAACTGCAGGGGAAAAGCTAATAATTAATTAAAATATAGATGACATAAAAAAGTTTGACAAAATATGTTTGACATAATGTCAAATTAAGATAAATAATTTTAAAATAAAAATGAAACACGTGAACACTAAAAGTATAATATTTTACTTGTTTACCTCCATGTCAATGTGCCCATTACCAACATAAATTAGCTAAATAGAGTTTTTTTAGAGTGAAAAACTTAAAAGAGAAAAAAAATTAGGGAGAATCAATGAATTACAAATAGTACGGATGCTCTGATTGATTGGCCGCAGATCGGTATCGACCGATAATCACATTCTATGACTCGATCCGTAGTCACTAAATTTGGCCGATCTCATGAACCGATCTCAATTTGATGACGTAAAACATGTGATGCCGTCAAATTTTAGCACCGCAGCCACCTGTCATGTTCTAAAGAAATATCATGTGAAGGAACATTGGCTAAAGAATTTAAGACAAGGAACCTGATTCGCTGCCTCTGTCATCTGCTAACATTGTCTGAGGCGGGGCTCAGGCATCTCCTCCACACACACACACACACATACACACCAAATCTGTATCAACCGATCATGAAGAACAAAAATCGGTTACTGTTAACGACTGCAAAAATCCTGATCGGAGCATACCTAAAAAATTGTTTACTTCGTTGTGTGAATAATATGTAGTCATCTAATTTAAAGTTGTGAGCATTTTAAAATATATTATAATCTAATTACAAAAAACGTCAGGTACATTAATTTCCTTTTATTTAATTATCTAGTTAATTAGGCAGTTATTCTGAATGATCTTGGTACACTGTCAGTAGATAGTGGATCAACGCTTGCAGGCCTAGTTAGACAATGTCAAGATAAAGTCTCTCTGGGGTTCTCATTTCTGTTTTCTAAAGCCTAATTCTAATCAGTAACTCCTATTATAAAATTTGCAGTGTAAATCTAATGCACCAGTTCCTGTAACACATAATGGCAATACAGTGAGCTGAGCTTACTATCAATGAGACGATTTGTGTAGTTTTAGATGGACATGTTATACTTATAAGAATGTAATGTAAAATTCTGAGACATTCTATCAAAACAAGAGATTTTTACATTTCTTTTATCATTAAAAACAAAAACATCTTTCTGTGACTGAAAAGGCCTTTTCAATAATGTATTATTGAATCCTTTTACAAGATGTAATACAAATTGAAAAATTGTGTGTACTCACGTCTTTCCGCACTTGAAACAACATTCCTTCAGATGTTCATTCATGTTCATTTGATACTGTAAATGAACTAGTATGAAGAGATGATCAGTTCACGAGCCGATTGAACTGAGGAGCTACAGCGATCTGTCATGACACATTAAAGAGCACTACACGGTATTTTTATATATCAAATGTAACCTGCTCTGTCTTGTCTGTCGACACGTTGTCAGCGTCCTCTTTGCTCCGCCATGTATTTTTTTCTCCGTGAGAACATGATGTGTGACGTGAGAGTGCATGGCTTGTCGGACATAGCAACAGTAACTAAAGGGGGGCGGGTCTTTGCAAAGGGTCATTTCTGAAACCTATATCAGATGTAAATTTGCCGGTTCTGATACGTGTGCAAAGTTTTGTGCAAGCATGTTTAGGCCCTCAAAAAAGTGATTGATTTCAGAAAATAATAATAATAATCATAATAATAATAAACAGAGCAATTCCAAGAGGGAATTTTGGGTCCTAATTATTTGAACAGAGATAATGTCTAGTGTCTATTTTTGTTTAGAAATACTTGGTGACACCTTAGCAAATAGTGAAAAGGGAGAGAAAAATAGACTAGATTAGCACACCAACGTAACTAAAAGTTTTGGCATTGTAGACATAGGGAATTATTAGGAAACAACCCGAAAGAAAAAAAAGGAAACATTGCAATTGGCAAACTAACACAGGAAATACCAATTCACTTGAATCTAAACAGCATAAAACCATGCGCAGCCCAATAAATGCGCCTTCCCTCCTTCTGATATTGATGTGGTATAGGCTATACTAAAGCAGGCCAATGTGCGGAGATTCCCAGCCGACTGTAAACTACATCTCACACAGGCCGAACAGCTGACAGCAAGCACCGTTGTCTTTAGATCAGTGCAAAGCCTTGGCAAATAGTCAGTAGCCATTAAGGCGCATGATATGGCACTCTCATGATTTCCACAGCCCATTCTGCCGTCTGTACTGAAATACAGAGGTAACGGAAGCCCCTTGGCCTGTTGTCGCCATATGTTACAGCTTCCACGGATTCCATCAGGCGATGCAGAGTCATAATTCTATTAGAGATGTATCATGGAATCCGAGTCCATTATTTTCCATTCCAACAGCAAGAAGTGTGTGCGAGCAATTAAATTGTATTAATTGGTGCGTATTTAATTGTATTGACTCAATAGTGCAGCAGAAACCAACAAATATGTCGTAAACGACTGAAAATGATATCAGTGCTAATCACATTAGGGCGGTGGAGCGGGCAAACGCGTTCAAATAAATCTTACCTGTAATGTCGCGAGCAAGAGGGATCTCCTACCCTTAAAACACCCCCGGCGCGCTCGTCATGTGAACGCAAACAGCTGATAAATGAAGAAAATCCGGTGGCATGGCATCCACCTCCAGACAGAATGGAGGAGAGAGGAGAGTCGTCGGGCTACCCCCTCTGTGAATAGCGATGGAGGGCTGCAGCGCGGAGAAATGAGCTCGACGAGGAGGGGAGGATGTAGCTTCACAATGTGCGCTCACGCCTGCCACTCACCACAAGAAGCGGATTTAGCTCATAAATGCTCATTGATCTGAATGGAAATATGAAAATCTTCATTTCTTCCCTCGTGCAATTCACCTCATGAACAATTGGCAAACTCAGAACACACAAAACTATTACACATCATTTACTTTAAACACTATTTATATTTCAAATTTGCCCACATCACAACTGCCTACATATCTGTCTATATCATAACTGTACATACAATTGTCTATCAACTGTAAATGCAATTGTCTATATTGTATATTTGTATATTATTCTTATTATCTGTCTTGTCGCTGTCACTCTGTTGCACTGTGGAGCTTCTGCCACTAAAACAAATTCCTAATATGTGTAAACATACCTGGCAATAAAGCTTTTTCTGATTCTGATTCTGAAAATGGTGTTTTGTTCTCAGTTGTCACTGACGGTAGCCTAAACTAAAAACGCTCCATTGGTCAAAAGGCGTTAACTGCAAAAAAATAAAGCAACATATGTAATTGAAAGTCACAAATGCATTGTGATCAAAATTGATTAGAATAGATAATGCACACTTAATGGACAGACATCATCTCTCATAGAGTTGGAAATAATAAAAAAAATCTGGTCATGCGACAGCGGCGATGTAAAAATCCATTTTCCGCATAATCTGTTAATGCTATTAGCCTAAAATAATTATATTGTTCAATTGACCCTTCGCAAAGACCCGCCCCCTTTAGTTACTGTTGCTATGTCCGACAAGCCATGCGCTCTCGCGCAACACATCATGTTCTCACGAAGTGAAAAATACATGGCGGAGCAAAGAGGACGCTGACAACGTGTCGACATACATATGAAACAGTTTCATATTTAAAATATTGTAATTTGTTTGAATTATTTTAAACAATAAAACCGTGTAGTGGCTCTTTAATGTGTCGTGACGGATCGCTGTAGCTCCTTCAACCAACCATCTCTTCATACTAGTTTATTTATAGCGTTAAATAAACATGAATGGACATCAGAAGGAATGTTGTTTCAAGTGTTGGAAGCGATTACACACAACTTTTCAAGTTCAAATGGACCCTTTGCATAGACCCTTTTGTTACTGATGCCATGTCCAATAAGTCATGCCACAAATCATGTTCTCACGCAGTGAAAAATACATCCTGGAGCAAAGAGGACACTGACAACACGACGACAGATTATATTGTAATTTTTTAAGAAGTTTAAATAATAAATGCCATATAGTTGCTCTATAATGCATCTTGATAGATCGCTGTAGCTCCTTCAAGAACACACAATTTTTGAAGTTCATTCAGTTTTAACTGTTCACACACATTTCAAGAGATCTTCTAAATGATAGCAGAGCTGTGTTAAAGACATTCAAGACATCAAGACATTCTTAATAAATCCCACTAAAATGTATGATTTAGTCAAACACTGTAGCAACTTTTAAAGGTCCACTGAAGTGCCTTGGAACACGCAGCTTTATTCAGCGTGTTGACGAATTTTCCAGTAAAACAGGAAGTCAGATATCTGGAAGCTCCTTCCTTATTTTCAAAATAGCCAATAACGTTTCTCCTAGATCACTGCTCGACCAGAACCGTTGAACTCGTAAAACCCAAGTTTCCTCATAATTTCTTCCCATTTCTCATGCATGCTGCTTTAAAATATAGCATTGTTTGTAGAAATCAAATTGTCCAATCGTTTTGTAGTCTGTGGTGACTCGCGCAGATGATGCGCTTTATGCTCTCCTGTCTCTGGACCTGAGCAGACTGCGTTCGCGCTCACTTCTCGTGACACTAACACCATAACGGACTTCAACTGGCGTCAATGGAAAGCATATTTACACTGTCTGAACAGTTCCACATCATCTTTATAACGCACTGCGTGCCGTTCACCATATACAGGTGCTGGTCATATAATTAGAATATCATCAAAAAGTTGATTTATTTCACTAATTCCATTCAAAAGGTACTTATAAAAGGAAACTTATAGTCATTCGTTACACACAGACTGATATTTTTCAAATGTTTAATTCTTTTAATTTTGATGATTATAACTGACAACTAAGGAAAATCCCTGTAGTATTTAGTACTTCAGTATCTCAGAAAATTAGAATATTACTTAAGACCAATACAAACAAAGGATTTTTAGAAATCTTGGCCAACTGAAAAGTATGGACATGAAAAGTGTGAGCATGTACAGCACTCAATACTTAGTTGGGGCTCCTTTTGCCTGAATTACTGCAGCAATGCATCATCAGTCTGTGGCACTGCTCAGGTGTTATGAGAGCCCATGTTGCTCTGATAGTGGCCTTCAGATCTTCTGCATTGTTGGGTCTGGCATGTTGCATCTTCCTCTTCACAATACCCCATAGATTTTCTATGGGGTTAAGGTCAGGCGAGTTTGCTGGCCAAATATGAACAGGGAATACCATGGACCTTAAACCAGGTACTGGTTGCTTTGGCACTGTGTGCAGGTGCCAAGTCCTGTTGGAAAATGAAATCTGCATCTCCGTAAAGTTGTTCAGCCGCAGGAAGCATGAAGTGATCTAAAACTTCCTGGTATACGGCTGTATTGACCTTTGACCTCAGAAAACACAGTGGACCAACACCATCAGTTCTCTTCCTCCAGACCCTGGGACCCTGATTTCCAAAGGAAATGCAAAATTTAGTTTCATCAGTGAACATAACGTTGGACCACTCAGCAGTCCAGTCCTTTTTGTCTTTAGACCAGGCGAGACGCTTCTGACGCTGTCTGTTGTTCAAGAGTGGCTTGACACAAGGAACAGCTGAAACCCATATGCTGCATTCAAGTGGTTATTGAAACACTGACTCCAGCTGCAGTCCACTCTTTGTGAATCTCCACCACATTTTTGAATTCGAGATAATTGTGCCAGAATATCGAACGCAAACTCTGGGATCGTAAACGAAAACTTCAGAAGCGTAAATGAAAACTCTGGAAACGCATCTGTAAGTACAAATCATCGAACGAAAATGAAGAAAACAATTAGCAAAAAATGCACTGTATGAAAAACGAAGTCAAACATTTTGGTTGCAATTTAATTTTTTTTCAGTTTCAATTCATTTTTTCGTTAGTTTCTTAAAAAGTTACGTTCGTTTTTATTGGCACAAAACTAATCCCATAAGACCGGTGCATCGCGCCTGAGTCAATCACACCACCGGCCTCATCGTTATCCTGCTCGCCGCATGGACTTTTTTGTAATGATTTGTTTTGAACGATTACGTAATCGTGGCATACATAATTGCGATTAGAATTTCAATTGTGCAGCCCTATGTTTAGTGAATATTTCTGTATGTAACATGTATATGTGTACTTGGCTGGAGTTTTACTTTTTTGTTTTTTATTTGCAGGATCAGTATACTGCAAGCAGAGTGGAAGCACAACTCCAAATCAATGAGGTGGTGTTGCAAGATTTGCAACCAGTGTGCCCTAATCACACACTACAAGCTGAAACACTGCCATCAGGCAAGTCACTGTCCACTCCCATGCATCTATAAAGATTGTGCATGCACATTTAGGAGTGAACTGTCTCTGAAGAAGCATTTAACTTGCGACCATAGTCAGTGTCTTCAAGCCTCCTCAAAATTGCTTTAAGCAACATCAACTGTGAACTGTGACCTGTGTAATTTTTCAGAGGCTTGCAGTGTTTCACAGTATTTTGCACATCTTACAACACACATTAAAAATAAAGAGTCAGTGAAATGCCCCTTTAAAGACTGTAGTTTCCAGACCAGTGTGTGCAGCACTTTCCGTGCTCACAAAAGTAGGAATCATCGCCACAGCACTTTTAAAGATTTTCGAATAGACTTGTATCAAACTTTCATTCCTGGTGATTCAAACCCTGAATGTGCAGACTCTGAAACCCATTCATTTAGCCCAGATTGCTCAACAGTAGATGGTGACATAGATGTTGAAGACCTACAGGATTTGATTAAACAGAAAGTAGCATCACTGTTACTTCGCATGCAAACAACTCTACATGTCTCAAAGGACCACCACACAGGAAATTGTAAATGAGCTTTGCAGTGTTTATTCAATTGTGCAAGAGTTCACTCCAAAAATAATTGAAAGTGTATTGGTTAAACACAATTGTGTATTAACCAATGAAGTGACTGCTGCCTTAGCTGAGATAGTTGAAAAAACAAATCCCCTAACTTCCCTTTCAAAGAGTGGCCCTTTTGCAACCGAATACAAACGAACCACTTATTACAAGGACAACTTCAAAGTAATTGAGCCAGTTGAATATTTTTTAGAATCATCCTCCCAAAGAAAGTTTGTTTATATTCCAATTTTGAAAGTTTTGTCAGAGTTGTTGAACCGTGCATGATGACATTTTGGATAAAATACTACAGGAATCTGCTGACCAGTCCGGTCAGATTAAAACATACAGAGATGGATTGTACTGCAAAGGGAATCCTTTGCTCTCATCAGAGAGTTTAAGCATTGCTCTTGGTATGTATATAGATGACTATGAGGTATGTAACCCTCTGGGAACATCAAAAAAAAAAGCATAAGGTCTGTGCAGTGTATTGGTTAATATCAAATTTGCCAGCACAGTATAGGTCTTCGGTACAATGCATTTATCTGGCTTGTCTGAGTAATAGCTGTGATGTAAAGAATTATGGATATGATGCCATTTTTCAACCACTGATTAAGGACATTCAAGTCCTTGAAGAGGAAGGATTATATGTTCAAAAATTGGGAACAAGTGTCAAGGGTTCTGTGTTATATGTGTCAACGGACAACTTGGGGGCTCGCCACTCGCTAGCTGGCTTCCAAGAAAGTTTCAATGTTGATAAATTCTGCCGATTTTGCCTTGTTAGTCGCAAGGATATTGACTTACATGAAGTCAGAGAGGGAGTGTTTCCACTCAGGACAATTGAAACTCACAAACAGACCCTTGAAGAATTGAAGACAAATTCACTGGTTTCCCTGAATGGAGTAAAGAGAGATTGTATTCTTGAGAAACTGAATTATTTTCAGACAGTTCAAGGGTTTCCTCCCGATTTTATCCATGACCTGTTTGAAGGTATAATACCAACAGAGTTAAGTCTTTGCATAAAGTCCTTTATTTCCAAAAGGTACTTCACATTAGATAACCTTAATGCTGTCATCAAGTCTTTTCCTTTCAAGTTTACTGATAAAACTAACAAACCACAACAAATTTCAAAGACTTTTGTCTCAAAACTTTCAGTTGGTGGAAACTGCCATGAAAACTGGACTCTGTTAAGGCTACTGCCATTGATGATGGGTCACAGAGTACCAGAAGGAGACAAAACTTGGCAAATCTTACTAGATCTGAAAGATATTATTGAGCTCCTAGCTACTGGACAATTTTCTGATGAGAAATTGTGCTACTTGGAGTCCAAAATCTCAGATCACAGGTGCTTACTCAAAGAGTGTTTCCCAGATTTCCACATTCTCCCCAAGCATCACTTCTTGGAACACTATCCTGAAATGATTCGTCGATTTTGAGGGTTGTACATGACAGTAAAAACTTCAAGAATGTCTTGCTCACTCAGGCCAAAAAGCATCAGCTTGCTCTGGCTTACTACTTTGATTTGTCAAGTGTTTTCAAACCTGATCTTGAAGTGGGACGCGTTGCTGTCGTTTCACCTGACACACTTGAACTTTCAGATGTTTTATTTTATAAGCTACTTCATAAACATCAAGCCTCATTGGTTCTTGCAAGTCTTTTGACCAAATGTCCTGTCACAAGACTAATGAAGTTTGATGTTGTTGTAGTATGTCGTAGTAACATCAAAACTGATATGATCCGTTCATTACACAAAGTTTTAGAACTTTTAAAATAGGCAACATGACTCATCCACTACTTTAACTGCATTTTTTAGTGTTGACATGTCTTTTATAGAGCTTAATAGCCTAGCCATTGTTCATTTTCATTGTATGGAATGAAGATATTAATATTTTTGTATTAATATGTGTTCGGAGTGGCATGTTGGTGAGTAAATGACCATTATCATCTTCTAACCTATCCTTTTAAATCATTTAAAGGTTTGTTTAGGTGCTTTCACACTCAACTTGAATCTATCGAACCCTGATGCGTTTACGTGCATATTACGCCATCGCAAACATGCACGGAGCATAATAGAAAACATAACGCGGTTAAAATTAATTCGGTGCTATTATGTGCAGCCGAGTGAACAACACGGGTTTACTATGTGTCACACATAAGGTAGCCTTCTGCTACTTGTAAATGGACTCTTATGAGGAGACAGTGTATTTACAAATTTGGTACCCTGATTCCACGCGATTTGCGTGAATACACGCATAAAATCATCAACACTGTCATCCCTTACATGTATCTTATTTAACTAAATACATCATAGTCAGCTAAAACGCATGCACAGGTCACATTGATATCACATTCACGCGAGCCGCGGAACGGTTCAAGTGCAACCGAACTCAGAGCACCTCCTCCAGATAGTCTCGGGTTCGGTGCACCCGGGTCCACATAACAGCATTCACATTAGTGAATTTTCATGCGAACCGTGCCCTGTTCCAAACTAAACTGCCAGTGTGAAAACACCCTTAGACACTCCTGATTTATGTGCCACGAGCGTGTTACATCTACTATTAAATCTTATTTTGGTGCTGAACAAAAAGGTATGAAAATGAATGTTTTTGTTTTTTTAGATTTTCTAAAAATAATCAAAGACTGAGGGAGGGCGAGAAAGGATAAACAAATAAAAAAACAAAGGATTGAACCAATAAAGCTGGTATTTTAACCATCCTATTTTTTTCAGACAACAAACCAAAGGATGAGGACTGCAGCATTGCTTGGCCTGTCGTGGTACATGCGAGAGACTCCTTCAAAATTCATTAAGATATGTGAAGGTAAGCTGAAACCTTTAAACAAGGAAAAATTGAACATTTAGATCTCTTAATTTCTATGTGTCTGGGGACTAATTTTTTTATGTACTTGGTTTTAAATAATAGTAAAATTTTTTGTTTGCATTCAATAAAGCCCAGTGACCGTGAAGAGGATGTGATCAAGGGTGTGGTGATTGGAATCCTACTGGTGGCAGAAAATGTGATGGAACCTCTCCCAGCATTCTACAATGATGTTGCCCTGGTGATTGAGGAAGAAGTGGTAATGCGTCACCTGAGTGATATACCTAATGCTTTTCTGAACCTGATGCGCCTGGTGTATGCATTAAACCTTGACTACCCAAAGGAATTAAAATTCACCTTTGAAGTGATACAGCACCTGTTTATTGGAGTTGGATCAGACTCTCGTCTTCTCGTTGTGTAACATTGTAACAAGTGTAACATTGGTATTCTTGATCTTTTTTTTTTCAAACGGACTGTTTCCTTGTTACCTTGCGCTGCTTCCTCTTGTCATGTTTCTACGATTGGAAATTGAAAACACTATTTAAACCGTTTAATGTGAAGGTTTTTTTTTACACAGCTTATTGTGAATTCTTCATGGACGCTTGTTTCTGCAATGAAAATTTCTGATAATGACAAGGAGAGTTATCTGTACTATTTTGGCTCTAAGATGGGTCTGCACAGAGAAGTTTGCACGTGTTTGTGTCAGCTGTATATGTATATGACGGGTTTTCTTGTGGTGTTTTTCTATCTTTGCCAGAAAATTCTTTGTGTCTGTGTTTTTGGGTGCAATGTATCTGCTGCATCAAAAAATAAATGCTGAGAGTTTCCATTTTGCTTTTGTCGATTTCATAAATCTGGTTCCAGATAGATATCTAGAACTTTTAAAGTTCTAAAGCAATAAAGTCTAGTAAACTGAAATAGTTAAGTTATGTCAAATTACCATTATATGTCAACTAGACTTGCTTAATGGTTGTGAAAACATGAAAAATGAAGTTCAACCAATATGCTTTTCAACTGACTTAACTAAAAATTCTAAATGCTTATTAATTGACACAGTATGTTGGCTCAATGTGCTGCAAGTTATTTCAACAAATACGTAAAAGTTGAGTGAACTTAACTCCTAATGTAGGCTAAACTTAACTGAGTCAATGCAACAAGATGACTTGACTAAGTCAAGTTGTGTCAACAAATCATTTTTTACAGTGTACATATACTTTTACATAATCCATCTGTATAGTATGTTCATAGTACACCTATCTGTATATCATGTCAATAGTATTTATTTATAATCTGTAAATTATGCCCATAACTCTTATCTGTATAGTTATTGTACATATTGTAGATTTTGTATATTCTGCACTTACTACCTATATTGCACTTCTGGTTAGATGCTAACTGCATTTCGTTGCCTTGTACCTTACATGTGCAGTGACAATAAAGTTGAATCTAATCTAATCTAATCTAATCTAATATATAGAATGAAAAAGAAAATGAACAGAAAGCCAGTAAAAACTCGAGAATCCATGTATGTCAGGTGGTTCAGCAAACAAGACAGATGAAACTGTTTTCTTTCTAATGAAGAAGCCTCAATATAGATCAGATGATGATCTTGAAGTCATCAACAACTAAACAAAACAGATCTGTCTGAACAGATCTGTATAATCACAAAAAGACACTAACTATCTTAAATATAATGTTTGTTTGTTTTTTACACAAAAATAATGCATTGATTCCTATAATTAAAATCAGAGAGAGAACTAAAAAAACGAAACTTTCGCGTTCTCACATGCTCCACCACAACGACCTCATGTGTCCGAAGCTTAACGTTACATTGATTTGCGTTTACTCGGCGGGTCCAATAGAAGTCAATATCGTGGCTGTTGGGTGTCTATCACCGCACCTTATCCAATGAAAGCGCGTTCTAAACATGACTGACGTTGTTAATGACCAATCCTGTGTCGTCTTTGAACAACGTTGTCCAATCCAGATTCCTTGGCGCACATTGACTTGCACCAAATAACAAATCATTTGACAACGCTAGTTTGCGATATGAGAGAACTATGGCTTCCTCCTTGATTAAGTGGTTAAGAGGATTATATCTTTTTTTCTTAACATGTCTTCTGTCCGTTTTTGCTTTTTTGAATTTAGAAGAATTAAATGAAATGAAATATGGAATACAGATTCTGCCCGATCCTGTTATTATGGGACAGGTAAGATTGTTTTGGTCAGGGATGCAGCTAGCTGCTTGTTTGCTACAGACAGCTGTTATCTTTAGGCACAGATTGACGCAACAAATATTAAACCCTGTGCTTGCCTATGTGATCATGTTTCCTACTGAGTGTTTACTAGTCCAATACAGAATAGTAAAGTTGCTAACGGGTGGGGAATTAGCAGTGTGACAGGAGGGTGTTAGACTGTGCCTCCACAGGTATGATGTAGATCAGGGGTTTTCTGACCGGGATCCCGAGGGGGCCGTAGGGACTGACAGGTTGGGTTTGTGTGAGTGTTTACATTAAAGAATAAAAATAAGATCAGAATAAATAATATTAAAATAAACAAGAAAATGTTTCATCAGATTAGATACCCAAGTAAATAAATGAGTGAATTAGCAAATACATAATTTTTTTTTTTGAATGAATAAGTAAATACATGCAGTACCATAACAATACTATGAGTAGAAAAAAGTAATAATGTAATCTAATGGAAATTGCGTCTTTATGCAGTAGAACTAAAGAGACACCTTTCAATTTTTAAGATGGGGGTTCCTCACGTGAGGATGATTATATTTGAGGTTCTGTGGGATTTAAAAGATTGAAATCCCTTGCTATAGATTTAGCATAAGTATAACTATGAATGTCGGTGGAAATGTAGTATAAACGGTGTTGCCACCTCTCCGTGGTTCTCTTCTCTTTTTTTATCTTCTCTGTTTCTGTCACCTTCTTTCTGTTCCTGTTTTTAGATGGAAGACGTGATGTTGGTCTCTAACAAATACAAGCAGCTGTATGAGTGTCGTTTGCCAGCTCAGGCAGTGCGTTTCCATCAGGACCCCGTATTAGAGGCTGACATGCTGGGTTACAGTGGCCCAGGAGTCCCTGACCTCCTCAAGCCCATGGAGACTGCACCATGCCTGATTAAGGTTGACACGGCCTCCAATTCTATGCCACAGTGACTTACGCACTGAATAAACACATCCACTGACACTGATCTAGATATGAGTGACTATAACTGCTAGTTATTCAGAAAAAAAGCACCTTTTGGAGTCTTCATGTTTGTGTAAATAATGATTAAATTATGGCCATTTGCTATAGTCTTATTTTACATAAATGTCACTGTGACTTTAAAACTTATTTATCATGTTCTGTTTATAGACCAAAGACTGGTGGACGTATGAGTTCTGCTATGGCCAGCACATCAGGCAATATCATTTAGAAGGTATGTTAAATCATGACAGGTATCTTTTATTAAAAAAAAAAAAATTAAATAATGTTTTGCAATGTCGAATTGAATTGAATTGAATAAAACTGGAATACTGCCAGGTATAGCCTTGTTATTTTTAATGCCTGGGTGATTTCCTCCCAGGATTTAAAGGGATAGTTCACCCCAAAATGAAAATTCTGTCATTGTTTACTCACTCAAGTTGTTCCAACCTGTATGAACACAAAATAAATTTTGAGGAAAATGGGAATTGACTTCCCCATTTCCAAACAGTTTGGGAACTGTTTGGACCCTCAACAACTTGAGGGTGAGTAAATGATGACAGAATTTTCATTTCTGGGTGAACTATCCCTTTAAGGCTTAATGTGTCGTCTATATAGATAATGTGTAGTCTATTATGTGTATTTAAACTTTTCATTTTCAATATATGTATATAATATATGTAACCATGTTTGTGATTATAGATTCAGAGATCAAGGGAGATGTGCTCTTTTTGGGATATTATGATTCAGAGTTTGACTGGACCAATGAAACTGCCAAGGTAAGGCCAAAGGTTAAAGTTTTCATTTTGTTTACTTTTTTTTTTTTTTGTCTCATGTTATTCATCTTTTGAAAGTGTCAGAAATTCTGATACTGTCAGTAGTTGTTTTCCCATTTATAGCTGATAATTAATGTAGGTAATAGTGAGAATATTGTGATCAAACTCAAATCTCTGAAAATGCAGCTGTAGATATCGTCTATATATATTTCAGTAATTGAGATATATATATGGATAAAAATTAATATATAATATTTATTTAGATTTACTGATATGTTTTTTTCTTTTTAGGCGTCTAAGCAGCATAAACTGAAGAGGTATCATAGTCAGTCATATGTCAATGGCTCTAAATGTGACTTGAATGGCAGTCCCAGAGAGACGGAAGTCAGAGTAAGCCTGCACACACACACACACACACAAAGTGCCACCTTCTATTTCCAGGCCATAGAGAAAAATTTATTAAGAAAGTTCACTATTGAAGTCAGTGTGAAAACACAATACATATGTCGACATTAATTAACTGTTTGGTCTAGTCTCCTTTATTTCAGTTAAAATTATTAATATTACTACAGTTTACGTTGTTGGAGGTTTGCAAAATTACTTTTATTCAGCAGTGGTGCATTAAATTGATCAAAAAAGACAGTAAAAACTTTTACGTTGTTGTTAGAAAAATCCATTTCAGAGAATCCTGAAAAAATGTATCCAGGTTTCCAAAAAAAAAAAAATGAAACAGCACAACTCTTTTTAACCTTGATAATAATAGGAAATGTCACCTGAGCACCAAATCATCATATTAGAATAATTTCTGAAGCATCATGTGACACTGAAGACTAGAGTAATGGCTTCGAAAAATTCAGCTTTGCTGAATTATATTTAAAAAAAGTTTTAAAATTGAAAAGAGTTATTTTAAAGTGTAATAGCATTTCACAACATTACTGATTTTTTTCTGTAATTTTAATCAAATAAATGCAGTTTTAAAAACATGAAAAAAATCTTACTGACCTCAAACTCTAGAATGGTAGTGTAAAAAACATGCAATTGTGCATATGAATAGGAGCAATATGTCCCAACATCCATTATTCCAAAGGAGTGGAAGCTGTTAAGGAGGGCCAAAATGTTTTTGAAATTGAATGATAAAATATAAATGTGCCAGATTTATGCAACTGTTTTAAAGGCAATGACAGTCCAATTGTCCATGGAAATGATCATCTAAATGTTGTTTTTTTTGTTTGTTTGTTTGTTTGTTTTTAAAAACAGTTTGTGTGTGAGGAGGGCTCTAGTGATTATGTTGCACGGGTAGATGAACCTCAGTCCTGCCGCTATGTCTTGACAGTACACACCACTCGCACCTGCCAGTACCCCCTCCTGCGGCCACCTTCCACTGCCAAGCCACAAGGCATCGTTTGCCAACCTGCTCTCAGTGCCCAGCAGTATATGGACTATGTCAAGGCTCAAGTCTGTAAGTACGAGAGGTTCAATTTTTTTTAACCTCTATCAGGGCCTTGTGATGTATGTGAATCTTCCAATAATACTGATTTGCTTTTTATTTCGCCGTCAATTCTCATTAGGCTGGTTTCACAATCCTTCCTTGTTGTACTGCACAACTACAAGACTTGATGTTTTCATAACATAATCATAACGTTTATTGCTACATTACTCCATATAAATGAAAATGAGTAAATATCATTCTTGATTGTGTTCTTTTAATTTATATATTATTCCAAATAATTTTTAGGTTATTTTGGGAAAACATTCATTGATTCAGTGCTTCTTGCATTTTTTATATATTTGCAAATTTTTACTGTTTAGTAATGGTTGGAACAAAAACACACTTTAAATATCAAAATAAACTTTGAAATGTGAATCAGCAGAAGTATAAAGCATACTGAGATAGATATTGGCCATCTAGATCCAGCACACCGGTTTTATACCTAGGAGAGATGACCTATATCATTTGTTAATTGCACCCAGGGGGCCTTCATGATTACAATAACAGGATATGGATTGTTATGAGAGCAGGTAAAGCCCAGCCTACTGTAACTGTTCATTATAACAGTTGCCAGTTTCACCATTTCATATTGCTGTAGAGGAACATTGTTCCAATTGGCTTAGTCTTACTTACATGGAATGCAGTCATGTATGAAGAATTCTTCAGAAGCTTAATCAGACATTGGAAGCAGTCTGATTTTGACGATTTGAATTTTATTATCACTCATTACACTATTCATGGAAAGTGTTCCCAGTGCACAAGTGATGTCCTGTTAGATGAGATCTCCAGAGATGCAATCAGCCTAGATTTAATCATACTCTGTTCTCTAATTGTTGGATTATTTTTAGCACATTGACATCTCTCTTTGTATCACTCTCTCTTTCTCATGCTTTGTACTTAGCTGACACTAAACGTAAAGTGGAGCAGATCTCGGAGGAACTCAAGAACCTTGATGAAATTCTGTCCAAAGATGACAAGAACAAAGGATCGGAGGATGACAAAACGGATGAGGACATTGCAGTCCGTTCAGATGAGCCTCCAGTTTCAGAGTCAGAAACCAAAGGTTAGCGCACAGGAACTGATTCGGGCTAATTTGACTTCGATCATCCACGACACCCTTTTAACCACAGTCCCTCTGAATTTTATAAATCATGCAGTTGCAACTCAATGCATTCCATGTGCTTTCAGTATCTTAGGCCATGTTCAGACTGCCAGCAAAAATCTGATTTTTTGCATATCCTGATGGGTTTGTGAAAGTCTGGACAGCAAATACAAACAAACAAACACATGAAACCACATTTGCCTGCAGTCTGAACAAAGCACTAGAGAATCAGAACATGTGAAACAATAAAATATAATGATACAACTTGCTTTGACTCATTCGTGTTGCCAGATCCTGCTAGAAAAAACAGCAAACTCAAAATCCAAATGCCAAATAAGACTGAAATATCGTTAATATCCCCATAAACTTTATAAACTAAAAACAAGCAACAAGGTGTCAAGACGTAAGAGGCCAGAACTTCTATGGTTACCATGTTTTCAATAATCGCAATTTTGGAAGAGAGTCATGTTCCATACACACACAGAACGATAATTTAAGGGTTTCACTCCTGAAACTTTACGGTGTACATGGCATATTACAATGTTCATTTTCAAATCTTCATCTTTTAATAAAACACTGGATGTGTGCTTGTTTGTGTATTTAGTGTATATTTAGTTTGTATTTGTCCTCTAGATATGTCTTCCTCAGTCTTGGTTTTGCTTCCTTTCTCTCTCTCTCTCTCTTTTTTTTTTAAAGGCTTTCTCCCTTTTGTTTCATCAGCAACTTCTGCGCAGCATTAGAACGAACAGTATGACATCTGTTTGTACATGTTTGTGTGTTAATAGAGGCTGAAGTAGCTGAAGGGGACTCGGTGAGTGAAGAGCCAGAGGACAAGGACTTCTGGGAGGGAGTGACCAAACCAGCAAGCACACCTGACTCAGAGGTACAGCCTCATTTAAAGCGCCGCTTCACTCTGTTCTCGGTCCTGTTGTGAACCATGTACACTTTGTGTTCCTTTACACCTGTTTAATGAACCTTTTTTAGGGGGCACTGATCATTACCATGTTTTGCAACTGTTTTACAGACCCCTCGGGAGGCTCAGGACAGCCAATTACACGAAAATGACAGTAAGACAATTATTTGTTGTTAAAAGTTAGTTATATAAGTTTAAATAGACCTTGTTTAAGTCATTTGTGTTGAACAAAAAATTATAGCATCAATCAAGTTGTCCTTAAATTAAAGCTATGCACTTTCTCTGCGGTCATCTTTCTCTCTCTGATCAGTATTTGGGGAGGAAAAGTTTAATTTTAAAATCATCACAGACCCTGCAGACCTCATGAAGTTTGTACAACACCTCAGAGAGAGCAACCAGAAGGTGAGTATTTTTGAATGTGGACAAAGACTTTCAGACAACATCCAGCCAGAGTATTGCCTAATAACTGCTCTTGTTTGGCAAAAATTGTGAAAAATCCTTCCTATGGCATTACATGCCTTGTAGTTTTTCAAAATGTCCTGCCATAAAATGTCACTGTGTCAAGTTAAAAACCACTCACCCACTGAAAAATCAGTTGACCTCTAACTTCTGCACTCTGTTTTCAGAATAGGAAAGCCGAGCTGGAAAAAGAGATCCAAGAATCATCTCAGAAGAAAGAAGAGGAGGAAGAGAAAAGGAAGGAGAGGACAGCAGGACGGGAGGTTGAGGTGGAGGTGGAGGAAGGGGATGAGGATGAAAGATTGCTGCAGGAGTTTGAGGATGAGATGGCAGATCTTTCCATTCCCTCTTCCAAGATAGAAGAGATAAAAGAGGAGATGCAGAAGGAGTTTGACAACATCATAGAGGAAGTACGAGTTATGACTTTTATAGCCTGTATGTACAAATCAGCCAAAAGATTTGGCAGTGGAAATACGCTTTTTCATCTTTCTTATCTCCCAGGCTCAGCAGGAGTTCAAGAATGAAGGTCTTAAGGGTGAGTTTGATCGGTCTCAGGCTACGAAAACTCTAGAGAACACACTGGGGAAACTTCTGGACAAGATGGAACATGAGAGTGAACCGGAAACAGAGAAAAATACAGATGTGCATAAAACTACACACTCGCAGCACAAGACAGAAGGAGGCCATTCTACTGACCGCCCAAACCTGGTTCCCAAAACACCTGGTAAATATAAGAATGGCTGCGGCGTGAACAGGTGCATGAATGAACAGATGGTAGAATGGATGGCTCATACACTCATGAATTGCTTGTAACTTTCGCCTTTGCATCCCAGGCATTCATATAACCTGCTTATGAGCATATTATACTATACATGTATAGTATAATGTCTATAAATGTGTGCCTGATGCATATGTGCATTATACACTGGCTCCAAAAAAGTCTTGAGGAAATGGATGATGCTAGATCTTTTCACTTCAGCTTTAATTTAATTGCTTAACCTTTTTACTGCTTTAAGTTATGAGATGCAAATAATTTTATTTTAATTTTTAAAGATGCACCACTGCTCAAAAGTTTAGGGTATAAGTTAGATGTTCTTTGTTTTTGAAAGAAGCATCTTATGCTCATCGTGGCTGCATTTATTTGATCTAAATACAATAAAAATATTGTGAAATATTATCACAAGTTAAAGTAACTGATTTCTATTTTAATCTTTTTCAAATGTAATTTATTCTTGTGATGCAAAGTTGAATTTTCAGCAGTCATTACTCCAGTCTTGAGTGTCACATGATCCTTCAGAAATCATTATATGTTGATTTGGTGCTCATGAAACATTTATTATTATTATCATATATTAATAATAATAGGATATTACTATTATATAATATTTTTGTAGAAAATAGTTTTTTAGGATTATTTGATGAATAGAAATGTAAAAGAACACCATTTATTTGGAAGACATTCCATTATCATTATCATTTTTTACTGTCACTTTTGACAACCCAACCTTTTGAATGGTGTCATATATCTAACTTATTTTCAACCAACGATGGTCCAATTATTTTTTGGGGCCACTGTATACTTTATATTCATGATGAAATCATTGTCACCACTAACACTAATACTACAGCGTGTCATACTGTTGTGCAACTCTAACTTGGCCATTGATGTTGTTAGAGAGAGACTATAATAAGAAATGAAATGGGGAGGGGGAATTTTCCGCTGCATCCGCGGTAACCTCCCCTTCCCTCTGTCTCTCATCACCCAAGCCCAAGCGGGCAGCAGTGGCGAGCAGGTAAAAGTCAGGGTGACTAAGTATAAGGTGGGCGGAGGTGTGGCTGCAGGAGCGGTTACCGGGGGCAACGATGATGATGGTGATGAGGGGGGTGTGAAGGTGAAGGAACTGGGCGAGGGCGACCCCCAGTGGCAGCAGATTCAGGAAGTGGTCAAAGAGCAGCTAGAGAGAGCCGGCATCAAGGCCGAAGGTAGGCCGGAACACACTAACACACACATCTAAAGTATTCTTATTTCCCTGTGTGTGTCTGTGTGAGTGGAGCAAAGATTTCTGAAATCTTAAACTATTCTTCTGCCTGGTCTTTGCTCTGAGTACATTTACATTTATTCATTTAGCAAAGGGACTCATAAATAAGGAATACAAGAAGCAATTAACCTGAGAAGTGCTGGTAATACAAAGTTACAGACATGATTTTTTTTTTTCTCAGCAGTGTCTAGTTCTAGTATGTTTTGAGTAACTTGTTTATTCCCTCAAATGATCAACTTTTGCCTTCTCTTTGACTCCATTCCACTTCTAAACTTCATGATCTTTATAAATGGCAGTGATTTTTGTTTTCCCCTTGATGCTGGCTTTTTTTCGTGGCTGTAGAGAAATTCAAGGAGGTCTTTTTCTGCCTTTAGAACGCTTTTGAAAGAAAGCGACAGGATGAGATAGCAGATTGCTTCAGGTTTCAGGTTTTTGAGATGTTCAGCCTGAATGTGTAGATTTAGGAATTTGACAGCGCTTCATTTGTGCTTGATCCCACATCCCACAGTCTTCATTACTATCTCTGCATGCATCATTTCTATCACTACTTATTTCTTCTGTCAACTGTGTGCGCATGGGAATGAAAAATAGTCATTTTGGTTATAACAGTATAATTGTTTAGAATATGTCGAGAACGACTAAGGATTTTGGGCCTGTTTTTCAGGAAAGATTGAGGTGAAGATTTTAACCCGTAAAACGGCAGAGGATCCAGGAGACCCGTGGTTCACTGAGGAGGATACGAAGTCATTTAGAGAGCTTCTCATCAATCTTCTGGTATGAATCTGTACACAGTACTATACAAGCAGCATGTGAAAAGCAACACCTTCAAGTTCAATCTAGTCACAAGTTAAAGAGGACAATAGTGTAGCACTGCATGAAGCACAGCTTGAGCAGAAGTCACTTTCAAACCAAGCAACTTTCTGTTGGTCCGTGTGGCGAATTCAGGGAATTTTTTTTCTCAAGCAAAACACATGATTGTGCAGATTCCTACTTAAATAACTGAATATCACAGTAGTGTGACCGTACCTTAAAAAATAATAAGAAGAAACAGTGGGAAAGTTGGTTGAACCTTGTGCTGTGCCTAGCTGTGTGTAGCACCTGCACCTCTTCATATTTCCTGAAGAATACCAAAATTAAATGGGTCAATCAAATTTTCCTTGATCTTTTGATATGTAAGAGGTCATTGTACTATTAAAAACATCCTGTAAATTTCAGAACTCAAAACTTCCTTGAGTCCAAAAAACAGCTTTTATTGAAACCAAGCTCTGAAAATGACTCATTTCGGATTTTATCACATTATGCAGTGAAAGACCACTTCTGCAGAAGCCTACTTCTACGTTATCACATCTTTGGCCCTGCCCACTGGCACGTTAGAGAAAAGAAAAGAGATACTGACTCACTTGACTAAAAACTACATTTCCTTCCAAAGGATCCTAATGCTAGAAAAGTGGTTAATTATTTTCAACTCATGTGAATGTCTCGGTAGAACATCATTTGTTTGTTCGGTACATTTCTCTGTGGAATCTTTGGTAAATCGGGTTCGCAATTTCGGTGCAGGCTTTCTGTGAAGGTGATGATACACGTAGCAACTTGTTGCCGAGCGATGGTGCTTGGGCACTTTACCATTAACATTGCTCAAAAAGTTGCCCCGTGTTTCATCACCTTAAGACTTTTACTGTACGATATGGAGTCGACAGCGATGCCAAAATTTGTAAGTAACTGTTAATCCTAATGCCTAATCTATGATTTGTGATATTTAATGATACATGTACAGTCAGATGCTCTTTTTCTCAAAAACCTTTACTGCTGTTTATGCGTCAGTAAATCAAGCCATTGACTAAATGGTCAACTTGACAATGTGTATCATCGGCTACAATGCTCATTGCTGCAACCTTTCCTGTGATGGGAGCAGATCCAAATATAATGCTAGAATCAACACTTTTCACTGTTAATTAATCTCGACAGCTGTAACAGTAAAAGATTTTAAGAGTTCCACATGTAATAGTTCATATTCAAAGATGCTAGCCAATCATAGCAGTGGGCGTTTACATTGAAGTCCCACAGCAGACACGCCCCATCCTACAAAATCAGTACGATTTTATAAGCCTTTTATTTCTAAATTATGACAGTTATTGATGTAAAAAAGGCTTTTTCATGTTTTTTTCTGACATTGATTCAACAGGTAAATAAATTGATGTTCACTCTCTTTGTGTGCAGACGGGAGGTACAGAGGAGGTGTATAAAGAGCAGAAGAGACAGCAAGAGTTGGAGAATAACTACAAATTTGTCTGGGGAGAAAAACAGGATGAGAGCCAGTCAACAGGAAACAGTGATTCTGATGAAACAGACTTTTGAGCTATTTCCTCTTCTCTTAAGCACAGTTAACTTGAAGGGCAGCCTGCGTTCTCTGAACTCTGAACTCTAAGCTACCTGGTTGTCACTTTAAAGTGGGCAACCAAACTTCTCTCTCAGACTGTCATGTGAGCCCTGTAAAGGGTTCGGTCCACGGCCGTGAATTATGATTATTCTGTATGAGCATCTGTGTTTCGTTTTTCAGTTTGGGATTTTTTTTTTTTTTTTTTTTTTAAATATACAAATATGCTTCACGTTTCAGTTGTGTTGCGCTTTATGTCTGTGTGTGTGATAGTCAGACCTTGCTCCTCTCTCACATGCAGACAAAACATCAATTATATTCATGTCAAAGTTTATTTTGAAGAGACAAGCCTGGACCAACATGTCCTGCTAGGCAAACAGTGACTTTGTTTGACTTGGCTGCTTTTGAATATCAAGAAAATCTGGAACCTGATGCAGAATCAACATAATGCAAATTGAAACAGTTATTTTCAATGTCCTGCCGCATTTTTTCCCATTGACTTTTTGGAAAACACCTACAGCTAGTTTCTTATAACAAATCCTACCATGCACTAAGCAAAATATTCAGTGTACAGCTTCAGTTTAGTCTTAATTCATGTTTTTGACTAGTCTGTTTTTCTACAACCAGCCTTCAAAGGATTTGTTTTACTTTTATAAGGTCTAGACTTGGTTTAGAAATTGAACAAAAACTATTGCCAAACATTGGAAATCTTCTGCTTTCATGTCCCCTGCACATAAGACTCTTTTTGTTGTAAATGCTTCGAATGATCATCATAGTTTGGTCGAATGTAAATAATGTTGCTACAGCATTTGATTTGTTTGTTGACAAGAAGACATTAGGCAGTTTCTAATTTCTAATGAAAGCACACTTTGTGAGGGAATGAAAGTGGTTAAAGCTGCTGTAAGCAATTAATCGTTTCTTTTAGTATCTGACTGATACAATACCTGAAATATTTATGTCCTGAGACATCACACGGTCTCTCTTTGACAGTCCTAATGATGGGCAAGGAGCTGAACAATCTCTGTCATTGCATAAATTTGCGGCTCGACTACTTGTTTGTTTAAACAACGGGAATGTTGAGACCTTGTTTACACGGTCTATGGTTGAGACATTTTTAGTGGCTCAGAAAAATCGCTTACAGCAGCATTAGATTTTTAAATTTCACCACGAACTTTACATTTTGTACTACTGAGGAAACGTTTAATCTCAGCAACCTGTTGAAAATGCATTCATTGCACATACTAGTGAAGATAATTAATAAAAAGTACGATATGCTGTGGTCTACTATAAATAAATTCAATAATTCATGTGTTTACACTGTTTAATAGCGTAGACGTTCTCACATTTAATTTACTACTTTATTTGTCACATCTATCAAATTCTGAGCATGAAGACAAAAAGCCTGTTCACAATTTTAATGTCAATTTTATCAGGAAAATACCTGATAGTATACGGATATAAATTAAATACGGCGTGGGTTAAATAGCTTTATAATTTTATAAAATCAGGTATAATGTGGCAATTATCTTGATTAAACTAACTTAAAAATACAAAACCACATTACTGACTCCTTTCAAATTATAATTTAGAATTTGTTCTTATAACGTTGACTTTTTTCTATTTAACTAAAAAAGTTTTGGGTTACTAAAATTACTTCTGTAACTTGACACTTCTCCACCCTTCCTTGCTAGGCGTAGTTGTCGGACACAATAATCTTCTTTATATTTTCTTGTTGACGTGATGCTTTTCTTCGCTTGCTGAAACGCGTTCCGCAATTGGGTACATTTGACCCAATCACAACCCTCCGTTCAGATGACATAATCGTTCACGTGAAGATCGACAGGTGATCCATCCAATCAAATGCGCCTCCGTATATCCTGTGTTATTTGTGACGCCAACAGTTCACAGTTGGTCAAGCGTTTACTTTTCTAGAATGGTGTAGTCGAAAATATTTAGTTTTCTTTTTTGAAATAAAAGCGACACAATTTAGTGGGATGAATGTGTGTCACTGTCCACAAAACAAGGTCTGACAGGGAGTAGTAGCTCTTAAAGAGGCTGGCTAATACGGAATGAACCGCCCCCACGCCCCTCGGCTTCACTTGGTGAACATTCAGTTAACATAGGAAGATAGGAAGCACGCCGCTAGTTAGCTTCAAGTAAAGCGCAATATTATATACCAGCCCAAATTTTCATGGGTCAGAAAATAGTCAGGACATGATTTTGCAGCCGATGTACCTGTTTAGGCTGTCAAATTTCTTGGCTTTAAGTTGAAAACCATAGCTTTACTGTCATGCTAGCTCTGTGACATGGACTGAAATGGCCTCAGAGCCGAATCTTGCCGTTTTTTTCACTTCTGTTATGGAGGAAATCAGCTGTCTGGTAAGATTGTGACAGTGTTTCTAAACCTTATTATTCCCAATGTAGGCTAAGATATTTCCTGTGGTACTTCTGTTACAATCATGACAAAGTTCCATGTTTTGAAACTTTTTATTATCAGAAATAAAAAAAAGATTGATTCTTGAATTCATTTCTTGACTACAGAAGTTCAATGTTTTTCAATAGTAACACAAGCAACAGTTGATTGTCAGTTCACATGTTGTGTTACGACTTAATTTTTAACTGCTATTAAGTTTATTTTAAATAACTTAATATGTTGTCTTGTGGCTCCTTGGAAGTTTGCTAAGGGCCCGTCGTCGACGACTACTATGCCCCATGTAAACAAGCAAGCCCCATGTTAATTGTTGTGACTAAATAAATTGCCAAGAGTATACAAGACAAATTGATTATTTGCTAGACCGTAATTGTTTCATGTCTGACAGTGTTGTGTACACTTGCTGTAATTTTCTTTAGGAAATAGTTTGAATGCAGTAGAACGTCATCATTCAGTTGCATCCTGGTATGACGATATACCGGTTGTCATATCGATCAAGGAACTGCTGTCACTTGGACTGCGCGCGCCTGTCTTCGCTTTTATTCAATGAAATCTGATTTTTAAACATAACCAGATGATAGGTGTGATAAATGCGCCACCTTCGGCTCTCTGTACTTCGTCTACCTTGTCTCTCTGTGTTCTCAATAGCTACACTAAGGTGAGAGTCTCTACAGATAGAGCTCGTCATGAAAGGTCTCGGTGCGCGCTCCGCGTTCTACGTGGGCTTTCTGGTGGGCACGTGCAGCCTGTATCTGCTCCTGAGTCAAGTTGGGTTCACGCGGAACTTTGGGTCTCGTGAGCACGAGGCCCACGAGAAAAGCTTACTGCAGATGATTGAAGAAGAAAACAAGAACTGGAAAAAGGAGAGGTCGGCTCTCTTCAACCTCAATCATCCGCACCATACAGGTAAATACACTGTAGAAACTAATGGAGATGTTGCAAATAAAAACAAGTCTCTTGTAATGAGCAAATCACACACTCAGAAACAATCCAAACCTGTATGATTTGTTTTAACAACCTGAGGTGAGTTTGAAGGTGAATATAAAACAAATTATTTTGAATTTGAGTTTTATTTGCATCTTAATTTTTTTTCTTTCTTAGTATATTTATTGTAAGGCAATTGTGTGTATCTGACTGGAAAAGCTTCAGTGGCATTTAACGATTGACATTCCTTGTGCGCTCTCATTTCACTTGTATAAGCTGTTTAACTTGTTTTGCATTGTTTCATTCTAACCAGAATATGGAAATGAGTCCTAGCTTGTTACTGACAGTCGTTCCTATTTTTTTTCTTTTCTTTTTCTTTTCCTTTCTTTTTTTTTTTAAAGTTGTCTGTCAAGACAAACAAGAGTTTTGTAATTTTAATAATTATGGTAATTTTTTTTAGTAATCTGTTTCTGTAATAACACAGTGACAGCATTCCCAGAAGAGGTGTGTTAGACAGAGAGTTTGCATCTCTCTTTTATTGACTTTTATTGATTATAATTTGTGGATAAAACCTCATACCCTGATATTACAATTAACAATTAAACTTTAATTTGAGCTTCAAGTCATTTGTTTGTATGCCAAGCCCTCTATGTGAGAAAGTCATTTTGGGCTTATTTATGTTTTCTCCCTGGAGAGATGAACTTTGCTCTCATTTTTGGCTTGCGTCCTTGTTAAAGTGTACAGAAATGTCTTTATCGCCTGCTGGTTATCAATAAACTGTCCCAATAAACTGTGTACTGCCATATGCTTAAATTTATGCCTGAGTAGTTTACAGTTTTAGTAGATGATGATGTTCAATGCTTTAAAACAATTTCTTCGATGTTTATCATCACTTTTAAAAATCCTTTTGCTTTGACTAGTTCGTTTAAAAAGGGTTGGTTCAGCCAAAAAATGAACTTTTGTCATAATGGCCTCACCCTTGTTGTTCAGGACTTTTGTTCATCCTTGAGAAATACAGTTGGTATGTTTAATGAAACCTGCTAGATTTATGTTCCTCCATTGAAAGTCCACTCAATTAAAATAAATTAACACTTCATAAAAAGGGTGTAAACAATGTACTCAATATGAATCGAGCTGTTTAATCCAAGTCTTCTGAAGAGACACAATCACTTTATATGGTGAAGAGATATAATTTGGGCTGTTTATTCACATTTAATTCAGCATGTACAGTTGAGCTGCAGTTTGACATATACGTTTTTTAGTGTAGTTAAGAACATTCTGTAATTGCAAATTCAAAAAATTCTTGTCTACTTTGTAGCATTTGATTTTTATCAGTTACATGCATTTTCTGAGTAATCTTTGTCTCTCTTGTAGGTGAGGATGGCAAACTGGCTGATGCTCTCTATAAGCGTGTGCGCATTCTGTGTTGGGTTATGACCGGCCCTAATAACCTTGAGAAAAAAGCTCGACATGTAAAAGCCACGTGGAGTCGCCACTGCAACATTGTAGTCTTCGTAAGCTCTGTGGATGACCCCGATTTTCCCACAGTTGGCCTAAACACCAAGGAAGGTCGGGATCAGCTGTACTGGAAAACGATTCGTGCTTTCCACTATGTCTTGGAGAAGCACGGGGACGAGGCGGACTGGTTCCTCAAAGCGGATGATGACACTTATGTAATCGTTGACAACCTGCGTTGGATTCTGGGCAGCTACTCTCCAGAGGACCCTATTTATTTTGGCCGGCGGTTTAAGCCGTACGTAAAACAAGGCTACATGAGTGGTGGCGCTGGCTACGTGCTCAGTAAAGAGGCTCTGAAGAGGTTTGTGGAGGGTTTTCGCACCAAAGTGTGCACTCACACTACCTCAGTGGAGGACTTGGCTATGGGTCAGTGTTTAGAGAAGGTAGGGGTTGTGGCAGGAGACTCCCGAGACACCATACAAAGAGAGACATTCCATCCTTTTGTACCCGAATCCCATCTCACTGGCACGTTTCCCAAGACTTTCTGGTATTGGAACTACTGTTATTACCCTATTGTGCAGGTGAGTCTGAAATCAGTGAAAACTCAGCGTTGAGTTTCTTAAAATCTTCTTATACAAAACCTCGTGAGCTGCCTACAATCATATGCTTCAAATTTTTTCCCCATAATCCGTTTATCTTGGATGTACGACACAATATGAAAAAAAAAAAAGATCTGTTGCTACATTCCTTACAGCGCAACTTTGTGTTTCAGCTCGGTCTCTAATGAAGTTTACATTAAGATGCTGTCTATGTAAACAGGGAAGCAAAGGTGAAAAAAAATCAGTCATCCGTCTGTCAACTTTGCATTTAATGCACACTGAGGATGTGATTGTCACCCTTTACATACATCCTGTTCAAATGAACGACGCACAAGAACTTCGGCTATGTGCTCTTCAAATCTCTGTGTAAATGTACCATGTGAGCGCAAGTTTGTTTTGGCACGGTTCAAAGTCTGAGTACATCTGCGCTAGCACTGTTTTACTTTAAGCACTACTGCCTGATAATATTAAACACAAGAAAAGACTAGTTCATAACTTAATAAAAAAAAAAAAAAAAATTCTTCTTCTTCTGTGGAATACAAAAGGAGAATTTTTTTCTTTATCTATTCATATTGATGCAATTCCAAACTCATTTGTTTTATTTTTTTCTTTTCCCTTTGAACACAAAAGGAGATTATTTGCATAATATGGGCTCTTAAACTCCATTACAATGATGTTTTCTAGCTTAAAGGATGCAAGAGCACCATAAAAGTAGTCCGTTTGAATGATGCTCTATATTCGAAATCTGAGAACTTACTAAAGTCTTTATTCACTAAAAATATTCCAACCCAGTTGGCTGGTAAATGCTGCAACTACTATTGCAACGCAAAATGCATGATTGCAAATTCAACTGTATCAAAACTCAATCACTCTTATTCGTTATTGTCTGGACCACATTTCAATCATATTGAAAGCTGCAGCCCCCATTAAATTTGAACCGCCTGAAAAAGTGATCAGGACATTAACATTTGTGTTTCACAACAAAATAAATAAATGAATATTACAATATTTGTTTATTCCTTTGCATAATTCTTTCTGTCTGTCTCTTTCAGGGTCCGCAGTGTTGCTCAGACCTGGCTGTTTCTTTCCACTATATGGATTCTTCTCACATGTACCTGCTGGAATACTACACCTACCACTTGCGTGCCTTTGGCTACAAATACCGCTATCAGGCCCCTGAACCCAAAGTCATACGAGACTTCAGTGCCCCAGTCCCAGACAAAGTGCAAACCGGAGTCTCGGAACAAAAGCAGGGGAAAGAAGCTCAAGAAGGAGAAAAACAATCCCCTGAACTTAATGAAGAGTCATAGCAGCTTTTTGGCTTTAAAAAATAAATAAATAACTTAAAATCTTCTTCCAAAAGAACTTGTTCCAGGATGGCTTTATCCTTATTGGAATAGTTTTTTTTTTTTTTTTCAATGTCTTTGAATGAATCCTTTATTGTGCCACAGAAATGTGTGCGTGTTTATGTTTGTGTGATTTAATGAACTGGTACAGTTTGAGCAGATGTTCCTTTTTAATAATGCTTTTGGATGTGAATGTTTAAATATATATGACGGTGCAGAATAGTATGAAATTAAGGTTTAGACATATTTGCGGTTTTTGGGATGTGATTCAGTGTATGAGCCTGCCTTAACAGTATAATAACACGGGGTAAGAAAGGCTGCCTCTGCGTTCATTATACTTGGCATTCATTTGTGTGTGTGTGTTTTTAATATACATGTATAAAAATATGATTTGTGTGTTGCTCCGCACTGTAATCATAAGCACAGGAATTCCATAAGAAAAAGAGGCCTTGATTTTCCTTTCATTTGCTCATTCCCTTGAATTAGTGCCTCTGCTCTGATCCAGAGAAATCATGCATTTCCATATGTCCCCAGGCTGTGTTTTTATTGGCTTTAGTTATTGTTTAAAAACTGAGCAGGTTGTATTGTAGTTTTTATAGCTTGCAAACATTCAAACTCCAGCATTCTCTACACAATCTACAGCGTCTTTGCCAAATTTGAATATGTACACACGACTTCGCCCAAGATTACATTGACCAGGATGTTTTCCTTCAGCTGACTCCCTTGTCTTAAAATTCCTCTGAAAGAATACAGATTAGTTCTGCGTTAAGATCCTGTTGGCAGGCCCAATAGTTCCTATAGGGAAGAAATAAAGGAAGATAAGACTGCTTAAGTACACTTTCTCCATGCTAGTGGGAATTTTGCTCTTGTAGATAAGTGGTGTATTGTAAACCACTGTGAAGCATGCAGGTTGTGAATTACTGTATTTTTCAGACCACATAACGCTTTATTTAATTGACTGGAGTATGACTGTGAAGGTTTTTGTTTATTAAGGATTGGCTGGTTTTGTGTGGTTTCACACCGCTAGTGTGGTAACAACTACAGCTGTCTGTGTGCAAGATATATATATATATATATATGCTGATTTTACAACTGATGCAGCCACTTGTCCAGAGAGTAGTGAAAATTATTCAGTTTCTTGTGATGTATGTTTTATGTCTCAGTTTCTCAGTTATTTGTGTATTTACTATACTTAAAGGGACAGTTCACCCAAACATGAAAATTCTGTCATGTTTACTTACTTTCGTGTTGCTCCAAACCAGTGAGACTTGACTTTCTTCTGTGAAACAGAAGATATTTTGAATTTGTTTTCGACACAAAAATTCTTCAAAATACCTTCTTTTTTGTTGTTGTTGTTCCACAATTCTGAATGTTTGGAAAGACATCAGACTGAGTAAATGAGGACAGATTTTTATTATTATATAAACTATGCCATTAAAAGTGCTGGTATTGGTAAATGTTCATTTTAAAATAATTCATTCCTTAAAGTGTATATGTTATTCACATTGACTTTCTATTCAAGAATGGTAGGATTTGAGACTTAAAGCTGAGGCTGCAGGCAGAAGTAACTGCAACTTGCCACAATTATGAAGGATTTCAAATAAAGTTTATTTGAATGAATAAACTTATTTGAACTGGAAATGAGTTTTATTTTAATACGAATCACTGTTGCTTTTTGACCACTCCCAGCGCAACATCCCTTTTGCATTTGTAGAACTGAATGTTGTTGAAGTGAATTGTTCAAACAAGCATATATACATAAATATATATTCTTGGCAAAATTATCCTTATTTTAGTACCTAATGTATTTTTGGGTTCTTCTTGAAGTTGTTAAGGGAATGATTGTGGGTTTTGACTAAACGTGAACAAGCTTTACTTATCAACGAGGCTTCAATATGGTGTGAATTCTGCAAAATCTCTGATAAATTTTTTTTACTGTGTTCTGTGGTGTTCCGTTGATTTAAAGAGGAAAAGCACTCGAATTTGCACCATTTACTTCAAGTATGATCTAATTGTTTTTTTTTCTGTTTTGTTTTATTTCCATTATTTTAACTAGCAGTCAGCTGAGACATGTTTGAACTTGCTCATACTTCCCTAGTGTGTTGATGATCTTGGTCAGAAAAGCTCTTTTGCTAAAATTCCTTTGTAAACATTCCATTTTCCTTAAGTTCTCTTTTTTCGATTGGCTCAGCTCCTCAACACAACAAGGAAATGCAAATCTTAAGAGGAGCTGACATTACATTGTTTGAGCAAAGTATTTTGCAAAAGTGCGTTGACAAAGAAAGCCTGCATTTGCTTCTGCACTTTGGGAAAAGTGGATTATATAACGAAGAGAGAACTCAGCTTGTCATACATGAATCAGAACGATTCATAGTGCTAACATCAAAACCAGCAGGAAGATGCAAATGTACTTTTCAATCTTGTTAAAGTGAATTTGCATTTCATGCCCTTTTCTTTAATTCAAAAGTATATATATATATATATATATATTTTTTTTTCCTTCTTCTGTCTCTCTCTCTTCGGTAGGGTCTTTTATATACAAAGGGAATCCTTTACAGTTCTTTCACAACAATCTTTTATTTATAAAAGAGTGTGTGAGGCAAATGTGTGACAGGAATAATTCAATGAGGAACAATAACCAGCATATTAAATAAAGACTTATTTTGCAGTACACTGTGTTTTGTGTAGACGTCTCTATAAATAAAGCATTAAAATATTTGAGGGTGGGCATACTTTACATAACTTTAAATAAGCGTATGTTCAAGTGAATAGGATATAAGCTAGAACATGTACAGTGTACTTCAATCTTCCTGCATGAACACAGGATTGTTGTCATTCCTTGAAACAAGATATTCTTTTTTCTAATTTAAGATTACTCAGTTCTGTTCTCAGAAACCATAAGTAAGAGTCAAAGTAAGAATTCTTATCCAACATTTTAACAAAAGAACTAGAACGAATCCACTTTGACAATAAACTAAAAATCATACAGCCCAGTTATCTTACAAAGTAAGACATTTTTTCTTCAGAATGGTATAATTCCATAGTTGGATGAGTTCTGGACAGATGAGATCAGGCTTCATACACCACAGCAAAACCTTCATACAAAAATAAATCAAATAAAGTTACACAGAAACCTCTGAAAAAGAACTTTTACTATGATGATTGATTTACTCTTTCACTGCAATAATTACTCAATAGCAAAACAAATTCTCACCTTAGCCTTCTGTCCTTTAAGAAAATGTTGCCTCTCTCTCTTCTCCAAGCAGGAATAGCTGATCAAAAAATAAATAAATAATTCATTTACTATAAATCTCCATGGTAGCCACTAGAGGTCAGTGTATCCTCTGCACTGTTTTGAATGTCCTGTCCTGCAGTCACTTATTCTGCATTGTGCAAATTTTAGCTGCTACACATATAAATATAGACAATATAAAATGACCACCATTCATTAATCTCTTACCAGACACAATGCCTCTCCGTCCCAACAGTCCAACAAAAATGTCATTCATGTTAGCTACAAAAAGACCAAAGAAACAAAGCTCTCATCAGTCTCTGACATGTCACTTAGGATCACACTGAAGCAAAATAATGATGAACGTGGAAACTTACGTCTAAATGGTGAATTCATGTCACGATTTGCTCCTGTAAAAATCAACATGAATGATAAAACCAATACCTTGACCTCTAAGGAATAGTTCTTCCAAAAATCTCAGTTCTGTCATTTTCTCACTCTCATGTTGTTTCATTGTTCATGAAGATTAGCAAATAATGATGTTTTCATTCTTGTGAATGTTTAATACTAAGCAAATTTCATAATTCATTTTATTTAGTCTCTTTGTGTCTCACCTGCACTCCTTCTGCCCATCAGGCCAATGAAACTGTCATAATCGATATCGTTGTATCGTTTGTCATAGCGCTCCGGTTGGGGGTCGCTGTTGTCCTGTACACAACACACAAACAGGATGGTTCAAGAACTCAGGAACTCATGGAGGTCTGACTCACAAATGTGAATGACTCAGTATAAAGACTCCAGACTGAGACGATCATTAAAATGATAAAAACAACTAGGCGACTAGAGAAAATGACCATGGTACTGCTGAAAACTGATTTCACAAAACATTACTAATAATAATTAAAGCAGTGTGTGTGTGTGTGTTTGGTCCTGGTAAATGGGGGACGTTATGGGCACAAAATGTCCCCGTAGCGATGGCAATTTTTGAAATCCTTGTCCTTGTTGGGACATTTTTTGCCCCGTGCATGAGGAAAACAGCTTATGATTTTTGTAAGTGAAATGTAAAAATGCAGAAGGTTTTCAGTGATGGAAGATTTAGAGTTAGGGGATAGAATATACACATGTACATTATGAAAAGTCCCCATAAAACATGAAAACCCAACATGTGTTTGTATATGAGAGAGGGAGAGAGAACCTGCATGTGCAGTTTGTTCGTGTGTACACATGGCTGAACCTCCGTTTGAGCCCATCTTTAACAGTAAGATATCACATTAAAGAAACCATTAAGGTTTTAATGGAATCATGATTCATTCTAGCCACCTTCATACATTTTCCCTGTATCGGTTGCCATATTCCTAAGTACATTTACATTTAGTTATTTAGAAGACGCTTTTATCCAAAGCGACTTACAAGTGAGGAAAACAAACAAGCGATTCTTCATGAATTGGCAAATAGACACAGGAAGTGCTCACAATACAAGTTTCATTGCTCAGTACCATAAGCACGGTTGGGGAGTAACGAAATACAAGTAACTTAGTTACGTATTTAAAATACAAAATTTGAGTAACTGTATTTCATTACAGTTACATTTTAAATGGGTGGTAATCAGATTACAGTTACATCTGAAAAGTATTTTAGATTACCAAAGTGATTACTTTGAATATTATTGTCATTTAAACAGCAATTGGTGATTCTCTGACTCTGACAGTCTGAAAAAGTTTCATGTTTTCCTCTGTTTTCATGTTTTGTGATAGTTGTTTGTGAGTCATTTTATAATTGTAAAAAAGCTCACTGCATCTTTTTCTCACAATTTGTTTTTTCCCCTCACAATTTTGAGTTTGCATTTCACAATTCTCACTTTTCTCAATATTGTGAGTTTATATCTCATAATTCTGACTTTATAACTCACGATTGCAACTTTATATCACGCAATTCCGAGGGAAAAAGACAGAATTGTGAGATAAAAACTTACAATGACCTTTTTTGTGTTTGTTCCACACTTATTAGTATTCCAAAGTATTCTAAAGTATTTAGATTAAGTTACTAAACTTGAGTAATGTAACAAAATACGTTACAAATTACTTTTTAAAGCATGTATTTTGTAATCTGTAGTGAAATACATTTTAAAAGTAACCCACCCAGCCCTGACCATAAGCTATAGTAGGAAGGGAAAAGGGAAGGATAGGGTTTTTGTTTTTTTTTATGAAGGGATTAAGTGTTCGAGTATATACTAAGTATATACTTTTATAAACAGTAGGATGTTGATTGGAAACGAGGCCTACACCAATAAGTCGTCAAGCTTAGATCACTTAAAATATTCTTTGTGATCCAAAATACAAAATACAGTAATATTGTGAAACATTTTTATAATTTAAAATAATTGTTTTCTATTCGAATATATTTTAAAGTGCAGTTTACTCCACTGATGACAAGGTTGAATTGCCATCATTGCTATTCCAGTCTTCATATCATGCTGATTTGCTGCTCAAGAAACATTTATTATTATTATCAATGTTGAAAAGAATTTCTTCCAGGATTCTTTGATGAATATAGAAAGTTCAAAAGAGCAGCATTTAGCCTTTCTGAAACAAAAAGCTTTTGTAACTATATTAACGTTCAAAAGTTTGAGGTCAGTAAGATTTATTTGGCAAGGATGCATCAAATTGACCAAAAGTGACTGTAAAGACATTTATAATGTTACAAAAGATTTCTATTTCAGGTAAACGCTGTTCTTCGAAGAATCCTGAAAAAAACATGTTCTAAACTCACGCTTTCATCTTGCAGTGCTTCTAACAAACGAACGAAATCCTTTGAAAGAGTCGCTGATTTACTTACTGTGAACGACGGATAGTCGAGCGCACAGCGCGAGAGTCCAGGACACGCGAGCATCAGCACCACATGAGGGAACAGCACGAGCAACCACCTGCAGGACATCCTCAGATCTCCACACTCCTGCATCAAACTTTATTTATGAACTCCAAACCAATCACTTATGAATAAATCTAAAACAACTGTATAAAATAAGAAGTAATAATACCTTTCAAATACACTGAGACTTGCTGGTATTCAGGAGGGTGATGCTCAGGTTCCTCTCAGAGCTGTGTAAAGGATCACAGGTGCGCGCGTTCCTTTATTTGTAGTGTTCGCGCGCTCCGCTCACACAAGCTTGGGCAAGCTGGCTCTCCAATAGCCTACGAACCAAATAATGATGCTAACATATCGAAGTGACGCAAAGTCATTAACACCAGAGCCTTGACGTATTTGTGAGGTCAGCTCACACCTCATCTTAGTCTCTTGAGCTTTACATCGTGTAAAATTCAGTCTAATTCTATATCTGTGCTTGCATGTTTTTTTATTCGCCTGTAAGATTTGCTGCAGAGATTAAACAGAAAATACGATGGCAAATGGGCAAGGTTTTTTGCTTTGTATCCTGGTCACTCATTTAAAGAAGGTTTAGCATGTTTTTGACTCAGAAGGACATGTGTGTGATTGGAGGTTCAGTGCTTATTATCCAGTGGGATTATGAGTCACCTGTACTGGTCATTCCATTGACTCCATCTCAGATATGTCCTTCATCTGGACAAAGCTGTTGGTAAGCTATAGAAAAGGTGATGTCTTGATTAAGATCTGCAGGAGTCTGACTGATGAATGCTTGGATGGCTTTAAAGCAAGGATTAGATTTAACATTTACAGTCTCTGAAATTGGGGGAAATATTCTTTCAAAAAAAATTCTATAGGTAATGTTTTGTCGAGATTTGACCCATCCGTTTATTCTGCCTCTGTGTGACAAATGATTTGTTTATTTCTTTAATTTTTCTGTCACATGTGTGAGACTGAGAAGGAACATGATTGACATTTGCCATCAGACGCCATTTGCCTCCATTCCAGACTGTTCAGGGGTGAACTTGGTGTTGTGTTAGTGAAAAAAAGAGGAAAACTAAATTAAATAAATGAGAGAAAATGATTTTAGTCACCACGACATCTGTCTCTTCTCTCTGTGACAGTTTATCCAATTTACCACATATTCAGGAAGATACACTTTCTTTCTTTCTTTTCACAACCTCTCTGTCTTTCTTTACACACTTTTTACATTAGATTTGATTGACCTCCGGGTTTATTTTTCAGAGTATGAAATTCTACGAAATTAATTTGCATAACAAACGAACTTAATTAGTTTTTCAAATTATTCTTATTTCTCTCAAGCAGGAAAGCTCTTAGTGGTACACCAACGCAAAACAGTCCTCCTGAAGCCGGATTTACTGTATACAAGGGACGTGGAGCTGGAAAACAGGACTTTGAAGTGATTAAGTCTGGTGGTTTGCATTGAGAACAAATGATTCCCTCAGTTCTGAACATTTCTATTACCATCAAAACAACTTTACAATAGACTTGTCAGTGGAAGTAAGAATCATTCGTTCTCAAAGACTGATTTCTTTCTGCATTTGTGAGAAAGTGTGCGTGCGTTTCCTGCAGCAGACGTGAAGCATTAGAACAGTTCGGAAATACACCCACACTCACTACAGTCCAGTCAGTGCTGCTCTATGGTGAATGACACCTACCATCTTTTGCTTACGCAAATTAAACTCTCACAAACACACACACAGAGCCTCTCTCTCATTTTCTTTCTTATAGCTTAATTTTCTTGAGTTTTCAGGCTATTTCTGGTCTCATTCAGTCAGTAAACATTGATTCACATTCATTTTTATGTGAATAACATTATTTGTCGGATTAGAATGAAAGATTAAATGCAAAGAACTTCAGCGCGTGTGCAGACTTTGTTCTGCCAGCTGAAAAAAAACTTCATTATCATCATTATGATCATCCTTTTTCCTATATTATTTATTATATCCAAATGTGGCATTTAATGGTACACTCATTTTAGTATATTTTATTTGCACTCTATCTCAATGTCATTCAGCTATTCAGAGACTGACAGCTCGCGTCCAACCCTCGTCCACCTACATACTCACACACAAACACATCTTTGAGTCTTTAGATCAAGGGGAAAATAGTGGTTGAATGCTTCACTGTCCATTCAAACAACCCTTATTTTGAAAAGAAACTTCGATTGCCTGTCTCATGGTCAGTAGTCACTGAAAGAGCATTCATCCGACTCTGTCTTTACAGAAAATTTAACCCATGGTGACCAGAGCTTCTGAAAACTTTGCAAAGTTGATGCATCACTTTCCCTGAATCAAAAACATAGGATGGCATAACAATAAGCAGCAGTGAGAGAAAACCTGAATTTCAAGGCTTTCAGCGTGAATCAATTTCATTAACTCCAATGAATTTACCATGTCCGGATTGCTGCTGGATACTTTATCCTACATATTTACGGTTGAACTGATTTAGGGGAATATTCAAGATGAAATTTACACACAACTGTTAAATATGTGTACAGGGGAGAGTGTTGCTCATCATTTGGTTGATTCAGTAATAATGCTTTGCTCTGTTTATCCTCCATCCTGATGCTACTCCAGGTAATTTTGTGTAATGCATTTATAATTGTCCAATTATATTCGATTATAACGAAACAAGATTGCCTTCAGTCTTATCTAACACATTTTACTTCTCTCTGGTGTCCATAATGACAAATTTACCAAGAACATATCTGACATATTTTCTCACACATGACCACACACAAAATCACCCAAAGCCCCCCTTCATAGGTGATATGTTCAGTTCACCCTAAGGATTTATTAACACTTGACATGGCACTGTGTGTGATCATGGCATTGTGTTTTGGGCCAATAAGTTGGCAAGTGAAAATGAGAATCACACTTCTACATATTTCTTCTTGTACCTCACTCCTCCCACCCGTTTCTGTGTTTCTCACTTCATGAGAAATGATGGCATTGACACTGGATCCATTAGCGAATTTTAATGAGCCCTACGCAACCAGACAACTCAGCATGTGTTGGTTAGTGCAGTAAAAATGCTCCTACATAGGAGTTTAGTTATTATTGTCTTATAGGAAAACTTGAACATGCATTTACATTTACAATTAAAACTGGTAAGTAATTGTTATAAATAGTTGTTTGGATGCAATAACCAACAACAACAGAGTTAGTTTTGGGGGAAAAACAGTTGGTGGCTCATTCTCAATTCTCCACCCAAATGATTTGTTATTTTCTTAGTGCTGACATCAGTGCGTCATCTAGGGAAAATGTGTATCTGGCTAAGCCCTTTGCTGAACATGCTGAGACAATTGCATAATCTAAAGCAGATTTCAATTCTGGTTACTCGTGGTGAGTCTTTTCTGCACCGATTATTGAGTCTTTTAAAAAATACGGTCATACGGTGTTGTGGAAAGTTATTTTTTTAAAATAATGCGTTAAAGTAACTAATTGCTTTACTTGGGATTCATTGCTTTTGCTCTACTTTTTCTCACCTGGGCTGGGCTTGCTTGTTTTTTATTAATGACGAAAAAGTTCTATTTTTAGCAAATGTAAAGGCCCTTTCACATCAAAAATGAAACTAATAAGCCTCAAGCTGAAGAAAATGCAAATTCACGTCTGTACGTTAGAGGGCGCAAATGTGGCGTGTATCTAAATTCAGTTTTGTCTATTGGTTGAATTGGTCATTGAAGGTCAACAGCAAAGACATTGGTTAATAAAGTGAGATTAATTACATAGTTTTTTTTTTTATTTAATAGATTTAATTATTGCAGGTTTGTGGAGTATTCAGATATTACATTTCGCTGTTTTTATTCATTTTGAGGAATGACTCCTCAAAAACTACTGACTCTGTTTCAGAGAGATGAGTAAATGCCTGCTCACATTTAGTGTGGAACTACAATAACCGTCATGTTCACACAAGGCCTCAGCACTTTCTCAAGATTTCTCTCAACATGGCGACAGGCGAGCTGTCAGTCAGGCTACATAGTAAACATATCAAAGTAGGCTAATTTGTGTTACCTATTTGGAAAAGTAACTTGGATATGAAGGTAATCCAATACTTTACTTGTTACCTGGTGGGATTAACACAGGTTAAATGTGATGCATTTCCTCCAACAAGTCATCAAATGTAAAATATTTTCTTCCTTTTTGAAAGACAAAATTTGACTTTTCACAATTTTTCCTTTTAAATTTTACTTTTATTTCAATGCTAGTCCTGAACCTGGAGAAATTATGGAGAAATGTTTGTGTGAAATGTTGCAACCACCTCTCATGGCAGGTTTTGCACACTGAACACAGTACAGGGTCCAAATGTCCAACCTATTTTTTTTTTTTTTTTTTTTTTTTAAATTTAGAAATAAAGACAATACACACATACATTCTTCAGAAAATAAATGATTTTCACTCTTCTGAGCCCCACTTAATACATTAATTAAACATGAATTAAACAACAATATACAATAAAAGAGTGTGAGAGAGAAGTAAAAGCATGTTTTTTTTTTAATATAATTTATTTTTAGAAACATTAAATTAGCTGCGAACAGATGTTGGATGCTGTATGTTGATTCAAATATATGACCTGAGCAGTAGAATAATGTTTAAAATGACTGAACCAAGTGGATATTTGTGAGGGTAATGGCCTGAAAGCAAAAGATGCCATCCTCCATCTTTTTTGTAATCACTTTGCTAAAAATGTACGCACGGGTGCACAATCCTGCTCTCTCACTCAGGCATGAAACAAGTGTGCTGCAGTTTATCTGGGTCAAACACAAAGCCCCCGCACCCCCACATGGTCTTTGGAGAAAAAGCAGAGCGAGAATGAGAGGAAGAGAGGGGACATGAGGGTAAATAAACAAAATGTCCACAGAACACATTGATCCTCTCCACGTGATGTCACATTCATGGACACAGGGGCCAGCGAGAGAGAGAGAGAGTGGGTAAAACGAGAGAGAGGGAGATGTATATGTTTTGTGTGAAGGCTGGATTCTATCACAGAGGTACTATCGGGATTGTTAGAAGGTAAGAGTCTTATTAATCTCATATAATTATGAAGATCAATAATTCAAAGGCAAGTATAACATTCCAATGACTTGAGATATAATTTACTCTTTGATAAAATGAAAAATAAATAAATAAATAAATAAAATTAAAATAAAATAAAATATCAATATCAAAACTAAATCTGACAGACTTCATGTTTGAGAAATGTATATGATGAAAATTATGATGGGACAATTTTTATTTAATTAACATTCAATTTGAAACTATTCAATAACATTTTCAATGTAAATTTGAATTGGATTATGCATTTGCAAATTGCATTTTTATTAAAAAATCATTTTAATGTATTTCAAATATATAAGATGTAGAGTAGAAATGTAAAAACAGCAAGGAGGGAGGAGTCTTTCAAAAAAAAAATGTGCTCATCCCGTTCATTCCTTCCTTCCCTCCTTTTTTTCCCAGCTGCACTAAGAAAAGCACATAAATACACACATATCTCATGGTCTCACCCCATGATGTAGCTCCAGCTGCAGATATTTGTGTACATACACAGGTCAAAAGTGTGGAATAATTTTAAGATTTTGAAATCTTAAAAATGGTTGCTGAAGCATCAGCTTTGCCATCACAGGAATAAATTATATTTTTTAAAATATGTTCAAATACAACACAGATATTTTAAATTGTAATAATATTTCACAATATTACTGTTTTTACTGTATTTGATCAAATAAATGGAGACTTGGTCAACATAAGACACTTCTTTCAAAAACATTGAAAAATTGTAATTATTCCACACTTTTATATTATTCATTATTGGACAGAAATATCTTCATGCGTACATTGCACAAAGTTCAACTTCTCTTTTTTCTTCTTTTCCCCCTCTAGAACCTGCGATTTGCTTGGTGCTGCATGACTCCACAGTTGAACATGGCTAAATTGGGCTCAAAACTCAAATTGTTACTTCTCATCCACCTCTTACTGTCTGAAGTAGTATTTGGCAGAGCTCCACTCCCTCAAAGCAACCTGAGGCCCTCGGTCACTTCAAAAAAGTCTCAAACAGAGCAAGCAGAATCACAAGTTGAAGGTCTTAACGCTGCCCATCAGTTGGTCTCAAACCTCTCAGCCGCTCTACAAGGTCAGCTGGATCTCCAAAGCAATGCAAGCTGTGCAGAGCTCACTAATGGAGGCTGGAGAGGACAGGGCTTCTCTCAGGAGCTATTGGGGTTGGCAATGGTGCCAGTGCTGGTGTCAGCAGGGTGTTTGTCGGAAGCCCAGGCTTTAGTAATGCAACTCTATACAGTGTTGGGCCAAAATGATACATGTGAATTTTTGCAGGACATACTGGTGCTGATAAAAAGAGGCAAAGAGAGGGAATCAGAACACTTTGACCATCACACCTTTACTGGTGGATTCCAATCCCCCTCATCTCCTCTTCTGCTCAACTCTGAGTCGCAGCGCCACCTGCAGGCTGTTATATTTAACATCTATCAGCTAGCTGAGGTGGGTGAGAGAGTTGATGGTTATAAGGGTAAAGTTGGGCCTAGGGGGCAATGCAAGGGATGGGTGAGGGTGAAAGGCACTCGGTTACTGGGCCAGACCGCGGAACAGAGCAGGCCATTGCGTCTTGGGGAAGCACAGCAGGCTTGTCAAAGCATGGGGATCCAATGCGCAGGTGTGACCCAAGATGGCGATTGTGACTACTATCGAGTTATCTTGAGGCGTGGAAGCAGCGTAGTGCCTTCATCTAACTCTGAGAGCTGGATTCAGAAGTGCAAGGTGGGCTCTATACGTTGGCGCAGAAACGGGGTCCCTCAGCGTCACTGTGTCAATGAAAATGAGGAGCGAGTGTATATGGTTGTGGAGTGGATTCCTGCAGTTTCCACGCTGTATAATCTGGGAACAGCCGTTTACTATGCTTCGCTTAACTGCTTTGATACTGCAAAAGAGAGGGCCATCTTCAGCACTGTGGATCTGGGCACAGATGCCCTCATAGCTGTTACGGGAGGAACCGCAGGGGTTGCTGGTTATGCATTTGGGGCTGGTTTAAAAACGGGTGTGAAGGCTGGGATCAAATATCTGCTGAACAACATGAAAGAGGATTCCGACCTGCTACTGAACCAGAACAGCTCGGAGGATGGAATTATCACTGTCCAGTAAAAACCAATGAAGAGATTCAAGAATAGAAAGCATTGCTCTGGGGACTCAAGAATTTTTACACCAGCAGTAACTGATGTTTCAGAAGCTCTGTTTTGTATATGTTCAGTCATAGTTTGATACAGTTACAATTCATAATATCGGTCCTATAAACAGATAATATTTAAAGTTAAATCTCTTAATTTCCATTGAAACGGTATTTAAATGCTGTTTTAATTGGTAGTCATTTTAATTGGGTTTTCATATGTCCTAAAATGTCACTTTCCATTTTGATTGTAATATTATTATTAACCAAAACATTGCACCCGCATGGAAGTAAAAAACCAAAGCAATACAACTTACATGAGCTTATTCAATGGATTTTTCTCAATTTAAGACATTGCATTCTGTTAAATAAAGTTACAGAAACCTATATAATATTTCAATATTTTATAGGCTATTATAATATGATATGATGTTCACCACATGTATTTTTGCGCATGTGACATTTATGTGGTTTTTCCTGTAAGGGATATTATCAATTTTTCAAAAGACATCCCTTTGATGCATCAAGTTAAGTTTCTTGTCATTGTTTAAAAAGTGCCTGAGCTTGACTGTATCATATTTCTTGAAGTCCAGTATACCTAGTCATAGAAATACTTCTATGATTTAGATAGACCTCAAAAGGTTTTGCATAACAGAAATGACCAGTATCCACTTACAACCTACTCAACATTTATATCATTTCCTCAGCGTCAGCTGAGACTTTTGACCCAAGTCAAACAGCATGAATAATATTTAACTGCTATGCCAGTTAATTAAACCAATAACATCACAAGAGCACAACACTAAGTACACTACAAGATTAGAATAGACAGAGCATAAAGTCATACTGTAATTTGTCATAAACTGTCATTTTAAATATGAATATGTTGCCTAATGATGTACAGGTCAACAGTAACGAGTATAATCAGAAATGTGTCTACCTGTAGCCTATTTCAGTTGATACATTCCTTGTGTTATATAAATGTATGAGCTAATTGTGTTTTATATATGCATAGTGTAAAATTAATAAATGTAGAATAAACGTATTACATCTCTCCCATGTTAATCTTAAAATGCCTTCGTAAAGAGAGTGTATGGCTTTTTAAATTTCCGCGGTAGTCGGTACGTCGTCCACAGCATAACTTTCATTTCGTCATTTCTTGGAACGAGACAAGAGAGCTCGTGAGTTTCGTTTCTACTCCTGTTCTATCAACACCCCTCCGTTGTGAAAACTTTGATTGACGGGTGCTTCAACCAATGGCGGTGGTCGGTATCCCTTTCAGCGCCAATGAACGAACGCGAGGGTTTCCTTACGCATCTAAATGGGTGGGGCTTAATTACTCAGTGGAAGCAGAAACAGAGCGAGCAGAGGGAGGTTGACTGAACAGCCGTCTGTTTCCTGAGAAGTGTGTTTATTTACTCGCCAGCTGATGATCAGTTCAGTGCTGTATTCTTGTCTTTATTGTTGTCTTTCTTGTATGCCTGCAAAAGGCGCTAATATTCCTACTATTTGAGGATAATTTCTTCAGAAGTGTAGACGATTGGTTCAGGTAAGTTATTGATAATTCACTGACATGCTAACATAACTGATGAGCTGCTCACATGAACATCGCTATGATGTTAAATGTCTAAGCCTAGTTTATTATTACTGTATAAAGTGGTATTTATCGTTATATGACCGAGGCGTCACGATTTGTCCTCAAATGATTAGAAACGCAGTGTTGACTCAGTTTTTCCGCTGTAGATTGAGGAAGGGGGTGTGCAGGTGTGGAAAACTTTCACTGCTGCATGTGAGTTTTTCAGTTTTGGAAACGTTTGGCCTTTTTGACTCCTTTTACACTCACTAGTTAGTTTAATTTGTCTACTAATTTAATGTGAAATGGTCCAAATGTTTTCCTGTGATGGCAAAGCTGAATTTTCAGCAGCCATGAACTCAAGTCTTACGAAATCATCTTTCAGAAATCATTATAATGTGCTGATTCTGCGCTAAAGAGACATGTATTATTATCAATGTTGATTTTTTTTCTGTAATTTCTGTAATTTGGCTAATTGTTTACTCAAACTTATGTTATATTTGCATCAAAACAAAAGACTTTTCGAAGAATCTCTAATGTTTTTCATACAAGAATGACCAAAAACAAAAAAACTCATAGAAACATAGAAATGGTCAGTATGACAGTGGACCTGAAGTACTAAAGAAATTACCTAAAAAAAATCTCATTCACTGCACATCAGAAAACTCACTTGACTTTAGATAAGAACAAAGCATATTGAGTCGCACCATATTTTACATTTATGCCTGAATGGTATTTATGGTTCTGAAGCTCAAGCATCTGACTAACAAAGCAGACCAGGTCAGTCCTAGTTCTAACAAAGCATCATTTTACCTATCAGCAGACTAGAAATGTGTTTTATTTTGTAGAATGACACAGTGGGAGCGATTGCAGCAGCTGGATACAGTGTATTCACAGAGGGCTTCTGATCTGTACAATGGAGATGAATTCCCAATGGAAGTCAGACATTACTTGGCGCACTGGATTGAGGGCCAGGACTGGTGAGTGCTGTGTCTGTGTGAACAACAAGTAAAGCTTGCAAATTGTTTTTTTTTTTATTACTATTTTTTTATAGCTCTCCTTTACAGAATGTAGTAATAAACATGGATGGCAAAATGCAAATAACTGCACCAAGGAGTGTCAACCTAGTATTACAAGTAATGTGTGTGTCTGTGTGTGTTGCAGGGAGCGTGCTTCTCGGGACTCTTCCCAAGCTGCGTTTCTGTTTCAGGTTCTTTTGGAGAATCTGGACAACCAGTTTAGTCGTTTTGCGCAAGAGAAAGATAGTTTCCTACTGCAGCGTAATTTCAGACGCTACAAACAAAACTTTCAGGTAAGTGTACTTCTGTTGTCAGTAGCATCATTCCTGATGCCCTCCTTGGATATCTGAGGCCTTTGAAAATGCTAAACAAACCATTAAATTACTCCCATGATTCCACACTCATTCATGATGTCATCATGGCACAGCTCTTTTTTCTGTTTTGAATAAGTGACCTCTAGCTGCGAAATACTGTGCCTTTAAATATTTGTGTTTTTATTGTTCATCAACAGGAAAATTAAATTGCTCTTTTTTTATTTATATAACTTTATGGTTATAATTATTATTGTTGTTGTTTTTATTAGCTTATTTAGAAAATTGCTGGGTTAATCATTAACAAATAGGAGATTATTGATCACATTTTCTTGTTTGCAGAGGTACCAGGAGGAGCCCTATACTCTTGCTTCTATTATCAACTGGTTCCTGGTGAAGGAGAAAGAGATCTTGAATGATGCAGACCTTGCACAGCAAGTCAGTACCTTAATGTGTTATCATCATCATCATCATCATCACTCTTATTTCCAACATCACCATCAGCATATGCTGATATTCTCTCTCTCTCTCATCGTTTCAGGTACAGACGTTGCAGGTTCAGCCGCCTGCAGTGGAGTTGGAGAGCCAGAGACAAATGGAAAAGGGATTAAAAGAACTCAAGATCAAAGTAGAGGTGTGTGTTTGTGTGTATCCTCTTGTATGTCTGTGTTTGTTCAAGAGCATGATTCATTTTTTTTCTTTTGGCAGGTGATGGAGCACAAAATAAGGTGTTTGGAGGAGCAGCAGGATGAGTTTGATTTTAAATATCAGACTCACAGAATGGACTGTGAGGCTCCACACTTTATCTAAACATTCTGTCCTTGATTTCATTATCTGTGGTGGTAAATATGTGTGTATTACATGTGTATATGTAAATTTGTGTTTAGCTTGCGCAGAAGAAGAGAAGCACAAGCAAATACAAGGGCTTCAGAAGATGCTCAATGCACTTGATAAGTGCAGAAAGGTAGGCAATTGTTTTGTGCACTGTTCAATTCTATTCTATTCTGTTCTATGTTGTTATTATTGGTAACTAAACCTAAAACAAACTAAAACTGTTAATTGAAGTAAATCTCAAATAAAATAAAATGCAAATATTAGATGAATAACTAAATGAACGGAAACAAACTGAAGTAAGGTTAAGTTAAAGCGCCAAAATTACTAACTGGAATTAAATAAAAACTATAAAATGGAAACTGAAATAAAAATTAAACCTAAATAGTAATATTTAAATAATGAAAAAAAGACAAAACCACATAACAAAATTGTTTCATTGTCTCAGGACTTCCTGTTTGATATCTCGGCTATGTTGAAAGCTACTGATATGCTGAGCTCAGTGCTCATAAATGAGGAACTGGTGGACTGGAAGCGGAGACAACAGAAGTCCTGCATTGGTGCTCCTGATGATACAAGTCTGGAACAATTAGAGAAATGGTAACATCACAAGAATTTCTCTGAGCGTTTGTCCGTACAAACACCATTTGAATCTCTTTTTAAGATGTTTATGGCCTTTGGCAGGTTCACTCAGATTATAGAGTGCATGTTCCAGCTGCAGAAGTTCTTACAGAAGCTTGATGAGCTCGTAGGGAAGATGTCCTACGACAATGACCCCATCCCAGACCAAAAACCCCATCTAACTAAAAGAGTGGACGCTCTGCTGATCAATCTGATAAAGAGGTACACTCAAACACATACGCAGCATATCCATTAATCTTTCTTCATGCATGTATGCTTCATTAATTGTTGGTGTGTTTTTAGCTCATTTGTTGTTGAGACTCAGCCATCCATGCCCCAAGGACGAGGCTCCCTGGTGCTGCGCACAAATGTCCAGTTCTCAGTCAAAGTCAGGTCAGGCTCTGACATTTATATGCTACATTACACACCACCTGTGAAACAGTGAAAACCAGTATTGTTTATAGAGGTCGACCGATACTGGATTTTACTGATAACGATAACTAGGTTGCACTGCACTGGCTGATAACCAGTTAATCAACCAATAGTTTTTAATATGGATACTGAATGAAAACAAACAAAATACTCCAAGTAAACTAGTGCTGAATTTTATTACAAAAAAACCCAGTGCTGAACCCTGAAAATGTACTGTACTGTTTAAATGAAATAAATATAAATATTAATATACTAACTATACCTTGATCATTCATGTTAGTTCATTGTGCATTAACTAATGTTAACAGACACAACTTGAAAATTTAAGAATATATTAGTAAATGTTGAAATTAATGATCTAACATTGAACAATACTTTTACAGCATTTATTAACCTTAGTTAATTATACAAATGGCACTCTTATTGTAAATAATGTTACCATTTCATATAAATCCCCAAAAATCTACGCAAAAGCCATAGTATTGAAAATAGACATGTATTTTGTATTTAGACTCTCAACACTTGAATCAAAACGTATATTAGTGTAGTGTACTGTATGCATACCGATTTCTATGTTTTAAATCTGCATCTGAAGTGTCCCGGTCCGTGCACCACGCGCAGCCTAACGTGTCAAAACAAACCCCATGTGGCATCAGTGACAGTTTTTATTTGACCTCTAGACGCCACGCTCATACTGTCTAATGACAGCGGGCCGTTTTCAGCTACTCCAACCCAGAAAGGCTATTGGTATGTGTTTTATTCCAGCGATCTCGTATCGGCCGATTAATCGTTCGATCTCTTCTATTTAAAACAATAATGATCAATATAGATGCTTTGTTTTCATATATTGCTTGTGACACGGGTAAATCCTTTCAAACATTATGCAATTGAGAATATGTACATTAATTTGTACATGACCACATCACTTCTGAGGAACTAAGAACTTTGTGAGGAACTAAGTACTATTAAATATTTGTGAAAGTGACCTACTTTCATGCAAATGTCAATACTGCTTTTGAATAGTTTTGATGATTTTATGTCCATGATTAGCATGCACAGACCTGTTTACGTAACCAAATATTTGTTCAATTTGCGTACATGTACCTGGAATGAATGTAATGACTCACACAAAGAAAATCTTTCAGTTAAGAATTTATTTTTCAAATTATCACACAGAATCACAAGCAGAAATTGGTGCCCTGAATACATTTTAATTTTGCAATAAACAAAATTAATCGATTTTACAAAAAAGTATTAATATATTTACCATTTGAAAGTGTTCACCCATTTTATCATATATTTTATTAAAAATGCTTAGTTCAGATTGTTGAGATCGAAATGCAGAAAAAATGTTTGCCCTCAGACCTGAAAGGACAATCCCTCTCCTCCACAGGTTCCTGTATAAAGTTCCTGAACTCAACCATGTTATGAAGGTGTCTGTTTCTGTTGACAAGTAAGATCACTGTCTCTCTTTAGGTATGATTTGTGAGACTGTTGAATCTGAGTCATGTTTGAGAATTAGTTTGCTTGTTTGATAAGATTTCAAATTAGTCTCTTGGTGGTTAGGACTCTGAATTCTTACTCTCTTCTCTCCCACCATCTTTTGTTTCAGTGCTGCCTCACAAGTGAAGGGGTGAGTGTTTCCATATACACGTTCTGAACACCCACTTCCCTCATCACCCCATTCACCAGAAATTCATGACTATGTGTTTATCGTAGGTTTCGGAGGTTTAATGTGTTGGGTACTTCGAGTAAAGCACTTAACATGGCTGAGAGTACGAACGGGGGCATGGTCGCTGATTTCAGACATTTGGTGAGTTGATATTAAGTGACGATACAACATCATCCTAGATATTTATACCTGGCTAGACAGTATAAATAGCCAGATTTTAACTATAAGCATAAAAAGGTAATAAGTTAAATAATTGTGTATGTGTTTTTTTTTTTGTTTGTTTGGTTTTTTTTTTTCACAGACATTGAAGGACCAGAAAGTTAGTGGTGGAGGTAAAGGAATCAATGATGTGAGTTTTCTAAAGATCTAATTAATAATGTTTGGTTGTAACTAACTTGCTTTACTACATAGCAAGCATAAAACCAGCAGATGGTAACAGCAACAAAACTAGTCAATACAGATTACGTAGATATTTTGCTTCGTTCCAAAATCCAGTCCATTGAGTTGGATTACTTTCTCAATGCAAGCAGGCTATTTTCATATATCCCTAATGAACTGAACTAAGGGAGAAAATGTGCCAGGTTCTGGAACAAACAGTTTAAATGAGTTGTGAAAACATCCTAAGAGTTACTCCTAATAAAATTTTTTTTGATTTTAGTACTGATGATAATAATTGAAGAGTTCAGATACAAAAACCTCTAAGTCTGTCCGATATATTTTCTTTTAAATGAGCATTTTTACCAGGCTCCTATGTTTAGGTTCAGTAATTACACTTTAATGGCAATGAAAAGGTTGAGGTGAAAAGGTGAGTTATTGAAATGCCTTATTTTCAAAAATGTCACTTCAGTCAGTTCACTGGTATTTAACAAATTTGACTGTCTTTTGCTGCAAAACCAGCTAAATGCATGTTTTTTTTTTTTTTTTTTGGGGTTGTCCACCTCTTTGGACAAGAAGACACATTAAAATTGTCAGTTTCTGTCGGTTACAGCAGAAAAGAAACGCTTGTGTTTACTTGCTACTCACAAACTTCTGTCATTGCCACTGTAATGATGCACAAAACGTGATAACATGCAGCTTGGCAATTAAAAGTCGGCTCATACGCAGACAGTCATTCATCTTGAAATCATATGATTCGACTAGTCTCTTTCGATTGGCTGTCCTGTGGACTTAGACGCTGGGATTTAGTGGATTTGAAGTGAAAGTATTTGACGAACATACTATGTGTGGAGAGCAATATAATTATCTCTTTTTTTGACGGAGGTGGCGTTTAATGGCTTTTGCACCTGAACTCATCAATTTCCTCACTATTACTTACTAGTAGTTGATTAAAACAATTAAAATTCATACACAAAACACTAAGTAGAGTTCTTTTTATATGTATGTGTATAAATCTTGTGTGTTTTGTGCAGCTCTCGTTGAGTGTGACTGAAGAACTACACAAAATAAACTTTCATACGGAGTTTGAATATCAAGGCCTATCTGTCTTTTTGGAGGTGACATGTCTTTTCCTCATTCAAAGCATTCTAAGTGAAGTTTGAACATTCCAGAGATTTGGCTCTGTAATCTTTATAACCATGCTTCCTTTTTCTTTTCAGACCTCTTCTCTTCCTGTTGTGGTTATTTCGAACTCCAGTCAGCAGCAGAGTGCCTGGGCGTCTGTTCTGTGGTTCAACATGCTCTGTTCAGATCCTAAGGTCGGGAGCAGGAGTTTCTCTTGGAATCATCATAACAGAATGTTTATTGTTATTATTATATATTTTTTTATTTGCATCACTACATTTCACTTTTTCATGTGCAACTAGAATGTGAAGTTTTTTGAAAGCCCTGTTCCAGCCTCCTGGGCACAGTTTGGGGAAATGCTAAGTTGGCAGTTTCTCTCCTCTGGAAAACGTGGTCTAGACAATGACCAGTTGGAAACTCTCGCCGTCAAGCTCTTTGGTATGCTCACATTACTTCTGTCATTCATTAATAGATAATATATAAAGTAATATAGAGGTCATAAAATAATCTGGTGTTTGTTAATGATGTCACATTTCTTATCAGGTAAACAACAGAGCTATGACCATTGTAAGATACCCTGGGCCAAGTTCAGTAAGGTAAGAACAGATCAATACTGTTCTGTAGCTCTTTGTGAGTTCCTCTTATTGATGTATGAGTGTTTTGTTTACTCGTGATTGTCTGTGTGTGCTTTAGGAGAACCTCCCTGATACAAACTTCACCCTGTGGGTGTGGCTGGATGGAATTCTAACCCTGGTTAAAAGCTACCTGTCAGACCTGTGGAGCGATGGGTATGAATGCGATGGATGGATGGACAGATAGATAGATAGATAGATAGATAGATAGATAGATAGATAATGAAAAGCATTGTTGTAGTGTGTTTTTATTTGAACACAAGTATGTTTGTTTCTGTAGCTCTATAATGGGTTTTGTCAGCAAGGGGAAGGAGAGATTTTTATTGAAGAAGAAGCAGAACGGCACTTTCCTGCTGCGCTTTAGTGAAAGTATTAAAGATGGTGGAATCACGTTCAGCTGGGTGCAGTACTCTAATGATGGTAAAACTGAAAACTGGTCATAAAAAGATATACTTCTATAAGACTTTGTCCAATCTCTGAAAACACAGTCCAATGAATGAAAACCTTCTTTTTTGTTAGGCAATCCAAGTGTGCAAACAGTGAAGCCATTTACCAGTACTGACCTGAAGCAGATTGCTTTACCTGAGATCATCTGCAACTTTCGGATTATGGTAGCAGAAAACGTTCCAGTTAACCCTCTGTGTTACCTTTATCCAAACATTCCTAAAGACCAGGCCTTTGGCAAATACTACAGAGAGATGACTGGAGGTGAATTGTTTATTGAGAATGTGGTGTATTTTGTTGTAATTACCAAAGTGTAGTTAAGGGAGGCATCCATTGTGCTTTGATGGGCATTTAGGTCCTGTTTACACCTTGTATTAAGATGCGTTTTGGTCGCTCGGATCACAAGTGGACGAGGGAGACACATACCAGTTTACACCTGGTATTGTACTCCATCTCTTATGTCAACTTCCAACCACTTCTGTCCTGATTTCTTCGAGGGGAGGGTACATGGGTGGGTAAATGTACAGGTTTTTTTGATCTAATGGACAAAATAACATCACGGAATTAACATATGAACGCGCCCAGAGATGACAGAAAAACATACGGAGAGCATCCCCAACAAACATTGGGCCAACAGCAAGGTCGTGTCCCTGGCCAAAAATAGTAGGACAGCATAAATTGGTAAAAATATGTAACGCAGAACATTTCCTAAAAATGCAGTCAGATACGTTTGTACATATCTACAATTCTCTGGGGTTGCTTGTATGATTGTTATTTTGACTACATGTTCAAATAAATAAATATATATATATATATATATATAATTAATTAATTATAAAATGTCAAAGATGTCCGTTCAAATTTAGATGTCAGTAAGGACGTCTTTTCAACAGTCATTAAACGTCAAAATGTTTGCTGGGTCAGCTTTCGTTTCTGCTCTGATAGCCGCAAGACCACGCTGAACGCCGTGAATGTGTGTTAGAAATCAGGAATGATGAGAACATTGTGCTTGGTACATTTTTCGTCTTCAAACCAAACTTGGGTCTTCAGCCGACAAAGTTTAAATCCCGTCTTGACTACTTCTAGAGGTGGTCGAAAGTGAAAAAGCTCAAAATGTTTTAGACCCCGTTTATACCTGTTTTAGTGTTGTTCGCTTGTGATCCGATTGACCAAAAACGCATCAACCATATATCACGGTCTTAAGTTTGCAGTCCATAAAGATGTTATTCATATAGGCAATGAATGCTTCAGTTGTATCATTTATTTACTGCTAATAACAGCTGTATACATCCATGCAAAAAATGGTGTTCGATTTCTTTTTCCAAAAGGAATATATATTATATTTTTCCCAAGTTCACACTTGAACTAATGTAGAATATACTAAAACTTATGCTTATGCCGTTTTTCACCACAAAATAATTTTCTAAATCTTGTGATGTTTTGTTTCAGAGGAGAATCCTTATCTGAAGTACATCAAAACCAAACTAGTGTTTGTCTCTAAAGAGTAAGTCTGTGTTCTCTTTCTTTATTGGTTTAAATTTGTTTGTTGTGTGCATGAAAATTATTTCAAAAATGTGTGAGGTTGTGTGTTATAGCTAACATTTGTGATAGCACATGTGCGGTTTCTAGTGCTGTTGTTTAGTGCATTAGTCATATTTTATGATGTAATGATGAGGTGTAAGTTCATATTGTGAGCTGGGTGATGTGGGGAGGGGGTGTCAGTTCTTTAGCCTTTCAGTAATATTTACCAATAAGATTTTTCCCTCATCATTTCAACTGAAAGAATTGCTACTAAACAGATTGTTTTCTTATCATCTCAACCAAACAGCCATTGTAGCCAAGTTGATTTCAATCATTAATACAAGTTAAGTGCTGTAAAACAACAACAACCAAATATGAATTGTTCCCGCACACATGCAAGTACATCCTTTTAACATTCTTGAGATGGTACTAGATTAGTAACGGTGAAGGAGTGGAACATGGAAAATGAAGTATATCTGAGCCTGAACAACCAGATGTACTTTGCCTTATATTTTATCGCTGCTTGTTTAGAGGTAATACACAGAGGTTATCACTAGATGCCATAATGTGATGACGTGAGGGTAGCATTGTGGCATAACAGAATTCAAAAAAGTTCATAAAGAGACAACATTATTTGAGGAAAAGTCTACGATTCATGTGATTGTTATGAAGTTTAGAAGCAAATGGTTATGCTGTAAGACTCTGGTATGAGTAGACACTGAGATGGCTGTTCTGCTGGTTTACTGGAGTGCTCTGTGCTTGGTTGCTGTAGGAACGGATGTACAAGTGTCGGAGAGGGGCCATTGTCTGACCTGTGCACACAGGACAGAGGTGAGTCCTGCCTCCGCAGCCCCTCCGAATCTAATCAGCTAAAGCTGCCTCTCATTCACTGAACTTTCACCAGGGGCCCATTTCAGAAAGGAGGTTAAGTGGGAAAACTCTGAGTATGTTAACCCTGAAATGAGGGAAACTGGGGGGTTTCCATTTCAGAAATAAAGGTATATCAAACCCTAGAAAGCATGGTAAGTCAAGCATGGTTAGTCAAGCCCGTTTCTGAAAGGGAGGTAACTTATACTCGGAGTCAGTTATAATGGTAAGTTTCTCTGTCAACCTAACCTGGTTGGGAGCAGGTTTTCTTCAGTAAACCCAGTGTTCCTTTCGGTCGTCTCCCTCTTTTTAAAGTGCATGCAACGTTTAGATGCTTCATTCATTCACGTTGCAAAAATGCTTTTCTCACTGAGCATTTTTGTCTTATTTAAAGTACAAATATGTAAAAACCAATGTCACACAACGTTAAAAACGGCGTGCATGAGCAAACAGCATCAGTGCTGTTGTAGAAGTGTCTTGTGATGCGATTGACCGCCTTTTGGCACACCTGCTCTTCTCCCTTTTCCCATCATATATCACATCAGAAAGGCACTTATTTTCAATAAAAATGAAACCAATGTTCTAAAAGTGTAAGTGCCTAACGAGTGTTTAATATTGATAAAAGTAGGCCTATTTATAATTTTGATAAATATAATAATCAACACTGTTATTATTGCATCCTGTTAATGTACAACAATACTGAGGTGCAAATAGTATGTATCTGCCAGTATAAATGGCATCTAATTACTATTTACACTTATCGCAAAAGACTGCTACTTTTACATGGTAAATAGAACATAATATGCGAAATAAAAAAATTCACGTAAATTATTTTTTTATTATTATTATTATCATTCTTTCTTTTTTATTTATTAATTTTTTGGATGTGGGGCACCATGAAAATTAATATTAGTTCAATAACTCGCCATTCTGCCAGTTGTTACCTCTGATATTATAACAATGAAAAGAATTAAACCTGTTTTGACTCGGAAGTATGCAGACGTGTTTTTGTTGGGTGCTGTTGCCATGGTGAATCATAATATCGGAGCTCCATTGATCATGGCTTTTCATAGTTCTGGTGTACGCACTTAACTCAGAGACTACATACTCCGAAACAGAGAAATGGAAACAGAAAACGCAGTGTAAGTCAACTCAGAGTTGGTTGAACCTACTTCTTGAAACGGGCCCCAGATCTGTCTTGATGGAAAAAGGCTTTAAATTGTGAATGAAAATGAAAAGCCTTTACAGATGCCTCTCTTTCATTCAAAGGCCTAATCAAATCCAAACTTGTTTAGATTCTTTCTTGCCTACTCTTTCCTACCCATGTGCATTTGATTCACAGTGCATAAAGGGACCTTTTGTGTGTGTGTGTGTGTGTGTGTGTGGTGGGCTGTGACTCTAACCATTACATTAACACTGATGAATGATTTCTGAATGACTGATTCACTGATTAAAAATGTGTATCGAAGCTTGAGGTTGCATGCCACATGCACATGCAAAATGTAGGGATGCATTGAGAACGATAAGCTGGGTTTTTTTCACGCTGTTGCTGATAACTGATAAATGGCCAATATTAAATTGCGTAACTGTTTTGTCTAAATCAGTGGTTCTCAAAGTGTGAGCAAAACAGAACCACTGATCTGAATAAATAATAAAACACAACTTGAGTTATTTTTAATTATTAATGAGTATGAGAAATTAATATTCGATTTGAGATTTGCTAAAGATTATTATTATTTTTTTTATCTAAATGTACAAATGGGTGGAAATGAGCAATAAAATATCCACCCAATGATGAATTATCAAATCTATAAAATATTGTGCATCCCTAATGCTGTTGAAAAAATGGAGCAAACACTCTTAAAAATAAGTGGTTGTTTTTTAATCAACATGTGTTGTTCCATGAAGAACCTTTAACATCCTTTACACAAAAGGTTCTTTATAGTGGAAAAAGGTTTCATCAGATTATTAAAATGTTCTTCACATGCACAAAAAAATATTTTAATAACTGTCCACTGAAGAGTACTTTGGGGATCCCAAAATGTTCTTCAATGGCACCACTGTGAAAACCTTTATTTTAAAGAGTTAAGTTTAATGGCATCAGAAGAAGTTGTTGTTAATATTGTAGTGCAGTTATAGGGTTTATAAAATATCTCTCTTATCTCCTTCATCTTTGAAAGATCCTCCTCCTCCTCTTTCTGAGGCGGGTGATGATGACAACAATGATGATGACGATGATGATGATGATGTTGATGACGTCTTGCTTCAAGGATCTGAGAAGTCTCCAATGCTCTGCTGCTCTACCATTGATCCATTTTGGATTAATGGCATGTTGGAAAATGATGGCGAGATCATTGCTCCAGATTTATTTCCTCAACCTGCTCCCCACATTTCATGCCTCCAACAACCCAATCTTGAGAATTGCGTGGATATCCTTAAAGAAGAAATCTCTCCAGACACTAATCTTCAACTCACATTGCAAGAGTTTCTAAACTCTCAAAACCTCCTGCATAGCTTAGACCCTTCTACACCATTTGGCTTGGACTGTCCTAACATGCCACTAATTTGATCCATGACCCATGCTAAAACATAGGTCTGTCAAGCCGTTTTCCTTAGTTCGGATTTATATTGCAAGTATCAAGTAGAGATGCAAAATGCTTATTACAGCTCATTACTTCATTTTCTTTACTGATTTCATTATTACTTCACCCATTTAGTGTGTAAATCTGTAGTAAAGTCTTTGACTAGGCTTAGATGCCCATCCAACTCCAAAAAAACTATTCGTACGCTTCTACTAAATATTTGTCCCTATAAAAAAAAAGCTGGAAAATTGTTTTATTGATGATAATTCAAACAATATCAGAGCACTTTTGTCATTGGTGAATAGTACAGTAGATCAGAGAGTTGACGTTTTATGTAAAAATATACACACACACACACACACACATTTCTACTATTTTATTCAAATATTGATCATGCTTTTATGATCCAAGTAAATGGATTTATGATCCAAGTAAACTGTTATGCCGGTTGAAAGGATAGTTTGTATTCCTCTGTTCTATTTAACTGGGCCTTACTGGAGAGAGACAATTTGATAGTGAAAGTGACCTGCTTTATTAATGTGTCAAACACCTTTAGTAATGTGAATCAGGCAGTAGCTTTAAGCTGATCATCTCATGAACAGAAAAATCAGTATCCGGTCGGATTTCTCTGTGTGTGTATTTCAAGTAAGCAGTGAACGCATGAAGAATGTCTTAAAATTTTAAAAGAGCACCTTAAAAAGAGATGCAGTGCTTGGGTTAAATGTTATCAATTACATTTAAAGGCACCAATGACAATACTATGTACTCTTTTAATTGTAAAACTAGTTTATTGTTGCATCTACAGGGAATATTTTTGAATGAATGAAAAGCTGACATTGCACTAAATTCAACCAATTTATCATTTCGTGTAAAATGATGAATGACTAATCACTGTTTTTATGAACAAGATTGCTCAAGGCACTTTTTTGTCTTTTTATGATAATATCACCTTTTTGTATAACCACTATTGAGACTAGAAAAGTACCTGAATTCTTTGCTTTTGAGTCAAGTGAATTGTTTTCTTCTTGTAGTCTCTAATCATTTAAAAAGAGATTTGATGGCTTTTATTAAATCTCCAAACTTCAAGACAATAGAATTACTTAATTTTCTTGTTTCCAGTACTGGATCGAGTCATCAGTTAAAGTTTTGAGTAGTCCGATACTGCAGTTAAAAAATGGGAACAGTAATATAGACACTTACATTTTCTATTATTTTGAAAGTTGAATTAAGTTCAAATGTTCTGTTACCCCAAGTTGAACGCAGATTCTTTTGAGCTTTATCTAGCTGCAGAAAACAACTTTATAGTTGTTTTAATTTCTTTGCAACTTCTTTGAACAAAATTCTTCGGAATTAGACTGATTGAATGGGAAATAGCACTTTTTTGATGACCGAAAAATGCAATTGAATGGAAATCTGTAAGAGCAGATTGCTTCGGATTTCTTTATAAACTAAATGTTTTTTCTGTGTGTGTTTATGATTTTTAAGTTTACAGATAAAACATACTGCATGAGTTCATCCAACTAAATTTGTTGGGTACTGAAGAAGATTGGACAGTCTTTAAAATCTTTGGTCCAAAATGAATGTTTCTTTTTCTTTCTTTTTTCACTGAAATGACATACCAAGTCATAGCAAATGAATCGCTTTATCATGCAGAATCATTTAATTACCCTATTACCACTTCTGTTGTAGACTTTGTTTCAAATGCATGTAACCATGTTTTGTGCTGTATACACTGGTCCATCTTCGACAATGACATACTGTAGTTTTTGGATCTGTAAGGCTTTTTATTATTAAAATGTGACCACGGTGGTTCCATGTTCTCCAATAAAACATTTAATGAGATATATAGGGCTGTCATGATTTTTTTTAAAGCTGTGAGGTTAGACAGGCTGTTTTACAGTACCATAATAGAGTGGTGAGATGTTGTTAACAAGCTGGTAAAACCAGATAGTTGAACCAGATGCTGTCTGTTTTCTTACACAGGGCCAAAATTAAATCTGTCCCATGTTCCACTGCACACACGCATCTCGCGTAGACTTGTTTATTATGACTTTTTCAAACGGTGATACCACAAAAAATATAATAAACAACTCTTGTGGACCATTTTGAGATGATTCATGACCATGATACTCCGCATTTTTACCTTAAATTTCTACATTTAGTTTGATGTAATTTGTGTGATGGCTTTTATAGGAATTTTTACATATTAGGCAGTCAGACTCACTTGTCTGGACTTGTGAAACTGATGGTTTTGTATATGTGTGTTCAGTATTAAAAATAAGGAAGATGACATGAGATAATATAAAAACGCAAAGCCAGAAGAAAAGCGTTATTTGCTTTACTTTTGGTCTTTTTAGTCAATTTACAGAACCATGAGTGAGGAGAAAAGAAATGATCTCCATTAGCCAACAGATAACACATAAAATACAAAGTCAGCAAGTTAATCTATTTCAAAAGAAACAATTCAGAAAAATCCAAATACGTGAGTTATCTTTTCTTTTCTTTTTTTAATTGTATAACGCTGACATGATGTGCAACACATTACATTTTGAGGAATTGCACAAATAATCCTTTAAAATAATAAATTCATAAATTCAACTTCTTATATGCTAGAGGTCTAGCTTAAACGGTATATATCAAAGCAGAAACACCACAGGAAGCAAAGGAGGACTTAAGAAACCCTTGTGGTTTCATAGATGAGGTAATAAATGAAGCAGTCTATTCTTGTTTTCTCCATCACCCCGCTTTAAATTTCCATGTTCATTTTTGCTTGAGGTTACAAGTGTTTTTTATGTCATTATGAGTCATTCCTGTGGTGGCACACATACTCTGCCTATATGTGCAATCAGACGAAAAGAGGAAATGAAACAGAATTTTTGTGCATTTGCAGCGAATAGCCACATGACATGTTTTCTTTCCGATCTTTGATAGAGCAGGAAAATCCCACTGCTTGAAAAAGAAATGCTTACGGGCCGTGACCTATAGTCAAAGACTAGCTACATTTAAAAGTACAATCTATCTGACAATACATAAAGCGAATGGAAAGTAAAATGGAAGATAAAAATATATGAAAATCACAGCTGTTGAAATTGAACAAAGATAAACCTGAGAACTGTGATGTTTTACACAGAATAAATGTGCAATGAGTGCTGTATTGCCATTTTACATATTATGTGAAGTCACTGAAGAGCAACATCACTTAAAGGGTTACTTCATCCAAAAAGGAAATTTCTGTAATTAATTACTCATCTTCATGTTGTTCCAAACCCATAAGACCTTCGTTCACCTTCGGGAAACAAAACAAATCAAGCTAGTTTTGATGAAATCTGAGAGTTTTTTTTTTAATCTCCCATTGAAAGCAATGAATTTTTTACATTCAAGGTCCAGAGAAGTAGCTAAAACATTGTTAAATAGTCAGGGTTGGGGAGTAACGAACTACAAGTAACTTAGTTACGTATTTCAAATCCAAGATTTGAGTAAATGTATTTCATTACAGTTTCATTTTAAATGGGTGGTAATCAGATTACAGTTACATCTGAGAAGTATTTTAGATTACCAAAGTGATTACTTTGAATTTTAATGTCATTTAAACAGCAATTGGTGATTCTCTGACTCTGACAGTCTGAAAAAGCAGAGTTAAGTTTCATCAACATTTTAATACTTTTAAGAGAGATCATAAAAATTTTGTTATTTTTATTTAATACTGTCCTGAACAAGACAAAATGACTGAATTTCATGTTTTGTGATAGTTGTTTGTGAGTCATTTTATAATTCACTGGTCACTGCAACTTTTTATCACAATCTTTTTTTCCCCTCACTAATTGTGAGTTTGCATTTCATAATTCTGACTTCTTTTTCTCAGAATTATAACTCACGATTGCAACTTTATATCATTCAATTCTGAGGGGAAAAGTCAGAATTGTGAGCTAAAAACTTGCAATGACCTTTTTTGTGTTTGTTCCACACTTATTAGTATTCCAAAGTATTCTAAAGTATTTAGATTAAGTTACTAAACTTGAGTAATGTAACGAAATACGTTACAAATTACTTTTTAAAGCATGTATTTTGTAATCTGTAGTGAAATACATTTTAAAAGTAACCCACCCAGCCCTGTAAATAGTCAACGTCAGTGGTTCAACCGTATTGTTATGAGGCAACGAGAATACTTTTGTGCACAAAAACAAGACAAAAATAACGACTTTATTGAACAATTTCTTCTGTCAGACTCGTAGCAGTGAATCCAGTTCAGCGCTTCCGTGTTTACGTCCGTCCTGAGGTTGTTCACGTAAGTCCTTATTTTTGTTTTGTTTGTGCACACAAGTATTCTCGTCGCTTTATAACAGGTTGAAGGTTGAAGTAATTACGTTACTTTCTCTGGGGGAGAAGAATAACCTCTGATTTCATCAAAAATATCTTTAATTTGTATTCCAAAGATGTAAGAGGGTCCTACGGGCTTGAACCGACATGAGGGTGAGTACTTAATGACAGAAATGTCTTTTTTGGGTGAACCAACTCTTTAAAAATCAGTAGCATTCGGTCATATTCAGATTGAAATGACTTGCAGTATTTTTCTTCATTATCGCTTATCTTATTGTGAACCGCCGGGTTCTCCATATCCAGGTTAGTGGATGTACAGCTTTGCTTAATAGGTTTTTGTAGGCCTGGTTAAACTGCCGGTTCATGGCAGCATACAACAAAGGGTTAATGCAACTATTTAACCAAGTGAGGTTCGCACAAAACATGTGAATGACCTGTGGTGCGCGATTTGCCTTATCTGCAACATTAAGCAGCAGAAATGGTGCAAAGCAGCCAACAAAACACAAAAAGACGGTGAAACACATCCGAGTCACGCGTTTAAATTCACTGTCCTCTCCTGAGTTGGCAGCTGGAGTGGTCTGGATTGCTACTGGAGCTGGTTTAGAAGATGTCTTTACCCCGTTGGAGGCACTTTCAATGGTACTAATGGAGTTTTTTGACTCTTGTGTGGTTGTTTGGCCTTCTTGTTCTCTGTTCTTATGCTGCTCTGCTCCTGCCCCGTCACTGCTGATCCCACAGCTTTGAGTTGTTGAGGCCGTGGCACTGATCCCGCTGTCATCCGTCGTCCCTTCGGCTTCAGCCTGCTTGCGTTTTGATGAGCGACGACTGGGCCTGTACTTCAGGAAAGCCTTGGCTGCTACGCTCACCTTACGGTAGACCAGAAAGTAGAAAAGACCCACGCAACCCAGGCCCAGGAAGAAGTACATGAAAAGCAGCACGGTGGTGTAAGGCCGGCCCTTAGTGCGGTGAAAACTGCAGGTGCACACTTGCGGGGCGAACACGTAGACGGGCCAAAGTGGGGCGAAACTGGCCACACCCAGTACCCAGGACGAGATGAGGAGCACCGCCACTCCACGACGGGATAAGAGCAGACGGGCACAGCGAGAAGTGCGATGCGCAACAACCAGGTAACGGCTCATAGCGATGAGGCATAATGTAATAATTGACACGCTGTTGGACAGGAACAGTAGGAATCCAAACATCCGGCACCATACTGCTCCACCCCTCCAGTGCAGGTGCAGATACGAGTCAACACTGACAGGTTGGAGCATGGTGCAGTATAGGAGGTCAGCGAAGGCAAGATTTACTATCAGAACATTGAAACGCGTCCTCAGGTTGACCTCAGTAGCAAAGGCAAGCACGGTCAGAATATTCCCTATGGTTCCTACTACGGTCACAGCCGATCCCAAGAGGACGCCAAAATAACGGTAGCCCTCCACGGAAGGGGACGCACAAGAAAAGGAATCATTTCCCAGAGCATCCGTCTCGTTCCACATCCTAACAAGAAACACATTTTTAAGCCCATCAAAAATCATTACAACATCTCTGTGGTCTAAACAAATAGGTCACACACTTCTTTACTATCCTGTTTTATTGTTCATCCTGTGTTTAATTGACTACATTTCACTTTAAGGGCTGCTGGTTTCATTATTCGTCGCAAACCTGTGACTGGATGCCGCAATTTAAGGTCACTATATACCACATCCTGTTTCTTAAAGCAACTCTGAAATCTGGCTTTGACTGCTGACTTCAAAACTGCCACAATATGGACAACAAATGTGTAGATTTTAAAATAATGCCTTTTGTACTTAATACAAAGTGTGACCACACATCATTAAATTTTAAGCATTTTTTGTTACAATTACTTGTTACTTGTTTTGTTAAATTTATATTTATAAGATTGATATATATATATATGTATTGTTTTTTTTATTTAATTAATAAATAAATTAATTCTTTAATACATTCTGTTAGAAAACGTTAGTCACAGCCATCAATTTTGATTGACTGTCAGGCTGTGCACTGGTGATGGCAATTAAAATAATGGAAATTAGTTTTTCTGCCGGTTAGATCCTTACACCAGTAGGTGGCGACAAGAGACAAATCTTTACGTCCACACCGGAGCCCCACAGCACATTTTTCACAAATATGCAAGTATGTATTTTGTTAGAGTGTGTGGCGTACTGCTGTGAGCCTGTAGATTGAAACGTAATCCATTATAGACTTGTGATAGATTAGCTCTCTTGTGATTTCTGTTTGTATTTAGAAGTCAAAAAGTGTATTTGGCCAGTGGTATATGCTATTAATGTTATCCTGCCTTGTGAGATCATTTTGTATGAGTGTAACGAGAAAGGAAGATAATTATGAAGAGTGATGGAAATAGATTTAATATCTGAAGCACAGACAAAGTATTAATTTATTGCTCATTTTGTTGTTTTATTGATTTACTTTCCCCTTTGCTATCTCTGTGTATTGTTAAATCCCACATTTAAGAGTGTTCATATTATTTTATGAGCATACTTTAATTCTTTTCAATATATTTCTTGAAGTTCAACTACGAGTGTGCGGTGTGTTGTGTACTCAACTATTGAGACTAATTTGTATCGGATATAATTGGTGTGAATAATAATCCCAATAGCATTTTGTTAGGAGTACAAGTTACTCAAAAAAGATCTAGTATTTCAAAATCAGGCCCTTATCTGTGTTTTAGGCTGTGTCCAGCTGTAAGTTGAAGGATGCTACATTATTAGATAAGAGCACATTGTCTAAATTATGTTAGCGTGCTTAATTCATAAGAAATTATAGTTCACCCAAATATTTATTTAAAAAAAAAAAAGGTATTTCGATGAACCCAACAAAACACCTACACATTTCTCAAACTATCATGTTCCACAACTTAAGGGAGTAAATGGGGATATGTTTTACTTTTAAACGGTGAATTATCTTAGTCTTTTGCCAAGAAAACTCATGGACAGCCTCTCTCGTGCGGAGAGAGATGTCCATTAAAATCGGCAAGAGTCGGATACGACTGAAATCGTAATATAGATAGATAAACATGCATATAATAAACTTAAACAAGTTAAACACAAATACATATAAGTACATATTTATAAGTAAACGAACAAGTTAAGCATATATAAATTAAATGTAGAAAGTTCATCAGACATCCATTTAAGAAAAAAAAAACAGTAAAAGGATTCATTAGTTTTTTTTTTTGTTTGTTTTGTTTTTTTAAAAGAGGATATTTTTGGATGTCAGTGGCTTACCTTGCAACAGCTGTGGTGTCTCTTCACTTACTCTATTCTCTGGTTCTCTTTTTTACCCCCTTCCTGATTTTATAACTATCCCTACTCTGTTCCCTTTTTCATTTAGCACAGTTTGTCTCTGCGTGTCTCTTTTCTGTGTTTTATCAAATAGACCCTCCAGCCACGCCTCCAGCGCCCCATAGCTGGTACTGATGTTTTAACACACTCAGATGTGAGGTCACTGCGAGTTTCACAATCCTGGAAGAAATTTACACAGTAACGGTATTTTGCCAATAGATATGAAGCAACAAAGAAAAGGAAAGTTTAGCCTTGCTGTTCTTCCTGCTTTGATGATTCTTGATACCATTTTTGTCACTCGGGGAAAGCAGCTTGGCTAATCAAATTCAATTTTGAATTTCTGTCATCCTTGAAATCACTGTTCTGTATGTTCATCTTTTACGTAATAAGTCATAAAGGTTGAAACTGTTCAAACAATTCTAACAACCATCTTCGCTAAAACATAATTGTCAGTTTGGTTTTTAAATGAAGGTTTATGAGACCAACACAATATGAGACAGAACAAAGTGTTTACACAATACACAACAAAATATACTTATACAAGCAGTTTGGCTGATAAATGGCTCACGCTGAATTGCGGCAATACCGCCAGTTTATTTGCTTGTACAGTTACTTGCACCATAAATGAAGCAGATCAGCGGCAGAAGAAAGTGGTATACTGGACTTAGAATGAATATCAGTTTCAGCTTTGCAGAAATTAAATCTCTAAATCATGATGGCACAGCTGTATTTGCTCAAGATAAGCATAATAATGCCAGGTTCAAATAGTTTGACTATAAAGCAAGCAGACAGACAGAAAAGCAACAGTGAAATGAGAAATGTTCATTTTCCTTAATTTTTAAAAAAAAAAGTTTTAACTGAACATTTGTTATGTGAATTAACAGTAACGAGGAACAAGATACGCCTGGGCAGCAATCACAACTAATCAAGCTGGTCGCAGCTTTAGTTACACTGTAATGAATTACTGTAAAAATTACAGCATTATTTTACAGCCGCTGGCTGTTTTTTTAATAATACAGCATATTGCTGTAAACTTTAATGCATTCTGGGGTCACATGTTGGTTTGACTCAAATTTACAGAATATTGCTTACAGCAATTGCCCCTTCGTAATTTAAAAAATACAGTTATTTACTGTAATCAGAATACAGGGAAATTCTGTCAATTAAATTACAGTAACACTACTGTACATTTTCAACCCTGCTGCCAGTATTATACCGTAAAATTTACAGTAATTTTTTAACAGTGTATGTATAAGAAGAAGAGCTCAGACACTAATGCTGGATGAAATAATAAATGTATAAAACTCACTCTAGACAGGAGAGTACAGTGTTTTGGAAAATGTATAGTGCGTCATTTGGGACACAACCAAAGTCAAGAAATATCAAGGATATTGTACAGCTAAGAAATTGTTTTACGTTGTAATGATGGTAATTTTGGCATGACATGGACACATTTGTGAGTGATGCTTTTTGAGTTGTGCAACAACTTGAAATACTTTTATACTAGAAAAGAGTGACATATGACTAACAAGGCCAGTTTCATAAATTCACTGGGAAACAAAGTGATGTTTTACAAGGATCTAATAACATATTTAGTGCATTTTCCTTTGGATAGAAATCTTATTTCTAACATCTTTAATTTTTTTTTTTTTTTTTTTTTTAAATAATAATATCTTTTACATGTCATTCATGGGGACTGCATCTCCACTATTTGGATGTGCTACTCTTTTACAAGAAAAGTTATAGAAGTTAGAGACAGGGTTCTGTCAGGCGCTTTATATATGGAACTTTTTTGGGTCCCATGTCCCATTTTATGGATTTAATTTTATTTTTTGTATTTATTTTCTTTTTACTCCTTTTTTTTATTTTTAATGACATTTCATGAAATAAACAGCTTGCAAACATACTTTATCAGAAAATTAGAAAATTTTAAATAAACCATTAAAGATGAAAGTCCAATGCAATCATTGAAGACATTTCTCCTTGCATAGAACCTTTCTGGCATATTCTTTTCAAATGAGTCATGAACCCTTCCTGTCTAAGTCGATGATTCAGACGTCATCGGTGTCTCCAAAGTGTGTGGTTTGTGCTTTGTATGCAGTTAGTGTTCATCTGTGCTCACATCGCTCCCTTTTGGAGAGATTTATTACAGCAAAAGGTGTAGTGTTTTGTAGCATTTAATGATGATAAAAGCCATGATGTATCATTATGCTTACATTGCTTGATATTAAAACTACATATTCAAGAATTCAGTGACATAACTATGAATTTAATCTCAAAGAAATTCCCACTTAATTGTCAGTAGAAATGTATTCATTACAAACAAATCCATTTTAAATTTCAAGTCATTGTTATTACACATTTTTATCAAAGAAATGTGTGTATGCTAAATGAAGAAGTCCCTATAATTAATCTTGCTGATTACATGCTAGAACTAGAAAGAGAAGAAAACAAAAGAGAGAGAGGGAGAGGAAAAACTACTAACGGTGAGGTAAGTGCTGTTGTTGAACATAACCCATGTACATTTACACCCCTGAGTGAAGTCAGTGCAGCAGATCTTTGACAGACTGTTTGCATTCTGACTCTGCAACGTTTCCAAAGCAGCAATGAAGTCAAATCTCCAGGCAGAACAGGCAGATAAAGATCTTTTATCACCTGACTTGCGTGCAAGTGAGGTGCTTAAGCCTGAATAATCCATGGAGTTAAGACATACTTCACACTGTGGAAACACAAAATCAAAAGTGAGATGGAGCAAGAGAAAGTTACTTTTGGTTTTTACATTTAGGACATGTAAAGTGAATGTCTACTGCATGTTATGGTGTGCACTGTGCAGTGATAAAACATACTCGGATCTGTATATCTCATTACCCGCAGTTGAAAAAACCAACATATGGTGGTTAGGGATGTTTTGAAGTATGGCAGCTGGTTTGAGCTGGTTTATGCTGGTCCTTAGTTGGTAATGAGCTGGCTAAAGCTGGTCAAGTGCTGGTCTGAAGCAACTAGCGCTCATGACCAACTAAGGACCAGCATAAACCAGCTCAAACCAGCTGCCATACTTCAAAACATCATATGGTGTGTTTTTCAACTGGGTATATAGCAAAATAGCAAAGCAAGTGGCATTTATTTTAAATAAATAAAATGAACTTTTTTTTTTTAGGTTTTAAATTGATATAATACAAAAGATCTGGTCAAAATTCAAAAACACTGATTTCATACATTCATAAACAATCACCTTAAGACCAGTCAATTAAAAGTAACTGCAAAAAAGTGAAGTAAGCTGGGAAAGTAACTAGCAGCATTTGTTTGCAGATGCCACAAGGGTTGATATTTTGTTTCTAAGGTGAATTATGTTTGTGTTTCTTTTTGTATTATGGAAATGGATGTGTTTGGACTTACTGGCACATCGATTTCTGTAATCACTGCAGCATTTTGTGGTGCAGTTAGCGTTACAGTTGCAGCGATTCAAAATGCTGAACTTCTCATTGCATCTCCCTCTGCAGGAGGTTGAGGCTGCGCACATAAAAACAAGTGTTAATCAAACAAGTATGCTTTGTTAAAGAGTTAGTTCACCCAAAAATGAAAAGTCTGTCATTTATTACTCAGCCTCATGTCATTCCACACCTATAAGACCTTCCGAACTCAAATTAAGATATTTTTGATGAAATCTGACAGCTCTCTGACTCCTCCATAGACAACAATTTAATTACCACTTTCAAAGACATCGTTAAAACAGTCTACGTGACTGCAGTGGTTCAACCTTAAAGTTATGAAGTGACGAGAATACTTTTCGTGTGCAAAATCAAGACAAAAATAACAACTTTATTGAACAATATCCTTTAACGCTTCCAGGTTCTACATTCTGATGTAGAACCTGGAAGCGCTGAACGGAAACAGAGTAAGAGAATGACATAGAAGAGAGGATATTGTTGAATAAACTCATTATTTTTGTTTTGTTTTTGCACACAAAAAGTATTCTCGTTGCTTCATAATATCAAGGTTGAACCACTCTAGTCACATTGACTATTTTAACGATGTCTTTAGTAGCTTTCTGGGCCTTGAAAGTGGTCATTAAATTGTTGTCTATGGAGGAGTCAGAGAGCTCTCGGATTTCAAGTTCGGAAGGTCTTATAGGTGTGGAATGACAGAATTTTCATTTTTAGGTGAACTAAATGGGTATATATCTGTTGATTTATGAGAGAGAGTTTTACTTGGGCTGGCAGAGGAGCATGAGTTTGGGGGTTGAAGTTGACAAATCCCGGCAGGTTCTGTCCGATGTTATTCGTGATCCAAGACTGATATTGAGACACGCGTGTGTATACCCCAGGGGAGTTGGGATCGGCGCAGCCATAACCCCAGCTGGTGATACCACCCTGAACCCACTTTGTACACTGCTGGCTCACCATTGGACCACCAGAATCCCCCTACAAAGAGAGAGACGTTTTTTGTTATTTTTTTTTAATTTGGGGCTTTTTTATCAAGATGGGACAGTTTCGTGTCACGAGAAAATGGCAGTCCGTGATTCAACTTGTGCCACAGGAGCTCTATGGCCCTGATTTTTCATGTATAATTACACTACTGGAGCTATTCAACATCAAGCATTTACACTAAATGGGAAATGTGAATTCAAAAAATCTATAGTAGATCTTGAAGTGTGTTCTATGTTATTTGGAAGCTGTACACACTTAGAAGTGTAGTAATAATTTGGTTGGTTGTTGTACCTGGCAGGTGTCTTTGCCTCCCTGCGTTAAACCGGCACACATCATGTTGTTGGTAACAGATCCAGAACCCAGCAGATTATTACACTGATTATTAGCCACCACTGGAACCACAGTCTCCTGCAGAGTCCCAGGAGCAGGTAGACTCACTGAACACACAAACACATGTAATTATTAATTAGTGGTGTTAGAAGTAGATGCATAAGTGAATTGATGAGTTTGTATGTGTTTGTACCTCCAGACCGAACATCTCCCCAGCCAGTGATCCAGCTGTTGATGCCGGCACTGAAGACGCTGCTCTGGGCCGCCAAACACACGGGTCTAATGTAGTTATTGAAGGTAACGGTGGAGGACAGGCGCAGCAGAGCGATGTCATTGTCATGTGTGTTGCTGTTGTAAGAGCTGTGAACGATCATTGTTCTCACAGTTCTCATGATTTCATTGGCATTGGTTCCCTGCTGTGTTCTCCTTCCCAAGTACACACGCAGACTGGATACACTGACACTGAATACAGTCGGAGAACATGAAAGTGAGAAAAGAACAAAACAGTATACCAAATACATTTAACCAGTTAAAACAAAATAAGTACGAAGGAGTGTTTAGGTGAATCTTTACCCAGGTAAGCAGTGAGCTGCCGTCAGCACCCATTCATTGTTGATGAGGGAGCCTCCGCAAAAATGACCTCCACTATAGGTAGAGCTGTGCAGACTGACCTGCCACGGCCACGAGCCATCGGGTGCATTCACACCACCCACAATACGGGTGTTTAGAGGGGCTTGTCCGCAAACTATGAGAGAAAAGTATTGTTCATATAAGCATTTCTGCCTAAACTATTTGCCTTGATGTAGACATCTGAAGAATGAAAGAAGCTCTTACCATTCAGCTGAGAAAGTGAGCCTGCAAGGGCAGAAATAAAGAAATTAGAAAAATGTCCCTTAAAAATGACCCTGTCAGAGATGACAATGGTAGAATGAACTTGTGTGACCGAACATGCGGAAAACATCTCTGGGGAAACCGGTTTAATTTCTCACAATCAGCAGCATTGTTTCCCCCAACCATTCAACAAGTGACAATTGCCCCATCACTTTCAAGTACATTTCACGTGCCCAGGTGTGGCTCGCAAAGTAAAACATTTATAGGCTTCTTCTGTTCTCAGATTCTTAATAGAATGTGGACCAGAAAGAGAATTTAAATAGATTATCTCACGTGATCATTGCAGTTCAGAAATCCCAAACTTTGCTCATCTTATGTTAGAATAGTTACTGTGAACCTGGTTGCACAGTGTGTTCCAGTTTGTAATCTGTGCACCGCACAAAGTGTGAGAATTGTGGTGCATGCATGTCATAAATCAGAAATTTGGGAAAAAGTAAGAAAAGAAGTTTGTTGGAGTGCTCCTATTTACACATTTCTGACATGATCCACCACAAGCGTTCTGCCGTGTTAAGTTCAACTGACGAACAAATGGTTCTTGTAAGTCGACTCTTTTAATAAAGTGTTTAAAGTTACTCACTAATCCATGAGTTACCAGTCACATGAATCAATGATTCACTTACTGAACTGCAAGATTTCTGTTAATGTGTCATTATTTTCACAGTCTTTAGACTGCTCTTATTTGCTGTGCCACAAAGAACACAAAGAATACATTCACTTTTTATCTGTATTATTTCTTTGTTAACAGTCATCCTCACTGTAATAGATAAATCATGAAATCTTACCTTTGACACACATGAGCAAGGCCAAAGTGATACACGTTGATCTCCACATCTTCACACAGTCCCTCTGTTTGTTAGCAGAATAGATGCCGGTGGTAATTTGGTACAAAGTGACACTTACAATCCCTTTATATAGTTGTGTTTCTCAAATTGTTCTACTCATCACTCACTCACCTGCCCACTTCTTTTCTCCTTATGCTCCTCCTTCATTTTTTGTCATCCTCTTTCATTCTTAACATTCTTTTTGGTATGCAAAGCAGATAAGCTCTTAACCAATAACTTCACTGAGAACATTGACAACAGTTTGCATTTGTTGTTGTAGGCTCTGTATACATTGTTAAGGTGTATTTGTGCAGACATAATAAAGGCAAACATCTCACAGGCATTTTTATAGAAAATTGATTTTTTTTTCTTTTTTCTTTTGATAGTTTTGTACTTTTTTTTTTTTCTCCAAAGAATTTAGTTTAGAACTCGTTTAGAACTTGTTTAGAACTGGAACAAGTACATTTCAGAGGAAAAATAAAGAAAAAATGTGGAATGGCAAAAAGGATTGAAACTAAAAGTCTTTGAATGGCATGTTGGATGCCAAGCATGACACACTTTCTTTCTTTCTTTCTTTCTTTCTTTCTTTCTGTCTTTTTTCTTTACGTATTTTTTTCTTTCCTGCTCACTTTCCTGTAACACATGAATAAAGAAAAAAAAATACTACATAAAAGCCGTGACGGTAATAATACCCTTTACTATCACAAAGACACAGACACAGGCTGTCATGGAGGTGATTATGTAGGACAACTTATTGTCAGAAGCCAGACAAATTGTTCATCCTAAAGACAGGATAGGTGAGTCAGGGTGTTGAAATATTTTTTTTTTTTTTTAGCTGTTTCACCTGAAGAATGAAGAATGAATTGCCAAACAGTTGGTTTCTATATTGCCTAACTCATTTAAACAATATATAAGAGATACGATTCAAATTAAAATGAGTTATTTAATTTCAAAACTATGGTTCTGAAGTCAGACAAAACCTGAGCTGTAAAACTTGAAATGTTTCTTTTAGCCTAGGGACACCAATTGTGTGATTAAGAATATTTGTATTAGAATTATATTGTATATATATTTAGGCTTTACAGTGCATAGGATCTCTTTGATGTTTTTGTGATTGCCTAGTGCCTGTGTAGACGTGATCAGTCTGGCTCTCAGGTTTCGCTCCACTTCTCTCACCTCTAACAGAACTGTGACATCACAACATCACAGATCTCAAGATCCGGCAAAATAATGAATGCAGAATCCTGAAAGTTGGCCTTAGAATAAGCCTTCTATCAGCATAACCTCGAATTGTCTTTAAATTTGCTCATTAATCAGAGATCAAAAGGCTTCAGAGCAGACAGTATAGAACACTAAGACACGTCAAACGTTATTACTTTTTGATTTGTGAATCAGTTTAACCTTTATTGAAGTACTTTTTTCAAGGGCACAAGGATGACAAAACAGGATTTTAAGCTTGATGAATTGTCGACTATTTTGGGGGGAGGGAGGAGTATTTCTTTGTCTGGTATATATATGCCGATTACATATCTAATAATAGATTTTACCAATCTACCTTAGGTTTTGTTTTTCTTTTCTAATATTTTAGCAGTTGGGCAAACAGCAGTTGGTTTCCCTAAACAATATATAAGAAATAAGATTCAAATATGTTGGTTGTTATTGAATTATTTAATTTCAAAACTACAATTTTGAAGTCAGCCAAAGTTGGAACTGAAGCCGTAAGCTTTTTTGGAAGAAAACCATGTTTTTTTTAATTATTATTTTTGTAAGAAATAATAATAGATTTTACCTAACTACCAAAGGTTTTGTTTCCAGAATTTTTTTTCCTCGTTGTGATATCAAGACAGTAGAATGACACTAACATTTTTAACTTCATGCCCTCTAGAAAATATATAAAGTGAAATTTAATCATAGAGGAGGTGTATTCAAGTCATTGTGTGAACTGCATTATTATGTATTTTTAAAAAACAAAAAAAAGAGCATGGAGTCTTTGACCCACACAAAGAAAGAATTCTGAAACACCAGTAATATAGTATTTGTTTAAACCTGTACTTTTAAAACTGTACATTTTAACATTTGTTTTTTCAACATATCATAGCAAACATTTTCACCCATCATAAACACTCATAAAATGGTATTCTGTTTTGTTTTTACAAGTATCTTATACAGAAACCAAAATTCATTTACAAAATAGAGCAGGTGTGAAAATGGCTAAAGCTCGGAGCTGTTCTTCAGAACTGCTGTTTACAGGAATGGCAATTACTATTCTGGCCTCGAGCAAGGCTTGTAAACTCGGCTAACCTCCAGGGAGATTTTTCTAAATGCAGAATACTTTAAATTTCTTTGAATAAAAACATCTGCAAAATGATTACTTATTTAGTAAGTAGATTAGGGCTTGTCCATATATAAAGAACAAAATGGTATTAGCAACAATACCTACAAAATATTGGTAATTAAAATTCTGTGCGTTCAGTTGTTTTCACGTCTTCACACAAATAAATCAGAACTTTTGTAATGTACTTCAGCAAGGCACGTTTGTCTTTTAGTCTAGCGTGACTCTAGAATATTAATAGATGCTGACAATCCAGTTGAGAAGCACTTTTCTTCTGAGCCACATGTACAAACTGATTACAATATGGTACATTTTAGATGACGTAAGTTGGCAGCAGTGACAATGACAGGGAAATTTCAAAGGAATTTCAAAATAGCAAGTCATCATGTGGAAAAGGCTACTGAAAGGAGTATTCCAGGAATAACAAGAGAATAGACCGTACAAGGATGTAGAGATAAACCTAATAATACAAACATATCAAGACTGTGCTTATATAACATCACACAATGTAATCGCGTGCAGGTAAATATGCATAGCCAAATGTTAGAGATTTGTTGAGTGATGTTTATGTATATGTGCTTTGGCACATGTTCAGTTAGAGTCAAGATCAAAATTTTATTTGGAGCTTTTTTAGTTCCCTGTTAGGGTGATGTCATGAGGAATCTTTTGAGATAAAAAAGTACCATGTACCATGAAAATGTCACTGAACTTTTTATCGAGCTTCATGACAAACAGGTATTGAAGCTGTTAGGAAGGAATCTCAAGCTTTTACATGGCACTGACTGTAAAAAAAAAAAAAAAAAACCCATTAACCCATTTCAAAGTAAAACATACTGAGATATACAATATAATGAATATCAAAAGAATGAAACATATTTTTAATGATGCTTTCACATTTTAATTTGTGTTGACACGGGCCAAGTTGTTCAAATAGTTTAATCAGAAATTCAGAATGATCCGAATTTGGAAATCCCATGTTTTTTTCTTCAGGATCAGGTAATCCATCTTACTTTTGAGCCATGTTTTTTAATTGCAGGATTAGTTCACCCTGATCCAAATATGAACTTTTCCACATTTCCAGATCCGGTCTATAAATGGCACAATATAGTTAAGTTAACTAAAACTAAAACCATTAAAATGAAACAAAAAATTGTTACTTGAACTAAAATAAACGTTCATTGAAATAACATTTTATGAAAACTATATTGAAATATTTATAAAACTAATAAAATGACAAAAAGACACAATGCCACTAAAATAACACTGAGTTAGCATTGGCTCACTTTATGTGTTTTATTGGAATTGATAGAAACAGCTTTTAATTGGTTAATCTTTTGTCATTTATTTGTACATTTGTATAGTATATAAATTCATTCATTAGTAGTGTAATTATTAATTATTAACATTTTGAGTCATGGAGGTTAAAGAAACCACAGGGTGTAAAAATAGCGCTTTTTATGTTATTTTTTATTTTATGTTAGATTATGTTCACCCTAAAAATATCACCTTATGTTGACTAACCAATCCTGGTAGCGAGTAAATAGTGTCTCCTCTAATCTCTAGTCTCCTCCAAGACTGACAGCTTCATTTATCTATGATCTTTTTTGGTTCCTACTTCCTCATAAACCACAACCTCACCCTGAATCTTATTGTGAACTTCCCCCTCCAAGTCAGTCACTCATTTCTAAACTTCATTGAAATGTAGCTAATGTATAGTGGAGAAATCCAGGTGGCAACCATCCTTTGTGTCAAGTCTGTGGTGTTATTGTTGGTGACGTTTTACTTCTGAATTGTAGTTGTGATTTATTATATACTTGTTCGTAGTTATTGTAAGTTAACACATCGGCAATGATCAATAATAACCGCAGGTTTTGTTATTGAGCAAGCTTTTACTTGTTTGATGACATTTTTACTACATAACATCATCAGCATCATTTATTGAACATCATTATTGTATTCATTTTTGAACATTTTTATACGATTCTGAGTTCTAGAAAATTCTAGAAGGTATAGTTTGTCACTTACACATCCTTAGAGATGTAGTAAAATGGGATTTTTAGAATGCCTCCAGATTTAATTCACAATTATATAGCACAAATAGCATCTACACTAGCAGAGGTTGTGTCAACGTCAATGTCAATGTCCCATGAAGGCCAGCGAACATAGCGGCGTGATGTTTCTGATCTTCAGATGGAACTGGATCAATATCTTTATTGTGCCGATCGCAATCTGACTTCTGACCTGCAATGCTGCCTGAATCCGAATCACACGCTGTTCGTTTGTTGGCCAGAGGAGAACTGCCCCTGCTGAATGAGCCTGGTTTCTCCCAAGGTCTTTTGACACTGACTTGCTTAGTCGGTGCGCTTAATGATCAACAATATCACTGATCTTTCTGGATTGACACAACTGTAAGAGAACTCAACTGAACTGGACGATGGAATCAGTTTTCTGTTGTATTGACAAATTAATTAAACGAATAACTAATGATTTTTCCCACTGAAGCTGGACAATGATACTATTTTCTTATAGAGCTGCTTTACAAATTTTGTTGCTTTATTTTCCTGTTGTCACTGTAAAGCTGCTTTGTAAAATCTGCATAGTAAAAAAAGTGCTAAATAAATAAAGGTGACATGACAAATGAAGGAATAAGTAAGATTTATATTTAAAACTATTTAAGACAAACTAGACAGAGTAAAGCTCTAGTTTTAAATAACAATAAACATACTCATTCTAATGAAAAGGTTGCACGTGTTTATCGATGTCCCATGAGTTCACAATGACCTTTGGGTGTATTTAGCATTGTTAACACACCAGGATATTTTTGTACTTAATTAATATTTTCTTTGTTGTTTTCAGAAATTTGTTCAAGAACATTTCTTTCAAAAGTTATCAGTAATAGATGAGTTTTATGATTAATGTGTTTAATCACTTTATTACTTTCTATGCGACTGTCCTAGTGATACTTTTCAGTTGTAAAACAACGCCCCCTGTTGGTGCAATTTATTACAGCAAAAGACTTTACAAGCCATGTGTTGCAAAGCATTTATTTAGTCATCATACAGATACAGGTTACAAACAGACTCAAATTATATAATCACTGAATGCTGATATTATATAATACAATTATACCATATTATTTTGTATGCTACATGAATTTGAAATTTAATTTTTTGACACATTTGATTTAAAATAAATCTTTAGTCTGAGTAGAGAAAAGAATTTAAATTGGAGTCATTTCGTGCAGATTTAAAGAAATATTTATATGTTTATTCTATAAGCTGTACTTGGACAGCTTATAGAATGTATGAAGAACCCGAAACCATATATATATTTATATATAGAGAGAGAGAGAGAGAGTTATGCCATGCCATGCCATGTAGAAGGTTGTGCCAACCAAGAATTACCCCCTGTGATCCTCTGCAGAGACACAAAAACATACAGATTGTGTGATATTGCCGGAGTAACTTACTGGTTCAGTGATATAAACACTATAAATAGTTGCATGTGTATTTGTTTGTGTATATGGACTTACTGCATCGCTTTTCATAATCCCTACAGCAGTTTATACGGCAGCGATAATTGCAGTTGCAGCGATTACGGATGTCAAATCTCTCACCACATCTCTTCCGACAAGAAACTGAGGCTAAACCAAAAAGACATTTCAACAAGCATTAGAAGTGAGTATTGTAAAGGAGGCATAAATGTATACAGGAGTGTAGAGTGTGTGTAAGAGTTACTCTGATTGGGTGGAGGTCTTAGGGTAGTAGTTGTTGTTGCTGAAGTAGTCGAAGTTTGTGATGTACTCGAAGCAGGTGATGCAGTAGAAGCAGTAGAAGTTTTTGAGGTAGAAGAGGAAGGTGATGCAGTAGAAGTTTGTGAGGTAGAAGAGGAAGGTGATGCAATAGAAGCGGTTGAGGTAGGAGAAGTAGGTGATGTAGGAGCAGGTTGGCATGTGCTTGTAGGGCTGAAGACGATGAATCCTGGGAGGTTCTGGACAACGGTGCTGGTGATCCAACTCTGATACTGTGAAACACGCGTGTAGACACCAGGTGCGTTGGGATCGGCACAGCCATAACCCCAGCTGGTGATTCCAGACTGAACCCACACCAAACATTGCTTGCTCACCATTGGACCACCAGAGTCACCCTACAGGAAGACAGAGAGTTTTTGTTCATGGGACAAACTTCTCATCAAACATGGCCTGAAAGTAAGGGGGAATCATATAAAAATGAAGCACAGACAGATGTTTGTTTGTCAAGATATATCAAAAAAACATGTCAGACTGTGTCAGACATGCAGCACGCTTTGATGTGCACACTTAATAGTGATCTGGTTGGTTGTTGTACCTGGCAAGTGTCTCTGCCTCCCTCTAATAAACCGGCACACATCATGTTGTTGGTAACAGATCCAGAACCCAGCAGATTATTACATTGATCATTTGCCACCACTGGAACCATAGTCTCCTGCAGAGTCCCAGGAGCAGGTAGACTCACTGACCACACAAACACACAGTCATCTGTTAGTGTTGTTTTGAGTAGATGTATGTGTGAACGAATGAGTTTGTGTGTGTTTGTACCTCCAGACCGAATATCTCCCCAGCCTGTGATCCAGCTGCTGGTGCCTGAAGGGAAGACGCTGTTCAGGGCCGCCAAACACACGGGTCTGATGTAGTCATTAAAGGTGACTGCAGAGGACAGGTGCAGCAGAGCGATGTCATTGTCACTGGTTTGACTGTCATAGGAGGGGTGAATGATGATCGTGGCAACATTTCTACTGATTTCATAGGTATTGACTCCTTGCTGAGTCCTCTTTCCCAAGAACACACGGAGACTGGATGCACTGACACTGAAAAGAATGAATCAATAGTGTAAAAACGATCATTCAGAGCCTGTTTGGATGAATAGTTTGTGTGCTGATGTGAACTTTACCCAGGTAAGCAGTGAGCTGCCGTCAGCACCCATTCATTGTTGATGAGGGAGCCTCCGCAAAAATGACCTCCATAGGTAGAGCTTTGCAGACTGACCTGCCACGGCCATGACCCTTCAAAGGCATCCACACCACCCACAATACGGGTGTTTAAAGGGGCTTGTCCACAAACTATGAGAGTGAGAGAGATTATTCGCAGGCACATTTCTGTGCTATTTGACTATATCTATATATTTATATATAGATCTTACCATTCAACTGAGAAAGTGAACCTGTAACGGAAGGAACAGAGTCATTCACATTAGTGAGGGAGAGAGAGAGAAAGAAAATATGTTACTTTAGCTGCATGTGACATCCTCCAACTAAATTCATTTAATTAAATTACCTCACAAGAAACAGTAACATTCAGAAATGTTTAGAGCTGACAAAGATTCTACCTTAAGTCTTTACCTTGAACAGATAAGAGCAGGGCCAAACTGACACACGTTAACCTCCACATCTTCACGAACCGTCTCTTCTCTTGCAGAATGGATGGAGATGGTGGATTTGGTTCTCTTTGCCTCTAACGATCCCTTTTTATATGCACTTCTTCAGTCTCTGCTCGTCACTCATCTAATCACTCTAATGTCGCACTAATCCATTACAACTATTATTTTTTGCTCCTTGCCCTTTTTTCACAATGCACACCTGTTAAACGTTTTCTATAGCTAAATTCACTAAACAAAGATATTGAATGCAAGTGTTGTTTTCAGAGATTAAGCATTTTGTTAATCTCTGTCTAAATTGAGCAAGGTGTGCATGTTAAATCTTATAGGGATAGTTCACCCCAAAAGTACATAATTTGCCCGTCCTCTTTTTTTCCCCCAAAACCTGTTTGAATTTCAACAGTGGATCTCACTCACCAATTACTGCATGGAAAAAAGACACACTAATATGATTTTCATTTAAAGATTTGAAGTAAAATTTAAAGAAATGGAAAAAAGTAGTTGAAAATAGATAGGTTGCTCCAGATGTCACACATAAGACAGAAATACTTCTGTTCTATGTAAATCTTTTTTTTTTTTAAATAAGAAAGTTCTATTCAGCCGTGCTTTGTGTACATCACAATGTAAAAATCACGATAGGCCTCAGATCTACAAAAGTAATAGAAACTACATAAATTCAGATGCATCATTTTTAAATGTGACTATGTGATCAAATATTTAGTTTCTCTTGATTTTATGTAATGCTTCAATAACAAAGTGATCCAAAAATACATTTACACAAGCATTTTGATTCCTTTTCAGATAATAAAATACAGAGAAACATGGAAGAGAATGTGAGTTGATTATTTAGTGAAGACATCCATCATCACCCAACAATTAAGTTAAGCTCAGTTTATCTGGATTTGTGACAGAAAAGGTGTTGGTGAAACACGCAAGTCCAAAAATGACAGTATTTGTTTGTGTCTAATTATGACCTCTAAATAACAGCATGTGGCAGTCAGAAATTTTACAAAGTCATTGTAAAAGTGTGTCAGAGGGCAGATGACTCAGTGAGTGAGGCAACTGGTGCTTTAGCAATCCAAGCAATCCATCTTAGAAAGTTTCATTTTCCTATAAATAACATGTGAACAATATTCATAATGATTTAATTTTTCAAAATAAATCACCAGGCTTGATCAATGACCAAAAAGTTTTTTGTGGATAATCTCGAAAGAAAGGAAGAAAAACAAAGAAGCTCAACACCATGACATCCCATGGATTTGTTTATGCTCTCTCTCTCTCTCTCTCTCTCTCTCTCCTCTCTCTTATATATATATATATATATATATATAATATATATAATATATTATATATAATATATTGATATATTCTTTAGCTTTATTATAATTGTTTGGTTATATTAGAGTGACTAATTTTTCTCAATTGGATCAAATGATTATATAACTTGAACACCCTCTCCAAATATGACAGACTGATAAAACTCTTAATCTCTGAAATAATATGTATTTACCATTTAAGATTTTAAGATGTTTAGAGTTTAGTTCTAGAATAGATGTTTAACACGTCTACATGGTGAAAACAGGGCGAGGAGCAAAAAAAAAAAAAAAAACGATTAAACAAGTGAGAAGCAGAGACTGAAGAAATAGGTATAAAAAGGCAAAGAGAACCAAATCCACCATCTCCATCCATTCTGCAAGAGAAGAGACGGTTCGTGAAGATGTGGAGGTTAACGTGTGTCAGTTTGGCCCTCCTCTTATCTTTTCAAGGTAAAGACTTGCACTTGATTTTTAAGGTAGAAACTTTATCAGCATCACACATTTCTGCCATAGTCCTGTTGCTTATGGGATAAATTAATTCAGTTAATTTATTTGGAGGAGGCCACATGCAGCTAGATCTCCATAAAATCGTTCTTCATTCTCTTCCACCAGAGGTTCACTTTCTCAGTTGAATGGTAAGAGCTCATCTCACTCTTCAGATGTTAATATGACAGAAATGCACATGTGAACAATCTCACTTTTCTCTCATAGTTTGTGGACAAGCCCCTTTAAACACCCGTATTGAGGGGTCATGGCCGTGGCAGGTCAGTCTGCACAGCTCTACCTATGGAGACCATTTTTGCGGAGGCTCCCTCATCAACAATGAATGGGTGCTGACGGCAGCTCACTGCTTACCTGGGAAAGGTTCACCTAAACAGTCACATGTACTTGTTTTGATTGGTAGAATATACAGTTTTCTTTTCTCAAAGTAATCTCTGACTGTATTCAGTGCATCCAATCTCTGTGTGTTCGTGAGAAAGAGGACTCAGCAAGGAGTCAATACCTATGAAATCAGTAGAAATGTTGTCAAACCAGTGACAATGACATCGCTCTGCTGCACCTGTCCTCTGCAGTCACCTTTAATGACTACATCAGACCCGTGTGTTTGGCGGCCCTGAACAGCGTCTTCCCTTCAGGCACCAGCAGCTGGATCACAGGCTGGGGAGATATTCGGTCTGGAGGTACAAACACACACAAACTCATTCGTTCACACATACATCTACTCAAAACAACACTAACAGATGACTGTGTGTTTGTGTGGTCAGTGAGTCTACCTGCTCCTGGGACTCTGCAGGAGACTGTGGTTCCAGTGGTGGCAAATGATCAATGTAATAATCTGCTGGGTTCTGGATCTGTTACCAACAACATGATGTGTGCCGGTTTATTAGAGGGAGGCAGAGACACTTGCCAGGTACAACAACCAACCAGATCACTATTAAGTGTGCACATCAAAGCGTGCTGCATGTCTGACACAGTCTGACATGTTTTTTTGATATATCTTGACAAACAAACATCTGTCTGTGCTTCATTTTTATATGATTCCCCCTTACTTTCAGGCCATGTTTGATGAGAAGTTTGTCCCATGAACAAAAACTCTCTGTCTTCCTGTAGGGTGACTCTGGTGGTCCAATGGTGAGCAAGCAATGTTTGGTGTGGGTTCAGTCTGGAATCACCAGCTGGGGTTATGGCTGTGCCGATCCCAACGCACCTGGTGTCTACACGCGTGTTTCACAGTATCAGAGTTGGATCACCAGCACCGTTGTCCAGAACCTCCCAGGATTCATTTTCTTCAGCCCAACAAGCACATGCCAACCTGCTCCTACATCACCTACTTCTCCTACCTCAACCGCTTCTACTGCATCACCTTCCTCTTCTCCCTCAAAAACTTCTACTGCTTCGACTGCATCAATAACTACATCAACCTCAACAACTACTACCACCTTAGCACCCAATCAGAGTAACTCTCTCACACACAATATAGTCCACCCAAAATGAAAATTCTGTCAGCATTTACTAAGTTTCATGTCACTCCAAACCTAAATGCATTTATTCATTCTGAAAGAGAGGATAAGAATGTTGGTAACCAACCAGTTCCAGTTCACATTGACTACAATTTTTCCTGATACAATGGAAGTCAAAGACATCTGAAACTGTTTGGTTACCAACATTTTTCAAAATATTTTCTTTTATGTTCCACAGAAGAGAGAAAGTCATAAAGGTTTGTAATTTAGTGAGTAACTGATTTTCTTTTTTTGGGTGGACTCTACATTTAAAGAGGTCATGACATGGATTTTTTTTTTATTATTTTAATATGTTTATGAAGTTTCATTTATAATATTAAAAAAGTTTTAGCAGAAAAAAAAACCCAACTATATCCAAAAAAAGAGAAATTATTTTCAACCCTCTGTCAGAAATGTTCTGTTTTTAAGGTGTGGCTCCTTTAAGGCTTGTCAGTAAACGGCCACTGTTATGACTGGTTAACGTCATCATTGCATAGGTATCAGTATCAACAGTATCAATGCCCACTCACTATTGCACGTGAGTGTTTTGAAAACATTATCCATATAAAACCGTACTTTACAAAGCATTATGAAATAATTGACTTTTCATTTTTGATGCAGCTGCTGTCAGATACAATGCAGCTTTATCTTTTAACCAAAAGTTTCTTTTCGAACTCTCCATTACTCTGTGCCTCTTTTACAAAACAAAATGCTCCAAATAAACATATAATCCTCCGACGGGATCTGGGACAGCATTAAAATAAGTCTGTACAGAGACACGAACGAGCTGTTTATACTGGACGTTTCTCTCCATTTGTGCGGTTGTTGACAGACTCAAGTGTGTGCTGGAGCCTGTCAGAAAGTCCATACTGTATCCAGTGTAGACAGCAATAGTGATTATAATGGGTTTTACTGTACTGTTACTCTCTTCCAAATGTCAGCCATTAAAAGATTGAATGCCAGTTGGCAGGGCATATGGTGCAATGATGTAAATCTATTTATAGATGTCTTGCTCTGAAGGCAGTCATACATCACAGATCCTATAATTGCCGTTTTTGCAGCTTGATAAAATAAATGTTTTGTTTACAATGAAGACGAAGTTTTAAGCTATGAAACTTGCAGAATGTTTTAATGGTACAAAGATTTCTCATGTCATGACCCCTTTAATACCATTTCTCTGTATAATGCTTGTTTAATTGTCTTTTTGGTGTAGTCTCAAACTCTTGTCAAGGGAGGTGTGGTGAGAGATTTGACATCCGTAACTGCTGAAACTGCAATCATTTCTGTAGCAGAAACTGTTGCTGGGATTATAGGAGGCGCTGCAGTACGTCCAAATACATCATTCAAATGCGATTCAAATTCTTAAAAGTCTTCAGCTCTGTTTTTGTGTCTCTGCAGGGGAATAGTGGATAACTCTTGGATTGCAGAATCTTCAAAACGTCTCACCTTCATTATTTCATGCATCAAGTATATAATACTCAAAATATTCCTTTAAACCAGAACATAATGAATCAGGTCCCCCACCCCCCTCCTTTAGACTAATGATTTATTGTGTGTATGTGTGTGTCAAAAATATACCTAAATAATTGAAGCAGTTATTTTATGGGACATACAAAGAATACAAATATACTATTTTATAAAATGATTATAAAATATCAACAATTTTTACATATTTTAATTTGATTCTTGTTTGCAACCTGTATTATATAAATGGCTGAATAAATACTTTTCACCATCTGGCTTTTGTAATGACATTTGCTGTTATAAATCACACCAAAAGGAGGTGAATGAAAGGTGTTTATATTGTCATGGTACAAACCACATGCTAGCACACAGTGTGTAAAAACAAAGTGATAAAATCATTGCTCAATCCTCATCTAAAAAGGTGATAGAACATTAAAAAATAATATTATCAGACTGTTTTATTTCTATTAACTTTGTTAAAAGTTGCACGTTGCAGTACCATCTGAGAGGCATGTCACTGAGTTCACACACACAGCAATACTAACCCATATTTTCTCCCCACAAAAGTTGTAGGGTTATCTAAGCCTATCAAAGATGAATCCAATGTGCACTGTAAAAAAACCCACACTGAAATGGATCTGGGGTAGAGATGTAGAGACATGCAAAGAGATTTTTAGCAGAACAGTCCTGCTCCTCAAGCTCTAACAGCAGAGCACTGCGCTAGCAAAGTCATGGGTTTGATTGAGGGTTAGTTGTTAGTTAAGTTAGTTTCTTGGGATAAAAGCATCTGTCAAAATGCATAAATGTAGAGCAGTCTTCTAGTTTGCATTTATCAGACACTTTTATCCAAAGCAACTTACAAGTGGAGCAATTAGGGGTTTCATGTCTTGCTCACGGACACTTTAGTCATGGGTATTGAGGGTAGAGAGAGCCGCTGTTCATTCACAATCCCCACCTTCAATTCCTGCCGGCATGGGAATCGAACCAACAACCTTCAGGTTACAAGCCCGACTCCCTCACCACTAGGCAACGACTACCCCTAGTATAGTCTCTAGTACCACAAGGGGCCCAGAAAACCTTGTGATGGCACTGAACATCATGATGTGTAAATGACCTACCTACCCTTCTCTTATATATTTCATGTTACCGAACACACACATAACCCTTAAAGTAAAATGTTCTTTTTTTAAGGAAAATAATGAGTTAAATAGGATAAATAAGCCTATTTAAATATATTTAAGATGCATTATATATCTAGGACTTCTGCTGTCTTGTTCAGTTATGATGTCCAGATATAATTATAACCACCTTTCGCGTCCTAAAAGTGCAACTTCTAAATGTTGTCATGTGGTTGTAAGTGAGGGTGTGTGATGCCTGCCTGCCCCCGTGACAAATCCCTGACGCTTTCATCCGGGACTCTTACACCAGAACACTCTCCAACATGGCGGCGTCAGGTAAGAATAATGCGCACTCGTGCTCTGCCTACATTTGTAGGCTTCTTTACGAAACAGCTGTAAACAAGTTTATGTAATACTCTTGGGTTCAACCGTAATGGTCATGGCATTCACTGTGTCCATTTTTCAAACGCGGCTCTGCTAATTCTATAGGTAAAATACGTTGAAAACATGGATTAGTTGTATTGGGGGAAGCCGTATGCTCAAATGAATTAGCCAGTGTGCTAGCGGCCAAATCATGTGCCTCGTCTGTGTCGTTGTCGTCATGAGTTTTAGGACGGGGCAGGGTTTTGCCAACGGGCTTTTGGGTCATTTAATGTACGTAGTAGTTTATAAGGTTAGTGCGCTGAAAGTTAAAATATTATGGTCAATGATAGTGCATAAAGTTCTGGATGGTGCTAATAACCCGTGCTTGGTGCGCATGCGCAGTACGTTCCAGAGGAGGGACCGGAGGGGTCACCACGTGCACAGAGCCGTGGACGTTCTCCGCACGTTTTAGAGGACCGATTGTAGTTTTGGTGATTTCATTTCCGCGATTCCTTTGTGTGTGTGTGTTCACTATCACGGATTCATTCAGTGCAGTCACGTCGTTACTCTTGTATTTGACGAGTGACTTATTTTATCTCTAGTCGTTGAATCGCTCACGCATTCATTCCATTAATTAAAATAATAGAGGAATTCACGACTAAAACAGTAGTAGCATCTGACACCGATGGTGTTATAAATTGTGCTGTTTTTCTGGCTGGTCCAATTAACACAGACATGTTATAGAGAAATAAACAGACGATGCTTATGTGGACGAGCATAGTCTCATTTTACTGTAAGGCGGGACTAACGCTATCATATTGCAGCATGTTAGACGTTCCCATAAATTTTTATATGAATCATCATCATCAGCTCCCCTACAACATCCTTAGTGAGGCTCTGAGTGTCTTTTCTCACCTTGCGTAGTGTCAACATGCCTTGCACAAGTGTGATATTGCTCAACATTTAATAAGTGGAGTGTAGCCTATTAGCGTCTGTTCTAGGTTTCGTGCAATTTAATGAAGAGTGTGAGATGTTGTTGTAGGGGAGATTCTCTATTAGTGTAGTGACATTTCACTTTTAAGGCATGCAGACAAAGTGAAAAACAAAATGAATTTTCAGTAAGCCTATCCATTTTTTTGCATAGTCATACTTTTATCTCGGTCACCATGTTGCCAAGCTGTGATGGGAACATCAAAATATTTTTCTTATTCCGAATGTTAAACTTGGCATGAAATGAGAATTCTATGCATTCAGATCGGCTTCCATCCAATCAGCAACCTTTGAATAGAGCCAAGTCCATGCCCTACTCCCCCCCCCCCCCCCCCCCCCTTTTCAATCATTTTTCACTCAATATGGAAGAAAATATCTGTCGCTACTTTAATTTCAGTGTGACTTTAACATGCATAAATGTATCAAATAATGAAATGGCTCAGTTTTGACATTCTCATAGCATCTCTTATTCTTTCTTTAGCTAAGAAGAATAAGAAGAAGGGGAAGACCCTGACCCTTACTGATTTCCTTGCGAATGATAGTAGTGGCAGTGCACCCCCCAGCTACCCCAGTGCAAAGACCACCAGCTGGGCAGATGAGACTGATGACTTGGATGGAGATGGTGAGTAAAGCCTTAAATGCACTACATGACTTTTAAAACCTGAACAGAATCATTGCTTGGGGAGACATGACAAATGAAAGCAATGTTTAAAATTGGCTTAAAATATCAAGCATGTTTGACATCCTCAGACTGAATGGAATCATTGTCTGAAGTAGGGTTACACAATTTGGGGCAAAATATAATTGAAATTTTTATTATAATTGTGATTGCTATTTAAAATTAGATGGGCATTCCAAGTTTGCTGTGCTTGTTTGTAGGGTTGCACAATTTGGCCAAAATTTTATTGTTGTGATTATATAATAATAAAAAAGTGTAAATATAGCTGCACGCCGCAATTAAGGGGCCAAGCACAATATGCATAAGTACAAGGCACAATGTGCACAAGGCTGTCATAATATGTCATGCCACCATGCCTGGGAGCATCAGACCAACTGCAACAATGAGCAATTAAAGACATATCAAGATTATTTCAGACAAAATGACTGAAAAATCATAAATATAGTCAGTAGCAATATGATGTATTGTTTATCACTTTCAAACAATGGCCAGGGTAAGGTGGCAATGGCATACGCAAAGTTTGGTGAATATGCCAAAGTATTGCTGAGATACAGCCTCACAGCCGTTTTGGCATCATGCCATCAACTTTGTTTCGCCTATTATTGTCATGAAATCCTTAACTTTTTGACGGCATGGCCTGATAATGATACGATTAGATTTTTGTGAAAATCGGAACAATGGTCTAGTTCAAAAAAGGTAGGTTTTTTTTTTTTTTTTGTTATGAAGAAAGTCAAAATGGCAGACAGAAATTTCATCCAACTATGGCAAAATTTGTGTCTATGTTCTCAGCATGACCCAGGAATCTAATAAGACCAGTTCCATTAAATGGCAAAATTAATGACTATTAGCACTTTTTGAAATTTCATTATAATTTTTGAAGTGCCACTGCCACAAATCTTTTGAGTACCTTCCGGGTATGGTGCCAAGGGCAAGGATCATTTGATTCGCCGTGCTGCACCAAATCTAAAGCCATTTTTGGTCTTACTTTTCAGTAGTTATGAGCAAAAAATTCAATTATTCATATCTTTTGACCACAGGGTGACACTGCGCCGAAACTGTGCATGTACCCTCAGATCATGTTTGTCATAACACTCGCCAAGTTTGGTGTGTGTGAATATGCAAAAGCATTGCAGAGATATAGCCTCATCCATTTTGGCATACTCTTTGTTGAATTCATTCGCTTGTTGTTCAAGAAGGTTTTGACAAATTATCTTGAATTCCGTAACTTTTTGTCGGCATTGTCTGAAGATGATCTGGTTTAAATTTCCTGAAAATTGGAGCAACAGAGTTTGAAAAAGTAGGTTTTTCAGGAAATTCAAAATGGCAGAAAATTTCTATGTTGGAAATGACATCATAGGGTGCAGTTGAGACGTCTTCAGCCGAGGGATAGAGGGAAAAATGAATTTGAGTTTGTGTGAACCAAGCCCCTCTGAGACGCTACATATGCCAGCGTATAATAAGCTGTGATTGTGAGACGTGCAGCGTATATATTTAATCAAATCTCGGCCTTTGTGATTTGATAAACAGTAAGCCATGTGGCTGTTTTGGTTTCATTTCGATTATTCATGCCATCCTAGGATATTGAAGCTAAAAAACTGGAATCTGTGCCCATGATTTTCTTTTGTTGTAATCTGTGAAATGTCAGCTCCTACTGACCAAAATTTGCAGACTAGCTCTGACTTTCAGCCGCTAGTGTCAACTCCTCCAGACTGTAAATCGGGGGGAAACAATCTAGACAACAGTCATGTAGTGTATTCCAGCCTTAAGAAGGCAAAATGCTAGGGTAGGTAAAAAGCTATGCTTCATTGGATATGTGCCATTAACATTTAATTTGCGTGATGCAATCACAAATACAGGTGTAAATAGGATCCAATGCATTTTGGTACCCAGTCAATTAAAATCATATTCTGTGGTGATCAAATCCCTTTCTTCTTCTCATTAGTCTCAACTTCCTGGCACACTGTGGAGGATTCATATCGAGCTCCTCCCATCGATCGCTCCATCCTGCCTACTGCGCCTCGTGCAGCACGGGAGCCAAACATTGACCGCTCTCGGCTGCCACGCGGCCCGCCCTACACGGCCTTTCTTGGTAACCTTCCCTATGATGTCAGCGAGGAATCCATCAAAGACTTCTTCAGGGGACTTGCGGTCAGTGGAAACATCTCATGCATGTTTAAAAACGGGATGTCTAGATAATACGCTTAAATTTTGAGCCTTGCTTGCAGGAAATATCACTCTCTTAGCTGCTTGACACATGCAGGTGGTGTGTAACTCTTTTTTTTTTTGTGTATTTTATCAGATCAGTGCAGTGCGTTTGCCACGGGAGCCTAATAACCCAGAAAGGCTTAAAGGTTTTGGTTATGCTGAGTTTGATGATGTCGACTCAATCTTGCGTGCTCTCAGTCTAAATGAGGAGGTAGGTCATCAGTAAAATATTGACCTTTGTGCATTGCTGTTGTTTTCTATTTTGAATTAATGTTGCATTAACTTTGTGTAGAATCTTGGAACAGGCGTATCCGTGTGGATATTGCAGATCAGTCCAATGACAAAGGTGAACTGATGATACACCACCTCCTTCACATTGTCTTTAGCTCTGTGAAAGTGTTTTTCTTAATTAAATTTAACGTCGTATTTCCTCCAGAGAGGGATGGTGGATCAATGTCAGGCCGAGACCGGGATAGAGATCGTGGTCGTGGAATGGATGGTGGCCCTGATAAGACTGATTCTGATTGGAGGGCACGGCCGAGTGCGGAGCAAGATGATGGACCACGCAAAGACGACGGATTTGGAGACAGTCAGTTAAACAGATGCTAATTGTCTATTGTGCTTAAACAGAATATGTTGCGTATTTTACATTTCAGAATGTCAACTATCAACTGAAGTGTAGCTGATATAGCTTAATGCGACTATCAAATTGCAAATATCTAATTAAGTATAATGCAATTTAATTACGTACATGTATGTGAATACATGTGAAATATGTACTGTGTATGTAAAACAAAATTCTGTTGTCAACAAAAATTGAGCTTTAAGGGCTCCCTGCGGTTTCCCACCAAGATAAAAGCTCAATGGTTTAAAGTTAGGAAAATATTATTATTGTATTTGTACTTAAATTTATTTTGCTTATTTATTTTTCTTAGTTAAATATAGATATATGGTTAAATATAGATCAGTTTAAATCTGGTGTGACTATGTTAACATACAGTTGTTTGTACTACTTTTTTAAATGCCTTGTGGTGTGTTTTTGCAGGGTCTCGTGATCGCTTTGAGTCAGACCGTTTTAGAGATGCTCCAAGGCGTGATGATCGCTTTGACAGCGGTCGAGATCGCTTCAGTGGTAGAGATCGATATGACGATAGAGATCGCAGAGATCGCTACGATGACAGAGGTAGCAGAGACTACGATCGTGGAGGTTAGTGGTGTTTCTTTCAGTGGACTTTCTTAAATGATAATCAAAAATGGTGTGCAAGTTATTAAAGGAATAGTTCACCAAAAAAATTAGAATTTTGTTGCCATTTACTCACCTTCAAGTTATTATAAATCTGTATGAATTTTTCTTCTGCTGAACACAAAAGAAGATATTTTGAAAAATGTCACTAACCAAACAGTTGATGGGGTCCTGTTGATTTCCATTGTATTTTTTTCTATACTATGGAAGTCAGTGGGGTCCATCAACTGTTTGGTTACCCATATTCATCAAAATATCTTCCTTTGTGTTCAACAGAAGATGAATGACATTCATACAGGTTTGGAACAACTTGAGGGTGACTTAATGACACAATTAAATTTTTTGGCTGAACTGTTCCTTTAATTTCCTGAGTTCTTGAATGTTTGGAGTGTACATTTATTGCAGTTTAGTTTGTAAGTAATGCTATTGTCTTAGGTTTCGACTCTCGTGGTGGAGGGCGACGAGGATTCAGCAGTGGCTTCAGACGAGACTATGAAGGAGATCGCTATGGAGATCGAGAAGAGCGTGTAGAAAGGAGGGATGATGGACGTGAAGAGAGGGGTACATGATGAGTCCATGCTAATGGAGAAATTACACATGCCAGCTTTAAAGATACAAATTTTATATCAGAAACATTATCTCCCTATTCTAATCGTAAGAGATTTTCCATTCCAGGCCCTACACAGAGGCCCAAGTTAAACCTGAAGCCACGGAGCATCCCGAAAGAGGAGGAACAGAGTGGAAGCTTGTCTCCCCAGAGCAGCACGACGAATTCCAGCAGGACTTCCTCTATATTTGGGGCAGCCAAACCTGTGGACACGGCCGCCAAGGAGAGAGAGGTGGAGGAGAGGCTGAAGAAAGAGCAAGAACGGCTCCAGAAACAGATGGAGGAGGACAAGAACAGGGGCTCAGAGAGACGGCCACGAGACCGGTGAGAAGGGGGAAATAGATGGGTTCATACGAAACTTGGGTGCTCACCAGCAAACCACACTTGTCTATTTGGAAAGGTGGTTAGCGGTGTGAAACTCTTCAGGGAACATCTTTTTAAATAGTGATGAGTAATTAGAGAATTTTAGGTGTTGAATTTGTCTTTTTCTTCAGAGACCCAAGTTGGAGAAGCGAAGAGCCATACAAAGAGAGGCAACGCACAGGAAGTGGATCCTCACAACCAAAAGGTAATGCATCAGTGTTCTTAGCAGAGACCTTATCAAAGCATGTAGATTAGGGATGCGCTAATATTACAATTCTGATTAATGTTTTCGTTTTATAACTGATAACTAATAAAGTACAAAAGCACATTACAACATTACTGAACCTTTTTAAAATAAAAATGAAAACTGAAAGCACAAATAAAAGCTAATTCAAAATATTAATAAATGCTATAATAGTATACAAATAATACTAAAATAACACTGGTTTAAAGATTTCAATAATGAGGGCAGGAAAACAAAAAATCCAGTAGTGTAATAAAAAGATATTTCTGTGTCTGTGATGTTCAGGATCTAGGAGTCAAGATGGTGAACATTCAGAGAATGAAGTCTTCAGTGGCCAGGAGGATGAGCCGATCTCTCCTGCATGTCAGTCACCATCTTCCAATCAGGGAGGGCTCCCACTGAAAGTCATGCCTGCCCCGCCCCCTAAAGAAAACGCTTGGGCCAAACGCAGCACAGTGGGAGGTGCTAATGAGAAGGAAGGACCACCCTCAGCTGCCCCCAGCAACAGAAGTGCTCCCAAACCCAACAGGTGTGATTTTTCTTACAAGTTAAGGAAATGTAAAATCTATAATGATGAAGCATAAGTAACACTTGTGCTTTTTGTCTGTCATTTTTTTTCTCTAGGTCAGCAGAGGAGACCGTATTGGACAAGGGTAAAAGTCTCCACGATAACAATTCAACCGATGGGCAAGAACCTTTTGAATATATACAGTTTTCTCACTTGTCTGTTCTGTTTGCTAGATGAAAACCGGGTTGATGGGGTTCGAAGGGATAAAGTTATACCTCAGGGAAGAGGAGGAGGAATTGGGAGAGGAGGAGGGGGGCGGGGACGAGGGGTTGACTGCCCAAACAAAGACAAACGGAGAGAACCCGCAGACAGGTATGGCAGTCTTCATTAAAGGACTAGTTCATCCAAAAATGAAAATTATCCCATTTTCCCCTGCGAAGAGCCAGGATGTTATTTAATATAACTGATTGTATTCGGCTAAAAGAATTAAGTCATATACACCTAGGATGGCTTGAGGGTGAGTAAATCATGGGATAATTTTCATTTTTGGGTTATCTATTCCTTTAATGTGAGTTTGTCACGCACTGTATAAATTCAGTTGACTGCATAGTAGGGATCTGCGATAAATCAATCAATCAATCAATCAAACTTTATTACAGACTCAAGGTCCAGATTTAAAAAACAGAACAATAGACAACATATACAACCCATAGCATCTATCACAAACATAAAGGAGTTACAGAATACAACAATACCAGTGTCTCCACAACTTTGACTGATACCGTGTAGTACTAACCCCGAAATCGAAATTTAGTTTCAATTTTGGCTTTTAATGATTATGAAAATACGAAAATCGAGATGAAACGATTATTTTGCCCCATTCTGTCCCTTTCCAGCAGTGCTCTTTGCTCCTTAAAAGCCCAAACGTAATGTGCTAATCATTAAAATCATGTAACGTGATTTTCGCAAAATGGGATGTGCTTGATATTAAAATGAGTTTTTAAAAGCGTGAAAGAGAACTCAGCCCTGTTCCTCAAGCAGTATTCTGTGCATGTACTCCAAGGCGGAGCAGAACATGGACAAGCCAAGTGAACTTTGAGCTTTTGGTGCACGCCTAAACGGTCAGATACACGCAAAAATGTCAATATGTTGGGCTTGTCGAGTATTCGAATTTGAGACCGTAAGAAAAAAAGGTTATTTGCTGAAAAATTGATGATATGTAATGACAATTGTGCAATATGTTGATTTGTGTAAAATCTTGATGCTTCTTTCTATTTGTTCATCATAAGCAGTAGCCACTGAACTAAATCTTACTCATTAGTTGACCCTCAAGTTGTTCCAAAATCATTGGATCTTAGTTAATCTTCGAAATACAAATTGAGATTTTTTTTTATGAAACCTGAGAGCTTTCTGTCCCTCTATTGAAAGTCCAGGTAACCAAAACTTAAAAGGTCATGATGCTTAATTTAAGTTTAATTAGCATTTTAATTTATCTAATTTTCATTTAGGCTTTCTGTTAGGGGGAAATATAATAATAATCAATATATTAATCATGCCTTTTGAACCCCCTTTTTCATGCCTTTTTTTTTTGTTTTTGATGTCAACAGCCCCAGTCCTTATTCTCTTTCATTGTATAGAAAAGAGCAGCTCAGTCCCATTTGTGTTGCATTAAGGGGGGGGGGGGCAGATTTGTAAAAACTTAAGATGACTAAATTTTAGCTTTTGAGTGAACTATTGTTAAACTCTTTCACGTATATTTAATTGACAGGAAGGAGGTCAGACGGGACAAAGATCCCAGAATAGCCTCAGAACCAAAGAAATATGAAGAGAGTGCTCCTCCTGTAAGTACCTCACCTGGTCCTGACCCCCTCAATCAGTTTTTTCTTGAAGCCTTTTCAATGTAGGCTACATTGCAAGAACAATTAGACCCCAAAGATGAATGACTGTTGAAACTACAAATCAGTGGTGGTGTTCAGTCTAATGTTGTTTAGAACTTTGGGAATAACTTGTTCATCACAGACGTTGAGGTCATAAAGTTTCTTTTTGTCCCTACAGCAATTTAGCTCAGCGAGTAAGTATGCTGCCCTACTAATGGATGGAGACCAGGGAGAAGATGAAGGTGGAGAGGAATGAGCAATTAGGAAGGATCAACTAACTACAGAAACGCAGAATGGAAGAAAAAGGGCAACTGAAAGATCAAATGAGGGGTTCGATTAAAATTCCCTCCCGATGGAAGAGTGGCGTAGGTTAAGGGGATGATGTCTAAAGTACCCACAATGCTGTTCTGTGTCACGTTTATGGAAATGTATACAAGTATTCCCAAAACTGGTCCATTTTAATTAAAAAATAAAATAAAAGCAAATCAGTGCAGTAAGTAGATCAATGCATTCATGTAGACATTTAAAAATCATTGTTAACTTGAAAGTCATTGTTATAAATAAATAAAAAGTATGTAAAATACTATAACTTGCCTCTGAATTCCTTTTTTGATTTAATTCAGTCTGTGTTTGCAATATGATTTTTCATAAATCTGATTTAATTGTTCACTCGATGCTCTGTATGGTGTGTTTTTGTTGAAAAGGGCTTATGCTTCTAATCTCCCACTGAAGAGTTCATGGTTTGCAGAGACCGCAGAAACACCCTCAGAACTGGGGCGTAGGCAGCAGGCGAGGCTTTCCACTCAAATCCAATTAATGCCTCGGACTGAAACTCGGTTTCTGCTATCTTATTTTGTTCATCAGTTCATCTCAAACCCTGCATAGCATTATTTTCTCAAAAGGCAAGGTTAGTGAACTCCCTCAAAGTGCTCTCAAACCAATGTAATGGTCCAACACTGAGGCTGTGCAGATCCTCCCAATCTCTTGGTGATTGAGTATTGAAATAAGCGGTCCAAGACCCTTAATGTTTTTCCTTTCCAAGGACTATATTTTTTTTTTAACTGGTCATAAAAGTCTGAGTGCATGACAATCCAGTTGGGCTGCATATGTGCCACCAGAAAACTAGTTTGGTTACATTTAGAGCCACTTACTCTTGAAGGGATAGTTCACCCAAAAATGAAAATTTGTCTCCATTTACTCCCCCTCAAGTTCCAAACCTCTATAAATTTCTTTCTTCTCCTGTGCACAAAGGAAGACATTAGTAGAAGAAAAATACTATGTTAGTCAATAAGGGGTGAGATCTGCTTGGTTACAAATATTCTTCCAAATATTTTCCTTTGTGTACAGCAGAACAAAGAAATCTATAGCGGTTTGAAACATCTTGAGGGGGAGTAAATGACAGAATTTTCATTTTTGGTGAACTATCCCTTTAAGACTCAAGAGATTTTGAGCCATGTGTTTCTACAGGTGCCTTTCACATACCTGCTTTATTGGGTGGGTTTTATGGCCCATTCTAGGGTGGGATCTTTGTTGCAATGCTTGTTGCATTCTTTGTGTTGTCATATTGTGCTGTTCGTCCATGTTTTCCCAGCTGCCCTAACTGAACCTCTCTTGCCTGAAACCTGATTTAAGGGCTGTTTTAGCTTCACACAGCTACTGCAGTTTCTTTTTTTATTGGCAGAGAAAAACAGTTGTCTGGTCTGGCATTTTTTTCATAATATCCTTCATACTCGCATGGACTCTGTTGCGATCCCTGAGTTCATTGCCAATGTGTCCACACATGGAAATACCTCAACTCTCTGGTCCTGGTATGAATTAGATTTGATGAGTGCATGTGTTTGTCATCGTGATGGCTTTTATAAGTGTTGTCTGCCCTTTCTTTCTTTTTTTTAGCAAAACATATTTACTTAGTTTCAAGCTTTTTTGAACTGTAATTTAGCCTATTGTTTCCAGTACATTTATGCAAATCTATCAGTTAATCACGACTCATTCACAACTAATGGTAGCACTTACAATAAGGTACATTTAGTTAACATGTGCATTTATTCATCTTCGTCCATTTAATTTCAGCATTTACTAATACATTGTTAAAATATTGCTAGCATTAGTTAATGCACTGTGAACTAACATGAAGAAACCATGAACAACTGTTTTCAATAATTAACCTTAACGAAGGTTTTTGTGGGCCGACTAAGTTTTCTCAGTGTGTTCGGCTGAAGTTGCTACTCGTCGGCTTTTTTCAGCCGATTCGACATGTTGAATCGACGTCGGGCCGTCAGTGAGAGAGAGATCTCTGATTGGCTGTTCAGTATGGCAAACGAGTCAGTGCAAGAGAATGTAAGAAAAAGTTATGAAAACAAGCAAATACAGACAAAAGCTTGTTCTAATTTGTCCTGAGCATTCGAATGCACGAATATTTTCATAATAACATGAGCGGCGTGGATTAAAGTACAGTTACATGATCAGGTTGATTGATTTTCAAAACGGTGAGCAAGCGCTGCTTTGTTTATGGTTTGTATACATGCAGTCTTAGTTTAGCTTTACCTTTTTGAATGATAAATATAGACAAATATATCTGCTTACAGACAGTTATCTCCTTTAACGCGTATGCTAGTTGACAGTCGGCTGAAGTACTTTCGGTGTGTTCAAGCACATATTTTTAACAGGTTCTGCGACCATCGTATTCTGTGACCGTAGAGGGCGTGGTTATGATTGTGCTGCGTGATATACGCAAATCGCGTAATTTCTGACGATAAGCCAAAGAAGGTGAAATCTGTTCGAAACTTGTTTAGAAATGCAGGTTATTCACTTCGTAAATGCTCATTTGCTTGTCCAGATTAAATGCAATGTGGTTGTTTGCAGAGTAATAGTAGTAGTTGCAGAGAAATGTGTGTTTCCATCATATTGTTGTTCATTAGACATTCGCGTTTTTTCTGTTTGTTTTGCAATTCAGAATAATATTTATCGAATAATATATTGTGTATATACTCTATATATTATTATTATTTTTTATATTATATATAAATACAGAAAAAACGTTCTCGTGCGAATGTCTTTGAATGTCTTTTATCGTCAGAATTTACGCGATTTGCGTATATGACGCAGCACAATGATAACCACGCCCTCTACGGTCACAGAATACGATGGTCACAAAATCTGGTGTAACACCTATTATTATTACAGTTGTGATGTGGACTTAACTATTTTTTATAGATTGAGAACGGTTTTTAAAACTGTACAGTTATAGCTATAGTTATTGGTGTAAACAGGCCTAAATTTACTGTTAGTTATAAAAACCGTGCAATTATGGTAATTATTCAGATAATAATTTATTAGGACTCATTCCCACCTAAAATTACGATTGCTATTTCAGCGCCCACGTGACGTGCGATAACTTGCGCTTTAAATGAGCGAGCTCTTTGGCTTCTGATTGGCTGTCAATGTCAATCTTTTAAAAAATATTCCTCTGTGTTGTTGATCGATATTTAATATTTTGATATTAACTACACAATTTCCAAGCTAGAGCACCGAGACATTAAAAACTCGGGTGTAAGCTACAAAAAGCAGAATGCCCGTATGTGAGACTGCAATCCTATGTGTTTTCAGCCTTTAATGACAGGTGCTGCGTTTTGTGTGTTTAGTGTTGTTTTCTGCTGTGTCAGGTGCATGTATGTGTGTTGTTTCTGTTGTCTGTCGAATGGCAGTTGGTGCTAACTGGTGGTCCCTGGACACAGAACCTAATGAAACGACCTTTAAAAGTAACCACATAACAGCATTGGTAGTTCACAAATAAGCTTTTGGTAAATTCTCAAGGTTTTTTTTTTTTTAGTTTTCAATCATTACTTTTATTTCATTTCACTTAAATAGTGTTGTGATGAGTGCAAACGTAAAAACACATATTGCATAATTAAAAAAAAAATTGTCATAAAAAGAGGTCAAAAGGAATTGTTATTAACTGTTTTAATTATATAATATATGTTATAGATTACTTACAAATTGTAGTCGATAACTGATTCCAAATTACATGGCAAAAATTATAGTTAGTAACGTCCATCATCCATTATTATTACACATTTAAGGTAAAATTATGACTACTTTTTGGTTACTTTTAAATAACTTTTGACCTAACTCGTTTATCACATTGAATTTCATATAAAAAATACAAAGAGAAACAAATGTATTTCATTCTTGATCAACAACATAAAGTGCATTGAACATTATGTCAGGGTTTTCCAAACTGGGGTTCGTGAAGGAATCCAGGGGGTTTGTGAGTTTAACAAAAAAAAAAAAGCTAACGAATAATTAATTAAATCATAAACATTAACATTAATTAAAACAAAAGAATTTAAAATAATAAAAAACTCTGATAAATGTTGTTGGAAAGAAAAAAGCATTCCAAAGACATATCAATGCATGGTTAAATGACTTACTAAGTGATTCATTCAAACGATAATTGAGTTAATCAAGAATCAAATCGGAATGTTAAGAAAACACTCATTAAAAGAGAAATTATTTCTGTATATCCAGTGGTCAAATGCTTTGTGACCTCTCAATTTTTTGTGCAATTATAGCCACCTGACTAGTGGCTGGTCTGTGTGTTCAATAACACAAAATTAGAAGACTTTGTTATCTAAAAAAATGTAACTGTCTTTTAGTCTTTATTATGAGTGTTTTAAAACATAAATCTAATTACAAGTACTAATTTTTGGAATCTGATTACATAATCTAGATTGCATGTTATCAATTACTTCCAAGCACTGAATGTGTGTATGGTAATTATGCCATAACTGCACTGTAATGACACTATGAATATTATTAACATAAAAATGGTTCATGCAAAGAATTCAAAATTGTAATAATTTATTCTTTTTTTTTTTTGACGCACAAACTTCAATATTCAATTTCATTCTATATTTTGAGAAAAATAAAAGTAGCTACTCAATGGTCAATGATATGTTTTATTCCAGTAAGTGTACACTGAAAAGTCAGCAATGATATTTTTGATACCTTATGCTGGTTCAGAAGATGCCAGATCTGTCATGTAATCTTCATTAATTGCAAACTACAACCCAAAAGTCAAATGATGATTATTCCACTCAAAAAAAGAAAAGAAAAAAAAAGAAGTTTTTACACAGTCTTACAACTTCTTATTTATTCAATTGGAGTTACAACTCCCCCTGTTTTATAGAAACATTATTATGAATGGAATTTTATTCATGGAACAATTTTGTGGTTTCATGTGCTCCACAGTAACTTATTCAGTATTACACCCACACATGCAGATGCGAGGCGAGTACTGCTAGGATGCAGCGGATGTGAAGAAACAAGAACAGATGCTTTGTTGTCTCATTCTGCCAATGAAAGACAGAGATGAGGACGAACAGAAGACCTAATGCTTTCTGTGTGTGCAGATTTAGTGACTGGGTGGTGGAGAGATTTTGGAATACAAGCCTTAGGGGTTGTGTGTGTGTGTGTGTGTGTGTGTGTGTGTGATGGTTCCCAGTGGGTGAGCAGAGCTCAAGTGCCAGAGAAGAGGAAGGGTCTGACGTAAGCCTGCCAAAAACAGCTGCGATAGAGACGGAGGAGGGCGTTACATAGTGTGTGCATGTGAGGGGGCAAGAGACAGTCGGAGGGAGGACACCCCGAGAGACACTTAGAGGGAGACGTTGGAAGTGGGAGAGAATGTGTGGACAAGAAGGTGTGAGAGATATGATTCTGTGTTGGAACTGGACGTTAAGACATTGAGGAACGAGGAGACGTCCTTGAGGAGACGGGAAACGTAAAACAAGGAGGAACCCAAAGTGAAGACTACGGAAAACAAGGGCTACGAAAGTGTAAGAGGAGAAGGAAAGGATATCTAAGGAGGAATAAAGCAAGAGAAGTAGCATGGGTTGTGTCTTCAGCAAGCAGCAGTGGGGTAAACAGAGGAATTCCCAGCCCTCGGACCTCCCGAAAACACAAGACCTCACAGAGGATGCAGAGATTCTCAGCTTAACAGAGGTATGTGTGTGTGTGTGTGTGTGTGTGTGTGTGTGTGTGTGTGTGTGTGCGCGGGCGCACATGGGGTCATATATAGGTAAGAAGAATGCTTATATTTTATGTCTTCTGTAAATCATTCCACTTTTGCAATCTTTAGAATCAGGGGTTTTCAAACAGAGGTCTGTTGACATATGCGGATCCATAAAGAACATATGTAAAATGTATAGAACTAGTATTTACTATATGTTACTTTATAACTGATATTTTTAGTTAATGTACTTTATACAAGTGATCAAATTAACACTTCACAATGAGGTTCAATTCGTTAAAATAATTTAATGCATTAGCATCATTTACAAAACAATTGTAAAAACATGTTTTTACAGCTTTTATTAATCTAGTTTAATGTTAATATTATACTGTTGTTTAACTTTAATTCATCTTCATTCATGATACATTAATATTCATTTTATAGACTGTGAAATGTTAAAATGTATGTAGATTAAAAAATCATCTAAAATTATTGTTCTCTAACGGAAATAAATGTTGTGATGTTATTTCCATCAAGAGGTGCATCAATTTTTTGTTAAGATCTTGTATTGACAGTGCAAGAGGTGAGCACTCTGTAAAGTCTCGTCCAGCACTTCCCAAAGACTGAGGTTAAGGTCAGGACTCAGAGGTGCCAATTCATGTGTGAAAATGATTCTTCATGCTCTCTGAGCCATTCTTTCACCATTTTAACCCTGATGAATTTTGGCATTGCCATCCTATAGAATAAGGCCATGATACAATAACCGGTCTTAAACATAAAACATAACATAATAATCTCTGTGATAAAGATCCACTCATAGATTCTTCAACATTTGCCTATTAACGTTTTTTTATTGATTATATGTTGTAGCTTATTTATATTGGCTATAATTTTAATTATATTATATTAACTGTTGTATTAACACTCAACACCCCCCCCCCCCCCCAACAAGATTTAAAGTTAAAGTTTATGTTAACACTATTTAGACTGCTGTCACTGCTTATTTGCAGTTTAATGTACAGTGCAATTGAAAGTGAATGAAGAAGTAATGTAAAATGTTTTGCTGTAAGGATGAATATTAGCTGCAGGGATATTCCTGTCAATGAACATTTACCCCCACATACAAACGCTCACTCACTGTCACACTTTCATGTCCGTCATTAGGCGACAGACTGACTCTTTGGGGTCAGACAGCTTTAGTATGTTATGTGCCCTTAGAAAACTATGCTATAGGATGGAAAAATGAACCTCCTTAGAGATGAAATGCATGTAAATAGAATATTTCCACTTCACAATTCATTGTAAGCAGTGACAAACCGTACATGTCATATGTGTGCTGTGCTGTTGGCATAAAACTACTGACAAATAGTCAGATTTCATACCCAAGCAAGCATACACACAAACACGTTTCCTAGGGGTCCTGTGGTCAGAAAGACTGGTTAAAAATAGACGGTGGAATTCTGGGACGGTGGAAGCATACCTCGGCCTTCCCACCTGCTCCCGTCTACTCCTGTACGGAATGTGAGTGTGTATGTGCGCGTTGCAGTGAGTGTAAGAGAATTCCAATTAGAAGAGCCAAAAAATTCAGAATGTCAGCAGCAACAGTAGCAGAGTGGGATTGTGTGTGTGTGTGTGTGTGTGTGTCATATAGCCTGTACATTTGACTTTAAAAGAATTCTAGAAGCCTAATCTAAGCAGTAAGTTCATTCTGCTCTCTTCAAAGAAATGAGAAGGCACGAGGAGAAAGCTGTGTTGTTGGATAGGCTGTGTGGAGGGAAATGCTTTATCCATGAGCCAAACTTTGGCTGCAGAGAGAAAGAGGGGTGGAGAGCTGAAAAACTGCTTGTAAAGAACCATTTTTAAAAAGGAAGAACAAAAAAAACAAAAACAAAAACAAAACCAGAGTTTCCCTTTTATCTGGGTTTTACATATCTGGATGTCGTAGGCTCTTGGCATGTAAACATATAAACTACTGCAAAAGTTCCCTTCGTAGAGGCTACGTGAACTGCTGTACATGGGATTTTTAAAACATCCTCTGTGATTGTAGACAGTTATATTGCCTCTGAAATATTTAGGCAGAGCGGTTAAGGTGTAATAAAACTCATATGAATTAAGTGCTTCTTAAGATAATAGCCATTTTTACTTCCCATTTACAGCCTGTAGATGGCAGCATTGTCTAGCGGATAAATCTAACCATGTTTCACAAAGGCACTGCATTTCAAAGGTTGGGATCAGTAAGATTTTAAAAAGATTTAAAGAAATACTATTTTCTTTTTTACTTTTTATTCAGCAAGGACACATTAAATTGATCAAAAGTGACAGTAAAGAAAGGAATTAAATAACATTACATTGTTATAAAAAATATATTTCAATTAAATGTTCTTTTGAACTTTCTCATCAAAGAATCCTAAAATGTATCTTGGTTACCACCAAAATATATTAAGCAGCACAACTGTGTTTACTTGAGCAGCAAATCAGCATATTAGAGTGATTTCTGAAGCATCATGTGACACTGAAGACTGGAGTAATGGTGCTTCCCCATCATAGGAATAATTAAATTATAAATTTTAAAATATCTTAACATAGAAAACAATTTTTTTTAAAAATTGGCTCAATTATGGTTCACAACATCACTGTTTTTACTGTATTTTTGATCAAATAAATACAGTTATGTTGAGTATAAGAGACCTTTAAATAATCATTAAAACAATATAATATCTTATACTGACTTTTGAAATGTAGTGTATATACAAATGTCTTATAAAATGTAATGCCTTTACTAATGGTAGTAAATCCTACCATTTCATAAACAAAATATTATAATTGCTATGAACAGAGTTAAAATTGTTTTCCTACAGCATTCATAATATCATGTTAACTAAATGGTATATAGATTTAATTAGTTGTATTAAGTAGAAAAAAATCTCCTATTTGCAGGGTAGAATACAATAAAAAGTCATGTCATTCAATGATTGTCAAATCATCCAACTGTCTCATACATAATATCTGTTCATTGCTTCCAAAAGAGTTCTATCATCACAATACTCTTCCCCGGTACAAACATACATGTCATTTATCACCTCCAGCGTATGAGTGATTGATTTATGCTCCTGGGGGCGTGTGGACATGTGTGCTCAGTGCTCTTTAATATCATGTTTGTGGTTGGCAGATGTGTTTGGGTTTATTTCTTGCCAAATGTACATACATCACATGAAAACAGTTGTGAAAATTGGTCTGCTGCTGTATAATTTTGAGGTCTTTGTGTGTGTGCTTATGTAGTTGGGGAAAATGGGTTCACACTCCTTTAAAGAAAGGAACTTCAAGAAGAAACACCACTGTGCTGTATGCAGACAAACTCTTGATGGCCATGGCATGTACTGCAGAGGTGAAAACATTTGCTTTTCTATACTTTACATTTACTTCTGTTGTTTTTATACTTATTAGTTAAGTATCCTGCACCCTGGTTCCACACACACACACGCACATACATAATATGTACATCAATATTTATTAATGTAATCAACATTTTCTCCTTGCAGAGTGTAAAACTGCAGTGCATAACAAATGTGAGGAAAAGGTATGTTTCTTTCTCTCGCAGCTGAAATGCTGTTGCTACTCTTTGCTTATAATGTGAAGTACCGTAAATATGGCTAAACTGTCATTGGCACTGGATTTGGCTATAAACAACAAGGAAATGTGGCAGAAAAATAGACATCAGTAAATGTCAATGACTTTGTGTGTCCTTTTAGCACCATATGTTCATCTACGATCTTAGTGGCTTTTAGTCTTGTGATGTTTGCCACTCACAAATATAGTACAAATAGATCTAAATCAAATGAGTATGAACTCTGGTTATCTTTGGTATTAATAGAAATTGCAATCAGTCACCGGATGCCATCAGTGCATCATACGGATATACACTAGCGTATCCACACGCTCCACGCCACAGCTGTTCCTCTCTTTTTCTCCTCCTTTATTTCTCCTGCATTCTTTCTTTTTTTATTTCTCAGTAAAAAAAAGGTTGTTCATTAAACCTAAAGAATAAAGGCAACATTTCCATGGATTTATATTTTTTGTTAATTAATTTTTTATTATTATTAAGTAAATGCCTTGCATCATTTAAAATATTAAGTGTCAAAAAAATGCAATCACAGTGATTCATGAAGGTCAAAAAAAGTATATACTTGCATTGTTTAATATATATATATATATATATATTACATATAATGTATTACTGACAATACAATATATATTGTGACATTTATTTGTCTGCAAAATGTTTGTTCCAATATTTCGACTAAATATTGGAATTACTAATATTAGTATGTTTTGTGAGTGTGTGATTACAGATGTATGTGTATAAGGTGTATATATATATAATATTTCTGTATGCATATATACATATATTTAAGTACATATATACATATATACATGTACGTATTATACACATACACAATAAACATACTAATATAAGCTGTTCCAATATTTAGTCAAAATTGTTATATTAATGCATTAATTAATGGAACCGTATTGAAAGGTGTTAGGGGTTCAATTAATGCAGCTGTCATGACCTAATAATGAAACTACAATAAACAACTAAATCTTTGGATATTTTTAAAGCATCACTTACTTGATCTTAGAATAGGCTACTTTTTTTTTACAGTGCAGCCCATGGTTTTAGAGAGGGAGAGAGAGGAAGAGTTGGGTGGTTACAGGAGAGTGAGAGGATCAGAAAGAGAGAGAGAAAGAGAGGAGAGGTGTGTGTGTGTGTGTGTGTGTGTGTGTGTGCTATAGGAACTCTAGAAAACTGGACTCATCTGAGAAAGGTACAGACACTTTTACTTTTTAAACAAAGGGGTTTTAGCAAAAAATAAGTATACTTTTCATTTTGGTAGTTTAATCATTATAATCATTGTGTTTGTAGTGAGAAAATGATCTGTTTGGCACAAAGAGAAACTGTAGAAAAGATAGATAATCAGCATTTGATGAAAGTGGAGACAAGAGTGTAAGACACTGACACATGAGAGATTCAATCAGATGGTTATTAAGGATTATAGATGAACATTTATCTTTGTTTGTTTAGTGATTGAGAGTGTGTAAGGTTTTGATTGTGTCTGTGTCTAGCAATTAGTTGTTACCTGCTAAAACAGGATGTAGTTAATGAACCCCTGTGTGTTTCCTTATCCCACATAAAGGATTTGTTTTGTCTACACTGTAATATGATTTTATCATTACATTCTTAAAAATAAAGGTTCTTTATTGACATTGATGGTTCTATGAAGAAACTTTAACATCTACAGAATCTTTCCATTGCTTTATTGTGGAATAATGTTCTTTTTAAAATGTTCTTTACACTAAGAAAAAAAAGGTTCTTTTAAGAACTGTTCATTGAGAGGTTGTTTGAGGAACCTTTCACATCACTGTGAAAACCCCTTTTTGGAATCTTTATTTTTAAGACATGTTAGTTTCTACATCCGACAATTTTATTTTCCAGCGGGGCGATCCAAAATCACTCTACTCTATAGAGCTCAAATAATGAATGAAATGACTTTTATAAGGCAGAGAAAATTATACTACATTGACTTACATGGAGAAGAAAATACCCCTACAAACAGACTCATGATTAGGAGGAGGCACAGGCCAGCTGATCATCTGAAATAGAGTAGTGGAAATAGCTCACAAAGCCAGCAGGCATTTCATCCGTCCTGGATGGAGAGATCAGCTGCTTTTGTTTCTCTTTATGTACGTGTCTCCTCCACCCTCTGTCCACATCAGCTTCCCTGTCTGTCTGTCTATCAGAAATCCCACATCACACTTTCACCGCCCAAATTCAGAATGATGGTCAATTAAGGGTTTCGGTGACAGATTCTCAAACTTTTACATTTGTTTTACCCGAGTCTTAAAAATATGTTACATCCTTAGCTGTTCATTTGATTGCATATATTAACAAACACATATGAAAGCCATATATAGCAAAGTCATGTGTGTTAGAGTCTGTACGTTAAAATGTTAAGTCTAAACTAATTACTGGAAAGGAAGCAAAGTAAACGTGTGCAAATATGTGCGCACCCACACACTTGCACACGGTGTTAAACAGTACCAGATGTCCACTGGTGTGATAATAACCTAATGAGGACAGAGAGGATGTCTTTAAATGGAGAGTCACCCAGTGGCCCCAAAGTATGCTAGCTGCGTATGTGTATGTTTAAAAGACTGGTATGTGTTTCTGTCATGGTCTCTGATGTCTAAACCCATGAGTCAAAGATGTTTGATTCTGTCTATCTGGTTTCCAGAATACACACCTTTCTCTGTCTTTATTTTATCCAGGTCACTGTCCCCTGTGAAGTTATCTCAGATCCAGTGAGTATTGCTAATTTAAAGATATCTACTTCCACAACGTCTTATGACTAAGGATGAATTGCATGTTTAACCCAATATTTAACTTTTTGGAGTTTGAGAGACCCCTATAGGCACCTTTTTAACAAATATCTTAAACAACATATTTAACATTTCATTTAAATGAATTCAAAAGCAGAACTGACATTGAACAATCTGATTGAGACTTTGAACCAACCAGCTTCATTACATTTTTGAGTTTACTCAACTTATGGAAAGTTTTATTCAATTTTGTATGTAATGTCAGCTTTTTATACATTCAGTAGGTTAATCAACTTTTAAAATAGAGTTTGTCTGGCAAAATAAAAGTTACTTTTTTTTAACAGTGTGTTCTGCATGAGAAATATTACATTACTTATGTTTGGGGTCTCGGAGACACCGGGATGCTACCTGAATAAATGCAATGCACTTTCACATGTTAATATTTTCTGATTGATTATACACATTGTAGTCCACTCAAGCCGGTTGTTTACTTTGATTTATTTTCTTGTATTTTCTAAAATGTGTTTGTGCTGGGGTTAAATTGACCCCAAGCAGAAAGAATGTAATTTTATTGGATAATATAATGATATATTTTTTTGAAAAGTGCATGCCTGGTTTATAATACAACAGGGGGTTTAAAGCTACTCCTGCTGGGTTTTGGTCATATCAGAGGAAAATAAAACAATCTGAAAAGAAATAAGAGGTTCATTTTGAAGAGGTCCTTGGTTATGATTGAATTTTTTTTATTTTAGTGATTGTGTACTTGTTGCTGTTTGAGCATAAACAACATCTGCGAAGTTACAATGCTCAAAGTTCAATGCAAAGGGAGATATTTTCTTTTATAGAAATAGCTATAGACTCCTACAAACAGCTAGTAGGGACTACCTTTACAGAAGAGGAAGAGTTGTTGTAGTAGAGCCGAATTGCTTCACAAATACAATTCAATGCTGGACTTGAATCAACGAGTTGAATCAACTCCACAGCAACTACATTTATCCACTAACCATTTAGAAACGTCCAGATACAGTACATTCCAAAAGTTGTAACTACTTCCTGAGTCTCTCCATCAGTGTCCGAATACGGTTTGAACAATGTAATGCTGAACACCGTTACTGACAATCGTCATTTTGGCTGCGTGAGATTCTCCAGCTTTAAATTACTATTATTTTTACAAAGACAATTGGAGTCAAACACAAAAATAGTGAGGTCATCATTAACAGAAACGGAATGTTAAATGAATTACGAAGTGTGTTTGATGTATTGCTATTTAAAAGGCATGTCTGTACCATGTCTCGCTGCCTTTTACTCACATTCTCTTAACTTGATCTCTCCTAGCCTCCATTTCCAAACCAGTTGAACATCCCTCCTAGGTAGGTGCACATTTTATAAAACTAACTCTGAATGACAGAGAAAAGAACAAACATGTACAATCTGTCATCACTTACTGACCTTCAGGTTGTCTGAAAATCATCCTGGTGTGGATGACACCTGGGTGTTCCTTCAAGTTTGCATGTGTTTGTATATGAGTACTTCTTTTTTTATGTGTGTTTCACACTAGAGGCAGTATGGAGAGTGTTATGGAGAAGTTGATGGGCAGTCAATATGATTTCGATCTGACCTACATCACTGAGCGTATCATCTCTGTCCTCTACTTGTCTGACCTGGAAGAACAGCAATACAGCGCTAACCTTAAGGAAGTGGCGGCCATGTTGAAATCTAAACATCAAGACAAGTTCTTGGTCGGTTGTATTGTTGTTTAAAATCATTGTTGAGTTTTAATTCCACATGAATCAGCACTCTTATGTCTCTTTTACTCCTTCTCAGGTTATAAATCTGTCAGAGAAACGCCATGACATCTGCAAGCTAAATCCAAAGGTATCTTCCAGCTCTTTGTTATTCCATTGCACACAACCACATTTAAAAGTCACTCTATATAGCTGGCTTGTTTTGACGTATGGATTACCCCTTCCCCTGCCTCAGGTTGAGGAGTTTGGGTGGCCCGATCTGCATGCCCCGCCCCTCGATAAAATATGCGCTGTGTGCAAGACCATGGAGAACTGGCTTATCTCTGATCCTCACAACGTGGTTGTACTTCACTGCAAGGTTGAGATCAAAAGTTATTTAATTTTTAGTAAAAGAGCTAAAAGTGTCTAAATGTCATCAAAGTCTTATTAAAAGAATAGATCATCCAAAAAATGAGGTTCTGTCATCGCTTACTTACTCCAAAGTTGTTCCAAACTCATATGAGTGTCTTTCTAATGGAAAAGTTTGGACTAAAGTACTCTCCTTTCCATGCAGTTGCAATGAATATGGACTGAAGTGTCAGAAAAGCACTATAAAACTAACATAAAAGTAGTCCATACAACTGTATTCCTAGTAATAGGATAATTCCTAAGTTTATCTTCCCCATAGTGGGATGATAAACGTGATCGTATCAGTCAGCGAGTTGAACTCAATAACCAGAACATTCTGATCCAACATAGACTTGTAAATGATGACAGAATTGAAATGTTATGAAATTTTCATGTCTTAGAAATCATACCTGTAAATTAGTCTTAGTTGTTGTACATATTTTTTCTTCTTCTCATAGGGAAACAAAGGAAAAATAGGGGTGATTGTTGGAGCTTACATGCACTATAGCAAAATATCAGCTAGGTACTTACACACCCACACCCACACGTGTTGGATTCCCATGTTTTATGGGACTTTCCATAGACATAATGATTTTTATACTGTACAAACTTACTGTACAATTTATCGCCTATAGCCCTAACCCTACCCCTAATCACGGAAAACTTTCTGCATTTTTACATTTTCAAAAAACATTTACTATGATTTATAAGCTGTTTTCCTCATAGGGGCCAAATAAATGTCCCCACAAGGTCAAAAATGTCTGGTTTTATTATGTTTATGGGAACATTTGGTCCCCATAACTTAGGCTTTACCAGGACCACACACACACTCACACACTAATACTAACCATTTATGGATATTCAGAATGAGTAAGCTACACCATACATTTACACTACAATTATTTCACAATATTACTGTTTTTATTGTATTTTTGATCAAATAACACATTAAAAAAAAATCTTATCAGTGCCTATTTATTGTAATTCATGAATGGTATTCATATGACTTGACTTTTATTGGTGTATGTATGTAGGGCAGATCAGGCTCTCTCGACAGTTGCTATGAGGAAATTTTGTGAGGATAAAACCTCTTCCTCTTTCCAGCCATCTCAGAACAGGTATGACCAACGTTTATTTCTGTTTGTTCCAGAATAACTTGTTCTAGTTTGGTCATGATGTTCTTTCTGTCATCGTAGGTATATATATTATTTTGCCGGTCTTCTCTCGGGTGCAATAAAGATGAACAGCTCACCACTGTCCCTGCATCAGATTCATATTCCAGCTTTGCATAACTACCAGTCTGGAGGAGGTATACAACATGTCTGTTCAATCAAACCCAGGCCTTTTTTTTATATTGTCTGTACTGAGTTTGGGGAGGGGGAAAACAACAGAATTCTATGTAAATATTTTAAATGTTAAAATATGTTTAAGTGATAAAATGAAAGCATCATTTACTCACTCTCATGTCATGTCCAAACCAGTGTGACTTTCTTTCCTCTGCAGAATACAAAAAAAAGAATAATGTTTCCACTGATTTTGCTTATACAATGAATGCCATGGGGATTCAAAACAATATTGGTCGCCATTGACTTTCATGGTGTCAAAAAAAAAAAAAAAAAGCCCACTGAGCCATTTTTCAAAATACCATCTTTTATGTTCTACATAAGAAACATAGAAGGATTGGAATGACATGAGCGTGAGAAAATGAATGAATGAAGCGTCATTTAGCATTGTTTTCCCTCATATTTTCCATTGCATTTTGAAGGTTACTCTCCCTTTCTGAAGATCTATCAGTCATTGCAGCTGGTCTATTCTTCAGGCAAATAGTAAGTGGGTCTATTTTATGAGTCTCATTAATTGTGACATGTTTTTCAGAGCTATGGCATGGTGGTCACTGTGTGCTTTCTGATATATTGACCTTAACTCTCCAAAAATAACCATTTTAATAACCACCATCCTGTTGGTTTTAGTTGGTCTAAGCTGGTCTAAGCTTTTTTAAGTTGATCTTTATCTCATTCTGGCCAAACTGATGTTGTTCATCTCCCAGCTGTGCCAAGGTGGTATTAAGCTGGTCGTCAAGCTGGTCTTCCAGCTGAAAAGTGCCCGAAACCCCCTGTAAAACCAGCCCAAAGATCTGCCTGACCAGCTTAGGCTGGTTTAAGTTTTTTTTTTCTTTTCTGCTGGAAATCCAGGCAATGTGAGTTTAAATCTGGCTCACAGTGTGTCCAAATGCCATTTCTCCTCTCTTCTCCTCATGTCATGTACTTTTTTGACTAACCTATGAAAACAAATCGGATATCATATTTCTTGTTGCTCGTGTTACAGTGATATTCAGAGCCCTAAGAGTAAGATGCTGTGTGTGAATATTGAACCAGCCCTACTGCTGAAGGGAGACATCCTGGTGAGGATACTCAAACATTTCAAATGAATACATTCTTGTTAAATTAGATGCTCCTAAAACCTGATCACTTGCCACTGCTTTGAAAGGAGGGAATGTTTTTAAACACATATTTAAAAAAACATTATACCATTATTAAATGTATAAGACACCAGAAAATCTCATGCAGTATATCAAAAGAGTTATATATATATAATTTCAGTTAAAAAAAAGAAGTGTGCTATTAATTTGCAAAGTTACCTGACTTAAAGGGTTAGTTCACCCAAAAATGAAAATTCCAGACCTGTAAGACTTTTGTTCATCTTCAGAAGACAAATGAAGATCTTTTTAATGCAATCCAAGAGCTTTCTGCAACGGCCACTTTCAAGCCCCAGAAAGGTAGTATAGACATCATTAAGTAATCCATGTGACTTCAGTGGTTTAACCTCAGTTTTATGAAGCAATGCGAGTGCTCTTGTTTCCTCTAAAGGGATAGTTCACCGAAAAATTCAAATTTACTTGCCCTTATGTCATTTCAAACCCATACGACCTTTAAGATCATTTTAATGAAACCTGAGAGGTTTCTGTCCCTTCATGGAAAGTCCAGGTTAACCAAAACATAGAAAATTCAAAAAGGTCATAAAGGCGTTGTAAAATGAATCCATATGAATTGAATGGTTTAATACAAGTCTTATGAAAAGATATGATCACTTTATATGATGAACAGATTTAATTTAGGCTCAGGTTTCATTAAAATATCTTAATTTGTGTTTCGAAGATGGTGAGTAAATGATGACAGAATTTTCAATTCTGGGTCAACTATTCCTTCAAAGATAAAAGAAGGTAAAAACCCAAGCCACATGTGTCTGGATAAGAGTCTCACAGAAACTTGGTGGGCCATTAAGCACCCAGCAGCCAACCAGAACACACTCTCATGCGCTTATAAACACTTCTATAACCACTCAGAACACCTAAACAACCTCATAGCAATGCCCTGGCAACAACCCACAACAACCAAGCAATGTGTCAAGAAGTTTCATGGGGAAAAGCACCACATTTCCTTCAGTAAAAATGTTCTTCTCACTGCCTTTCTTTAGGTGAAGTGTTATCACCGTCTCTCAGATGTGTGTAAGAGAGAATGTGTGTTCAGAGTCCAGTTTCACACCTGTAGTGTTCATGGATCTCAGCTTGCTTTTGGAAAAGGGGAACTTGACCATGCTTGCACAGGTAAATACTGGCACTGTTTGTTTGACTGCCCGCTCCAGTCCCTCAGCATCTTAAAAGAAGAAAAATAATATGTTTTCCTATATTATTGTTCTGATTTGTGTTTGTGTGTAGACGACCGTTTCCCTGCAGACGCCACAGTGGAGTTGCTGTTTTCTTCTGGCCCACAAAGAAGAGGTACACATCTATCAACTGAACTCTTCCACCATTCCTCCATCTATTAGCTCTGTCTTAAGCTTTATGTGTGCGTTTGTTTGTTCTGAGGTGGAGAGGTGCAGGGAAATGAGCCGGGAGTATCTGTGGATCATGGCACCACAGATCCTGTTGTGCGCTGGGACTCGTATGAGAACTTTAACCTTCACCATGAGGATAGTGTTGAGGGTATGTGCACTCAGTCTAGCAAAAAACCTGTAGTTTTCCTAGGTACAAGCTATACTGTAAAAAATATATATATTTTTATGATTTGTTTTTACATCTTTTGTCAAATCAACGTAGATTCGCAAATGTTGTTCAGATAACAAAATATTTTGAGTTTCCATTGAATAAACTAAAATTTTAAATGAACTAAATTTTAAGGAAACCAGGTTAGGCTACTTACTTTAAAGCGTTAGTTTAGCCAAAAATGAAAATTCTGTCAATAATTACTCACCCTAATGTCGTTCCACACCTTTAAGACCTTCGTTAAGATCTTCGGAACACAAATTAAGATATTTTTGATGAAATCTGAGGTTCATATGACTCCTCCATAGACAGCAATATAATCAACACTTTCAAGGTCCAGAAAGTTACTAAAGACATCGTTAAAACAGTCGACGTCACTGCAGTGGTTCAACCTTAATTTTATGATGCGGCGAGAGTACTTTTTGTGCGCAAAAACAAATAACGACTTTATTCTACAATCTCTTCTCATCTATGTCAGTCTCATATGTTGTTTATGTCCAGCGTTTCCAGGTTCTACGTCAGAATGCTGATTCGTTATTGACCTTAAAAGTAGTGATTATATTGCTGTCTGCGAGTCGTATACCTCTCGGATTTCATCAAAAATATCTTAGTTTGTGCTCTGAAGATGAACGTAGGTCTTAAGCGTGTGAAATAACATGAGGGTGACAGAGAGTTTATTTTTGGGTGAACTAACCCTTTTAAGTTAAACCACCAAATCATTTTTACAGTGTACTTAGAATTTAAAAGTACTTGAACTAAATTGAAAAACATAGTGATGAAAATATCAAAGAGGATTTTTTTCATATACATTACATACACATTTTTCATATACTCCAAATTCATGAGACTGTAAAATAATATGGTTTCTTTGTATTTCCCTGTGATATGTAGATATCTGTCACACACGTGGGCCTTTGGATGGTAGCCTATATGCTCAAGTGAAGAAGCGTCGAGCACAAGGCTCAAGTCCCAGTGGATGCCCGACCTCCATCAAAACCTCCACACACTTACCCAGTCATTCCTCCCCTACCGCTCCCACTCATCTCTCCATCCAGCCTCTCTCAATCAGCAAAGACGCAAGTCGCTCCTCTGCACCGCCCGACTCCCTCTCTCCACTTCCAAGAGAAAAAAGAGAGAAGGACGAAGACAAGGAAAGACACAGAGAAACTGCGATTCTTGACGATGGCGACTGCTCTCCCCTGAGACCAGATCGACCCGTTCAGTCTTGTTATGGTCGTCCACATTCCCACACTCATTCATTTTGTGGCCCAGACCTGACCAGCCCGAATGCGCTTACACAAACGCTCCACCCAAAACACCACACACTTCCCTGCAGCCGCTCCGGCCCACTGCCAGTCCGAGACCTGTGTGTATCCCAGCCGGATCTTCTATGGGAGAGAGGGCGCTGTCTGCACCATCCCTACCCAGAAACCATCAGACACCTGTACTCGTTTCCCCCTCAAGAAGCCCACCCTCATTCGCCACTTTCCCACTCACCGTCCTCCCATTCCCACACACTTCCTGCACAGACACGCGTGATCTTCACCGGAGAGGCATGTCCTCTGTTCCATTGCTCTGCCCTCCCTCAGGGCCATGCCCACATCCCTCCTTCTCTGTCCCCTAATCAGTCAGTGCTCTCCAGTCCATACAGAGAGTTACGTTACAGCACAACATCCCCAACATCGTGCTCCTGCAGGGATTGTTCTCATTTACGAGAGAACGTTGCCCTCTACTCTTTACATGGCAGAGAATTAGAAGCTCTACCTTGGTCTAGAGAGGCAGAGTTTGGGATTAGGAGAGAGGTGCCTATGCACTGGAGGGATGGAAGGGTGGAGTCTCATTGGGAGGGAGTTCAAGAGGCTGAATACTGGCGGCGCAAAATAGCGATGTCACCAGTAACATTATCATATGGTCATTGCCACGCTATCCCAAAACAAGATCAAGCAGTATATGTCACAGACACCCAACCCGAACGCATTACCCCACTCAGTCCATATCCCAGCCCTCAAAGCAGTGGCTATCACAGTCCACATCCACCTTGTCCCTGCTCTCCACAACCACTCAGAGAGAGCCCTGGTTACGCCTCCATCAGTCATTCCCCAAACTCCTCACCCATTGCTGTCACACCATCTCCAAAACGAGCCAATCAGAACAGTGCCTCAGCCGAAGAGAGTCAGCATGACCTTAACGGTAATCACATTGACACAGTTTGCAGTCATTAAATTATGCCAAACAATGCTTTCCTAAAGTATATTTTTTTAGATGTATATAATAGAAATATTTCTGCTATAATGTAATGCAAATGAAGTGTCAGACTGTACACTACTGTTCAACGGTTTGGAGTCAGTACGATTTTTTTTAAAGAAATTCGTACGTTTATTCAGCAAGGATGCATTAAATTGATCAAAAGTGTCAGTAAAGACATTTATAAGGCTTTCTATTTCAAGCAAATACTGTTCTTTTGAACATTCTTGATTCATCATAGAATCCTGAAAAAAATACTTTTCACATCATATGAGGGTCATGTGATACTGAGGACTGGAGTAATCTCTACTGAAAATTCATATTGCCATTATAGGAAAAAATTATATCTTAAAATATTTAATACATTTCACATTATTTTTTTCTGTCTTTTTGATTAAACAAATGTTGCCTTGATGACCATAAGAGACTTCTTCCGCACCAAACTTTTGAACGGTAGTGTATATTGTGATAGTTCAACAAAAAATGAAACTTCTGTTCATCACTCTCAAGTTGTCCAAACAAGTTTATTTTTAACCATATATTTTGTATAATGTACACACTGCTCTTTTCTATGCACACAATTTGTTGGTGATTGATACTGTCTAATTTTCATTTTGGAGTGAACTTTATCCCTACTTTAGCTTGCTTCCCATTTCCATTTTCATTCTATTTTGTGTGTTTTGTAGATAGGAGTTTTAAGGTCTTAGATGTTGATAAAAGTCACATTGAGGCCTTTTCTCATCCTACCCTGGACAGGTAATTATGTTTCTTCATATACATTAATCTCATGTCAACCACAGTGTTTATTTTCATAGTTGAAGATAAATTGAATGTACTATCAACCTAAATCTCACTGTGTATTCTAGCAGTAGACCATTGGAGGCAGGAGAACCAATAAAAAGCAAAACCCCAGAGGGTGAAACTTTCCCTGGGTCTCTGATCACAGTCAGAGGAGCAGAGGAAAAGACGAAGAAAGCACTCATAATAGATTCTACATCTCACACCGCTGTCATTAATAACCCACCATCATCCAAGGGTGTGGAGTCAGTGCAAGTACAAACACACAACCTCAGACCTCTTAGTAACTGTGTCCCAGAATCAGTCCCGGATAAAGAGGAGCGCCCTGGCTCATGCTACACGTCAACATCAACTTCAACAAGTCCTCAACCACCTCTTTGCTCTTCAGAGAGAAGCTCCACTTCTGAATTCTCTTCGTTTAACATAAATGCTGAGAGGCAAAGCCTGACACCCTTGACCGATTGCAATGAAGAAAGCAGCAACAGTGACCTGACAACATCGTCCCCTGACCCTGATGGCTACGTCACACCCTCATTCCCAATAGCGTCATACTTCTACCCTCTTCTGACAGTGCCTCATGTACCATATACCGGCTACACAGCAATTACCATCCCGGCCTCCTTACCCCAACCTCCTCTTCCTGAAAAACAACGTTCACCCCCCCTTCAGAACGTGTCTAATAGCACTGGCACTTCCACAGTAAAATCAACAAAACCTTCTACTTTATCTCCCCAGTTTCATGTGTCTTTCTCCTCTACCGCCAGTGAATTGCCTCCCACATCTAGTTGCAAAGTTACCCCCTCTAGTGGTGTGGAGGAGCCAGAGAGCCGCCTCAGTTCCAAGTTTGTTCAAGACAGCTCCAAGTACTGGTACAAACCTGGCATCTCCAGAGACCAGGGTGAGAACATTTGCATATTCAGTGGTGCTTCCGTCAATATTATGTCTACATTTATTAATTTGGCTGATTTTGCATGTATTCTCTGGTAGTCGAACCCATGAATGCCATTGTTAACCCTATATGCGCTACAGTTTTACTATTATATATTAATAGTGATGCACTATATATTGGTACCATTAGAAATTGCTAATTAGATTTAGATTTATCGGTATTGGATGAGATAATTAGTTGCAAATCCTCATTATATTATCTTGCTGTTATCTAAAGCTCACCTAAATTTAACCTTTAAAAGCGCTAATAGTTTAGAAACACTGTAAAATGCAGTTTTTGTAAAAAAGTTTTTTTTTGGTATAGTGCTTATTACAATACACAAAGCAGCTTTACAGAAAGATTGTGATGTTAATGTTTAAAATATCTTATTATCTTCGTGCCTTATAGTCGAATAGCAGATTAGAGCTGAGTGATGATATAGTCAATGTTTTGTAATAATATTAACAAAGCAATTGAGATTTGCTAAACAATATATATCGCTTTTTTCAATTTTTAAAATGTGTTTAATCGAAGTGGTGTAGAATTTTAATATTGGCCATTTATCAGCTATCAACCACAACATGAAAATAATTATTGATTTTTCTTATTGGACAGAATTTTATTCAATATGATTCATCAATACTCAGTGCAAGTATTAAACACCCATGTGTTTGTGTTATTAATTTAAGCAATCAGTAATGATTTTAATGATTTTCGTCTTGTGGATAATAAACCAAGAAAATAATTCCTTACACTGAAGAACCCAGCAATTACTCAGGAACGCCCTAGCAACTGCATAGCAATGCAATAAAAAATTTAAAACCTGAGTATATTTGTATGAGCAAATAAATTGTAGGAATCAAAATATTTAAAAATCTACTTGTATTAAATTATCATTCTTTAGGAGCTGATGTATATTATAGAAATATTGCTGTCATTCTCTTAACAGAAGTTAAAAAAAAAAAAATTTCTTTCCCCATTTAGCTATTGCAGTATTAAAAGATAAGGAGCCTGGCTGCTTCCTAATTAGGGATAGTAATTCATTCCAAGGCGCATATGGATTGGCCCTCAAAGTCACCACACCTCCAGCCTACGCTAGTAACCATGGAGAGACAGGCAACCCACAGGAGCAGCTAGTTAGGCACTTCCTGATTGAGAGTGGTGCTAAAGGTGTGAAGATCAAAGGCTGTCAAAATGAAACATATTTCGGTGAGACAAAGAAGATTATGGCTGGTTTATGGATGTTTTTCTCATGGTCTGTGTTGAAAACAACCTGGTGATTTTGTATTCAGATTCTTCTCTCTTTCCTCCAAGGCTCCCTGTCTGCTTTGGTGTATCAGCACTCCATTACTCCTGTGTCTCTACCATGCGTACTACGTATTCCAGAAAGAGGTCATACAAACACGTAAACTTTTGGCAATGCATTCTTTTTTAGTGAGTGTATAATAACCGTTTGATTGTTTTTCAGATCTTGTTGGTGAATTGCAGGAGATGCAAAGTGGAACTAATACCAGCACAGCTGCAGACTTATTGAAACAGGGGGCAGGTGAGTGTATTTTTTTTTTATTATTCTATGTATGGATGGGGGGGGGCGTTATATAAAAGTTTAAAGTTTATCAAAAATACAGTAATAATATGAAATACTATTAAACACAATTGAATAATAACTCAACTAAAACGAACTAAAAATAAAATAACTGTTTTCTATTTTAATATAAATGTAATTTATTTCTGTGATGACAAAGCTAAATTTCAGAAGCCATTACTCCAGTCTTCAGTGTCACATGATCTTTCAGAAATCATTCTAATATGCTGATTTGCTGCTCAAGATGCTTCTTAATATGATACTTTTTATTCTTTGATGAATAGAAACTTCAAAAGAACAGCATTTGTTCGAAATGTTGCAACGAAAGTCTTTATTGTCATTTCTGATCAATTCAATGCATCCTTGCAGAATAATAAAAATAAAAAAAAGTTACTGACTGCAAATATTTGAAAAGTAGTATATATAAAAAAGAACTTGATGATAAACTTGATAGTTTATATTAGTTAAATTTCAAAAGAAAAATATGAAACAAATTAATACAAAGTTCTGTCATGAAACTCTAGATGGCACATGCTGATAGATCCTTAACTCAGTCTGCTAGTAATCATATTATTCTCTATAGGATACAGTTGATTGGTTCCTGCTTTGTCTGTAGCTCACTGCTCAACCTTCAAATACTTGGTCAATGTTTACTGTAGCAGTTGCAACGTGCTTTCACCTTCCCCAGCTCCACCTGTATAGATCTGCTACATGTAATTCATATTGTATAGCTATACAATATGAATTACACACACACACACACACATATATATATATATATATATATATATATATATATGCAGTAGAAAGTCCTGTACTTGCTCTGCAGTAGCAGCAGCAGTAACCAATAGCAGCAGTGTAGCAGAACTATTCTGCTAAGGCCAAACATATCAACATTGTCATATCCATTACCATGCCAAACACTCCAAGAGATGTCACGACAGAAATGTCCCTTTTCTCCCTCTAATATTCTACTCTCTCTCTCTCTCTCTCTCTCTCACTGTCAGCTTGTAATGTTCTCTACCTAAATTCAGTGGAAACAGAATCTTTGACTGGCCCGCAAGCCGTCTCCAAGGCAACCAAGTGCACTTTGACCCAGGAGCCTCGTCCTTCACCAACAGTCGTTCACTTCAAAGTGTCCACACAGGGCATCACCCTCACTGATAACCAGCGCAGGTACAGTACAAACACACATGTTGAAAAGCTCTCGTGTTTTGCTTCGCCAAGCAAAACAATTTACATTGTATCATGCCTTTAGTAATAACACTCCCTAGGCATATTTTTAGCATCATCCTTCAAATATGAGATTAAAGTTACTTATTTTAGACATTCAAGTAAACTAAAGGCCTTCATGGCTCATATCCAAGACATTAATCGGAGACACTGAAAAGTAAAAACAGTCTTCATTGTCATATTCTGTCCAGAAAAGGACACATGGCACAGATAAGCATCTAATCCAAATCCTCATTCTTTGTCTCTCTCTTTCTGTTTATTTATATAGACTCTTTTTCAGGCGACATTACCCTATTCATAGTGTGACTTTCAGCAGTGTGGATCCACTGGATCAAAGGTAAAATTCAAGATGGAATCATTAGGAAATTACAACTCCAATCTACAACATACTGCATTGTTCATGGCCAAGCCAATATGTATCACTTTGAACTTAGTTAAGTGAACATGTCTAGAGAAGAGGGTTTGCCTCTCATGCTGATCTAAGGCTTTCAACGTGCCATTATTTTTTTGAACAAGGGCTCTCCTGCCCTCTTTTATGCTTCTTTCTTTCTTGCTCTGCTTGTACATGTTGTTTAGCCTCTGTGTGTGTGTGTGTGTGTGTGTGTGTGTGTGTGCGTGTGTGTGCGTGCCAGGTGGATTGATGCTGATAACACTTCCTGCAAGTAAGTGCTTCAACTTATACACACTCCTATGTTCTCTTTCGGTGTGGCATTTATGTTTTCTGGAAGTTTATTCCCAAATTTTAAATTTAGATATAGATAGAAGTGAGACAACTTGTCTTTATGCCACTCAGAATACAAATTTAAAGTGCACCTTTCAAAGTTTCAAAGATCACAACCAACTGGGCCATCTGACCAATCAGAGCACAGTAGTTATCGGAAAGAAGGGGTTTAGAGTAACTGGATCCTTTACGCTGCATTCACACGGAACGTCGACGCTTGACGGAGGACGTGTCTCAAGCTTGGTGTTGACGTCATCGTGACAACAGCCAATCACATTACTTTCCGGTGTTGCATGAACGCAATTGGCTAGCGTCTGCACTTGGGTATTTGCATAAGGCGATCTGATTGGCTGACACCTGCGTTGGTGCTTGAAATGTCTATGTCCAAAATCACCCCCTATACCCTTAAATAGGGCACGATTTGAGGGGACAGCCATTTGTAGTGGTGTCCGAAACCACATTGGACGATATCGAGTGCACTCATTTAATCCCACAATGCAAAGCAATAATGAGTGTACTACCGACGCACGCTCCACGGCTAGAGTATACCCATAACTCACTGTGAGAGTCGCATGCCGAATGGATTCCTGCGTCTCGCCAGAAAATGCCGCCTGCAGCTGAATCATTCATCCATGCATTTTCCAAAATGGGCTGGTCCAATGTGGATACAGCATAATATCATACAGGTATAAATTCATTTTCAAGTTATTATTAAATTAATTAAGGTTTATACATAGTTTCCACAGATTTCAAGATAAATATTTTCATCTTACTACTGAAACTGCCAGTTTGCTGAGTTTCAAATGATTATTAAACAGCAAGCACAATCTATGTAAAAGCAGCAGCTCTTCCGGCGCACTCAGTCCGAATTCACTCACTGGTTTTCATTCACTCCTTCAAATGGACTATATTAGTGGGGTAATGTAGGGAATAGTGAATGAAGGTAAAGGGGCGATTTCAAACACAGCAGAAAAATGTTCAACTTCAACTTACGCAACGGAAAACACAATTCAGTTTGGAAACGTGTGACGTCACCCACTTAAGCGTTAACGTTGACGCCCCATGTGAATGCATCATTATCAAACGTTTCAGATATTGTGAGATAAGAGACATTGTGATGCCACAATGTATATTATGAAAAAAGTGGTTTTTTGACCTTGGATACATGTAAACCTATTATAAGAAACCTCCAAATCAAATTTAGGAACCTTTACAATAGTATAATAGGGGCGCTTTAACAATCTGTCATGGTCTGATACATTCTTCCTTTCTATAGGATGTTTGGATTTGTTGCACGGCGCAGTGGTGGTTTGGGAAACGTGTGTCACCTGTTTGCAGAGCTCGACCCGGAGCAGCCAGCCACAGCCATTGTGAACTTCATCAATAAAGTCATGCTGGGACCTCAACAGCTGCGAAAATGAACACAGTATAGAGAGATGGAGAAAAACAAAATTGAGAGTACAAAGGACAAGATGGTAGTGCAGTGGATATTGTAAGTGTTACATTTATACACCGAATCAGATGAGAGTTTGTCATTAGGACTCACACACACACACACAAAAATGACTTTTAAGACCATTCAGTATATGCAAGCTTCCATTTTTTTGGTCATGTTCACATGGAGTATATATAAGTGAGATGAGGTCAAGTTAAAATTGAGTGCACCATGAAGTGATTTTAAATTATATGCCTTTTATTAAAAATGATTTATATGAGAAAAACAACGACTGGACATTTTCCTAGTAAAGTATATCTAATGGATAAATAAATGATAGGGAAAGTTTTTTTAACACTCAAATCTATTTTGGGTTGAGTAAATGGGCCTTTTAATCCTACTGCTCAGGATGCCAAAGTGTATGACTGTTATTGTGTTGTTCTGTTTTTCATTGATTTTTGATTTGACGTCCTTGTGTGTTTATGTTTTCAGTTAAATGGTAAGAATGTTTTGGTAGTTTGTTTTCTATGCAAAATGCCCTTTACAAGACAATCATATTTTCAGCAACTGATGGATTTTTAAATTCATACTTTTTTTGGTATTTAAATAAAATATTAATAAAAATTGAAAAATATGAAAACTAAAATGCCTCGACTGTCCTGATTTCCAGTTAAGGTTTGCAGTCATGTTTGTGTTTTTTCTTCTAAATGTGTTGATGTTGTGCTTTCTTATGTTTAGTGCTGACAAGCACTGCTAGTCTTTGCTTGTTGGCAGTTGGGCATAGTTTGCTTAGGTGTGGCTTACAATCCTAAGTTTGATCTTATATAAATAAAGCAATTAAATTAGGCTCAAAACAGTTTATTTACATAAGATATTATAAAATAAAACGGGTCGCAATGGTTTGGCAGTTTGTAACGTTTTGTAACATCCACAATCTGGTAATAGAGTTTACATTTTTTTATTAATCACTGTAAAAGAGATGGACTAACATAAATGATTTCATATTTACACATTCTTATTGTGATATGGCTATTGCAATAAGCCACCAACTAGAGGGGCTGTTTACAATGTGTTGATGTGAATTTATTTTACTGTCACAAATTTTGATGACTTAAATACCATAGCTATCAAGTATCAGAACCAGCCCATCCTCGTCAATAAATGAAATATGAGCGTATTCACGAGTGTCTTCTTGAAGACACTGTCATTGGCTGTTTTGTAAACATACACGTGCTGATTTATCGTTTCACTGAGGTATGTCGCTGATGCTTTGACCTTGGGTTTTCTTTTTCAACAAGACATTGCTTTTGGTTTCAGTCTTGAACTAGGTTAGATTTTCTACATTTTCAAAAGGACGAGGTCCCACCGAGATTTGAACTCGGATCGCTGGATTCAAAGTCCAGAGTGCTAACCATTACACCATGGGACCGCACTGCCATGAGGCGCGACTTCACCATGTTTTTTCATATCGGCTATGAGTGCTGTTATGTACCATTGTATCATTAAATTGTGCTTATGTTTGTGTGTTCATTGTGAATTTGCGATGTTTCATTTCAGCCATATGGTGCTTGGCTGTCTTATTTAGCTTACGGCCGCGTCAGGTTCACGCAAACCAACAGTATTTTTAGCTTGTTAAATCGTTTTAAGTTATAACCTACTCACTTCATCAGCTTATTTTTTTTTGCTTTCTTTTACTTATAGTTTTGCTAATATGTCTTTTCTTACCGTATTTTGTTGCGCTTTAGCTGTAACTTAAGCTTATCTTGTAGAGTCAGTGGCGCGAACTGAAGGCAACTCTGTCACGCACTTACAATCTCCCGTGTCGAAAAGGTTTTAATCGTATTATTTACTTATTTATACCTTTCTACCGAAGAACAGGCAAATCAGATTGCTACAAAACGGTGTGCCCCTTTTATATCCTTAAATCGTTACAAGAGATGACGGTCGTGCACAAACAATCCAGGGTGTTTACTTGTTAAATATCTTTATTTAATTGTGACAAAAACATTTCCATCGGATCCTTTAAGCATTTACAATAGTTAAATTTGAAGCCGAAACCCGTCTTTATTTTGGTCAATTTTTCCACTGTTTATCCCAACTTTTTTGTTGAGCCACTTATAAGTAAATGTAACTTTAAAGATGATTGTTTTCTCTTTTTGTTTCCCTTTTTGGCAAATATATATATGTGAGTGTGTGTGTATGATATTTTCACAAATAAGTGTCAAACAAAAACTCTAAATTCTAATTCTAACAAATTTGGTAACAATTTATTTTTCAGTGTCCTTTTTATTCATGTTAAATGCACTTACTATAACGGTACATTAAACACAATTACAAGCAACTAATCCCTAACCAAACCCTACAGTAAGCACATGTTGTTCAATAAATTACTTAGTACTTAATCATGTAATTACACCGTAAAAATAAAGCATAACCCCAGTTTTATCTAATTTTACCCAACTCTTATTTAAATGTACGTATTAATCTAAATGCTATCTATAAATCCAACAAACTCCTTATATCGCACAAAGTAAAGCATATAACAAGTGTGTTAATACTACTGCTGTTTACAAAGTGTATTGGTGATAATGTTTTATTGTTTATAGCTTGAAAAATTGGCATGATTTCCATGCAGAATCCCGATTGGCTGGCTGCCCTTGACCTTTGACCTAAAATGAAGTAACATTCTATGTTCCTCGCACATTCCAGCGTGATCTCTGTAGTCTCTGAGAGGTTATGACCTGTTACATCACTGTAACCGTCAGAACATTTTGTGCATTGGAAATGGAGAGAGGAGAAAACAGGTTTTAGAAAAAAAGAGAGTATGATCATTGTCTTTAAAACTATCGCGAGAGAGATCTTTTATAGGTGAACACCGTGACAGAGTCATCTGAAGGTCACAAGACCAGATTAAACATCGCAAGCACATAGATTCACATATTACTTTCTTAATAGTGTAATGAGATTGTACCTATTCCGTAAGCCTCTGAATCTTTTATTTCTCTCTGCGTTTCTGTTTTAAGTGGATGTACAAAGAATGCTTAGTACCCTAAACGTGCCCCTCTATATTTCCAGACAATAGCCCATATGTTCCTGCGAGAGGACAAAGGAAACAGCCAGGGGATAACCATAAGAGGCCCCTCTCTCTGTATCTTTTACTTCCGTTCACGCCTCTACGATATTCCTTTCGCTACGTCACTCCATCATGTCTCTCTTCCTTTACATCAACATTCAATCATTTCTGCTCAGATATCATATACACGCAAATGCGCACAAACATGAAACAGAACCATTCTCCTCCCACTGCGTGCCACAGGGGTGAATTTCCCCATGTGATCAGGCTAACAGAATCCAACTTGAATGTTGTTTTTCTCTTATGCATACACACAAGCACACAACATGGTGTTCAAGGCCTAAAACAGAAGCCTCTGCTACACCATTCAGGCAGACACACCCCCCCAAAAAAAGAGAGAAAAAAAATGAACTCATCTCCTTACAACACAAAATATTATATTTAAAAAGACTGATGGCTGAACATTTCCATGAATTACTGTAGTGACTGGAAATCGCAAACTGCTTTTAGGTTAAGTAGGTTATTGGCTCGGCCATAAATTGTTTTGCGTTGTATTTATGTTTTTCTTAAAGGAACAGTAATACAAAAATAATAAAAACGATTTCTCTCATCATTTACTCAACCTTATGACTTTTTTTCAGTGAACCACAAAAAGAGAGAATAAGGCAGAATGGGGTTTTTTTTTTTTTTTTGACCGAGGCTGTCATTCTGCATAACATCTTTTGTGTTCCAAAGTCGGATTTGCAACAACGATAAATGATTTTTAAATCATTTAACGCAGTCCAATGCCGAATTAAGGGGCTGACACACATTTCTCCTCATTTATACACGAGCATAATGCTCGACCTCATGCGGACAAACTGTTTACCTCGTTGGTGCCTCTGACGTCACGACACACCCCTCGCGCGCGTGAGTGTGTGTGAGTGTGTACATGCGCGCGCAGTCGCTGCCTGTGAATGCAGTGGGGTCCGTGCGTGCGTGTGAGTGTGTTTTGCTTGTGGAATGTGGGAGTTGTCCCCACGCGCTTTACGAACAACCGACCTGTCCAAACAGTGCGCGCGTGGCAGAGGATGTCACACCAACCAAAACAGCGGACGAACGCTCACAGCACAGTCTTTGGAGGAAAATCCACCGTACAGGGTAGAGTCGGGGCGGGGCGTAATTACACGGAGTCCCATCTATTTAGGGTCAAGTACAACATTTTTACTGTCCTAACCAGCGTGGGTTCAAAGTTTGTTTTGTGCCCGGGAACTGCGAATCACCCACAGGGCGCGGAGGTAGTGCTTTCAGATTCGACTGATATTTTTGTACTGTTTGTCTTTAGTTAATTCATAGACTCGCGATAAAATCTGCACGGGATGGATTGCAAAGCTGCAATGGCCAGCGTAATTCGTTAGCATCTCATCAACTAGCTCCTCCAGACTCGATCGCGAATACGGGGCTGCGGTGCGGCTGGACGCGGAGCGAGACGACCCTCTGCGGGCTGCGCTGCCGAGGCGGTGGGCGTGTTTTCTCGGCGTGCTAGCATGTGAGCTGGCGCCAAGTTCTCCGCGTGAAAAAAACAAGATTTACAAGTTACGGGCTAGAGTGAAGCAGCAAAAGTCACATCACGCTCGATCGGAAAAGTTGCACGCAGGTACGAAGCGAACTGTTTACTCTAACACACATTATTATCAAAGTGAACCTTGTGCGCACACTAATGCAATTCAAAACAAAAGCTGCTAGTCTGCTAATGTTAGGTAACCTACTCAAGTGACTGTTTTTTTTTGTTGTTGTTTTTTTTTTTTTAACATGGCACATGAGATCTAAATGGAGAGAGCGTTCATATGGGTAGTTTCTGAGCTAAAACACGTTTGTCTCTAGTAAACCTGTTTATTTATTCATCCTGTGTCTTAGATGCATCTTTCTCGTAGCACTGATTGAATGCAATTTAAACACCGATCTTGACAAGTTATACAACGTGGAAAACTTGTATAAACTGCACGTGCCTCCCAAGTACGCATAGTTGTGAAGAATGACTTAAAGCAGGAAATTAGTTCTAATGAACATTAATTCTATTCAAAGCCATATAAAAGCGTTTAATGGTAATGAGTTTGATAGTATAGCTGCGTGTCGGCTCATCTGTTGCAGTAAATTGTAACTGCGACATCATGCAGCCTCAGCGACAGTATCGCTTCTGTAGCTTTACCAGCACTTTTAAAGTTGCTGCTTTGAAGATTTAGCTCACTTTTCTATCCAAGGACTGTAATGTCAAAGATATACCGAACTACGAATTCATAAAAATGCTGCCTTTATTCTACTGATTCACAACGGATACATGTTTTTTTTTTTTTTATAGATGTGTTTGCGGTATCACTTTATAATATAGCTTTCTTTGATAATATTACCATACATTCATGCATTTGGTAATGCTTAAAAGATCATTCGTTAATATACATTCGAATAGTTCCAATGTAATTAAACTTTCATTCATATATTTTCACATGTTTAAATGTACATTATGACATGATATATCATGGACTTGTCTAAAATGTTTAATAATTTTAAGTGAAAGTAATTTTTCCTATTTTTCATATTAAATATTTTTAAATTCTGCTTTCTTGTTCTTTTAATTTTGTGCTGTCACAGTAATATACATTATTGTACCTTTTCACATTACAGTCAGAAAAAGTGTTTTTCCTGATGGAGCCCTGTAGGTTTGATAAAACACTATAAAAATGCTTTATTAAAAACCTAACAATGGTAATAATTCATATTAACTTCAGCAGTATTGTTAAACATAATGCCCTTGTGTATCCTATAGGAGGGAGAGGGAGCGTGTGACTGACATGAAAGCACATTGTGCTGTTGGTATGTTGAGAATCTGTTGTAGTCCGCATAGTTTGTTTAACATGTCTGTTGAACTGGGCTAGGACTTTTTCAGCGTTCCTACACTAAGAAATAAAAAAGGAAAATGTACTGGTGATTTTATGCCAGGACATTATACAGTAATTTATGGAAATTTCCGTTAACTCTGAAGCACAGCACAATGCAATGCATAATTCAAAATGCAGGTAAATCACCTGTTAAAAAAAAAAAAAACAATATGGAAAATTCCTTCATAATTATACAGTACATTGTGCCCTATTTTTGCAGACTTTTTTTTTTAAACAGTGTTATGGACAACTAGTTAGGGCATGTCAGACAAGCATGGTCAAAAGAAAAATAGCTGTCCATATCAATTCCTATGTATAATGTGTTTATGTTTTGTGTGGCTATAATGCATTTGGTAAAAGTGTTTGCTTTGTGAACGATGTTCCATTGTGCAAATTCATGGTTGCCATTTTCTAATTTGAGTGGAAATAGTTTGAGAAATCCAACCATGTAACAAGGTTAGACGTGATTCCCTGGAAAGTTTTCAAAACCCTCTTTCCCTTTTATTCAGTACCACTGTCTTTCAATTGTACACTACCATTAAAGTTTGGGGTCAGTGATTTTTTTTTTTTTTTTTTTAAAGAAATGAATACTTTTATTCAGCCAGGATGCATTAAACTGATCAAAAAAGACAGTAAAGTTTTTGATCTTACACAAGATTTCTATTCCGAATAAATAGTGGTCTTTTGAGCATCCTCTTCAAAGAATCCTTAAAAAATCTCTCATTATGGTTTCCACAAAAATATTAAGCCCATAACCATTTTTAGCATTGATGATAAAAATAAATGTTTCTTGAGCACCAAATATGCTATTAGAATGATTCCTGCAGGATCATGTGACACAGAAGACTGCTGAAAATTCAGCGTTGTCATCACGGGAATAAATTACACTTTAAAATATATTAAAATAGAAAACATTTGTTTTGAATTGTAACAGTATTTCACATAATTACTGTTTTTACTGAATTTTTGATCAAATAAATGCAGACTTGGTGAACAGTTCTCATTTCTTGCTGAGGGACTTTTTTTCTTTTCAAAAACACTAAAACCTTTGATATTGTAATGTATACGTACACACATGCACACACTAAGTAATTTTTCTCTTCATTTTTGTTAGTTTGATTAGATTACCAGTGAAGGAGAAGTCACTAAAAATACACGGATTTGTTTTATGCTGAGCTCCAGAATGTGGCACAGTAGCAAAATCTGTGTTGCTCTATACAGGACGTTTGCATGTTCAGTATGTGCCAGAATTCCCATGCACCTGTATGTTATGTTCACAATCATGATTGTTTCTGAGCCCTACTGGACTTCCTTTCTACACGTCTTGCTCTATGTAGGTTGCACTGATGATATGTTTCTTTTGTTTAAAGTAACTGGATTGTGATGTTTAGGTTGTTATTGTGGCGGTGTTCATTTCAGAGGCTGGAATGTGTGGGCCTGTGTGTAGTTTCTGTAACTCTAGGCAGAAGCTGTGAGGCCTTGACTGTAGCCCTGTAGAGAGGCCCATTGAAGGGGAAGTTGGCTCTGTATGTGTGTGTATGCGTGTGTGTGCATGCAGACCACTGGGATTGGACACAGGGTAGAAAGACCCCCTGTACGGAAGGAGGGAAAAGGGAGGAAAGGGGAAGGAGGAGTCAGTTACACTTTTCTGGTCATGTGTGTGTTCTTGCCCCATGTTTGCATGAGCAGAGTGAGTGGTCGCGTTACGGCAAGGGTAACCAAAGACGAATACGTAAAGCTTTCTCATTAGTAAACAGCCTAATTTTGACTTCAGGCCATTTTGTAATGTAACTTGAACAGTGTTGGCCTGATGCTTGTTTGTTTACTGTGGCTAATGTTTTACAGTGCTATCTTTGTCTTTGCATCTTTTTATAAATAATATTTGTTTGCTTATGGTGAATTTAACAGTTCAGAAATAATTGATGTTCAGTGTGTAGAGGTTTTTCAGCATGATGGAATGATAAATGATTAATGTATGTCTTTGCGCAGCATCTACTGTGGATTGGTACTATTTGCTCAGATGCTTGACATTGCTATATATGGCTTCACTAAACCTACATGGGTTGAGAATCAAATAGACTGAAGTAACACAGAAAATGTATGATCTTTTTTTTACATTTCTTACACTTGCTTTGTTTTTGAGATCCTATAGTTTTTGTGCATAGTCTAGAATGTAAGGCATGTACAGTCAGTCAGTTATTATCTTGAAGCGTCACCCTAATTGCATGTTTACCAAATGAATACATACATTTTAATGGTAACACTTTACAATAAAGTTAATTTGTTAACATTAGTTAATGTATTAACCATGGGCAATATTTGTTCATCTTTAACGTTAGTTTATGAAAATACAGCTGTTCGTTGTTTGTTAGTTCACAGTTCATTGACTAATGTTAACAAATACAACTTTTTATTTTAATCATGTATTAGTAAATGTTGACATTAACATTAACAAATATGAACAAATTCTGCAGAAGTGCAGTTCATTATTAGTTCATGGTAAAGGGTTAGTTCACCCAAAAATGAAAATTTTCAAACCCATAAGACCTTCGTTCACCTTCGGAACACAAATTAAGATATTTTTGATGAAATGTGAGGTTTTTTTTTTTCATCCCCCCGTAGAAAGCAATATATTAACCACATTCAAGGTCCAGAAAAGTAGTAAAGACATCATTAAAATAGTCAACGTGACTGCAGTGGTTCAACCTTAATTTTATGAAGCAACGAGAATACTTTTTGAGCGCAAAAACAAAACAAAAGTAACTGCTTTATTCAACAGTTTTGTCTGTCCTCTGTCAGTCTCCATGTTCTATGTCAGAAAGCCGACGCTGCACTGTCTATACAACGTAAACAGTTTCGCAGATTGACGCAGGAGAGCCATTATTTTTGTTTTGTTTTTACACACAAAGTATACTTGTCGCTTCATAACGTTTAGGTTGAAGTACTCTAGTCACGTTGACTATTTTAACAATGTCTTTACTACTTTTCAGGACCTTGAATGTGATAATTATTTTGCTTTCTATGGAGATAAAAAACCTCACTGATTTCATCAAAAATATCTTATGTTGTATTCCGAAGATGAACAAAAGTCTTACGTATGTGAAATGACATGAGGGTGAGTAATTAATGAAGAAAATATAATTTGCGGGTGAACTAGCACCTTAACTTAATGTAGTTAGCTAATGAACCTTATTGTAAAGTGTTGCAATAATAATTATAAAGTTTAGTGGTCATTACACAAATAATGCCACTATTGACCAATTAGAGGTAGATGTTGCTGAGGCTCAATTGTGGTTCTTCACACTTGGTTTGAACTGTGGTATGTACCTTATTTTACAAGTTTTCTGATATATAAGTAATGAAAACAATAGAAATAAAAAAGAAATCCTAAGATTAAAGTGGAAATGAAAAGTGTAGCATTCTCCACTGAAGTTCACCAAAAAATGTAAATTCTATCATCATTTTCATTTACTCACCCTCATGTTGTTCCAAACCTGTGTGACCTTCTTTTCTTCCATACAACATAAAACAAGGCATTTTGAAGAATAGAATGAATTTTTTTTTTTTCATCCTTTTTAATATAATTCTCAAAATATTTTCATTTATGATAACAGAATTTTCATTTTTGGGTGAACTGTTTATTTAATATAGTGAATGCTACACTTTTCTTTACTTTAACCTTAGGATTTCTTCTTTATTTCTTGTGTTTGCATTACTTGTATGTCAAAAAAGAAAACTTGTAAAATAAGGGACAAATGTGAATCTCTTTAAGTTGTTCATGCAACGATTTTTGTCCTTTGAGCATGTGATGTTGGCTTACATGGATTGAATTTGTGTTTCTCTTCAAGTTTACCACATTTCTTGAAGTTAAATCTAAACCAGCTTGATTTCAAGGAATATATCGGCTGTTCCGGCTCCTGAGAGGTATGTTAATGTAAATGCTGCCTGTGGTTAAGCATCTACTATAAACAATTACTTATATTTACATAATGTGTATGTTTTTAGCCGATGCAGATGGAAATTTCTGAAAGATTCCGGCAGAAAAATGACTTTACCATGTCCTCATAGAGTGTTGCTTGGCATGAGTCTAAGTTTGTATTTGTGTGGTGTACTTGTGGAATTTTGTGTGTTGTGTATGTGAGAGAAAGACTTTGTGTGTGAGTGTGTGGCAGTGTTATAATCTGGCAGTGTGTTTCCAGTCAGGTTCGTTTGAGGACAACAGCAGTTTCTGTGTGTTCTGGACCCGAATTGACCCAACTGGCTCTGTGCATTACACATACACACATTTCCGTGGCGCATGTGTGCGGAGGAAATGTGTAGGGCCGTTTGTCTCAAAGTCTCTGTCTGTTTTTATGGTTTATATGGGTCTTGCATTCTAGCTGTCAATGCAGTTTGCCGGTTTGCGCAAAGTGTGAGAACGTTTTTCAACCGAGTCTTAGTATGTGCTGTTGCATGTGTTCCTGTGTTTTCCACATGGTCTCTATGCCAGGCCTGGCATTCCTACCGTGTGAGTCTGTCTCTGTCTGTTGTCATAGCTAATGAAGGTTTATGAAACCCTGACAGCATCTCTGTCCTGTCCTGCACACAGGCGCCCCTCCGCCTCTGCTGTAAGGGCTGGGGTGCTTGTCTCTGTTTACTTAAATTTATGACCTAACTATGCCTAAATGTCGCACTAGTTACAAAGTCGAACCACATTATTCAGTTACTAGAAGTATTTATTGCAAAGGAACCATAGTTACATATGATGATTGAAGTATCACCATAGCTACATGTTATAGAGTTACTATAGCATGAACACTGTATGTTACACAATAACCAGTGGCAATATGTTATGGAATATGCTAATCTGTGCTTATCCGCAATGACTTTGCTCTTTGCCTCTTTTTTTTTTTTTTTTTTTTTCCTTTTTTTGTAGAAGTTCAAAGTCAATTCTTAGTCAATCCTCTTTTTCAGTTTTGATGAAAAGATAATGATCATGCATGTTATTTCAGTGCTGATCTTCTCCGGTTTAGTCATGGTGTACATCATGTTCTTATGATAAACAGGCCATTGCACTCACAACCAGGTCATCCTTCTGAAGAGGGACAGTCTTTCTCGTACACCTTGGCCTACATACTTGTTAGTGCTATGTGATGCTTCAGTCAGTTCAATCATTAACTCTGCGCTACCTTAAAGGGCATCATGGTCATACATATAGTGAGGCCACAGTTAAAGTGTCAGTCATGCCGTCTTCACATGTCCAGACCCAAAATATCCCAGGTGTTCTCAGATTTCCTAAGATGCTATGTGGCCTGAGATGGAACATTAACCTGACTGCCCAATTAAGACAAATTTAACATTTTCTGAAAGTCTCTTATCTCCTTCATGCTTTGTGTGCATTGATAACAAGAGCCATATACTGAAGCAAGTGCGAATAGCAGAGATGTGGCATGTGCATTGTGCGCAGTCCAGAATCTCAACAAAACACATAGTTAAAGGCTTAGTTCACCCAAAAATGAAAATTGTCATTTATTAGTCACCCTCATGCCGTTCTACACCCATGAGACCTTCGTTCATCTTCGGAACACAAATGAAGATATTTTTGATGAAGTCAGATGACTCAGTGAGGCCTTTATTGCCAGCAAGACAATTAACATTTTCAGATACCCAGAAGGGTATAAAAAATATTTAAAACAGTTCATGTGAGTACAGTGGTTCAACCTTAATATTATAAAGCGACGAGAATTCTTTTTTTTTTTTTTGTGCCAAAAAGACAAAATAACGATTTTTCAACAATATCTACTACTACTATAAACACTGCTTCAAAGCTTTACGAATCTTTTGTTTCGAATCAGTGGTTCGGAGCACCAAAGTCACGTGATTCAGTAAACAAGGCTTCGTTATGTGATAAGTGTTTTGAAATCTCCATAGGTCACGTGAATTTGGCAGTTTGATACGCGATCTGGACCACTGATTCGGACCCTTTCCTTACACCTAACCATAACACCAAACCTGTCCCTAATCTTTCCTGTATTCCGCCTCAATGGCAGCAAAAGTGAACATTGTACCTAACAATTTTGATGTTAGTATATATTAGTTAAAGACCTCTCTAATGTGAAGTGTAATTAAGGGCTGCACAATATATCGTTTTAGCATTGATGTCGCGATATGAGCAGCCCTGATGGCCACTTTGCAGGATGTGACTGTCGCAGGATTGCAGGATTAATTGCAATTTAACCATCTTAAACCCAAAAGTTTATCATTTGCATGTGTTTTGGGTCCTGTCAGTTTAAACATTCCTGGGATTTTAAACCCTTTTGAGCCCAAGAAGACGCGAAAGGACTTGAAAGGACACATATATGCAAAATTATATCAAAATGCCCATCTCTGTAAGTATCCACGCAAACACAGTCGGTTATGGCTTATATGAAGGTAGGGGGGTGGGTGATATATTTCACGGTAGCGATACATCTCAATATAGCTATTTTTATTTTATTATTTTATTTTTCTTATTAAAAATAACAGCAAAGAAGCAAATAACAAACAGTACATTAGAGCAAATTAAATAAACTTTGTTTTTCAGCTACAGTAGGTTTATTTAACAAGTTGTAAGAAAGACTACAGAAATTTAATCAATTGTAAAAGTGTAAATAAAACACTGCATAGTCTTCACTATATGAATCAAATATGAACTGATTATTATTATTATTAAAGATTAAAAAAGTGATTCAGTCAAGAGCAGTAAGTATTTAACATTGAGACTGACAGCAGTTTATCAACAGTTGAGACCAATTGCACAGATCCACTTTACTGACACACACCCAGTTTTAGCCGAACTGTTTGCATTAATTTAAGACATAACCGACTATGTTTGTGTGAATACTCCACAGGATGGGCATTTTGACGTTATTGTGCATCTATCTGACCATTCAAGCGCAATGAGACGCGAAAGAGAACTGAATTCGTGATTGCATGCTGTTTTTAGAGGCGGCTTTCTGTGCATGTGCTCACCAACCACAAGAGTTCTTTTTCACACCTCATTGCGTTCAGCATCATGCATGTCATTTTTCATCATTTAGCAGACGCTTTTATCCAAAGTGACTTACAAGGGGAGCAATTAGGGGTTAGGTGTCTTGCTCAAGGGCACTTTAGTCATGGTATCGAAGGTGGAGAGAGTGCTGTTTATTCACAATCCCCACCTTCAATTCTTGCCGGCGTGGGAATCGAACCAGCAACCTTCAGATTACAAGCCCGACTCCCTCACCACTAGGCCACGACTACCCGATATTTGTTTTCTCATTCGTTCATGTTTCCATGTTTCTTTATCACTCTTACATGTATGTAACTTTTAGTACTGTGCTATGCGGATACACACCGCAAAATAAACGAGTAAGATCTCTGATGATAGACACTTTATTATACCGTGGTCACAATATGCCATCACAGCGTCCAACACTATGTGAACGTAAATGAAAAGTTGAGAAAGAAAACGGATGCGTATCATTATATTGGATCCATGCATTCGGTCTTAAAGTGACAGCAGCCTTATATTGCTGCTGTCTGTGTCAGTAATGTTAATCAAACAACAGTATACACTGTGAAACTCACTTTTATAGCTTTATCAAAGATTACGTTTATGAATGTACATTTGATTATTCAATTTCTGCACCTGAATAATTTTAGACTTGCCTGAAAAACATAAAGCACTGGTTATTTCATTTTTATCTTTGATCTATTATATTTATCTATGCTTGTACAGATTCACTCCCCTACAAAATCACCCCAATCATTTTACAATGATTAATTCTGTCCAAATAGAGCTATTCGAGTCCATCTGGTGAAATCGGTTGTTTTCATATCGCAGTATATAGAGCAGAAAAACAAAATAGTGCAATGTCAGTTTTTTTTTATTTATTTTTTTTTTTTTTATAATATCCTGCAGGCCTAAGTGTGACCCTTGTTTTTATTATCAGATGAATAGTTTTATTAAATGGATTTTCCGGGAGTTTCCAAACATGGTCCTAATCTGCTGTCTTTTTGTGTTGAACCTTAAATGTTAAGCTCATTATAATTTATTTTGTGCAATGTGGAGCATTGCTCATAATATTAGTTGGTGAGGACTATATTGTATAGCAAGGCTAATCAGTCATACAGCTCACTTCACTAAGTCTACTTTATTATTTAAAAGATTTTTTTTTTTTTCCACAGGCTGTTGAGTAGTTAGGCACAATCCAGAATAAAGAAACTCACTGACTTTTTTCCTGCACTTGACTGCACCGCTATGCGAATGCTTATGTAAGCATGTATAAAGTAAAAATGATTTAAGTTTAATTCTTTATCATTACTGTTTTTAAAATAAATGCCACTTTGTTTTATATTTTCTTATATAATGACAGACACATTTAAACAATTATTTGGGACCACTCTAGGCCTGTGCTTCAAAGTTAACACATTTTTATTAAGCAGTTTTTTTGTTGTTGTTGTTGTTGTTAATTATTTATGTATTCATTTTAATTTGATTTATTATTATATGATTTACTTCCATCCACCGTTATGAAGACATCTGAATATTGACAACCAAAAACAATCATTATCATTACTGGAAAAGCCAAGAAAAATAACAACGTCCATCTGCAGGTTACCTTCAAAAATATGCACATAAGTAGTGCCATGTTTATGGCTGACTGCCAACTAAATCTTCACAAACAGGGATTGCAAATGTTTCACACATTTTGAATAGATGAATAAATGAACAGCCCAATTTAGATAAATGCATCATTATGTGCTGAAGTGTTTTGAAATGGTTTTATTAGTGTGAGATTTCTGTGTGCATAAGAGTAATTTGAGAACTTTCTCTTGAAGAGGTCACGTCATGTTTGTATTAGAGCTGAACTGGTATTTCTTTTGTGGAACTTGCACTAAATGAAGCTTTCGGCATATTTTCCATTCGAAAGATGTTGCGTTTATGCAGAAGAGCTCGCAAAAAGGAGCAAAACCGTGACATCACTCTCTTTGCCGAGTTGTTTATTTGCTTTGCGCTGTTCCTGTTTGTACACACAGAATCGTGATGTCCCTGTGACCTTTCACATAGATTTCCACTTCATTGCTGGTCACATTTAGCAGTAGAGCGAAAGGGTTAATCTCGTGCTATTATCATATACACATTTATTGTGACAATATTCTTATCACCTGATGCTTTTTAGCTGTTTGAGTTGGTGCGTCACTGTGACCTCTGACTCATCTCAGCACGGCTGCTTTTCCTCATGCGTTGTTTCATAGAGCTATAATGATTTTATGTTTATGTGTTTGCTGACCTTGTTCTTTTTTGTTTTTTGAAAAAAGCTTCCGATGGAGATGTTGAAGCTGACATCTGTTTGTTTTCATTTGCACGGTCTCCTACAACCACTCCGATCCTCCGAGCGGTCCAGCCCTTCCTCGGTGTTGTAGCACTGATAGCTAATTAATATTCTCCTCTATCTCGTACGCTCTTTATCAATGCGCATACATTAGTGATGCTTGTATAAAGAACTCTGTTTTCCCCCCATTCGGTTTGTTACACTGGTCTCATGGCTTTAATCAGAATGATATATTGTTCTATTAAAGGATTGTTAATTATTCAACACTTGCTAAAGAATGTCAGTTATGATTTGTGGTTTTGTTATGCTGTCAGTCAGTGCTGAAGAAATAGGGAATTTCCTTTTTTGTTTTTGTTTTTGTTTTGCTTTACGATACCGGTCAAAAGTTTGGAAAAAATTAAATATTTTTGAAAGGAGTCTCCTATGCTCACCAAATACAGTAAAAACAATAATATTAAATGTTATTAAAATTTTGAATAAATGTTTTGTATTTTGATATATTTTTAAATTGTAACTCATTCCTGTGATGTCAAAGCTGAATTTTCAGCATCATTACTCCAGTTTTCAGTGTCACATGATCTTTCAGAAATCATTCTAATAGGTTGATTTGGTGCTCCGTTTTTATCAATTATTATTGGTGCTCAATCATTAATAATAATGATTCTTATTTTTTAAATGTTTAAAAATGTGCTGGTTTTATTTTTTATTTTTTGGAAATGTGTTATGTTTTTCAGGATTCTCTGATGAATAGGAAGCTCAAAATAATAGCTTTCTTTCAAATAGAAATATTTAGTAAAATTATAAGTGTCTTTAATGTCCCGTTTGATCATTTTATTCTAGTTAAATAAAAGTGTAAATTTCTTTTTTTTTTTTTTTTTTTCCTTCTTTTTTTTATAAATCTATCTTACTTGCACTACTATTTAAAAGTTTGGCGTATTACAGCTTCCACAAAAATATTAAGCAGCAAAAAACGTTGATAATAATAAGAAACGTTCACCAAATCAGTATATTAGAATGATTTTTGAAGGATCATGTGACGTGAAATATAATCAAATAGTTATTTTAAATTGGAATATTTTTTTTTCCACTTGAATTTGACAACCAGAAAGTGTCCAGATACATTTTGTCTTAACTTGGAAAACAATAATTGTATTGATTTATATTTTGAATCCTAATAAATGTTTCTTTTTTTCTGACCAGATATTTGCTATATGTCAATTAAATGCTATTGGTTTGATATCTTTTTATGTAATGCAGAAACATTCATACTTTAAGTCTTAAAATACTTTAATGGTTCACATTTTTTGTGTTCATTAGTTTAATCATTTTTCGCAATATAACTTTTTACTGTATCCTTGATCAAATAAATGCAGCCTCAGTAAGCAGAAGACAGTACAAAAACCTTAATTAATTAAAAACCTTAATTACAAAGACTTTTGACCAGTAGTGTACATTACACAGTCATTTTTCTTCTTCCCATCATCCCCATAAATGCACAATTCTGGATGTATGATTGTCTCTCCTCCTCCTTCGTCTCATACAGTGATGGAGTCAGCCGTTAGTACATCCACTCAAGTGCCAGATGAGTTTGACCGTAATGTTCCACGGATCTGTGGTGTGTGTGGAGACAAAGCCACTGGCTTTCACTTTAATGCGATGACCTGCGAGGGCTGCAAAGGCTTCTTCAGGTACACTCATTTTCTCTCATCCAATTTGGTATTTACACATTTACACCGATGTTCATTAGGAAACACATTAACACGCATTATCTGTAACCAATGTGATACTGCCAGACTATTTATAGTTTATGTGTGTGTGCATTTTGCGCGTGTGTTTTATTAGGCGCAGTATGAAACGCAAGGCCAGTTTTACCTGTCCTTTTAATGGAAGCTGCACCATCACTAAAGATAACCGTCGCCACTGCCAGGCCTGCAGACTCAAGCGTTGCCTGGATATTGGCATGATGAAAGAGTGTGAGTTACTGGCCAACATGACACATCTTGGAACACTGATTACGAGCAGCCAAGTCACTTTGTTATATCATGTTTTAATTATAGTTCCGGTTTTATTTAACCTGGGTAAGAGTCTCAGCATGTCTTAACTGTCATTTTTACAGGCTCTGCAGGAAGGGAAAGTTATTTATAAGGTTTTACCAATCAGAATTGAGGAAGGTGATTCTTTCGAAAAAGGTCCCTTACACAAGGCTGTTAGCAAAATGATTCTTGGTATAAGGAAGTAGTTTTGCTATTTGTGATCCCGAGTAGCCGTTCTTTGCGAGTCATTTTGAAAGTGGAAGGTATTTCACGTCAGGGATTTCGAAACGCTCAATTGCTCTCGTGTTTTGAGGAGTTATCAGTAGAAAGTTTAGCTTGTATGTTGCCACGTTTTTGTTTTAAAGAAACAAACACCACACATAGAAAGATAAGATAAGATTTTGTCATAAAGCGGCAATATTTGATGGAAATGTATTATTGACCCTAACAATCATAATAGCTATAAACCTGAATCTTGCTAAAGGTCATAGTTTGATCCAAAATAAGCTTGTAATAATGCACATTTTCATGTAGAACATCACCCCATATTTTCAAATTGTGTGGTGCTCAAGAGTATATTAGGGAAGGCACAGAGAATGATGTTAAATTCAGTTAAACCTAAAAATAAATCATTTAGCCATTGAAAATGGCTAATAATAATTATTCTCGGCTTAATGTGGAAAATGAATAGAAATGTCCAGTAGATTTAGCCATTTTCTGATATTGTGGTTCAGGTTTTTTCCCCCCCAGATATAAGTAATATCAGTCTGATGGAATTGTGTCCGTGAGACTGAATTTAAAGCTATTGATGATCATCAGCAAACAACTAAATCATGATGAATTATGGTCATAACAAAACGCTGGAGAACAACATACGATTTCAGTTACTCATGTAATAAAATTATTTTAAATGGGTATAGTAATGATACTCGTCTGTCTTGTCCTTCAGTTATACTGACGGATGAAGAGGTTCAGAGAAAAAAGGATCTGATCCAGAGGAGAAAGGATGAGGAGGCACAGAGGGAGGCGCAGAAACCCCGGCTCTCAGAGGAGCAGCGCAACATCATTGACACGCTGGTGGATGCGCATCACAAAACCTATGACGATTCCTATTCTGACTTCTCACGTTTCAGAGTAAATGCTTTTTTGTGTTCTTTCCTCCTCTGCATATCATTCTCTTATTTTTCAACTGGTACAGTGGCCCCAATATGTTGTTGATTTGCTGCTTAAGAAATCAATGTTGAAAACAGTTGTGCTCCATAATATTTTTATGCAAACTGTGCTACATTTTTGCATTTGATGTGTTCCAAAGAACATCATTGAAATATAAATTTTTGTAACAATGTGAAAGTCTTTAATGTCACTTTTGATTTATTTAATGTGTCCTTGCTGAAAAAAGTATTGAGCTCTTTCAAAAACAAAAACATCTTATTAACCCCAAACTGTAAAGTGTAAATAATATATATCTCCTTGCAGAGCAACCATAGTTTAGTACATTAACTGTGAACATTTTCCACTTGCATTCGACAACCAGGTGTCCAGATACCTTTTTGTCTTAATTTCAAACAATATTATTTTATATTTTGAAACCTAACAAACCTTTTCTTTTTTCTCATTGGTTTGATATTTATGTAGGTAATGCAGAGACAATCATACCTGAAGTGTTCAAATACTTTTGTGGTTCACTTTTTGTGTTTATTAGGCCTCCATACATTGCTAATTTGTTCAGTGTGTTCATGTGTTTACGTGTGTGTTTTTTGTTGCAGCCTCCAGTTAGAGAAGGTCCAGTTACACGTAGTGCCAGCCGAGCCGCGTCTCTTCATTCACTATCAGACGCCTCCTCAGACTCCTTCAGCCACTCTCCAGGTGACACACATGTATACATGCTAAACAAATGCGCGCACACACAGTCGTTTGTGCGTAAATCACCTGTAAAGTTCATTCTGAGAAATGTTTTTCAGCCCAGTGAGGCGCAGGCAGGCGTGTGTTTGTGTGTTAGAGGTATGTGTGTCTTACATGCACAGCAGGCTCCGTCCATCTCACCATGTCTGACGTCACAGGAGAGCCACTCTAATGACAAACAGACTATTCGCATGCGTGCACACACACACACGCTCACACATATGTTGGGTTTCCATGTTTTATGGGGACTTTCCATACACAAAATGATTTTTATACAAACTGTGTATTCTATCCCATATAACCGTAAATCTACTCATCACAGAATATTTTCTGCTTTTTTACGTTTTCAAAAAACGTCGTTTTATATGATTTATAAGCTAATTTCCTCCATATGGACCAAAAAATGTCCCAACAAGGTAAAAATGACTGGTATTACTATCATTGTGAGGGTTTACAAGGACCGTACACCCACACACACAAACAAACATGGCTCATTAAATATAAAGATTTTTTATGACAATTTTTTATAAATTCTCTAATAGGGATAATTGGTATGACCATAATCTTACATCTCACAAAATGAATACTTTTATATCATGTTTTATTTAAAAAAAAAAAAAAAAAAATTCTGTTTTTTTAAAAATATATTAGATAACCAATTGGAAAACAATTCAGATTCATTTTTCAAATGCTGCTGATTTAATTCATTGTGAAAAGTGTAAATTAAAGCATTGCATTTATGTATATTCGTGTTGTATCAAAATGTTTTTCAGCTGTTCAGATATGTTGATATCGTTTGCTCTATATGAAAATACAAATAAGAGATTTATTCTGCTGTGTTGACTGTTGACAGCTTTGTTTATTGTTATGAAGGCGTTTTCAAGAGTGCAGAACAGTACGCTGACTGTCAGTGAGCTTGTGCTGAGCTGCAGGCTCAACTCCTCACGTGTACCTGTAGAAACATGCAGGAAAGACGTCTTCAATGATTTTAATGCAAGCTGTGCATAATTTATTACAAATCTGAATTGAAAAAAAATGAATTATTAAACAGTTACAAAATAAAGGGTGAAAAGCAACAATTGTTTCCCCCCATAATCGTGCAGTCATAATACATAATGCAGTTTAATGACAGAAAATAAAATGTACACAAAATTGCTGAAATGTAATTTTTATTCACATTATATCCATACAATTCACTAAACATTAACAGCAGAAGTAGTTTGTTATCTGGCTGTATTATATAAGGCTGATGGCAGATTTTGGAACAGACACAAGGGGGAGATAACGCTTCTGTTATTTAGCCAAGTAGACAGAGTTGTCAGCCAAAGTATCAAAATAGTGTTGCTGTCTATTTTTTTCTTGGGTCATTGACTGGCCCACCACAAAAATCATTAATAATAAATAAAAAAAAATGCATTAATTTTATTTGAATGCAAATTGACTTCAGGACAGTCAAAGAATGATCACATTTCCGTTGATTTGTTGCCATCTGTTCGGAGTGTAAATCCTTTAGTAAACATTCAGAAAAAGCTGGAAGACTGCAGTGTACCTGTTATGTGAATTGTTGAAGGTTGCTGAGATGAAGCAAAGCACTAATCCTTTTTTCTTCTTTCTTTCTCCCCCTCACATCTCATAGAGTCAGGAGATCGTAAGATGAATCTGAGTAATCTGTTGATGATGTATCAGGAGCAGGGTTTGAGCTCCAGCCCAGACTCGAAGGAGGATGAGGGCTCTGGTCTTTCCATGCTTCCTCACCTGGCTGACCTGGTTTCCTACAGCATTCAAAAAGTCATCGGCTTTGCTAAAATGATTCCTGGATTCAGGTAAAGTAAATTCATAAGTTCATTTTAATTGAAATGGCTGGAGGAATTGCTGAAATGCGTATATATATCACACACACACACAGTCACTGGCCACTTTATTGGGTACAACTCTTTAACTGCTTGTTAGTGGAATTATCTAATCAGCATGGAGACATGTTCAAGACGACCAACTGAAGTTCTGAGAAAGCAGATTTAAGTGATTTTGAACATGACATGGTTGTTGGTGCCATATGGCCTGGTCTGACTACTTCAGAAACTTATAATCTACTGGGATTCACGTGCAACCATCTCAAGGGTTTAAAAAAGAATGGTCTGAAAAAGAGAAAATATCTAGTGAGCACCAGTTTTGTGGGTGAAAATACCTTGTTGATGTCAGAGGAGAATGACCAGACTGGTTTTGAGCTGATAGAAAGGCAACAGTAACTCAAATAGCCACTTGTAACAGATGGGCTCCAGCAGTAGAACACCAGGTGCCACTCCTGTCAGCTAAGAACAGGAAACTGAGGCTACAGTTTGCTTAGGCTCACCAAAAGTGGACAATGGAAGATTGGAAAAATGATGCCTTGTCTAATGAGTCTCGATTTCTGCTCCGACATTCAGATGGTCGGGTTAGAATTTGGTGTAAACAACATGGAAGTGTGGATCCATCCTGCCTTTTATCAGTGGTTCAGGCTGCTGCTGGTGGTGGTGTAATGGTGTGGGCGATTATTTTATTGGCACAATTTTGGCCCCTTAGTACCAAATTGATCATTGTTTAAATGCCACAGCCATCCTGAGTACTGTTGACCACCATCCTATGTCGATCCCTTTATGATCACAGTGTACCTATCTTTGGATGGCGACTTCCAGCAGGATAATGCGCCATGTCACAAAGCTCAAATCATCTGACTGGTTTCTTGAATATGAAAATGAGTTCAATTTACTCATGGCCTCCACACTCAGCAGATCTCAATTCAATATAGATATAGATAAAGATATAGATGTGGCATTTCCGACATTTGTTTATTAATATTGTATTATACTAAAATACTCCAATAGGTAATTCATACTAGAAAAAGAAATGTATGTATTATTATTATTATTATTATTATATTTTTTTAATTTCATTCCATTTTAACTCTACTCTCCCACTTTTCCACAGCTTTACACGCCTATTTCTTGAGACTTTTTCAACTCCGAGGTCCGAATGACCAGGCTAAAACGGGGGGTTTTATTACACTTTAAATGATAATTCTATGTCTTGTTTGAATTCAGAATTGAATTGTCTTGCTCACTTCAACTGAATGCCACCCAACCCCCTGATATCTTTGTGTGTAGCAAAGGCAGGGTCTTAATTTCACAGGGCCTGGGACTAAAACAATTTGTGGACCCTGAGCAAGGGTGTTCTGTACATTCCTTTCATCCATTTATCGGTGCTTGTTTGTGGAAAGTTCTATCATTTTCCCGACAGATTATTGTTGACATGACTGTCATCTATTTGATTTCCTCAGGAACATAAAAATAGGTTTGACCTTATAAACTGTGACTCTCAGTACGTGTTTCTTGCCTGCCTCTGCACTTCCATGTATTTCCCAGCTTCCTCAGAATGTGCATACATACATATGCATTACAGACCGCAGGTTGCTGTGGTAACCATAGGAGTGTCATGTTATCTGAACTGAATTCACCCACTCCCTCTACATCTGCCATTCACAGAATCCAGCATGAGCCAACATTTGATGTGTATGCGTTTGTCTGTTCTTGTGTGTCTCAGAGAGCTGACAGCTGAAGATCAGATTGCTTTGCTGAAGTCCAGTGCGATAGAAGTGATCATGCTAAGGTCCAACCAGTCTTTCAGTCTAGAGGACATGAGTTGGAGCTGTGGAGGACCAGACTTTAAATACTGCGTCAATGATGTGACAAAAGGTACACATAAACTCAAGCTCACACTGATAGCCATTGTTTCATGGGTTGACATGCAATGGTTGCAGTTTTATTGTTAAAGCAAATGAAATAAAACTGAAATAAAATATAAATATTACATGAATGACTTAAATTAAAAATGTTGCCCTGGCAACTAACTAAAATAAAATAAGTTTGATGTGCTAAAATTACTAAAACGGAAAATAGAAATATAGAAACATTAAAAACTATGATAAATAAAAAACGCAACAAAATTACGAAAATGAAAATGAAAACTGAAAATATAGCTATAGCTAGTTCAAAACAATTAATACTGCAGCAGTATGTTATCATGCTAAAATAACGCTGAACAGTTGCATGTTATGTCAAAGTTTTCCTTGATTTTGAAGAGGAAGTTTTACTGCATTTTATTTCTCATCAGCAGTTCGTCTTATGATTTATGAAAGTGCATTGGAAGGTGAAATGTTATTTTTGATTTTTATTTTTTAAAATGACTTTTATACCAGTTTTATGTACACAGACAATTACAGTGGCTCCAAAACCTATTTTGACACTTACACCTCACTTGAAAATGTATGCAAATCTTAGTATTGATGATTAAAATATCAAATTAAGTAAATCTTTTTTTAAAAGAAATATAGCACACAAAAAAGTTTGGGTAACTTTTTAAAAATCATTGTCATTAGGTATCATAAACTAACAATTTTAATCTAAGCATTTTTTTAAATAAATATTTGTGTATTTATGAACATGCTATTTATGTGATTGAAGTCTAGTGGACATTGACTAGTTGCTGATGACAACCTCATTGAACAAATAAACCTGAACCTCGAACTGAGACTCGAACTCAGGTCGCCTTGTGGACAGCTATGGAATATTGCTCTTACATAACGGTTTATTTGTTATCAGTTCTGTTGTCTTTGGGTCATTATATTTCTCACAGATCTCATCTACTCATTCCAAATCAGATGCAGATAAAGTAGCACATTAAAGATTACGTTAAATGAATGCATTGGTGAGAGAGTGCGATTGCGTGTGTATTAATTCTACCTGCAGTGTCTCTCTACTAATAGTGAAGCTGTGGTTTATTGTTACTAAGAAATATGTTAGAACTTTTCAGTTTCGAAGCTATTTTATTGATAAATCACAGATATGCACTACTGAATGTACAATACTGTCCATATGTGTGTGGGTGTTACAATATGGCAGCACATTAGTTTAGAATGGCAATTAACTTACCTGTACAATAAGCTGCTTAAAACTTGCATTCACCTGATCAATATTGAGTATCCAGATGGTATAATCAAACATATCTTGTGCAGCGCTCTTGGAGTATGCATGCATTTATTATGTACTGCTTGATACTGAGCATAACTGTGGATTTCCTTTATTGGCAATGATCAGCGACTAGTCGACGTCAAGGTTAAAAATCATGGCTTAGAATTGAAGTCAACTAGTTTTGCAACCCCTAATATGTGCAGTACAAATTTAACATTAGACATTAGCATAAATGTCACCAATATAAGCTACTGTGAAAGTATTGTTTATTGTTGTTTTATGACATTTTTAGGTTTCAAATTGTTGAATGATAATACGAATAATAATTGTTATTAATAATTATTAAATTCGATAAATGTAGACCAATACATGCTTTGGAAGTATTATTTATTGTATTGTAAGTTTGTTATAATTATAGTAATATTAAAATGTAAATGATAAAGCAATAGCTATATTGTTCAAAATTGAGCTTTTGTTTTTTTTTTCACTTTTGGTTTATCAAAAATAATAAAAAATAAAAAAGTTTCTAGTTTGTGAAGAACAGCACCCGTGGTTATGCCTCATGAAATCATCCTGATTTTGTGTATGTTTGGGGGCGCAGCTGGACACACTCTAGAGCTTTTGGAGCCTCTGGTGAAGTTTCAGGTGGGCTTGAAAAAGCTCAACCTACATGAAGAGGAACATGTGCTGCTGATGGCCATTTGTCTGCTATCTCCAGGTCAGCGTGTTTCCCAAATACACAAATCATCAGACAGACTGAGACTTTAAAAACATGCCCATGCTTGCGAACAGGAAACTCATTTGTCTGTGTTTGTGTGCTCGTAGACCGGCCCGGGGTGCAGGACCACGTGCGAGTGGAAGTGTTGCAGGACAGGTTATCTGAGATTCTGCAGGCGTACATCCGCGCGCATCACCCGGGGGGCCGTCTGCTCTACGCTAAGATGATCCAGAAGCTCGCGGACCTCCGTAGCCTGAACGAAGAGCACTCCAAGCAGTACCGCTCCCTTTCTTTCCAGCCCGAACACAGCATGCAGCTGACCCCACTGGTGTTGGAAGTGTTCGGCGGACAGGTCACCTAGTAACTTCACCCGAGTCAGATCAAGAAGTGCGGGTTAAACGGTGTGACCCGGAGGGGTGGGGAGTGAATGTACGGACAATCACCTTAAAATGCATACAGAGTTTCCAGGACGAAGTTTGTGAGGGGTGTGTGTGTGTGTGTGTGTGTGTGTGTGTGTGTGCATATGTGTATCCCTCATCATTACAGATCGGCTAGGGAGTGCCATAGATGTTTCCGTTTGTTTATTGTATGTAAGGTGGACATTCTTACAAGAATGTAATATGGTCATGGTGTTTTTCCACTGTGGCACCTCAATACAGTAATATTTTGCTGTATTATCAATAGCCAACAGTATTACACTGCATGTGTAGGATGAGTGTGTGAGTGTGCGGTCCTGTTCAAAACCTCTGCATGGTCCCCAAAGCGCTGTCCACTACTGCTGATGTCCTGTCTCTTCACCTCCTGCCTTTAAATGCACAGGGTTAAAAGTACTAATGCAAGCACACAGCTCTAACTCACCCCTCGCCTAGCCACTTAACCAATCAAACGGCAGCTCCGCCCCCTTCCTCTTCCTCCAGAGCTCTGATAGGTTGCTGAACAATGGCTGTCTTCTTTAATGTTTGCCTCTGCTGTGATTGGCCAATTATCTAACGCCTCTGCAAAGTGGTTAGTGCGACATTAGCGCTTGCCACACAGCTAATCTGTAAATAAGACTCGGTATCTATATTCTTACCTTTTTCGATTTGTGTAAATAGAGTTTAATATAAGTGCTTATTGTGGCTTATGGTAGAATCTAGCAGAGGGAGACCCTGCAGCCCTGGTTAGCTGTAATCAGTATGTAAAGACTACAGATTATACTGCATTTATGCAAACACATAGGAATTGGAACCATGAATTATGTTTTAAACAAAACTGATAGCTTTACCTCACATCTGTAAATCCTATTGGTTAAATATTTCTCACCTCTTGCATTCCATCAATTTTTTTTTCTTTTAATTTTTCCCTAACAGATTTACCTTTCATTAGTCACTACGTTTGTTTTTCCACATGATACAGCTGACAAAATCCTGAATGCTTTTTATCATGAATTTTAATTCTACCTTTAATTTAAAAGCAAGAGTTCTAAAGCTGTAATAAAAAAAAAATCTATGCCACATTTCAACCCAAAAGAAAAAAATCTTCCCAAATGCATTTTAATTACTGTAATATGATATTGAATATTGGTAACACTTTACAATAAGGCTTCATTGGTTGACTACTTTAGTTAACATGAACTAAGAATGAAGAATGCTTATAGAGCATTCATTAATCTTAATGTTAATTTCAAGATTTACTAATGCGTTATTAAAATCAAAGTTGTATTTGCTAGTGTTAGTTAACAAACTGAACTAACATGAACAATGTATTTTTATTAACTAACATTAACAAAGATTAATAAATACTGTAAAGAATGTATTGCTCATTGTCAGTTCATGTTGGTTAATACACTAACTAGTGTTACCAAGTTGTAAAGACCTTTATTGTAAAGTGTTACCTGAATATATAATCAATATTACAATTATCTATTCATAATATTTTCTCTTCATATCCTTGTGAGGATTTTTTAAAAGACAACTTGTCAGAAGATGTTCTTAATAAATATAAATAATTGGAAAAATTAAGTGAAAATAATGTAACATTGCAAAAAAAAGTCTTTTTTTTTAATTTTGGGGTGAAATATGACAGGTATCTTTTTGACAGGTTTTGGGAGATTCAAGTAATTTTTTGGTTTTGAGCATCACACACTACTAGGATTGACTTTACTGAGAAATAAGACTCTTTTTTTAAGGTAACTCTAATAGCAGCATGCTGGATAATTTATGACCTTGATGTTTGTCATCAGTAACTACAGTTTTACATGCTACCTGGGTGTTTTTGATATTTGTTTGCACAGGCAGGTTCTTCAAAGCATAATCTAATTACAGCGTAACAAAACTCAGCACATTCTTTTCTTATGCTGGGTTGTTACTATCTAAACAGCAATTACAGACACCTAATACCATGTCAGCCATGGTATAGGCTTTTTTGCATGTCTTTGTTCACCGTGTTAATATCACTCTGGCCACTGCCTGCATTGTGTCCTTTAAACCAAACACGGCTGCCTTAGCTTGCCTCAGCTGTTCACAGTTATTCATTTAAATTGATCTTTTTATGCTTTTTATGTACGTAAGAGTCCTTTTCTCCACTGTGTATAATAGCTGTTTGTGATATTTGCGAGACTGTCGACTCCCTGGGTCGCAATAGAGGGCTGATACTTACAGAGCACTATCTCTGTTGCTTTATATATCTCGTTCTCTCCACTTTCTCCGCAATCTCTTTTTTTAAATCACGTCTGATTTGTATGAATCTTCTACTTCTCGGTCAGGGCTCAGGGTCATTAGGAAAAAAAATTCTGTGGTATGGGAGTTAATCATCGTTAATGAAGATTGTCTGTTGGTGTGAGTTTGGTGTCGGAACTGGGTCGACGATTTAATGATCATGTAAGCTGAATTCAACTACCTGGAAACTGCGGTTCCTCAGCTAGGCGAGCGCAGTGCGCGTGTGTGTCTGTGGAAGCGTGCGTTTATGAAGCGAGGGCGATGTATAGCATTTACCTATACACCAAGTATATTCATATTTGATTGGGTGTCATATTCGGCCCAGCATAGATGGGTAATTTGTGTGTGAGTGAAAAGGTTATCGTTTCCTCAGTATATTACTAATAAATAACTTAGTCATGGCACTTAAGATTTAATGATATGGAAGGTTTGCTATATATATCTATGAGTATTACTTTGCAAATGTAAAAGATTAAAATATTTTCTTGTAGACTAGTTTTGATATTCTGATATCTGTACAGGTGGAGGCACAGGGCAGATGGTTGTGTGTGTATGTGTGGGTAGGTATGCAAATGTAGGAAAGTACGACGGAATGCTAACCTCCTGCCCAGTGCAGGTGAATATATATATATATATATATATATTCACTATCTTATTGCTCTCTTTCAAACTGTATTTTATCGTCTTCATGCCTTCTCTCTATACTAAGCTGCTCAGTTCATTGTGGGATAAGGGTGTACACTCAATTTTAAACTGGAAACCAATGAAATCTTCCAGTTTTGAGCATTTTTGTAATCATTCACTTATTTGTTTTGTTCTGATTTCGTGATGAACGAGTGAGAATATCCCTGCAGCACCTACCATAAATTTATATCAGTCAAACCAGGACAACATGTCATATTTAAACCGTTGCAAGATCTACATTATGCATGATGATGATGATGATGATGATGATGATGATGCTGATAACGATGATGGCGATGGCGAAACGTGAGAAGGACAGAGATGAAATTGATGTTGGTCTCTTTTCCGAGTCCAAAATGTAACCATAACAAACTACCTCTCTGGGGAACAGACACATTTGATTTGTATTTTTTTATGATTCATGTTTGTATTTATTGCTGTGCAGTGGCTCACATGGACAACCCAGTACCTCATGTATGAATATCACTTAACAACAAAGACGCCTTAACAGTTGTTTTATCAGATTTTTTTAAAACTATTATTATCTGCGTGTACAGTATTTGTATCCTTAGCTTTCTCCAACACGTTCAAACATTCACATACATGGACAGACAAACAACAAACGTACATGTTCACAAAAAAGCTGAGAGCTGTTAAGGCGTGGTCACTACCATGATTGACAGTGTTCAGTTGCTGCTGGGATTGGTTGGCCATCCTCAGGCCCCTCCCCCTCTTTATTCTGACTGCTCAGTTGGATTTTGCTGCTCCGCAAAAAGAAAAAAACACAAAACATAACAGAGCATGGCCTTCTCTCTTTTTCTCTTTTTAAACGGTGATCTGTCAAGTGGACATCATCTACCCTGCAAATCACACATGCTCAAATGTTACCTCGTACAAAAATGCATATATACGCTCTATGGTCAATACCTCATGCCAGGTCAATCCTAAAATGGAGTAGAAGATGGATTTGAATTGATGACGGAGTCATCTGTGACAAAGAGTTGATGAAGAGAGACATGCTCTTTACCTCTCCTCTTCTGTCTGGGCATCATAGGACAGGAGATCAATAGAAAGTTTGTGGCACTAAATGGCTCATAAGTGCTGAAGCACTTCTGTCTGAGTGAATGGGTACCATAAAGAAAACTGTAATGCAAATGCTAGCTGTTTACAGGCTAACAGTAGTATGCCTGCTCACCAGGACAAAACCAGTTGAATATGACCATTCATGAAACTGTTAAAAATGCCTGTTTTTTTTTTTTTTCTTTTTCATCATAAAGTATTGTAAATTCATGTTCCTGATTTCATGTAATATTGGTCAAATGTTTTTCAAATCAATAAAAGAATATAATAAACACTGGTTACTTTGATTTTCTGTCATACGTGGGAGGGTGGGGTAGGCTGTGTCACCCTATTGTAGCAAAATCAACGATTTTGACCATATGTTCAAAAAGGGCCCCATTCTCAAACCTGTTTATCAAAGCTAATGTAATATTACATAGAAAATATATAGTTGTCCAGGTATATGCAGTATATTATTATATTAACCTCACTTGCATTTCATGCTTATTGCCACTAGATGGAGACTTTGTACACCCACTAAGGCAATCGGCCTGTCGGACAGATTATGTTAATATAAAGCTGTGTGATGCTAACTGCTTAGCTCATTTACTTTTGCTTGTCAGAGTTTCACTACTTTACAAAGATAAAATCAACAGCAGCATTACTTCTGGCCTGGTCTCCAACGTGAACTGCACTGCCGTCCTGAAACGGTCAGGAGATATTTTTGAATAAAAAAAAACAACAACAGAGAGGAGGCCTCTCAGTACGCTGGGATAGGCTGTGCCCTATTACTAATCAATATAACACAAATAATAAATTGATTGGCAATCTTCAAAATGTTTGCCATGGTATATTTACTCTTTTTTTTGGAGAACTTTATTTGAGGTTTGCTACAGAAAAGTTTTTTAAGAGAAGTGTTTAAGGCAAACGGCGTTTGGGAACGCCACTCGAAGGCTCGAACACGAAAGTGAGCAACTTCATCCCTTCACAAACTGCCCTCTCTCAAGGCTTTTCCAGTATGGCATACACGCAGTTGTACCAAGGTCAGGAACATAATGTGGAATATGTTCATTTATATTGTTGGCTGTATCTGAATATGCATATATTGTCATCATTTAGCAGACGCTTTTATCCAAAGCGACTTACAAGGGGAGCAATTAGGGGTTAGGTGTCTTGCTCAAGGGCACTATTCACAATCCCCACTTTCAATTCCTGCCGGCGTGGGAATCGAACCAGCAACCTTCAGATTACAAGCCCAACTCCCTCACCACTAGGCCACGACTACCCATATATGTCCCTGCTATACCTACTATAGTAGGCAGGGGGAAAAACATTTCGTGAAAAGTCCATAGTATGTCCGAATTCACAGTATTCATTAAGCATGAGACAAAAAGTACCCGGATGACCGCGTGCTTTTAGCGAGATGCTGAAGTGTGCATCCATTGGACACTTCACTGTACCACGAGGCCAAAGGAGAGCATCTGTGAATGACAGTGAAGCGATGCAACGGACTGTTAGGTCACATGACAATGATATATACCTAACACACTCTTTACATTTACAAAGTAATTACTTATCCGAAAGAATTAGAGAGTATGTGATTTTGGACGCAACCTGTGATCCTAAAGACCTTGATTAACTTGTTCAGGTTGCTCTGCTTTTATAAGAATCTCCATGATTATTATCTCATCTCATCTACAGGTTTAGTTGATGATTTAAACACAATCGTCCTGTGGCATCATGGTATTTTAAAGTGTCCTTGGAATGTACTCTCCACAAACTTGGCGATAGTTGGTCATCTGGGTACTTTTCACCTACCTCAAATATGAAAATGACTTCAGACACACTACTGTTTTGGCGTTTATTTTATTTATTTATTTTTTTTTTTGCATACTGGATGGTATTGAAGTATGTATATTCAGATGCAGCACATGTCTGCAAGTTGCTTTCATTAGAGGAAATGAGATCTATGAGAGCAGATACTCAAACAGTGTTGGCTGGATGGGTGAGGGATTGCTGGGATTGAAATTTAAGTGTTTGTTTGTGGCTGTGAGTGGTAGCCTAGATCTCATCTTTCGAGCACCTCTCAGATATCTAATACAAAGCAGACATGTTTTTTTTCAGCTCCTTGAGTACCTTCAAATCATTGTGGTGAGTGTGGGTGTGAGAGAGAATAAGGAGAGAATAGAGTTTATCAGGCCGCACAGTCACAAGACGATCGTTAGACAAGCGTAGGTTGATTTTCGTTGCCATGCGGGCAACAGGAGATAAGAGGTGCCTTGTGCAACAGAGTAGATGGTCTGTCGCTACCCCGAACCCATGAGGAGAAGGGAGGGGAGACTGAACCGAGGGTTAGTGAAACTATATGTGATGAGTGGTGGATTTCAAAATCAGAGACAGGCCTTTCTTGAGTCTTCACACAGGAGGCCTTGAATCATCATTGCTTTAATAAGGTTGAGGCCCCTTTCAGAGCCTTTAAAATACTTTTCCCACCTGCAAACATCATAGCTTGGCATGGTGGTGACTCCTAGTGCTTTCGTAAAACCCTATTTAAGGCACGAGAATGATCTTTACACTTGACTTTTTAAGCCACTGTAGATCCTTCACATATATAATATACATAAATTCTGAGGGACAAAATTACAAAGGTGTTCGGTGAGTTGTCTCAGAAGTCATGTCTTTTGCTTAACCTTAGTAATAAGTTGATTCTGGTTATTATTGACAGTCAGTTTTTTATAGACGATTATTTTGAAGTTTTAGGAACTTTGATTATATTTAGGAGGCTTATTTTTTTTTCATTTTTCACTTTACTTGAAAGCAACTTTGTTGTAACCCAATGTTTTTTAGGTTTTTTTTTTAGTTTTCTGGTCTCTGAACAGTATTTCATTACTTATTACTAATTACTTTCTAAATCCCATATCAACCTCGAACAGTTGAACAATACAAGGATAGATATGAAACTGCTCTTTTAATTCCTGCATATAAATAATAATAAATTACATAAATTATTCCTGAACAGACTAAAGGGAGGTTACTTGTCTTGGGCATGCTGATCTAAAAGAGTAGTTGGATGTGTGTGTGTCTGTTTTAATGTGTAAACATGGGTCTAAATCAGGGCGGGGTGCAGCACGTCTTTTAGATAAAGTTGTGTGAAAGCTGAAAAATTAATGGCTGTCTTATCAACCCCTGTCCCTTCTCTATTTCTGTCTGTGTATTAATACTGTGGGTTTGCCTTGGAAGCGTGCCCAAAGCTGATATGAGTTTCCTGGTGAAGATCAACTGCCTTCTGAGAATTTGGTTAGTTTTACTGTAAGTGTTTCAAACCAGGTGTTTGAAAACCTATAAATTAGGCCTACTAGATCTGAAATGTAATTCTGTTATATAATTGTTTTTAAGTGTAGGTCATACTATAAATGAACATTCTGCCTTTTTTTAATCAGTATTGAAAATTGAAAGCAGTACAACTAATACAAACACCACCATAATGCATGAATACTTTTTAAATACTGAACTTTTATAAAATAAACAGGCATTACGGTAATGAAATGTCCGTAATTGTCTTGGAAATGGTACCAGAGTTAGAGCCGAAAGTCTGGGCCTCAGTCTGACATGTAGCACAGTTGTTCTTCAGGCGACCCAAGTTCAAGCCTCAGCTCGTGGTCCTTTCTCACTCCTGACCCTTCTTTCTTTGCTTTCTGTCCATTCTCTCGGATGAAACCGAAGTCCTGACTCACTGTGGTCATAAAAATCCCAGGATGTCCTTTGAAAAGAGTAGGGGTGTAACCCCGGCAACCTTGCCAAATTTGCCTATTGGCCTCCTAATCACCCTCGTGTCGTGATCGGCTTCATCACGCCGTGTCCTCACCACCAATATGCTGGTGTGTGGTGGGTGTTCTGGCACAATATGGCTGGTGTTGCATCATCCAGGTGGATGCTTGCACATTTGTGGTGGCTGAGGAGATTCCCCCCTTCCATACGTATAGCACAATGAGTGCAGAGAAAAGCGCTTTATAAATGTAACAAACTATATTGTTATATAAAAGTGCTGTACAAATTTTCTAAATAAATAAATGGCATTGGACACTAGTTTTTACCAACCATCTCACACAAAACAATTCAGATCATTTTAGTTTTTTTATAACATCCAACCAGGCAGGTTAGTATGTGCTTAAAGCATATATATTACAGCTATATTTTGAAATATAATGATTATAGGGCTGTTGTTAAACAACCGAGCATTAATGTTATACAGCTATGAGATGGCTAATTTAATTCATCTTGGTTGTCTCACTTTAGCCTTGTATGTAAAATGAGTAAATACAGGATGTTAGAAGTCAATAAAGAGCCATTAAACTCAATCGCCCCACACATTAAGTGGAAAACACCCACTGCAGCGTGTCTCCTCGGTTTAGTTCATGCTCAGAATGTCAATGTGTCAGTGAAATGTCAATCAAACACAGATCTGGGCAAATGGAAAGGAATGCGGTGAGGTCAGCACAGGTATTTACTGGAACGACGTACAAAATAGTTTTGTGTTTTTTACTCTCAGAGCATGAAGGACACCCATGGGCTCTGTTCATTTTGAAAGTGAGTTTGGGGATGCATTTGCAGGTGGTTGTGCAAGGGGCCTGGGGTGGTTCTTATATGGGGCAGCCTGCTTGTGTGCGTTTCTGAGTAAAACCACATTGTCCTCGCTGCTGTCTCAGCAAAGGCCAGGTATCTGCAGAAACAAACCTGGATAGAGAGCACAAACAGAGAATGAGAAAGTCTCAGTAAAGGGGGGGTGAGGTCAAGGTTTCCTGTAAAGTGGTAGAGCAGGTGCAAAACCAAATACAGACACATGCATTCACACAGGAACACTATATGCATGTTGAGCTGCAGCGTACAAATTGGAGGCCCTTTTAATATCATCATGCAGAGTTGATAACAAATATTTTCATTATATAAAGCAAAGCATTCTTTTGATGCCAGTGCAAATGTAGCGGTGACAACTGATTAAAAGGCTACGGAACCACCGACAACTTCTAAATTACTTGCAAATTGACTCCTATATCAACCTAATAGCCAGCTTAGAGAGACAAGTCAGTGATTAAAATGTAAAGCGTATCAAGGGTGAAATAAAGACAAGCTGATGAACAGATTTTTTGTAAAAATAATTTGTTTACAAGATCCCCCCTCTTTTAGTAGTATATAGCCTGCATATCTCAGTATATCTACTAAAGTGTTAATTCACCCAACAATGAAATTTATGTCATTAAGTACTCACCCTCATGTCGTTCCTAATTTGTAAGACCTTCGTTCATCTTCAGAACACAAATTAAGATATTTTTGATGAAATCCGTGAGCTTTCTGGCCTCCGATAGACTGCAACACAGTTGCCACTTTCAAGACCCAGAAAGGTAAAGACATTGTTAAAATAGTCCATGTGACTACAGTGGTTCAACGTTAATGTTATGAAGCAACGAGAATACTTTTTGTGCTAAAAAAAGCAAACAAACATAAATAACAACTTTATTCAACAATTTCTTCACTTCCGTATCAGTCTCTACGCTGATCACGTAGTAAACCGCACAGAGCTTCCAGGTTCTATGTCTGAACGCAGACTCAGTATTGACCGGCTCTTGCGTCAGCATCACAAACATGCGCCATGGTGCTAACGTGAACAGTGTGACCCACTTTAGTCAAATGGACTATTTTTCACATGTCTTTATAACCTTTCTGGGCCTTGAAAGTGCTAATAACTTTGCAGTCTATCGGAAGGCAGAAAGCTCTGGGATTTCATCAAAAATATCTTAAATTGTGTTCCGAAGATGAACGAAGGTCTTATGAGTTTGGAATGACATGAGTAATTAATGCCAGAATTGAAGTTTTTGGGTGAACTATCCCACTTCTGCAATATGTTTGACTGTAGGTGAGACCGAGGCTGTGTTTCTCAAAAGCATCATGTGCTAAGTTGATCGTAGAGACCATTGATTTCAATGCTTCTACAACCTACTTCGGCTTTTGAGAAATGCAGCACATGATGATTGTAAAACTTTTTTTCTTATAGACTTTTGGACCAAAATCTCTCAAATTTTGAACGTTAAATGGATGAGAAGAATGGATGTTGATCGACTCCCATTGTGTGCATTTGTGAAGTCCCTAAATTAGCCAAATTATGTTTTGCATTAAATCTTCTGAAATCAACAGGTTTGTGTGTGTTTGTGCTTATCACCACTTCTGCATTGTGTCTATGAGATAACCTCATTAATATAGTGGAACCAACATGTTTGTGTTGATGCTCAACATGTAAACATGTTATGGTGTGTGTGACCTGAAATGCAAAATATCTACGTAGAATTGTACAGTGAAAAAAAAAACTTTTACGATATTTTGGGACAATTATCTCTGGTCTCTCCTGTTATAAATCATCTTATGGATTTTATATAGTGATTTGTTTAAAAAAAAAATTACATTGCTTGTATTGCACCTCACTTATTTTTCTCACTTGAGTGTCTTTCGACTTTCCATCCCAGATTAAATTTTTACTGTACATTAATGGAAAGGGTGGCACCAGATAATAGTGTGTGCCCTGCCTTCCTTATCTTTCAAATACACACTCTTCCTTTACATGACTCTGGCGGCAAACCATTATGCAAGCTATATTGTGGTTATTGCAAACATTAAGTTATCCATCATTTGCATGGACAGCTTAGGGATTCTAAATGAAATCATCGATCGATTTGTTTTTAGAGAGAAGCAAACAACTGTTGATGTAGGGAGAGGAGAGGAAGCTCAACAGGAGGAGCTTCAGAGTTGGCAGTGTGAACATAAATGTAACTAGATGTCACTCAGCAAAATCACACCTTTAGAGCTCGCTGTAGTTTTGGGCCAGTGTCGTCTGCAGGTGGTTTGAATTCAGATCTGCTTTTCATTCTGTGAAGTGGCCAGCCAGAGAGTGCAAATGCATGTTATGTGTCATTTTTAGATGAGCACTTGATGCCTGGAAACATATTAGAGGTGGAAAAGCTATGCAGATGTGACAGGTAAGAGATCTGCATGTGTTTAAACTTTATTTGCTTTGTTCAGTTACCATATAGACTACTGAAATTTTGCACTACTTGAAATTTGAGCATTGCATGCTTCCTGTAATATTCTAGTAGTTTAATAGGTTAAATAAAATGACATATGATCAAAGTGTAATGTAGCATTCCATTTTTGATGTAAGTATGGCTCAGTTTACAAATAGAGACTTTGAATCTTTTTGAGCATGATTATTTTGTTTCATAAGTTTAGTATGAGTGGTGATCATGACGAGAAAAAAAAAATACATACAAGCACGTCAATCATTTAACCTGCTATTTGTGTGCATGACTTTGTGAGTTTTCCACTTTTTAGTCTTTTAGCTGCTTTTATTCATTCTTACATCATAATGAATGGATAAATAAAAGCTTTTCAGCTTCAAAAATTACCCAGAACTTAAGGAAGTTATATTTTGCAATTGTTCTGCTTTGGGATGATTTTATCATGTTGACTGAAATGTTTCCCAAGAGCCATTTAAGTCAAATATAGGTCAGGAAAATTGTAGGATGAGAATGGCATACCATACTTACATAAATCAGACAAACAATTCTAATTTTAGCTTCGGGAAGTGGATGGGTTTCTTCAATGTGCGTTTTAATAGAGCACTTCCTCATCAGCTGGAGGGTTACCATAGTGATCCAGCCCAGATTGAGTGCTGCATGGTTTCTGCGGTAGCATACAACGAAATGGTAATGATGTTTCGGTATGTGTTGAGTTCATAAAAAAAAAAAAAAAAAAATCTACAACAGAGAAGGACACTACAGAAACTGAAAAGTGAAAAGACATTTAATGTCTTCTCATTTTTCAGTGAAAGTGAGAAGACATTTAATATCTTCTCACTTGAGGGGAACTCTTGTGAACTATTTTTAACTATTGTTTTTTGTTTTGAGTTTATTTATTTATTGGATGTAAAGTAAGCCCTGCTTTCTGAACCCATTCGAGTAAGGAGGGCTGTGATACTTTTTAGGCCCTATCATACACCCGGCACAAAACAAAGTGCTTTTTTTCTAATTTCAGCCCGACAGTTATCATTTTCACGTCCTGCATCACGTTGTTTAAATAGCAAATGCATTTGCACCCATTGCTATTTTAAGGCAAGTGAAATACTTGTGATAGACTGTGCCACTGACCAACTGAAACCTGGTCTAAAGTCAATGGCATAATATTTTTTTTTCTTCTTTAAAGGCCGCGTTATATAATATATATGCACCTACAGGTGGGTGCAGGACACACACTCTGCTTGTTACACACAGGAATCAGTTTTTCCACTTGCGAATTCTGCCATGTAAATAGCGAATCCGCCATGTAGCGAGCACAACTGGCTTTTAAAAGGAATGGCAGATGAGACTCTGATTCGTATATTGCACGTTATCCCCAAAATACTCCTATTACTCATTAAGAAAATAGGGACAACCCTTTTAGACCATGTGCCAACCAGTTGTTGCGGCAGCGGCCCTAAAGTGTAGCTACTTGCGCAGTGCGCTTTCGACCATGTGCTTATCGTTAAAATGATTTAAAGACAGTAATTCAGTAACTTCTTTCTAATACAAATTAAATTTGGTTTGAAATCTTCAACTCTTAATTTAAAAAGGTAAAATAAAAATCCAAATAGCAAACTAGATTAAGAAATATTGAATTGAGATAAATAAAATAGCTAATCATTTAATAAACAAAACAGACTGTGTCTGTTTGTGTTACTTTCACTCACAGTTTTTAAATGTCACCTTGCACTGGCAAAAGAATTAATTCAATTCAATTTAATTAAAGTATATCTGAGTAAATGTTATATGCTGATTCTGATGACCAGTTCTGTCATCTATTATGATTGCAAATATAAGGTACAACCATTTCCAAATAATAATGAAATCACAATGAACTCAATCTGCTTGCAGTCATGTCATTCTCTATAGGACATTGGTGCTGATTGGTGCTGCTGTATCTGTAGCCAGTGAGCACAGTATTTGGTCAGCATTTGCTGTAGCAGTGCAGCCTGCTTTCAGAAACCCTCCACCTTCCCCAGCTCCACCTGCATAGATCTGCTATGGGTAATTCATGTATGTTATATCATACTGCAGCATCAAGTCTTACTTGCTCATAGCAGCGTGTCATGTATGTATTGGCAGTAGCAAGTCCCGTACTTGTTCAGCAGCAGCAGCAACAATAACCAACAGCAGAAGGAAGAACAGCAGCAGTGTAGCAGGTCTTTTCCCTTGACCAAACATATCAACATTGTCATATCCATTCCCATGCCAAATTCTTTGAGAGTTTTCATGACAGAATTATATTCTTAGTGTATATATTTTATGAGAAAGATCTTTGATCATTTCTGATTGAGTCAAATGCATACATTTGGGATGCTTGACGTCCAGGTAGCGGCATTTAAACATATGATAATAATCCACTTGCAAAATCTGAATATCAGATTTATCAAACTTTATTGTTACATTTGTGATATTGATATCTACATAGACCCCCACTGTTAAAGCCTCTGATTAGCATGCACACTGCAGTGTAATTTTTTGGAACACTCTGTCATCCTGTTCTGGAAACCATTGGTATACAATATTCCAGTTTCAGAATTGATACCTCATCCTGTCTCATCCTCATTATTCAGATGTCTCAACATCCACACAAGAAGCTGGAGAGAGGGTGGGAGAGCGCACAAGTGGGAAAACTGCAATTTAACCAGCCTTTGAATAAAAAGAAGAGTGAAGAGAGTATGCTCATGTTTATTTGTTTGTTTTTTGTTTTTGTTTTTTACAAATATTTTTTTATTGTATACCAGTGTCAGAAATTAACTTTTTTGTTGTTGTTGTTGTTGTTGCGGATTGATATTTGGCCCCTTGGATTGATTTTCAGGGGCATTTTTTATTTTACAGAACAGTGGGTTGTTCATTTATGGCCAAAACTAATTAAATTGCAACTGAAATACTTACTACAGTGTCTGAACCCTTACAAGCCTAGAATAGATTATTATGAAACATTTCAAATGTCAGATAAACAAACACTGGAATTCACCGAAGAGCTTTTTTTTTTTTGCATTTTTGCATTTGGCATTTTAAATATCTGCATTTTTCACCAAGATGTTAATTTCTGACCCTGTTGTATGGTGTTCCTAAAAACTATTTTTCTCATCTGGTCTGGTCTGGTCTGGTCTGGTCTGATTTGACGATTGTTGTGATTGGCAGGTGCTGTTGCCAGTCCCTGGGTGAAACGAATTCTAAATCAACATATTCGTAAAAGACAGCGAAGGTTACAAACAATACAAAACTGCCATTAATGTTGCCTTACTCCTTACTTAGGTCAGAATTATTGGTCCCCTTGGTAAATATGAGCAAAGCAGGTTGTGAAAACAAATCTGCATTGTTTATCCTTTTGATCTTTCATTCAGAAAAAATCACAAAAATATAACCTTTCATTAAAGTAGAACAGAAACAAAAAAATGGGGATACAGGTTGGCCACAATTAGGCCTCCTTTTTTCAATACTTTTTGCAACCTCCATTTGCCAAGATAACAGCTCTGAGTTCACCTCACTAATTTTCTATAGGGTTCAGTTCAACCTTCATTTTGTGCTCATTTTGTTTCATGTATTTATTTTTTATGTATTGGTATTTTATTGATTTCATGATGCCATTCATCTGAACAACATGTCCAGGACCTCCGACAGAAAAAAGATTTTCTTATAAATTTGATCATTTCTCCTAAACAACTTGTGGCGATGTAAGTGCTTTTTGATATATTTGTTTTGAGGCTTTCTGACCCCAAGACTCAACTCATTTCTGCAATTCTTCAGCTGTGATTCTTGGAGAGCCTTTGTCCACTCAAACCATCCTCCTCACTATGCGTTAAGCAATATAGACGCGTCCTCTTCCAGGCAAATTCATCCCCAGTTGATCGGAAATAATTATTGCCCTAATGTTGGAAATTGGAATTTTTAATGCAGTTTTCTTAGTCATTTTTTATTATTATTTAGTGAAGCTCAACAATCTTTTGCTGCACATCAGAAACACAAAGGTCTGTCATGAAATCCTAGATAGCACAGGCTGATAGGTCCTTAACTCGATCTTATTGGAATCACGTCAATCTCTATAGGACACAACTGATTGGTTCTTGCTGTTTCAGTAAGCCAATGAGCTCACTGCTCAGCCTTCAAATACTTGGTCAACATGTGCAACTTGATTGCTGTAGTAGTGCAGTGCACTTTCAGAAACCCTCCACCTTCCCCAGTTCCACCTGTATAGATCTGCTATGGGTAATTCATGTATGCTATATTGTACAGCAGCAGCAAGTCTTACTTGCTCACAGTAGTGTGTTGTGCATGTATTGATAGTAGCAAGTCCTGTACTTGCTCTGCAGCAGCAATAACAGCACCATTACCATGCCAAATACTTCAAGAGTTGTACAAAATGACAGAATATTCTTTAGTATTTTACCCATTGTGATGGATTATTAAGGGAATTTGGCCTTTGTGTTTCCACATATTTATACTCCTGTGAAAAAAGAGGTCCTGGCTGGACAATTTCATGTTCCTAGTCATCCTGGTGTGCAAAAAAAAAAAAAAAAAGTAAATATGAATCATAATTTCTAGTGGTGCTATTAATTGTGTACAGGGAAAAACATTTCATAATGTAGTTTCCCCCCACTTTCAGTTGTTTTTACTTCAATGAAATGTTAGATTTTTGTGATTTTTTTTTTTTTTTTAAATGAAAGATCAAAACAATTCAGATTTAATTTCACAGCTGTCTTTGCTCGCATTTAATAAGGGAGTCAATCATTTTGACCAAAATTGTATTTGTGTGTTGCATTTTTAATTGTGGATTTTTTCTTTTTCTTTTGTTGTTCAGGGAATCTGGAAGTCAGGATCCACCCCAGCTACTTGCATCCGACATACCAGACTCTTATTTTGAGGAGGAAAATCCATTAAGAAGAACAGGTGACACATGTACACATTCACACAAACATGTGAGCTTGAAATGAGCAAAACACAGAGTTTATACTGTGACACATTTTTATACTGTAAACATAAATGTGTGTGTGTGTGTGTGTGTGTGAAGCCTCAGAGCCAATTCTGAAGGTGCGACCAAAGAGAAGCGTAAACTCAAGACAGAACCCACTGCTGCGTAAATCCAGTGCGCCCCCTGCTGTCAGAGCATCTGACATTATCTCTTTAGGTGTGTATTAACTTCAGTGCTGTTCAGTAGCGTCATATTTTTCATCTCTATTATAAAAAAAGAAAATATATAATACATTTTCCAGTGAATATTGTTGGACTTTTGCTCCATGATCCTATAGTGACCTGCTGTTTGCATTTTGTAGAGGTATCTTCCATTTCTGCTTCAGCGTCCAAAAGAAGTTTGTCACCAAATAAAAGGATGAGCAATCAAGAGCCACAAGCTGCAAATGTAGTAATGTGAAACTATTATTACAAATTCAAATAGCTTTTTCCTGTTTTAATATATTTTAAAATGCCTTTTGTTCCACTTATGGCACAAAATTATTGAATTTTCAACAATCATTACTCCAGGCTTCATAGTGACATGATCCTTCTGAAATTCAGCATTGACCCAAACTTTTGAACAGTAACTTTATTAGGTAATGCTACTACAAGCCTGCACCTTGCTCATTGCTGATTGCAGCGGTATTTCCTCAGGTTGAATCTTCTCAACACATTAGCATTCAGAACACCATCCTATGGCCTGGATGTGCTGCCGCTCCTTTACCACCACTGCATACACAGGCCTTTGCCTTGCATCCACGCATTCTTACAGGTAACACACACATTCACTGATCAAAAAAATCGGTGTAAAGAAAAGGTTTATGTAATTTGCATTTTCTCTCTCACAGTTCCTGAGCAATTGGTGGTGATGCCTCATAGGCCTTTGAGCAGAACCCAATCGGCACCTTCTTATATCCATCATTATATGCACATACACACTCAGACTCTTTTGTATCCACACCCCATATACCATCACCCGTTGCCACAGGAGACATTCCAGCAACACGCTCCAAAAAAGGTGAGACAAAAGCTAACTTTTTGCACACAAACACAGGGTTCTTTTTCACACGCTCTATCTCTTTGTAAGGTACCTGTTCGCTCGGTGTGGCCCGTGTCTCCTGGAGAGCTGGGAATGGACAGAGAGGAAGCAAGAGAGACAAAATGCATTCCATCTCAATCCCTGCTCGTTAACTGTTGTGGTAATCAACTGGGAGAGCTGCACTGTGGACAATATCAGGATTGCCCAAACAAAAAATATCACCAGAACATTGCACGTGTACATTCCTCTCCAGTCATCTTTAACAGAAGTCAGCCTTCACATTTAACCTCACCTCTGATCCGGCATGTTAGAAGCAAACCAAACTACACCACAGGTAGGAGGAAAGAGGGCTCAAATGCTGTGTTTATAGTCATCCAGTTTAAAATGTTGACTTTAAACATGGAGGTTAATCAAATTTTCCATCGCGGCAATTTCTTCATATTTACGATTCTTTTTATTATTTACGATGCAGCCTTTAGCCACTCCTTACAATGGTCTGGATCCTTCACTGGAAACTGAAAATAACTAACTCCCACTTAACATTTACTCTTTAAATTCATGCACTCTGGAACAATACCTGCTGACAACATTGTGACTAAATGTTTGCTAATAAGTATTTCCTACTCAAGCAAGGCAGTATTTGACTCTGGTCCAGCCCATTTGACTCTCTCAAGCCTATTCACAGGGTTGCCAGGTCTGGGTAAAAGTCAAAAGCAGGAAAAATGACCATATCCCAAATATCAAAACTGCCATTCCCATACCTAAAATACATCTTTTACAGTCACTGTTAAGCAAATTGAAAACCACTATATTGTAGGGATTATAAACATAGCTCAAAGGCTCCCTACCAGTGGCCTTCCTGTACAAAACTTAACTTTTTGCAGAATTTTATCATTGGTTGAATATAAAATTTTTCAATACAGGTATTTCAGTGAAATATAATTTATGCAATATGTCACACCTTTAACTAACGGGAGGCTGGACTTGTGACAACAGTTTGAAAGTAAACCAATTCTGTAGAAAAACAGCAAACTTGGCAACCCAGCCTATCCTGAATGTCAGCACTCTTGTAACTGTTGTATAAAATGCATATATATATGGTGTATATATATATATATATATATATATATATATATATATATGTGTGTGTGTGTGTGTGTGTGTTTAGGTTTGGTGTATTACCCTCAGATGCTGAATCATGAGTGTGACTGTGGAGATATCACCTTTCACCGTGCACCTGATGAGAGAATTATAAGGATCTGGTCAAGATTGCAGCATTGTGGCCTCAAGGATCGGTGTGAGGTAAACAATGCTGAACAAATCACATAGCAGTAACTATTATTGCAGTGGTGAGAAGTTACATTTTGTGTGTGTGTGTGTGTGTGTGTGTGTACTTGTGTTTTAGTGGGTTAAAGGGAGGCTGGCCACTATTGAGGAACTACTGTCAGTACATTCAGGGAAACATATATTTCTTTATACTGGGCTCTCAAGAACAACGTCTTCAAATAATTCCTGCAGTACAGAAGCACAGAAGATGGCAGTCGGCAGTGTGATTGAGCTGACTATGCATGTGGCTAAAGGAGAGCTAAGGGTGAGATTCCTATTGTCCAAAATTCCTTCTCCCATAACCATAAAGATTCTCACCCCCTATTTTTCTGACTCATCCTTAGAATGGGTTTGCTGTGATCACACCTCCAGGACACCATGCATCACATTGTCAAACAAAGTGAGTTTTTAAAGTCAACATGAAATGGTGTTCACAACACATTTTGCGTAAAATAGAAATTTACACTACCATTCAGAAATTTGGGGTCGGTATGATTTTTAATAAATTTTTTAATAAAAGAAATGAATTTATTCAGCAAGGATACATTGAAATGATCAAAATTTATAATTTAAAGTAACTTTTATATTTTTTACAAAAATCTTACTTTTTTATATAAATTCTAAAAAAATATATAATAAATTATAGAACACTATTAATTATATAAAACTAAAAAACTTTTATTATTATAAAAAAAAATATAAAAAATATATTATGCAGTTATTTTAAAATGTAGTGATATTTCACAATATTACTGTTTTACTGTAGTAAAAAAAATGATGTGCAAAAGATACTTTTTTCAAAAACTAAAGCATCTTACCCGACACCAAATTTATGTAGCTTAAGTTGGTAAATATCGCTGTAAATTACTACATTACATTGTTTTCTTTTTTTAATTATGTACATCAATGAAACATCACAATAAGACCAGGAGGGTTTTTTTTCATAATTACTTTCATAAGTAACACTATAAAAACTGATCTCTCTCATTCTGTCTGTTACAGTGGCTCCAGTATATTTAATTCTGTGGCCATTGCTGCTAAACAGCTTCAGGAACGATTGAAGGTTAAAAAGATTCTTATAGTAGATTGGGTAAGACTCACAAAAACACAGTATTTGCCTTTGTGGATTTATTTAATGCACGTATATTTCCACTTACTGATAAAGGATGTCTGACCATGAGATTTTAGGTTAGAATTTATGTGATTGTACAGTTGATAGTGTGTATTGTTGGCACTTGCCTAATCAGAATTTCTTTTAAGCATAAGTTTTAAGTGATTTCTGATCTCCTTCTTGCCTTCAACAATCATAATTTTGGCAATTTCATTTGCTGATGCTAGAGACACAAAATTTGCACACTTCACCTTGAACCTTTGTTGTTTTTTGGGTTGTTTTTTTTTTTTTTTTGTGTATGAAGTTTCCAAAAGGTTTGTGCTTTTAATCATTAAACATTGTACTCCTCTACACTTTTGTCAGGATCTTCATCATGGTAATGGAACTGAGAATATATTTTACACAGATCCTAGTGTCCTCTATATATCCCTGCATCGCTATGACAATGGTTCTTTCTTTCGGGGTACTGGAGGAATTGCCAGGGTTAGTTTTGTCTGTATCCTTCTATGAAACTATTACAGTTTGTTTGATATTTGAGCAAAGCTGTGCATTCTTTAAATGTCACTCTGCTATGTCTGCATGCGAATTTAAGCTAAATGAATGTATTACAGGTAGGATCTGATAAAGGGGAAGGCTATAATGTAAATGTGGCATGGTCAGGCGGACTGAATCCTCCAATGGGAGATGCAGAATACCTAGCTGCATTCAGGTACTATTCTGCAGTCATTTTGGTGTCTTTAGTGTTATTTTAGTCTCACGTTAAAGGGATAGTTTTTTCCCCAAACCTGTATGAATTTCGTTCTTCTGCTGAACACAAAAGAAGATATTTTGAAGAATGTCTGTAACCAAACAGCTGATGGGCCCCATTGACATCCATAGTATTTTTTTCCCATACTATGGACATCAGCTGTTTGGTTACCCATATTCTTTAAAATATCTTGACAGAATTTTCATTTTTGGGTGAACTCTCCCTTTCAGTCTACATGGACTAATTAATCAAATATTGTGTCTCTCTTTCTAGAACTGTAGTTATGCCTATCGCTCATGAGTTTTCCCCAAATGTGGTGCTGGTTTCAGCTGGTTTTGATGCTACAAAGGGTCATTCAGATTCTCTGGGTGGATATACGGTCTCAGCAAAATGTACGTATTAAAAATGCAAATGTAATAATTTAAAGTTAATTACATTATGAAATACTGCTGACATTTTATTCCAATTTAGTTTGCTATTAGCATGTTATTACATAATACTCTAATAAGCATGAAGCACATATAAATACTTAATTGTTTTTTTTTTTTAATATTTAATAATTTTTATTCTGTACTTAATCTGTACTGAATAAAATATATATATATTTTTTATTTAATCAATATTTCTTTTGACTCATTAGCTCACTGGGTTTTGCGAGAGCATTTAATTATATTATCTGAGCTTAAAGGCATGGTTGACTCAAAAATGAAAATTCTGTCATCATTTACTCACCCTCAAGTAGCTCCAAACCTGTATGAATTTATCTGTTTTGCTGAACACGAAGGAAGATATTTGGAAGAATGTCTGTAACCAAACAGATTGTCATAGTATTATTTTTTTCTGCAATGGTATGGTTTTCTGTCAATGGGGATGAGATCTGTTTGGTTACAGACATTCTTCCAAATATCTTCCTTTGAGTTCAGCAAAACAGATAAATTCATACAGGTTTTGAACTACTTGAGGGTGAGTAAATGATGACAGAATTTTCATTTTTGGGTCAACTATCCCTTTAACCCTTATGTGCTGTTCGGGATGTTTTCATCCACTGTGGGGAATTTTCGAGTCTTAATTTGGCCATGACTTTCTCCTCGTTTCAGCAAATGGAATGATTTTTGGTGACAAATCTTATTTTGATACATATTTTGGGAAAATGCTTTGAAAATTTTCAAAAACTCAACAGTACTCTGTGGGCAAATTCACTACCCTTTCGTTTTCAGCCACGACTTTTAACTGCTTTAAAAATGTATCAGATAAATATTTTTTTTTCTTAAATCTATTAATCAACCTCAGTGCTGATCAAAACTACTAAATTAAAAAAAAAAAAAATATCAGGATTTTAACTCTTTAATTGCCAAATTCATAAATGATGTCACTGATTTGGGAAAAAACGTGTCAAAGATTAGAAACAACATTGGCTTTGATGCGTTGTTAGTTTTTGTGCAGCATCAGATTTTAACGTTTTAAAGAGTTAAAATCCTGAATTTTTTTTTTTTTTTAAGTTTAGTAGTTTTGATCGGGACTGAGGTTGATTCATAGATTTAAGCAAAACAAAATTGAAAAAAATATTTATCTGATACATTTTTAAACAGTTAAAAGTAGTGGCTGTTTTCAGCCACGAACATAACGAAAGGGTAGTGAATTTGAACAATGCACAAGGGTTAAGATTGTTTATGCTTTGTCTGCATTTTCATACGCTGTAGGATTTCCCCTAAGAATAAAAATAAAACTCTTCAAAATACTTCAGAAGGGAAGCAGAAGAACTTATAATGACATTGCATTTTTGTTGGGACTCAAAAGTTATGGGCGCAATATAGTGTTAGCTATCGTGAATGTGTCAAGTCATTAAGGGTCTCATATGACACATATTAAACTGTTATAAAGAGTCGCCATAATGCCTCCAGAATCCCAAAGGTGTTTTTTGTAAATGATGACTAATGTGACTGATACCTTTACGGTGTGACATTTGTGTCGGTAAGACACTGACCATATATGTAATCATCTTAGATGATCATTTGAAGATTGGGGTTTTATGTGATCAGGTTTCGGATTCTTGACCCAGAAATTAATGGAGTTGGCTGAAGGTCGAGTGGTGTTGGTGTTAGAGGGAGGTTATGACCTCATATCCCTCTGCGATGCATCGCAATCCTGTGTGAGAGCTCTCCTGGGAAATGAGGTGTGTGTGTTTCCCACAGATTCCCACATGAACATGTTTAACGTTGAGTATTGCATGAATTGAGCGTTGCATGTTTTTGCAGCCTGAGCCTTTAGCTGAAGAGGAATTACAGAGGAATCCCTGTGCCAACGCAGTCCTTTCTCTGGAGAGGGTACTTCGTGTTCAGAGTGAGAATCGCTCAGTTTTATGTTGTTTATGTTTATTTTCTGTGGTTTTGATGATCTGTTCTTTTCATACTTCTCTCTGTCTCTATCTCAGGCAGGTACTGGCATTCAGTGAGGTCTATGCGGCACACTGTGTCTCTGTCTCATGTAGAAGCAGAGCGGAGATACTCGCCAGGCACTGAAGCTGATTCAGAACCGGTTGGCCTTACTATGACTGTTCCAAGCAGAAGCCGGTAAGACAACAGTACAGAGTGCAACAGTCAGATTCCCGATGTAAAAATTCCACTCATTTTCTCCGTAAGGAAATAGATTTTTAGCAATAACTGATATAGACAGACTTCCTGTGAGCTCCAAGGGTTTTAACCGAGGATATGTTTTTTTTTTTGAAGCCATCAGTTTGCATTATTTTATTATTCAAACTTATTTTTTAAAGAATCGTGTTTAATACCAGAGGAATTCCTGGTGAAAAACTACGTTACCCATGATTCTTCAAAAATCTCCACCAATCAGAGTGGCACAATGAGCAAAAGAGCTCCACAGGGAACACCCTCTCCCATGAAGCACCACGATGGATGTAATCGAGTCGGCCTGAACTTCAAATATATTATTTCTGTATATAGTATACAACTGCAGATGAATTTGTATATATTTCTCCATTGTTTTTAATTTGATTATGTCATTCGCAATGCTTCATGGGATTGTAGTTTTTTCTTTCATTAAAGCCATGAAGTACAAAGTCTTGGATGTATGTCTTTTTGTCGAGTTTTTAAATACTTTTTTGCTTCAAAGTTTGCTATGTGACTGACCGGTTGGTTTTGTTCACGGCTTATAACACTTTAAAAAAAATCTTTTGAAATCCCTATGGGGAAATTGAATGGGAAAAGTTTCTTCTGGAACCAACACCACCGAAAAAGTGGTCATGCACTGTTGCACTGTATAAGCTTTCAGTATTGGCATATTAGACTAACATGGTTAGAGATAGACTGAAACTAACAAAAATCTTGAGTTTGCTGTTGCTTTGTATCTGCTTTGTAGTTTCCCGAATGTGCCAATGGAGCACGATGAAGATGATTCATTGTAGAAGCCAGTCTTACTCCAAGCAGAAGCTGGACATCCTGTGTTTTTACTGACTGAAGCAACTGTAATATTACTTGGGTGACTGAAGGTTGTGAAACACGAGACAATCTTTTGGAACCAAGATAAACAAAAGAACTTAACTGTCATCATCACATCTTGTGATTTATTCAAATGCTGACTCATTTTTTGATTTTGCAATTATAGCTTGCACATGAAGCCTCTGGAAAATGTCAAACAAGGATATTATACAGACAGGAGGTGAAAATCTATGAGAAAAGTGAAATGTGTTTTCACTGGTCTTATCCAGGATTTTGTCAAATGTAGTATGGTTCCCTCTGTTTTCAAATGTTGAAACTGTTTTCAACATTTACAGTAATAAATGTTTCTTGAGGAGCAAATCAGCAAATTAGAATGATTTCTGAAGGGTCATGTGACACTAAAGACTGGAGTAATGATGCTGAAAATTCAACTTTGCCATTACAGGAATAAATTACACTTAAAAATAAATTCAAAGAATTTTTTTTTTTAAATTGTAGTAATGTTCTTTTACTGTATTTTGATCAAATAAATGCTGACTTGATGAATATGAGACTTCTTTCAAAAACATACTGACCCCAATCCTTTGAAAAGTAAATGGTTACTATTTAAATGTGGAATGATAAATGACTACGGTTTTAGGCATTGAAGTTTTATACTCAAGTCTTTGAAATGACTGTAGTCCTATGGCTTTGATGCATTTAAAGGGGTCTTGACAATTTAATTGTAAAGGCTTTTGTTAATTGCACTTTATATTCTTTAATTACAAATGTAAAAAAAATCCTGAGACATTTTACATTGAGTTTACTACTATTAATTGATACATTTCCCATCAATGAACATATAAGGCAGCTACCCTTTAATGGTAACTACATACATAGCAAGCATAAAGAAAAGGGTACAAAGTGCTTTGCTATGTCAGTGCAAGAACAGTTGGGCTAAAATTAATTTCTGAGGATATTTTTTTTTTTATTACCAAGATGATCCCCAATTACATTTAAAGCTGTTTGTGTAAAATGCCAACACATCATTTGCCTGAATTTTTGTTTTTTGTAGTTTTTTTTTTTCAACATGTTTTGCTATTCTCATAATTAAATAAAGCTGCATTTTTTAAAACCGTTTTGAAATCAAGTGAAATCATGTATCTGGTTGTAATAACAGGATATTTTATTAATGGCCTGCTCAGACATACATAACGTTATTGATTTCATATTACAATAAAATGGATATGTTCACAAAAAATGTTAGGCAAATGCAAACATCACATTCTAACAGTATAACACAATGTTTTTGAGTAAATATGAAAAGAAATTTCAACATAATATACCAAGACAAATGCATGCACTATTATCTGAGTGAATGAATTTATACCAACCAACACTCAGCCCTATAACAGATGACAGACATGTGATGGTACAAAAATATGCTACAAAATTCATTATTGAATCATTCAATTCAAATGTGTGCTGGATGTTGCTCACTAATACTCTGGGGTCATAAAAAAAATAAACAAAAAATGAAAACCAATAACAAAACTCCTTTCCAAATAACGTATCCTTCGTCAATAAAGCCTGAAGATTCCCACGCAAGGTTTGCGATTGATCAAACCACTTTTTATAGACAATAAAGTGCTTTAAAAAAAAAAAAAAAAATCCCAATAGACAGCTACCTCGGGCTTTTAGTGACAGACCAGCATAAAAAAAACAGTCACTTATCAATATCCCTTAGTGGAAACTGCAGAAAAACATTCAGGACAACAAGAAAAGAGCAGCAAGGAGAAAGACAAAAAACTCCTCTTAATACCTATAAATGATACGTACTCAAAAAGAAAAGGCTCAGGAATATTGATATTGATCAGAGCTATTAAAAAGTCCAAAATTAAAAATTACCAATAACTCCATCAACATACTCTTGTATCTAATATGATTTACGATAGACTGCCTGGACAGACAACAGTAGAAAGAGAAGTGATACACTAATGTTGTATATTGATATACTAAAAACACAAAAGCTTTCTGACTCTCCCCGTTGAGTGTTCCTGGTCCATTTCAAATGGCAACCACGAAGCATAAAGTAAATTTATATGCTTGTTTCTCTATGGGCACGAGTGTGTATATTTAAAAGTCACTGAGGATGGAGATGTCTGCAAATTCTTTGCGATATCGATGAGAATAGAGGGCCAGCAGGAACGCCCACTTCAAACTCATGAAGCTCCACACACATGACAGGTACAGACTGGCAGGATCTGTTGGGGCTGCAGACACACACACACACACACACACATTGAAAAGAAAGCAACATGCTTTCCCAGACAGCAACATATTGTTGGCCTAGATCCAGCCTACATCTTGTACGTGTAGATTCCACACGGGCCAGATGTGGGCCGGATCTGGGCCTACACTATTGCGCTTTTCCACTGCATGGGACGGAACGGTATAGCTCGCTTAAATAGTACCACCTCGGTTGAGATTCCAAGCGTGCCGTACCGATACTAAATGTGTAAACACTGCAGATCACTGATTGGTCAGAGAGAATCGTTACTACTAGCGTCATTGGATTTGAAACACGAAACACCAAATCTGCTAGATTTAAATAGTCATGGGAGACACTGCAGTATCATTTGTTCACACAACTTTTTTTAAACGACCATCGCATATAACTTGAATACAGAAATGGCTGTATCGTGGTCAGAACACAAGGTGCAGACATTCCTCTCGTTCGTAGACAAGCGGATCCACGACAGTAGAGGCGGCGCAACTATATCGGTCTATGATCCCACCCACTTTAAACTACAGTGGAAAAGCAAACCCAAAAGTAAAACAAACTTTTTGAGTCGTGCCACGTAGTGGAAAAGTACCATAAGTTGCTGTCTGGGTTAATGTCCTGGAGATTATGTCATCTGAGACTATGAATGAACATTTAGTTCACACCTAAAATGTTATAAATATAATTTCAAGGCAAGCATTCATGACTTTCATGCACTTCAGAATGGATCTCTACTCACATTCTTTGTGGGAGATGGCAACACTGAGGAAGGAGATGAACGCTACGATTGATACCATGGAGAAAATGGCACCTATGATGAGGAAGAACTTCAGTCCCTTCAACCATGTTCTCCAGTAGTCCTGAAGGTACATTATGTGTGTGACCAGAGCCCATAATGCCAAAACACCTGGAGAAATAAAACACATATATAAAACACACAATGAGCAACATGAAGTTCACATAACATATATGTGAAGGAATGAATCAATAATATATAGAATAAAATGGACAATGGCACATTTTTCTTTGGGAGCTGCTGTGCCGCCGAAATTATTTGCCAGTTATTAATGTAAAGCTGCTCTGCCACAATTTGCTTTTTAAAAAGCGCTATATAAGTAAAGGTGACTTGGCTTGACTTGACATACTGGTTTTGCATGTATGACTCAATCTATGACCCTGCATTTATTATTGCTTTGTCATTCTCACATGCTGCTGCGTTCCTGTTTGATTCCTTTGACAGCACTAATTTGCTCTCAGTTCTGTATGTGCTGTTAGACGTGTAGAAAAGCATTTTGTGATATTACACAACAAACCAGAATCTCCCTGACCCACATCACCATAATTCACAGCGGTAATAAACAGCGGTGTCTGTGGGTATGATGTTTACTAATCAAAATTTTTACTTGCCCTCATTAAAAATTAAAAAAAAAAAACTATGAATACGAGGTCAGTTCATGTGAAATGTCAAGCAATGACAGCAGTGTCCTGCAGTGTGACATGATTTATAATTCTTCTATAATTATTATACATGCCATTTTTGTGACCTCACACATAGAGGAATATATTGTATCATTTAACCCTTGTGCGTCAATTTCAAAAAAGTTACTCTGCGGGCCAAAAAAATGTCTGCCAAAAAATTGTCATAAAGATTTAAAGCTTTTGAGCACAGACTTAACATTATCATGCTAAACTAAAAATTGACTCACCCCATGTATAACTACTTCCCCCAAAAAAATGTTTTGAGAATTTTTGTAATTTTTTTTTTTTTACAAAATTTTCTTTTCTCCCACCTTGTTTACACTTGTGGTGTTCTAGTGTAAAATAAACTTATGAAAAAAAATGATGGTAAAATATTAAAATTCATTTCCAATAAAAATACACAGTTCTGCAAATATGTATGCAGTTGGCATTAAAGGAAAAAATTCAGAAATTTCTGTCAGTAATTACTCACCCTCATATCGTTCCACACCCGTAAGACCTTCACTTGTGTTCGGAACACAAATTAAGACGTTTTTGATGTCCTCCATTGAAAGCAACTAAATTACAACATTTAAGATCCAGAAAAGTAGTAAAAACATTGTTAAAATAGTCCACATGTCTACAGCGGTTCAAACCTTAATGTTATGAAGCGACGAGAATACTTTGTGTTGTGAACATGAACGGAGGTCTCACAGGTTTGGAACGACATGAGGGTGAGTAATTAATGACAGAAATTTCATTTTGGGGTGAAGCAACCCTGAAAAAAAATGAAAAAGGTAAATGTCCCTAGGGACACAAGGGTTAGGTGAACTGTAAAACAGCTAAAGGTGATTTAAAGCGATGACCAGTGTGGGATTACAAATTTATAAAAAGTTATGTACATTTTGAGTTACAGTCTAAGGGGATTAAATCAGGCAACCTAGGTGTCTGAGACATTAACATTTGATCTGTGGGTATCTTCCTGTTTATTTGGCATGACAAGTTTAAGGTACAGCTGTCCCTTTTGTCTCTATGATAATAATTTGATTAGCACCCCCTGCATTTGAATGACACTGTTATGCTGATTAAATCAAGGCTGGGGAAATGCCGGGAACGGACATTTGTCTCCACCGATTGTCTTCACCTATATTGTATGTATCCCTGTTGAATGTATTTAAACTGCAATGTACACTAGCTTAGAAGAGACTTGGATGACTACAGCAACATAAGTTCTCTCAATAAAGAGCAACTTCTGCTTAAAAGATATCCCAAGATCTCCTGGTCTCTACTTCGACGAGGAAAAAGATTCCAACACCAGCTACGACATCTGAAATAAGCACTACTTTATAATTGTTAACCTAAAATTTATTGATAAAGATCATGAACAAGTGATTGGCCAACCATCCAATAACTAAACAGACCAAAATTCTGCAAAATCATGCCATCATTTGCAGTAGAAACTAGGTCGACCAAAGTGTAAAACTCGTACTCAAACTGTGTGACTTTCTTGCATAACACAAACTCAAAGGCCGTGACTTTGAAGAGCACAGTGATGGATCAAAGTGCACCGAGACACAAAGGGTTCATGAAAACTACTGGTCAGGGCCAAAACGTCAAAGCTTTTGTATTTGTTAAGGTAAAGGGGATTTGTTTGTCATACCCTTCTGATCCCAAACACCAAAATATTGGCCTAATTTGATTTAAATATGGAAATAATAATGTGTTTGGGGTCAGCAAGATTTTTTTTTTTTTTTTTAAAGAAGTCTCTTATACTATCCAAGGCTGCAATTATTTAATCATAAATATGGCAAAAAAAAAAAAGTAATATTGTGAAATGTTATTACAATTTAAACTGAAGGTTTTCTAGTGTAATATATTTTTAAAATATAATTTATTCCTGTGATAGCAAAGCTGAACTTTCAGTAGAAATTAGTTAGCTTGTAAAAGTATTACTGTCATGTAATGCATACTTTCTGAATAAAAATATTGAAAAAAGTCCACACTTCTGATGATAATTCATGTAAAATGTTTAATTATATTTAGTGGTCAGATTTTTTTTTTTGCCCCCAAAAAATGGCTAAATTTTCATTGTAGATTATTATTGTTATGAAACGTGAGAAAGAAAAATAAAGTTTGGTGAACAACATTTTATACTACAGTGTCCACATTACACATTACACAATGTTTGTTAATATAACTACTTGAGGACTAACAGTAATGTGTAAGCTACTCCAGGAAAATTACATATTAAACATGTTGTTCATGACATGACCCTAAAAAGCCCTTAAGATATTAAGTGTATTAAACCTGCATTCATTCATTAATATTTTATCTAACAAATATATTCCTGTTTTACATACAGCAGACATGGCAAATAGAATATAAAATAGCATATAAAATTTCTTGTGCAAAACACCATCTCAGAAATGAAATGGATGCAGATATTTTACTTTGCCATTTTATTCACTTTGCTCAAGGCACAAAAAGTAGCAAATACCTGCAATATTTACTTAAAGTACATTTCATAACATCATAAAATCCATTTGAACGAACTGTCCTAAAACACGTGACCTGCCAACCCAGACAACAGTTTGGCATTACAGGCTCGTTCAGTCAGTCTGTGATTGTCAAAGAGGCTGGTAGGCTGCTCACCTATGGCAAGCCGTTTTGACTTTTATTCATTTTCAGGATATGAACTTGTGATATTAAAATGTTAATTCTTGATATCAACAATTGAATTGCTACTAGTAAAAATATTCATTTCTGATATCTGAAATGAATTCCTGATATCAAGATAATTTCTGATATCTAAAACGGCTTTCTTACTAGTAACAACCACATTCATGATATCAGAAATGAACATTTTTACTAGTAGCAATTCAATTGTTGATATCAAGAATAGACATTTGCACTAGTAACAATGTGATTCTTGATATCAGAAATGTGCATTGTTACTAGTAAGAATTGTATTCCTGATATAACCAATTGAATTTGAATGGCACTCTATGGCGAGATTTCACTAGTAAAAATACAATTGTTGATATCAAGAATGATAGTTTTTACTTGTGGAAATTGAATTGTTGATATCAAGAATGAACTTTGTTACTAGTGGAAATCTAATTCCTGATATCAAGAATGATAGTTTTTACTAGTTAAATGTAATTGTTGATATCACAAGTTCATATCCTGAAAATGAATAAAAGCCAAAACGGCTTGCCATATTTCTTACTAGTACCAATCACATTCATGACATCAAAAATGAACATTTTTACTAGCAAGAATTGTATTCCTGATATCAACAATTGAATTTGAATGGCACCCTATGGCGAGATTTCACTAGTAAAAATACAATTGTTGATATCAAGAATGATAGTTTTTACTTGTGGAAATTGAATTGTTGATATCAAGAATGAACTTTGTTACTAGTGGAAATCTAATTCCTGATATCAAGAATGATAGTTTTTACTAGTTAAATGTAATTGTTGATATCACAAGTTCATATCCTGAAAATGAATAAAAGCCAAAACGGCTTGCCATATTTCTTACTAGTACCAATCACATTCATGACATCAAAAATGAACATTTTTACTAGCAAGAATTGTATTCCTGATATCAACAATTGAATTTGAATGGCTCCCTATGGCGAGATTTCACTAGTAAAAATACAATTGTTGATATCAAGAATGATAGTTTTTACTTGTGGAAATTGAATTGTTGATATCAAGAATGAACTTTGTTACTAGTGGAAATCGAATTCCTGATATCAAGAATGATAGTTTTTACTAGTGAAAATGTAACTGTTGATATCACAAGTTCATATCCTGAAAATGAATAAAAGTCAAAACGGCTTGCCATATTTCTTACTAGTAACAATCACATTCATGACATCAAAAATGAACATTTTTACTAGTAAGAATTGTATTCCTGATATCAACAATTGAATTTGAATGGCACCCTATGGCGAGATTTCACTAGTAAAAATACAATTGTTGATATCAAGAATGATAGTTTTTACTTGTGGAAATTGAATTGTTGATATCAAGAATGAACTTTGTTACTAGTGGAAATCTAATTCCTGATATCAAGAATGATAGTTTTTACTAGTTAAATGTAATTGTTAAAATACAATTGTTGATATCAAGAATGATAGTTTTTACTTGTGGAAATTGAATTGTTGATATCAAGAATGAACTTTGTTACTAGTGGAAATCTAATTCCTGATATCAAGAATGATAGTTTTTACTAGTGAAAATGTAACTGTTGATATCACAAGTTCATATCCTGAAAATGAATAAAAGTCAAAACGGCTTGCCATATTTCTTACTAGTAACAATCACATTCATGACATCAAAAATGAACATTTTTACTAGTAAGAATTGTATTCCTGATATCAACAATTGAATTTGAATGGCACCCTATGGCGAGATTTCACTAGTAAAAATACAATTGTTGATATCAAGAATGATAGTTTTTACTTGTGGAAATTGAATTGTTGATATCAAGAATGAACTTTGTTACTAGTGGAAATCTAATTCCCGATATCAAGAATGATAGTTTTTACTAGTGAAAATGTAACTGTTGATATCACAAGTTCATATCCTGAAAATGAATAAAAGTCAAAACGGCTTGCCATATTTCTTACTAGTACCAATCACATTCATGACATCAAAAATGAACATTTTTACTAGCAAGAATTGTATTCCTGATATGCGAAACTGGAATTTCAACTAGTAAGAAATTACTTCTTGATATTTACCTGATAATCCACCCATCCCGGCTGTCCACGGCTGTTTGTAGGCAATGTTCCACACTAGGAACGCCGAAAATCCCACCAACATCCCAACACACGAGTATCCCACGCGTACATAGGTCTTATTGATCGCCATTCCTGTCGTCAAATTCGTACATGAATAAGGAAAATATTATTGAAAAGTCCCGAAACAACAAAGAACTATCCAGTTACTAAAAATAGTTGTTATGGAAGCATCAGCTCTTCTGACCTGGAGACAGCGGTGATCCAGAGGTGATCCAGCTGCGCAAACAGCCTCTAGCGACGGATTCTCATTGACCGGGGTTTTATAAACGACAGTAAGACCGCCTCAAACGATCAATCCACGTCTATTGTCATTTACAGCTCCATAACGCTCGATGTGTGTTATTGTAGCCTTGCACCGAGAAGCAAAAGTGAAATTATGCGTCCGTTTCAAAGAAAACAGCGACTCTTATGTGTATGGATGAATATGACAGTCCGTTAGAGGCGGAGTTGATGTTACATGTGAAATTAAGCGATGTGAATTAAAATTGTTAAGGTTATTATGATGACAAATATGGGAAATAATAAGTTAATGTAAGAAACTTTTATTTAAAAAAATATTTTTTTTCTTTAATGCGGTAGCTGTAGGGTTAGAAGTAAAAGAAGTGGTGGTATTAAATAACTAATAATATCTAGAACTTAGTAATCATAGTTGTAGTGGGGAAAAAAAAAAAACGTGGCTAGAGATGGTAATAGCAGTAAGTAATTCTGTAAACCACCACATTTTTGAAACTCTTCCCTATAAACTTTCCCGGCCACCTCCGTTGATCAGATAGCTAATATCACCTCGAAAGTAATTCACAAGCGAGTGAGATTTTTACTGGGTAATTTAGTTACTAGTAAATGTAAAAATGTAATAAAAATATGTTAAAAATCACAATATTTAAGTCACCATCATGGAGATCAGAATTTACGTTAGTTGGGTTTTTGACCCTTGACTTTTTAATATTGGTTATTATTTGTTTGCTGTGACTGAGTTGTAATAGCCAGACAAGTAAAGAGAAAAGTTTATTAGATGGTGTTGGTTGTGTTATCACTTAAACATTATTTAATCCTGATTCATTTAGAGTCAAATCTCCCGATCATATACACATCATTTATTAAAGCAGGAAATTACACATTTTCATAATAATCTAAATGATGTTCAAAGTTGTTTCTGGTAAATAATTTAGAAAAAAATTCTTTGATAGGAAGACAGAAATCAAGAATCAGCCTGTGGATCTCAACAATGGTGAGAACAGCATGTTGCAGTGCATTCTGGGTGCTACCAATCAAAATTATCCATGGCTCCCATCATGCATTGCTGCATGAATTTTTTTTTAGCTGACCCATCTTAATAATTTTCTTTGTTCTGTAATTATGCGACTTTTTAGTAGCTTGGTATCTAATATTCAGAGTTGCTCTGTTTATCTGAACATGTTGCCCGTCATTATCACTGAGATTTGCTCACTGATGCTTGATGTTTATGTGTCAAACATCACTAACAATTCCTGATCAACAATTCTTCCTAAATCAACATGGATCAAGAGCCCAGCTAAAGTAAATTCTAATCTCCATGATGGTGACTTAAATATTGTGATTTTCTCCTTTGGTGATTCTGCTTGTTAACATCAGTATCTTCAATAATGGTCAATGAATCTCTTAATTATCTCATTAACTTTAACACTGCTTCACTGGGTGGAATAAACATATGGCAGGACTTTCCACTTCTGATCAAATGTTTACTCGCAAATGAGTGTCCAAAAACTGTGTAAATTCCACTAATGTCCACTAGATGACACCAAAACAAACAAACGACAGATGTGTTTGCTCAGTGAATTTAAGCTTTTTCTATTTACCCCAACAAAAGTTTGGTAACCATCCTTTTCTCGAAAGTACCATAAGTTTCTCCATCTAGTACAACTATTATTAAACTACGGCAATTTGGTAGTGTCACACACTGTTTCTTGTATTAATTTATTACCGTGGTACAGTAGTAGCAGTACTAACACAGCCAACAAACTGGAACCTGTGTCGCCTAGTGTATTATTTACTACAGAAAGTCAAAATCAGTATTTGAGTGATGCAAATAAAAATATGACACTTTGAGCCCTGGGCATACACTAATTTAATATAGAACATGTTTTTTTTCAGCTGTCAACTTTATTATAGTAAAACAATAGATTTTCTCTGTTCATTTAAGAAAATGGATTCAAAGTAATACTCGCATAGACACATTTTTGGTCCTGTAAACATTGTAAAAAGCTGGGTAGTCCATCTTTAACACTGAGTTATAAGAGAAACAACATTGACAATAACATTACACCGTTAATACACACAGAGAAGAGATCACAACTAATACGCATTGCTCGTGTTTTGAAATATTTTTGCATAATACACACAATTTCTTTTCTGATACAAAATATGTGGCTTCATTTATACGAAGATACGACTACATGAACGGTGCATAAAGCCAGTGATCAAAATTCGAGTCTATAAAAGTTATAAAGGCACAGAGAAAATCTGAAAACAATGTATGCAGTGATGCAACAGGAAGTTGTAAAGACACCATATACTAAAGAAGTCAGAGTGTATTTCACGTCTTGCGAAAAGGGCAGACAAAGTTCACATTACGACATTCAATCATAAGTGCGCTCAGACAGGCACTTTAGGGATGTCAGGTTCACCTACATCAAGGCATCTTAATCAGAGGTGATGCGTTCAATCGCGGTCTCTTTGACAATGCCAGAGAGAAGTGTTAGATCCTTGTACTGGATCCAGTCCTGCTCTCTCACGCCCCAGACAGTGCCCTCCGGCTGTAATGTAATATTGACACAACATTACAAGAATGTTAGAGTGCTAATAGATTTCAGACTGACTTAATAATTATCAAAGCTAATAATAAATGAAGAAATAAGAACACATTTACAAAAAGGACAAAGAAAGCACTGAATGTATCCCATTCAAGCTATTCACTGATAAACTTCCCCACAGCCACAGCTCTTAAATTCTTTTCAATGTGTGTATTTAAACTCGCTGCATGAAGACGTGGCACACTAGTTTTGATGTCGATGCCAAATACAACTGTTTTTTGCACACGAGTCTGATTGACACATCAAATGAGAATATTCAAAAGCATTAATGAGATTTGAAAGCCATGATGGGGGGGCAACTGGCAAGCTATTCCGGTAATAATGACTGAAATTTGGAAAGAAAAAAATACAGACTACTATTCAAAAGTTGGGTCAGTGTTTTTAAATACAAGTCTCTTATGCTTACCAAGGCTGCATTTATTTGAAAACACAGTAAAACGTATTTTACTCTATTTTAAAATAGAATTTATTCTTGTGATGGCAATCTGAATTTTAAGCAGTCTTCCGTCACATGATCCTTCAGAAATCATTTGAATATGCTGATTTGCTGCTCAAGAAACATTTCTTATTATTATCAATGTTGAAAACAGCAGTGTTGCTTAATATTTTTGTGGAAGCAGTGATGCATTTTTCAGGATTCTTTGATATATAAAAAGTTCTTAACATTTGTTCAATTTATCCATCCTTGCTTAATAAAAAAAACAAAAAAATGTATTCTGACCCCCAATATACACAACGACATTACAGTTTCCTTAAAGGGATAGTTCACCCAAAAATGAAATTTATGTCATTAAGTACTCACTCTCACGTCGTTCCAAACCCGCAAGACCTTCGTTCATCTTCACTACACAAATTAAAATATTTTTGATGAAATCCGAGGTATCTTAACCACTCATAGGCAGCAACGTTATCGCAACTTTCAAGGCCCAGAAAGGTAGAAAAGACATCATTAAAATAGTCCATGTGACTGCAGTGGTTCAACCTTAATTCTATGAAGCGACGTGAATACTTTCTGTATTCATTTTGCAATGGCATTGCTGCCTATGTGTGGTTCAGAAACCTCTCGGATTTCATCAAAAATACCTTAATTTGTGTTCCGAAGATGAACTAAGGTCTGAGGGTGAGTAATTAATGAGAGAAATTTCATTTTTGGTTCAACCCTTTAATAGTGATGGAACCAGCAACCTTCCAATTTCAAACCCCGTTCACAGATGCAAGAAACTCCTTAAGGTATATACAAACTGCTATTCCATTTAACAAATATATATACACCTCACCTTTTCTTCTTCTTCATCAACATATATAAGGATCACATCTCCCTGTTCAAACAGCAGAAGCACACCTTCATCCGAGTCCTGATTCTCCAGAGCAACAGCCTAGGAAAAAAAAAAAAACAATGATTACCCACACGAATACAAATCAATGACTTTTCTTTGTTTTAACACTTCCAACGGCACTGTACCTTATAGAGGAAGCCAGGAGGATTTTCATACTCAGTCTTTTGGACTATAACATCTTCCTTTGCTCTCGCCATCTCATCGCATCCAACTGTGGTTTGATCCGTCTCTCCTCCATTTTTCTTGGAGAAGCTGGGTTTTCGAGGACTGGGGACAGGTGCAGGTTTTTCTTCGACGCCCGATAAGGGCTTAGCCTCATTGTCTCCATCTGTAGACGCATGATGGGTGTCTTCTGATGATGCTTCCGATTTATGTTCCTCCTCTTCACTGTGCTCAGTGGACACTGAGCCTTGATGTTCCTGGCCGTTTGCTTGCACAGACTCATCAGTGGTACTTTCTGATAAGTTTTCAGTGGCTCCCACAGATCGAACCCCTTCACCCACCGAACACAAAGACTGCCGTTTGGGTGTGTTGGGTTCGCTGTCAAAAGAGTTCGACTCACTATCCGATATTTCAGATGCTGTGCTTCCAGTGCTCTTTGAGGAAGTGTGTGAGCGTGTGTCCGTGATGGTGTCGGGCATACTGGGCATGCTGAGCTTGCTCATGGACGGATGATCAGGAGGGAAGGCGGTGTTACAGGGAATGGGAGCGGAAATCGTGACAGACTTTCTCTTCTTAGATTTAGAACTAGAACTAGTCACAAAAGGAAGAAAAACAAGGCACATAAAAAGACAATACAGACCACAAAAAGTTTTCGATTTCTATGGAAGCTTCCACCACAGAATAAAAATATTAATATAATAAGGAAGTTACGTCAAAAAAGTCAGAATTGTGAGTTCTACATTTCTCGCAATTCCCAGTTTATTTCTCGCAATTCTGACAAAGGTAATTGTGACTTTTTATCTATTAAAGACATTAATATTTTTGTGGGAAAAGTTTTACTTTTTTATCCTGATTCTTTGATGAATTGAAAGAGAAAAAGAACAGAATAAATTTAAAACATATAAATCTTAACTGTCACTTTAATTTAAAGTGTCCTTGATTATTTTTTCATTAATATATATATATATATTTTTTTTTACTTTTCCCTCAAATTTGCACAGGTGTCCTAGCAGAGTAACCACAGATGTAAAATGTTCATCATGTTCCAATTAAGTTGGCAACCACAAAGTGTTGTGAAAGCTTTTACTGGAAAGTGCTTGTCTTATCCTTATGAACATTTTCTTATTTTATGCAATTATACTAATGCATTTGAAAGTATGGCTCAACAGTCTAAATGATCTTTGGGGACATAGTAGATCTTCACAGAAATGAATTATTTCCAAATAAAGATATTACCTGTTAAGGCCTTTGACGATGAAGGGTTTGGTGGAGTGCTGATCCTCAAGTTTCTTCATCATATTATACATATTGTGATTTAACTAAAACATGAAATTAAATTGTCATTCAGCAACATTGAGCTCTTTAAATTTTTAATTAAGATTTAAAATTACATTAAACAATGCTACGGAAAAGAAAATGTTGTGAGTCATAACAAGGTGTGTTTTTCAAGTTAAATAAGTTAATGTAATTAATAAAAGACAGCCAGTTCAATGACAGAAAGAAGAAGAACGTACTATGCATGCGAATGTCCATCCTCTGGGCGTAATGTTTGTTGTACTTAACAGATTTTCAAACGTAAGAGAAGAAGCATCCAAGTAAAATCTTACCACACTCATTTCCTTGTAGAAGACATCCCGCAGGTTTGAGATATTCTGGAACATGGTGACATAGCAGCTTATACGGCTGAGAACAGGAAGACAGTGTAGCCAAAATAAGTTCCATTACTATTAGTACCACCACAGTGCTTTTTTATTAGAGACCTCAGTTACAAGGGTGCGTTCACAGCTGTTCTCTTGGTTCAGTTGGTCTGGACCAAATAAAGGAAACAATACATTTAATCCTGGTTCCCTTAGCGTTCACGCTGTCATTTTTAACACCGAATCTAAAGATACAAAAAAAAAAAAATGTATGTTTTGTGACGAAACTTATTGAACATCCAAAACAATTCTGTGCGCTCGCTGTATGTGCGTATTTATATACGATGGAGCTGACAACTCGTGAAAAGCTTATAAAATGTGTGAAGGAGTAAAAACAGCGGCAGGAATCCCTCCAACACACACAAACGAAGATCTGCTGCGAGGAGAAGCAGTTCTGATGCCTTTACTGAACGGTGATGGACAACAACACAACTACGAAGAGAAAAAACAGCTATGCTTTACCCATTGACATGACATCCTGTTTTTGGTTCGTTTACATGCGTTTAGTCCATGTTACATTCATATTTCAGTCGAAATGCATCAGTTCATTTGGAAGCGGACTGACACCCATCTTTTCAGAGGTCTCAGTTCACTTGTTTGGTCCACAGCAGGGTTTGGATTCACACTTATTTAAATGAACAGCATTAACAGAGCAATTGTACCAGGGTTTCTTTTAACCTAACCAAATATGGCATACCCTTGGTTTCATTTTAGTTAATAAAGCTGTACCAACCTTTGATAGAGGACAGGCAGCTCCTCTCTTAACTCCTTGTTAATGTCTTCAAACACCTCCTGGGCCTTATTGAACTCCTCCTCGGCCTGAGAGGAATCAACATCAATGGTCATAAAATTAGCTAAGCTATAACTATAAACTAGCAATAGGAACCATTTCTAAAATGCGACATTTAAATGATCAAATGTTAGCTGACCTTGGTTATTTTGGCCTCATCTCTCTTCTTGGAGTTCTGCAGCGCCTCCAGGTGATGACGAGCTGAATCATAATCAACCAGCTTCCTTCCTCGTTTCGACACTCTTTCCTGCAAGATCACAGTATTAGATTATTTAAAGTGACAGTAAACTTAAAAACTGATTTTGAAGTACAATGTAAATATTGAGAATTTGGTAGGTATTAGCATCTGATACTATCACTCTAAACTAAAGCTGTTACAAAAGGAATCGGTTTTGTTAAACAATATCAAAAAGTCTAAGACAAACATTAGCGAACAGCCAAATCGTCAATGCTACTGTAAAAACAGTCCTTCAACACCAAGCCTGACAACCTTTCAAAAACACACAAAACAGACCAAGGATATAGAGATAGCGAACACATCATTTATTATGTTCAGGTGTGTAATTTGGCAGCTATACACACTTTGACATCTTGAAACTGTCCGGTGTAGTTCTCCATTGTTCGAACGACTTGATCGCTCAGCTTCTCCTCATAGTCATTCCACAGGAGATCCTCACTCTGTAATATCAAGCCAGAGAGATGATGAAGACAAGGAAGGTAGTGGGATTAACTATGAAATGCCACAAAAAAGGCCTGGTCTACCTCAATAATGACAGTCAGATCTTCAACACCATGCCAGTCTGGTTCATAGATATCTTTAAGAGTCTGGGACAGGCGTTTGGATGATTCATGCATCACTGAGAAAGAGGGATTGTACAAAACATCATGTCGGGACTTTTTTCAAAACTGTTACACAATTACTAAAACTATATATCTATCCCCAACAAGTCACTGCATGTAAAAAGGGTGTGACTGTATTAACAACAAATTATGAAATCAACCAATGAGTATTCTGAAATATCTTATCGTAGTCATCAAGCACTGAAAAACATACAGTGCTGGACGGAAGTGTGATTGATTATATACGATACCAGCTTTTTCCATGGTATATTATAAATGAATCATGAATTGACTTCCTTTAATAGCGACTTGTAAATCGTTTTACATTCAGCCATTAGAGAAGCCTTTTAGAACACCTGTGAGAGGGGGCTAAAACACATGCAGTGACTTTGGTCTCTATCAAAAGTGTTCGAATATTTTGCACAAGGAGACCACGAACATCTTGAGTCTTCCTCAAACTCAATCACCCCTTCATATTTCATAAAGCTCTGCGAACTCACATCTGGGCAGTATACCCACAATTCATTTGGTAAGGTCATCTATTCTTGTAGACATTTACACAATAAGCATTTTCAGTTCCATTATTAACAGACATTCACTTCTCCAAATGCTAAATCGGAGAAACACAACCAAGACCATCTCATCTCACTTTCACACTCACCCAGCAGCCTATCTGAGCACAATTATCAAGAAATTACGCCTTGCTCCGAATGGAAAATTTGATTCTTTTAAAACAAGTATTATGAAATAGAAAGTCCCGCAGAGGAGACAGTAAAATAATTAATTCTTCAATTCATTCAAAAGATTCAGTCAGTACATTTCAATACAAGAAAATGGCTGCACTTCATCAGTTGAGCAAGACGGTACCTTTAACCGCATTGTAGTACGCTTTAACATCCTTATAGAGTCTGACGCCATCTGTCTGGAAAGAGAAAAGAAACAATCACATGTCGTCTAAAGGAAAAAAGTTTATTAAGTCTCATTTCAAAATTCTTTGGTTACTTTTATAGTCAAAGGTATTTTGAAGTCCTTTAATACGCATCTCATGAAAAATGAAACCTTTTCTGAATAAAAAATAAAAATAGAAAATGTGTAGGTGGTAAGGAAATTAGTTCCATGGATTTTACTCCTATAATCAATGACGCAACTGTAGCTGGTAAATGGATTGACATAAAACAGAAACTTTTAAAATCTAAAAATACTCCATTTATGTACTCCTAATGTAATATGTAAATGTACGTATTTTTATCCATAGATGAAAGAAGCAGCTTCTTGACTTGGTTGCATCTAAAGAGTGTAAACCATCTAAACAAATATAATATATTCTCAGTGCTGTGAAGCATGCAGGACATGGAATAGGATGTTAAGCCCTTAAGTGAAAAACTGGCTCAACACTAGTGTAATATAATAAAGTTTGTTAGTGTTATTAATAAAAAGCGTTACCAATCAAGTATAGCACTTTATAGGGGGTACTTGGGTTGGTTGAGGGAATAAATGGGCTCAAAATATGCCAGAAAAGGTCAACCTCTGATACTGTACAGAAAAGTGAGAGCATTTGACATTTTCTAAAAGGTGGAGTTTCCTGTGCTACTTTCAATAATCATTCAGTCAATGTTCATACAACACAACTCACTCAGTCCATTTTCTATAAACAGCAACACTGTCCTAATGTTGGAGCGGTGACCCCATTTAATGCAGACTGTCAATGGTTTGAGGTCACGAAATCTCTCACAGACATACCTGCTGTTTGTTCAAGTTGGCAGAGCACTCCTCAAACTGCTCATCTTTCGTCTCCATGGTTTTGCCCAGCTTTTGCAAGACCTACAACCGAGGTGATAACACTGAAAAGACCAACTACTGCAGTCAGACATGATACGCTATCACTGAAATATGACTCGCCAGGTAATTCCACATTTATTCTCGAAATATCAATTGCAGGAACTGTGTCTTGTGATGAGGAAAGATCAGAAATGCTCAAGGGATCTATTAAGCAAAGACGAGAAAACAATTAGTGTTTTTAAGTTAAAAAAAATGCTACTTAAGTGTGCATTTAAAAAAAAAAAAGAGAGTGAAAACAAGAGGAGGAGGTGAGCTTAGGGAGGAAGTGATTGAGGTCAGGAAGTGGCAGTCTTTGTGTTCACAAAAATGCATTTGAAAAAAAAAAAAAAAAACAGCTCCACATCTCACAATAATTACAGATCCTGTAAGTTTGTCCCCTTTTTCCTCAAGACAAATATGTTGGGATAGTCACATCCAGCATGACCTGAGAGCCAAGGTCCTGAACTCAAAACCCCACCTACCTTCTCTTGTGCTCGGTTCATTGATTTCTGAAAGCGTTTGGCCAGGATGCCAGCTCCCGCGCCAATGTTGCCCCCAATGTTGGCACCTTGTTTTCCCTCTGCCATCTTCACTTCTGATCCGCTGGTACACACGCTATCCTTTCCTCTGATGTCTCAGCGCTTCCTTCTATAAACTGACGGTTCCTGGGCGGAGTGAGCAGAGAGAGTGGGTGTGAAAGTAAAGCGTGGCAGTGTTAGTTTCCACTTAAATAAAGTGAATTAGTTGAACTTGCGTATTAGTTTTAAACACTCAAACTTATTGGACCGCGCGTCACACTCAAACCGCTTGAACAACATTCCACTGTCGTGTTCAAACGCGTTTGCTATATTGTCATAGACGTGCGACTGCAAAAAGTTAACTAGTCAGCAGTGTTTCCTGTGGGTTTAACACTAACAAAAGTGACGGCTATATCTAATGTATTCGTGTCAATCTGAAAACCTCTCGCGCTATAATGAAATGCTTGGCAGTTGATAGTGGATCTGTCAGCTGGACGATTGTAACGATTTAAAAGCTCGAAACTGTAACATTATAAAACTAGATGAAGAAAGCTTGTCGCGACAAACTTTAAGTTGGCTTGAAAAAGTCTAGCCAGAAAGTTTGAAACTTTGAAGTAGTTTTAAAAGTTTGAGAGTTTAAATTTTAGTTTAGATAGATAGATGTGATCAGATGATAGATAGATGATAGATTGATAGATAGATCGATAGATAGATATATAGATAGATAGATGATAGATTGATAGATAGATAGATAGACAGACAGAGAGATAGATAGACAGACAGAGAGATAGATAGATAGATATGGTTGGATGATAGATAGATAGATAGATAGATAGATAGATAGATAGATAGATAGATAGATAGATAGATAGATAGATAGATAGACAGACAGAGAGATAGATAGATAGATATGGTTGGATGATAGATAGATAGATAGATAGATAGATAGATAGATAGTCAGATTATAGATATGGTTGGATGATTGATAGATAGATAGATAGATAGATAGATAGATAGATAGATAGATAGATAGATAGATAGATAGATAGATAGATAGATAGATAGATAGATATGGTTGGAAGATAGATAGATAGATAGATAGATAGATAGATAGATAGATAGATAGATAGATAGATAGATAGATAGATAGATAGATAGATAGATAGACAGAGAGAGAGATAGATAGTCAGATTATAGATATGGTTGGATGATAGATAGATAGATAGATAGATAGATAGATAGATAGATAGATAGATAGATAGATAGATAGATAGACAGATAGATAGATAGATAGATAGATAGATAGATAGATAGATAGATAGATAGATAGATAGATATGGTTGGATGATAGATAGATAGATAGATAGATATGGTTGGATGATAGATAGACAGATAGATAGATAGATAGATAGATAGATAGATAGATAGATAGATAGATAGATAGATAGATAGATAGATAGATAGATAGATAGATAGATAGAGAGAGAGATAGATAGTCAGATTATAGATATGGTTGGATGATAGATAGATAGATAGATAGATAGATAGATAGATAGATAGATAGATAGATAGATAGATAGATAGACAGACAGATAGATAGATAGATAGATAGATAGATAGATAGATAGATAGATAGATAGATAGATAGATAGATAGATAGATAGATAGATAGATAGATAGATATGGTTGGATGATAGATAGATAGATAGATAGATATGGTTGGATGATAGATAGATAGATAGATAGATAGATAGATAGATAGATAGATAGATAGATAGATAGATAGATAGATAGATAGATAGATAGATAGATAGATAGATAGATAGATAGATAGATAGATAGATAGCCAACTTAATTAATCATGAGTTGACGTGGGTACTTTCTGGAAAACAACCCAGACTATCACTGAAATAGTCTCAGTGATAGACTCCGTAAACATAAAAAAAGAAAGACGCCTCTCTGAAAATGCCGTTAGTTTTAGGCGGGAATTGTGCAAATTCAAAATATCATACTAGGATACTACTCATACTACTTTAATAGTAAGAGTAGCAGTATGGTAGTATGCAATTTCGAATTTTATAATTGGTGTAGAATTTACAATAAATCTGACTGGGTAGCCTAATAATAGATTATACTAACATATATGAAGTGTTTATTATTATTCTTTTCTCTTTTATTTTGTTGTAGGCAACGGATAACTCAAACACTAACTGTCCTTATTAATCTCTACTATTGTAAATCATTACCACTCCATCTGTATGCTCAACACAAGCCAAAGCTGAGCTCAACATAAAACTATTTACGCTAATTGTTCTACAAGAAGTAGATATAATTTCAGATTTCATTTGCAGGCAAAACAAAGAACTGTCTTGTTCTCTGTTTAACCCAGCTGAAACACGAGACCCGCATACATTTGTGGTGTAATGCCAAAGGTGTGGAAAAAATTCATTTGCATTGTAAATCATTTGGTGTCGCACTATACTGTATCTTCCCTCCTTGTATTATGCATTAGGCTAATTCTTGGAATATTATTATTTTTTATATGAATCAGTTAAAATAAGAATGCAGATAAAAACAACTCCATCAACTCAATATTAAACATAGATCATTGTCATTCAACTGTATCATATCAGCACAAATGAATATGTAGGCTATTTATTGGAGCGGGTATTAATAGAGACGATTGAGTTCTGCTTGTGCTAGAATTACATAAGCAGCATTGTAGAAGCATTGTCAGCTCTCTGCCCTTTATTTAAACTGCTCAGGGCTTATAGGCTATATCTTAAATTCAATATGACAAAGCAGCTCTGCAAGTCTTATACTCTTAGTGTTCTCAAAGTCACCATGACATCAAAATGAATCAATTCTTAATTTATATGGAATTTAAATGATTTATCTGTGCACAACGCATGCTCTCAAAATCTTAAACAAGTTCCCCTTGACTAAAAAGACCTGACACAACTTTAACAAAAACAGCATTAGGTACTGCTCCAACATCACCACAAGGAGGCATAGAGGATCATCTTTAATTTAATTGTGTGTTTATTTACTGTAAAAGCAATGTGATTTTTTTTTTATTTACTTGATCTATGAACCATTTGATTGAAAAAGCAAACATTTAACCTATTTTTTACTCTTTTGTGCGCTCTCTTTAACGATTCATTGATTGAATCTAACATTCGATTCAACAGTACCCTACAGTGTCCATTACATCATCTGCACTTTCCATTTGCTAATTAGATGATATGTCTCTTTGTGTAGAAGCTTTTAAAGATGTGAGGGGAATGACGAGTCAGATATTTCACTTGGCACAGCTGCTTTTACCCTTTTATGTTTCTCTCGTAAATGCCAACCATAAAACATTCTCTGCCTGAAGCTTTTTCCCTTAAATCCCCTTCTAGCTTAAGAACAGTTTTGTTGATTCAGACAAGAGTGACATTTTTAAGTGTCACTTTTTGTTGAAATGTGTTGCATTTCTATTTTGATCATAAATTAGCTGTTGCTTGTGACATACTTGCAGTTTTCAATCAAATAATAATTATAACTCTAAACTATAAGTCTTGTTCTGTGATTGCAAGTGACAATCAAAACTCATTAACCCATAATAATTCAGATGTTTACAGTCGGAAGTCACCCATCTGTTAATGACGTAAGCTTTTTCACTGACTCTGACGCACTTATGCTCCAATTAGAATGACCTGAATCCAGTGAAGCATCGTTCATGATGTCGCATTCTACTGCAAGCTTCCAGAAATACTCACACCAGTGTGACCAAACGAAATAACTCCAAACTATTAACAAAACTCCTATTCCATTAAATGACTTATAATATAATATATGTGCAGGCATATTATATTATATTATATTATATTATATTATATTATCAAGTCTCAGTTTAACCATTCAATTGTTGTAATATCTTGGTATGTGTTTTAATTTTGTGAAATTACATAAACTTGTAAATGAGTTCAGTAATCCTTGCATAATTATAGATGTACATATCATAGAAATCACTAAATTATTAAGCAAATTGTTTTCTTTTAAATATATGGACTAGTATGTTAGTAAGTTTGATGGCTTGATATGAAACATACAAGCAAACAAACAAACAGGCATTGTCAATATATTACATAAGACAAAAGTAGGTTGAAAGTCTGTTCTGAATATTCTGCACCTCTGTTTAGTCCCTTAACTGTCGTTTGCTGATGGACATGAGCCATTTACACTACCGTATAATCGAGATTTTTAAATGTTTTTAAAAGAAGTCTCATGTTCTCACCATCTGCATTTGTGTGATGAACAATACAGTAAAAACAGTCAAATTTATTATGCTACAAAACAATTCTATTTCAAATAAAAGTTCTTTGTCATTTTCAAAAACTGTTTTCAACATTGATAATAACAACCATCATTAATAATTGAGCAGCAAATCAGCATATTAGAATAATTTCTGATGGATCATGAAAAAGTCATGTTAATGGCTTCTGAAAATTCAGCTTTGCCTCCACAAAAATAAATCACATTTTAAAGTTCTTTTGAATTTTAATAATATTTCACAATATTACCGTTTTTACCATTGATCAAATAAATGCAGGGGCTTACTTAAAATATTAAAAAATGGTAATTGAAATCAATTAAATATATTAAAGATGGTAAAAGAAAATAAATATGATTCTTTTGAAAATATATATGTCATACAACACTTCTATTTAATATGACATTATAAATGAGAAAATAGACATGGTCACATTTATTACATACATATATTTATATATAAAACATTTAAAAGGGTGTTGAGAGCAACCAACAAAGCATCACTCTAAGACACACATGTGCAGTTATGTAATGACCTTATAAAGCTGTTTTCCCTCCATCCTCAGGGTCAGTGAGTACAAAGACTCCCCATCACACAATTCTATCCTATTAACACACAAACAGAAGACCCTCCCTCCAGTACATACCATGACAATTGACTGCACATTCCCATCCCCCATGTCTACTTACGCTCTTCAAGACTCTTCATGTCTGTCATTATTTCAAGCTTAAATATCCAGCAACTAGACATGTTTTCCTCTTTTGGCACAGCCAGTATACGTAGCATTTTTCATGACCATGGTAATGGTTTTTATTGTGAAAATTGACAGTGTTAAGCCCAAAATAGGCCGAACTGATATGGTCAGTCTATAAACCCAGGCAGGTGTTTGGGTGTTGGCATACGGGAACAAAATGTCCTCTCTCGCATGACTGCGTAATACAATGGATAACAGCAGTCTATGGAGGGTGATCGCTTTGTTTTAAGAGAGGATTTATCTTGTCTGAACTGATTAGTATAATGTAGCTGTTTGTGGTATCAGGCGACAAAAATCAAACAAGTATTCAGTCGCCGGACCGTGGTAATCAAACTGAAGTCTGGTCACATCACCATGACTCCTACCTAAAGGATTACATAAGGATTTATGTTTTGTCTCTCAGGTCTATAAGTTATGTCAGGGCTTAAACAAGCACATACACCAGTGAGCCAAAACATTATGACCAACTAATATGCTGTTGGTCGAACCGTGTGCTACCAAAACAGCGCCGACCCGCCGAGGCAGCAGATCCTTCTTGTCCTGTAGGTTGCGAGATGGAGCTTCCATGGAAACCTGTTGATCACACAGATGCTCAATTAGAAGGAGATCTGTGGAAATTTTAAGCTAGTGCAACACCTTGAACTCTTCATCATGTCCCTCAAACCATTACTGAACAATGGGTGCATTATCCTGCTGAAAGAGGTCATGCAATTGTCATGAAGGTGTGTCTGCAACGTTTAGGTAGGCGGCACGTCTAAAATTTACGTCTACATGAAGGACCAGACCCAGAGCATCACCTCCACCGGCTTGTCACCATCACACAGAGCATTCTGGTGCCATCACTTCCACAGGCACACATGTACATGGCCATTTACGTAATGTAAAAGAAGATGGGAGTCATCGGACCAGGCGAACTTCTCCTATTGCTCCAAGGTCCAGTTCCGATGTTCGGCTAGGGGATATTTGTTGCTCTGATGCATCGATGAGCTTTGGACGCCCAACACCCTGCTGCTGATTTGTGGTTTGTCCCTCAACGGACCACTATTGGTAAATTCTCAGCACCGCTGACTGGGAGCAAACCATAAGCATTGCCATTTCAGAGATACTCTGACCCAGTCGCCTTGCCATAACAATTTGGCTCATGTCAAAGTCTCTCAAGGGTACTTTTCCCAAAACCAACGTTAGCCGACTAAGGTTGTAAGTTCTGTTGAGTTGGTAACGACGGAAATTGTGACCAGGTGGCTTTGGGAAATGCACCCCAGATCTTCATTCCTGCCGATTTCTCCTGCGTCCAACATTTTGATTAAGAGACGAACCGATTGATTGCTTACCATGACTCAATATTTGGCCTTGTTAGGAGATGATCAACAATATTCGCTTCACCCATGACTGGTCATAATGTTTTGTCAGTGTATATTGTACAACATCTACTATTATGTTACGACAACAAATAAGCTTTAATTTATTCAGAGTAGTTTATAACTGTGAGTCCTAAATATGGAAGACAAAATGGCATTATTTTTGCATTTGCTTTAAAACAACTTATTCAATAGAATATATCATAGAAAAATATCAAAAGACAAGCAAATTATGCTTTTACATGGTTTATTGATCAAAAACATCAAAACAATAAGAACACACCCAAAAGAGTGAAGCTTCCAATAGCTCTAATGTGCTTTAAACAAAAGAAAATCCATTCAAAAAAAAAAAAAAAAAAAAAATCCAACTTTCACACAAATAGCACAAAGTGCTCCACAAAAAGTTAATAAAACGAGCACAAGAGAACAAAAACGTGTCAAGGTCTAAAGAGGCGAGTTTAGCAGAGCAGCATCACACAGTGTCAGAGAAGGAAAGGTTGCATAGATGAGTGCGTTGTACAGTCAAAATTGGACCACAAGGAATAAAGATAACCATTTGAGTAAAAGAGATGAGACAACAGGAAGTGAGCTTCTATTTCGCTCGGTTCACTCTCCTCAGTGCAAGTGCAGTCTAATACTGTAATTCGCCTGACTGCTATGACAAAATTCTCTGCATTCATGCCATCTGAAACATTCAAACTGAAAAGAGGGGTAACAGAGCAATAAAGCAAATGCAAAAACATTTACAAACTCTCTCCAGGATTAACTGACCCTCATAAAACATACAATCATTTAAAATGCCATTCGGGAAAACAAATGTGGACTTGAAAGAAATAGAAACAAAGCACCCATTAAAAACAAAAAGCATAAAGCATTTCCTGACAGGATGAAAACGTAATCGAACATATACACAAAAAGTAACAGAACACTTTTGTTCCCAAGTGAAGAACCATAGGGCCCAGAATATTACATCTCAAAACACCTTAAACCTGAGGGTGATTCAATCTTGATCTCACAAGCCTCAATTTTCTTCTACAGCAGACAGCAATAAGCAGTCAAAAATGAAAAGGGAATAAAGTTACTAAAACCTTGACACTATAGATTTATTATTAAAAAATATAAATAAACCATCTGAAAAACATTAACTAGTCTCTCCAAAAAACAAAGCACTGCTAGTTTATTTAGTGAATTAGTTACTAAAACACAAGAGTGCTGAGGTAGAACTATAGCACACACACACTGTCAGGAAAAAAAAAAAAATCACACTTGGAAACAGTCAAACACACACAGACACACCAACTTGTTCTCTATGAAGCATTTAGGATATGGATGAAACAGACCAATGGTTTCACCATGGAGCTCCCATCCTGTTTTTGAGAACAATTCCATGTAATCAGCTAACGAAAAGGAAATATCACTGTACTAAATTGGTAAAGCATTTGTAAAAATGCTGGGAAATTAAATTCTTTTAAACTCCCATTAATCTATCCATAACCTAATCTTCCAAGTCAAAAAACAACTAAACTGTTTAAGCATATATGTGTGTGTGTGTGTGTGTGTGTCTGTGAAGAAGGGATGTTGTTTTCCATAGGTGACAGTGGCACTGTAAATGGGCACCAAAATTAACTCAATCAATCTTTTTGGGCAAGAAATAATCTCAAACAATGTAAAACTGGCACCTAAATGGTTAAACTGCACATGCGTAATATGTAAAGTGTTTAAATATTAAAATCTTGGAGAACGCACTGCATGTTTAAAAGATAAAGCTGTAAAACAAAGAAAAAAAACCAAACCTAAAAGAAATATCAATGTCAATATCACTAGACTTCAAGGCACCAGAATCAATCTGCATTCAAGGAGAAAAAAAAAATACTGGGCTTAGGCTTAAGATGTGCATTTTAATAGCAAATTAAAGTCACGTTTCAAAAGTTAGCCTTTAATTGTCATGATTTCAGCTATTGTGGCTGTCACACCACAATAGCTGAAGTCATGACAATTAAAGACCAACTTTTAAAACGTGCAAAGATTAATATTATCAAGTCCTGTGGAGTTTCATTTTTAACTCATGTAAGGCCAACTGGTTGGACACAAATGTAAGACTTGGTTGGTGACAAATGCGAAGAGCATATATGTATATGCTTGGGCTCAAAATGTAGCCAAGTATCTTGTGTGTGTCTATGTACTGCAAAAAAACTCAAATAAAAACAAAAGAACTGTTTGTGTACTAAAACTGAAGGCTTTACTGCTCATAAACCTTGATAAAATAACTGAAATGGCAAAAGGTTGTTTTGGGTGGATGAGCAACTAGGAAAGCTCCATGAACAGAATTTTAGAGTCCTAATCCCTCAGTAAGACCGATTAAGAACTTCCTTGTTTTAGCTTGATTGTGCTCACTGTATCACTCTTAGTGATGTAACTGATGATTGAGTTAGGCTGAACACTTCTGGGTTTGCTGAATGATTTGTTTAAATCACTAGTGTAAACAAAAAAAGCGAAAGGTCAGTTGAAAATCTATTTGTATTGATGTTCAAGTTGAGTACTCTGTACTCTTCACATTAAATCAGAAATGGAAGATTCACAGTTAGTTTTCCAAGCAACGTGGCCCCTCCTGATCTGCCATGGAAAGGGAAAACCTAAAAAGAATGAAAAGCACAAGTCATTAGAATTGGTACTTAAAACATTTGATAATAAAGACTTTTACTAAGAACACGACAAAGCCTAAAAATGCAACAAAATATAAAATGGAAATTAAACGACACTTTTTGATCAATTAATTTTCATTGTTTTCACAGTCAGTCATTGGGTAAGGATTTCTAAAAAAAATAAAAAATAAATAAAAATCTAATTTTTTTTTTTTTTTTTTTTACAGATTACATACAAAAATAGCAACTCCCAGCCAAAATGTCTTTTATAATGTATAAATAAAATAAAAATTTGAAACTAAAAATGATTTCCTGGTATTTTCACTGATCATGGGAACCCAGAAGAGAGAACACAACACTTTTCACAAAAAGAGAAAAAAAAAAAAGAAAAGAAAAGGAGGCACCATGTATTTTCTATCTTTTGATTGACGGGCTAAAGAAGCTGAGTGGTGACGTCATGATGGCTGGTAGCGTTACATAATGGCTCAAATGGGTCAGAATCTCAGACTGCTTGTTGAGTAACCAGACTTACAAGCATTCAAACACAACACAAACAGGAAAAAAAAATCTTTGCAGGCTATCTGTCATTAGTCAGCATGAGTACAGCTTGATCTCCGCAGCATACAGTATAAAGACCTCACCCCTCCTCCTCATATCCTGCAGCTCAAACTATGTGCTGAGTCAGGAGTGGCTATTAAAGCCCCGCTGCAGTCACTCAAACTACAAAACACACGCCGTTTCTCATGTCCCACACATACACACCACTGTCTGAGAGCAAATGATCCAAGAGGCTCCATGCAGTATTCTTTTCCGCTATGAATGTAGCAACGGTAGGATAAGGAGAGGGGGATGGTGAACAAAAGACGACTGGAGAGGCAGACAGCTGTAATGTCCTCAATGGCTGGGGAACTCATGAGCCCTCTGCTTTTCATATTCATTAAATATTTAAATGACTGATTTTCAACCCTTAAAATTGCATAATCTGAAATATGTCAAACCAATCCAACATAAAAACAATACATTTCGCTATGTTTTTAAAATGACAATTAATGATGTGCAGATATTAAAATTGTGATCAATATTAACTATACACTGTTAATTATATTAATGCAATAGTTTCTAAGCACTAAAAAGTTGATATTAAAATCAAATGCTATAAATTGTGCATCCCTAGTGCAGAGCAACCTTTAGTCTAAATTCTGGTCCCTGCAAGGAACTGTCAGTTGTGTGTGGAATGTCAAAACAAAAATCTTTCCATTTTAGGACTAGCAACAACTCCCAGTCACCTGGTTTGCCTGACGAGCATTGTGCCCCTGGGCAAAGGGTATGGAAAGAGAGAGAGAGAGAGAAGGGATGGGGAGTGTTAGAGGAGGGGTGGTGGTGAAAGGGTGTGGTTGTATAACAGCTATCACAGCATACACTTTTTAAAACCAAAAGAGGCTCTTAAAACACGCAAACAAGGGCTCTCTTAAAGTCTGAGAAAGAATCACATCACGACCGTGTGGTCAAAAAAGATAACAGACAACACTAGTAATAAATAAAAAGAACAGCAACAAATGACAATTTAACCCTCATTGCTGTGGGAATGTGATGGTGGAAAGGACAACTACGATGCTATCCAAAAATCAACTTATTTGTAACCTATTACTTATGATGAAGTGTGAATGGTTTCACTTAGATTCAAAACTTAGAATCTACCATCATATGTTTTTCCACTCCACTCACAGCCGTCAAAATAATCCCATCCCTGGGACAGCTGTGTGGAAATATAGATGATGATTTTAAGGACGCATCAATATTAAAATTCCGGCCAATATGCAGCCATTTTCATCATCACAGATAAACACCATACCAGAGGTTATAAACTTAAGACGACTTTGTTAAAAATAACTTCAAAATTCACTACAAACCATTACATGTGCACAAACACCTGGGGCCTCATTTATAACCGTTGCGTACGCACAAAACATGCCCTGAAAGAGGCGTACGCCACTTCTTACACAAACGATGGGATTTATGAAAATTTGCGCACTTTCACGCAAACTCTGACCCATGCGTATGAACACTTTTACTAGAGTGAGAAAAGTAATGAAGTAAACAGAAGGATTTGAAACTCTGTTTTCGTTTTGATATACACATTTCCATTAATATTACACTTTCATTAATGGCGATAAGCCCAAAAATTAAAAAATGATATGGATTTAGATAGTGGATGCGCTACTTTTGATCACTTCTCCTGCGACACGCTGTTTCAATGACAGTGAGAAGTGATAGGAGCACAATAATTCCTCTTTAAACTAGCGAAAGCAATGATCAGTGATGCACACTTACTGCGATATAATAAAAGACACTGCAGGATTCGATGGTCAAACTGTCCGGTTTGAACAGGTTCAGTAATAATATCTTACTGTACAACCGCAACTAGAGGGGTTGATGTCGTGTACAGACATCTTCAAACAATTATGAATGATACCACTGCATTTGAAGGATACAACTTGAAGAAAACGGTACGATTTTTAAAGTACTTTGTCAGTGAAGCTTAGCATCAGACATTTGCACTGTAATAAATAAGTAGGCCAATATCTGGATCCACTAAAATAGCCTAAACATCCTAAAAGATGTGTTCACCTTATCCGCAAAACTGCATAAACTCGATTTGATTTGAATTGTTTAAAACAAATCAAAATACTATTTGGACGGTGGAAATGAATAAAACAACTTTATCTGAGAAGTAGCTATTTTATAGCTATAATTTAGTTTTAGTTACAGTGCATATACATATACACACACACACACAAATATTAGCCTAACTAATACAGGCCTAAGAAAAATGTAAACAGTCAGTTCTTTTGTTTTATTGTATTTACTTGTCCTACTTTATATAATTACTAATAAAATAAGAACAAAGATGCAAGTTTTCTACTAGCTGTTAAATTTCTAATGGTGTATCGCTCACCCCTGTGTGTGAATGTGTTTGCCTTTAAGAAAGACAATATAGTAATACGCAACATTTCTGCACCATTATTGTTATCAGCTGCCATTACTGCCACTGGAAACAAGAACACTCACACAAACACATAAAAGCCAAAAACAACCACGTGTACATTTATGGAAACTTCACTGGCAAAGGCATACCTGTGTGTGCATTCAGGTCAAAGGTCAGAGTTCACGCTGCACATGTGACCTTTCCCATTCTGCTGTGCAGCTCTAATGCGTCTGGTCGGTCCTGAGGATTGACAGCCAGCATGTCCTGCAAAAGTTTCCGGAGCGCCTCAGACATGTGCGAGCGCCTGCGCTGGGGAATACTCAGCACCATCTTTGGGTTCTCCAGAAGCGCCTCCCCGACCGGAACAATGTCAGAACCCTGCCGTACATACGTCCCGAGCAGTTCCCTCTTCGATTCAGCGTCAATGAACGTGATTCTCTCAATCATGGCCCAGATGATAATGCCCAGAGCAAAAATGTCTGCTTTGGCCGTGTAATGTCCCTCCCACACCTCCGGTGCCATGTAAAAGTCCGAGCCGCATGCCGATGAGAGCCAGAACTTGTTAATGTTAACAACACCATTCTTGTTTTTGTCCCGTCCCTCCTCTGATTCCCGTACTCCGGCACCAAGTCCAGCACAAACTTTGCTCAGTCCAAAATCAGCCACTTTCAACACAGGTGTGCCAGAACGCTGCGAAATGAGGATATTATCTGGTTTAAGGTCTCTGTGAACAATGTTGTTTTGATGCAGGAATGCCACAGCGCTGCTCAGCTGCATCATGAAGCTGGCGTTGGTGCAGGGATCGGGTTGACGAGACAGGATGAACTGATTCAGATCGCCTCCCTCGCAGAACTCCATTACAAACCAAAGGTAGCAGGGCTCATCGGGGCATGACAATACACGCTCACCTGAAATTACACACAAAAGAGATGTAGGGATTAATATACTTGAATCTTCATAAAACAAAGGGGAATTCAACAACAATCATTTCACTGGTGATTATACCACTTTTGCAGAACCTACTCAACATTGATTACTAACAGAAATCTTAAGATGACCTCAATTTTAACATCAGTGGTTTAGAAATCACTGGTTATTGACTGTGACTTTGAGTGCATGATTTTTGGTTGTAATGCCACTGATATGTTAGAGCACTTCTACAAGTGGCATTAAAGATTTTGGGAAAACAAAATACTCTATAAAATGAGAATGTTCCTTTCCTTAATAATCACATGCCTCTGACTAATAGCCAGTATTAAATTGTGACTGTAACATAAACCGCATAAGGACTGCATAAGGAAAAGAAGGTCCATTCATAAATGAATGGGAGAAATTTTAACGCTCAATATGGCAGCTGTAGTTTTCAAACCGCTGATTTGAAATATGTAATTGAAATGTAACTTTGAAAAACTATTACACAGGTTTTAGTCTTTCCCCATTCAAGTAGACGCGAACTGTACATGCATGCTTGGAAAACAACTGCCCGGGGCATCATGAACATGGCCATCGAGTGAACCGATTTGCCTTAAAGGGACATTGAGATAGAATTTAGGGCTTTTAAAAAAGGGTTTGGCCCTTTAAGGTCACACCCCAACCGTCTGCTGTGGGTAAACTTTGCAAGTAACACTAAAGTAAACATTTTAATAGGTGAGAGAATGAGAGCACCAGTCAAAAGGAGGAAATAATGCAATGGAAAGAGTTAATGGAAGAATTGCTTTGTCATCAGTTTCAGAGGCTGAATTGCTGTGGAACCAGTTTGAAGCTATTTAGGTTTCTTCTCACAGGACTGGACTAGCTCCCATATGAACAACAAAGGCTGACTTGTATTTCCAGATACAAGCTAAAGTGCCTTAGTGTAATTATAAACGTGATCCTGTGCTTGGATGGCTTTTATTTTCATCCCTTAACCTAGTTCTGTTGAGCAAGCATTATCTGAATCTGCACATGCTGCTGTAAATATAAATAAAACATTTGTGAATCTCACAGGTCTATTTCAGAGGTAAAGGTGCTCTCATCAAAACACAATGAAACGGTCTAAAGCCAGGCATAAACTGTGCAATTTCAGCATTGTTTTTGTTAAAGAGATAGTTGACCCCAAAATTCAAATTCTGTCATTAATTTCCCACCCGTATTTCATTCCAAACCCCTAAGCCTTTCGTTCTTCTTCGGAACACAAATGAATATCTTTTAGATTAAATCTGAGAGATTACTGTCCCTCCATAGACAGCTACGCAACTGACACTTGGACAACTCAAAAAGTTCATTAAGAAACTGTAAAACCAATCCTTAAGAATTGAGCGGTTTAGTCCAAATTTTCTGAAGAGACACAATCACTTTATATGATAAACAGGTGGGACAGAAAGCTCTCAGATTTCATCAAAAAGATATTCATTTGTGTTCCGAAGATGAAAAAACTCTTTTGGAACGACATGAGGGCGAGTAATACTTAATGAAAATTTTCATTTTTGGGTGAACTATCCCTTTAAATATCAACTCTCACTATAAAAGTAAATTGCATGTGATGTTAAGCCAAAGCTCACAGTTTATGTGAGCACTGTACGGTTCGATTGTCCAGCTGCGACTTGACAGCTCACACTATACGTGTGAAAAACATGTGATCCCCGGCCCAAACCCCCCAACCGTGTGGCTATTTCAGAAGAAAAAACATGTTTTCCCAGGAGAAATGTGCTGCTTTGGTCATCTGTAAGTGTAAAAAAAGTGCTGAAACGTAAAAATACGCATCGATCTTGAAACATGTATTTTTGAATCGCTGGTTTCAATCAACAACCGATTTAAAATGCTAAGAATCTAATTAAGCGTGATTCGATAGCGATTGAATGCTGTAAAATACATAAACATTAAATTACTATATGCGCAAATTAATGGAGCTGTTGTGAATGACATTTTTGAGCGGCCACATTTGAGCTCTCGGGACGGCCACTGGTATTCACATGAGCAGATGACAGCTCTCTCTCGAGACAGCAATAGTCCCGAGTAAAACCACAAGTCATTGATAAAGCTGCCAAGTCATTGCGTGGTCACTACTGTTGAAATAAAACGCCTTCATTGCATGGAAACGTCACAGTTATTTTGTATAGGATAAAATACTGAAGTTTTACGAAAATGGGCCTTACCAGTGACATTCAAATCACCACTGCGACAAATAATGCACAACAAAGTTCAAATTTGGCCTGGCTTAAAGCAATGGTTCCCAACCCTGGTCCTGGAGTACCCCCAACTCTGAAATTTTATGTCTCCCTAATCAGACACACCCGATGCAATTCATCAGCTAGTTAGTAGAGACTTTAAGACCTGAAATGGTTGTCTGTGTCAGATTAAGAAGAGATTCAAAATGTGTACAATTGGGGGTGCTCCATGAACAGAGTTGGTATTTGCCTAATAATAATAATAATAATAAAAAAATGACTGACTGCACCTGTAACTGATCTTAAAGGAGGAGTAAAACCCTTTGTTGGACTGTCAGAAGACTTTCAGTTATTTTCACATAACCAGGAGCTTTTAACCCATAATTTTCAGACACACAATCATTTACACAAAAACAGTTCACTACATAAACACATGACAATAAAAACATTTTTATTAATCACTCCGCTAGACCGAAAACTAGTCTTCATCTAAGTCTAATTTCATGCTTACTGCCTTGTTTTCTCATCAGAGACTATGCTTTTATAGCACTTAAAGTCATCCATTTATTCATGGTATATTGCCCTTATAGAAGTTAAACATCTCTTCCTACTTTCACTTCCACGTACACTAAATATAAACTAGACCAGCAGCTTCCAAGCAAATGCATGCCTCTAGAAACACTATCTTCTACAGTACAAAAACCTACATGTGAAAGCAGTCACACAAAGAAGACAGCCCAACACATTCAGATTAATGAGATCACATTGGCCTTGATTGTCTGTTCTCAAAGACCACTGTCTCTTTTTCATTTGTAAGGTAATTTACACAGTTGTCATGCAAGGAATCAAACTCCATTCATTGTTCTAACCTGGGATAAGAGTGTAGAGAATGTTTGACCCCAACACCAGCACCTCCCCCACCTCCAACCTCTGAGTTTCATAAGCGAGAAGAGGTTGGGGGAGGGCAAATCTGGCCGACATTTGCCACATTCTTATATAAAATGTAAACAATCTTAATGTAGAACACAGACATGCGCATTATAAACGCCCGGTGTCATCGGTGTAACGTCACATGAGTCACTGAACACAAACAATGGATTCGAAGCAGTCTCGTTTCAGATTAAAATGAACAACGACTCAAATTTGACATTATTCACAATTTGAATGGCCAATATGTCACTGCTAACCAAATGAGTGAACTGTCACAAACAAAAGCTACCGTTAGCTCGCGCCTCTTCCACCGCTGACCTTCTAGAACAACTGTTAAAACGCCAGCGCTTGAATAAAAACATCTTACCTTTTAACGAGGTCTCCACCAACCTCAAATACTGCTTTGAACGCTTATTGCCGTGGCTCATTTTCTGGGCCAGCCCGTTCCTCTGAAGCACACACTCCTCCAGCTGCACCACATTCTCATGGCGTTTCTCCAGGCTGGTCAATGCCCAAAACTCCGCCAGCGCCAACTCCACATTCTCAGGCGCGTCACAGCGCAGCTTCTTCACCGCCACTCTCGCACCTGATTTACGGGCGATTGCTTCGTAAACAACGCCATAACTGCCCCTGCCAACTTCACGAAGCAAGCTGTACCGCGGTGCAAAAAGCCGCCTTTCTAGACTGCCATGTTTATCCGGGTCCAACTCGTCTCCCATTGTCTCATTATCGTCTACGCTGAGCGAGCGCAGGACACTGGCGCTTTCGGTTCTTTTGCAAGCGTTCCGTGTCCGTTGCCGCTCTCTGTCCTTTGCATTCATCACGCCTCCTCACGTTTTGTGCGTGCGTTTGGAAATATCTTCCGCATTCATATTTCTAGATCTCACGGACGTTTAGCAGCTCTTAAATATTCGTTGACATCTTCATACAGTTGGGAATCGCGATTCAATCACAGCCAAACTGCCTTCTAGTCTGAACTGAATGAACCTTGAATGAAGTTGACTGGATCATCCCACTTTCCAGTACAGGGAGGGGGGGTTCCTGACCTATGAGGACACACGCACACAACGTAAACGCCTCTTTTGGCGTTAAATCAGTGGTGTTAAAATGTTGAGATGAAGCAAATATGAGACTTGAAACGTCTTGCGTAATCTCATGTTTTAAATAAAAATAATGTTGTATTCTTCCGTTGTATTTATATAAACTGAATGCATTTGAAAATATTTGTGCATTTACACAGGCTAGGCGACATAAAATCAAGTTTTCAAGGTGTTATTCGTGCAGTTTTTTATATAATAATTAATAATCATATACATACACATATGTAATGTGTGTTAATATACAAACATTCAAAATAATATACATTCATAGAGAGAGAGTTAGGTTGCTCCATTTGACCTGAACACCAAAAGACATTTTTGACTATAAATACCACAAATTTTAATATTAATTTAGAAATTAAGAACTCATCTCATTGACCAATACACGTTCTGAAATACACGGGCTACTACATACAGCATTAATAAATTGATAGCATTTCCCCCTTCACAAATTGTCCATGCAATGTCAACAAGGATCAGGCTAAGTCCCTGAGGGAAATCTATAAATACTTGTACATACGTGGACTGTTGTCACCCGTGTTGTGGACGAGAATGGTTTAGTCCCACTAGAATGAGCGTGCATGTGCTCTCTGTAGCTCAGCGCACACACGTGGTCAGACACGATGAAGAGCATCTGGGGTACTGACTTCCCATCAGTCCAATAGATTTGTGCAATTTTCTCACATTTTAGTAATCATCATAAAAAGGTTGAAACAGTGAGAATGAATACAATATCAAAGTCTTCGTTACCACATCTTTTTAAAGTCTAAATAAACATTTCTTGTAGGTTATTACAAGTAGGCCTACAGCAACATTCAGATACTAATGGGCAGGATTTACATTGATTACATTATGTGGTGGCAGATGTTGTTGCTCATTCTCCTTTTAGAATAAACAAAGTCTGTCTTGCCGTCTTTTGTATTGTTAACTATTTATGTGCACATCTATATAACAGTGATTGCTGAAACAGACCTCGAGCTCAAATGTCATCACATCCACATTTACATACAGACATGAGGGCATGTCTGAAAACACTGCCAACATCGATGGCTCACTGTATACATGGGTCACTGTTTTGTTTGTCAGCAAGGAACGTCTGATGCATTTTACGCAGGCTAGATAAGCAAATCTGTTTCTTGTGAAACTTGCAAATTGTTCCTGAGGAGAATCATGTGTTTTTTAAATTAAAAATTTTCATTTAAATGTTGGAAATGTGCTTTACACTCACACACATGTTGAGTTTTCATATTTTGTTGAGACATTCCAAAGAAATCACAGAAAACCATATATTTTCTATCCCCAAACCTAAACCTACCATCACAGAAAACTTTCTGCATTTTTAGATTTTCAAAAACAAACAAACAAAACTATGATTTATAAGGCGTTTTCCTCATGGGGACCAAAAATGTCAAATTAAATTTCAGATATTGCCATCTCTGTGGGGACATTTTACCCTCATAATTACAGGCAGAAGAACTACTAAGCTTTTATTTGTACTAATTATACAGATATACATCCATGATACATCCAGTTCCTTCCATCAACTGGTCACTCAGGATCTAAACTGGCCAATGACATTCACAATTACAAGTTACTCATTTTTCTTTTGTAATAGGGAGATTTGGACTTGATTTTATCCATTTGCAATTCAATTGACTGTAAAGGTTCAAGTTAACAATGGACTGATGAAAAGGAAACACGATTAAAGAAATACATTGTGGTCAGTATTGTAGGGGTAAGCCAGTGCAACAACTTAGCGTCTTGCTCCACCTACTGGTGTAGTTTTAAATAACATCATTAAATGTTCAGTTGAATCTTCTCATCATGAACACATTTTGGGCCACCCACTAACTTTTAATTATATGTATTTAATTAAATAATTCAGTTTAAGAATTTAAGTCAGTTAAACTTGGCAGCCTTGCAAGATACAAGTATGGAGAGGTCCACCAGACACTTCCAGCTGAGGAATAAAGAGACGGGAACCTCTAGGGAGGCTGTGGCAGGAACAACTTTTACAGTAAAAACACTTGGGACAATACATAGAGTCTCAATACAAAGAATCTGGAGCGATTCTGATATTTTCCAAAGTATCCTCTCCCGAACTGATTCTGAGCTTAGTTTTTAACAGCAGATGGCACTGTGTGCTTTAGAAACACCCATACTCTGCTTGCTTCCAGTTCCTTTACACACACCTCTTAAACTTAAAATAATCATTCATACAAGGGTGGAGTGGGCTGTTTTTCAGCGTCATAAAAGAATTCTGAGCCGAGGTGTAAATATATTTTAACACTTAGCCGAACGCACAATTGAGGCTGTACAGCACTCTTCTTCATGAGCATTTAAGTGTGAATCGATTCGAGAAAGAAAATGTCAGAATCGACCCAGAATCATTGTATCGAGAAACAATATATTGTCCCAGCCAATCAATTAGTCCCATCCCAACCAATTTTAAAAACTCATCGGATACATGAGTCACACAAAAAAAACTATTTTGGTTTCTAAACCCTGAATTTCACCCAAAGGTGACGAGTTTATATCCCTGTGAGAAAACGTTGTGTCTTTTTGTCACCTTATTCAGTTTAAAAACAAGGTGCGCTTATAAATTATTGGGAATTTCTGTTAGTAAATTTCAGAAATTGTGCACTTCAAGTGCACACACACACACACACACACACACACACACAGTATAGTGAGTAGTGAACACACTCCTGGAGCAGCGAGCAGGCATTTTTGCCAGCTAGTTTGTGATCAATTTTTGTTTTGTAATTATTAACAAATTTGTAAGAATTTACTATAATTAACTTGAATTCTAATTAAAAAGATGGCATTGTTGTATGATTTAATTGTTGTATACAGTCAAGAGGTTTATATGAGCATTATAGTTAGGTTCTAATTAAATAGCATATGTTAATAAACCTTTTATAAAGCGGGATAATGTGAAATGGCTTCAGTAAAAAATATCTATATGTAAGGTAATGCCTTAAAAATTTTGAGATTTCTTGCATGTATTGATTATTACTATTATTATTTTCCAGAGTATCCTGTAGATGGCAGTGATGTTATTTTTGTACATTGGTTTCTTCTGAAGTGCTACAGTAATTGAATGAGTGAACCTAATGTTTTCGTATGAATAATAAATAGGGCTACTTGTAAGATTGTGCCAAACATTTTTAAAAGTCCAGACTTAAAAGATATAATCATTTATATAGTCGCAAAGGATCCAAGTTTTTTTTCCATAGCTATGGCTAATATCTTTGTATAATTATGCAAAATGATAAGTAAAACTAAGTAAAACAGCTATAACATCAATGCTTTGGACATAGAACCTATTGCATCACATTATGTGTGACACATTAAAATGCAGAGACATTGGAAACATTTGGCTGCTGTGTGTGTATAGTGTAGCCTTGAAGGCAGAAATGACTGAGAACAAGTGGCGTAGAAAATGAATGTGAGGTACAATAGGCTGGTGTGTGCAGCTCTGAAGTGGGCAATAGGGTGCAGCGCTCCATGGTTTTGTGTGGCTGCCATGGCAACTTAATTATAAAGGCTGTCTCATTTCTGTGTATATATATTTTATATTTACTAGCCTCTTGAGAAATAAAATAAATGACATAATGACATAGTAATGGCATAATAATAGTAAAAAATATTCCCTCATAAATAATTAATTTGAATATATTAGAATTAATACTGGACAGATGGGCCATTTTTTTCTTAGTATGAAGAACATTTTAATAATCTAAAGAACCTTTTTACACTATAAAGAACATTTTGTGCAATGGAAAGGTTCCATGGATGTTAATATTAGATGCAAATAAAGAACCGTTATGGCAAAGGGATTTTAAGATCAACGCAAGCTTGTGCTGAAGATCAAAGATTTGAAGATTTTCTCACTTGATATTAAGCTCTTAACAACATACTGAACTTTCAGCCAGGAAAGGGGTCAAAAATTTCCAAATTCTTTATAACGTTATTATTTTTTTAGATAATAAGTTGTGATAATTGAAAGACGTGATGCCACGCGGATGTTACGGGATCTGGCATTGCTCTGTCCACCACTTCAATTTGAGAGACTGTTCAAAAACACAATCAGTGCAGTAATCAGGACACAAGAAGAAGGCTTGATGTTGATGACAAGGATTAGGGTTACGCACACACCTCCACACACACATCACATCACTGCAATTACTCTCTCCTTGAATTTGAAATGCTGAGTGATTGGCATGATTACATTAGTCTCTTCATTGTTTTTACCTATATCATTAAAAGAGGGGGTCAGGGATACTGGTTGCCCTCAAAAAGAGTCAAAAACCACTTTGTGCCATGATTTATACAGACATCTTTATAGGTCATTTTTGACTGCTGAAGATACACTCATTTTTGAGTGTGAATACGAAAGTAGACTGTTGTTTTTTTTCTTACAATATATGATACTATTTATTAGACAAGCACACACAATATGAGATTTATATCATCTGAAAAGCAACAATCCATTCATGCTAAGGTCTCATAAATTTATTTTTATTATAAATTTTAATTTAAATATTCATTGTGTTGTGAAATCCAATATATTTTCAAGCCTAGCTTTCATCAGCCTTGTTGAAATGAATGCCTGTGATGGGTTCATTTTTGTTGCTGTGGGATGGTTGAGGAAGGTGAGTGTACAAGCATTATTGTTGCCATAGCAACCTATCATTACCATAAGAATACTATTGTCGTAATCAGCAAGTCTGTCAAAAGAGAGAAATCTGTTATGTTTTGAGGTTTACATGGAAACAGTGTCCCACTGCAACAATCATCTAATACTGATCTATAAAGGTTTAGAGATAAATAACCAGTTACACTATTAGTTTTTTAAAAAAAAAAAGAATTTTCATTTAATTATTAATAATATTTTGGACAGACTTTAGGCCTCATATGGCTATAGGTTTTATATGGCTATATTGCTTAGCATATTGTATACATACAAATGATTTATTCAAGTTATACATGCCTTATGTGAATATGGTTTATGTGAATGGCAGCCAATATTCCATTTTCCATATTCTCAATATTCCATTCCATTTCGTTCACATGAATAAACTATTAATAATTATTTGAAATATATATAAACTGTGAGCAATCATTTCAACCAGCAAACAACATAAAAAGACATGAATTTGCTGAATAACATGTATCTAAAAAATGCTGGGCTAAAAAAAAACCCAAGTGGGGTTGAAAATGGACAAACCCAGCGATTGGGTTAGCCAAACGTGCTGGGCAGTTTTATTTTACCCAACTGATGTTTAAAAAATACTATATGGCTGGCTTAAAATGAACCCAAAATTAAAAATCAGATAATCACATATAGAGGCAACAATAATAATCAAAAGCGAACATTTATTAATAACTTAGTTCTTCATTTCTTCATCTTATTAATATTGTTCATTTATTAAACATATTAAAAATGTTCATTTCAAACATACTTTGGGTTCACTTTAAGCAATTAAAAGACTAACCGTATTTGTTAAACAATAGATGCTATTTGGAAGATGATGTGCATGTCTGTAAAGACAGAGAGCTGTGTTCATAGTTAGCAGCTGAAGGCTCATTTAACAGGTTGATGGAGGATCTGATTCTGTGTGAGATGTAGAACAGGACCGGATAGCAGAGTTTAATGCTACGGGTGATTAACATAGACAATTAGGGCAGGTATTCAGGGTATAGGAGAGATGTGCATTTCAAAGGCAGATGCAAACATGGTTGTTTAATGGGACTAAACATACAGACAACTCCTACATGGAAGTACAATTTACATCTATGTAGTTTATATGCTATATAACTATATATAACTATAATTACCATTGTTTATAGCAGACTGACCTTCGTTCTTCTCCGGAACACAAATTAAGATATTTTGATGAAATCCGTAGAGGTTTTTTTTTTTTTTTATCCTCCATTGAAAGCAACGAAATTAGTACATTGTGAACGATGATCAAATGGGTCTTATGGGTTTGGAACGACATGAGGGTGAGTAATTAATGACAGAAATTTTATGTTTGGGTGAATAACCCTATTTTTTTAATCAGTTCTGCCTGAGAAATCAAGAAACACAACAGAGCAAAACAAATGAATATATCCGGTTAGTTGCCTCCTGCTGACCTTATAAAAGAAGACCCCCCACCATCTCTTCATCGGAAATGTAGGGTTTCCAAAAACCTTCTGCAATCAGAACAGATTCCAATCACAAACACGAAACGGGTAGCATTCTGCTCAAACTCAAGCCTAGCATTGCCTCACTTCTTTCCCTGAAATATTCCACTAAAAAACACTGGCATTATCACAGTTCCACAAATGCATTATCAAACTTTCTAAACAGGTTCAGTTCACATGAGGTTTTAAACCTGTTGATTGCAGCATAATGTGGGCGTATTGCAGTCATTTGTAATGATTTTGAGTTAAACTCTAATTTTGTTTCTAGCAGCATGTACTCATAGAGCACACTGACAAAACTCAAAGTTTAGGGTGAATGATGCAATCTTGATTCTAGTGAGTGAATGAGAAAGAGAGAGAGAGAGAGAGAGAGAGAGAGAGAGAGAGAGAGAGAGAGAGAGAGAGAGCCCGTGGAGGCAGCTGTGTTTAGAGATAGTGATTACCTTTACCTTCTGGCTACTTGAGCTAAGAGGCTTTTAATTGATCTGAATGTTTCTGTACTTGATTCCAAACAAACACTGTGAGACTCTGTGATAGTTTTATTATCATAACTGAATATTCAATTATTCCCTTAAATGTCATTCAGCCAGTACATATTTTTAGGTTAATGACCCTTGAGTATCTTTTCATTCAGTCCACAGTATAATCAATAGATTTGATGTGAACTTACAGATCAGTTACACACTGCTTTCAGGTAATCAGTATGTTCCAACAGTATAGGTGCTTTAATCTGATTGAAAGTGGAGGCCGCAGCAGCGTAACACTTGAGCCCATCCTGTATGCTAGCCACTAGTCAGATGTGGCTGTATTAGCTAAGCATCACCATAAATGACTCCATAGGGTCTATTTAAACGCATTATGCAAATCTAGACAATCAGACAGCTAATTATGGAACCTGTGTGAAAAGCAAATCAGGATTAGCCCATACTCTACAACAACACCATCAATCATGGTTGTGTGACTATCCAGAGACTATTTTTTATATACTACATCATTGCTTTTCCCTAAAAAAGCCATGTTCTCATGCCATAAAAAAGCCATGTCCTCATTCAGTGTCCTCATGTCATGAAAAGCTTTGCAGCAGCTGAGCAAAAGACACTTAGCTTCATCTGAGCTGAAAGAGGACTGCTTATGAGGGCAGCATTGCAGTAAATCAGATTGATATCCTTCACTAGTATTCTATAATTCATAGTTATGAATTACAAGGCTCTATAGCGCTGCTTCTGATAGAGTAAAATATATGAACTTCATATATGAATTCATAAATCTTTAGTCATTTTTAATCAAGCTAGTACAAATTAGGCAAAGCAAACCTGTAAACGTGAGGCTCGCAATCACAAGTATCTTGTGAAAACTAATCACAAAAGGTATTTTTTAGTAAAAAAAAAAAAAAAAGAGGGTAAGAAGAGATTTTATGGAGATCTGAAACAGATGGCAGATGGTAAAGGGCAGCTAAATCCCAATTAGTGGAATTTAATAATATTGTATTGGCCGGTGACACGTTATTGAGAGTTACGTCTTTGAAAAAATGTTTCAAGATATTATATATTCACTTCACTCACTCGTTCGCATGTGCTATGTAAGGTCAGCCCAGGGTAACTGACGCACACACATAGTATTTCAAGGGCTGAGGCCAAGAAAGAGTATTAGGTGGCTCAGATAGGCGCTCAGGCCTAATCTGGGATTAACAATGCAGCTCCGCAGATTGCCTTAAGGATTTCTCAGGTCTCATTAGCATGGCTGGGTTGACCATGTTGATGCCAGAGTTGGTGATATCGGTATAGTGCCGCAAATGCAGGCCACTTTTTTCAGTAGATCACTAATCTCTCAAAGTGCTGGTTCATCAGGACAACAATACTGCCTGGCAGCATAGAAAAGGTGTTCTAACAATGCAGTTAGAAACAAATGAATTAAGATTAAAAAAAAAAGGAACACATTTTAATATTATTTCCTGAAAACGGTCAAAAGGATGTAAATGTGTCACTTACAATAAATCATTAAAAAAAAAAAAAAAAAAAATCAAGGGTGTGCTTAGAAAAAAAATCCGTCCTAAAGAGAGGATAAAAGAGGAATTAGAAACATTAATGTTACGTTTTAGTTTAAAAAAAGGCAGCTCCATTAGCCATTTATCATTGCTAATGAATATTAATTAGAAGACCAGCACTACTCTCCGCCCACTTCTAGATCGAACGTTCGGAGCTGTCAGTCATCTGAGGGGCTGAAGACTCGTGAGCGCATCCTTCAGCAGTCTACGAAAAATGTGGACATTTAGAAGACACACATTAGTAAAAGAGGGTGAAAACTGATGACCAAAAATGCAAACTCGAATTAGTTCTTTAAAGATGGGATTTTACATAACATTAAGCAGGATCACCAACTGTTTGAACCAAAGAGCAACTTGAACAGGATTTCTGTCAGAATCTGGTGCCCTAAATCTGTTGGACTACTAAATATTATTGCTCCACAGGTAAGGTTAATCGATTATATACTAGATTGCATGGTGTAAATGTTAACAATTGGCTTTAAAGTGATGTAAATGCCTCATATTAATACTTCCTTTGTTGTTCGTTAGTGTTTCCGACGATAAATAACTCGAAAAGTCACTAAAATATTGCATAATGTATTAATAATAAAGCTAGCAACAAATGTAAACGAGTTAACAGGATTCCCTTTCTAGTCCGAGCTTTTTGGCACACGTGCAGCAGTGCTCAGCTTTCCAACTAAACCGTTTAGTGACAATAAACCAGTCCAGATTTTCACTTGTCTGTTGGGGAAAGAATCATATGCAATAGAGACATTTTATATTACAACGCCAATGTTACATGTACTGTATAAACAGCCACCTTCATCATAAGGTAAACATCTAATGTACTGTAAAATATATAATATGTTTTACTGTAAAATACATATATTTTTGTTGAAGGAAAAAAAAACTGAATTATCTCATAATTTACGGATGAAAAAGCATTATATATATATATATATAAAATACATAATATTTCAACATTATAAAGCTAATTTACTAACATACAAAGTTAGGAACTGTAAATACACTGTCAAATGCCATCCCAAATTGCTTGCTATGATCATCTCTGTAATTTCACAGTGAAATTTTGGCACTATAAATTTAACAAGAAACACATTAATAATGATAATGATGCATTTACTCTGTATAATTCACTCTGTATGTATATGATTTCACATAAATACCGACTCAGCATTTAAAACAAAAGGTTCGACAGAGCAGGTTTGTCCCTTTTAAATGTATGAATGGAAATGAATGGAAAGAAAGACCACCCTGTGCTTGTCAAAGTATTGATGGATTGCTTATGGTGGCCAGTGGGGACTTCAGATCCTCTGATGACACGAACTCTGGTTGATGAAAATCAGGACTGCTGACAAGAAGTTGCTTCGTGTCCTCAGCATTAGCATCATACTGGATTTGGAATAGATTACACAAATAGCGTTGGTAGTGTTAGTCTAATTAGACTAATCTTCCCGCAACTACACGGTAAAACTAAACATCATTAGATGGAGAAATCCCAGCATCACCCTTTTGGTCAAAGACCCTGAAACCACAAAGTAATATGTTGTGTACAACCATATTTGTTGCATATGAAAACATACTGTTTTAATTAAATCCATCTCTCAGTTGAACCAAAAAGCAATTCTCAAACATTCTTGCTACATGCAGTCACACTTTCAAAGACGTCTATATACATGGTGGCTTAATATCAAGTGGCTTTAAAGTACATCTGGGTCATGATCTTGTTTAGTGTTTAAGCAGCAAGTATTTTTAGGTGATGTGTTCAGATGGCATTGCTGTCAGTGTAAAAATGGGTTTGCAGAGATCAAGTCAATAACAGGTGCTCGTAATCTCTTCTGATTTTAATTCCACTGAACTTTGGGTTGATCTGATATGACGTTACTATCTGCAATCATGTCATTAATGGCAGTCCATTGAAAGCTTTTGAGCATAATTTATTTTCTAAGATCAAAAACATGCTTTAAATGATTAATAATTCATGCTTTTTTTTTGTTATGGTGTTGTCCTTTGTTTGTCTATCATATCAAGCGCTGGATGCCTAGAATAGGCAAAGAAAAGAATGAAAATGGCGAAGATTTGCACAGAGCAATCCTACCCATCCCAACAAAGGCTTTCGGTCCGAGCCTCTGAAGATGAACTGGATCAGACTGAAAATGGTGCAAGCAGGTTAGAATAACAATACATGACCATAAATGGGTCATATGGGGTCCCATTATTAATCTTTTTGATCAGCACTTACGATGTTATTGTTCTTGCACCAGAAAGAGCGAATTTTCCTACTTTAATTTTCCAAACTGAAGCAATGACTCTCTTCACATATGAAATGGGAAGCTCTCACAGGAAGCCGGTTTGTCGTCAGGTCAAATATAGTTTGTACTCTTCCATACTTTAATTACAGCTTCTTTGCAAATCTGTATTACATTGTGACAAGTTCACAAAACAATATATGGTGAAAAATTCAGCTTCGAATTAGACTGAAATGATCTGGGATCTTGTCAATGATAAACTCTCGGAACATTTGAATTCTTCAGGAAGATGCACTAACCTTCAAAGTCAGAAAGATTGTATTTTTGAAAGAAATTAATACTTTTATTGAGCAATGTCTATTTCAAATAAATGTTGTTCTTTTGAAACTTCTTTTCAAAATGATAATGGTTTCCCCCAAAATATTAATCAGCGCAACTGTTCTAAACATTGATAATAATAAATGTGTCTTGAACAGAAAATCAGCAACTTCTGAAGGATCATGTGACACTGAAGACTGGAGTAATGGCTGCTGAAAATTCGGTCTTGCTATCACAGCAAAATTACATTTTAAACTATATTAAAATATAAATAAGGTATTTTAAATAGAAGTTATATTTCACAGTTTCTGTATTTAAAAAAAAAAAGCATAAAAGACTTAATGAAGTTTAAAAAACATCAAAAACCTTACCAGCCCTACACTTTTGTGTATAGTATGTTCTCGGATTTTTTTCTAACTAGTTCTGGTGTTTTGCCATTTTTGCTACTTCGCTTGAATAGTTTCCTTTTTGGAACATTTTTGGAGTTCTGAAACATAATTCCCCCTCACCTTTTTCGCAGGGCACATTCTCTATGTGAGGACACCTCCTCTGACATGCAGGGGATCATTTCTTCTGGAACCAGCCAGTTTCAGGAGTCCAGGAGAAGCTCTTTCACAGGTGCTGGGGCTGTGGCAAGGTAACATCCAGACTAAAGCTTGAGCGTAGTTCACCTCGTGAACCCTGATCACTAATAACCCAAGTCAAATGCACACGAGCAGTAGATCTGTATCAGTCAAATCTGATTTTACTTTGGAAAAAAGTTTGCATTTGACAAGGGGTGTACAGGAAGCTACATACTGTATAAAGAGCTTGTAAGTGTTTTTGTTTGACATCTTGCGGTCTCCCAGGCTCACTCAATTTCTGGTAATGCTGAGGAACTGGGCTTCACACAGGCTTCGCAGAGAGGTCGAGCGTCCCGACTCCTTCTTGGAGCGATTCCGTGGACCTGACCTCAAAGACTTATCTAGCCGAGGAAGTAATGCACGATCCTCCATAGGCCTTCCTGACAGGCCTCATAAGAGGAAGTAAGTCAAGATTTTCTGCACAGTTTCTTTGTACAGACAAAGACGCCTTTGGTGTAATGTAGAGTCCTTGAAAATGAAGGAAACATTCAGAGAATCGTGCTGGATCGGTGCAGAAATATATACGTATTTTGTGCAGATGATTTATAAAACCGATCACAGAGCCGAGGATTCATTTCTTTTCTTGTTGGACCTGCAGGTTATAATATGAAAACAGTATGTAGATTTCCATGTAGAAATGTCCTTTAGTTAAAATAGTATTGCAATACCTTGTAGAGTAGAAACAAATAGAACAGATGTTGATATAGATACTAAATTTAATCGGCAATAATAACAGCAAAATGAATGCCTTTTACTCCTTAAGAAAAGCCAATCACTGGCCTCTGGCAGTTTACAATATGAACAACTGCAACAACACAGATGAGTAAGTACTCTGTAGAGACAGCTCCACTAGATATAAACCCCTATTTAGTACATTATAAATATTACAATATTTTGAGTGTTTTATATGATAGATACTAGATTGTAGAATCCTAAATAATAAATAAATGTGAAATTAATAACAGATGAAAGTCTGTCATGTTTTGTATGAAATTGGTCCATTGTAAAGTGAATTTTGGTAGTTAATGGTAATGCTGCCCTCTGCAGGTTAACATGAGAAATTACTAAAGGTTGTTCACAGTAGTGACCCGTAGATTTTAGACTAGATGCCAATTCAAATAAAAACAACTAAAAATGTTACCTTCAGCAAAAAGGAGGACAAAAAGGAAGAAATAAAAAAAGATGAGAAAAAAGACGAAGACAAAAAGGAAGAGAAAAAAGATGAGAAGGAAGAGAAAAAAGACGAAAAAGATGAGAAAAAAGATGAAAAAAAGGATGAGAAAAAAGACGAAAAGAAGGATGATAAGAAAGATGATAAAAAGAAAGACGCTCCTCCTCCGCCGTGAGTATGCCACAAATAACGTTTTAGTTTTAAGTAGTCAGATATTCAGAGTCTCTTCTAACAGTCATATCTAAGGATGCATGGTGTATGTGTTCATCTTTGAAAGTGACCAGACAATAATCTAAAATGTGTTTTAGGAAGGAAGTGTGGATCATGGACCCTGCCTCTGACAAGTATTACAGATGGCTTACGGTCATAGCAGCCCCCGTGTTTTACAACCTGATGATGTTGGTGACAAGGTCTGTCAACGCAGTATCTCTCATGACATCAAGTGTGGAGAGACCTGGCATTTTTCATATTTCATTTTTCATATTTCTTCAGGGCCTGTTTTAATGAGCTTCAGAACACTTACACAATGCTTTGGATCATCCTGGATTATGCTTCAGATGTAATCTACTACATAGACACATTTGTTAGAGCAAGAACAGGTATGGTGGTTATTCATTGATAGAATAATATTGATGGAATGTCTATTAAATATTATTCATATTAAATATTAAGACACTACCATTCAGCAGTTTGGGACAGTATGTTTTTTTTTCTGAAAGTAATACTGTTATTTAGCAAGGACACGTTAAATCGATCCAAAGTGACAATAAAGGCTTTTACGTTGTTACAGAAAAATCAGATAGATGCTGTTCTTTTGAACTTTCTATTCATCAAAGAATCCTGAAGAAAAATGTGTTGAGGATTCCAGAAAAAAATATTAAATAGATCGTGAACTGCATGTTTCCTGAGGTGCTCTATTTACGTCAGCATGATTTGTACATCAAAAAGGGTCATAATTTAGAAATAAAATGAATGTTGGATGGGCGTGTCTGCTGTGAGACTTCAGTGTAAATGTTTGCATATGAAATATGTTTTACATTGGGAACTCTCTCAAAATCTTTTACTACGTTTTTACTGTTACAGCTGTCGAGATTAATTAATAGAGGAAAGGGTTGATCATAGCATTATATTTCGATCTACTACCGTCGCAGGAAAGGTTGCAGCAAAGAGCATTGTAGCCGATGACGTCTGTTGAGCGTATGGATGCAGTGATCTTGTCATTGCAATAAGATTTCAACACCCTCACGAATGCTTTCATCATAACTAACAGTGCAAACACGAGTTTCATTATGCAGTGTAGACAGCGTCAACAGGAGTTTTGGTGAGAATCCAGAACTCAGTTGCCGACAAAACTCGTGCTGTGCCATTGACAGCTCCAGCGACTGTAAAAAGGAGGATTCTTTGATCACTTTCTGTACAGAATTTAAATCACAAATTAAATAACAGATTTTTTTTCATACTAAGAAGAAGCAATGGGAAGTTTGACCATTTAGTCACTGGCTCGATTTACTGACGCATAAACCGCAGTAAACGATTTTGAGACAAAGAACTGTACATGAACCATTTAATATCAGAAATCACAGCGGTCTTACGTCGCACTGTTACGTCATAATGTAACAAAATGCTGAACAAGTCGTTTTCAGAGCTTGGTTTCGATAAAAGCTGTTTCTGGACTAATAAGGAAGATTTGAGTTTTGAAACTTGCAGGATGTTTTTATAGTACAATGACCTCTTACATGTCAAAAGATCAAGGAAAATTTGATTGAATTCATGATGCATTTAAGATACTTTTGTTTCTTTTTAAATGTTTCTTGAGCAGAAAATCAGCCTAGAACAAGTTCACTTTCAAATGAAAATTACCCAAGCTTTACTCCCTTTCAAGCCATCCTAGGTGTATATGACTTTCTCCTTTCTAATGAACACAACTGACCCTTCGCAAACAGTTTGATTGACAGACGATCTGACCAATCATAATCCAGAATTCACCATTTTATCCAACAAAGCAGTCAGGGGAGTTAGTAGATTAAAGTTGGGTGAACTTGAAAAATTGTGTGTACTCACATCTTTCCATGGTTGAAATAACAGGGGGTGGCACTGCAACAGGGGGTGGGTTTTGCGACATAGATATATTAATAAATATCCTGACCCATCCAAGCTTTATAATGCAATATCAACAAGTAAAAGCTGAAGAAAGTGCTTCCATCCACATCCATCTATCCATCAAAAAAAAAAAAATCCATATTTAACAAGTTATGAAGTAAAATATCTAGCTTCCACCAGACCGCCTTCTCTATTCATCTAACAGAAAAAGCTTAACTGACGTAACACCAGTTTACACTTTCTTCGTTACTTCAATACAGAAGGCGGTCTGGAGGAAGCTAGATATTTTACCTCATAACTTGTTAAATATGCTCAAATTCGGTATCGCTCATTGCCATTATAAAGCTCGGATTCATCAGGACATTTTTAATTATTATATATATATATATATATATATATATATATTTATCTATCCGATTGTGTTGATCAGAAAGAAGAACATTATATACACCTAGGATGGCCTGAGGGTGAGTAAAGCTCGGTGTAATGTTCATTTGAAAGTGAACTAATCCTTTAATATTTACAAGCTATTCAACTAGATTGCACAACCTTCATAAAGCTTGTTAAAATAAAATGACTTTTTATTATCATTTTCAGGATTCTTGGAGCAGGGTCTTCTTGTCAAAGACTCTAAGAAGTTGATGGATCATTACAAAACAATCCCACAGTTTAAATACGACATGATCTCAATGATCCCGACAGATATATTTATGCTGAAAGTGGGATTCAACAGTCCTGAACTTCGCTTCAACCGCCTCTTCAAAATGGCACGTCTCTTCGAGTTCTTTGACCGCACAGAAACACGAACAAACTATCCAAACATTTTCCGTATCAGCAACCTCGTACTTTACATCCTGATTATTATTCACTGGAACGCTTGCCTTTTCTTTGCCATTTCAAAAACGATTGGCTTTGGATCCGACACATGGGTATATCCAAACATCAGTCACCCAGAATACGGCCGCTTGGCCAGAAAATACATCTACTGTCTGTACTGGTCCACTCTCACTCTCACCACCATCGGAGAAACACCACCCCCCGTTAAAGATTTTGAATACTTGTTTGTCGTTATGGACTTCCTCATTGGAGTGTTGATTTTCGCTACCATCGTCGGTAACGTTGGTGCCATGATCTCCAACATGAACGCTTCCCGTGCTGAATTTCAGGCCAAGATCGACTCCATCAAGCAGTACATGCAGTTCCGTAAGGTCAGCAAGGACCTGGAGGCCAGGGTCATCAAATGGTTTGACTACCTTTGGACCGAGAAGAAAACTTGTGATGAGAAGGAAGTCTTGAAGAATCTCCCAGACAAGCTCAAAGCTGAGATAGCCATCAATGTCCATTTAGACACGCTGAAGAAGGTGCGAATCTTCCAGGATTGTGAAGCTGGACTTCTTATAGAGTTGGTGTTGAAGCTGCAACCTCAGGTGTTCAGTCCTGGAGATTACATATGTAAGAAGGGTGACATCGGTCGAGAAATGTACATCATCAAAGAAGGAAAGCTCGCCGTAGTGGCCGATGATGGCATCACGCAGTTTGTGGTGCTCAGCGATGGCGCTTACTTTGGAGAAATTAGTATCCTTGGAATCAAAGGCAGTAAGGCCGGAAACAGAAGAACGGCGAACATTCGTAGCGTCGGCTATTCTGACCTCTTCGCCCTGTCTAAAGATGATCTCGTGGAAGCCCTGACAGAGTACCCAGATGCCAAAAAAGCCCTGGAGGAGAAAGGAAAGGCTATCTTAAGGAAAGACAACCTTCTTGATGAGGCGGTAGCAAGCGCAGGTGCTGATCCCAAGGATCTGGACGAGAAGATTCACCGCTTAGAGGGCAACCTTGAAGTCATGACCACTAAATTTGCCAAGCTCATGGCAGAGTACACGTCCTACCAGGGCAAGATCAAACAGAGGATAAGCAACATGGAAAACAAAGTGAAAACACTACGAGTCGAAGATCTGTCCGAGGTTGTTGAGGACAAAAAGGAAGAAGAAAAGAAGACAAAATAGTCAACAGCATAGACATTGGGGTTAAATGGGTTTCCCATCTATGTACATATTTCTTAAGATAGTACATTACTTTTAAACTGTTTATACTTATTTATACATTTTACACATGACAACATTGTACCAATTGCCACATGTGTGTTAAAATGTGATGCTTGTTGTATTAATTCAATATATGCAGTATGGAAAAGCTCAGATGGCATAATACCCAGGATCTTGTTTATCAGGAGACACACTATTGTTCAAACGTTTAGGGTTGGCAAGATTTTTTCTAAGTCTCTTATGCTCACCCAGGCTGCATTTTTTCATTTTCAAAAATACAGTTAAAACAGTATTATTGTTACAATTTAAAACATGCTGACTCAGTGCTCAAGAGACACTTATGATCAATGTTGAAAAAGCAGTTGTGGTGTTTAATATTTTTCTGGAAACCATGATAACCATGTTTTTTTTTTTTTTTCAGGATTCTTTGATAAATAGAAAATTCAAAAGAACAGTATTTATTTGAAATTGTATTTTTTGTAACATTATAAATATATTATTGTAATTTTTGTTAAATATAATGCTTCATTGCTGAATACAAGTATTAATTTATTTGATTATCTAAAAAAATGACCCCAAACTTTTGAATGGCATCATATTTTTAAAGCGTACGTCAAAAACATTTTTTTTTTTTTTTTTTTTTTTTTTTTAAAAAGGTGCTTCATACTGAATCAGGGTTACATTTGCAGTTCGGGCAGAGAAGGAAATAATAGGGAAGGGAATAATACTGTAATTGTTCATTTGGCAGAAGTGAGACAATATATAATTCATTCCTTTTTCTGATGTTATGATTCTGCTCATTAAACAATTACATTGTCAATAAAATTGCTAATAGCATTGCTCGAAAAGAAAGAAGAACTTAACACAGACCATGATAAAAACATCCCAAACACAAACTATAACATTTTAGTGTACTAACTGAAGTACCCAAATGTGTTCTTAAATAAAAGTTGTAACAAATGTTTGTTAAAAGCGTTTCATTTTAAGGTAATTTTATTCAGTTGGACTATGTAAATCAGAAGATGAATTTTCTCAACAGACAACAAGGTATACTCAGTATTGTGTGTTTATAGTACATGAACGTGTCATGTTAGGGATCACAAACTGCACTTGGAGAGATAACCTGGTATAGAGAAGGTGAAACAGTGTATGTCTAAATATATAGTATTTATACATTCATCTAAGTTGATTTTTTTTCCAAGTACCAGTCTGATGCCAGGTGACTGAATCCTAAAATAACTCAAATCTTAGGTAACTAAAAACTAGACAATATTTTGACTTGTTTTGTTGGATGTGTTAAAACCGACATTTAATTTGTGAGTATTTTTCTACTGTAAGAGGTTTTGTGTAAAACCGGGAACATGTCATCAAAAGGCCCCAAATCTTAATCTCATCACCACATTTCCACACTTGGTTTGTTTTTCAGTTTTGAATTTATTTAAGAATAACTTGAAACAATCAAATGTTGTCATTCTCAATATCAAGTTCTGTTTCCCCCTTTTATGTTAGCGCCATCAGCAGTGGAACAAACCACAGTCACATTTAATATGCAAGAGGGAAAATGGAAAAACAAACAAACAAAAAATAAAAGTGTAGAGGGCATTGCTAAAATGGGTTTCCAGCTATGCCTGGACAAACCGTAGCGGCAATTCTCAGCGTAAATGTTTGGCACGACAAGATAGTGGTACAATTTGTGCCAATTTCCCCCTCATTTTCATCCAACAATATAGGGCCAGACACTGTGCAAAGCAAAAAAAAAAAAAAGAACTAAAAAAGAAACGGTTTCTTCATGGGGCACTGTCAGTAATCATTCACCGACTAAAAGTTAAAACAAGACAGATAACAAAAGAAAACTCTTGCAAGGAAACCTTTGAGTTTTATGGGAAGGTAGGATCTCTCTTTTTTTTTTTTTACACTTCTCGTTTTTGTCAGGAGTGCACCATGAGCATAGATTTATTTTAGCAAACAGATCAATTTTGCGTGAAAGAGAAAGAGCCGGCTCTGAAGCGAAATGCAGAACACTGGCCATAAAAGAGCAGCACAGCTTTCCAAGCGGCATTACAAACAATGCAGTTCCTCAATAAATACAGATTCCTGGACACAAATTGAGACTGGAGCTGCTCTGTACCTTTGAAAGCATTGCTGCAAATGCGAATGGACTAGGGAAGACCAATGAAACACGAGCCAAAAAAACGTCAAAGCGCAGACCAAAAAAACAAAAAAAAAACAACTAAGAAACATTCTGAATATTGAGTTAAGTGCACTTTCACAGTTCAACCATAATACATCAATAAAGTTCCACTTCTTCCCTTTGATCTTGTTGTTTTATTAAGTTTAGATGGTGATCAGTCCTGCAGGTGTTAAAAACTTCTAACCGTCCATCCTTTTTATGACTACGAAAGCAAAAAGTGATTGGATTTCCTGGCAGACATGACAGAAGAGATTTCATCCCTTAAAATAAATAACGCTTTATCTCAGTGCATACAAAAAGAGAACCTTAACACTTACATAAGAGGGAGAGCGAGCCAAGAGTCCAGTGTGGTTTTATCTACTATTTAGGCACAGGCACACGGCCACCAGAACTTTCCCATGTTAACCCATTTCACGTTGCCTTACATTTAAACTTGATATTTACTTTTAGTTGTCGATGTAGCTGAATTCTCCTTTGACGCACAAATGAAACCTCTGAGGGCGAGTGAGTTCTTTTGTGGATCATGGAGCCTCAGAGCATGCCGAAGCCTTTGGCGTAAGTGATGGCTTTAAGGAGTCTCTCTCTAAGTTTCTCCTTGGTGGAGTATTCGGGAAGGAGCAGCACGTTGAAGCAAGTATGAGAGGTGGGTAACCTGATTATAGAAGGAGGAGGAGAAGAAGAAGGTAATACTTTAAAAAGACTTTCGGTGTCTAGTGCTGTAGAAAGAAATGTATACGATGTCATTAACACTAGAGAATGAAATGCTTAATTTGTTCAGCATTACTAATATTATTCCAAGATTAGTTTCCAATCAGGCATAACATGCAAGTCTGTATGTCTGGAGTTTTAAAAGTGAGAGTAAATAAAAAATTCTCTGATGCAGAATTCTTTCTTCTGCCATTCTGAATCGATTAAGCTGTGCGGTGTGCGAGAGATTTGAATAAGGTATGGTGTCAAAAAAGGAACTCACTATTGACCGAGTATGGAGAGGCAGTAGTTGAGCTTACCTGTCTGAGTCAGGGCCATTTTTGGCAATAATCATCTTGAGTTTGCCTAAACCTCCAACTGGAGCTCTATCTGTGCCAGTGGTGAACTGAAGAAATAGCCTCTTCTGCTCCTGCCCAAAAGAGTGCACAGTCTCCCAGAAATCCCTGATGAGAGTGAAAAAATATATCATTTTTGATCATTTGTTTCCCCCACATAAGAACTAGTTTTTACAATTAGTGGTCCACTGATATCATTCTTGTAATTGCTGATGCCAGTATCTGGCTGATGGACGATATAATGCCGAATATCCATATTTAATTGACAGCACCATGATGAAAGTTAAAATTGCTCAAATAAAAATGAATCGTTCATTTAATACTTATCTTGCACAACATTTACTCAAATTTATTTCAAAGTACCTTAAAACACAGTATTTATTATCCATTTACAAGGTTTGTCAGTAGGGTTTGTAACTGTAGAAACTGCCAATAACCTAGAAATGACCAAATATGAGCCGATCACTATCAACTATGAAATTAGAGAACATTTTTTTAAATACATTTTTTATTTTAAAAAATTCAACGGCTACCAACAGGCTGAAGGTGCAGTTTCATTGCAGCTTCAAAGTGCTCTACACAATCCCAGCCAAGGAATAAGAGTCTTATCTAGCAAAATGATCTGTAAAAAAGGTAAAACAACAATGTTGGATGATATTGAATTTGGAAGGTTTTTTGCCCTACCATGGTACTTTTGCGTGACCTTTCCAACATGATTACGTAATGCGAGGGACATCGCAGAGCAGTGAAAGACAAGCAGTTGTGGTTTAAAAAAAAAAAAAAATTTTTAATGGCCTATTTTGATAGATAAGACCCTTATTCCTCAGCTGGGATCATATAGAGCCCTTTAAAACTGCAACACACACACTTATTTTATTAAGCATCCACATACTTAATAATGCGAGAGTCTTTGTTGTATCCTCCATCATATTCTGTACTCTCTTCAAGTGCTTGGAAGTCAAGATTCTGTATGAGAACAAAACAAATGGTTTCATATGTAGGGATATGCTCCATGTGAGAACCTTCTGAATGTAGTTTATCTGTAGCTAACTCACCCTGCTGCCACATATAAGCAGCTCAATTTCCTCTGGTCGAAACAGATACTTCAGGGGAGACTCATTAGTTACCATGTGGAATCCTCTTCTGAAGGCCTTGAACTGTTTCTCCACACTTTTGTTCAGCATGTACTCTGCATAGAGCGCCACAAAATCCTGCAGAGACCCACTTCATGTTATATGTAAACTTGCAGACATGAACATGTTTGTCGTTTGAATAGTTGAATGAATGAATTTAATGCTTGCAAAAGTGAACTAACCTTTCTGTTCTCATTGGTAACTGGGATTTTATCACCACCTTCCTTTAAATCATACATTAGGGGGTTTCCAAACAGGTCTGTTTGTGATATCTGGAAGGTAATCATCATGTCTTCTTCCACATTACCTTCATATTCCTGTAGGTCCTTCAGACTCTGATAAAGAACCTGCAGAAAAAGACAATCAGCACCATTATATATATATATATATAAATAAAATTGTTCTCTCTGCACTGATACAAGCTTTTTTCTTTTTTTTTTTTGTAAATCCAGTCCATCAAATAATTGCTATGTGACAAAGAACAAGAAACAACTCGACCCAAATATTTTGATGAGCAGTCACTGTGTGCTAAAGTCATAATGACTGACTCTGCCACTGAAGTGCCGATGTACCTGCTCAAATCTCCTCTCTAAATCTGCCTGTATCCGGTACAAGTGCAGACAGACAGCTGCTTCACAGAATGCTTTCAAAATGACTGAGGACAGGACATGCACACCCACTTGAAATAAAGCTGAAATATTGCTCTTTGTAACCTCACTGTCAACCTACAACATGGAGTGGAAATGCTGAGGGGAAAAAATGAGCCCATGTTTCAGGGAATCTCATCTAAGGCCACGTTAACATAAATTGCGATCTAGAAAAAAAAAAGCATTACATAGTTGGATTTTGCAAGATTTTAATCTACAATTAAGTCTGCCTGCAGATGAAAAAAGTAGTCAAATAAAAGTGGAGTTTGAATCGATTTAGATAAATGTAAATTTTAAAAATGTACACGTGTTTGAAAGTTTGGGACCAGTTTTTTTTTTTTTTTTTTTTTTTAAAGAAATGAATACTTTCATTCAGCAAAGACATTAAATATGAGTAACAGTAAAGACTTACATTTTTACAAAAAACAACAACAACAAACAAACAAAAAACTAGTATAACGGTTTCCACAAAAATATTAAGCCGCACAGCTGTTTTCAACATTAGTAATAATTCTGTTTCTGGAATGATTTCTGATGGATCATTCGAAACTGAAGACTTGAGAAATCGCTGCAAATTCATTGAAAATATTTTTTACTGTATTTTTGATCAAATAAATGCAGCCTTGGTGAGCACTTCTATTAAAAACTCTTACTGACCTCAAACTTTGTGTTATATTAGTGTATACATTTATAAAATAAATGTTGGAGAACAAAGAAATGTAACTAGGCAAGATTTACCGGATGAGAGTCTGCCAGGTCTCGAAATGTTCCTTTCTTTCCCATTAGTTTTCTGTAAACCACCATAGGGAAGTGCACATCGAGAATGCAATTATTGTAGATAGCTAGGCCCAGGACGATGCCTATCAAGGTGAACTGGCCTTCATTTTCAAACGATGAAGGGTTAAACCAGAATAGCTTTGTGCTTTCATCATAAGTAAACATGCCTGTGGAAAAAACAGAAAGAGGAAGCATAAGACTCAAGATGACAAGACAGAGCTAAATCGAAAGTGTAAAAAAAAGTTGTGAGTAAAACGTTAAGCCAACTAGGCCATTCAAATAGTAAACTATCCATTCCAAAAAAAATCAACGAATAGGAATAAAACTGAAGTTAAATCGAATTTTGCGTTAGGATGCATAAAGAAAGGCAAAAAGTCAAGTAGGTATAATTAACGATAATTACCTATATCAGGGTTGAAGATCTCCTCTACTACCAGTTGATTGAAAGAACTCTTTGGATACTCCTCCTTCATCCACTCCTTGCTCACCCTCAAACTCCACATACAGCTGTTTCTTCAGGTCTGCTGGGTTTTCCATGGCAATCATCTCCAACTAAAAACAATCACACATTAATTTAACGTCCATAGTCAAATAGTCTTCGAAAATGACACACTAGACACATTAAAGCATTCAAACATATTTCTTTGAAACAACATTCATCTTTTTGCGCTCACTGGGACCTACCCTGACAAGAGCATCGTCAATGACGTGGTCTCTGCGCACTTTGAGTCGCAGGTAGGGGTTCAGCTGTTGTCCCTGCACCAAGCTGTAGAGGGCAGTAATCCTGCGCTCGCTGTACATGCGGATCCGGTTGTCATAGTACAGGCCAAGATTCTTAGTCACAGGGTTAAGAATGAACGGGCAGGTCATAAAGGAGAACTTGCTCTCTGTCTCCACCTTGAAGAAAGTGTAGTCTTTGTCCATTTCCAATACCTCATTGAGCGGTTCGTTGATGAACTCCTCGAAGGGGATGAGGGGTTTTCGGCAGTCCGAGGCACGAATGCCTAGTTCCGTCTCCAGCGGATCCACGCGAGGGCCTTTTTTATTGCGTCGTTCCTCGCCCAGGAGCTCCTGCAGAGTCAACTCACTCGACTCCGGGATCGGTTCGTCATCCTCCTCCTCATTGTGACCTGTGTCTAGGTCGCCGCCCAAAACATTTGCATAGTAGACGATTTTCAAGCACTTGGTGGCTGCCACCACTCCATCATCCTCGTTGACCAGGTTTTCGCTGCTGAACTCGTTGCTGATAACCGTGTAGGTAATAAGCTGCTGGAAAGTCTCGACCAGACGTCGGATCTGGTCAGCGCCGTACTGCGACCACAACCATGCAAGCTTGGCCAGAGCCGGAAGAGGTAGCTTGCTCATTGCCTTGCAAAACTGCGGCAGTGCGATTTCTAAGTATTCCGGACTGTGGAGGTTACTGTTCTCCATGACGATAATGAAGACGTTCAGGTAATTGGGGTCGGCGGCGTACACGTTGTGATAGGTGAGGTCACACTCTACGTTGGGCGACAGGTAGACTAACGCGTTGAGGAATGCTGCTTCGATCTTCTCGTTTGATAATAATCTGTCGTACACTCTTCTAACTGCATCAATGTCCACAGAAACTTCTACAGGATCAAACTTTTGGACGTTGTTCTCCCCGTGAGACGGTCCGTCTCCACTTGACGCCGAGGCTTCGGGTTCCACCTCCATCGCCGTGGACGAACCAGAGGCCGTTTCTTTCTCATCTTCATCTTTGTCCTCATCCTTGGCCTGAAGGGATTTGAGCTCTTCCTTGGTATGTTGCTTCGCCTTGCGGAAACTCTGGACCAGACTCTCCGCACTAGAGAAAACCCTACCGATGACACGGATTAGAGGAGAATAGTCCTCAGTTTCACTGCAGAGGCCCAGGATTTCATACACCTTCTCCTCCGTCAAGAAATTCAGATCTGCCGAAGAACAGAGTAACTGACATTTTAACATTTGCAAAGTCACTGGTATGATTCAGAAGAGAGTTTGAAAAGAAATCTTGTTAAAGAATACATTGTTCACATAAGAAATGTTGTTTGTTCCTTCCCTCAGTATTTCCATTAATGAAATATCTACATTAGACGCATCGACTGAAATTCTGATATTATGACAGTGTTATTCACCTCTAAAGTCCTCCCTTGTGGGTTGTAGGTCCTTATGGTTCATCTTCCCGTTGCTGCAAGCAGAGAAGTTGTGAGCTCCTTTGGCACTGTTCTCCGGGAAGGCTGAACTGGCTCCTTTCTTAGAGGGATGAGGATCACACAGTTTGGCATTATTCTTATATAACTCCAGGGCCTTGATGGCCGCTGCATTGTTATCCATGCGCTGGAAACCCGGAGAAGAGCCACAAGCCTCATTCGTGCAGGCCTCATTTCCACAGCCCTCTGTTAACTGGTGGTAGTAGCGCTCAATTAAATGCTTTGCAGCCGCTCGCTTCCTGTGTCAGACATTCAAACAGGACAGCAAGGGGGATTAGTATGATTCAATCCCGAAATAAGAGCAAATACTTCTCGAAAAATCAAACTCAAAGAAAACCCTCCATTTGAATTCTCCAACAGGCATCAAAACATGACTGTTGCATGTGCACATGATCGGCCTACTCTCAAAATGATAGAAAAAGCGAGGATTGTACCTTAAGAATTATTAATCTGAAAAAGAATGATAGGAATAGGAGTCAAAATGTGGGCTTTCAGGGTAATGTGTGGACGTCTGTTGTGCATGTTATTTTTTTGACAGACATCGATGTCAAATGATGTGGATACCTTATTACTGTAATAATATTTATTTCTTAGCTGGCAAGTACTCAGTGAAGAGATTGATGCCCATGAGTGTGCTAGGTCGATGTTTTTAGTTCTAATATTCCAACCGACAGCCAGGCTAAGTTTTGGATGGACATGAGAACGTGCGCGAGGGGTGAACGGTGTTTGATTTAAGGGTAATTATAAAACATGCTGGAAACGTTTGAAAGTTTATTTCATGGCTTACATAAATTATGTGTTACTCATAGACTGATATGTTTGGCTTGTCAAAAATCTGACATTCATCTGTTTTGAAAACCAAGTTCATTTTTATTAGATTTTTTTTTTTTACCAGGAAAGGAATGGTCTTGATGCACAAAGTTGTTTTTATTGACTCCTATAACAAATATCTTATTTAAACCCACAAAATAATAGTGAAAAATCATTTTTTAAACCTGTTCCATAATTACCCTTTAGCAAATTTTGACTCATATCTACAATGCTGCACTCATGCAAAATGCTTTTTGCACGGACAACAAAATATCATGCACTGATCAGTCACAATGTGTCAAAAAACATTTAATGGACATTTAAGTCTTCATATCATCATTAATTTCATGCCATACTAACACACTACTTTATTGACAGGATTTGTTGCTTAATATTGAATTAAATAAAAGCTATGCGACTCGTCAATCAGTTTACAAAGAATTATAATAAATAACTAAAAATCAGCAACAACAACATAGCTTACAATGCAAGTAAAATAAGTCAGATTTCCTGGGGGTTTATAATCACACATGAAGCTTGTATTTGTTACAACTTAAAAAAAACTGTTTATTATTTGATCTGTAATGCTTAATTATGTAAATTCATGCCAACACATATATATTGTTGAGGTTTAATGGCTTATACTTTTAAAACGCTGCAATAATGCTTATATTGTTTGGCCTTCCGTACCAACAAGTGTTACTGTAAACATGACTTTTCCTTTTTTTTAACTGAGGGACGAGCCACCGGTGTGGTAAATAGTGCTTTTTTCAACCAACCCTTAAGGTGCGGACAAAAGTGAAATTTTGGGGCAAAAAAAAGACTCGTTGTCAATAAAGTAGCGATGCACGGTAAACAACGCTTACACAGAAGTCACTTCCAAACCAAGAAGCTTTCTGTTGGTCAGCATGGCAAATTCACATGAGCAAAATAGTTCCCTAAATCTGCAAAGGGAACTTTTTTTTTTTGCCTACAAACTAAACCTTAATCGTGCAGATTCCTGTTGAAAGTTTTTTGTAAATGTGACCGCATCTTTAGGATAATGAACAATTATTGGAAATTAACCATGTGTGTGTGTATATATATATATATATATGAATGATACAATGACACTTACATTAGACTTGCTTAAAGTTTCCAATATCACACTCTTCTTCAGCTCTGAACTCAAAGAGACCAAAAGGTGGTCAGGCAGCAATCCTGCAGATTAACAAAGAGAATAGTCACTAACTCACATTAATAACTTTACTGCCATTATTACAGACAATATCCACAGCAGATTGGGAGTAGTTCACTTAATGATGGCTGATGAAATGGATTTAAACTACCCCATTAACTGATAAAGACTGTTCAGGATGATAGAGAAACACTGATTTTGGTATCTAATGTCATGATAGTGTCTTCAAACCTCTCGAACTACCTACCTAGACAGTCATTTGGAACCCTAGGATGTCCAAAAATGCTGTCAGCTCACCAGTATTTGACACACAACCATGTGTCTGCGAGAACAACAACAACATAAACATAAACAGAGGCCAGAACTAAAAGCACCCCGTGTGTTTTCGCAATAGTAACATCCTGTGCACCGGTAAACAGTCGTTTACCCCGAACAGAGGGAGGAGAGGCCGCAGAGGGGCAGGCAGGGGGTATGACAGTGCACAAACAACTTCAACCTTGCACACACGCAGTCAGTCGACTACAGAACATTTTAGAACAAACGAGCACACGCCCAATAGTTCTGAATAAAGTGTGTTGAATATGATCGGTGCGATAAAGGCGGAGTGCGAGCAGCAGATCCTGTAACCTTGCAGTAACTGTCATGGGGAGTAATAGCAGGAAAGAGCTGAGTAACTAGTTAGCCTAGCTGCAGCTAACAACAGTCTGGCATTTACAACCCAAATGCACGGGGTTTACTTAACGGATACTGCTGCATAATCTAAAGCGAGGGAGTATTTAGGATATCGGGACTAAACAGAATTTACTAGTTTATCAGAATCTCCCTCCGTCCCTCCCCGCAGCGGGTTAGCAGCGCGGCTAACTGGCCTAACAGCGCTTATTGCGGTTTCGATCACGCGCGGTCGGGATGGGAAAAGGGTGATTAATGTTTTGACAGCTTACTTCCGAAGATGTTCTGAGGCGGACGAATGAATCTGGTCTTTCAACATCACAATCGCTTCGAGTGTGGCGTGTATTCAACTCCAACCCCTCCACAAAATATTCGCGGCCATCTTGATCAACTGAGGCAAACACGGAGAGCGATCCCACAATGCACTGAGGCACGAGGACGACCATCGGTGTAAAAACACGGCACAGATCTCTGGCAGTCAGTCAAGATCTGAGTGGGATGTGTGGAGTACTGTTGAAACGTTCAAAATGCTGTGCGTGTCCTCACGCAAACTGACTTTTAAAATTCGACTCAAGAAAATTTCACTTTATATATCAAAAAACCAAAAGCTATTGTAATATAAATGTTCATCAGCAGATGGCAGAATCCGAAAGGAAAACGTCAAGAAACTAGATTTACATTTGCTGAGAGAAAAACAACAACAACAACAACAAAAAAAAACAGTATCGAGACCTACTTGATTTTGATTCATCTCAGTGATTCGAATCTTTTGATTCAGTTTACCACAAATATTTATTAATAATTCATATATGCTGTTCAGATACCTGCAGGTTACATTGTTATGGCAGTGCATGGCATACGACGGTCACAATTAACGGACGACAACGATAAATATTAAGTTTAAACAATCGTTCTAATTCTACGAGAATAGGGAAGTGCCACCACAGCTTTAAGAATTACGACACAGAGGAACAAACCTCTGTTAGAACATTTTTTTTTTAAATATAGCTGAAAAACATTAGGAACCAATCAGAATCCACCAGACTAAAATATGGAAAAAAAGTTTTACAGTCAACGGGAACGGTCTTATCTTATAGGCCTGAAATATTCTTAGAACAACATTCTTTTTGTAGCTTCTTTTTTTTTTTTTTTTTTTACAATCATGAGAGAAAATATTCATAGGAACAACATTCTTGGAACGTTCTTATGATGTTATCTTTATCGTTCTTTGTAACGGCCCTCTAATGAGTCATTGAATCATTTACGCGTGTTGTGAGTCACCGAGTCTTTTGTTAGACCGATTTGTTAAAAAAAAAAAAAAAAAAAAAAAAAAAAACCCTACACATTATTGCCACGCTTTAAAGGATGATAAATTTGGGTGTCTGGCGTCAGCATGAAGAAGAAAAGACACTCTGTCTGTACCTGTTCAAAATGGTTCCTAGGGGAAGCATATAGAGAGAAAAGAATACAGGGCCAAGAACTGAACCCTGAGGAACACCAGAAGTGAATTTCGCATGAGGAATGACGGACAGCATAGCCCATCTCCCATTAGTCGTGGACTTTCCTATTCTCAAAAAATTAGACTGATAATTACAACTTCATTACTGTTATAGACATTACGTCCTTGGTGTAAGGATAAAATGACAAAAAAGGAAAACAGCACATTGAATTTTTCCAATAAATAAAGTTTGAAGAGAGTTTGTATGTTGGTTCAGGCTAAATTTACTGCAGAAGTTATGTTCAGTGGTTTAGAAAAAAACCCTAAGCAGAATGTTTTAGGTATATCAATAAAGCGTTCCCTTGCAAGCACTATATTAAAATAGCTGAATAACCCAGCTTGATTAAAGGAATCACCAACTGAATAGTTTTCTATTTACTGGTTTCCATAAGAACTGTCTGTTACTTTATTGGCAACCTATCACGTCACCAGATCCTGTTTACATCTCACTAGCCTTTTACAGCCACGCAAAAAGCAGCACAGCAGCAGCAGCAGCAGCAGCAGCTGTGAAAGACTTCATTACCATTTATTGATCTGACCTTTTGTTCTTTATCTAACAGTGTAACATGATTTATCAATTTGCTCAGGCGTTTCTTAACAAAAATAGCAAAGCATATAAGCCATCTCTGAATGGAAGATCTGTTACAATAACATGATGTTATGACTCCAGTGACTGGGAATGTTTTAGAGTGAGCGAAGTGCTACATGGAGAAATGGTTAGATTTGAACATCTAACTCTTATCCCAAACTATTCATCACTGTAAAATGCATGAACATCACCCGTTAGATTGCACATGCATCCCACTGTGTGTTTTGCTTATCTCACAGACCTACAAGAAAAGCACTTTCCCCCCCCCCACTGAAAGAGACAAGAGGCATCCTGTAAATTCGGAGGAAGCTCTTGTAGGCTTGAATAATGGAAAAGGTGACTGTTTATGATGATGCAGCTGTGGAGAATGAGGATCTCATGAATATAGACAGCTGTTTAGCCTGGAGTCAACATGGTTTGAGATCCCACCCCACTCATACAAATCTGTCGAAGCATTATGAGATGGAAAGACTGAACTAATCCAAAGAGTGCAGCTGTCATGCTGCATTTCTAAGGAAAACGAGGAGAAAACAATTTATTTTTTTTAACACACAGACTCTGCATTCATGAAATGTTTATGAAATTACCATGTTCATGACATGCTCTAAAGCAACAAAGACTTGAGAAATCTTTTGGCCATAGATAAAAAAATGAAGTATGTGTTGAGTGTAGTCTGTAAAAAATACTTCACCAATGCAAAAACACAGTAAAAGATATTATATTAAAAAGAAATACTTATTTTGAGATATTATTACGATTTAAAAGAACTCTTTTGTATTTAAATATGTTTTAAAATACAATTTATTTCTTGATGGTAAAGCGAATGTTCAGCAGTCGTCGCAGTCTTCAGTGCCACATGATCCTTCAGTAATTATTCTAATATGCTAATTTGGTGCTCAAGAAACATTTCTTCTTCTTCTTATTGTTAAAAACCGTTTTTTTTTTTTTTTTTGTGGAAACTGTGACACAGTACTGTTCAGAAGTTTGGGGGTCAGTGCAATTTTTTTAAAAGAATTTAATACTTTTATTCAGCAAGGACACATTAACATTGATCAAATGTGTCAAAAAAGCCTTTTATAATGTTGCAAAAGATTTATTTTTTTAAATAAATACTGTTGCTTTGAACTCCATATTCATGAAAGAATCCTGAAAAAATGTTCAACAAAACAAAGCTGTTTTCAACTTTGATGTTAATAGGAAATATTTCCTGAGCAGAAAATTATATGATTTCTGAAGAATGATGTGACATTAGACACTCACTGCAGAACATAAACAAGCCAGTGAAAGAGACGGTCATTATTTGACACACAAATAATCTATATCACATGCTATCTAAGGGTTCATTTGAGCCGAGAGTAACGCACTGACCTCCACAGGGACTGCTGTGGAAATACACTCATACAGCTGACATGCAATCAAGGTCTCTGGTGATGTTGTGTTCCCTTTCTAGACTGATGGTAGGATTTAGGACATGAGGTGACGAAGCACTGTTGATCGCATTGATTTGTGGGTTTGAAAATGCAAGATCACAATCATTTGACAGATTTATTTTAAATAGATTTATAATGTGCTCCAAATTATACATACTGTTTATGTGAACCTTTTAAAAGAAGCACTTTATGAAATACTGATCTCATCAGAATGGTTTGTCTTTATACTGAAGAATAAAATAAATAAATGCACCACTGTCCTTTATCCATTCATTTCATTTTCATTCCTGCAGGCTTTTCAAATACCAGAGGTCTAAAAAAATAATGACTCCGCTATGTGTTGAAGAATTAGATTTGTTAAATTAATTCATAACAAAATGGATTGTTGGGGAGAGAAAAAAGGACATCGTACAATGAATGGCCACATACCTTGAATGATTTCATTTCAAGGAGAAAGAGACATTATAGCTCCCACAAACCAATAAACAAACAGTAAGTGAATTGTCAATGTCTGAGGGGTCCTTTCCTTTGCCTCTTCATGTGTGCAAATAGCATCAATCTTCCAAGCTGTACCCTTGAGCCACACACATAAAGAGACTGAGAGAAAACTGGATTTGCAGAAAGTGTGATGACTGAAAAAAGTGGAAGCAAACACTGTGGTAACGCTGAAGTGATTTCTCCATAAATTTGTCAAAAGATAAGATCGCTTCTTTGCGAATAGGCTATATTGTCACACATTACTGTATTTAAGTAAAATGCATAATATGAAAAAAGAGGGTTTTTGTTGATGGAAAAAAAACACAGTTTCATAAATCACTCAGGAAATGGCTCAATATTCAGAACATATGCACATTACATGACATAAAGTAATAATTTACTCATTTCTTTGATCCTTTTATTTCTTTTGTTGTTACTAATGTAGGCCTGTTTTATTTTTCTTCAGTTATGATTAATATTTATTTTATTGACAATAATAATTGTTTTATATGAATATTACTAATATTATTGTGTGATGTTGTAAAGGGAAAACGATGCATTCAAATAAACAACACTGTATGTCAGTTAAGCAGGAAACTAAAATCAAACCAGTCAGGCTATTGGTTGGGCTTCTAATCTGGCCAGCTGTGTAGGATAAGCTGGCATGTGATGAGAGGGAGAGAGGACAATGTCCTTTTAAAGAGAAACTGTTAGATAATTCTGACTGAAAAACAGCCCACTCCCACTGACCATTCCAGAAAGTCCCCTTGGGACTCAATCTTCCACTCCCACCATGTTTAAAATGCATAAGGAATATGTTTCCGTTGACCTTTGGAAGAGCAAGAAGGTCCAGTTATATTTGTCATATAGCTGTCCCCTCATCGCCTCGCTCCCTGTGACCTTTTCAGTATGCCTGGTTAACAGGGTGATAAACTGCAGCTTTAGGAGAAATGCTAGCTGCTATGGCTGGACATGGAAATCATTTTGAAACGATGACGAGTATATACAGAAATTGTTCTTGAGAATGTTTTTGTATTTTCTTCACAGTGTGACATCCAAATCCTGATGTATTGCCTCACTTGTGTTTAAAAAGATCACAATGCTATCTAAGTATGTTTCTACTTATTAGAGGCATTTTGAAATGTACAATTTACACACTTCATCATCAACACGCTATTTGGCAAAAAAACAATAAAAATCAAAACGTCAGAGTGAGGCGTTGAAGGACAGCAGTGGCATTCAGCAAGCAGGTGACAACAACAAACCCTTCTTTTCTTCCTTTTTTTTGTGAGAGCAAAGACATTACTTTCTGTTTTAAAGCAGCCAGTGCTTTTGCTATAATTTAAATGGATTTTGTCTTCCTGAGAAAATCCATAAATAAGTATTCCTGATTAGGTTGTAATTGCTTCTTTTAAAATGACCTGTAGAAAGCTTTTGCTCGCGTTTTGCAGTGAAAAGACATTTTATCCAGTTTCAGAACAGATATACTTGTAGACATCATTATATTTCATTTGGTCAGATACTATAAGGTGCTTTATAGTTTTCTCAGAAATTATGCCATGCTCTTCTCCCCTGCTGAAACCTCAAAATAAAAGCATTTCTAAACGACATGAAAATTAAGTTGCGATAGTCTCTTCTTCTCTTTTGTGATGTACAGGGGTCGGACAATGAAACTGAAACACTGGTCAATATAATGCTGGAGGTTTCACACCTATATATGCATAGCATGGTGGCCAATCTTCACTGGTTTTATATTCCATCAGTAAGAGCAGAGTGTGAAGGTTGAATTAGCAGAGTAAAGCACAGCTGTACATAAAATATTACAATCCACACAACATAATGGGCGATATATCAGAGTTCAAAAGAAGACAAATTGTCGGTGCGCATCTCGCCGGCTCATCTGTGACCAGGACAGCGAGTCTTGTGTATTGAGAGCTGTATCCAGGGTAATGTCAGCACAACACCTAATAGGATGAACCACATCCAACAGGAGTAACTGTCGATGCAAGATTAAGCTGTCTGAAAGGGATGTCCGGATTGTATCCAAAAAACATAAAACCACAGCTGCCTAACTCACTGCAGAATTAAATGCGCACCTCAATTCTCCTGTTTCCACCAAAACTGTTCGTCACGAAGCTCCACAGGGTCGATATTCATGGTCGGGCTGCTGTAGAAAAAAATTAGGACGGGACTTGATTTTGTCCATTGAGAATTGACCCTTGGCAAACAGTTTGATTGACAGGCGATCTAACCAATCATAACCCCGAATCCGCCATTTTATCTGACAAAGCAGTCAGGGGAGTTAGCAGATTAACGTTGGTGAACTCAAACTTGAAAAATTGTGTGTCCTCACGTCTTTCCGCACTTGAAAGAACATTCCTTCTGATGTTCATTCACGTTTAATTGATGCTATAAATGAACTAGTATGGAGAGATGATTGAAGGAGCTACAGCGATCTGTCACGACACATTAAAGAGCCACTATCCGCTATAAAAAAATTACAATATTTTAAATATGAAACTGTTTCATAGGTTGTCAGTGTCCTCTTTGCTCTGCGATGTATTTTTCACTGCGTGAGAACAATGCAACAGTAATTAAAGGGGGCAGGTCATTGCTAAGGGTCAATTGATTGAATGGTTGTGGTTTGCTATTGCGATGATCTAATGTGAGTGACAGGCTGTCCCGTCCTCAAACACGTCATCAGGATTTTATAAATCATTTATAATAAATACCGCAAAATATTTCCATAAAAAATTTCATTGAAAAATGAGAATTGTTCATTTTGATTTCATGTTGACTTCAATACACTATGAAGGTTAAATATATAGAACAGATTGAAGAGTTCTAATCAATGGGGTAATGAGTTAATTCAAGGCTATTACAAGCAGAAGCAGCGAGTAGCTCTTTAACATTGCAGCAGGACTCTTCAGTATGCATATGATAGCTCATCGCTCGATGCTTTCCTTCTCATCAGCTTCAGAATCTGGTTAAATGGCAATGACGAAGAAACGCTCATCAATCAGCCAGCCCCTGAGCCTTTCTGTCTTAACAATTCATTTTAATCTTGGACGGAAGCCATCAAAGTCACTCTCTCAAAGGCCTAATGGGCAAACAACTTTGCTAAGATCAGCACAAGATCTTTTTCAAAGGCAGAATGATACTGTTGTTGTGATCAACCGAGCGAGAAGAAAAAGAACCACATAAGTGTTGATTCTTTCTTTCTTTTTCTTGTCTGTGTTGATACAGGAGAGAGTAGGGTAAGCAGTGACACTTATTACTTAAATTATCCTCAAGGCAAGGAGAAATGAGATAAAACTAATGCATTTAATTATATTTCAGGATGCCTGCTAACAAATGAAATGAGAAGAAATCGTCCAACAAAAGCCCATAGGGGTAAGCTGTGCCAGGTCAAGGAAAAAGTTGAATCATTGGGGAATATGTGAACAATTATTTTTTAAATAAAAATAAAATTCCGTAACATAAATGAGATGAGAAAAACAACTTGCTAATGCACACTAAATCTCATTTTAAAAATCTTATTTTGATTATCATAAATCGAAATGCATGTAAGAATATTTTAATTTAGCGAAACAATTTCGAGTAGTATTTACTGAACTTGATGGGAAAGCTCACTATTACAATTTAATGAGACACTGGCACACTTTACCCAAAACTGATTTGAGGGGAAATGCTTAATTTAATAAATCATGGCTCATTTTTATCCAAATTATTTACATAGGCATTTCACCAACACGTATGCATGGGTATATTTTTTTTTTAAAGATGGTGTCAAAACAGACATTCACTTTCAAAAACAAACCCTGAGACACATTCAATGATATTCATGAGCTGCATACATGCACAAAAATATAACCGTACCAATGCCAGATAAATCATATTCATCCAATTTATTACAATCTGAATTTTGTTTATCATCTCATGTAAGAACATAGTGACTTGTGTCTGGCTCTGAAATATATTTATTTATTTTTTCATAATGTATCATTTCATCTAGCTGATGTACGCCTCTCCCATGTGGCCTTGAGAGTGTCATTATTCTGTAATTGTATTGAACCGGAAATGCAGTCGTACATTCAGTGCGGCATTTGGTTTAGGCAGCTGTCATTTGTATTTGTGGCTGAAAGGCTGTAGACTCTAAATCAAAGACAGAAATCATAAGATTCGAGTTATATATTACAGAAGTGGGGACTGCTGAACCCTGATGTGAGCCTCAGCTCATACACATGCTCAAAGACAGATATCTTCATCAAAAAAGAAGCAGACTAACAGCATGGTATATTAAATCACATATAGATGAATTATTGCTGGCCGCTGCTGTGATCTATGACCACAACTGAATTTATAGTGAACAAAATGAATAGATATACAGAGCAAGCTGAATGCAGTGTGCTTGAAGAGTGAAATGATGCCTTTGCATATTTCATCAAACGTTGCTGTTTCTGCTATTACTCAGTTGAACACTGGGAGTCTCTGTAATCTCACTCATGCGTTATAATGCCTGCATTCCTTTACTCCGTGTCTGCTTAAGTGTTATTGTGCTCCTTTAAAATTCAATTTGCATTTTTTTTCTTTTAACAAAGAAAGAACAAAAAAACAAACATTGTAGGTATAATTACATTTAGCTCTATGTATTTGTTCAGCTATTGTTTATATATTCTTACATAGAGAGTATATTGAGTTGTGGCAGTTGTGTACTAGATATTGCATAGCTGTGCTCTATGTAGTATAAACACACGCGACTGCTGGTACTTGTGTACTTTTGTAATATAATGTAATGCAATGAAATAAAATATAAAGCTTTAAAAAAAATAGGCAATTTTTTATTATTAAAAAAATATTTTTTTTAAGAGATGGTGGTTACAACTTCTTAGGTTATTTTCATGGACCTTTTGATGTAAAGTAAGTAAGCAAATGCAAACTTAGCCTGTAAAACAACTCACGAGGGCAAAGCATATGCTGGAGTTAAACAGTCAACAAACTATGATGGTAGATTTTAGATTCTGTTAGTTCATGAAAGCTTGAAAACTTTGACTCAGCCAGCAAGTGAGGAATGTGGTTTGCAATGAATGTGAAGTGTGTGTTCAGTGCAGAATTACACTAGGAAGAATGTTAGTTTATATTGTTATTATTATTATTATTATTATTACTGCAGATTATTTTCTCACGCAGTTTTTGAGCCCCTGTAACCAAAATCTATCATTTAAATGTGATTATATAGGAGATTGACTGAAAATAGCTGCCTGACTGCATTCCCAGGATGACCACGTATACAAAAGACAAATTACATGTCTCATGAGGCCACATGAGAGAACTCGTAAAATGATAGGTGTGACTTTTTCCCCTCAACAAGTTCAGTGCAAAACATGCAGCCTATTTCGTTGGTTAAGGTTAAAGGGTTATTTCACCCAAAAATGGAATTTCTGTCATTAAGTACTTACCCTCATGTTGTTTCCATAGAAAGCAACAAAATTACCACATTCAAGGTCCAGAAAAGTAGTACAGTTAAAATAATTACTGTGACTACAGTGAATTAACCGTATGAAGCGATGAGAACACTTTTTATGTGCAAAAACAAAACAAACAACAAAAAAATACATTTATTTATCAATTTCCCTGTCATGAATATGGGAATTTCGTTGCTTTCTATGGGAGATTAAAAAAATTCATTTCTAAGAGAGTCAACACTTGCTGCTAGAGTGTTTCCTTTTTGCTGAAGTCTCCCATTCACCACTATAGAAGTTTACACATTTATGATGACTTCACTGGAAATGTGAAAATGGTCAAATGGAGTGAAGAGTAGAAATGATTATATATTATTTTCTTTTGGCAACTGTCTTAGAATACAGATACTGGTTTGGGGAACACAGTCTTTTGCACTTTAAACTTTAAACTCTTCTCTCTAACATATTCTGGGAATTCTCAGTGATGAATGAATAATTTCAAACGGTGTTCTGTCAAACTCCTAAAAGAAACTTTCATTTGTTCAATTAAATGTATATATCTAAACTTTCAATAGCTTCCTGTCTTGTGTATCTTCTCCATTACTTTGAATCTCACCCTGCTCTTGAAATGTTTTATTGTGGTGTTTTTCCAGATTCCAGGAATCTCCACACCAACCACTTCTAGTACGCAAGCTCAGACAGGTCAGAGGTGATGCTCCAATTTTCATGAATGCCCCCTGCTTTTCTGCATTCTCGCCATAGGATTTTATCATCCGATCAAATGGGATAAAAATATAGATGCTTTTTGCTATTTCTGATGTGCAGATATGAGCAGAAAAGTTCGTGGTATTATTAATGTGTCCCATTTAGTCCAATATTATGATGAAAAGAAACACTGTGCTCTCCAGGATGGTGATTTCTGTGGTGCAGGTGGCTCCACAAAACGGACACTGAATCCAACAGAATCAATCAAAATCTTATCTGGTCTGCCCTTGTTGTCCAGATTTACTGGAAAAGTCTTTGTGATGAATCTACAGCTGATGTCAGACATGATAGCAGGAAGCTATTTTCTTATCACACTGCTGAGTTACACATCAACACCATCATGTTTCAGCCCACTGAGGTGTTTTTCAGAGAATATCAGCACCACTGAGAGCTGCTGTGTGAAACTCTTCAACCACAACTCAGCATCTCCGCTGTTCTTTACTGTGTGCTGCTTCCATGATACTCTTCTGCAGGAGTGTAATGTTCGCCATCTTGAGTAAAACACTGACTTCATCTCTGATGAAACTCTTAAAGTGATCTCTGGGTTTTTCAATGTAGCATTTGTCAAAATCCTCCTCTTCAGCTAGTTTCTTCAGGTTTGATCTGTATCCATTTAGAGATTCACAGTTTTCCATTATTTCATTTGTCAGATCTCTGGCAAGTTTCTGACTGATGATCTCACCAAAAATAGAAGCTGATGTTGCTCCATGACAGTATTTCTAGAAAATACTGTTCTTTTTCTTCTTCTTCTCCGTGTATGTTACTGGATCATTGACTTCCCTGAACTTTATGTGTTGGTCAGTGATCATTGTGTTTACCCTCTTACAGATGGAATACACCAAAGCCATCAAGAATTCATTCTTGGACACATATTTCAGTGGTCCTTCCTGATGTAATCTGTAAGCTATTGAATGTACACTGTTAAAAAATTTCTGTAAATTTTACAGTATAATACTGGCAGCAGAATTTCCCTGTATTCTCTGATTACAGTAAATAACTGTATTTCTTTTAAATTACGAAGGGTCAATTTACAGCAATATTCTGTAAATTTGAGTCAAACCAACACGTGACCCCAGAATGCATTGCAGTTTACAGCAATATGCTGTATTATTAAAAAACAGCCAGCGGCTGTAAAATAATGTTGTAATTTTTACAGTAATTCATTACAGTGTACCTGATGTTCTAGCCCATCTTTGAAATGTTAAATGACAAATTCGTTTTGCAGAGCAGCATCTGTGACAGGTTTTTATTTAGGTTTCATCTTCTGGAGACAAAGCGTATTCTTTAAACTCCTTTTTGAAAATAATATTAAATAATAATAAAATTTGACAATTATATTAATGACAGAAATTTCATTTTTGGGTGAACTGACCCTTTAAGACTTTACAAAACACGTACCACTTACTTGTGAAAAGCAACAACCCAACCGCCCCAGGTTCATTTCCAAGAGAGTCAACACTTGCTGCTAGAGTGTTTCCTTTTTGCTGAAGTCTCCCATTCACCACTATAGAAGTTTACACATTTATGATGACTTCCCTGGAAATGTGAAAATGGTCAAATGGAGTGAAGAGTAGAAATATTATATATTCTTTTCTTTTGGCAACTGTCTTAGAATACAGATACTGGTTTGTGGAACACAGTCTTTTGCAGTTTTACATGTCAGTCAAATAGTCTCTTCCTGTCTAAGTGGGTGGGTTTTGACCAGAATAAGGCCCGGTCCCAAATGGCACCATAAACCCTCACGGTCTTCCTCAGTCAGCACTTTCATCACGTAATGCCACTTTGACTGCCGGGTAAAGTTCCCTGCGTAGCTCGCAGACTTGCGGGCTCAGCTGAAGTGCGCATCAAGGGCGCATAGCGGCTGCAAGCACCTAAAATGATGAATGGGACATCCTACGGACACTGGCACGCGGAAGCCATTGTAAGTCCACAAGACCGAAAGTGCATAGAAGTGTGCCATTTGGGATTCAGCCTAAGCTGCGATATAGACCCTGTCATTTAGTCAAAGGCCTGCCACAACCTCTGATTTTTCTGCACAGATAATGTTGAACTCTTAAGTCTGTTATTCAGTCATACAATAAGGTGATTTCACAGGCATTGATGAATGACTCTTCTGCACTGATGTACCTTGGCTGATTTACAGAGATCTTTAGCAAGCCTGCTTGATTTGTAGTGTGGAAGAAACCTTTCAAGATACTACTTTCATGCATTATTTAGGGTGAATGTCCAACACTCATCAAACAACCTGATGTGCTGACCTCCCAGATGCAGGAAGCACAATAAAAACACTAAGGAGCCAAATGTCCCTGCATGGTTCTAATGAATATTCATGTGCCTGCTCATCATACCCCACCCCCAAGGGTGGGGTGCAACAGGGGAGTGTTAATGAAGGTTGCTGAGCAGGCTCAGAAAATATTAACAGCTCTTCTGATCATTAAGTGAATTCTGGAAAGGTGCCACAGTTACAGTGAATGAGTTCGTGTGAGTGTGTAGTGAGGGACAAAAAGGCAATTAGGAGAGTGTCAGTGCGTGTCATGATCTTAATAAGACCTTCCCTTCCACATACCTGAGGCAGGCTGTCACTCAGCAGGTGTCCTGTCTCATTTATTTAATTGCAATCTCATTTCAAGCTTAAAACATGCTCGTTGTCACGTTCCAAGGCAATTCTTTGGGGATTGGACTCTTACACCCTTTTTACAATGCAGTGCAGTTTAGTCTTGAGTGGCCATTAAAGTCACCATGAAATCTAAACTGACAGTTCTTATTTTTTTTTTAAAGATTTAATGCATATAATCAAACAACATAGAGTGTATATGGCCTTAAAAGTTTTACAGCCCATTCTCAACCTAACCACAGGCTCCACTCTTCACCACAATGGTAAATCCCAACATAACACAACATTAAACACTAACTTATGCCTCCCTATGTTAATCTTGTGCAAGATCACAAAATAACACTTACTTTCAACATTATTTATAGTCTGACACAAAGCATGCTGGGAATTAGATTTCTTCAGCTCAATCATATTATGTTTAACTTACTACAATGAAGTTTTGAGTTCACAACTTTTTTCTATTAAGTACAATGAACTTTCCTTATTATTTGAGTGAAACAAACTCATTTCATTTAATTAATTTCACTGTTCGGTTTTACAGCGTGCGCTCAAAGCAATTGCAAGCCACAGCCATCCAATAATCCCCACACCCTACATTTTTTCTTGTCCGAGAAGCAACTTCACTCGCAAACTGTATACGTCACAATAGGGAAGAAAAGCCTATTGTAACTTTCGTTTCATTCTGACTTTAAATAAAGGTAATCGGTACCACCTGCAGACAGGAAGAGATTGTTCAACATGTAGAGAAATATAAAGTGAAATATAGAGTGGTTTTTAATGCGTTGCTATGGTTTTGTGGATTGTTACTATCAGTGTTGGGGAAAGTTACATTAAATATTCCATTACAATATTGTGTTACTCCCTAAAAAGTAACTGATTGAGTTACTAGGTTATTTTTTATAGAAAGTAATTCATTACGTTACTTTTGCGTTACTTTTTCTCACCTGGGCTGGACTTGCTTCTTTGTTTTTTAACAACTACAGCAACAACAAAAGTTCTGTTTTGGCAAATGGAAACGCCCTTTCACATCAAAAGGGAAATTAATAAAACTCAGGCTGAAGGAAATGCAAATGTGTTTTGCAACCTGCGGTACTTATTTGAAAAATAACTTTTAAATGTTTATTATTTTCTTGTTAATTTAAGAGTAACACGTTACTTTACTAATTACTTGAAAACGGTTTCTCCTGATTATGTAACTAAAGTTACTTGTAATGCCCAACACTGGTTACTAGGGGCCTATGGTGTCAATGTGTGGATATACTAGTTTGTCCCTGCTGATAGATGCTGTAATTACACCATCTGAGCCAACATCTTTCTCTTATGAAGGCTATTTAAAAGTTTCAGTGCATTATCAAAATGGAATATTTTTAAGTAAATATGAACGCCAAATATATAATTGTCATTTTGCAAGGTTTTGGCCTGTTGTTCCATGCACAGAGATGATATACAGTATCTCACAAAAGTAAGTACACCCCTCACATTTCAGCAACCATTTTAGTATATCTTCTAAAGGGACAAGACTGAAACGAAATGAAACTTGGATATATTTTAGAGTAGTCAATGTGCTGCTTGTGTAGCAGTATAGATTAACTGTCCTCCTAACTTAACACAGCCATTATTGTCAAAATAACTGAATACAAAAGTGAGTACACCCTAAGTGATAACAGCACGTAACTGCACAACATTTAAGCCACATGTCCTATTCATCATGTTCATGTTTTCGTCTGCTTGACAGGACCATACAAAAAACATTAAAATTTGGCGCTTTGAGTACAATTCTCTAATACTGACCACTGGGTGTTCAAGATGGCACCTCATGACAAAAAACTCTCTGAGGTTTTTAAAATTAGAATTACTGCTCTGCACAAAGATGACCTAGGCTATAAGAGGATTGGTAACTCTTAAACAGTACAGTGGCCAAGGTCATACAGAGGCTTTCGAAGACGGGTTCCAGTCGAATCAGGCCTCAAAAGGGTTGATCAAAGAAGTTGAATTCTCGTACTGTGCGTCAGGTGCAGAATCTGGCTTTAAAAAAACAGATGCATGAGCGCTACCAGCATTACTTTAGAGGTTGCAGAAGCAGAAGGTCAGCTTGTCAATGCTCAGACCATATGCCATACTCTGCAACAAATTGCTTTGCATGGACATCATCCCAGAAGGAAGGCTCTTCTGAAGCTGGCACACAAGAAACCCACAAACAGTTTGCTGAAGTCAACCTGTCGGAGAGCATGAATTACTGGAACCATGCCCTGTAAACTGATGAGACTATGATAAACTTGTCTGGCTCAGATGATGTCCATCCCTGTGTTACACCCTGGTGAGGATTATCAAGAAAATACAGTCAAACATGGTGGTGGTCGCATCATGGTCTAGAGCTGCATGAGTGCTGCTGGTACTGGGGAGCTACAAGTTCATTGAGGGAAACATGGATTCCCACATGTACTGTGACATTTTGAAGCAAAAACATGATGCACCATGAAGGTGATGGAGTGGCCACGTATGCCTCCAAACCTGAACCCTATTGAGCACCTGTGGGGCGTCCTCAAGCGGAAGATGGAGAAACGCCATGTGTCTAACATTCAGCAGCTCCGTAATGTCACTATGGAGGAGTGGAAGATGGTCCCAGCAACAAACTGTGCAGCTCTAGTGAATTCCATGCCCAGGAGGATTAAGGCTGTGCTAGATAACAATGGTGTTCACACAAAATATTGACATGCTCACTTAGGGTGTACTCACTTTGGTGTCAGTTATTTAGACAATAATGACTGTATGTTGAGTTATTTTTACAGGACAGTAAATCTATACAGCTATACAAGCTCCACATTGACTACCCGAAAGTATATACAAGTTTCAGTTCTATAGTATTATCCATTGAGAACATATAATAAAATAGTTGCTGAAATGTGAAGGGTGTACTAACTTTTGTGAGATACTGTAGTTGCCGTGGCAAGTACTAAAACTACATATTAAAAGTGGTGAAAAATGACAATCAATGATTTTTTTTTTTTTTTTTTTTGCAAGGCACATTATATGAGGTTATTAAAGTGAAACTCTGATCGTGAACTCCGGATAAGTCCTATGTGAGCTCCCAAGTGAACTATTCCTACAGGCAGCCTGAAGGGAAACTGTGAAGACGACACACTGCCGCAGTAACTTGTTTTACAAGGCTGCATAAGAAATTGAAAATTCACACCTGTAAAAGAGATGAAGAATGAATCGCAATGCATATTTCAAATCTCACAGTAATCCCTCAGTTACCTCCAGAACAGAAGAACTGTAACATCTATCTGCTTCACATGTTTTTTCATTGCCTTTTTAGCTGTGTTTGTGAAGATTTTAGAAGTAAGAGACAAACATTTTATAGGTAGAAAGGGTTTCTTGCAAGCAAAATATTGACGATCCAAATAAATGTGTAATTACATTTAAAAAAGTAAAAATTCATTAACAATCCGTATTATGTGTCTCTCTGGGATACTTTATTCTTATCAGTCAGTCATGGCATTCTGTTGTCCAATATTTTGATATATGGCTGCAAGACTATACACTGCCATTTTATTTATAGAAATTAATTTTTTATGCAGCAAAGACACATTATATTGATCAAAAAATATAGTTTTGCTTTTACGTATACAAATAAATGCTGTTCTTTTGAACTTTCCATTCATTAAAGAATCCTATATAAAATGTATAAGGATTTCTACAGAAATATTAAGCAGATTTTTTTTCAACATTGATTAATTAGAAATGTTTCTTGAGAACCAAATCAGCTTACTATAATGATTTCTGAAGGATCATTTGCAACTGGAGTAATCCAGCTTTGCCAACACAACAATAAATTGTACTTTTGATTTAAAATATAGAAAACGTAATTTTCAGTTCTTTTAATTTTTAATTTGAAAAAATATTTCATAATAGTACTTTTTTTTTTACTATATTTTGATACATGCATCTATCAAAGACACTCATTGCACTTAATGCACAGTCAGCGAGTCATTATTGCAAAATAAACCCCTTTAGGACCATAAAAGACACCTGCGCTTCATATTAGGGTCCTAATTTCCCTGTTGGGTTTAATTTGCCATAACCATCAGTTGACTCTATATTATCCCTTATCGGTTTAGTGGCTGTTTATGACAAATTACTTGAACCTCTCCATTCCAGATATCACAGCTGGTCTCTGAGGGACAAATAATAATGGTGCAAAGGCAAAACAAACTTCATCACCACAAATAGACAGTCAGAGAAGACCTGAGCGCACAAGAGAAAACAAAGTAAAAAGAGAAGGGGAAAAGATAGATATCTCTAGTGAGCTGTGCTAACCTCTGAAAAGAGACAACGTTAGCAAGTAAAGAAAGATCATTATCTCCTTGTCTAGATGACGGAAGTTGATTTTGAAAAGTGCAAAGAAGGCGGCCAGTAATTTGCCAGGGGTAGGAGCCGGAGGGAAGCTCTGTACGGCAACATCAGCACAACCTCCCCCTCCCTCCTTCCCTTGTGCTTTAAAGGAAATTCATTAATAACCTCTTTCCTGCCTCCTGAAGAGGGACCACAGATGCTAAACGTACCACCCAACGACCAGCAAGGGCAAATCTGGGCTAGATATCATCCATCTTCACTTCTGAAGGCCTTGCCAACTCCTGCTTAGGATAAAACTGTACAGTTGAGTTTTTCTCTCACATCTTGAGTCATGAGAGAAAAGCTGATTCAGCAAAAATCAGAGAATGATGAAGTTGTTTTGAACAGCTGGGACTAATGCTCAGGTCATTTGTAACCATTCACTGGAAAATAATTGACATTTTTTTGTGAAGGTAATTGGAGGCAGGTGATAGATTCTCTCTGCATTTACATTATTAATTATTACTACATTTCTAGTCATATCTACCCAATTATGAGTAAAGTGAGCAAATCCAAACACACCCAATGTTCATTCTATTTAAATGCATACACAAGGCTAGATTCATTTAACATTTGTCAATTAATTGACTATCCATGTTTCGGACAAAATGAAATGTATTAAAACCATTTATTTATAAATACCAAAAACTTTTGATTAACTTTATCAATTTTTTTTAATCTTACACAAAAAAATACTGGGTTAAAAACAGTCTAAGTTGGGTTGAAAATAGTTTCGTGCTTCAAGATCTGGACTCTATCGCAGATTTCATTGGCCAAGGACTGGCCAAGAGGACTTTGACTGACATGTAAAGCAACCAATCGCAGTTCGTTTTGGTCCGCATCATGTCTAGCGGCGTGAAAATGTAAAGTCAATACCCTACAATAACAGTCCGGAGTGCATGTAATAAATCATTCATTCAACAACGTTGTGCAAATTCCCTGCAACAATGGAGTCGCCAACGTCACATACTTTTGAACATCCGGCATTTAGTTGATCCTGGAAAGCATTCATTGTCACATTTGTAAACACGACGTGTTCTTCTTCCACGAGGGGGTTTGATGTCACGGCATTTGTTTCACACACATCTCCAGGACATCCTGCAGTATTTCCAGCTAAGTGTGCCATATGCATTCAGCCAGCGGTCTGGGGGCGTTATTTCTGAGGCTGTGACTAGGTTGAAAATGGACAAATCCAGCATTACTACAGTAGCCCTAAATAGACAAACTGCTCTACATAGCACGTTTGATTGACTAGCAACTCTGTCGTCTCAGAGGACAACGTATTTGTCCTGTGTTGGCCACCGTAGCTTCTCTATATTACAATTTGCAGCCTCACAAACCAGATGCCGGTAAAATTTACACACTGCACCTTTAATAAATGTTCATTTATTAAACATTAATAAAAGTTCATTTCCAACATACTTTAGGTTCATTTTAAGCAAGCAATACAATAATTTTTAAACAACAGTTGAGTTAAATAAAACATTTAACCCAACCACTGGGTTTGTCAATTTTCAACCCAACTTGGGTTGATTTCAATTTTTTAGAGCGTAGACAATGTAAAAGTTTGAAAAGTTAAGTTTTTTTTTTTTTTTTTTTTAAATTTTTAAACAAACCCCAATAAACCAAACCATGCAGGTTTATAAATTAATTAAAAAAATATAACTCTGAAACTCAAAGAATGAAATGTACTGGGTCTTGGCCATCAAGCCTTGATAAGCTGGATGAACATTAAGTGTTAACGTAGCCATTTTATGACACCAGTAAAAGGGCATTATAACAAAAAAACACCATCATGCCTTTGGGTGGCCAAGCACTTCTTGAGCTGAAAGATGTTTCCATCCACTGCTAGTTGTGTATATCATTCCCAAGGGAAATGTCTCCAGCTGTGCCCTGAGGTGAGTGCATCCACTCAGCTGCCATGTGCAATAGCCATTCTAAAGATCCTATTGCGAGGGAGCAATTACAATGTGCTGGAATACTTGTGCCATTCTGTAGAGTTAAGAAAAAGGAAGAGTCCCTGAGGTGTATTAGAGGGCAAGTCACGGCTTAGACTGAGGAGTAGCTCAACCAAAAACAATGAATAATAACATTTAAAAAAAAATAAATAAAGCCACCCTCGTATCCAAACCCATGACTTATCTTGCAGAATTGAGCACCAAAAAAAGATCAATTAACTTGATCATATTCTATTCAACATGGTGCAGCAGAATGCATAACACCAAGTTTCAATGAGCCTCATGAGAATCATAAATCTGCCTTGAGACGCCATTTGAACGAATGAATGCACATTGACATGAACAAATTTGGCGGCCACACGACAGAGAAAACTTTTCTGGGAATAATGACTTTAAGTTTGACCTGTTCCACAAAAAAAAAAAAAGTGTCCATAAGACTTTGAATATATAGCGCACAAGTCATACAGACCTGTTTTATGATGCTTTTGTACTTTTGCAGTGTTCAAGGAAGAGAATAAAACAACAGAATGAGAGCACAAGAAACATTTGCTTACCATTTATTTCAGTTTTATGACAAAAAGTTGTTCTTGTCAAGAAACAAACAGAACAAGTGAACAAGTGAACGAACTCCCCAATATGTCACAGAACCATTTGAAACAGGTGTTTTTATGAACGGCTGCCAATGTAGTGAGTCTACAGTGAGGACATGCTCAACCTTTGTGTGACTACAACAAACACCAATTACAGTACAATGAGCAAGAAACGGTCATGGCAGCGACAGTGACAAAAGTCATGCGGAGTATCAAAAAGTCCACCCAACGGTTTCATGTGCGCTACGGCAATCTCTGAAGGACGGCATTCCTGCTGGTGATCTGCCCTGAAGTTAAGGAAAGGCTTTGGAATGCAGCTGTGAATGGATTCTATTACAGCATGTGATGCTTGGCCAAGAACTTGACAGACCTGAAACCTGGGATCCAAGTACTGGCACATTCCAATCTAAAAACAACAAAACAAATAGACTACGAAAAAAAAAAAGAAGCATAATCTCTTAAATTCCTTAAAAACCAAATGTTTTTCTTTTATTAAACCTCATTCATTAATAGAATTCAAAATAACTTTACATATACTGCACGTATATAAAATTCACTGTATGTATTGCCGTCTACATATGTGTTCTCCAGTGTTAAGGCACATAACATATTCCACATAGTATAAAACTGTTTTTCTTGCACATACTAAAGCACTTCAGCACATACAAAAGTTGCCATTATCAGACTATGAAAATAAAAATAATGTCGGCTAAGTTCGGGATGCTATAAACATTAAAATTTTGACGAGACGTAAAATCTTTTGCTCAAAGCGGCAAATGCTGAACCTGAGCTGTGCAGAAGAAAAACTGAGGGGACAAAGTACTTGTGTGCTTCATTTTAGCTTCTTTAGCATTTTACAAGAGTACGGCGACACATACGAACACATTGAGCCATTTTCTCCCGATCACACCCAGCTTAATACTGCGTCGCCCTCCATGAACACCCCGTTTATTTCTATCAGACCCTCCCACGAAAAAAACATGAGGATTTTGAGTTTAAGAATCACAAGAAAGTACAATTCAAGGAGCTTTCTAATATATATAACACCCTTATTTTTTGGTCTGGGCACATTCTGTTCGCACCATTCATTGTGTAATGAGCACAATAGATCTCATAATCCTCCTGGTAGGCTGTTCATAAATCAGCGGTTTTGATAGCGACTGCCCAAATGAGATCTCGAACGAACAGATTGGTGAGGCCTTGAGGTTATGCGAGCACAGCATGACAAATCATCTCATAAAAACTATTTTAGCATCTCTCTAGGGGATCGTATGATACGCCACACCCCTGACATTTGCAGAATCGTGGAATATTCTATTGCGTGCTCGCCTGAACCGTCCATTACACATATTACAGCTTTAAAATAACGAGAAGTCGCACAGTCACAGCCTAGTCCATTAGTTCCCATAGAATAGACTGATCAAAATGGAATGTTTTCATGAACATATGCTGGCGGTTCCTGAGGGCGATTCATGAATGCATTCAATACATAGTGCTGTACTGAAAAAATAAGACCAGTTTGAATACAGTAACTGGGGCTGTTACAAGGAAACTTATAGGGATATTTCCAACAAAAATAACAATTTTCATCATTCATTCACTTTAATGCTGTTCCAAACCCATGATGATTTACTTTCTTATGGAAGGCCATTTCCACCACTGAAAAAAAAAAAAAAAAAAAAATTATTGCAACTTTTTATTTCACAATTCAGACTTTTTTTTCACAGAATTCTGAGACAAAAAGTCGAAAATGCAAGTTATAAAGTCAGAATTGCGACTTCACATCTCCCAATTCTGAGAAATAAAGTCACAAATGCGAGTTACAAAGTCAGAATTTTTTTTATATCTTGCGTTCTGACTTTGAAAAAAAGTCAGAATTGTGAAATAAAGAGTCACAATAATCTTTTTTTTTTTTTTTTTTCTTCAGTGTCGGGAATGGGCTTCCATACTTTCATCTGTGGAATACAAGAAAAAAAAAAAAAAGTCCATGCAATGAAAGTCAGTGGGGTCCAATGTTGATTTGGACACCACCAACTTTTATTTCATTGACAAAAGACAGTTTTTCTTCTGTCCCACAGAAGTCAAACAGGTTTGGAATGAAATGAGAATGAATTAATGATGGCAGAATTGTCATTTTAGCTGAAATGTCCCTTTTTAATAAAGGGAACAGCAACGCTGAGTCAATTAAATCGAAAAATGAAAAATCGATCAGCAAGAGCTACCGGTTACAGTACGAACACTCCAGCAAGTCATGTGCTTCTTGCATCTTTGGTCAAGCATCATGTATAGAGTAAACAGCAGAAAAATACAATCATAGCAGAAGATCCATATATGAACTGATAAGGCCGTAAATGACTAAAACGAACGTATAAGCATCCTTCTGGTCGCACATGCACTGAATCATACCGTCTGTCAAGATCCTTTGCTGTCAATCAATACTAAGTAGCTTTATGCATCGGCCTCTATTTCCTAAAGCACTCTGCACTGTGACTGAATGAATATAACTACATATACAAAAAGAAAAAGTGATATCCTATCCTGCAGGAATGAACAAAAAGACAAATACTTGAGCTGGAACCTGCCACAAGCACCATCTGTATATGTGTGAGAAATGAGAAAGATGTGCTCATCTGCGCTAGACTAGAGGACAGTTCCAAAGAAATGTTAGACTGGTTTAAGTCTGTGATGATGCTTGTTGCTGACATTTAAATGTCTCGTAGATGTCGGAGAGCTTCAATAATGGAATGCTTTAAGTGTCATGCATAGTCCTAACAGCAAAAACAAAATCTCAACAAGTGCAGAGCGAATTTCTGGGTTTGCACAGGGGATCTAATGACAAACACAACCATTAAAGTCATAATCAAGGAATTTCACTAACACTTTACAAATAGGGAACATAAATCATGTAATAATACTTGAACAAATAGTTTCTTCAACATGAACTATCGGTGAATGAACTAATCAAGAACTAATTAAGCGCTAACATGAGCGACGACTGGAGTCCGAGGGAGTCATGTGAATAATGGCCACCTTCACTCCATGTTTGATAGTTAATGCATTAGTATGGCTAATCTGACTGAGTCTGACTTTAATAAATGTAGGTTTTAATTCGATTTTAAATGGGATTATAAATGAAAAAGTGTGATGATCCAATAATGTTCTTAAAACAGCAGATGTGAATGTGAAGCAAATGTTATGAAGGCATTATAATGAAATAAAATCATGAGTGATTCATTTATTAAAAGTCAGAGTAGGGTTCGCCCCATTACATTCTTTGTCATAGAAATCAGCTGATTTCATTTGTCAGAAAGTGTTAAACATACTACAACACTAACATGTTGTTAAGGCTGTTATTAATGAAAACGACTCCAGTCACAGCTAAGCACATTACTAGTTCTTGATTAACTCATTCCTTCATTCAAAAGTGAGTATTAGTTGAAGTAAATGACTTCTCATGTACACTATTGGCAAAGTATTAGCGCAATTTCTGTAGCTACTGACAGTGAAGGGTACCATGAATTTTTTTTTACGGTGTAGTGCTATCAGCAGAGTCTGATGGTAGAAAAGGAAGGTTCTTTAAAGTGCGCCAGAACATCCAGGTTCAAATAAACAGATAAAGGAATGTGTCTGCACTGCTTCTGTCTTGAGAAACAAACCTCCTCCTCTTTTGAGATGGTTTAGAAAAAAGAAAAAAAATCATTGTAAAAAAAAAGAAAAAAAGAAAAAAGACCATCCAGTTTGCATAATGCTGGCCACTCTCACTCTCTCTCAAACAACAAACTTTATACATCTAAAATATATATATATATATATATATATATATATATATATGTAGTACCAACCTATATCTTCATAAAATATTCATGAATATATAATATTTCTTAAAGCTAACGTGCAAATTTGAATCAGCGTAACGGGTAGAAAGCATCATAGAAATGTTGTTGTGAGCGAATGTTCTTGTAGGCAGCTAGATGATTGGGTGTGCTCCACATCCCCGGCCCCTTTCAGTAGGGGCTTTTGGTTTAATTGCTCCTCATTGTCTAGCTTTTGTCCCAAAAAACAACTTCTGGATGGCGACGTGAGCTGCACAGTCTCGGTTTGAGGAAGCAACGGAGTGGAGGTGAGCAGCCCGACGTGACAGAGGTCGGTTGGGCTCAACGGGGCGTCCAAACTCGTGCTATTTAAAATAGTCCTGGAGCCAGGAGTGTCTTTGGAGTACGGCAAAGTGCCTGTAATGGGACTCGAAGGTTCCTTCACGCAGTGTAAGTTCTCAGATAGGGGGCTGCAGGACTGAACTTTTTCCTGCATTCTGAAGTTGAGTGTGATATGGTTGTCAGAGTTCTTTGAGCTTAAAGGTGTCTCCGGCATCTCCATGCTCTTTGATGGGATGGGGCTGGCTATAGCTTTCTCCTTATGTTTGGTGCCACTCATGTGGGCTTGCTTTACCCCGGGCCCATAATCTTTTTGAAAAGGCCTGCAGAGAGGGAAAAATGGGGCGCGGGGGGCAAACAGTGACCCGAGTGAGCCCAGCTTCATCTGGCTCTGACTCAGGAAGATCCTGCGCATGTCCACTGGCAGTTTGTCCAGTTGTCTTCCCACGTGGACAGGGTTTGGGAATAGACTTCCCTGACAAGCTCTATAGCAGTATCTGAGAAATGAACACAGCAAAGCGTTAGCAGAGGAGACAGGAGGAGCTAAAACTCCCATGAGCGCTGCAGTTACATGGCCTAAATATGAAAAAGTGCTGCCATCAGACACCAGCACAAGCACCATGAATTTAACTCATAGATCTTTGTGCAAGTAAGTGATCAGCGTTTGTACAAAATCATTTTAGAAATAGAAAAATAGCTATTAATATTTATAATATTTGAGTAGGTTTATTAACACTAATGGTAATTAAAAATTGAACATTATATTTAATCAAACATTACATACAGATTATAACTGCTGTCAATTGATTAAAAAATTAACTTTTCTGTGATTAATTGCGATTAAAAAGTTTTTAATAATTTCATATTACAATAATTTCACAGTTACACACAATTAATTTAGAAACAACTTAAAGAAGGAATATTTTAAATATTTGTTTAATTGCATCTTTTTATGAATGAAGGCCAGTATCACTGATACTAATATTGGCACTGATTTCTATGAAATTTTTTTAAATCCTCAATTACAGACATTCAACATTACAGTACAACTGAATGCAACCTTCACATAAACATAAATTGTCTAACAGCTAGGAAATACAGAGAAATTGAAAAAAGTTGTCAAACACTTTACACTTCATCAATTAAAAATTAAACATAGATTAACCCTTATAAAGCCACAATTTGTTACATTTGTTCTTCGATTAACATTAATGACATTATTTAAAAACATTATTAGGCTGCTGTGACTTTAAGAGCTGCTGCTACCAAACGTATCGCACATCTCTAAGTTCATTTAAGACATTATTAAATTTAAGAGCAGACTTAAATGAGTTAAATACTGTTCTTATTGCCAAACTTTTTTGTTAGAAATGTTTAATATATCTGTCATTGGCATAAAATTCCCTCATCTAAACAACAACATGGAATTAAACTCGCAAAATGAATGGTTAGGTCAAATATTTTGAAGTAGAACAAATACTTCCAATAGGGCGCAATTACGCTTAGAAATACCTTGGAAGAAGAGCGGCAACAGGTGTAACAACACACAGCAGGTAGAATGTAGGATCTCCCAGGAGCTTCTGCATGGTCCAGTAAGTGTTGGAGGGAGAGAAACAGGTTGGACAGGAAGCGTTGTAGCACAGCGCCACAGTAAAGAAGAGAGCTATACTGAAGCCAATCGATACGCAGTTCAGCCATGTCTGTGAAATAATTAAAGACAATCAAAGCAGAGTTAACCAAGAGTTGCTAAATTGCCTGAATTAGATATTTTACCATGACTCAAAATGAGAACAAATTTGAAAACGTTTCATACGTAATTCACAATGTTATTAGTGAGAACTACGAAATGCAAGAACACTGGCTCAAATGCCTTTCTAGTTATTTCTATTACATGATTATATGGTCTATACACCATGTACAGCAGAAAATGGAAAGAGCAGAAAGTGCACTTGGTGTAGCATGAGTAAAGCTTGCCGTTTTAATCCTGAAATGCGTCACATTATGGAACTAAAAAGGGTTGTGCACGGAAATTCATGTGCGACATGTACTTGGCCTCCACGCTGACCTCACCTCAAATGACCTAAAAGAAGTCTCACTCGCTCTCCCTAGTACATGTGTTCATTTTCCCAGGCAGCATGTGGAACGATGAACCTGCCAGCCAAACTATCGGAAACGTTTACTCTCTACTTGAGCCATTTACTGTGAAGAACGGCCTCTTTCACACCAGAAGCCATCATCATGTCCGGAAAGACAGTGAGGCTGCAGAGGACATTTTTCACGCACCGAAACTTGTCAGCTGAAAATTTACAGCGCTGGTGTAATGGAAAAAGCTCTAATCCAATTCGCCCTCATAAATCTCAAACAGCGACTCACAAAAAGAGGGAAAATAGAGGAGAAGCAGGTACGGGCTGCACACATACATAAATGCAGTTCGCAATACACCACAGGACATGCATCGGTAAAATCAACTATTAGCTTTGGCCACCCTGTGCGTGTCGGCCATATATACGCCACCGTGGTGAGCGAGAGAGACGAGCACAGTGGGCTGGACTCAGGCTGCCTGCATGGGCTGTCAGGCTGATGTATGGCCCCTGATGGCGCAGTATCTCCCGGTTCAAACCAATCATGGAGGCTCCCCGCATAAATGTCTCTGGCCGAATCAGCATCATCCTGGTCTTCCTCGCTACAGTGTTCGGCCTCATTTCATACTTTGAGAAAGTTAGGAAAAGCTTGCCTTCTCTTTCCCCTCGTACATGTGTGCGGGATGGGCTTTTGATTTCAGCAAAACTAAAGCACTTTATCATTTCCAAATCCTCAGGTGGATCGCACACAAGATGTATATATATACTCATACATATTGTGACAGCCTAAAGGATTGTTTTAGACGAAGTTTAAGTAACAATGACAAATATGCAGTACAAAGTCAATATCAGGCTTGCTGTTGTTTTGTCTACTGCATCGAAATTACAATTTAAGATCTTTTAAACACCTGAACAAATAAAACGCTGTATGTCCTAAAATAAAACATGTTTGGCACACATTTGACCAGCTCAGCAAACATGGTATTGCAAGTTTTCCATACGTTAATGCAAGAACAATGTTTCTTTTTTTATTATAATTCTAATTTTTATGTTAGAAATGTAAATCAATATACGAATAAACAACATTTACAGTACCTACATGCAGGCAAAATGCCATGTAGGAACATGGATTTCTAACTGACGGCGTAAACAAACTGCTCAGTCAATTCACTGAAATGGGCATTGATCTGATTGACAACAGACTTGATGACAAATGATGTTTAGGATTAGAAACAGAGTAAACAGGCTTAACCAGAGACCCCTGAACCATCTTGACAAGCACACAACGGTCTTTACAATGCAAAAGGTGTACAGAAGAACCATGAACACTGAAGCCCCTTTCACACAGTGTGTTGATCCCAGAAAATAGCCAGAGTGCCTTCTGTGCGAATGCAAACACGTCCCGGGATCGATCCAGGGATGGGGGGAACAAGTAACATTGCTGGGATCAGTCCCCGAACACGATCCCCCGGAACAGATTCCAGAAAATCACTGTTAGTGTGAATGAATCTAAATCAAACAATCCCGGGACAGATCCCAGGACACAATACACAGGCTTGAGTGAGATTTAGGAGTGACTTTGGCCCTGAGTTTTAGCCACTACAATCCTATTACATTATGCATTTCAAAAAACAAGACTCACTCACCCAGGTTTTGGTTTCGATGCCCAAGTGCAGCAGAATGGTGAAGAGTGCCAAGGTGGTGATGGGAGTTCCCCACGTAAACAAATCCACATCAGAGTCAACGTAAGCCTGCAAAAATATCAGATATCAATTATTCAAGAGACCATACAATGCATTATAACGTGCATTACAAGGGATATTTATTGCTTTAAAAATATTTTAATAATGCATTATAAATAAAGGTTGTAGTGTTACAGGATGCTGCATTTAGATCAGACTGCCTTCATTTCAAGCACAGCATACTTGAGCAGCCAAGTCATGGATTTGGCATGGAAATTTCGACAAATGCACAAAATAATCAAATCAAACTTACAAAGTAGGGGATGAAGAAACAGATGAGACTTTGGTAGAAGGCATCAATCATGTTCATCCAGAACATGTAGGGTTTATATTCCTGTAAAAGAAATTGAGACAATCAGGGGCAGGCAAAAACCAATTCCACGATTCCAGATGACCACGTTTTCTTATAATGCCATTAGATGTTCCACTAATGGAGTCATAGAACAAGAAGAAATGGTTTGTGAATAAATCAAAATAAAGGAAGACCTCTGCAGAGGCATATTGTTAGCAAAGCAGAGGCAACCACAGCAGTTTAATTATCCCAGGTTGCACAATTTCAGGATGATTAGTGGTTTTTATAAAATGTTTGCTCTTGCTCGTGCTATTTTCCCCCTCATGAAACGCAGCACAGAATAAAAGACCCATTTTGAAATGGGTCAGCAAAAAACAATCAAAGCAATAACTGTGGCAACCGCTGCATGGGTAATACACTTCATCTGCTTATAGCGGAACTGCTGATGCTGCAAACAGGGGGCAACTCATGTGTGAATACATGAGGCAAAACGCTATTCATGGGGTTTTATTTACCATTTACATTACACTTTCAATAGTCTTTCCAGTCGCAATTATAATTCGATTTATGCTATTCACTGATGGTGTAATTATGTTCTGGTGGTACCTCTGAGTTTTGTCCATTCATGTAGAGCTGCGGCAACTCCTGCAGGGTTTCTGCTGACACATCTTTGTCCAGGGTGCCGGTGATGAGCTGAGGGAAGGCGGAGAACATCAGGTTGAAGAAGATCAGATACCACTGATCAACCATGGCTGACCCAGAGAACCCACAGTAGAACTGATACCAGAAGATGAGGGCAACAAACATCTAGGGAGAGAGAGACAGTACAATAGAGGGGAAAAGGGTAAGAGAAAGACAAGAAAGGTCTACAACGAGGTATGCAGCTGTTGCCTCATTACAAGTCATGCATCTTCATTACATCAGAGACGTTTCTAGGACCTCCCTAAGAATAGATCTTCATTAATCAAAGAGTATACGAAGAACAAACAACAACGTTTAAGAGCTATAAACTAGTCGCATCATGAAACTAAATCGGAAATTAAATGGGATGCACCATTACATTACTCTTCGGATTCTGTCAATTCGGTCAATCCTAAAGTCAATTTATTTAGTATAATGGCTGAAGTACAGAGTAACTGCATGTCTACGGAAACTAAATTTAAAGCATTAAAACATTACAGTGCAAATTTAATCATTTAAATCTAAAGTCAATTCATTAAACCAAATATATACAATATGTAAGATTTTTGGATTAAAATATCCAAAAACCACTAGAACAATGTTACATATTTTGTTGACTTGTAAATATACAAGTCAACAAAATATGTAACATTGTTCTAGTGGTTTTTGGATATTTTAATATCCAAATAATATTAAATAAATAATCAAAATAATAAAATAATTCAAAATAATATTTTGTTTCCAAAAATGTTTAAATCCAGAACAATTAGCAATTTTAACCAGGACACGGACCGTGTCTGTGCGAGAGTTCCCCTCGATTTCAGTTTTTTTTTTTTTTTTTTTTTGAAGAAGAAACAACCATGGAAACACCAAAAATATATTATATTATATTATGTTTTATTAGACAGGCGAGCAACTGTTCGTATACATTCATTGACAGAAAACGAATCACATTGTTATATAGTCTTATATAAAGTCTTATCGTTTAAATCTCGTTTTTTTTGATTTACCGCGAGTAACATGTTTTACCATGAATAATATTGATCTAGCTTACTGCAGAGTGCAACAAGTCATAGTAGCCGCCGAGCGAACACACAGAGTATCACTACAACAACTTTCAACACTTGTGTGTTTGTATGCATCTACTAATAAAACAGAGCTGCTTTACCCAACAAACACTTGACTTGACTGGAGGAAGCGGAGACTGTGGCATAATAAAAGCTCCACTGCTCTCAAGACGTGTCGCGCTCGTCTCTCATTATGAATCGCTCCAGCAGCTTTCATTCACACCCTGCTTCATTCTACAGTTATGTTCATAAACTTTTAATACATTAGCTCATCCATTAATATGATTCTTTTCCACCGGCTGTACATGTGAAGACAACACCTCCCATGATTCCGCAAAATGAAGGCTTAAGTGACCTTAGTGAAAAATTACATATTGTGCCTTTGATGATTAAACAATGATATATGTACAATTGAACTTTATGAATTGTGAATAGGGCTGAATGGTAAAAGATTTAAGATAATAATAATTTGAAGAATTTTACAGGATCCATAAATGCTCTATAAATTGCATATTTGACCGTCAACCCTGACAACTAATTTCTCCCTTACATATCACTTGTAGCACTTAATCTCCTCATGTTAATCAAACATTTCTAATATAAAATCAATATTTCATTCATATTTATGAATTTATTTGGTAATAAGCAAAATAATGTCCAGCAAGCTGGTCATTATCAGAGACTGATCGTCATGTCAGAGTTTATTTTGCAATAATGACCAGCTTATTTATTACCCTTGTCATTGAGCTCTTCAAAGTCCTTTTGTAGTAGATCAACCTAAACATTAAAGCTAATTATAATCCGGAAATGAGTAAACTTCAGGGACTCACAGCGTTTTTGTAGAAGAAATAGAGGATCATGTTGGCGAGACGAGAGTAACACCAATGGCCATGAACCAAGAGCAGCTTCTGCAGGTATCGAAAACGTGGCAGGGCGAAGTCACTGGCCATTACCGCCTATGAACACAATGTGAAGAGAACAGTAAACGTTAATAAAGGTTTGACAACATTTATATTATGCCCACAATGTAAAAAAAAAAAAAAAATTAAAGTACATTTCTATCATTTTACAAACTTTGGTTACAATCGCGGCCAATGAGTCAAACACATTCACATAAAATGGATTTTGATGACATCTTGACATCTGCCTTGAGGCCCAAGATTCATCGTGTGAGACACAACAAACATGGTGGCATGGCATCCGTATACATTCATAAGACAAAAGATTAACATCAGCCTGGTGAAAAAACACTTGTAAGGACATTTTTGCATAAAAGAATTATGAAAAGCCTTCCTGGCTGTGGAATGTGGTGAAAACGATCCCCCGTCCATCACCCATCTATTCTTTATGATGTGTTTTCGACAGCTGCACGCGTCAGGCAGTTAAAATGTCATCTATCAGCATGACAGATACTGCCTTGTCGCCTCTAATGGCATTTGGGATTTTAATCAGTTACAATTGGCCTGACAGCACCATCAGCCATGTTCTCCACCCTCACCGTCATTCTTTCAACATCAAGAAAGCATAAAAAAAAGCAGGTGAGATCAAATGTTACCCTGCTGCGTTTGGTAAATTATGTCTACGGGACAGAGTCATAAACAGATTCTCATTAGGGTTGTTTATACTGAATGCTGACCTCAACGAGATCTCGGATAAGAAGAGTACTTTGGCACACAGCGGAGAGTGGCGCCTCATTACGTCCAGATCTTTCCCCGAATTAATTAATCTGCACGAGACAGAGTGTCAAACAGATGAGCTCATTGCGCTTCCTGTTTCTCTTCTCACCTCATCAGGATGTAGGCTTGCCACAGAGAATGGGGCCGAAGGGGGTGGGTAAGTGCTTGTGTGCAAGGTGGAGATTTTCTGAGAAACCAGAACGAGATTTGCTGTTCCCAGAGACGAAAAAGTGGAGGGTGCTTTAGCAATGAACGGCTCAAGCAGCCACATGCTGCATATGACCTAAACAATGCCAGACTGCTGCCACTGCAATACAGTGCATTTAGGTTAACTGCCATTAAGAAAAAACATATATCAGTGGAGGTGTCAATTTAACAATAAGACTATATAAAGCAGAGTTCTGCTTCAGATTTTAAATCACGTGGCAAGTGAATACAGTACTAAAATTCTTTATAGCAAATCAAGAAAATATTCTAAAATAAAGCATTGATCTGAAACTGATGAATACTGAACTGTCTATTTTCTACTCTGATCCTGAAAGAAATGTATTACAATTTCCACAAAACTAGTAGGCAGCACAATTGTTTTCAACATTGATCATAAGAAATGGTTCTGAGCAGGAATAAGCTACATTTTAAATGTATTAATATACAAAACTGTATTAATTGTATAAATATTGCACAATATAGCTGTTCTTATTGTATTTTAGATTAAATAAATGGAACCGCATTAGAGATCTCTTTAACTTCAGAATTAAAATTTCCTGATAATTTATTCACCCCAATGTCATCCAAGATGTTTACATCTTTCTTTCTTCAGTCAAAAAGAATTAAGGTTTTTGAGGAAAAGGATTTTTCTCCATATAGTGGACTTCAACAGCTAGCAACGGTTTGAAGGTCCAAACTGCAAATTTCAAAGCGCTCTATAGGATTCCCAGCCGAGGAATATGGGTCTTATCTGCCGAAACGATCTGCAATTTAAAAAATTTACTTTAACCACAAATGCTCATCTAGCACTAGCTCTGCAATGTGCCACGCATTATATAAGTGGAAGTGGAAGTACCATGGTAGGGTGAAAAGCTGCAAAACACTTGCTCGGTACTTCCGCGTACGTCACGCGTGACCTTTCCAACATGATTACATAATGCGTGGAGCATCGCAGAGCCAGAGAAAGACGAGGATTTGTGGTTAAAAAGTACTTTTTTTTTTTGTTTTTAAATTACATCGTCGCACTAGATAGGAACCTTATTCCTCGGCTCGGATCGAGTAGAGTGTTTTGAAGCTGCAATTTGGCCCTTCAACCCATTGGTAACTGTTAAAGTCCACTATATAGAGAAAAATCCTGGAATGTTTTTCTCAAAAACCTTAATTTCTATTTGACTGAAGAAAAAGAAACATCCTGGATGACATGGGAGTGAGAAAATTATCAGGAAATTTTGATTCTGATCCTTTAAAAACGGTTACCGACCCCAAACTTTAGTGCATTTTGCTATCCAATCCTGGATCACAATGGTTATAAATATGTAAGATCAACAGTGTTTGTCAGATTAGTCAAAAAAAAAAGAAGAAGAAAAAAAGCCCAGCACTTTTGAGTAATAACTGTGTAATTTATGCATCAGAAGGTAACATGAAAATGTGTAATTCTACTCAATAATATGGTTAACTGCATGTTATTATTTGTATTTAGGAGACCTGCAACTCATAATTGGGTTGTGAAGCACCAGTTGAGAACCACTGGTGTAAGGTACCATTCATCAACTGTCTGAGTACAGACTGCCTCTTGGTATCTTGGCCAAAGCATCTTCATAAAACATGAATTATGTATATTCGTTTTTTTTGGTGCATTAACTCTGCTCTGTAGATTACAAGAGGAATGAACATTCCAGAGCAGAACTGCAGAGCAGATAGTGTGCTCACATGGCAATGCACTAGATTTAACCAGAATGCAGTCACCCCCCCCCCATCCTCTTTCCTCCCCCTGATCTTTTCGGGTTCTCCTTACCTGCATGCCCTCCTGTCCGGAGATCCCCACCCCTACATCAGCCACTTGGATCATACTAACATCATTAGCTCCGTCACCTAGGATGAATGAGGAAAAAAAGAGACAAAAAGGAGGGCAAGAGAGAAGGGTATAGGATTTATTAATTCTTGTTCACTTTGCACAATGTCAGCCTGCATTAATGCAAACATTGCATCAGCAGCAAAGTGCTCTGTTGGCAGAAATAAACAACATAAATTAAAAGCAAAAGAGCCCAGAAGCGAGCTGTGGTCTCTGAAATTATCCAGAACACAGTGCAATAACGGGGTGACATGGCTTTTTATCAATGTCACCTTTTACACACCAATAGTCTGAAAAATGCTTACTACAAAGTCAAATCAGACAGGAAGGTGGCCATGCTGTCTGAGCTGCAAATTCATATAGCAACATTTGACAAACCAAGAATCTAAACATTACAAATGAACTTCTTGACTGAAAATCAAATATTGTGGGTTTTATTTAATCCTGTTCTATACAATACTTTTAAGTTTTAAAGCACACAAACTTCATTTAAGCACTACTTGAAATAAACGAAGCACGATAAAATATTAAACTTTAACCAGAAAATGGTACAAAAGACACAAATGCTGCCTTAACGGCCTGTCTGAAAGTTAAAAACAGCTTTAAAAAGCCTGCAATTTTAATGGTTAAATGGCATTAAGCAGGGATAGAGAGCCAGATATTTAGAGCGGGTTAAAGGTGTTGTGTTTGATTGTTAGAGTTTGAAATTACGAACAAGCAGTTCGAAATAAATATACAACGTCCTGATCACAGGAAAACTGTTCAGTAAGGTTAGAAATGATACATTCATCCAGCTGCTCATGGACTAGGAATAAAAACATGTGAATCTTCTGTATGGTGAGAGACAGTGTACTTCAGTTAACACATAATATGTTTTCCAAGATGTTTGTCTTGGACCTTCGAATCTGCCTCGAGGTGGTTTTTAAAATCATCTTCTGTTGCCTGAGCCCTGAGGCGCAGTGCTGACTTGACCCCAAGCTATCATCAAAAGCTCACTTTCAAGCTAAGAAGCTAGCAGTCTTTGAAGTATATAGAAAAGTAAAAGCCCACTGAGACCGTCGGTCGCCTTTGTCTAAACTGAAACAAACAAGCATGGCAGCCAAATTCAACAAGACCACCTTTATTTGAAGTACACCAACAAAGCAAATGTGCTTAGCGTGAGAACCGGTAACATCTGCTGCGAACGTGTCTGTACACCATAAATGTCCGTTCATTAGAGATAAGGCTCTGATTCATTCTTTAATGAAGTCTGTCAATTTCGAAGGCAAAGGAGTTTATTTACAGCACTGCTGAGGGTTGTTTGAGCACTCGCTCTCACACTCATTTTTTATCCAAAACAGTGTTAATGTTTAACAAATCTGCTCCTTTCTTTTCATGAGGCATAATGAATTACAGAATCTTTAAAGCGGGGGGATGACCTGAGGTAACCCACTCTTCCTGCAGGCAGGTGGCTCAGTCTAGATGCACCTTGCATCTCTCTCTCTCTCCCCGAAGCCATCTGGATAATTAGCCAGAGTGCTGCGTAGGCTTGTAAATGTGGCATTCTGCGCTGGGGAAAGGACAGACACGTGCTGTCCAGTCACTACTGAAATGTTTACTTGGCAACACCGGGAACCATTAATCTCCAAATTTGACTTGCCAAGCAAAAAAAAAAAAAAAGTAAAAAAAAATAAAAAAAAAATCTACCCATCTTGTGCAAAGAAAGAACCATTTACTGCTTAAAGGGATAGTTCACCCAAAAATAAACTCTTATCATTTACTCACCCTTCATATCTTTTCAAACCCATGTGACTTTCTTTTTGCCGCAGAACTCGAATGAACATATATTTTAGAGTGAATGGAAATGAAAAAGTTTCATAAAAGTGGTCCATATGATTATCGGTGCACAATAAATCAGCGAGCTACATATATTCTATAGAGTCACATAATGTTACTTGAACTTTCATTTAAAAAAAAAAAAAAAAAAAAAAAAAAAAAAAAAAAAAAAAGCATAAGCCCTGAATGCCTAACACCGTGTCCTAATCAGAAGCGATGCGATAAGGTTCCAGCACCAAGCAATTTGTCTGTCCACACAAGACATGACGCGACTACGAAATGCAACAAAAACAATCAAAAATCACAGCCAATCAGAAGAGCATGTGAGTGGAGTCTCTGCAAGGGCACTGTACATAACCAAAATCATAAATATTACACAACTTTAACATTATTAAAAATACATACAGAGTGACTGATGAATGAATCTGTCATAGAATACACTTGTTTATTCACATTGAGTTTGAACAATTTGAACGTTCTTTTATTCGCAAGATCCACTCCATCCTATCAGCAGCCATTTCTCCAGTCTTCAGTGTCACACGATCCTTCAGGAATTATTGTAATATGCTGATTTGGTGCTCAAGAAATATTTGTTCTTATTAATGTTGGAACCAGTTGTCCCGCTTAATATTTTTATTTCCGCTTAACAATTGTGACACTATAAAATAATTTCTGTCTTTTCCTTCTCATAGACCACTTTAAAGGTGCTTTTATGCCCTTTCTGGAGCTTTTCTGGGCTTGGAACAACATGATGGCGAGTAAATGATGCCATGTTAAATTTTGGGTGAACCATTGCTTTAAATCACCAGCACTAGGAGAACACAATGACGTTTATTTGTGTGCATTGCCTAATTTTGCAGTTGTGTGATTTTTACGGACAACTAAGGGCCCATCAGCTGCAGACTGTACTTTAAAACCTTTGTTCTCTTTCATGCAACAAATTCAACTAAACACTATTAAAAACCCACTTTGAGATTAAACAATAGACCAATACAATCCTTTACTTACCTATTGCCAAAGTCATGACCTTGAGCTTGTTGCGCACCAACTTGACCACCATGCTCTTCTGCAAGGGTGTCGAGCGACAGCATAGAACGGACCTACAACTTCGAGCCACCGCCAGGAACTTGTCCTCCAAACTCTTGTCCAGTGCGTAGGCCAAGGTCCGTCCGTCGATCACCAGCCCAAGCCGGTGCACCAGGAAGGGGCTGGAGAGGCCAGAGGAGGCCGGGGAACACACCGGAGAAGAGAAATGGATGCCAGCGTAGTCTCTAGCTGCTTGAGGATCTGGTCGAGGGTTGCAAAGGAACTTGGCCTGTATGTAGTGCAGACTGTTCTCCAGCAATACAGCACAGGTCTCCTGGAAAGAGTCCACATTATGACAAAAAATAAAGGAGAGAAAATCAGGAAGGTCACAATGAGGATCTCATGAGGGTAACACAACATCTGGCAAACAGATGACTCCGCTCAGAAATAAACTAAAAACTAAACTTAGATTTACAGTATTAATTACATCAATTTATTGTACCAAATCACATTTATTAAAGGGTTAGTCCATCCAAAAATGAATATGTTGTCATGATTTAGTCACCCTCATGTCGTTCCAAAGTTGTATGACTGACCTTCTTCAGTGAAACATAAAAACAACGAGACATTAATAAAAATATCTTCTTATTAGTTTAATGGTAATCCAAATCGTTTGGTTACCATCATTCTTCAAAATATCTTTTGTGGTCCAGAGAAGAAAGAAAGTCATACAGGTTTGGAAGGACGTGAGGGTGAGTAAATGGCCCATTTTCTTTTTTGGGTGGACGATCCCTTTAAGCAAGGAGAAAGTTATGACTAAGGCAACGAGTTCGTGATTAAGACATTCCTACAATATATGACAACTCTTTGCCAGAGTGTTTTTTTCAAAACAAAACTCATGTGGATGCTTCACGTGTTCTCTAAGGAGACAAACTGAAATGTCATGGGAGCTTATTCAAGTGAGTCCAGCTGTTCTGTGGGGGAAAACATCTACAGTCTAATAGTGGACAATGTCACGCAGGGGAATATGGATATGGTTTCATATATGGGTGTTTTTTCAACTATAGACACTTTTGGCCATTTAGGTCTAAAGAGGATAAATTTTAAACGGTGGAATGAATACATCACAGATGAATTCTGTCATTTCTTTCTGAATTATAAACAAATCTTATTTTTTAACATCTCAAATTATGTATTTTGCTTACAACATTATTTGGAAAAAATTGCATTTTAAACATTTTAGAAATAAAATAGGCATGCTGCAATTACATTTTTTCCCCACATAATCTTTACTAAATAAGAAATAAATGGCACTTATCAGCCAAACAGAAAAGCTCATTCCCCTGGGAGATTAAAGTACCCACAGAGGAAAAAAGCACCCATATGCGCATTTATAGATGAGTGAGGAGAAAAGCTAAAAAATAAAACATCACAATAGAGGAAGAAATGGAACTACGGTTTGTTTTCAACAGGCATAATCAGGTTATGGGCAATACCTTCAGACATTTTGTCATTCCTGGTAGCAAAAAGCAAAACAAGAACAATAATCAAATCAGAGAATGTAGAATTAAATACAAGACCAAACATAAACTACTTTGGAAATATAACAGATTTATAAATGGAATTTTAACCCCTCGTAAGAACTAACATTAAACATTTTCCAAACCCCCTAGTTGTGGGTGGGACAATTTGTCAGCTAGAGTGGGCAGTCTGAAAGTAATTTATTTATTTATTTTTTTTTTTTTTAAATAATGGTTGTAGTGTTGGAAATTCTGAAGCATTTCCATAAATCAATTCTTTCAAACTTTTCCAAATTTCAGTGCATCAGTTCACAAATGATTAACTAAAGAAATAATCAACAGATCAATTGTAAATTAAAAGAGACATGAAATGCTGATGGAAACCTCACTCAGTCAGCAATCAGTGGGAGAAAGAAGTGATGAGAACGAGTAGAGCCCATAAGAAGAGACTGCAGCAGTGCATGTTGGGTATACCTGTGAGTCAGCATTAAGAGTGATTATCTCCTCCTCTGGGTCCAGCAGTTTGCAGGCATAGGCAATGTTGATGGCAGTCTCTTGTTTATCCCCTGTCAGCACCCAGATCTGAAGGCCCGCTTTCCTCAGAGAGGCAATAGTCTCAGGGACCCCATCCTGAAGTCTGTCCTCAATACCTGTTGCTCCTAATGAAAAACACAGAGAGAAAGACTTTATTCATATATCCACCTCTGCATGGCACTCACCACTTGTGTTTTGAATCCGGAGATGTATATTAACATCGGGTTTAAATAAGTCCTTGGATGGAGGAACCATTTAGGAAGCTTTTAAGTGCTTTATGAACTATTTTTACCCAGAAGTTGGAGGTTGGTCTCTAGTCGTAAAGCGGATTCAAATAGCAGCTCCTCCCTCTTCTGTATGGCTGTTTCAGCCTCCAGGTGACGCTGGAGCCAACTGGCGTACTCCTCCTTACTAAGCACCTGGACCAAACAAAAACTATATCATCATATAATCAATCACTGATAGAGGCGGTAACATCAGCTCAATGATGTTCAATAAATATGATTTGGGATAAACAAGTTTGGATAACACAGATGTTGACACACTGTAGAAAAACAACGACAAATTTGTTAAAATCTTTACAGTTTTAAAGAGATGTATGAGAAAAGGAAAAAGAGAGAAGAATGCAATGAAGTATTTTGGTGGCCGTCTTAAAAAAACAAACATATGGAGAAAACAAAACAATAAGAGGCTTGTTAAACTTTAAGCAGCTCCATTTACGTATGATTTCACACTTAATCGTGTGAAAATAATTGGAACCGAGCTGTTTAAAGCTTCCCTTCTGTTAAGGTGACTATTTAGCAACACTGGCAGTGAAACATGCCAAAAAACAACAACAACAGAAACAACAACAACAAAAAAAACATACTAAAAACATATAATGAAGTTTCCAAGAAATGGAGTGAAAAAGTAACATGTTGTTGGTTAAAAAGTATATGACAGTAGAAATCTGTAGGGTCCATGGGAACGTGAAAGTTTGTTGAAATATTTGGGGAAAGAAAACAAGTACAACAATCTTATCACATCATATGGCAAGCAGACACCCATGGAGCTAAAGACACCAGGTTTACAATCAGAGGAGAGAGTGAGAGCATATATATGGAGAGAGAAAGATGGACTGAGAGTGAGAGAGAGGGTTGTTGATGTGCCACACAGATCAGCACTCTGGGAAAAAGCTCACACACTTGTAAACCATCTGTCCAAAAACACTCTTCCCAAGGCAAACACTTCATTTTTATCCATAAAGTCAATCCAAAAGTGTAAATGTGAAAATAAAAATTAGGGCTGTCAATTGATTAAAGATTTAATTGAATGATAAATATCAACATAACCCAAATTAGGGTACTTCAGGTTATTCAAAAACTTTGTGCAAGTCTTTATTATATTACATTATATTTTATTATAATATAATATTATTACAACAAAATACAATATATCATAATATAATATATATTCTTTGCATACTGAATCAAGTCTTACTATTTACTGGAATTTATGTACATCAAATGCATAGATTTTTTTGTGTTTTGTAAACAATTCATTGTTCTAAACTTAAACATAAAATTAACAGCCCTTAAAATGTGATTATCTAATTATTGATGAAAGTCAGTGTTACCTTTTTGGCAATACAGAGTGTTCTAAGGCCATCTGCAGCATAAAGATTTAAGTAGTTTTGGGTTTTATACAAGATTTTCCTTTGTCGCTTTCCTTTGCAATCATCTGTCAAAACAAAAACACACACAAACATTTAGAGAAGAATTCATTAAACTAATATGATTCACACACAATGAGACGAACACATACAGAAAGAAGATAGCCTAAACTAATCACTCCAGCCTGTTCAAGGTTGGTTCTCTTTGTTGCCATTGGCTTCGTCAACAAGTGTTTTGACAGGTCGACTGGATAATCTGGCTACGGAGCATTCTGAGGTTTATCACTCCTGCGTTATTGCTCTGTGCATTGCTTCCTGGCAGGAAGAGCAGAACAAACTGTTTGGGATGATCACTTCCCAACATGGAGGACTGTAAGCCAAGACGAGGGGGTGAGAGTGCCAAACCTCACATTTTCACTGAATGATTCATCACCATCCCTGCAACTGTGGGATGACTGGACCTGTTTTTCCAGAGTCTGATGCATTGATTCAGGTATTAAATATTCTTGATTCTATTGATAAGCTAAATCCCGATATCATGCCTTTACACGACCCTCCAAAGAGAAAAAAGGAAAACTGTATCAATGTCATCAAAATAAGCAACAGTATTGAAAGGTGAAGAGTGCAATTTTAAACTAAGCAATGAAACAAAGTTTAATACTTCAGAATGAGCAAAAGTAAGTGACGGTCAAGCACCATTAATGACAACATGTTTCCCTAAATGCTCCAACAGTCTTATTGTTGAAGAGTTGTTGCAGATGTTGACATATTGGACAGTCCAAACAAACAGAGAATGCTGCCATCTCCACAAAACCACAGTACTTGTATTCCTTTGATAAGTCAACCAATTAATGGCTTCGTGGTCTCTGTACATGAAACTAGGATAGTAGAAAGCATTTTTATTAAACAAACCAAAAATAAAATTTTCACCTTTAAAAAAACAAACAAAAACAAAACAAAAACACAATGATGATGATGATAATAATGAATAATAATAATAATATCTTTTTCTTTAAAGCTTACCTAAAAACCAAAACAACATACATTTAATAAAATGTGAAAAAACGAAACCAAAAACAAAGCAAAACCAAAAACGGCCCACTAAAAAATAAAACTATTTAAAAACACACACAAACACCAAAAACTAAATAACAACAAAACAGAAGTCTAGTCCTGACTGTCATGATGAGCTGTATAATAACTAACTGCTTTAGTATGGAAATTTAAACCAGAGAGAAGGTTACTCACTAAAAAAAAAATTGTGCACCAGTTTCATATTCCTGAAAGACGGAAATAACTGCCATTCCCACAGCAAAACATGGTGTCCTTTCCAACATTCAGAAACATTCGTCTGTGTTCTTCATTTTAACATGTTACATAATGACTGGAAACACACAGGTAGCCAACCATTTGTTTTTCCAAATTTTTATGGTTGCATGGTCAAAACTGCTTTCAATGAACTTGTCAATAACTTCGAAGTTACAACAATTTACTGGTCAAAATCTTGAAAGCCGTGTGGGTCAGGCTGGCACCTGTAGTCTGTTTTTGCGCATTGTATCATCAGACAAGCATGGCAAATGTCCCACTGCATCTGAAAGGAGCTATTGTACCTTCAAGTTGGTCCACTGTGCTAATTGGAAGCCCACACCCAGAGGTGAACAGTGTGTATATTCCTGTTCTTTTGGGTCCAGAGCCAGAGCATGTGTGCATGTGCATGAAATAATCCACTGTCTGCAGTGAGGCACAGTCTGGGTGTGTGTTTGCAGTTTCATGCTAATTAACTCCAACATAGGCTAGACACTAATAAACCAAACTCATTTCTAGAGTGCCAACAATACAAATGGGCAGAAAGAGGAAATGAGAGGAAACTACTTGCACTAGAAATGCTTGCGGTCCATATAGCAGGAAAAAGTCCGCAATCTCAATTACTACTCTTTTTTTTGTTTTTTTTTAGTTACACTTTTCCCCTGATTGTCCACTTGAGATATTCTAATAACTATAAGTAACTATGAAACTACATGTCAACTAACTCTTCGTATTAGTAGACTGTAGTAGATTGTTATAGGTTAGAGTTAGTAGAATAATTTGACATGTAGTTACATGTCTGTTAGGGGAGCATTAAAATGAAGTATTAGCAGATTTCAAGCAGACAGTATACTAATACTCTAATGACTGGTATTTGACATCTAGTAAAGTCTAAAGTGGACCATCAAAATAAAGTGAAAAGTTAAAACATCTGAATATTCTTGAAATCGGATACATTTACTTGAGTAGCAATGCTGTATTTTTAGACTTGTATTTATAAACTGTAGCTTGACTATATATTTTGCATTAATTCACAAGCAGATTTATTACTTGTTTCAAGTATAAACAAATTAAACAAAAGGGGCAAAATCTGCAGTGCTGAAAAGATTAAATATACTTCTCTTTGCAGCGTTGCTTCATCTAAATTCATCTTGGTTTAAGTATTACTTCGATATTTTAACTAGAAAACAAGACAAAGTATGATTTTCTGCAGTCTGCAAAATACTAGCCAATCTTTCAACTCCTGTCATGAACATGTAAAACTGCTAACCCCTGTAACTTCACATGAAACGCACAAGGAAACCAGAAAACTCCACCTAAAGGAAGGGCGTTGGTGACGAAAAACCAGAAATCTATATGTAGAACAGTAGCCTGTGACAATCAGACAAATATTACCATTCAAGTAACACACATTTTTGTATGCATGAATTATATAACATACTTTACAGACACATTAACATCACATTCCTGTTTTGAACCTTTTGAAATATAATTACCATATTAACCATATACAAATCCTTTACTGTACAACAAAGACTAACTAATGTTATTTTTGTTTGTACAAAATGAGTGATACATTTTTTGCTTTTAAAGAAAGAACACCACATCTCTAATTTATTCTGCTCTTTCCTAAAAAAAGATAAGCAACTGGACCACTATTCTAAGCCATAGTTTTAATCGCTTTTAGCTGTCGCATTGACATTTAGATATAAAGCACAGGGCTGTGTATGTAGTACTTCCGTTCAGTCATTTATGTACACAGCATTAGAGAAAACTGCCACTGAGGCGGTTCTCGTGCCTGGAATACTAACAAGCCAGTCTACCTATGCCATTAGGATAGTTTATTACCACTAAAACCCTTGGCTACATCAAGAGTCAGGAACAATCTGGAAGCCATCCAGAAGATGTTTGGGTGAAAGGGACGAAGGGGACGTGACCTTACCATGATGACTATGTGGGAATTAAATGTCTATCAGCATTGATCATTTGTGTAAATCAAAATCCAGGGGACACTTTAAGCACTCCATAGACATGAAAAATTCAAAACATATGCAGAAAAATATAAAATAACACCATCTCACTGTCTGCTCTTAGTAGATGGTTGTCATTTCTTGAATAAAAAAAAAGAAAGGAAAAGAAAATATGTATCCATTTAATGTTCTGAAGAAATCAGATGACTTTTGGCCATTTGGCCGTGAGCCGTTATTCATTAATTCTGCTGGAATATGCTTCATGCACTGTCTAACTGGGGCATGGAGGAGAAAACACAGACTTCATTAAAACTTTAGTATGATCAACAAGCATTCTAAAGCATAATCAACACCGAACATCAAAATAAAGTAACCCAGAATATTTGATTCATTTCATATGGGGGAAGGTTTGACAGCATGCCAGACGTTTGTTAATCTGAAGTCCAAATATAAAAAAAGTGAAGAGCCATTAATAAATAAAAAGAATAATTCTAAAGTTACAGACAGTTGAAATTATAGCTTGTGAAATGTATAGAAAGTGTCTTTTAGAGAAGTTTCAAAAGACTACAAGATGAATGGGAGGAAAACTCAGCTCACAACTTTCAATAAGATGATTTTATGATGATGTTGTGAGTTATGATTTTGGTTTGTTTTTTTGTGAGGACTGGCTTATCAAAAAGCAAAAAATTGACGATGGGAAGTTGAATTAATGAAAAATAATGCACCACACATGAGGTGGTTATTTACAAGTTTGTTTTTTTAGAAGAAAACAAATAAATAAAATGAAATTGCACAAGGATACATTAAATTGATCAAAAGTGACAGAAAAATGTTCACATTGTTATTCTATCCATCTAAGAATCCCATTAATATAAATGTATAATGAGGGCTTACGGCATTAGAACAAAACCAGTGAGAGTAAATGATGACTGAAATTTTCCTTTTAGGGTGAACTAAGCTTTTAAGGAGCACAAATGTTTTTTTTTTGCATTCGATCAGCAGCATATTAGAATGATTAGAATGAATCATGTGACACTGAAGACTGGAGTAATGGCAGCTGAAAATTCAGCTTTGCCAAATTAATTCATTTCTTTTCGAAATATTAAAATAGAAATCAGACATTTTAAATATTTCACAATTTATGCTTTTTTAAAAATTATTATTCAGTACAGCACTTTGGGTCCACTTTGGTGGTTTCAAAGTGCTTTATAAATAGTTTGATTGATTTACCCTTTAACCCTTTTTGATCAAACAAATGCATCATGGGTGAGCACATTAAAAAAATCTTACCATAATATAATATGGAGAGAAAGGGGCATTGGGGCATTACTCAAGCCAGACTGCATCACCGTTTTATATTTTAAAAATATATTTCAATGCATCAGAACTGGACTGTATTGTTATCGAATGCATTGGAGGAGCCCAAATTTTGAACCCTATAAAAAGTGTGGGAGCAGTGTGGACATCAGTGCTAGCATACCTGTGGCTGGTCTGATCAAATCCATGATGACCGAATCAGCACCCTTGGTGTAGACAGTGATTTGCTCAGTCAGTGGGTGTTTTACCACCACTGACATCCTCTTTCTTGTGGAGTCAAACCCCAGTGTATGCAGAAGCTCAAAGCTTAGCTTGCCCAAGTGTGGAAGCTCCACGGTAACCTGATCTGGTAAACGTCCAACGAGAGCACACTTATAGGCCCGAGCTGCATAAACCAGCGCCGCTTCGTCCGGTGACTCTGCCTCATATCTGAGCTCGCATTCATCTTGAGCCAAAGCTTTTGTTTTATCAAAGTTGGGTGGGACTGGGCTGAAGGCATGCTGCAGGTCATGGTCCGGACGCTTCTCCTCGTTTAGCTTGGCGAGCGTGCTCTCGGCTGAGGGGGAGGATAGCATGCTGCAGCCCAATTTATGGGATGATGAGCGGTTGGTGGTCAGACTGGAGGAGCTGCTGCTGTTGGAGCCAGAGGTCAGGCGGCTCGGAGTGAAGCGCTTGATGAAGTCCTCGATGGTCTTTACTGGAGACTTCAACTCGAAGCGACGTACCTTGATAAGATCCAAGGAAATGTTGTCAAAACATAACTCCTCAAATATTTGTGCATGATTGAGCCACTTTAATAAGTCATGCAAAAGTTGTTTTTTAAATATGGCAGCCAAACTGGGAAGATGATTTGTAAATCATTTCATAATAGATTACAAGGCAGTGTTTTTTTTTAATCACACATACGGTGACCCCGAGAAGTATTCAAATACTTAAGCATACTTAAAGGTAAAGTTTTTTATACCGGTTGAAACTCTCTTCACATCCTAACAGCAATCAATAATAGAAGTGGTTTAAACATTTAAAAAAAAATGCACATATATCTTCTATGGAAGTCTCAGGACAAAAAAAAAAAAAAAAAAAAAAAAAAAAAAAAAAAAAAAAAAAAAAAATCGGTCTGAATGCAATATGATGTCCTACCTGCCTGTCAACATATGCATTTCCATACCTTCCAGACATCACACATCATCAACGCATTTAAAGAGACTATGCAAAGCTGTAGACAGTCACCGAGTGCCGCAAACAAACAGTAGCCACTTTTTACAGTTCCTCCTGAACAAAGACAAGCTTATGCTATGTTCACGCTATGTCCTAACCGTGATTACGAGATGGCAACCCGTGACTTTCTACTCTGAGCTGTTCATGTCCTCAGACTCGGATTTTTGCTTTGTAAGTCAACACTATCAATGCCGAAATGAATCTGCAGCAGACAGGTTGTACAAGTAAGAGCTCTGCAAGTTGTTTACTTTCATTATTATTGGAACGTTATATGGTTTGTAGACATGAGGCAATTTTACGCAGTCTTTCGTGATGCTTTGCAGAATCTGCTCTGACTGTTTGCATTAATGTGTTTTAGAGGTGTGGCTTTAGAGAGCGCTCCAAATGGAGGATGGGATCTCATGTTTTCAAAGCTAGTTTGCTATTGCTAGCCTCTCTGTAATGGTCTACCCCACCTTTAACACACAAATTCAGTTGATTTGAACAAAATATCAAACCAAGTGGCATTTATTTTAAATGAAATATATTTTCACAAGAGTAAGAGTACCCTTTCCTCAACCTTATACAAGTCTTTCTCTAAAAGGAGATTTAAGTTTAAAAATGAGTTCTCCCACTGTTAAAAATACAGCAGGTTAATAGAGAAGGATGAATTACAGCAGTGTTATCAGGCATCCACTAAACACTAAAAGCAAATCACTCAGTTTAAGCTCAGATTTGTATCATAGAGGGAGGGTAAGTCTTTGATTGGAGCATCAACCTGAATTTACACACTTTTAGAAGTATTCAGGTAATTTCCTGATGCTTGAAAGGCAACGGACAGGGAGGAAATCTCACACCATAAACTAGCAGAGGGTCAAGATTACACATCGAAGGATAGTCCATCTTTAACGCAGAAACAGGAACTTGCTCCCTCTCTACATAGCAGAAAACCACAGGAAGTTAACTGTGGCCAAAACAGTGTCACAGTCTGAGGTAAAAATAGTTCCTGTAATAGTTCCTTGTAGTCTGTTTGCTTACCTTCTGTCGGGGTTGATTGGGTGAGGACACCACAACAGTATTGCAGATAGTGAGGGCGATGAAAAAGTCTAAGACGTCACACAGGTCAGGAGGGATCTGGTTCAGGGGCTGACTGTGAAAACGCATGAACTCCAATTGGCTGCTACACTCATTGACCTTATCCATGAGCTGAGGATCTGGAGTGATGTCCTTCTCCTGTCAAACAAATAAAATAAAATAAAATAAAATTAAGCATTGGGTTACTGAGCAACACATGAACAGCCTAATGTGGAAAGGAAGCACTTGCTAACCATAGGACTACTGAAGGCAGTGTGTTTGGACAGAATGCTGGCCCGTTTAGCTTCAGCTCTGCTCCCGGTGCGACGGTGAGATTTGGTGCTCTGTGATCGCAACACCACTTTTCCGCTCTGGTGACTGGTGACGCTGTCCCGCCGTGGGAGAGTTCCACCATGAGATGTACAGTCCTCCTCCTCTGAATCCACCTCCTGGTACATTGCAAGCCTCCTTGCTGTGGGAAAAACCCTTTGTTAAACTTTTGGGCTTCATGGAACACCCACAGAAAGTAAATAAAAAACATTTATTACGAAGAGATAACTTTTATAACATAAATGTCTTTACTGTCACTTTGGGCAATTTAATGCGTCCTGCTGAATAAAAGTATTAATTTATTTCAAAAATAAATCTGCTACATGCCTGTGAATGATCTTGATTTGGGGGCTTTTCGATATATGCCATTAATTGCAATCAGGATGATTAATTATGTCATCATGTATCATGTAACTAATTTTGATTAAAATGTTACATTCTACATTGATTGACAGCACTATTATTTATACGACATATTGCTCATTTACAAAGAATTAATGTTGCGTTCACAGAACTACAATAGACGCTGAGAATCCTAACCATTGGCATCATGCGAGTACTCGACTCCTGCCACAGTACAACGGCGAAACACCATCTTGTTTTCTGTGAGTGTGCCAGTCTTATCAGAAAAAATGTACTGCATCTGGCCCAGGTCTTCTGTGATGTTTAGAGCCCTGCACTGAAGGTGAGAGTCTGTTTCCTCATCATACAGCTCCATGTCCTGATGGATAAAGTACACCTGGCATATCTTCACTATTTCAATGGAAACAAAGAGGGAGATTGGGATCAGCACCTGCACCAGAGAGAGAGAAAAAACAGAGAGCTTTGGTATAGATTCATAGGGCATTGTTTCATTGAACCGTTCCTTCAAAATGGAATAGTTTTGGAATTCTTCTACATAAGGAAATCGAAAGCAGACTGTAACATTCCCCTCATACCACTTGCTATTCACCTGGAATACTATAATCATGGTCAGGAAGAGATAAATAGCTGAGACCACTGGAGATAAGTCTGTTCCTTCTGGGCTCAGGACGTCAAAGACGGGTCTCTTATCTCCATACTGAAACATCCACAGGCCATGTCCTAAAGAAGGTTTCAGAGACAAACATGTAAAATGGAGTCATGGGTATTATTATTCAAGAGACGGGGATGATGTTAAAAGGAATAAAAAATGTTCAAGGAAACCAAAACCGTTAAACCACCGCTTCCTCTCCAACGCTTCCTCACATCAGATTCATTCATCAACCACTGAGGGAGTATTTTTTTTTTTTTTAATCATGGTAACAGGCATTACAATATAATTATTTTTGCTTAAAATGCAATTAATAAAGGTATATATGTTTTGAATAAAAAGATCCCAAAATAGATATTATCACATGCTTAATGGAATACTTCATCTTGTTTGATTATTTTTTGTTTTTACTTAGGACTTGATGGATGCAAAAGGTTATTCATTACAGATGAATCTGGCAGTTTCACATGATGGAACCGTAAGACTCAAAACATTACAGTAACTAATATTATACAGAGAGTGCTGACTGTGATGGATGAGCCACATTTAAAATAGCAGATAAAAAAAAATTAATATCTTATTAATATATTTTCTAGAAAAAAACAAAAACAAAAACTGTATTCATTACAAGTGTTACATACCGATGGCGGAAAAGAGGCACATGACCAGGAGGATAATGACACACCAGAATACGTCTACGTTCATTTGCCGCTCAAGTTTGCTTCGTTTATAACGAGGGCCATTGTTGTTCAGCATTGCTTTTGTCTCATGACCTAAGAATCAGTACAAAGCAAAACACTTTTTGTAAAGACAATAAGACAATTCAGGTATTTGTATGTACACATGAAATGACAGGAAACCAAGTAAAATGCACATTTTGACAATGTTGTTATTTTTTGTGGTCTTAATAGCATACATTTACTATACCTTTATTTTTGCTTCTTTTCAAATGCCACATGTAAATATTTTGTTGTATTCTTGTCACACGTTAAAATATGAAAAAGTTAAAATATTAAAATACCTAAATCCAAGATAAAAAATATAAGTATAATAGATACTAATGATAATCAATGAAAATATCACTTTTGAACAAAACATTTAATTACACAAAATTTCCAATAAAACTGCATAAATTGTTGGTTCACAAAAAGTGGGAAAATATTAACTGCTTTTTTGGGATAGCAATAAAATGACCTTAGTCAGACAAAGGAAAGCTGTCAAACACAATTCATGAATTGAGATGTGGTGGAAATGACACCGTAGTAAACGTTTCCAGTCCTGGTTTGGAAAGAAGGCAGCTTACCTGCATAGATGACAATTCCTACAGCCTCCTCTGTGTTGCGTATGGTGCAGCCCCTAAGCAGCAGATTGTCTTTGTATAGGCCGTCTCTCCTCCCACTGCGATGGATTCTGTCATACACACCACACAGGCTCATTCATCACACTTACAATGCAACATATCAGTGAGGACTATACATAATCTAATTCCAATCTGCATTCCTCGATCCTCATTTGCTAGAACTTTACAATTGGAAGGTAAGAGCACTGGCCGTTATAACCATACGCTTTGGATATCGCCAAGGGATATCCACATAATTGTGTGTCCCTTGACATTGACCACAACGATCCATCATCATTGACAGTCCACAGGGTTTCCCCCAGGATCCCTCTTTCTCAGCACAAAATCAATAGTAAAGCCATGACCTCACTAAAATGGCTCTGTACACAGGTAAAGCCCTGAGGCCAACTGGATCTTGCATTCAGTCAGTGCAGCACTTTTTGTAAAACCCCAAAGCCGTGTCATAAAAGAACTGAGCAAAGTGAAAAGATTCTCAAGATAAATGAGAGAGAAGGAGTGGTGAGGAATGAAACCTTAAATCCAACGAGATCTGAATGTTGTGCGTGACTCCAACACCGGGAAAAAGTTCAAGAGGCCCCAGGGCTAAGCTTCCTGATAAAACATGGTGGCAAATGCAAATGCACTCACACTGAATGAGTGCTGAATGCCAAACACCTGTGGTGGGAGCTCAATAAGCTTTAATGCAAACAGTAATCCCAGTGCTAAATTCAGGATTACATCTGTGAACTCTTCATTTTGTCAATTATCTGACACAGCCCCCGGCAAGTTTTTTTTTAATCCCATAGTAGTACATTAATCTTTGAGCTTTGCCCTGGTTTAAAGGCTGACCTGATATATTAGCTGTCTACATGCCCCATGCTGTCAATCACAGTTCTGATTAAGTTCAGAGCCATTGGTCTCTTTGTTAGCTTGCATCAAGGGGTCAAATTTTGGCTAGCTAAGGAGTCCAGTTAGTCCCTGCTGGTAGATGCCATAACTACTAACATATTATATACCTGCAAAAAGCTGAAGATCATTCAAATGTATTCGGACACAATTTATGTTGCAAGCAAGCAACATATTAGGCCCTATCATATACTTTTTTTCTAGTTTCAGCCCGACAGTTATCATTTTCACGTCTAGCGCCATGTTGTTTAAATAGCAAATGCACTCGCGCCAATCTGTTCGCCCCACGAGCATGCTTGTCTCAAAACGAGGAGTGTTTAGGTGCATTGTTGGCGTGTTGCTATTTTGAGGCAACTGAATACGACTCTGCCATTGATCAACAAAAACCTGGTCTAAAGTCAATGGCGCAGTAGTAATTTGCCTATCGGCGGGTGCAAAGTGCGTGTACACTCTGCTTGTTACACACACACAGGGATACACAGCAGGACACAAACATGTCAAAAAATAAAATGTAAAAGATTATTACTGTGTACATGAGAATAAAAATGCCTACACATCAATGTACAGTCATTGCATGTATCAGAATTACCTATTTGCAGTAATGACGAATGAAATTATTTGACCAATCGTTGCAATTCACACACATTTAAACTGACTTGACAGGTTGAAGGCGTCTATATTCCGCAATGTAAATAGCAATCCACCACGGTGCAAGCGCACCTGACTTTTAAAAGGGAAGGGTGAGGGACACTCTGATTGGTTTATTGTACATTACGCCCAAAAACACCCCCATGACTCAAGAGAAGGTTGATGGTTGGGCCAACCATTTTTTCCATCGATAAACTAGCAAAAGCGGATTCGGACACGCCCTAAGTGCTCCCGCACCATGCACTTAGATCATTAAATAGGGCCCGTAAACTGCAAATATTTCATTATATTTTGTTAGAAGTTTTACTATTACACAATTGGTTGCAGGGCTCGTAAAGGCATACAGTCACCCAAAACTGAAAATTAGATAATTTAATTACTCTCATGTCATTCTAAACTTTTAAAACTTTCTTTTTCTGCAAAACACACACATAAATATATAAAAATGTATATCAAAATTGTCTGACAAAATGTCAAAATTTGTCCATATAATACAAGTCAATGGGGGCCCATTGTTATTTTGGATGCCATGACTTTCATAATATGAACAAAAACAGTTCAGTCTCCAGAAAATACCTTCTGTGTTCCACAGAACAAAAAAAATCATACCGATTTGTAACAACATGCGAGGAAAGTAAATGATGACAGTTTAAATTTTTGGGCAAACAATCTCTTTCAAAAGTATGAAAGAATGAAGTATGCCTTAATCCGCACCGAGGAAACTCGTACCTCTGAGTCAAGTATTCGTTATTTCAATGTCACGCATTCAAGACGCAATGTTCCAAAACCACAACTCGTGGAGCAGTTAAAACTACGAGTTTTCCACTTGTAAATTCAAACTCACATTCATGTGCTTGGAACTCATAATTACAACATTTTTGACTCAACTTGAAGGACACATTAGTTGCATAGTTTTTACCATTAAGGCAACTGGCTCAAAACAAACTGGTTTCAGACATGCCTATGCCCTCCAGGTATTATCTCCTTAGCTTGCACTGCACATATTCGCCAGCTGGGATGATACTGTGTCTTAATGCAATAAGCCATCGCTCCAACAAGGCACAGTCCTTGGCGCTCATCGTGCATTATGTTCCCCCTTTTGCTCCGGTAAGCCACTTTGTGGTAACTGGACAAAAAAAGCTGGCAGCACATCAGAAGCATCTGTTCTCCATCATCCAGGGAAATAAATGTCATAATCCTTCTGGTTCCTGTCAGCTGACTCACTGGCCCTGCTGTCATTACCATACCATGTGCAGCAGGTTTTCTTCTAAACACAGGAGATACACTTCAACCTGCACAGATCTGACTGGGCTACAGTTCTTGTTTTACTACTGCTACAGAAGTCTGCTCAAATATATTATGCATGCTAATCCCAAGCCTATGACCTGTATGCTTTAGCCATCATTTGGGACTTTAAGACTGCAAGTTAAACAGTGAATAAGCTTAATCCACACTTTGAAAGTCTAAACACCAGATTAATGCATGGATCAAATAGGTGCATTTTCCAGTTTGATAAAGGGATTTAAAAGAACAATTTTGTTGGATTTTAAACATTATCAAATAAATGTGTTTATACCGTCAGTAAGGTAAGGGGATGGCAGTTAAAGGCTTTACATTTTTACAATTTAATTTGACATTACAAGCCTTCATGGTCATGAAAGTATATGGGGTTTCTCAGAATTTTTATAAATATCTACTTTCAATTATCATCAATTATTTAATATGGCGTAGCAATTTACCAATATCATGAAAACATGGTGAACATTTTAACCTTATTCAAAATCATAACACAACATAAGCTAAATTGATAAAACAACAAAAAAGACTAACTTATTACTTAGTAACACTTTGGCAACAACTGTTGTCACTGTCAATAAATGCAAATGATAATATAAATAAGGGTCACAAATGGCCACGAATGGTTTGTAGAATGACCCTTAGAATATAATTTTTGCATTCATCCAAACAAACCAAAAAACATTTCGGTAGGAAAACTTTTCACATACTTCAACAGCAGCATGGCAGCATTATTTATAGCCTCCTTCCATCTAACACTAACAAATAAAAGACTTTGTGACCCATTCCTACAGTTCTCCAACAGAGAACGCTGCTGGTGAGAGGAATAATTGGGTAGAATATCAGGGTTGAAAAGTCATCAGAATAATGCTGAAGAAAGAGAAAAACACCATCTCTCCATTACAAATATATTATATTGGATCTATGTGGGTCACAAAATATCCATTCATCCGGTTATTTGAATCTCAGGAGCTAATGGACATTTTAATCACTGCTGGCAAAACAAAACAATGGCAAGATCTGCTTTGTCTAAATGGCTTAAGGCAGCCTCAAACTCGGTTCCTGAAGGGCCACTGTCCTGCAGATTTTTTAACGCCAACCCTAATTAAACACCTAAACCAGCAAATCACGGTCTTCAGGATTACTAGAAACGTCCCGGCAGATGTTTTGGAGCTGGTTGACTACACTCTGCAGGACATTGGCCCTCTAGGAGCTGAGTTTGAGACCACTGGCTTATAGAAAAGAAAATCATTGAATATAATGGTGTACAAATTTCCAGATGGGATTTTATGCATATATTGTTAGGGATAAACTAATCCACAGTACACATATGTAACAAAGACCATGCACACTGACATGACATTTCCATGGCATTAAGACTGCTGGGGCAAATCGTTTGCAAATTTCTTCAAATGATTAGGTTGGGCATTAAATTATTAAGCAACAATGTAAATGCCCTTAAAATTCAATAATGTACTTTACTTACATGTATCCACGAAATCTGTTGAGGTCATTGTTGGGCTTCTCACATTCAATGATGCTGTTGTACTTCAATGGGTCAAACTCACAGTCCTGCAAATGAAAAATGCATTTGCAATTGGGATCTGAACACCAAATCAGAATATAAATCACCAGAATAATAACGTTTTTATAAATGATCACTGGACAGTTGTCATCATCTATTCCACCTTAGGAATATACTCAGTATACTCCGTACTCAGGTGCAGCCGATGCTCAGTATCGGTATTTCTGTATTTTTTGGGATAGGGTAACGGTCAGACAGGAACGGAAAAAATCTGATACTGTGCATTACCCATGGTTAAGCTTAAAAAAAAAGGCCACAGAAGGTTCACTGCATTTAATTCCAAGTCTTCTGAAGCTATTACATTACTTTATTTGAGGAAGAGACAGTATATTAAGTTTAAGTTCAAGGAAATTCTTCCCTCTGCTGTAATTGTAATTCTCCTTTTAGCATCTTCAAACAGCATACCGCATTCAGTTATAGAGTCAGTCAGCATGGTAAAATTCTCTCCAAGATGTGCCAAAGTTCCCATTATTGTGCATAATCTGTAGATAACATTCTGGGCTTTTGTTTAAAATGACTGTATTTTTATGGAGATTATTGGAGATTCTGAATGGTGTGATACTCGCTATTGGATGAGAGAACTCTATACAACTCCTCGTTCACAGTAACTGCATTTTAAAACTATTGAAAAAGGCTCAATAAGCTGTTGGACAGATGTAATACTCAAAGTGTTGAGCACACACAAAATATATGTGCTATTTGTGCTCTAACTGTTATGAACTTTTTATTGCGGATCAAGGCTTGCCTGTAAATCTTGTCTGTTGCTTTAAGCACATAATCACACATTCATGAAGTGCATTATCACATTTGTGTCGCTCTCTACTAGGGCCTTTTATAATATGATAGGTTTGCCCTGTTTTACTATTAAAAATCTGCACCATATATTACACAAGAAATGCTTTTTTAGTGCATATATTTATGTAGTATATGTTTACATAGTATTATTCTATTATTTATACGATTTTAAGAAGGCTGACACTCTAACACAAATAGTAATTGTCAAGCTGAAGATTTTACCAGATTTAGCAGTAAGAAGTCTACATTTACATTAGCCATGTTTCCATCCACCTTACGCATGTTGGGATATATCCAATCCTGACAGAACTAGAGAGGATCTGCAAAGAGGAATGGCAGAGGATCCCCAAATCCAGGTGTGAAAAACTTATTGCATCTTTCCCAAAAAGACTGTATTCCAAGCTGTATTAGCTCAAAGGGTGCTTCTACTAAATACTGAGCAAAGGGTCTGAATACTTAGAACCATGTGATATTAATACATTAATGAGGAAAAAAATGAACTTAAATGATTTTAGCAAATGGCTGCAATATAACAAAGAGTGAAAAATTTAAGGGGGTCTGAATACTTTCTGTACCCACTGTATGCATATATTACATACATATAAATATGTAAAAAAAAAAATATGTATGCGCTCAATTAAGGCTGATACATTTTTATCTGATAAGATAACTTCCATTTTACAGATATTTTGCTCCAGTTTTTCAGGAAGTGACGATTTTGTTCTCTTGAACACATGGGATGGAAACACTGCATTATTCGCAAATGTTAAAATATTCCAATTTTGCACACAAGTTAAACCCACAAGTTTGGATGGAAACACAGCCATTGACTCTTTTTTTACTAAATTATTGTTGGATTCAAGATTTTGTCACAGGCTCCATTTATGTGTGTACATGCGAGTGTGCACATTTGTTATGCACATTTATCAGACATAAAAAGTGGGCCATCCCCATTAACCTCGTTACAAAATTTCAGTCTGTTCCTCACATATATCTTACGATTTTAGAAGACTTGGAATATTTAGGGCACAAGCTTTATTGACTACTTTTAAGGTACTTTTATCCCTTTTGTTTTTTGCATGAACATTTTTGCTATATTAAGGTCATTTTGGGGGGTGAACTACATTTTGATATACAGTTTCTGTTGCCAAACTGTTTTCAGATCTCTCTTATTGACATCTTAAGACGTAACACAAACAGGATGAGCGGTGCCAAGGGAAATGAATATTTGACTTTGGTGCGAATTGACTAAAGTTATCTCAGTGGGCAAACGCAGACCAGCTGAATACACACACCACCACATTAACTGTTCTTGACACCAGGATGCTTCTATTCTGTTCTTTACTCAACTTTCACAGCAAACACTCCATATTCCTGAACACTCACCAGGTCGATAAAGCTGCGCACCACCTGCCTCTGTTTTAGGTTGGTTTCACCGTCCAGTGTGGCCGTCTCGATGTGACATAGGCGGTCCGGGTCGCTGCTGCTGAGCAGCAGAACGTCTGCCGGTAAAATTTCGTTGCAGCGCAGACGAATGAAATCTCCGACCCGTATCTCCTTCCAGTATTTCTCCACATACCGTTTCTCACTCCTACAAAGAGCACGAGAAAGCATATCTGTAAATGTAATTTACTCATGTTGATGTAACCAATCTAAGAGGCTTTGATATCTTACAGAAACCACTGCTTCCCACAGACATCCATGCCTTTCAATATTCAATATTCAAATCATCAAAATGAACTGAAGTTGAGATTGACCTTACCATTTCTATGTATGGGGTCAGAGACTCTTATGTTGTATGTAAAATATAATAATCTATAATATAATATAGATTCAAACAAGTATATTACAGACTGAGAGAACTGTGCTCTTAAAAATAACCATCTAGAAACTCTGAAGACAAGGTGTTCAATTTTTACAATTTGCTTTATTTACAAAAAAACCCACTTATTTTGACATTTGCCTCTGATGATTCTGTTGTTTAACAGTGAACATATCCGTAAGGACTGAAAGTGAAAAACAACAAGAACAAACAAACTCCACACGGGACTGAACAATAAACAAACCACATCTGTGCCATGTTCAAAACTGGGAGAGTAGTGTTCATGGTGCAGGCCTAACATGATGGACAACATGACGCCTATTTCATGAGGACAAAAATAATATTACAGGGCTTTGGCAAACATGGCTGCAGGGAGCCTGGCTCTCTGAGAGTTGCTGCTAAACAAACCTTCCTTCTGTTTCTTTTCCGACCCTTCCACACATAAGGGTGCTCTTTTACTGCCACACAGAAACCTAGTGTGACCTCTTACACAAAATCGGCTTCAATAGTTGTGTACAAAGTAGAGGAAGAACTAATTCTCCATGGTTTAAGAGGGAAGGAAGAGGAGTCACCTGTTGGCAGAGGAGGAAAGGTAAAAAGATGGCCACCACAAAGTTTCTTCCAGTCTCTTTACATATAACATCTTGTCGCCGCATTAAAAAGCCCTCACATTTTCAGATGATATCTTGATGATGCTCCATTGCGGTGTCTTTAAAACTCTGGTGAAAAATAAATAATAAATGCATCTCTACCACAGTGAAGCATAGAGGAAGAGGTGTCATTGTGTGGGCAGCCTTTTTAGCTGCTGGTATTGTTGAGCTACTTCATGGCATTGTCATTTTAATGCTTTAGAGTACAGGAGAATATTGCAGAATGGCTTGCTTCCCCCAAAATGAAAAGTTGTTATCTAAAGAGGAATGATCGGATGTTATTTTTCCACAAGACAAGGCTCCTGCCCAAACTGCAAAGACAACCATGAGGTGGCTTGAGAACAAGTCCATCAAGTTCATGTTTTGGCCTGGTCAGAGTCCAGATTTGAACCCCATCGTGAATATTTGGCCTCACATTAAACAAATGAACTGGGAGACATATTTCAACTACTCATGATCTGTTTGAAGCCATTAAGATTGAGTGGAACAATAGTGACTCCAATAAATAGTTGTCTGGAAGTTGGGGAAGGCTATTCCGTGCTTTACATTTATTTGTGCAATTCTCGCTAATTTCCTGACCAGTGATTTGTGATTAAAAATGGTTAAGACTATTAAAAGACTACTAAACATTTTCCATTTTTGGCTTCGGCCATCTTTTTGCCCCAAAAAAACACACTTCACCTTAAAACCAACTCTGAACCAACTGCATTTCTGATTACAGACACATGACTTTGAAGGTCAGAAGTGTCAGACAGCGTCCAGCTGTAAGTAGATAAACGTGTAATTGAGAGGAAGCAGAGACAGACTGGGGTGGTCATGAGGATGTTACACTGAGAAAGCAACTCACAATCTGGATTATTTTATAAACAATTCTAGTCACTGTAAAAGCTCAAGAATTTAGGGAAGGGGCTTGTGAACCTCAATAGCTGGGAGAATGATACATAAATGAATAAAACATCAATCAGAGAGTAAGTAAGAAAACAAGTGAAAGGATGACCACGAGCACACAATTCACTAATTCAGTTTCAGGGTATATCTTAATTTAAAAGTCTTCCTCAAAAGCTACAGTTATGGACTAGAAGTGACCAAACTCCAATTTTAAATTCTTTAAAATCACTTCATGAAACATTTTGCTGACTTGTATTCTTGTCATATTACCAAGGTAAATGCATCAGCACTAATTTCTTGCCTTTCGCAGGTGTAGTGACACTAGTGAGACGGCTTCTCAAATTAGAAAATATGTAGGATGGAACATGATTTTGTCAATCGGGAATTGATTGGATCGTAGGATCGCTTACTATGGGGCTGTTCATTTCCAAAAGTATCATTCCAAAGTTTAGAGGTGGTAAGATTTTTTTTTAATGTTTCTGAAAAAAGTCACTTATGCTCAGGCTGCATTTATTTCATTAAAAATATGTCATGTGAAATATTATTATTACTATTTAAAATAACCATTTCATATTTTAATATATTTTAATTTATTCCTGTGATAGCAAACCTGAATTTTCAGCAACCATTACTCTAGTCTTCAGTGTCACACGATCCTTCAAAAAAGATTTTAATATGCAGATTTGGTGCTGAAGAAACATTTCCTATTATTATTAAATCGCAATTGAAAACGGTTGTGCTGCTAAAAAATTTTTGAGATCTTGATACTTGATACTCCAAACTTATGTGTATAAATATATAAAATTACTATGTCTTGTCTGTGTCCCCAATGGCTCACAAACAGTTAAGGGGGAAAATGCATATTAAAAGTATATAATTTATATAATATATATTTTCCCCAGTTTCTTTTGGGCCATTGTCAGTCTAAGTCAAATCAATACATTGATAAGCAACTCAATCATTAATGCTAAACTAAGTAAACACTTTGAATAAATGTCTATGATCCCAATGTCTTTAATACCATTATCATGTAATAATCGAGAAATACTAATAGTACAGTCCAAAAAGAGTAATTGAGATTTAGCTGTTACAATGTACACATTCATCAGATGGAGACATTATGTTTATGCAGACAGGGCATTTCCTTATGTAATATTCCTGGCATATTTTATCTCAAAGACAATCACCAAGTGATCTAAATTTAAGAGTCGGGCTCTATGAAGAGCACAGTCATGTGTCACAACAAACCCCCATGGGAAGAATATACTAAATATCATAAACCAATTAATTTAGGAAGAAATGTGCAAAGAAATGCAATTGGGAAAGGGGACATGTGGATATTCAAGCATAGTCCTACAGAGAAAAGGCCACTGGAGCTGAACTTTCTTAAGGTCATTTCCTCCAGCGACACAAAGTGGAAATGGTCCACCAACAAGACTTCCGAGTAAAAACAAGCAGCTCGGCAGAATAAAGGCTTATGGGTGTTTCTAGTCAGCAGAAACAAAGGTTAGTCTCAAACAGATTGGATCTTCCACTACACAAGTTCTACAAATCCAAATTGTCCCACATACAAGCAACATAGCCACGGAAACATATTTTGAGCAGGAGGCGCTGAGGGGAAAGAAGGGGTAGCTGGGAGTCACGTGATTAGAGTGTTGACTGACAAGGATGATGGTGGCGGCACAGACGCCAGAAAACCTTTTAGTAAAAGTTGCACTCGGTTTAATATAAGAGAGCTTGTCTTTGTATTGTTGTGGCGTATTATGCAATGGATAAAAAAAAAAAAGAAAAAAAAAAAAAGAGCGTTATTTACTTGCTTTGGACACCGTTTGGACATGAACACAACTTGAAGTCTACACTAACTGGACGTGACAAAGTGGCCGTTATTGTCTGGGATTTACAATGGGGCATAAAAGTATTTAGTCAGCCACCAATTGTGCAAGTTCTTACACTTAAAAAGATGAGAGACGCCCATAATTTTCATCATAGGTACACTTCAACTATGAGAGAAAAAAAATCCAGAAAATCACATTGTCTTATTTTATTTGGTCACCTACCAAAAAGCAAGATTTCTGGCTCTCACAGACCTGTAACTTCTTCATTAAGAGGCTCCTCTGTCCTCCACTCGTTACCTGTATTAATGTCACCTGTTTGAACTCATCATCAGTATAAAAGACACCTGTCCACAACCTCAAACAGTCAGACTCCAAACTCCACTATGGCCAGGACCAAAGAGCTGTCAAAGGACACCAGAAACAAAATTGTAGACCTGCACCAGGCTGGGAAGACTGAATCTGCAATAGGTAAGCAGCTTGGTGTGAAGAAATCCACTGTGGGAGCAATTATTAGACGTTTCCCCCTGCTTAAGCCAGTACTTGTCCGGGCCCGTCTGAAATTTGCTAGAGAGCATTTGGATGATCCACAAGAGGATTGGGAGAATGTCATATGGTCAGATGAAACCAAAATAGAACTTTTTGGTAAAAACTCAACTTGAGAAGAAAGAATGCTGAGTTGCATCCAAAGAACACCATACCTACTGTGAAGCATGGGGGTGGAAACATCATGCTTTGAGCCTGTTTTTTTGCAAAGGGACCAGGACGACTGATCCATGTAAAGGAAAGAATGAATGGGGCCATGCATTGTGAGATTTTGAGTAAAAACCTCCTTCCATCAGCAAGGGCATTGAAGATGAAACGTGGCTGGGTCTTTCAGCATGACAATGATCCCAAACACAACGCCTGGGCAACGAAGAAGTGACTTCATAAGAAGAAGCATTTCAAGGTTCTGGAGGAGTTGCCTCGCCAATCTCTAGATCTCAACCCCACAGAAAGTCTTTGGAGGGAGTTGAAAACCTATGTTACCCAGCGACAGCCCCAAAACATCACTGCTCAAGAGGAGATCTGCATGGAGGAATGGGCCAAACTACAAGCAACAGTGTGTAAAAACCTTGTGGAGACTTACAGAAAACGTTTGACCTCTGCCATTGCCAACAAAGGGTATATAACAAAGTATTGAGATGAACTTTTGTTATTGACCAAATACTTATTTTCCACCATAATTTGTCTGATTCTTAAAGAATTTTTGCAATGTGATTTTCTGGATTTTTTTTCCCCTCATTCTGTCTCTCATAGTTGAAGTGTACCTATGATGAAAATTACAGGCCTCTGATCTTTTTAAGTGGTAGAACTTGCACAATTGGTGGCTGATCAAATACTTTTTTACCCCACTGTATGTAGTGCACGCAGCATCCAGTGTTGAAAATAATAGTTATTATAATGGATTCTTTTGTCGTGTCGTGACAAAAACGGTGTTAGTTAAAGATCAAAATAGTGTTACAGATCCTAGATTAAATTTTTTCTTGGGCTCCATGCCAGGGGTTGCTGGCAGTGCTGCATCCGTGCCAAGGGGTGCTGCAGCACCCCTACTTCCCGCCAATAAGGCATCACTGCCAAAGCATCAAAGAAAGAAAATAACTGAACGGACCACCCAAAGCAAGCCTTCTAACTACTGACAGAAACTAGTGTGCATGGAAAAACTGAGTGGGACACAAGTGTCATGGGAGCAGATGTGGAAAGAAAAAAAAAAAAAAAGAGGGGGAAATTGTGGTTGCCAAAATGTTGTTGCAATAAATGGAGATTATTTGACACCAGTGTTCATTTTAACACAGCGTTTGTTTTAGTCAGTTTTTTTAACAAAATGATTTTTTCCAATTTTAGTCAACAGTAATGCGCAAAACTTAAATGTATCAAACTCTAGCATGACCAAAATTATCAAAGACTTTGAAAAATTGTAAAAAAGACCCTAACATAAAATACAAGGTTTGAGCTTCTGAATTAATAAAATATACTAAATTAAATTAACAGTTACCACACACAGTTTAGAATGAATGTAATTAACTTTCACATATGTGCAATATCCTAAACATGTTTACACAGCTCCATTTAAAAATCTCTGGACTACTAATCCAAACACCATCTTCAGTGATAAAAACTCAGGAAGCAACTCTGGCAAATATACTGTTTTTACAACTGAAGATGGTGTTTGGATGAACACTGAAGCATCTTATTTCTACTTAATCCAGTGACTTTTAAATAAAGAGCTTTTCTGAACTTGTTTTAACCTGGATGTTTAAAAAAATAAAATCATAATTCCTAAACAGTCCTCAACAAATACAGTGAAGAGAGAAATATTGTGAAATATTATTACAATTTAAAATAAATGTATTAACATGTCTAGAAACATTTATTATTATTATTTTTTATTATCATTAAAACAGTTGTGCTGCTTAATATTTTTGTAGAACCTGTGATACATTTTTCTTCAGGATTTTTGATGAACAACATTTAGAACATATTTGGTCAAAAATGACAATAAAAATGTAACAAAAGATTTCTCTCTTTTGTTACATGCCTTTGTTATTTTTGACCAATTGAATGTGTTGTTGCTGAATAAAGCAAACTTAATGCGTGTAAACATTCGCAAATTAAGACATAATAAATTAGGACAAATAATCACTTAATAAAGACTGCTTTATTATAACTTTAATGGATTATCATATCACTAAAAACAATGAAAAAAAAAACCCTTCAGACTACAGTCAAGGCCTCTGTCGAGGGCTACCATGATACATATTCATTTTAGTACTGTACTTGCAGGGTGAGATTTACAATTATACAAGGTGAACTTGAACCATCTGAAAAAGCGTGAACTATCTCACCCTGCAAAAGCTCAAAATTCCTTGAATTCTTGCCTCCTGTCCTCTCTCAACTCTTGAAGAAAACAAGTTTTGATGTCAAAATCCCCCTGGACATCATGTCACATTGTAAACAGATTTTCATAAAAACGGTGTGATATTTTTGTTGTAAGCATTTGAAAAGAGCAGCAAGGAACACAATAGAAAGTCTTTTGATCCCGCAGCTGCTCACCGAACACCGGAAAGGAGGGGACGCACTCGCTTTCTAGACACTTCTATTGTTTAGCTGATCCCCCTGTCTCTCTTGAAAAATTACTCGCATTATTTTACGAGTTACACCTGATACGGCTCTCAAACACACAACAACAGGCCATGAAAAACTGTCGGAGAGGCAGGTTATGAAGGTTTTAGTAATTTTCCTGAATAAAAAGAAAGGAAAACCACAGTGACTCGAGAGGTTCACATCACAATGCTCAAACAGACTTTGCTGCTACATAATAAAATCATTTTTATCTTCTTATCATTTCCTCTTCTCCTGTCGTCCAGCATGAGCATCTGCCTTGAGTGTTGACATCTCAGAGACCCTGCAACATTAACAAATCATTGATACGTCTCCAAGTTGTGTTTACCCTGAAGCTAAACAGGAACTCGATTTGTGTAGGTGTTCCCCAAAATAGTCCCATGTTTGAACAGGATGACCTTCCGACAAAAAGGCCGATCAGCAAAAAAAAAAAAGAAAAAAAAAAAAAGAAATGTTATGGCTTGGCAGAAAAACCTTCAATTTATTTTTAAGATGGTGAAAATATTAACATAAACATGTCAAAAATAGAACAGCAACTCATAACAAGAAGCCACAGACAGTGCCTGCATCCTCTTCACTTCATAAATATGTTGATGGCCAGAGGTGGTCTCCCATGGATGTTAAAGGTTCTTCGTGGAACCATCAATGCCAATAAAGAACCTTTATTTGTAAGAGTGTGGAGGGATTCATCCAGTCCAACTAATTAAACAGCCTTCTGTGTCTCTCATTCAACCTTAAAAATGTCAAGGCTCTCAGAGATGAGTCTAAACTTATTAAAAAATGAGCTGGGAGGGAACAAGTTCAGTCTCACTCAGCCTTCCTAATCAACAGACACTTTCAAGAAATGACACCAAAACATTTTATAATAGGGATGACCCAATAAAAGATTTTTGTGCTCCTGATCCTTTCAGAGACACTGAATATTGAGCATCTGCTGATACTTGAGTAAAGCTGATACACAGTACTCAAACCCCAATTCAAGTTCTCCAAAGATTGTTTTTCCTCCACAGGACAATACTCCATGCAACACAGCGAGGCCAGTAAAGCTGTGTAAAGGCAGTAAAGACAATGTGAGCAACTGATAGAGAGCATGCCAAAACTCATGAAAGCTGTGATTGGAAATCAGCATCCAATATTCCACCAAATATTTATTGAACTCTTATGCAGTTAAAACATTAGTGTCACGTTTTAAATTTTTTTTTTTTTTTTTTACACACACACACACACACACACACACACACACACACATACATACATACATATATATATAGTTTTCTTTGCATCATTTAATGTCTGAAAACATGGCATCCTTTTATTTTTGACCAGTTGTAATTTTCTGCAAGTTTTTACTTGAAATTTGGAAGAAATTTTGTGAGTAGCTTATAGAATAGGACAAAAAAATCATTATACTCAAACACATACATCTGTGTGGTCACAATTATGAATTATGAATATGGGACAACTGATACAAACTACTTGTATTTTATATGTACAATAAGCAGAGTAATTCCAACAAAACCCATTACAGGAATAAATTTAATTTTAAAATAAAAATGTTTATAAATTTTAAAACAACCTATAATAATATGCACATGACTTGCAATAAATGACTTCTATAATTTCTCAGCTGTTTTGAAGTTTGTGTGCAGTCAAACATTTCATCCATGGATGAGGCAATAATGCAATGAATGATGAAAAACTACAATTGCAAAAGAAATTCTACAATATCCACATTCCTTTATAATTTTATCCCCTTTTACTTCATTGAGCAATAACAATACAAAATGTAAAAATGTTGACCAACTTCAATATGCTGCAGTCTTCAACAACAAACTGTTTTATGCACAGAAAGTATATAAAGCCTGTATTTCAATAACATAAGGCAACATGACACTTTTAACAGATGTCTGTAGTTATAGTGTAGTGCCGGGGTGCCATGCACACGTGGAAAATATTGGTCAGATACAAAAACATCCTGTCAAACCCAGTGGAATTGCTAGAGAGAAGAGCTAAGAAAAATGTGCGGTCTCGTCGAACAAATCACACATGGATTCTTCAAAACATTACTCAATAGCACTAAATAGAAATGTGTCCTTTACACTCCAACTAGTGGGTAGCAATTCAAGTGTGACAATCAGTGACAAACTTTGCAATCGTATTAAAGGTCAAATCAGGTTGAGCTGGGATGACACCATACCGCAGACTTGATCTGTTGTAATTCAGTGTTGCTTTGTTCGCGCTGGGAACACTTTTCAAAATAGAGTCATTTGCTTGAGAAAATTCAATCAAGCCCAGCCTTGAGAGCAACATTGGCACAACACAAGCTCAGATTGTGGAGTCTGAGAAACACTGTGGCTTTTGACAGAGTTGATGCATGGCCTTAACATGGCTGACAGAGTCGCTTTTCATCAAGAAATACAGTCTCCAGGCTGACTCTCTGACTCCAAAAAATAAACAAGTGGAAGCCCTCAAAAGTGCAGATGAGAGACAGGAAGATCCCCAAACAAGGCAGATTTTTCACCAGCAATATAACGTCCTTCATTCTGTACAAAGTGAAATTTCTTGACAAGTCTTATCAGCTGGAGGACCAGTAGCTCAAGTGGATGGAGCGGAATAGTTTGTTCCAGCAAGTTAACACTGTAAGAACACGGTGTTCAATGTCTTTGCCACATTACGTCAACAACGATAAAAGAGCTGAACTCCATTCACTCCGATTTTTAAAGTTTGAAGAGGGATTTACATTTTGTATATATAGTTATCCGTTTTTATTTCACTTTTAGTTAGTGCTGGGCGATATACCGGTTCATAAGGTAAACCGGTTTCAATTTCGAGACGATATGTATTTTTCAAAAACAGCTGCTGTATCTATTCAATGGCCATGAAGCGCAATGTAGAGTTTATAAAGAGCAGACTTCTATCTACTGCATACCCTTCTTACACTAATGGAAACAACAATAAATAACTCACAAAACTAACTCTCTTTAATACTGCAAATACCATGTAGAGCCAAATGATTTCCATAATGTAGAAAACACGGTTGAAATCACGGAATCCAGTCATAATAACTTACTGTATAAAGCGGAATGTCACAGAATTTGCCAATATTTGGATAAATAAACCAAAATAGGGCTGTACAACGATTCAGATGTCAATTATGGGCTTGTGTCTGATTATTAAAGCTAGAAAAAGACTGCTCTTGCAATCTGAAGCCTGCATGAATGAACGCCACAGCTTCATCTACTACTAACTTACACACACTGAAGCTCACGATGATTTCAGTGTCTGCTGTCTCAAGAGTCACTTTCTGGACATTTCACCATTTAATTTGATGAAACTATCGATATTTTTCGTATCATATACACAGGAAGTCAAAGGTCTTCATGACCCTGTCAAAATATAAAAGTTCGGCATAACTGGAAATAACAAATATTACTATTGTACAACAGAGTGTGCTTCGATTAATAGAGATTATAAAAATAATAACACAGTTTATTAAAACAAACTCAAAAGATCTTCACTGAAATTACAGAAATTGCACAGTAAAAATATAGCCTGCTTATTATTATTAATAATAATTTAAATTAAATAATTAAATTAATTTGATTACATTTTAAACTAAATTGTTAGCTTCATGAACTGATTTAATTATACTTTTTTTTTAAATACATTTTTATTTGCTCTTACAAATGTTTATAATATGTACTCCTGACAGTGAAATATGCCAAAATAAAGGTCAAGTGAAAAAAAGAAAAAAAAACTGATACTGTGAAACTGCCAGAATCTTAACATAAATGCAGATTTTGTGTCAAACAGCCCAGCACTAGTTTTAGTTATTTTTGTACACAAAGTTAACCTAAATGAAAAAGCTGCTTTGCAACTAGCTGGACAAGTATTTTTTTAAATATTTATTTTATTAAAAAAAAAAAAAGTTCTAGTCTATTACAGTAACCCTGGACTCAACACAACATTATCTAAGGTGATCAGCTATTGCATAATACCCCTTTTGCTAATAGCCCTATACTAAACGCAAATGACAAATATTTTAGAGACAAAACGAGCTGAATAGTTCTTAAAATGATTGGAATTCAGTGACAATATAAAGGAGTGACCATGAGGCCTGAAATGCATGTTTCCACCAATCTGACAGCACTCATTTACCCACAATATGATAATTCACTGCCTATTTCAGTACAACACTATGTCCTTATGGGTGTTATGTGGTATGAAGCATTTCAAACAAACAAACAAGTACCAGAAACACACTAAGCTACCCAAAATGACTCTCAAAAACCTAGATAGTTGCCAACCTACACATCATTTGAAACTCAATGTCTATTCATTCTGCATTTAACCCAGGGATAAAGTCAGTTTCAGTACCCTATGTAAAACGTTTCAGTTTCACATTTGTTCTTTTTAAGGGGATGGGTATTGGTTTTTTTTTTTTTTTTTTTTTTTTTTTTTAAACCCTAGGTTATGAAACCCTGTTCTAGAGTTGTGGGAGCAAAAATATACAAATGAAATGAAATGCTGGAATGTAATTGGAAGTTGTTTAGAAACTGACAACCAATCATAAACTCATTCAATTCCCCATTGAAGTCAGCATGAAACAGAATAGTGGAAGAGACTTTACTAACCGATATTCAAATAAGAACGCTAACACAGGTGTGAAATCTCAGCACCTCAACAATAACCCAGGATAAAAAAAAAACACGGGACAAGATGACACAGGACTACGTTGGCCCAGGGTTAAAACTTTCAAGTGTGAAAAGCCCAACAGGTGCGCGTCCAAAACGCAGATTTGAGAGTCCTCGGTCGACAGGTAGACAGGCCCACAGGTCCTTAGTAGCCAGTCACAATCCTTTTCGACTAGGAAAACTAAACTAACACTCAGCTTTATGCCAGTTTTAAAGCATGTGCTTACCTGCTGTAAACGAGACAATCCATATGATTTATTTCTTTATCTGAGCGGTGTCGTCTGTAATCCTCCCATAAATCCTTGATAGCGGTAACGGACAAAATAAAAACAACAGGGGCAAGAGCCAACTCTGGTTGAAAAGCATTGACCACAGGGACGAAGTTCAGTAAGGCTATGAAAACAAAATACACGTTGGCGAACCGGTGGAATTGCTCGAAGAGATTCTTCGGTAGGAAAGAAAGCAGAGTGTATTTTGTGGTTTTGATCTTATTGTTTGCATAGTGTCTATTGGGGTTATCCCCTCCTTTGGTATGGTCATACAAAATGTTGGCGTGTACAATCCTTGTTTTGTTCTCCTTTTTGCTTTTCCTTCTTTTATGCTTTTTCACTTTGGTACTTTTCGTGTCTCCTGACTCTCCAGTCTCTCGCGCCATACTTCGCCCAAAACTTTTGTCTCTTTTCCTTGAACAAATAAAAGACGGTCTCTATGTAATCATGCTGATCCTCCTTGGTGATGTAGGACCGTATGAATAGTTCTTCACTTTGTTTTTTCGTCCTCACCCATCGCGTCAATTCTCTCCCTTTCTCTCGTTAATACTGAAAAGTTTTACAGCGGCATCTTTTTTTCCCCCCTCAGTAGATGAAGATGCTTTAAGGCAGGGCCGAGCGATTATACATACGCGCTGTTACACATTGTAGTAACATAAATCATTAGGATAAACCTGCAGATCAGTATTGCTGTTTAAAGTCCATTCATATGGTTGTAGTTGCGGGGTTTTACACAGACCAAGTTGAAAAAGCTAACCAATCACGGGAGGCACCAAAAAACGTCACAGCTGACGCAATTCAAGCCCCGCCCACTTACCAATGAAACGTCTTTACTGGAAGTGCCACGCGTTACCATTGAAAAAAGCGTTTCCCGTGGAAGACACTAGTACTAATGCAGTTTTTGCTGAGAATACTCCGAAACACGGTGGTTGCATCTAATCTGTAGTTAATATGTTAAATTGAGAGTTTACAAAAAATGTAAAAATTCAGTCAGAATGACAACCTTGGTCACTCTTCACTTCTTCTCATGCAGTTAGTCAGTCCCTGTCAGTTTGCTCTTTAGTCGGTCATCTGGATATACAGTAGCAGAGTCCGAAATTAACCAGAATCTAGATCTAGTCTGGGTTTAGTGTCTCAGCAGATGCTGTTAGAATAGCTGTCAGATTTCTGGCAAGCGTTGTTGAATATGTGCTTTAGGCGTTAGACATAAAAACCACTATGACAACAGAGAGCTTTTGTTTCATTTGTGTCCTCCCTGTCATCTGTTTTTTTTGTTTTTTTTTCAATAGTGAGTTTTCTCACCATCTTTCTAAAACTTGGTATATTGTGACAAAGATTAAGAGTAAGGACTATAGATTCCTTCAAGTTTTAGAACAGAAAGATAAATATATCTATACATTTTTGACAAAGGATCATTGAAACATCCTATTGTTTTTTCACCTGGACTTCTATAATGTACTGCAGAAAATTCACTGTGAGTAGTAACTTATAAAACATAAAATTGAGCTGAACGCTCATTAGGGAGGACAACACAAGCAGACAACATAAACAGATGACAGGAAGGGCGATGCAAATAAAACAACAGCATTTTTTGGCACAGATAAAAACGGCATAATTTCTAGAAAAGCTCTTTCATAAATAACAGAACAAGACGACACGGACGACATACATCAACATATAGGGTAGTTTGGGGTAAGATGCCCCACAGGGCCACCTTAATTTTTTCTCCTGACCATAGATGGCGCACAAAATGTCGTTTCTATTTTTAATTTTCTCATTTCATCTGAATATCAATATTTGTTAGATTTAGTCAGTTGAAACAGTTAATTGATGTAATTTTGTGTATCTGGAAAATAGTGATCAATAACATTGTAAAATGTTTTGAAGTAAAAAGATAAAATTAGACCCTCGTGGTAAGATGAATTAAACATGCTTAAAATAGAGGGATTTATATATTGTTTACTGCATTCTTTAGTATGATAGTAGTAGAGAAGGTTTTATGATGGTTGCCTCCCTACAGGACTATTAAACAGACCACACCAAAAATGTGGGTATTTCAGTGCAATTAAAAATAGCACATGAACATTTCATGACACAGTGATCACACCAAATCTACGCCCTTGTTTGGTGGAGATTCCATTAGCCATGAAACTATTAACGATTCGTGATGTTTATATTACCTCCACAAACAAGTTTATCAGCTTTGCTGTGACTCAGGAGCACGTGATGAGACGAACACAAACGTGCTGCCTAGTGCAGTCTAATAAACTCTCTGATATGTCTATTCCTTGTTATCTTCTGATTGAATAAAACCAACTGTCTTAAGAATTCAGAAAAACAACTTTGCAGTAACTCATATGATAACTTGAGGACTGAAATGAAAAAAAATGTTTGTTGTCCATTACATTACAGACGGTAAAATGAGGATTTTCATTTTAGTGGATACACAGTTGCCATTGTTACAGTTGTGTAAACAGATATAAAGGTTGGCATAGTTTGATTACAGCAGTTGGTGAATGGGAAAGATATGTAGATGCCACGTTCGACCACTCCAGACACATTAACGCATCCACCATCTTGGAATGGTCAACATTTCAGATGCTGTCAACACTCACTGTAAAAATCAATGAGTTTTCCAAGATTCCACAATATTATGTTGGTTTGTGTTTTTATATGTGTTAACTCAATATTACTGGATTTTAAAATATGGTCACATTTTAATGTCATGTTAGCTGACACGTTCGTCACGTTGTAATGTTTTAGTTTATCAAAGTAACTATTGCAGATTTAGAAATTCATACATGCATATAACTACCGTTGCGGATGCACAGATCCCGCTAATGTGGCATCTATATACATATATATTTGTATATATATGGATTAAATGTAGCTTTGCACCAAGAACTGGTTCAAATTCCATTCAGGATGCTTCTTTTTTTCTACTAATGTACCCTTGAGGAGAGAAAAGAGAACAAAGCAAGTTGTCTCTGTGCTCTGACATCTGTCTGCGGCATAGGCCTTTGCCAGCTGTTGAATTTCTAGTTATCTATAAAATCTAAACGATAAATCATGACAATGAGGTAAGATCTAGTTTTAAATAGATAAACCAGTTGCTATCGCTATTGATCAATGGGGAAAAAAAACATTTTGACATCAACAGAGGCAAATACATAGTAAATTTGTGTCGCTTTGTTCTTTTGTGAAAACGCTGAGCATAGGTCACTGTTTTTTTCTCTGTAATACCTGCTGCTGTAAATGAAGGATATTTCTGCAGGGATTGTGCTACATGGTGATTTATGTGTCTGGCCGCAAAGTCACAGATTTTAAACTTCTATTTATCTTAAAGGCATTTCAGCGTACTATACTTTGCATTTTTAAACTCAGATCAGGGTTTTTATACACTCTCTTGGGTGTAAATAAAAAGCAGCATTGCATTTCATAAGCTTCGTGATAATGTATAGTTGGCCGATAATGGACTGAATCTGAGTTTTAATTTTTTAATTGATCTATTTCTGTTTTACTTTTGAACTGGCTTTTTGACTTTCAAAGCATGCATGGCTGACCTTGATTAAATTCATTAACTTTGCAATGTGAATTGCTTGAATTTGTCTGAATACATCCATTTTTTTATGCTCGAATAAACAGGGAAGCAATAGCATTTATTATTTTCTACCACATTCAAATTGTACGGCATTGCAAGGTCAGCTTCATCAACATCATGCTTCATTCAAAATTGTCACATTGGATAGAGATTCTTTAGTCTGTGTGAAATGGTGTATTTCTTCATCACTACACAGTAAATTTGTCACAGTTTTTGAAAAGCTTGTTTAGAAGACCAGAAAATGAAATTAGATCAATCCCGATCAGTCTTTCTCCAGGCTTTTGGGGATTGAGACACTTGGCTTTTTCACTTTGGGAAAAGTGCTTCATTGCATGCATTGGCTTTCTGGCAGTCAGCTCGAATGCCTGGAAACGCTCCCTGTCTCGCTATACTGTTTATCAGGTCTGTGTTGGGTCTGTAGCAGTGTGCTGCAGTGTCTCAGGACCGGCACTCTTTGACCATCCATCACGGGGAAATTGAATTGTTCCCCAAAGCCAAGATGCCACAGAGTCCAATCAGCCATTATTTTTTCCCAAACCCAACAGCTGGACGCTGGTACTGCAAATCAAGGACGACAGTGGGCTGGATAGGGCCCTGATTGATCTCGCTCTGCCCGTGCGCTCAGGGCTAAATGACCCAGCACTCGCAAATCTGCTGAGATCTGGAGCTTTGGATAGATCCAGCCTCCACTTCCAATAAACCTGGAGAGTGTCCATGTCTGCCGGCTTTGGAGGCTGATTCAGCATTTGCCACTGTTTTGCTGCTCTACATCATTGTGCCCAGCAAGTGGATTAATTATTGTCATTTAGCAGATCGAATGAATCTTGAATTAGAACATTTAGCCACTGATGGGGGTATGTCTGAAAAAGCTGCCCTCTTGTGGTACAGCTGATGTCATTTTTTACAGTCTGTTTTGTATTTACTGATAACTTGTGGTGTGGTCAATAGAAAATATTTGTATCACTTATCATTGATTTCATCGCTTTACACATCACCCATGTTACCAAATTATAACGTCATTTATCAATCGTATGAGCACCGACTAATTAAAGGGATTCATTTGAGTCATCTAATCACAGCGGAGGAATGCAATCTTAAATAAATGCATCTCCATAACTGATTGATGTTAAAGGTGGCATGATTTATTGTTAAAGATAAAATATAAACTTGACTGATTATTAGCATTATTTAGACCATCTTATTCATTAGGGAAGAATTTAACAGTTTGGGAATCACATGTGTTCTTTTAGCATTATCTAAGTCGAAAAATCAGCTAGCTGTACTACAGAATTGTTCATTCACACCCAATTTACTAAGAATACAATTTTCCTCCAAATTAACCACCATTATATTTTGGCAATTCTCCAAGCAACCTGTCAACACATACTGTCATTTACATCTGATAATTTTTTTCCATCATAATTTGCTTTTTAATATTATAATAAGCCGTTACAATGAACCAGTGAGCCATGAAATTTGTGTAAGTGGTTTGAATATCTCAATGTTTCACACCAGAATGCATTTGAAGCTTTGCCGTATTCAGCAGGAAAGATCAATGATTTGGTTGAACTTTGATATACTCAGTCAGAACAGAAGTAGTGGACATTAAGGCATTTAGTATGTTGATTATGCTGTGTTTTTTCATGTGAGGACTGTTGAAGTAGGTAATTTCAGGTTTTATTATACCTTTGGGGACATTTAGTTCTGTGTGAAGAGGAGCAGATGGCATTGTGATGAGTTCCAAACACAGAAGTGCTGGCAAAACAAAGGTCCTGTCCTCTGGTGCCTTATTGTGCATATAGCACAACTTCAAAAAATTGCTTTGCACATATTATTCAGCTATATTTTGGTCTTTTGTACAGCTCACATTCTAAGCACAAGTAATGAATCTGCAGTATAGACAGTGGTTTCCATTTTTTTTTTTTTTTTTTTTTTTTTTTGTCCTGCATGTCAAATTTCGCCCTTTCAGCAAATAAAACAATGCACACACTCACAAAACTATAACTACTGGTTAAATTAAAGGGATAGTTCACTCAAAACTGATAATTCTGTCATCATTTACTCAGCCTAGACCGACTAGAGGACTACTTGTAGTGCTAGGGTCATTTTTGGAGTTTGGTTACTATTCGTTTTTTAGAATTAAAAATTCTGTTAAAAACACAGATTTGAGTTACATGAGGGGGAGCAAATGAGAGAATTTTCATTTTTGGGTGAACTGTCCTGGTGCACTCAGTAAATGTAGTACTTAGAGAAGTGTTAGCATTCCCATTCATCTTAATGGCAGCTTCTTGGCTGGCACAGGGACCCTCGGAAGTGTGCGACATGAATGTTGTTATCTTCGCACGCAAGTGCTCAGTTCCAGTAACATTTTTCATGTGACCGATCACTCATCTGGAGAAAAAGTGGTAAAAATAAGTCTAATTTAATTCACCAATGTCACTGAAGAAATGTTATTGTCAATATTTTCCAATCTTGGTGGGGACTTTCCATTTACTTCTGTAGTTTGTATACTGAGCTAATCATATTTTATATCTTCAAACTCTAAATCTCAACCTCACATTTAAAATGTTTTATTAAGCCATCATTTATTACGTTTACTATGCTGTTTTTGTTGTGGGAACCATTTATGTCCCTGCAGTGTAGGTGATTTCAGGTTTTACTGTACTTAAAGGAACATTTGGTCTCCACAATGCGAGCAGAACTTGAACAGTACACAGTTAAAACAAACATTTGTCCCTTGAGAAATGATAGAAGTCATTTTTCAGTTGACAATGTGAAAAAGAGAAAAAAACCTCTATAAAATGGATATCTGCGAGATCAAGCACATTTCTTTTTCCACACTGACAACGAGGTCAACAGTTCAACATGCTTCATCAGAGTCTTCTCCAGCTCAGTGTGTGTGTCATGCGCAATGCTGCAGAAGTGCTGATAAAAAAAACTCTACAAATTCAATACTTTTTTGTGTCATGAGAGCATATTTTGTTTTCATCATTGTCCGTGGCTGCTTTAATGAGTAAAATAGGGCAGGCCATGTTGATAGCACACACACATCCCAATCATTACTACTCTTTTACAAGCCGAGCTCTGAAACAATATAGGATGTGCTTTCTGTGCCATTCTCAAGAGGATGCAGCAGTATCTGTTAAAGATGAGTTATCGGGGAGCGGTCAGGTGGCAAGAATAGAAATAGAGCGACACTGAGGTTTGATCTGGAAAAGGAGTAAAGAACAGATCGCCTATGATTAAAAAAAAAAAAAAAAAAGAAAGCTTGAAATATAATAACAATAATAATTCATTTATTGTCAATATATTAAAAAAATCTAAAAATATACATAAAGCAAATAACTCAAAAATAGCCATGCAATAGATTTTTTTTTCTTTCAAAGCAAATCAAAATGTTGACCTTTCATGCATGATTACTTTTAGTCCGTTTTGTCCTATGATTTCTACATTTTGCTCTCTAGTTTAGTGTAGTGATGTATAGCTGACTTCAGTTGTGCTGCAGTGTAGTAGAAATGACAAGACTATTACACACACACACACACACAAACACACACACATATATAAGGCTCATCAGCAGAGGGAGCTAGACACTTTCCAGTACTCTCACAATACCACGCTGCCCCAAAAAGTGTTTGGCTGTGTTCAATATGGAATACTACCTTAGTGCTTACTGCATACTCTACAGTATAAATTGAATGTTACAGAATATTTATGAAAAATACTGTTATGCAACAAAAATGTAATGTAAACACGGTAAATGGACCTGGGCAAACATGAACTAACAACAAACATTTGTATTTTAATAATTAATGTTAACATAGATGAATAAATACTGTAGCAAATATATTGCTCATTAATGCATTCACTAACTAAAACTAATTGGACCCTATTGTAAGGTGTTACCTTTTTTTCAAATGCTAAATTAATCTAAAAGCAAGTTTAAAGATTTTTTTATTGCATTTTAAAGGATTAGTTCACCTTAAAATGAAAATTACCCCAAATTTTACTCACCCTCAAGCCATCTTGGTGTGTTTGACTTTGTTCTTTCTGATGAACACAATCAGAGTTATAGTAATAAATATCCTGACACATCCAAGCTAATGGCATTGAACGGGACCAACTAATATGAAGCTCAAGAAGTGCATCCCTCCATTATAAACGTACTTCATGCGGCTTCCGGGGGTTTAACAAGTTATAAAGTAAAATATCTCGCTTCCGCCAGACTGCCTTCCCTATTCTGCAATGCCTCTCACAGTTCAAAATGCTTACGCTACGTCCTATGCCTTGCCTATTCAATTTACAGAACTGACGCAATGTCAGTTCACTTTTTTTTGTAAGTTGATTATGGAAGCCAGATATTTGACTTTATAACTTGTTAAATATGGATATTTTTCTTACACAAACGCATCGCTTCGCTTCAGAAGGCCTTTATTAACCCCCCGGAGCTGTGTGGAGTACATTTATGATGAATGGATGCACTTTCTTGAGCTTTATGCTCATTGGTCCCATTCACTGCCATTATAATATAATTATAATTCACTGCCAGAAAGAATACAGTCATATACACCTAGGATGGTTTGAGGGCGAGTATATCTTGGGGTTATTTTCATTTGAAAGTGAACTAATCCTTTAAATTCAATTTTGTGTAAAGACCTTTTAACTCTTGGAAATCCTGATGATTAATAATTATCAATGAACATGAATAATGAGAAGTAGATGAAAAAACAGATTGTAGTGAATATATCTTCCTGTTCATTTATTATAGGAAATTTGAGCGAGTTGAGCATTATTTTGTGGGATTACAGTATTCAATGCCCTTTGTTCTGTTGTATACTGCACATCTGCCCTCCAAGCTTTAATAAGCTATGCACAGTATACATACTATATACTGCATAAATAGTAAGATTAGTATTCTAATATGCTATTCCAAACAGCCTTTGTGTGTGTGTGTGTGTGTGTGTGCGCGAGAGAAAAGGTGCGAGTCTCACAGAGTTAGTACTGTACATGTGTGAGCGCTTTAAGACATAGAGCAATATACAACCTCAAAGCGTTAACCTCTTTAGTGAGATTCAATTCTATGTTGTCTCACTCATTCACTGCAGACCGTTTTGGTGCAGTGAGGAAAATGAGGTTATTTTGAACCCATCGGCAACATAAGTGTTATCCTACGAGGGGCATCGCGTTTCAAAAGCCCCGACCACTCATTCCTTTTCCTGCTTCCACGATCAACAAGCGGTTGTGGGAGTATTACTGAGACAATCAATGCTAGGTAAAAGCCAATTGTAATAGCCAGCAATGAGACAAGCTCTTATGATATTACATTAATCTGGTGGGGAATATCTAGGAGGAACAGAAAGTTCACAGTCCGGAGATGGTCCTGTCAAACACCTTACAATAGCTCTGAACAGTTAGATAACATCCTCCTAAATCTGGTCCTGGTTGCCTGGAGACAGGAGTATGATTTGGATGGTGTTGATATGGGAGACAAAGTGCCACTCTCTGCCTGCACGGAGAAGCTCTAATATCATCCGAGGGTACTCGAAAATGCCCTTTAAACTAATGAAATAATAAAATTGACTAATGGCATGGGAAAATCGCACTGCTATTTCTTCCCCTTGTAAATATCAAGCATATATCTATTTTCGCTCTGATCGTAAGGAGATGTCAAACAACTCAAGCATCTCAACAGAGAAGAACAGGTTAACTGACAGCAGAGCTTTAAAAGAGACTAACTACAAGGTGCCGTTTTAACTGCTATTCTGGTACCTAACCATGTAACATTTCTTTTCAGACAATGATAAAGAGTCAAATAAAAATAAAATCATCCGCACAACACTCTCCACCGATCAGCCCACACAGCCATCTGCAGACATTTGATGCTTTCACAAGGCTCACCCAAAGCATTTCTGCACCAAATGCAATTAACATCATCCAAAGCCGGTTGGAAGTAATGTCAGGAAGAGTTTTGCACTGGGGAAAAGCAGCTCATATTTTTCATACATCACTCTGCAGGGTGCCTGCTAATGACTTTCTTGTGACCATCACTCTGCATCTGATCAATTGTGCTGATTTCCATTTCTAAATAGCTGTTGACGAGATTGAGTACTATGCATCAATCACGATAGAGAAATGAGAAATATAATTAGATTAGACGATTGATGAGGTCCTCGGCCCTCAATACTTTAACATACACTGGAGTAAGGCACATTAAAGTCACCATGAAATCAAAATGGAATATTCCAGTATTTATTATAAATTATTTATCATTATTTTGTAAAAAAATGAATGTGCCCTTTTAATCTCCTCAACAACATCTCTTTTCTGATGACGCGTTTATTGGCATGAGGGCGGGACAACCTGTCACTTAAATGAGATCACAGCACTAGCAAACCACAACAAGCGAATCAAATCCCATGGGACAAAATCAAGTCCTGCCCTACATGTTTTCTTGCTCGAGATTTCACTCGAATGTACTTTCATTTCATGCTGACTTTAAAGGGACATTTCACCCCGAAAATCTTGTATCCCTAAACCCAACCCTACCCATAACTTCTGCCTAAATTCAGAGGGAAATGATATGTGAATCACACTGGTGTGCTGTAGAAGCACCTAACCCTGGTTGTAAGATTAAACCTGACAGAAACTGTAATCCTTTACCTCAAATCTGATTGGTTGTTTGGAATTTTGTTTCAGGATCAAAAAGATGTTGATCCGGGAACCTGTTGAATTTGGTGAAATCATGTTCACCATCCCGCGACCTATGACTTTTCCCACTAGCATTAAAGATCTTTCTGTCTCTTCCTCACTGTTCACAAGGATTTAACCATATGGTTAAGTGTTAAAATGACTACTACAATCTCTGACGTTCAGAACAGTGCATGGTAAATTGATTTTCTTCTTTTCCTTTTCTTGGAAAGGAGGGCTCACCGGAAATGAGAATGACATAAGCCCTGTAGATGACATGCGACACCCACTGTAAGGTGTTGTGTGGACACGTTGGGTGAATGTGGTGTCTATTTTAATCTAAACAGTGGGCGATCTTCATGCTATAGTGGCTCCCCATCTGGTCATATGTTCCAAACATGGAACACATAGACGTGGTTAACATGAGATAAGTGGCTACAGACAGATGGGAACTCAGCAATCGGCGAGTCACTTACTAGGCATGCTTTCTTAATAGAAGTTAAATGAGAATGGCCATTAGAAATGACTGTTTCCAATTGTATTTCTTCAGACAAAAATGTATCATCCCAGAATGCATTGTGACAGTCATTGTGAATAACGTCAAAATATGAGGCAGTAGTTGTTTTTAATTAGGCCTGTTTATTTTTAATGTTTGTTACTTGATTTGCAGATCATAGTTTAAATCGGATTTAAGTCTTCTAAAGAGACGTATAATTAAGTAGTTTGGTTGAATCATTGGTCGAATCTCTTCTGGTTGTACTTAACATGCTATTTGTGCGTGAACATATACCAGAATTCCAATATAGAACCATTTTAGTTACTGTAGCTGACAGCTGTAGGATGCCTCAAGAAAGTATGTGCCTATGTAGACGTTAGACAGGCAGCTCACTATTTTGGAACAGAGCCACTGTCATATTAGAAAGCACACTGCCACAGGATGACTACAGGATGACTACAGAATCTCAGGTAGAGTGTGAAGTGTGAGGAAGAGTCCACTGTTGCACCCTTACATATGCGAAACCACCCACATCGACACATCTGAGCTTCCTGTCAAAGCTAGTCTGAGAGGCAGTAGAGGGGCAGAGAAAGAAGGAAATAAATAACAGGTTACAGTTTTCTCATTGCCTGCATGGGAAAAGAGAGGCTGCACAGCAGAAGCCTACCAGAAGGTCCACATAGAGTTTTGGCACTGAGCCTTTTTTGCCATGCATAGTGGACTGAACTCAGTAGAAAACAGAATTGAAAAATCACTATAAACCTGCTTATCAACACAGTCCTTTCCAATATTATCTTTTATGAAGTAGCATAAATAACTGGAGTGAACTACTCACCCATTGTTTGAATAAAAGACCAGTCGGTAAGGCTTGAGGCAAATTCCACACGCAGTGACAGGCACACAAACACCACTTAATATTAATTAAATCTGACTGAGTCCAGATTTAAGCTGTTTATAGTCACAGTTTGGGGTGTGTGAGGTGAGGAAAAGGCCTAAGAGAACTCAGTATTTTTTTAATTATAAAAAAAAATTGAGTGTTTCCTTTAAGAAAACAGAAAGATAAGAGAGGGTAAGAGAAATCCAATTTTAGACCCCCGGAAACTGAAGAGAGTGGGCTTCAGCAGATGATTGGCTGTGCTAATCGGATGCACCACACTGCCACAAATATTAAAACAAACGCTCCCTAAACCACCAGAGAGAACATCTTAGAAACGGGACAACAGCTCTGAGACCGATTAGCACAGCAGTTACACTTGCGCTCATGCTAATTACACTCCTACCAATAAGCTCAATCCAGAGAAGGGTAATCATTGAGGAGGAGGGATGTGGTGGGCCATGAGCAGTGGGGTTCGAATGAGCTGGTCTCCAGATGACAAGTACATGTAGGTCATCAGCATTGTCTGGAACTTATTGGTCCTGAAACTTTGGATCCATTTTTAGATCCCATTTTGGATCCCATTTCTATTGCAAAACTTTATCAGTACATTCAGAAATGTATGTGAAGTTAGAGCTTGGAGAACATATTGCGAGTCCGTGATATTGTCTTGCTTAAAGGGATAGTTTACCCAAAAATGAAAATTCGGTCATCAATTACTCACTCTCATGTCATACCGAAGACTTTCGTTCATCTTCGACACATAAATGAAGATTTTTTTCCCGAAATCTGAGAGAGTTCCGTCCCTACATTGAAAGTCTATTCACGCAAAACTATATGCTACAGGATAACTTAACAAAAATGTAATTCTTTTATAGAGTTTGCAATTTCTGGTTGATGAAATGTCATCTATGTTGACTATCAGACGTTATTGCATGACTCTGGAAAGCAGAAGAGTTGTTCTTGTGGAATGTTACACAACGGAATGTTTGTGAAGCGGACTGCTTCACAAACGAGGGTCAATTCCATGCTGGATTTGCACAAAAGATTAGCATGACGCCACATATTTGATGAGCTGAATCAACTCCACAGCAACTGCATAAATTTATCGACAAACATTCAGAAACATCCAGAAATATTCTAAAAGTTGTAACTTTTCCCTGAGTCTCTCTATCAGTGTCTTACTCCGGTTTGAACAATGCAAAGCTGAATGACAATCGTCATTTTGGGATTCTCCAGCTTTGTTATTAAACAACCAAAGCACAAGCTGTTGAAGCTCCGCCCTCTTCTGGAAAGGGGTCTGGGAGCAGCAGCTCATTTGCATTTAAAGGGACACGCACAAAAAACGGCACATTTTTCCTCATACCCAAATAGGGGCAAATTCAGCAAGCTGTAATAAATGATCTGTGGGGTATTTTGTGGTGAAACTTCACAGATTAATCACATTATGAATCCCCTTTAAAATTGAACTTAATTAAGTAAATTAATAAGGATTTCTTGAAAAAATATAAACACAAGTTTGTGGCAAGATTAATCTGAAGTTTAAGTCAGTAGCAGTGTAATTATAGGCTAAAGTGTTTTTTCTACTCATGTTCCAATTAGTTACTGTAAATTACATAAAAGCTTGACTTAAAAACAACAGGAACTATTAAGACATAATGAATAGGACACTACATATAATTCAAAGCATTAAGAGTGGTATTCAGCTGCCTTTGAGATCACAATGCATCCACTTCAGATTAGATCGTAATATGGGAAAGGACAGCTTTACTGATGGAATTTCAGAGTCCATTAAAGCAGAACCGATGGGAGGAACGAACCAGACATTAAACGATCCGAATCCAGAATGGAGAGACCGTATCAGCCACATCTGTTAACAACATTATTAGATTAGAACAATATGGTGGAAGAGGCATGCCGGCAAAGAGCAGATCAATCAATACAGGTGATTTTTTTCACCCAAGCAAGTGCTCAGACATGAGGTAATACATCTGCTCTCTCTTTTCCAGCTTTCTTTCTCAGTGTCCATCACTCCACCGGCTCTCTCAAGCAGACAGATCCATCAGTGAGAGCGCTCTGCCCACCTCTGCACTTTTTCCACCAGCTTTCTTTAAGGGAGTGAACGGTCATATGGAGAGAAACATGAGAAGCTATCTGTGTTATCATTGCTATTGAGTGTATTTCAGCCACTGTCAGGGTAATCTAGATTGATTCGGCTCTGATTTATGGCCAGTGTTTATCAAATGCAGCCTAGGAGAAATAGGTACCACCACATGGATTTGTACCTTTTAGAATTTGACTTTAACATAACCTTGAAGATATTAACGCCTCAACAATTATCGGAATTATAGCGCCCATTCACCTTACAAAGTTACTAATTTTGTGTTTGTGTATTTTTATAAATACTAAGGTACTGAAAGATTACCATATTTATACACCATGATATTTTTATGGTACTCCTGGGTATTTCAAAGTATTTCAAAAAAACTACTGTATGTACTGTATGTCCAATAAACATAGCACTGAGGACATGTCCAAAAAAAGCTGGTTTAGCTCGTTAACTTGGGGCAGTTAGCCCAAAAACATCTTTCTCCATTGATTGCCATTCAAAAATTGTCTTCTGGAAGTAACATAAAAATTGTAATTTGATTGAACTTGTTACACTGACTTGATGAAGCCAGAGTCTCCCGGCAGAGGGCAACAGCTGTAAAACTGCCCTCCCCGGCCCACCGCTTCTAACCCCTCTACAACAAGAGCAATGCTGAAGCCTGAAAGTTAAATTGGTATTTAATGAGAAAGCGCATAGGCTGATCACTTCAGCCACCCAAGAGTTTATGAAGGAAGCACTGGTCCGCTTAATTAAAGAACTATCAGCCCACTTAAATTTAGAAGACTTGCAAAATTATCATACCGACTCTGGCTTGGAAACCGAAGTGCATTTTTCCAAGCCATTCCAGAAAGTAGCAGTGGATAATATATCAACCTCTACAGAGAGAGAGAAGAGAACAAAAAAAAAAAAAAAAAAAGAGCAGGGAGGGAGCATGTTTGTGTACTCTGCAGGGTGCGTTGAAGATTGCTGTGCGTTTAGGTGACATTAGGATGGTGTTGTGTATCACAGTCACAACGGCGGTACCAGAAGTGAGGTAGTGCTGTCTAACAGTCTCTTCATCACTTCTGCGCACGGCAGTGTGGCTCAACATCGCTGAGATAGACTTGTGTTTCTTTAATCCATTACAGGCTCGCATTACCCACACAACACAAATACATCTCAGTTTGCCATGGCCTGCTGCTTGGATATAAAAGTACCTCATTTGAACAGCTCATTATTTTCCCTCAAGACCCCTCTCGCTCACATTTTTCAGCTTCCTGTGTTCCTACTCATCCGAAGATCACGCAACACTAGAGGGACTATTATGTTTGGAAGATATCTGTAGATTTTTGCTGTAAAATATATATATTTTTAATCTTGGATTTCATCCAAAAAGTCAATATTTGGTAATGGTTTAAAGGTGAAGCATGTAACATATATATGTGAAGCATGTATATATATATATATATATATATATATATATATATATATATATATATATATATATATATGTGTGTGTGTATATATATATATATATATATATATATATATATAAATTACCAGCTTAGGGTGTTGTAGTGGTAAAAGACTTTTATCATTACATACTGTTCTGTACTGTACAACTGTACAACATACTCTTTTGCTATATTTCTTTATATTACTTTCTTTATATAGGTTTATAATTCCACACATGACATTTCTACATGTAATGTGTAGAAAACAAAGTGCTCACAAATAATTAATAGATTTTCCCGCTTACCCCTCCTTTTCTTTCTCTCACACACGTACTCTCACCTCCTGCCTTGTAGTCATAAATGTTTCATTCTCATTTCAGGAAGTAGCAAATGTGCAGGTCTTTACACTCTGAGGTCACAGTCTGTGTCCAAATCCCTGTATTGTCATATTTTTATAGTATGTACCAAATTTGAAGAAGAACTTTTCCCACTTTATCATGAATATGTATAATTTGCACTAATTTGACATGCGTTTTTTGCTTACTTGCAGACATATGGCCAGTTTCTGAATTTATTTAAGATTCATTTTCATACAAACTCAAGTGCTGCACGTAGATTAATCTCATGGACATCTCATTGACTAGTTTTACTTTATCTTCTTATATAACATTCTAATATGCCATGAAAAGCAAATGCATTATTTACAGAGGCGAACAAGATTGCTGTTAAATAAAATGCTTGCTTAATTCACTTTGTCTCAGTGCTTGCAGACAACAACAACAACAACAACAACAACAACAACAACAACAAAAAGGGAGAAAGAAATGCAACATGCTTGTTACCCTTGACAGAAATGAAGAGAGATGGCTAAAGATCGTGCAAGGACCTGGGTATTTCTTGTAAACTCTTGAGCTTGTAAGCACTTAAAGTGCCAAGAAATGTTGGTTTGTGTGTGCTTTTTAAAGTTTCCCTTAACTTGCACTGCTCTTAGATTGAGAAAAGGCATTGTAAGCAACTAAATGCACTTCAAAAAAAAAAAAAAAAAAAAAAATTGCTGTCGGGCACTAACCAATGACAAGCATCTTTGAACTTGCTGATAGTGCATATAGAAGTGTGTATAATGAAACAAGTGAACATTGCACCTGCAGTGGTGTCATGATTTAGGTCATTGTTGAATATGACTTTATAGTGATGAAACAATAGAACATTTTTAGGTAATCTGTTCCTTTAGATTAACTGTGTTACTGCTTCCTTTCAATGCCAAAGCCTTCAATGTCTCAGAAGCTTTGATTGCATCTGATGCCTGATTGTAAAACGCCCAGTCATGATGAGTCAGGTTTTGAATGCACAGCCCACACAAACTAAACTGTGCTATTCAGAATCAGGCTGGTCCTATGTGGTATTTGTCACAGTATATACCCCGGTACAGTGCAAATGACCAAAAAGACATTCGTTTCTAAAGTCTTTTTTTACTGTAAAAATATCGCTATACACTTTTTTCTTTAATTTTTCCTCAGTCTAACTGGTGGGTGTTTTTCCTCCTCGAGCATTCCTTCAGGGAAATCATTATGCCTTTATGTGCTATATTTGGAAACCACAGTCCGAGGAATCCCTCTACATCCATTGTCCTCCTGTACACCCTCACTCACTGTTAATAACAGAATCATTAATACATAAAGGTTACTTGTTTTTATGGAATTTTTTTTAATAAAAATACCATTAATTTATTTCATTTTTATTTACAAATTTGAAATTATCTAGAATATGTTTTAAGTATTTTATTTTGTATTTCATTTTATAATGAAGATACATTTTAGTTGCAATATTGTACAAAATGTCAAACTGACCAATTTTTCAAATATTTAGAAAAATGTGTTATTATTATTATTATTATTAGAAGTAGTAGTAATATTAGCATTCATTTCTGTCAGTATAAATGTAATGTATCATAAAAGCTCTAAATTTACAAAAAATTTAAACTATCCTTGTTGTTAAAACTTGAGCTCCTAAAATATTAGCATATTTTATGCATAATTATAATTGAATATACCAAAGTATTTGCTACATGTAGTGCATTGTTATGATGAAATGACAAGCACATAACTTAGTTCATGTCCATTGTTGTTCTCAAGGAGGGCGCTAATGAGCACTCTTCTGAATTTCTGTACTGCATAAAGAGCATCAACGAAATGTATCATTGCATCTAGGTAAGAAATGTAAACATTTGATCAGTTTTTTTTTAATTATTTGTATCGTTAGGTTGAAACCTAATACTTGAATTTAGTCAGTCTCTCTCTCTCTCTCTCTCTCTCTCTCTCAAAAAAAAAAAAAAAAAAAAATCCTCTTGTTTTTGGTGCACAATGAATGTTGGGATGGTCCTGGCCACGAAGGATGCAGAAAATGAAGGAAACATTTCAAGAACGAATTTGAAGGTGCCTAAGAAATGGGACAGCCTTCATCGCCACTGTGACATATTCGGCTATCGAAGGATGCTTCGGCTATCGACAGATACTATCGAAGGAATTGGTATGCAGCTTCTAAGGTTCACATTTTAAATCCTCCAAAAAATTGGCTTTTCCATTGCACAGTAAATGGAAATACTAAAAGAGGGCTAGCTGTATTTTCTTTTTTTTTGTAATCAATATTTTGCAACAAATGCTGTCAATTGAGTTTGTATTGAACCCAGAATATTCCTTGAAGCTTCTGTTATATTTAACCTGGTATGAATATATTTATTTTCTAGAGATCAAGACAAATGCATTATGGAAACACAGAACACTGTCTTCAGATTCAAATGAAATATGCCCTGTGTCCTACAGGAGTAAATGTATGAACTTCACAAGGTTTTCAGAGCAGAGGGTAGAGGGAGCATCTACTACAGCTGCTATCACAGCAAGGCCTGCACCATCATTCAGGGTGTCAGTCACCTTGATTACAGTCTGTTCTCATCTCTGTGGCCTGGATGAGAGTCCTGCAGGATCACAACCAACACAAGCAGATTCAGGAACTGTTTGTATCCCCAAACAGCATGAATATTGAACTGTCAATCAAACATATACTGACAAACATACTGAACTGTCAGCCAACATTAGCAGATAAGCACATTCCATACAGTTTGACATCAAGCATACTTTATGCAACTTTATTTTAACTTTTTTTGCATTCATGAAAAAACATACAGTTTTGAATATTGATGTGTTGATGTCCTCTTAAAAAAATATTCTTAATTGCATGTAATACTGTACAAGTACTGTAAGAATACATCCTATATTAGTAAAAACTGTTTCTGAACTCCCTGAAACACCTTGATTGTAGTCATGAGATTTATTCTGGGAACGTACATGTCACAGTATTCTTCATTTCAATAATTTCCACCCAAGTCATTCTCAAAGTAAGGCCTGTTTGAGTTGCATTTGTAGTGTGTTGAAACAAGCAGTTATGATAAGGGGCTTGACATTTTCCAAACACACTCAAAGTGATTGACCAATAACAACACACCGGTCCAGCCAACCAATCAGAGCACATTGCACTTTCGGAAAGAGGGGCTTCATAGAGACAGGAACTAAACAGAGCATTACTGACAGACTAGAAAGAGAAAATATGTGAGAAATAATGTGCTTTTGAACATTCAAGCATGAAGACCTATTCTAGTACCCACCTCCCCCCCCCCCCCCCCCGAAAAAAAATCAACACTTTAAAAGTGCACAACATGGCCTCTTTAAAATGTATAAATCACCTTACACTTTTGTTGTAGGGAAAACGGCTGCTTGGACCGGGTAATGGTATTTTCATTTTTAGGTGAATGTAGATCGTTGAAGTGAATTCAAAGAACAGGATGGTGACCAAAACAGTATATACAGCATTGCTTCATTACAACTGCATTCATCTGACCTCTCTTGTACTGCCGGGAAGACTCCAATATCTGTAAATGTTGTGTTTGTGTTTTATCATAGTATCATTGTCCTGGATAGCCTGGCACGATTCCCAGAAACCCCTCCGTATAATAGGGAACACTTATACACGACCAGTCATTGTGTCTCTGTGTGTCTCCACACAATACACAGACCTTGAGCCTCCAATTCAAATCAAACTAAACAACGACAAGAGCAGTATACTGAAACACATGCCAACTCAAAGTACTTTCAAACCGGAGAGAGGCAAACGCTATGTACGGTGTGCTTTCAGCACTGTTCTGTACATTTTAGCATGAACAGTCGAATTTCAGCGAGCATTTTCAGACAGGAGGAGATCTGTTGGAAATGTATTTGTAGTATAACAAGCACTGAGCTTCATGATTTTGATGCAGAGGGAGTTTTTATGGTTTTTCTTCTCAGACAGGTGCAAAAATCTGTTGTAGCTACTTACAAAAAGTTACCAAATCATACTATGGTACCATAACATAGTTACTTTTTGTCTTTAGACTTAAAGAGCTGAACAAATCTGAGTAGATCGCTGTGTAAGACACTGTTAAAATCTCTTCTGAAACTACAATTGCATAATTCCCTATGATATAGTAACAGTGTGTGACAACAGAAGTATGTCCTCATAAAAGAGTAGGCAAAAAGAAACCGGATGACCTGCTACTTCCAGAGAGATTAAGATTGTGCATTCGATGGACACTTTACTTGTTCCATGAGGCTACAGGAGAGGATTTGTGAATGATGATTTGTCACATTATAATGACAACATGGCGAATGTAGTACGATCCCTATACACATTCATACTATAGAACGTAAGCTGCCACGAAGTAATTACTAATTCAAAATAAGTACCTGCTCAAGAGCGTATGTGATTTTGGATGCAGCCCAGGAGTCTTTTTTCTTTTTTCATGACAAGAAGGAAACTTGAGTAAAAGTCTCCATTTCCTCCCCATTTAATCTCATTGTTGTTTAGTAGAAAAAGGCATGGTTAAATGTAAGTGTACAGTTGTACCTACCATTCAAAAGACTTTTTTATTCAGTAAGATTTTTTTTTCATTTTATTTGAGTTTTGAAAGAAGTCTTTTATGCTTACCAAGGCTTCATTGCATTTGATCAAACATGAAGCAAAACAGTACTATTGTAAAATATTAAGTATTTCTTAATATTGCTGTTTGATATTTTGGTGAAGATAAATATTTTTTTTAAGGTTTCTTTGATGAATAGGACATTAAATACAACAGAATTTATTTAAAATGCTATTTATTTTTTCTAACATTTATGTATTTACTGTAACTTTTGATCAATGGAATTAATCCTTAATATGAATTTGTTTGTTAAAAAAACAGCAACTTATTGACCCCAAACTTTTGAACAGTAATCTATATGATATTCTATTAAGTGAAGGAAGGAAAAAACAAATTATAATGCTTTGCTACAGTATCTTCAACGTTACAAGGCCTAGAATGAAAGCTCAGCACTAGTGAAAACACTCCAGGACTGCAATTACTGTACCAGCTCAATCTTATTCAGAAAGTCTATAATGTAAGTCCCATACACTGTATCTCTCCATAATTGTGTGTGTTTGAGTGTGTATGTGTTGTGGTTCATGCCTCTGTGACTCATACTCTTCAGATGAATAAAGCTGCATCCCCCAAGGCTGAAGCACAACCTTTCTTTCCCCTCACCGGCTGGGAATGTCAACAGAGTTATAACGTTCACTGTTGTCCACCTCTAATTCATACACAAACCTACTTCCTCTTTATTCCCACGCTGAAAGGTATATATTGAACTATATAGGTCTAGCTTTATACACAGGCAGCATAACTTTTTGCTTGCAAGCTCATCTAGTCCTTCTTAAGTATCAGATGATCCTTGGTCCCAGAGCCTGAAGGCAGAAAGACTTGTCTGTCAGTCACATCCCTGTCTATTCAGCTTGCTGGTTATAACGCTGGTCACTCACCCATGAGAAACACAACAACGAGAGAATTAACACAGTCAGCATTTTCCAAAGGATAGGTTTCAAAACCTGAAGAACTGCAAACATAGACAGCATTTTTAGCCATTACAGGCACGCTCCCAAAGTGAGGAGCAGATTATGCCACGTCCAAGAATGGCTCATTTCAGTCGAATTTGTGGCAGTGCTGCACGTACATGTAAAAAACAGTAAGTGTGCATATCCAAAAATATGTGAAATACTAGTGGATAACCAAAATGTACTAAAAAGTTAAGCACACTGTTGCTCCCACAAAAATTGACTGAGCTCACCATAATACTATAATGTGACGTTTTGAGCAACACTGCTCAAATAGAATGTTTTTATTCAATTTGGACGACCGCGCTGCTTAAAAGTGTTGATTGGAAGCATTCAAACTCAATAAACTTTAAACAGATACCTAGCTAGTTACTAACATATGTAATTAAAATACAATTGTAATTTTGAACATGTTAGGAAAGTCAGTTTAGTTGGGTAGGGTGAAAGAGTGTCACAGGGATACAAGTTGAACCACCTTTGTTCTTACGGATGGAGAAATCAAATGGACCATTAATCTGATAAATACATGATTTATTGCCATTGTCACACTGTAGCATCTATCTACTGACCTAAGATCAGGAAAGGTATTTTTCAATCGTTAGTTACAGACACTGAGTAGGAACAAAATGCTTCTCTCAGCACTGCCATCCATCCTCATTATCACTGGACACAGTCAATAAGCCATTCATTTAAGTCATTCGAGGACCATAAAACAGTATTATTTATTCTTATCTTTCTTCTATGTACTCTTAGCATATTAGAATGATTTCTGAAAGATCATGTGACACTGAAGAATTCAGCTTTTATCACAGGAATAGAATATATTAAAATAGAAAACTGTTAAATTGTTATAATATTTCATCATATTAATGTTTTTATATTTATATATTTTTGATCAAATAAATGCAGCCTTGGAGAGCATAAGAATCATCTGTAAAAACACTTTCTAACTATTTGGTTGGACAGTTACTGTAGGATGCTGCCTTAAAAGGGAGCAGATTTATGGTGTTCTGAGTCTTAAGAGAGCTGCCAATAGCGTTCAGAATGGAATCCATGATGTGCATATGAAACAGAGATGCACGACTTCAAAAATCTGCACAGAATAAATTCCTTGTGATTTCTCTTGCCAGATTGACAGAGTTTATCTCAGTTCAAGAGTGGTTGTTTGTGAGTGTGTGTGTGTGTGTGTGTGTATAAGAGAGAGAGAGAGAGAGAGAGAGAGAGAGCAAGCAGTTGGCCAGCTCATTAAAGTCTCTCTTTGTGACACAGGGAATAGATTTTTTACTCCAATGTGCTTTTGATGCAGCCTCTCTTTTCAAAGAAATAAGGGAAAAAAAAAAAAAAAAAAAAAAAACAGTTTGGTTTCAGGCCCAATTTTACCTTCAATCAGCCGCCACATGAATGTTGTGTGATGGACTGAACATTTTTGAGACTAGAATAGCCCAATATCCTACTTTAGACTTAGCATCTTGTTTCTGAAGTATTTTTGGGCTGATTTACCCAGGTTATATTTTCTGGACCATATGAGATTTTCAAATTACCTCTTGCAGCTTCATTTCATCCAGGATTAGACTATATCTGATTCGGAGACATTTTCTCTAAGGAGACAAAGGAAGTAGTGGCTCCTTGAAAAAAATGAGAATGAGCAAATAATGGACCATACAAAAATAGATATATATATATTTTTTTGTCAAAATATGAGGTAAAAAACAGACAAGGCAGCGTCGTAGCCACTATAGCATGTTAAAAATACATTAGAATATAGTCCACGTTCAAATTGGGTCAAAAAGACCAAAATGTTTTTTGTACACTCACACACACACACACACACACACATATATATATATATATAAAAACTCAGACAAAAAAAAAATCATAAAATATATTAAAAATGTATATAGTGCCACATTGCTCTAAAAAGAGGAACTCGTCCTCAAAAGTAGGTCAGGACGAGACCCATTCCTCTGAACATTCTTCTGGATGTTGAACTGGGTCACGGGGGAACCCCTATTAAAGAACTTGTCTTTTATGAAGAGCTTTGTGGTCGAACCTCAGCTGAAGCAGCATCGGTATGAGCAGATCGATGATCGATAACCACCTTAAGGGTATATGAAACTTGGGGACTCCTTGAATCAATCCCTTGAGTTGAATGGTGTTGCTTTGGCATTATGGTGAGAAATCAATACATTCCTGCTTGGTTTTACATACATGGGTTATTTTTGTTCCAAGTGTGCTTATATGCCTTTAAACCTCTTATTTCACACAATATTAGTAAATACCCCAAAAACAAGGCATGCCACTTGTAATCTAAAATATTGCTGTGCTATACTGTTATTATTTTATACTGCATTAGGTCAGTGTTGGAGATAACACATTATGCAAACCGATTATTTGAAAGTAATTAACATGTTACTTGTTAAATTTACACCACAACATCACAAGTTACTCAGTTTACATTCTCTGAAAATCTCGCTGATTGCACTGATTTATTCGGGTCACCTAATTAGCTTATTTTCCTTGTGCTACACAATCAAATCAATCATTTCAAATGAGTCAATTTCTCAAGAGTAAACATACATGATAGAGTTTCTGTCTTTCTTTCTGGCAAATATATCACCTATATGGCAGGGATTTCTACACTTCTGAATTAAATCAAATACTCCAGAGAGCCAATGCAGCACACACAATGCACAACCTGACGTCTGAATATTGTTCTGTGTACACTATATATAGTTAAGAGTAAACTTTCCATGTCAGCAACTTTTCATATCTCCTTAGAATTCTGCCATGGTTCCTGCAAGAATAATACATCTTTTGTTATGAGTCACTTGTGTAGAGGGTTGATTTTGTAATATGTTAAGGAAAGCATTCAGACATACCAGGGAAATGAAAGCGCCATTACGACGTGCAGGACTTCTAGTTGAAATAAAATTGCATTGCATGCTCCCTTTATATGGTTAAGGAAACCTTTTATGCCATGCAATCCATTCTGGATGCTATTATCCGATACCGTCACGCTCATCAGGCCGGCATTTACAGTTACAGCCTGCAGTCAGAAAAGCAGTAAAACAGCAAAGTCTTGTTTTCAATGCATTCAGACAAAATCAACACAGTGGTATGGGTTTATCATTGTTTCAAAGGCATTTGTTATTGAATTACCATTGCGCTCCAGGGCTGCTATGAAACAACAACAACAAAAGGCTTTTGCTCTAATCTCAATTTCACATGGCTAAATATATATATACAGTATACAGTAAGGTACTTTTCAGTATACAATACTTTTCAAAAGTTTTAAAATTAATTTCAAATAAATGCTGTTGTTTTACACCTTCTATTAATCAAAGAATCCTGAAAAAAAGATTAATCTTATTTACTCTTATTCATATCAAATGGGTTACTTATTTTAAAAAGCCTTAAACACATTGAATTAAAATCATTACTCAACAGCACAAAAAATAGTCAATACTTTTATTAAAAATCTTTTTTCAAAAACATTTTACGCCCAATGAATTTTGAGAACACCTGGGTTAAAAAAATGACAAAGTGCATCTTTAATTGATAAAGTAAGACTGTATTTTAATATCTGCAAATGGACGAGCTAGAGAATATAACTCTTTTCGATTATTTTCATTTACAAAAAAAAGCAATTAAATAAGTCTGGATGAACATGTTCTGATATTCAAAAGTCAACAATCTTTCAAATTTCATCTCAAAGACATTAGACTGTAAGGAGAGCAGCTCACATCGAATGCTATTGAAAGGCAAGCCGAGAGGGAACATTGTTTTTCAACGTCTCAGGTGAGCGGGATGTCTTAACAGCGGACGTTGTGTGAAAAGTGGCCAGTAATCAGTAGCGTGTTCTTAAGGGAATGGGCCTGCGGTCAGTGAATCTGGAGTCACACCTTCGTAACTGATCATAATCTGAACTGACAGAAGCCGAAAACAAACATACACTCTTGCATACCCACACACCAGCATACACAGCTACAAATGTTCAGGTCGGTAGACAATCTCTCCTCCTCTCTACTTCTTTCTCTACGTTCCTCTCATTTATCTTGTTTCACCACAGTGCTCTGACCAGTCAATTTTATTTCTAACTGATTTTTTCCTCAATTTCTGTTAATATATGAAAAAAATATTTTCCCCTTTGACTCTCCAATCCTGTGCTGCCACTCCTTCTGGTCTGATTAAGGGGTTGCCGACGGCTCACAGGTCTTCTGTGGTGTAATTAAAGAGCGACTTTCCCCCTGGCCAAACTGTTTATGCGCATAACCTTTGCCTCATACACCCAAGCAATGCCTCCATCCCTTCCTGTAAAACTTAAAAAAAAAACAAAAAACAAACAAAAAAAAAAAACCCTTTCTGTTTTGAGCATGAAAAATAATGAAATCAATTACAGAGTTAATGAATTTGACTTATTTGGGTTTTCAGCTTCAGGAGCTCCGGAATTGTATTATACCTTCAGAAACACATGGCGAGCTAACTCCTTTTTAATAAACAGATCATGCGCAAATCCACCGACTGGTTGGTGCTTTTCAATTGCTATGGATCAACAGTTATAACAAAACAGGAGTGTATGAATAATGTAAAAGTACAGCGATTTTAATGAGGGGCACAAACCGTCAACCCACATCCGCTTCTGCAACATGCATTTGTTGTATCGTGATTTATTGTTTGATATGCATTTTCTCTTTGCCTCCAGCAAAAAAAAGGTTGTTTGGTTAATTAAACAAAAACAAAATCCTCAACAGTATTAAGTAAATGCTTTAATTGTAATGAGAGAAAACATGCATGAGACCTTAGAGTGAGATAAATGTGAGAAAAAATGTAATTACAAAAAGATTATTGCTGGGGAGAGTGCCACGATACAATTAGCCACTTATAAAATCATATTATAATATCATATAAGTAACATCATGAACTAATCCATCCCATGAGGAATATATAGCAATATTGTATCATTGCCTTTTCTCCCCACTTCCTCCTTTTGGGATGAGACTGTTCTTTGATTTAGCCATCCATCAAGAGAAGCATATCAGTGTCCTGGCTCTCAGTTTACCACTCATGTACATCCTTCATGTTATCACTTTACAACTAAAACTGGAACAGGGGTTGACATTTAACAGCAGGAAGGTAAACATAGAGTTGTTGTTGTTTTTTTTTCTTTTTTTTACAACTTCAGGCCCATCTTGTTGTCCAATAGTTGATGATGTTTCTCCATCACTGGTAAATATCTTAAAGGTTCTCTTGAGAAGTTTCTCATACTTTACTTAACCCAATGTCCTTCTAATTTTCTGCTTTTCTGTGAAGCAAATAAAAGAGAATGTGTGAACCTCTGTTTTGAAAATGTCTGAGAGAAAAGGAAAAATAAATCGAATTGTTTTATGTTCATTTATTTGTAAGAAAACTAATTTGCTGGGCTTTTAAATGTTAAGTTTAATATTTTATTCAGTAAGGCATTTGTGACAGGGACATGAAAATGTCCTGCATAACAGGAAGTCCAACAAGAATACTAGGATCAACGACTGAGATATATGCCAAATAGCCATCTTTCCAGAAAACCCAAGGGTACCATTGACAGAAAGGGTCATGGGTAGGGAGGTGCATCCTGTTGTCCTCTATAGGACTGGCAGTCCCAGCTCACCATGGCAGAAAATCATTGGCTGATCTAGCATCCGTTTATGGATTTTCAAATTCCTAATGATTCCATAGCAGGAGTGGAGATCAGAGAGAGAGGAAATGGATGAAATTTTTCAGAGCAAATGCTTGTTCCAGAATGTTCTGCCTGATGGATTAGAGGTAAGGCTATCAGACCATTTAGCTTGTGGGGCTCGCAGAGCTGATTGGTCAAGAGGGCCTCCTTTATTCACCATAAGTCACTGATTCATTGGGGTTTGGTGAAGGTTGTGCTGTAGTCTGCCTCCACCATGGCTTCATATCTAAGGGGTGGCTCTTCTTGACAGACACCTATTTATCATTCAGGCAGTCGGACTGATCAATTGGGCAGTGATTCAGTCCTTTTGGTCAGGGAATGAATGGAGGAGGTGATTGAATGCTTGACTCTAGGCCATTTTCAAAACTCAGGATTACTGGTGGACCTCATCCACCATCTAAGATGCTGTATAAACAATTCTGGTGGAAGAAAATACAATCCTGTAGAGTTGATCTATTTAAACATACATCCCACCAATTTAATGTGATGCATATTTGTTGTCCTTATTAGAATATTGAGCCCTTAGCCTAGCCAGATGCTAATATAGAATTACCAGTGAGTCATTATTGATTGTTCTGTACAGTTTACTTTAGGAGTGTTTTGTGAGATTGAGTGGCATTTTATGCAGTTGCTACTTCTGAAATCAGGTATTTATTAGTTTCTTTTTAGGTTAGAATGCTGTTTATTTTACGATTAAAACCCATGTAGGCATAAGACAGCAAATCTCCTCAGATTTTTACATATAAACTGTATGGTATTTTTTGTTTTTGTGTGTGTGTGTGTGTTTTCTCTGAATCCTTGAGAGATCAAATTAAATTGTCACATGGTTTACTATTTTCATCTGGGAAAAGTTAAATCTAAGCTAAATGGAAAAACTTGCCTACCTAGAGTTTTTAAAAATGTACATATACAATACATACAATTCTGAAATGACCACTAGTGGCAGTAAAACACCAAGAACTTTTATTCCTGTTCACACAAATTATTATTACAGAGGGCATCTTATTAATGAAGACTTATTTTCACATGGTTGCTTGCACAAAACTGTGAAAACAGAATACTTAGCACATGAAAACTAATTTGTAAATTATTTGCAAAATAATACATTTTGATGTTTGCATCACTTAATCTGCTATGTATGGCTTTACCAAACACATGCTGAACATTTAATTCTAAATGGCCATTCTCAGGACAATGACTTTTCAGGCAAGGCCCATACTAACTATGTATCTGTATGTATCTGTATCTTCTGAATCTAAAGTCTAAACTCAAAGAAATTTGGTGCAAATGGGTCTCGGTCAATTTGAGGAAACACACCATATTTAGTCAATATTAGCCTCTAGGGGGTGCAATAACTTAAACTCATAGCTCTGCAACCATTTGATTGAGGAAGTTGACATTTGACGTTATTTTCATTAACACTAACAAATCCATAACGTCATAAAACACAGAATTGGTATCAATAGCTGTTACATGGACAGTTTTTCCTTCAATCTGAATGAATTCATTCTGATTGATGAATCCGAATGTTGTGTTTATGTAATGAATCCGCTCCGTCATCTTTCACCCACTTACCACCAGATGTCGCCCTCTCACTCTATGGACCCTGTCACATGGACTACATTTCCCATAAGCCCCTCACCCAGTCACTGATCACCCTGCCAGCTGTAACACATTATAATCATGTCTGATTACACTCACATCCCATCACTATTTAAGGACCACTCTCACTTACACTCATTGCAAAGTATTGTTTATACCTGTATTGCAATGCTGAGCGTTATTTCCTTGTTTTGTCTGCCCGTTTCCTGATCCTGCCTGCCTTTTGACCATTTGCCTGGATTATCACTACGAGCCTGCCTGTTCTTTGCCACTCTGTTGAGTTGACCATTGTCTGACTACGTCTGTAAATAAAGCTGCATTTGGGTGTCATTCGCTGAGTCGCCCCTCATTACAGTTTACATGAACGCTAAATGAAGTGACCGGGTTGATTGGCGAGTTTATATGTCACAAGCTTCGGATTTAATCTTTTGATATTCGCACACTGCACGAATATAGGTAACAGAGTTTCCCGTTGTTGTTGCATACTAACCATCCTCCTTTTATTTGTTTTAAAAAACATACTTAATATTTACTTATTTCCCGTTCTAATTAGGCAGTGACGAGCATGTGAATCATTGAGTCGTGCTGCTTTATCAAGCAGTGGAAGTGCCTTTTCCCGAGCCCAAAACCAATCATTTGTGGATGAGAATATGAAACAAGGACTGGTAGGACGTTATCCTTCTCCTCTTCACAGAAGATGAGTGGAAAGAGAATTTCAGAATGACAGGACACTCATTTATGACACTTTATTCAAAGGGAAGAACAGCAGTTGTTCTGTGCAATATACGTCATTATGCTATTTCTACATCATTGTGCATGCGCAGTACTCTCCAGTTTCATTTTTCAACCCGATCAAGTGTTTACATGTCCTCTCAATCGGATTACAAAAGGAATACCCTTACAATCCAAATGAAATTGTAATCAGATTTGGCCAATTCATTCCGATTGACGTGGTTACATTTGACATTTTTATTCTGATTGTGCTACTAGTCTGATTGCAATCGGACGGTTAGGGTCCATGTAAACGCAGCTGGTGTGTGGCCATGTTGAGTTTTTATTTTATTCAAACTAAAACACAATCAGTTCATTGTGCAGAAGAAAACAACACTGAAGATTTCTCATCTCAAAACATTTCATTTTGAATTCAACATGACTCTCCAGGCAATTTAAAAGTTGGTGAAATGGGACACATATGTAGGCCTGTACTCTGAGAATGTACTCTGAGAATGTCTAACAAATTTGGCAAGGTTCTGATACTTGAGAGTAATCACCCCTCTCCCTATTATCCCATCTGCTTGGACCCTGCTAATTGCCACTTGCTGCTAAATTTATTATAACTTTTTTTGCATATTGAGTGCTACTGATTGCAAACAGAAGTTAAAATATTCAGTGAATGGTGTGAATCCATTTGTATCCATATATATATATTTTTCTGGTTTAAAAACAGGGCTATCCATGTTACACCATAAGATGTTTGTGTCTCTTTTTTTCTGTTTTTGTTGAAAAAATTGATCTGTCAATAACTATCCCCACACAGGTCAAAAGTGAATGGTTTCTGAACTGTTTTCATAAACTGTATTTAGGTTTTACTTTTCATAAAGCTGCCACCAGTAATCATGGCAGTCAGCCGCTTGTAAAGTTCTCTTGTCATTTTTCCCTGATAATCATCACCACTGCAGTGGCTTGCAAATCAAATACAGTGTCTGTTGCATGTCGGACAACCAGCGGCATGAGTGCCATATTTGATTTGAGAGCCGCAGAGGAGGTGAGTTATCAGTGAATAATGACTTATATTTCAGTGCTATGAACTGCTGCATAAGTTCTTTAAAAAAAAAAAATCCTGTTTGCTCACACGTTTTGTTCTGTACTATCAGCATGTATTTTACAACCATTTCCATGGTGATAAACGGCTTGAGCAGTGATGGGTAAAGCTAAATGTGCACATAATACTATGATTTACATTTTCATGAATTAAACATATGAGTGACCTAGCTGTCAGCCTCCTCAAATAATTCCAATGGCACACCGCCTGCCACGTTTTGCATAAACAGCCATAATTTGCCTCTCATTACAGTTTTGTTTTTTACTATCTTGATATATGGAGGAATTTGATGAGAATTTTTTCAATAAATATTTTGCTTCAGGGCTAAATATGTTTCTCGGGAAAGGCGAAAACTCTATTCATGCCATCTTACTGGAACCGGACCCTGTTTTGGTATTAATTTCCTGGCATTAACTCTCCCACTAAAGGTTCTTCTCCAACCATTTTTCTTTATTATCGTGGTAAGCTCAGTTGTCCCCTACAGCAGCTCGTTCATCCCACAATGCCTAGGTAGTCTCTGATGGAGAAGTGCTTATGTACAGGACCCATCACAAGGTATTGAGCTCCGCTGAAGTTTAGAGACAACATGGTCCTTATCACCCCTAAACAGCCTTCTGTACTGCCTGGTTCAATCATCTGAGTGGCCCAGTGGTCAAGAGAGGACCAGAAGACCATACCTTTTAGCTTTCTTATGACTGATTTTGTTGGAGGGAAATCGCAACACATGGGATTCTGAGAGATAAAACACCCACTTACTCTCTGATTCAGTAAAGATGCAGATGCACTAAAAATGAAAATGTTGCCATTATTTACCAGGGTTGTGCAAAATTCAGAATGAAAGAATTTTCTCCTTTCCCAATCATGAATTTAGATGATTTTTAGATGATAGATAGATAGATAGATAGATAGATAGATAGATAGATAGATAGATAGATGGATAGATAGATAGATGGATAGATAGATAGATGGATAGATGGATAGATGGATAGATAGATAGATAGATAGATAGATAGATAGATAGATAGATAGTGTAAAGACAAAGATAAATCAGACACATATTTTTAATATTTAACAAATATTCAAAAAAACCCTCACTGAATCAAAACCAAGGTGTCTACCAAGGACTCTCCTGCATTAATTTATAGATGAACTGATCTATAAATGAACATGCATCCCAGAACATTGTGTTTATGATTATGACTGTTGTGTGTAGCATCTTTTGTACGGTATCTTATGTACAGTTTAATGGATATTGTATGATAAAAACTACGAACGAACTACGAACAAACTACCTCACATATTTCGTGTCTCCTGTCAAAGTAATGCTCAGTTCACGACTTACATTTTCATGTATGTGACTTCCTCATCAGATGCAGTGCGTGCTTTTTTGTTTTAATTGGAGCATAAATGGACACAAACCCATAAGGCCCAGTTTTATCGATTTACCAGTTTTATAAATTCCTGTTTCATCATTGGTTAGGTCCACCGAGCTTCATAAGTCAGTGCACAGTCTCCTCCCTCTCTCTCTTGCATCTTTGGCTGCCAAGACAACTCCTGCTGGTGGCCTCTCAGGAAAGGACCTGCCCCCCACCATGTGCTCACAGAGAGAAGGATTCGTTCCAACTAACCATGCAAGCCTGTTATCGTTCCTTCATTCAATGCAAAAGACATTGATTGCAACTTCAGCACCATCGGACCAAACTCAGTACTTTCTACTGTAACTGTATATTGGGACGCTCTTCCATCTCTGAGGCAGAATGCAATTATCATACGTTATACTAAATTGCTGCTAGTTAGTTAAAGTTGTGAACCTCCTTTGTTAACAAAGGAGCTTTGTAATGAATTCTAATGATTCCTTCCTGGTTGTTGACTCGATTTCCTGTTCCCATTTCCAGTTTCAATCTCACTTCTCCTTTTGCCTATATACGTGTAATTTGTGTGTATGTATGTTTTTTATTTTATTTTATTTAACCTTTATTTAACCAGGAGAGTCCCATTGAGATTAAAAACCTCTTTTTCAAGGGAGTCCTGGCCAAGAGGCAACAACATTACACAAATATAAACATACAAAGAAACATTAAAATAACACAGGTTATGAAAAGCAATTGCACATTATTGAGGCAGTCTCCATTGCTTTCAGCTTAGTTTTAAAAGCATTCAAGGATAAGAGCTCAGTCAGTTTCCAGTCCCTCTGCAACATATTCCAAGCAAAAGGAGCTGAGTGGACAAAGGCTTTCTTCCCCAACTCAGTGCGGACAAAAGGAACAGAGAGCAACAGCTGATCATTTGATCGCAGGGAGTAAGAGTCAACACTTCTCTGTGTGATTAAAGAACAAATGTACGGAGGCAGTAATCCAAGTATAGCTTTGTAAATAAAAGTATACCAATGTCCCTGCCTCCTAATGGCCAGAGAAGGCCATCCCACTCGTGAATACAATTCACAATGATGCGTCATGGCTCTACAATTAGTAATGAACCTCAAAGAAGTATAATAGAAGTATGATAAACTGTGTCCACCATTTGAAGACATGAAGAAGAAGCATTCATATAAAAAAGATCACCATAATCTAGAACAGATAAAAAAAGTTGCTGTGACAAGGCGCTTTTTTACTTCAAAAGAAAAAACAATTTATTACGGAAGAAAAACCCCAGTTTAAGTTTTAATTTCTTCACAAGTTTTTCTATGTGAGGTTTAAAAGTGAGGGAGTCATCAATCAAGACACCAAGGTATTTATATTCATGAACTAGCTCTATGACATTCCCTTCAAGAGTGGACACTACAGGAACAGTCTGAGGCACCATCTTAGAACTTGAAAACAACATTAGCTTAGTTTTGTCAGCATTAAGAACTAGTTTTAACTGAATAAGTGAATGCTGGACAGCAACAAAAGCTTTCTGGAGGGCTTCAATGGCCAGAGTAAGGGATGATCCATAGCAATAAATGACTGTATCATCAGCATAAAAACGCATGTTAGCATCAGAAACATTTTGACCCAAGTCATTGATATACAAGATAAATAGGAGGGGCCCCAAAACTGAGCCCTGTGGCACCCCTTTACGAACAACAATAAAATCAGAACAGAGACCCTCATATTTAATGCATTGAGTCCTGTTATTCAGATAATTTGAGAACCATGCAACTGCATGTTCTGACAATCCTGAGCAAATTAATCGATTCTTTAAAACAGCATGGTCAACAGTGTCAAAAGCTTTTGACAGATCTAAAAAAAGTGAAGCACAGAACTGTTTCTTATCAAGTGCCACAATAATATCATTCATCACCTTCATAGTAGCAGTGATTGTACTGTGCTTTTTTCTGAAGCCTGATTGAAATTTAGAGAGGATGTCATTTGAGTACAGGAACTCTTTCAGCTGATCACAGACAAGAGATTCTAGAATTTTCGATAAAACACATAAATTTGAAATTGGTCTATAATTAGACACAACTGCTGGATCACCTCCTTTCAATAGAGGTCGAACAAAAGCTGATTTCCAAACTGATGGTATTTCTTTGGTTTTGATTGAAAGATTAAAAAGAATTGAAAGTGGCTCTACTATAAAATCTGCTGCCAACTTCAAAAAGTACGGCTCCATCAAGTCTGGTCCAGGGGTTTTCTGTGATCCAATGTTTTTAGAGCCTTGTGCACTTCATGGATAGTAAAAGGTGCAAATTTAAAATGGTCTCCAGAAAACATTGGGGATTCTCTACAAGGATTCATCAAGGAAGTTCCTGCAGTGTCAAACAAGGAACCTGATGATAAAAAGTGTTCATTAAAACAATTCAAGATCTCACATCTATCATAAACTGGTACTGAATCTTTAAAAACAAATGTAGGAAGAACCTGATAAATTTTACGCACAGAAAGAGACTTAATCACTTTCCAGAATTTCTGTGGATCATTGAGGTTCTCAGTGGTAACAGACAAAAAGTATTCAGATTTGGCCTTTTTAATAAGAGAAGTGCATTTATTTCTAAGCCGTTTGAAAACAGACCAATCATCGGAAGAATCTGTTTTTCTTGCCTTGACCCATGCTCTGTTACGCTCTTGTATGGTATCTGCCAGTTCCGGTGAAAACCATGGATTTTCTTGTCCCTTCACTCTGCATTTCCTTATAGGGGCATGCTTGTTTACAATTTGCATAAAACTTTCCTTAAAAAATGTCAAAGCTAATTCTACATCCGGTAGTAGCCCTATTTTTTCCCATTTCACCATTGACAAATCATGATGAAAAGCTTGTTCATTAAAATGTTTAAGATTTCTCCTACAGACAATGCGTGGTTTACATTTTGGAATTTTAGTATTTCTACAGGCAGCAACTACACAGTGATCACTTAAATCATTACAAAAGACACCCAGAGAAGAGAACTTATGAGGCACGTTTGTTAAAATCAAATCAATCAAAGTGGACTTTTCTGGACTCTTGAGATTAGGTCTGGTGGGTAGGTGGACTAACTGGGTAAGATTAATAGAGTCACAAAACCTTTTAAATTCATCAGAGCTTGCATTTAGCCAGTCCCAATTTAAATCTCCTGCTATTAGTAGTTCGGTGTAACTCAATTTAGCCAATAGATTCTTTATTGAATATAGTGCCTCTTTTGAAGCTGAAGGAGGCCTATAACATCCAACAACAGAAATAGAAAGAAATTTTGCTATTTCTACATTCAAGGCCAGAAATTCCATTTGTTTGCAAATTGATTGGGACGAAACAATAGAGGTATTAAATCTTGATTTAACATAAATAGCTACACCGCCGCCTTTTTTTGGTCTATCAGTACGATAAACATTGTAGCCAAGTATGTTAATGTCTTCATTAGTAATAGATTTACTCAACCAAGTTTCAGAAATTATAACAACATCCGCACCTGTTGATTTAACCCAAATTCTAACCACGTCCATCTTTGGTAGTAAACTACGCACATTAAGATGAACATATTTGAGACCAGACAAAGACTTGAAATCAGAAGGAGTCTGGCATAGCAGCTCAGGGCCAGGGTTTGGTTGCACATTTCCAGACAAAAGTAGAAGTAAGACAATCAACAATCTTTGTTTCACATTTGATTTTGACTCAATTCTTTGATGCGTAGAAGCCAGGCAAATTCCTTCATTTAGTGAACAAGTGAGATAGTTATACAAAGCAAAAATGCATTGAAGTTTAGGTAAGTCTCTGGGCAGAGCTGGCAAAAAGTTTATATCACGATCAAATCGAATCAGTAGTTGCTCTGGATTTATACAAGCCATAGAGCAAGTGCCTCTGTAACAAATATTTTTTAAATTGAGGTGATTGTTCAAAGCTCTCCCCCAATGTGTCCAGGAACTGTTGCTCGTGCCGAGATCCCAAATGCCCAATAGGCATATAAAAATGGTAAATAAGGCCATTATCTTAAACTTTTAGCCCTAAAAGAAGTAAGGGGCACAGACCTCAGAATGGAATACTCAGGTCCAGGCCGATTAGCTGAAAGAAGATGTAGCAGGCTCAGATCCAGGCTGGTTAGCTGCAGGAGGCTGTAGCAAGCTCAGATCCAGGCTGGTTAGCTGCAGGAGACTGTAGTAGGCTCAGATCCAGGCTGGTTAGCTGCAGGAGGCTGTAGCAAGCTCAGATCCAGGCTGGTTAGCTGCAGGAGACTGTAGTAGGCTCAGATCCAGGCTGGTTAGCTGCAGGAGACTGTAGTAGGCTCAGATCCAGGCTGGTTAGCTGCAGGAGACTGTAGTAGGCTCAGATCCAGGCTGGTTAGCTGCAGGAGGCTGTAGCAGGCTCAGATCCAGGCTGGTTAGCTGCAGGAGGCTGTAGCAGGCTCAGATCCAGGCTGGTTAGCTGCAGGAGGCTGTAGTAGGCTCAGATCCTAGGCTGGTTGGCTGCAAGAGGCTGAAGCAGACTCAGGCTAAGGCCGATGAGCTGCAGGAGGATGTAACAAACTGTAACAGGCTCAGGCCAGTTAAAACTCATAATCCACATATGTTTGTCAAATAATCCATAAAATACTGACTGCCGTGTTCAAAAAGATAATAAAATATTTTTAAAAACCTTTAAAAATATCAAAACGGAGACAAACATTTAACAGACAAAAGACATGCTGCCATCTTGGATTGTGGGTGGGACTCAATTTAACTTTGACTCAATTATTGTGTTTGTTAGTTAGTTATGTGTTCGTGATTAAGTTAATAAAGTTTGCGCACAATACATATTTGGTTCTGACTCTCTGTTTGCGAATAAATTGTCACTTTAATGATTTTGATTCTGTTACATGCTCTTAAGCACTGTAAATGCTGAGAAAGAACTGTTTTTCTGTTGATTACTCCCTTGTGTATTTAATCCTTATGTTTAGTCTGTTCCATGTTCGGTACTGTTTATCCTAGAGTTTTCTTTTTGTTTTTGATTCATCTTTGTTCATGCATATCTAACACGTTACAGTTTCTTTGTGTGAGCACATTACAGTAACAGCTGTCATCATTACAAGAGGGTTGCACCATTTGAGATTTACAGGACTCTTTAAGAGAACAAGCGGGGCACGGCTTTCTACTTGACCCCTATTTGTGATTAATGACCTTCTTTAATGAACTGCCTCTGTTGTGATGCATCCATTTGGCCTCATTGTAAATTCCCTACCACCAGTTCTTCCATTTCCTCTCTCTAACATTGCTAATTTAGATTAATTACACATCCCTTTGTGCAAATATTCATGCGGTGTCTGTTAAGTCCAAAATATTATTGGCTTATTATTATTTATAATTATTGGCATCCCTACAGATCTCCTCTCATTGGCCTCATATCTACAGGCGAAGCACAAGTCAGTCAGATTTAATATGGTCTTGTTTTGCTCCTCTTTTCTATTACCCATAGGTGTGATCTTAGTTTGTGAAAGAAAACAGAAACATATATTTTCATATAGTTACATAATCAACTATTGTAAGAGTCATGCTGAAGCCCTGCAGTATGGTTTGCTCTTTCATCGGAACATTATCCAGTTGATGAGAAAGGCAAATAACAGTGTTTAACATGCAGATATTTTTAAATAAAGTGTCATAGTGTTGTGATCTCTGTTAGTGTGGGCACTCTTTTACCACAGGGTTCTGTTTTTCCAGGAGGAAACTGCTTCGCATGGCGCGATTCCCTGTGGAGAGCACTTCCCCTCACCGACGAATATCAGATTCCTCATTTATATGCCAATTACTGAACAAATTAATACAGCACTGTGAAAAAATTATTCCACGAAGATGTCAGCAACTCCTGTTTGCTCACTTGTATCTGTTTTACTCCAAATAAACTAATTATAGATTTTGACCTTTTAGAGTATTCTTTGTGGCTGAAGGCTAACGATAGATAATGCTTTTTAATTAATCACACATGCTAATTATGCTTCTCATGACATTTGCTACTACATCCACTGCAGCTGAGAGAGACATATGGAGCATATGTTTTCAGAGGAGATTCTACTGTGCTTATTGGTGCATTATGAAATTCAGAAACACACACCATGCAGAGATTGTTTTAGGTATACTGGTATTATGACTCGTCCTCCTGAAAATTGCATTGTTGTATGATTGATAACATTTTGGAATGCTATATTTCAGTTTTGATCTGGGCATCTTTTTTCGGTATTACAGTCAGAGGTCGAATTGTAAAAAAAGAAAATCATGGAGGATGGTGTCATGATCGGCAATCAGGGTTGGGGCTACTGTACCTATAAAAAATTATTTATTGGTTAAAACAGCACAGTTATTATTGATTAAATTATTTATATCATTGTAGTATTGGAGTGACCACCAGACACACACTCTCTCTCTCTCTCTCTCTCTCACACACACACACACAACACACACACACACACACACACACACACACATCCCTTTATATAAACTACCTAAAATGATGCCTTTGGAGGGCACTGAAGTTTTTAATTATTAAAATTAAATTAATTAAATTAATTAATTATTAAAATTAAATTAATTAATAAAAATAACTCTATACTTGAGTTCCAAGTGACACTTCCCAGATAGCAAAATCCGTCCCATATCTGCCACACGTGGTATGATGATCTGGGGCAGATGTGGCATGGAATGGCACTTGGGCGGACAGCTCCTGTTTACCAGATATGAGCCACAAGCAGGCCATAGCAATCCCACATGTCAACTAAGAGCAAAGATATAAACCAGAACTGGACCTTATCTGAGCCTCAAAATCTTTATAATTATTTATAGAACTATCTCAGCATTAACAAGCCTATTAACAAGTAGAACATCTGAAGGAAAGAAGAGAACAGAAAAAAAGATAAACAGAAACACAAGAGCTACAACTGACTTCAGCCACAGCCTTAGATAAAATCAACTGAAGATTAAAAAAGGACATTAAATCTCTCTTGATCTCAGCAAAGGAGGATTAAACAACTCCACAAACAGCATAACAGCTTCACATACTACTAACCAGATAGACTTTATATCTGTGATTCATTAACAGAAGTTCTTATTGAGAATTAACAAAGGGTTAACACTCATGTTTGTTTCATTTGAAGTCACGTGATGATGATTGATGTTTCCATTAGTTGGGCTGTAAACTATTATGTTATTTTTATGTGCTGAGGCTGCTGTGGCAGTGTTTTCCAAACATGTGTGTGATAACTAAAAAGCTAAAATAAGAGCAGATACTGATTTTAAGCTATTGATGATATAATTCTTGAAAGTGATAATTACTTCATTTGAAAGTAACAATTTTGCTTTACCATTGATATGTTCAAATAAAAATATGTGTTTTACTGAGAAATGGCACCATGTTGTGGCTCTGACAGCATGCAGTAGACTGAAGATGAAAACAATCAGCATCTGAATCTCAACAACGGTGACAACAAAATATTCACTCTGGACATCACATAAAGCTACTAAAAGACAGAACAAAAACCACCAAAAAAATAAAAGCAAATAGTTAGAATTAAAGAAAATAATCGGACAATTGAGCTGCATAATTTATTCATCTCCTCCAGTGAACTGCCACCTTCTCGTGGTGGAGGGGTTTGAGTGCCCGAATGATCCTAAGAGCTATGTTTTCGGGGCCTATATGCCCCTGGTAGGGTTTCCCAAGGCAAACAGGTCCTAGGTGATGGGCCAGACAAAGAGCAGTTCAAAACCCCTTATGAATTTAAGAAAAACAAAGGCCGTTACGTCGCCCGGTATGGCGCAACCGGGGCCCCACCCTGGAGCCAGGCCTGGGGTTGGGGCTCGTAGGCAAGCGCCTGGTGGCCGGGTCTTTCCCCACGGGGCCCGGCCGGGCTCAGCCCGAATGAGCGACGTGGGGCCGACCTCCCGTGGGCCCACCACCTGCGGGAGGAACCATATGGGGCCGGTGCATTGTGGATTGGACGGCAGCCGAAGGCCAGGGACTCGGGAACCCAATCCCCGGACACCGACTTTGTAGTTGTTTCATCTGACCTCCGGCCGTATGTCTTGGACACTCGGGTGAAGAGAGGGGTGGAGCTGTCAAATGATCACCACCTGGTGGTGAGTTGGATAAGATGGCAGGGGAGGAAGCTGTACAGACTCGGCAGACCCAAACGTACTGTGAGGGTCTGCTGGGAACGTCTGGCCGAGTCCCCTGTTAGAAAGATCTTCAACTCGCACCTCCGGCAGAGCTTCAATCAGATACCGAGGGAGGCTGGAGACATTGAGTCTGAGTGGACCATGTTCTCTACCTCCATTGTCGACACGGCCACTCGGAGCTGTGGCCGTAAAGTCTCCGGTGCCTGTCGTGGCGACAATCCCCAAACCCGGTGGTAGACACCAGATGTAAGGGATGCGGTCAAGCTGAAGAAGGAGGCCTATCGAGCCTGGTTGGCTCGGGGGACTCCTGAGGCAGCTGAAGGGTACCGGCAGGCCAAGCGGACTGCAGCCCGGGTAATTGTGGAGGCAAAAACTCTGGTCTGGAAGGAGTTTGGTGAGACCATGGAGAAAGATTATCGGTCAGCCCCGAGGAAATTCTGGCAAACCGTCCGGCGCCTCAGGAAAGGGAAGCAGTGCCCTGTCAACACTGTTTACAGTGGGGGTGGGAATCTGCTGACTTCAACTGGGGACATCGTTGGGCGGTGGAAGGAATACTTTGTGGATCTCCTCAATCCCACCATCACGTCTTCCACTGAGGAAGCAGAGACCGAGGGCTCAGAGGTGGGCTCACCCATCACCCAAGCTGAAGTCACTGAGGTAGTTGGAAAGCTCCTTGGTGGCAAGGTAGCAGGAGTGGATGAGATACGCCCTGAGTACCTCAAGTCTCTGGATGTTGTGGGGCTGTCTTGGCTGACACGCCTCTGCAGCATCGCGTGGCGGTTGGAGACAGTGCCTCTGGACTGGCAGACCGGGGTGGTGGTCCCTCTTTTTAAGAAGGGGGACCGGAGGGTGTGTTCCAACTACAGAGGGATCACACTCCTCAGCCTCCCCGGGAAAGTCTATGCCAGGGTACTGGAGAAGAGAACAAGGCCGATAGTCGAACCTTAGATTCAGGAGGAACAATGCGGTTTTCGTCCCAGTCGTGGAACACTGGACCAGCTCTATACCCTTTCTAGGGTGCTGGAGGGTTTATGGGAGTTTACCCAACCAGTCCACATGTGTTTTGTGGATCTGGAGAAGGCATTCGACCGTGTCCCTCGTGGCACCCTGTGGGGGGTGCTCCGGGAGTATGGAGTCCGGGGCCCTTTGCAAAGGGCTGTCCGGTCCCTGTATGACCGGAGCAGGAGCTTGGTTCGCATTGCCGGCAGTAAGTCAAACCTGTTCCCGGTGCATGTTGGACTCCAGCAGGGCTGCCCTTTATCACCGGCCCTGTTCATAATCTTTGGGATGGGCCATGGTTCTCGGTCGGAAAAGGGTGGCTTGTTCTCTTCAGGTTGGTGGAGAGTATCTTGGGGTTTTGTTCACAAGTGAGGGAAGGAAGGAGCATGAGTTTGACAAACGGATCGGTGCAGCTTCTGCAATCAATGTACCGGTCTGTCGTGGTGAAGAAGGAGCTGAGCTGCAAGGCGAAGCTCTCGATTTACCAGTCAATCTACGTTCCTATCCTCACCTATGGTCATGAGCTTTGGGTCAAAGATCAAAGATCATCACATACAGCTTTTTCTAATGCTGAGAACAACCATCCATGCTTATAACCCAAAAGTGCACACAGTTTCATTCACACAAACACTAAACACCATCATGGTTACTCACATGAAATTTTAAAAACGCAATAAACATTAATTAGATACAATAAACAACACTAGATGTAACATAGAACCTAATGCACAAAATTGCTTAGAAGAAACAGAGTAATTTCAGCAAAAATACATCAAATATGAAGAGTCACAGAGGGAATTGTAGTAATGTCAAGTTACGGATCTTTGCTGTAAATTTTCCCCGTAGCATTTTTACAGTCTTTTACTGTTAAAATCACGGTCATTGTTTTACAGTCTATATGATTCAGCCAGACCATGAAACCACACACCAGTTAATTCATGGAGACTCGCAAGATCAAACGTGGCTTGAAAAGAAAAACACATAGAGGACAATCAACATTGTCAGCTGGCTCTCCTGTCACACGTTCTGCTTTACAGTGAAAATCAAAATAGAAAAAAAAATCAATATGGGTAATCTTCTTTCTCAATACTGTACTTTCGTGGCTGCTATGTTTCAGCTAAAGAAGCATGCAACATTCAGTTTGTGAGAGGCAGCCCAATCAAGAATCGTAAATATCAAACACACTGACACACAAACATGTTCGATATTTACGATTTGACATCGGGGACACTTCGTCTAGAATGGGAGCAGTTAAATAATCGTAATGACACCCCATAACAGAGGATATTTGGACAATAATCATTTGCGACAAGCCTCAAATCCTTTTTTAGTACATTGTTGTAGTATAAACATGCCTTTAATGTTATTTTTCTCTTGCTGATGAATTTTTTTTTAGCTGTGGCCAAAATAGGTGATGTTGACAACTTGATGATGAAGAGGTTGTCATCATCTAGTGGTCCAATCTTACACAGAATATTTTTTATCATGTAGACAGAGGTGGAAAGTCCAGAGGTCAGAAAGTGAATGTCCTGCCATATCTTTATTCCACCCACTGAAGCAATGTTAAAGTTAATGAGATAATTAAGTGATTAATTGAGTGATGATTGACCATTACTGAAGACACCTGTACGGTGTAAATTTTAGAACGTCGTCAGACAACGAAAAGGTGTCATGCTTCAGACTAAAAGGCTTCAGTCATTGGACAAACTGGCATCATGCCTCAGACTGAAAGGCTTCAGGTCTTAGGAAAAACGATGTCAGGTGTTTGGTCTCATACAATTAGGCATCAGATGAAACGGACTCGGACAAAACGTTTTAACATTAGAGTTCCCTCTGGCTGTTCTAACAGCCAGACAACTAAAAAGATAGGACAACCTGGTGTTGATTATGTTTTCACTTAACCATTTAACTGAATTACAACCTAATCTCTGAAATATGATAGCATTGATATGTGTCCAGCTTTTGCAATATTATCCAAAAGATTTCTCAAATGTTGTTCTGATGATAAGAAATTGTTCAGATAGGCACAGACAGACATGAAGAATCAGCATATGAATCTCAACAACATTTACAAGCAACATACTCAGACAACAGTAGAAAACAAGCTACTAAAAAGCCACATAAAAACAGCAAAAATAAAATAGGAAATTACTAAGACAATTCAGCTCATAATTTATTCATGCAACATGCTATTGTTGTAGACTGATTCTTGATGTCTGTCTTCATATTGAGTGATTTTGTTGAAATCATAATAGCTTTATAAAAATATTTTAGGATTATACTGAAAATCTGGTTTTCAGTGTAGTTACAATGGTGAATATCTAATTCAGTTATCAAATTCTGAATAAGTTTGGTAATTGAATAAACTCTATCAATTGATTAACAACATATTAACACCTCTTGACCATCATTTCTCCTAAATTCTACCTGGAGAGAATTTTTTTTTTTTTTTTTTTTTTTTTTTAATTTTAAGTGTAAAGAGCCCAACTAAAGTAAATTCTAATCTCCATGATGGTGACTTAAATATTCTGATTTTCTCCTTTGGTGATTCTGCTTGTTAACATCAGCTGTCTTAAATAATGGTCAATGAATCACTTAATTATCTCATTAACTTTAACACTGCTTCACTGGGTGGAATAAACATATGGCAGGACTTTTACTTTCTGACTCCTGGACGTTCCACCTCTGGATGATGAAATAAAGTCAATCTGGTTAGGAATATGTGAGGCTGTAATGCTGTTTATGGAGTTGTTTAATCCCTCTCTGCTGAGACATGGGGAGTCTTCTTTTATCTTCAGTTGATTTAATCTAAGGCTGTGTCTGAAGTCACTTGTAGCTCTTGTGTTTCTGTTAATCTCTTTTTCTGTTCCCTTCTTTCCTTCAGAGATTCTGCTTGTTAACAGGCTTGTTAATGCTGAGATGATTCTATAAATAATATAAAGATTTTATGGCTCCAGAGCTCTAACATTGGATAGTTTGGACAAAAAGAAATAGAATTAGTTCTGAATTAAATTTAACTCTTGAGTTCTTGAGTCCTTATAACGAACAATTAGAGGTACAGTCTTTGTTAGCTGTGTCTTTAATGGGTAGTTCTTGCAGTTTTAGATGCCAGAGTATGAACAGAGCCCATAGTTTTTTATTAAATTAATAAATAAGCACATGTACATGTAGCTAACACAATATGTATGTGTGTATTATCACCTCGGTGATGACATTCCCTGTCAATAATTCACCTTGACAACGATCCCTTACGGCATCAATGCACTTCAGTTATGTTTGTTATTCGTTCTAATGTGTCAGGGGAATGTTCTTAAATCTGATCAAAGTAATATCATATACCTTCTGTTCTCTTCTTTGTAAAGAACAACAAAAGATGTGCTTGAACAGTTCTCCTGATCCTTTAGAACAAGCGCGAAAAATGACAAAAGCTTGCTTGAATAAGAGCTCTGGCGTGACTGTGAGCAGTGCTTTACAATACTGAGTTCTGATTGATCAATTGCTGTTATTTATAGTTTGTTAATGATCAGACAGAAAATTAAAAAATTTTGTTTACATGATAAGATTTACGTAACATATAACACTGTTGCTTTACAGTGGCTTTACAGAGGGGATGCTTTTTGTTATTTTTTTTTTTCAACAAGGGGGATCCCCCAGAAACCCACTTCAAATCAAGCCATGATTTCAGTACAAGCATCAAATGTAACACTATGATATAAGAGACTAATAATGATTATTATGTTGAATATAGCCATGATTTATAGAATATGTCATTAAGATTTTTAATGGTATTTAAATGCTAACTTAATAAGAATAATACAGGCACAAATTTTTTTTAAATTATGCAAATTAATTTAAAATGCCCAAATATAGTTCCTGAGATGCAACTAAGGATGCACAATATATTGGTACCATATCAATCCATGGATATTATTATTATTATTATTATTATTATTTTACTCAAATGATTGATATTGTAATTTTCTTAAATTTGGTAAATGGTCAATTATGATAAATTTCCTATTTTTTAATTTAAATATTAAATATTTAATTAAATATAATTATTAAATTTAATTGTGTTTGGACGTTTTCATATTTTTTTTTTTCATTTATATTACATGTGCCAAACACTTGCAAAGGTACTGTTAATAAGTAGAATTGTCTAAAGTGGATTGTCGAAATAAAGTGTAACCATAATGAATATTTGCATTATCTTTCAGCATTGTAATATTGGTGCATCTCTAATAAATAATAACAGAATATTATTCTACGGTTCTTTCACAGTAAACAAGTAGCTATAGGTGAGCACATGTTTTAGTCATTGTGTTTTACCTAAAATACTCAGAATTCAGGAATACAATTATAAATGTACCCCTCATCGAAACTACAGCACTGTTTGTAACACTTTTATAGCTTTCAGAGCTTCGATTTAACTGAAAACCCAAAACAGCTTAGTCAGAAAATATATCAAGTAAACAGGAATAAAATTTGGGGGGGGGGGGGGGGGGACTCTGAGTATCAGACTATAATAAGATTCCTGTTCAAGCATGAAACCTATTAAGCGGTTGGAAGGATTTGCTCTTATTCACAAAACCTAAGATTTAATTTTTATGTTGCACTCCATTTCTTGTCTGAACGACATGAAATGTCCCCTTTGATAGTTTAGACAGAGTCAGCTTGCTTTAAAGTCAATATCCTGTAACAAAGAACACAGAACTGATGTATACACTGTTACACTGTATGCTGCAATGATGTGAAATCCTCAATATGAAGCAATATTGCATTAAAAGACAACTGAGCTTGTTTTCACAGTAACAATCCAATTGTGATCATGCTGAAAATGTGTAATAATTCTTAATTTTTTTTTATAATGATAACTTGGGTCATTTCTATCCACATACCAGTTGGAAAGAACTGACTGAATTATATTTTTATAATATCTCAATTGTTTCTTCCAGACAGCAATGCGATTAAATGGAGGACATTGGAGACTTTCGCTTATGACTTGCGTCTCCGATTTTTCTTCACATGTAATCTCACCAAGAATTATCATGAGATCTTACCACAATATCACAAACTCAAATTTGCTAAGATCTCAAGGTCTGAAGATCAAATTATATGAGCTGTGTTATCCAAACTCATTTTATAGCTCTGTGCTATTCAACAGTGGTCAAATTTTTTAGGAGACACATCCGAGACAAAGTTGGTGCTTAAACTATGACCGATAAGTCTACTATGTTTCCTAGGCAATGAAAGAGCAATGCCAAATGGCCTCTTGTGATAATCTAATCCACAAAAAAACAAACAAACAAACAAACAAACAAACAGACAAACAAAAAAACCCTTTCTATGAACAGTTCTTAAAAAAACTATACACACACACACACACACACACACACACACGTACACACACATACACATATACACAAAGAACCTTTCCAGTATAAAAAGGCAGTAATAGATGCTATTTATCATAAGTGTACATCGTGACGAGAAGTATTTTCTCTGAACTACAAGTGATTTAGTCCAGTGAAGATGAGGGAAGGCCGACGAGAGCCCAGAGCAACCCAGGAGACAGCCAGGAGGAAGGTGACTCATGGTGGAACTGATGGAGGGAGACGCCAAGGTGGAAACAAAGCCCAACTGACAGTGGTGACACTGGGAGATGTGGAGGCCCATGTGATGTCCGATGGACAGAGAGAGCAGGTGGCATCGATGGACCAGGAGACCAAGTATGACGAGGTGTGGTGACAAGCGGCCGAGGTGGAGCCTGGGTGCCGGAGGACTGAGGCAATGACGGAGTGAGTGAGGATAGAGGCGGAGCTGATGGGATGGAGGAGCCCGATGGAGCTTTAAGGGGGGAGGGATGAGGCACAGCTAAAGGCCCGGAGGTCTGTGCCGACAGTAAAGCAACAACTGAACAAGGTGGAACGTTTTAGATGAAGTCGGAAGGACGATGGTCTGAGAGGGTGAGGAGCCAGGGTGGAGTCGATAGCTGAGAACTTGGAGGGACAAGGCGGAGCCAGGGAATCCCAACACCACAGCAGAGCTAATAGAGCAATGGCTGAGACAGAGTAATGGCTGACTTCTGAGGAGCAGGCAGGAGCAGCAATGATGAACAAACATCCAGTCTATCAACTACTCTTTTTCTTCTACTAATATTCCCATTGACATGGATTTAATGGTCAGCTCAGCCACCTGGTCAGCCGGGACCTCAGACTCTTCCTCCGGGAACGGACAAGGCTGCTGGCTCTGGCTCTATTGCGGGCATTGGCCCAGACATGAATTCTGTGGTGGGCATAAAGGCAATTTCCCCACTGTGGGACAAATAAAGGCTTTACTTATAACCTGGGTCTCTCGGTCTGCGGTGGGCTCTGGCTCCTTATCTGCAGTGGCCGTGGGCTCTGGGTCTAGTGTGGTGACTGATATCACGTGTAACTGGACACTGGGAACGCAATCCTCTTCCACGTCGCCCACCGTAAAACAGGATCCATAGAGTGAAATTGATGTAATCTGCCATGGTCAGGCAGGAATCCACCCCAGGCATGACCAACTGAGTCTTCTCATCTAGTCTGTTTCTGAACCCCTCAATGAGTGTCATGTCACTGCAGGTGGAGAGATGGCTGATGCTCACAAAGGTTTTTAGATAATTCTCCAGGTTTCGTCCATCTAGAAAAATATAAATAACTGCCTCTTTGGGCCCATGAAAACTCCCCACTGGGGCAATCCCCATTTGGTCCAGTACTCTGTAACGTTTTAGCCCAATGAAGACAGATGGAAGAGCGTGAAAATCAAGTTTAAGCAAATATTTAATAAACAAAGTAAGGACACGCATTTCAAACGAGAGCAACTACAATGTGTTTAGTGTGCATAGCACAAACAATCGTGCAATAATCATATAAAACATTACAACCAACAGAATGAAATGAAGAAGTTAAATACTCAAAGATAATGAACTCAAAGACTAACAGGTGTGATTGTTAAATGAATATCCATGCAACTAAGGACTGGAGGCAACAGAGGAATACAGGAAACCGGTTTACTAAGAGAAATTAACTAAAAGTCCATGAAAACTAAAGTAAAACACATGCAGAACGTGAAAATAAGTGAAAATACCAGTATTTTCTTTACATTAAGTGTAAATTTAGTTCTTAGATGATATTTATACTTGGCAGATATATTTGCACCTCAGTGTATATTATAAAACAGGATGCAATAATAACTTATTCAATTAGTGTTTATTATTATATTTATTTAGATCATAATTGAATGCTGCTTTTTTGAGACATTTCTTTCTCAGTGTTCCTGAAGCTCCACCCAACACCTACCCCTAACCCTACCCGATAAACGCTTTATTTCCACTATTAAATACTCAACTCTTCGAGCTGTTATACAATGGGAAAATGTAGAATGAGAGGCGAATTTGAACTTGGGTTGGTCGCATTAAAAGCTAACACTACCCACCTTACTTTTTAGACCACTGATCCTGTTATCAGGGGTATTTCTTCTGTCATTTTTTTCTGGTTTAATAAGACCATGATAGGAAGAGTTAGTGTTAATAGCCTTTGCCAACAAGGTGGGTTATTTACACTTGGTGTAAATAGACATTCCATATAAATGGCCAACCTTCTGTGCAGTCGAAAGTTTCCATGGATGTTAAAGGTTCTTCATGGAACTATTGATGCCAATAAAGAACCTTTATTTTTAATAGTGTATGACAGCTTTGTGAGATGTAATCATTACTGCGACTGAAACCGATTTCCATTACTATAGGTCACTCCTACATGAAGATCTGCAGCTTTGGCACATTGAAATTTTGATTGAGGCGGATTTAGCAGTTCACAGCTGGATTTTATAGTTCAGGGGGTTCCATTTAAATAATGACCATACCACACCTCTAAGCCTAAATGGATTGCATTTTTTTTGCCATTCATCACAAGAATGATTTCAAAAAGATGATCATTACAGGTAAAAAAAAAAGAAAAAAAAAAAAGAATCAATGACCCAGTGTCTGCTGCCCAATGCTGATCTATGTTATTTTTTGATAAAGATAAAATGATACACCTCAAAGATCATGTTTTATATACCCATTAGTTAGGTGGCAGGAGGGAGATCAGATTAAAAATCTATTAGGAGCCAACTCATGGGATTCATTAGAGGAGAACTTGTTCTGCTTACAAGTGCATTTTCTACTTTAATTAGTAATATCTGCTAAAACAAAGTTATCAAATTTGTGGAGGGTAATAAATCACGTACATATATCAACGTGCCCTTTTATGTCCATACAATGTCCGCACAAAGTTTACAGTTGGTCAAGTTTAGGCTTAGAAACAGGATTAGGTGCTTCTATTGTACATCAATGTTATTAACCTATCATTTCCCTCTAATTTTAGGGATAAATTATTGGTAGGGAGAATAGGACTAAGTTTTTGGGCAGGAAAGTTGTTCCAGGATAAACAAAATATATTGATCCAGGAACAAATCTTCTTTTGCAAATATGGTAACTGTATGGTGTGTGTGTGTGTGTGTGTGTGTTGTGCATGTTGCAGTTTAACGCATATCTGCGTTCAGTGCAGCTACTGATTTTCATGCAATCTGCATATTTACAAATTTGCTGTAATTTGAGAATTGAATGATGGAGACTGACCTGACTTTATTACGTACTGAGTATCCTATCCAATTTTGTCTTCACAGCAGAAACTGAGAGACTGGATATTTATTGCAGTGATGAATGATCACACACAAAAAAAAACAAGCAAATGAAAGTGGACAAACCAACAACATTATAGAAACAATTAACAGAAAAGGGCTGTTTACAATTAAGTGATCCAACATGGAAACTAGCACCGAATTTTAGGATTTCATTAAGGATAATATTTCAGTCACAGTGTAATATGTACATACACATTGCAGATAAACGAAATTAAATATTACAAACAGTAGATGAAAAGTAAGTTTAACTTTGATCTCATTTGCTTTTGAGGCTTTCGCACAGATGAGTCATATTATGTTGATTGCCAATTAGCAGGGAATGTGTTGTAAAAGACAGTTGACAATTAGCACTTTGATATAAGATTTTGAGGCAACTGAAAGAGGTCTATAGAGGTCAAATTGGTCGTTCCCCAATAGTGTCAGGAAAATTATAACAGTAAAACAATCGTGAAACATAAAAAATATCAATCTAGTGCTTTCCTCGTCACTGCGTTCTTTATATGACTGATGGTGAACTGATGAATCACTCTTGTTAAGAACTTGTTCAGCTACATTGGCAAGACACGATCTCAGCAGCACCACCGCTGCTGATTAATACATCTATTAAATGACACCAGTCACATGTGCCAGTAACATTAGTCATGTTTATGGTGCCTGACCCTTTATGTTAAACTCAGCCTGCTAGACAGAAGCAGTGCAGATGGGGGAGTGCCTATACAGCACGATTGTCTGGTTTCGAATGTAAGATTGAGTTTGATGTTTTTATTGACTGTGTTTGAGAATATGTCCAATGTCCTGCTGATTTTTATTTCTGTTTTATTTTTTTGCTTAGATTTCTTCTTTTTTTTCCCCAGTTCCTGCTGTTCTAATCTTAAATACTGTACCTATTCCTAACACTGTTCGAACCTAATAAAGTAAGCTGGAGTTTGTATTCAGAGTTAGTATTCCCTACACACTGCCTTTGCATTACTATTAAATTGGATGCATGATGGAGTGTTGTGTTCAGGATTTGCAAACTTTATGCAAGCTAGTCCAAATATGCCCTCTCTATTACAATCCACACAACATAATGGGAGATATATCAGAGTTCAAAAGAGGACAAATTGTCGGTGCGCATCTCGCCGGCTCATCTGTGACCAGGACAGCAAGTCTTGTGTATTGAGAGCTGTAGTATCCAGGGTAATGTCGGCACACCACAACGTAGGATGAACCACATTTAACAGGAGTAACTGTCGATGTAAGATTAAGCTGTCTGAAAGGGATGTCCGGATTGTATCCAAAAAACATAAAACCACAGCTGCCTAACTTACTGCAGAATTAAATGCGCACCTCAACTCTCCTGTTTCCACCACTGTGTTTGATGGGTGCGTCACTGCCAAGGACAATCAAACCATTCCGGAGGACCATGTGCAACTAATGGTTCAAATATTGCACCCTGAAGGGAGAACCGTGTATCAGAATGATAATGCACCGACACACACAGGAACACTTGTGACAGAATGGTTTGATGAACATGAAAGTGAAGTTGAACATCTCCCATGGCCTGCACAGTCACCAGATCTACATATTTTTGAGTCACTTTGGGGTATTTTCGAGGAGCAAGTGAGAAAATCTTTTACTCCACCAGCATCATAGTGACCGGCTACTGTTCTGGAGGAGGAATGGCTCAAAATCCCTGTCTGTCTGTCATTCTCAAGACCAATAGATACTGTATTGACCACTAAAGGAGGCCCTACACCGTACTAATAAATCATAATTGTCTAAAACCAGGTGTTTCAGTTTCATTGTCCAACACCTGTTCACTGGGCATATGCTTGAGCACTTCTGGACTCAGGTCTTCTGATGAAAACATTATCTGTTATTCAAAAGAAAAAAAATAATAATTAGTTAAAGATCGAAACAGACAGAGCTCATCAGGATGTCAGAAAATGTATTTTGCTCTCAATATTTTTCAAAGAAATAGTGTTTTGTCCTGGCAAGAAATTTTAAAATGGTTGCTTTTTGGGCCTGGAGACATGGAGCCCCTAAAGAAACACGGAGATGGAAAAAATGTGAGATTGGAGGAAAACTTATATTTCAATGCTTTTGCGTTCCCTAGCAAATGTTTTGCGTTGCCTCAAGAAACTTTAGTGCTTGATCACAAAACCTTTGACTTTTTTTGCGAGCAAACGCAAAGTTTCTTGAGGGAACACAAAACTTTTGCGAGAGAAGGTGAAAGCATTGAAATATATTTTTGTATATGAAGCATGTAATTTGTACGTCAAAAATAAATAAATAGCTTTCTGAACACTCCATGTCTGTCATTGGTCGGTCAAACAAATAGCCCCTCCCCAAACTCATGCCATTGGTTAAGAAAAATCAAATGTGTTAGATGGACAAGCTGCTTAAACTGCTTAAACTTATTCCTATGGGGGAAGTCGGATTGCATGTAGTGGTTTCATTAAATTGACAAATGAAATGAAATTTTAACGGCGTGAAAAATTGGCTATAGCCTATCTTAAAATGTGATGCTCTCATCTGAATCAGAAGTCGCAATGAGCTGTTTGTGGAGAAACATGACTTTAAGAAAAGTTTAAAGTTACGTGTAATAAAACTAAGTTTCAGTTTTCAATTTCTATTTTATTACTAAATCCGAACAAATGTGTTCCGTTCAAACGGTACGATCACTGATCGACTGTAGCAGTAATTTTGTCCTCTTTACTAGTTTTAGTGCAAAAAAAATCCATGAATGAACATCAGGAGGTTTGTTGAAAGATAGAATACAGCCTACTAAAATGCATGATCTCTTTTGTAATCAGTTTCCAAAATATTGTCATCTGACGTTACCTCGGGAAAGTAATTCAAATGTCCATAGCTCACCAGTTAAAAAAAAAAAGAGAATAACTCTAGAGAAGAGCCTATGGCATATCGCTAAAATCATAAACATATTGTTTAAATATATAAAAGGAGCATTGTACTTTCCTTCTTATTTAGGGCATACAATTCAAAATGTGTTTCTAGGTCAAAACGACTTGAAATGATGGAGCAGATCAAATTATGCATGATGTTGATAATGACAATAATTAAAATATATTAAAAACACCTCATTAGAATTTGAAATAAGGCAAAACCAATTACTTGAAAGAGTAAAATTTATTCAATTTCGTCATATTATCCTCTGGACATTCACCCCTCATTTATCTAATCATTTAAACACATTTCATAAATAGAGATCTGGTCATTTGTGAGGTGGACTGTACAGAATAAAACCTCAAAAGTGAATATTAGAAAAAAAAGAAAGAAAGAAAGAAAGAAATGGGTCACACATGTGGATTGTGGGTTATATATTTACAACATACAATAGAAGAGGGAAGAAAAGTAATTAAAGAATTAATGAGAATCTACTGACACAATGCAACTGCAAAGCAACCTGTTGAAATGACATACGGGATATTTTAAAGAGATTTATAAATATATTTAGATGGTTTGCAAGCATGAGTAACAACATTACTCTCTAACCAGACGGCAGTGTTCGGCCCCTGAAACAGAGTAAGTGCATATGACCGGTGGTAAAGAAATCTGCCAAAACAAAATCAGACACAACCAGTGTAGAATCTCTGAATGCAAACAATATCATGCTGTCTAAATCTGCTATGTAATCATTGTTAGGATATAATACAAATTAATCACAACAAATATGATGTGAATACTGGCAATCAGAAAAATACGGACCATTTTCATGTTGGAAGAGAACCTGAGACAAGTTGTGTATCGATGCCAACATACAATTCCCTCAAATGCGTTAGGAGCTTGTCTATAAATAACCCTAACCGGAAAGGAAAGAAAATAAAGTGATGTGTCGTAAATGGCCCATACGATGTTTACATAAGGCCTACAATGATAATGGAAATGACTCAGGCATTCTTTAAAAAAATGGAGGGTAAGAAAACACCCAAACCCACTCTCACTTGAAAATCATACAGTAATTGCTACACATCTACTAACAAAAAGCAAAACACATTAGGATTGTCCGTCAACTCATGTTTGATATTCACGATGGCATCATGGAAATCCTTTGCAGGCCCTGATTTAAATATTCCACATTTGCAGTGTTTTTTTTTTTCCCTCATTCTTTTTCCTCATTTTTTGATATCCTTGAAATGAGATAAGTGTACAATTATTATCTTATCTTACATGTACTGAAGCACTTTACATGATGATTGCAAAAAGTGGTGTATAATCATATCAACCCAAGGCGGATGGAAATCACGTTCCAAAAGTATATCATAACATGATTATATACAAACTTTGTCTAAATTAGATTATAACGGCAATGTTTAGTACAGCTGATGTTTACAAAGCAAGCTCCGAAACTGAAGACGTGATTTGACCAACAACCTTTGTTATATTGCATTTCCACAACAATATAATCTTCTTTTAATATTAATCACCTACGCTCCGACAATAACGATTTATTGGCATGAAACATTTGCAATTAGCATCTTTCAAACGTAATAACATTTCAACATGTACAAATTAAAGACAGCTCTGAGTGCATCATGCGGAAGTCCTGTGGCTTCAAAAATTGCGATGTATGTATATAGACAGTCTTTAGAAAACTGATTTTGTGTGTATGTGAATGGAATGTTTTTAGAGTACATATGTACTGTATGTGAGCATGGGCATATGATGAGACGGCCCGTTTTAGTGCAGGTGGTATTCCATCGGAACCCTTCATAACATCACAAGGGTTCAAATGTAGAAAAACCTTGATTTATTTTATATGGCGCGCAAGTACATCCCTTAAGTACGTCAGAGCACAAAAAAAAATTAAAATAAATAAAAGTCTAGTTTCCCACTTGGCAACATGAAAAAATTGTGAAGGGGCAAAAAAAACCCATTGATGTCTGAGGCCTAATTCACATAATACAGCCAGTAGATCAAATTGAAAAGAGAGAAAGCTGCGGGAAATATTATCCGTGACCATCGATCGATGGCATTCACGTCTGTGAGGTCAGGGATTTTGATTTTGAGCTGGGAAGAGCGTCTGCGTAGCCGCGGTTTCTTCGACTGTGCGTTTCTGTCCATGCTGTGGCGGCCCTCTGGCCGCGATGTGCTCTGTTTACGATACTGGATCCCTGAGTTATCGAACACCATTGAAGTGGAGTTCCGGGCTTCGCTGACGCTGGTGGTGATCTCGTTCCCGGCCACCTCGTTGTGGATCTCCAGGGTGGTCAGAAGGATATTTCCCTGGGAATCCACCTGCAAGTAGAGACAATCCTGGTCACCACATTTTTCTTTATCTCTATAAGGCCTACTATTAAAGGGATAGTTCACTCAAAAATGTTTTTCCCATGCTTTAGTCACCCTCAAGCCATCCCAGGTGCACAGTATATGACTATTTTCTTTCAGATGAACACAATCGGAAATATATTTAAAAACATCCGGGCTCTGTTTTGGAGTCCCCCCAAAAATGCATCCATCCATCCATCCATCCTAACAAATAATGAACAGACAAAAAACAAACAATAATTCATCTTAAAACTTAATGTATGACGTAGGATACAGGAGTAGACTCCTCTGGCGGTTCAAATAAGGCTGTGCAACACACTGAAGCTCCTCTTCTCTTATATCGAAATGTTCTGACATTTCTCTTTTTAAATTTCTCGCTTTAGACCAGTGTTTCATTTTACTCTATCCTCTGAGGTTCCGTGTTCATCACTGCATCACGTTAGGGGTAACGCTTCCGCTGCAAATCGATGCGTATAGCCGTCTACCGGAAGCTAGTTTTTAAATATGTTTTATTTTAAATTTGGATATTGTTCCTACAAAGACCATTGTTTCGCTTCAGAATGCCTTTATTAACCCACTGGAGCCATGGATGGATTTTAGGATGGATGGATGCATATTTTGGGCTTCAAAACAGGCCACCGTTTAGTACCATTATAAAGCCAGGATATTTTTTAAATGTATCTGTGATTGAGTTCTTCTGAAAGAAGACATACACCTAGGATGGCTTGAGGGTGAATAAAACATAATTTTCATTTTTAGGTGAACTATCCCTTCATGTCCCTTTAAAAAGCACATATGGAATACATACATAATACATACATACATGTTCCATTTAAAAAGCAGTTTGATTTTTCGCAAACACTTTACAATAATGTCTCATTTGTTAACACTAGTCGGTTAATGTAATATATTAAAATGAACTAACAATGAGTAACAAATGATTTACAGTATTTATTTGTTAATGTTAGTTAATAAAAAATACAGTTGTTCATTGTTTGTTCATGTTAGTTCACAGTGCATTAACTAATCTTAACAATTATGTTTTATAATTTAAAAAATGTATAATTAAATGTCGAACATTAACAGATTACGGTTGCACTTTATTGTAAAAGTATGTGCAGTTACAGTGTACTTACATTACCCACAAAAGTACTGTGTAAGTTAACTACATGGGTTAAGTTAAGGCTTAGGGGTAGGTTCAGGGTTAGTACCTAGTGTGATTATCACGATAAGTACATAGTCCCCCGGTTTCACAGACAAGGCTCGAGCTAGGTTCAGACTAAAATGCATATTTGAGCTGATTTAACTTAAAGTAACATGCACTGACTTATCTTATAATATGTCAGTGCTATTGTCTTGTCTCAAAATGCACACCAGTAATGTTGTTTTCAAGGGTAAATTTATATAAGCCACTTAAATGTCCTAATTGAATTAAAGCCTAATCCTGACTCAGTCTAAGCCCTGTCTGTGAAACTGGGATGTAAAATTAAGTGCTACCGAGATTAATAAATGCTGAAGAAGTGTTGTTCATTCGTTATTCATGTTAAAGTAGTTAACCAGTGTTAACTAATGAAACCTTATTGTAAAGTGTTACCGAGTATTATTTCATAGTTCAGACTTTACAGGGTTTAAAAAAAAACTACAAACTGTGAAATTAAAAAGGCAATTACCCAATAAAACCCAAAAAACGGAAAAAAAAGGAAAATGGAAAAGTGTTTTTGAAAAGTGAGGATTTTTAAAAGTGGTTAGTTAGACAGTTAGACAAACTACAATATAAACATAAAGAATGAAAGATTCAAGCCATGCGAGATTCAAGCCATGAAAGATGGCTTGAATCTTGAGCCAAGCCATGAAAGCTTCAAGCCATGCGAGATTCAAGTGTGCTACATCCTTCAAAACATTTCTTTGCACAAAAATGAAAGACAACTAGAATTTTTGTAGCCATATTATATCACTCATTTAGTCATGTCATTTGAAAATAGGATTTAAAATTATTCAGTTACATTATTTGTATCCACTCCATTGGAATGCTCACAAGAAAATAATATTGGTATATATGAAAAGCACAGCCATAGACACATGACACAGACATTAATTACTGCTGAAGTGCTGCTCTCCAGTACAACATCCAGAACTGAACAGCACTCATTTTATAATCTATGGAACTACAAAACATCAACATGCTAATTTATCAGTGCAATAATGACAACGAGTTGCTCTAAACAAGCCACAAAGCAATATTCTGAATAATTAAGTTGTACAATGGTAATGTCAAATCATATTTAGGATATAAATGGAAATAATCCTACAAGAACCATATTAGGAAGCAAAAGTTCTCATTTATAGGCGACATGTGGGAGTCCTAAAAAAAGCATTCCTATTTTTATCAATAAAAAGAAGATTGTTTATTACACGGCGCATACACAGAACACAATTAATGTGGAAACAGCAAAAGGAAATACACAAATTTACATTAACTACAATACACACCAAAGCTGATTTCTATAACTGAAAAAAAGACAACAATGAACAAACAAACAAAAACCTAGAATGTGACGTGTAAGGAGTTATTTCACTCAAACACTTTTAAATGGAATCAGTGAACCTTTTTTCATCAAATAAATTAATTAAAATAACAGTAAGAAACAAGAAAAAATCCCCCATTGCTAAATGACAGAAGTAATTGCTATTTTGTTGAACAACAAGCTCAGGTTATTTCTCAAGAGGAGGTCTCTCCATGATATATTGTTTATTTACTGCTACCTCTGAGTCTCTGCAGTAATAAATAATTCAGAAATACATTCTTGCAAAAAATATCATTACAGCTCAAGCTCACTTCGTAATCTTGATCAGTGTTTGTGATGGAGCAAATGAGAGAACAGCAATAGAAGTCGAGTATATTGTTGTATGAAACGATGTCTCCTGAACCAGAATGTTTAACCGAATGAAGGACATCAGTGAGATAAGATAAGTAATCTAGCTGACATTTCAATAGGATCAGAAATCACACCATTACATATGGAGAAAGAAAAAAAGCAAGACGGCACAAGAACGTGTGTTTTCCGTGGTTCTCAACTGGTAAAATCAAGACCCAGATTTTACCCAACGTCTCTACAATCAAACGGTGCAATTTATTACGATTACATGAACTGATTAAATCAAATCTAAAATAAAATAAGGCAAAAATATAAAAGATTGGCTTCATGCTACAGTAAGAAGATAGATCTCTCTAATCTGGCTATCTTCTGCCAAGTGATTAATATAACAGAGTCTGACTGAACACAGTCTTGAACATTAATAATAAAACATATGGGAAGCATTCTCCTCCCCTTTAAAAGTTAATATAAGCCGATTTTTCCCTGCTGTGAAACAGACCGACAACCTGCCAGTTGAGAAACACTGTTTTGCACTAAATGAGAGAGAAACTGTTGTTAGGATGATTTCAGGACGAAGGAAATGATGACAAAAAACAGCCAGCAATGCACACACTCACCCCTCGTGAGTGACGGTGGCCTTGTACCTGATTGGACTGTTTAACAGATGATGGCTTGCAGTTGCCTCCCTCTTGAACAGACTGGTCAGAAAAGCAAAACAACAGTTTGTCCTCCATGTGAGCTTCAGCACAAATGCTTTAACCTCAAAAATCTCAACTTGAGACTGGAATTTGTCTTTTGAGTCAAGGAAAAATGACACATATTTCAGTATTCACACGCAAATGTCAGTGGTCAAAGTAGGAAAGAACACTGTACATCTAGAAGAAGTCTAACATGGAAACAGCGTATATCTTCGCAAAAGTGGTGCCTATTTTTTTTTTTTTTTTTTTTTTCCACATTAAGAATTATTTGAATTCATTGAGTGCCAGCAAGTTTTTGGTTCATGGTTTATATTTAATTTGATCAGTTGGCAACCAGTGTTGCATTACCCATAGTTGTCCAAAGCATTTTAAGGGTTATTTTCTTTTGATATTGCAGTGTTATCAGTTAATGAGGTTGCATTGTTACTTAATTCTGTATGGTAAAAAATGCATTGCTTTTTGAATGGAACTTTTTCATAAACTTTATTATTGTTTCTTAGAAACTTCACATTCTAGTTTTTTCCTGTTTTGCTCAAGCCTTTGTATCGTTTCCCCTAGGACTACCATAACACAACCTTTTATTAAAAGAAAGAAAGAAAGAAAAAGTAACATTCAATTCTTCAGCACACAAAATAGTCATTCTTCACACTGGCATTGCAACAGATAAAAATGACTTTTACCTTGTTGCCGTCATACTTGTTGCGGTCGTTATTGGCTTTCTCAGCTTTCTCAGCCAATTTCTTTTGCATCTGAGGGCCTCGTCCAAAGAAAATGTAGTTGACAAAAGCGTACTCCAGCAGAGCCAAGAAGACAAAGACGAAGCAGCCCATCAGATACATGTCTATGGCTTTCACATATGGGATCTTCGGAAGTGTTTCTCTCAGGTGGGTGTTGATGGTGGTCATGGTCAGCACAGTGGTAATACCTGGATGAAAAATATTACATTTATCAACAATATTTATGTTTAAGTAACATTAACCCTTTCCCTGCCATTAAGCATTTTTTCTGTCATTAATACACAATGCTTCCCCACCATTGACAAATTTTTCTGGTGTCAAGTTGCGACTTTGCGGATGTGAACGTTCGTTTTGCAGATCAGTCAACTGGAAAAACCTGTGCAGAGTGTTCATTTGAATTAACCCGTCGGTAACACTTTACTTGAAGGGGTGTGCATAAGGTTGACACGACACCTTCACAATCGTGACATGACATGAGGGTTTATGCATGTTTATGACAACTGACATGAAGTGTCATTCTCTCAATTATGTCATTTTTAATGCAAAGATGACATTGTTTGAGATGCCTTTGTTATGACAACTTGACATAAACCAATACATCATAACCTGTCAGTATCTTTGCATTGACAACTTGACATTACCAAGATATATAACAGCGTCATGAATATTTTACTGACCTAATCTAGAGTGGTACTTAAAAAAGAAATTATGAAATGAAAAATATTCATGACACTGCTATGAAATAATTTGACAGAGAATTAACACTTAATTACATTTTGATGACAAATTCAATTTGTACCACTGAAGCTTAGGTCAAGAAAAATATTCATGATGCGGTTATAAAATTATTTGACAGAGTATTAACACTTTATGACATTTTAATGACATATTCCATTTGTACCACAGGGGAAAAAAAGTGGTCAGAAAAATATTCATGACAGTTATAATGGTCTCATGACAGCCAGTGTCAAAACCAACAACATGACAGTTTAATATAATGTTAACCCATAAAAGTAAAAAACCCAAAAGTAGTTTCTTAAGTTTTATAATTAATCTGTTATGTCATGTTTATGACAAATGTATGACAGGTTAGGATGTATTGGTTTATGTCAAGTTGTCATGATCTTTGCATTAAAAATGACATCATTGAGCGAATAACACTTCATGTCAGTTGTCATGTCAGTCTTCAAGTAAAGTGTAACTAAACCTTCATACAACATGATGTTGGTACCACTGCAAAGTGAACACAGGTGATATCATTACTTGGAACGGCAGAAGTACGTTTTACACACACACAAAAAAAGCATAGAAAGTCATCCTCGTCATAGGATTCAAACTCATCCATCAAAATACAACCAACACAACATTGCTCTATAACCTAATGTTTCTTAATGCCAATGTGCCCGTGTTAACTTGTGCCTGACGCTCCCACACTGATAGCCTCATCTGAATACATTGTATGATACTTAGTGATATGTTCTCGTCAAAATGCTGCTCCCCTAAATATTGTGCGAACAAGTAAATGCCCTCCATTGAGCCGAGTTATTCATTTGATCACCGTTAGTACAAAACACTAAATCACAAAGTATCCTTTTCACGACAAAGTCTCAGTACAACCAAGTGTAAGCAATCTGAAGTACAAGCTTAAGGAAGGCAGAACACATTGACTGAAATTTCAGGGAAAACGTTCTCATTTGACACCTCTGTTCCAACGCCCACCATGAATCTGGACTCTGAGAATGGGTGCTACAGATTGAGTGCTGTCACAATGTTTAAAATGCCAGATTCTAGCCTTCCTTCTTAGTAAACGGAATTACACAACCACAACACTGTCAATCTAGCTTTGAATAATCCACTTATGATTGCAGAAGCCTGGTTGACTTCATAATTGATTGCAATACCAAATAAAATGCTGTTTTATCCCATAACTGACAGTCTCTGAACCTTTAAGTGCCACTACAAAGCCACAACACTGCGCCCTTTTGTATATTATGCATTTAGGGAGTACTGACCTAATTAACTGATTAGATTGGATTCATTTGTACCGAGGCCAGATCTGAGAAATCAAGAATAACATACAGGGTATAAAACAGCATGACTGATCAACTTGGCCACAGCTGAAGAGAATAGCCCAGCACTGTTGTTTTTTTGTTTGTTCCCTTTAGTGTCTTCCTCCCTTTCTCCAAGCTTTCCCACATGCTATTCATATTTAATAGACTGTCTTATATTATAGATTATATTATATAAATAGACAAGTCAACAGCATTTTTTTCTATTTTCTATGCATTTTATTGATTCTATGCTGTGATACTCTATTCTGTTTATACTGTGAGTCAATCCTGAGTCAGTATCACTGCGAGTTCAAAGAGGAGCGATACTCCAACTGCTCAAACACCCACTCGAATATGTACAAACAAGCACACACACATAGAAGATAACACAAATATACTGTTAAAACTCCCACTCTTTAAAATATCTCTATTATTTTTCCAAACTTCTTCCAAACAATCTGCCATTATTTAGAGTTCTCTGAAGTCAATGTGGGGTGAAGTTTGGGAAATGATGGCTGCAGATAAGAGTAGTTTTTTTTTTTTTTTTTTTTTTTTTTCCTGAAATAGACTATATCACAATAATAAACTGGTATGAAAAAATGTTTGTAGTGTAAGACTGAAAATATCCAAAGATATTTTAAAAATGAACAAAGAGATTGGCTTTGCTGTTTCAGTCCCCTCTCTCATTCTACAAGAGCCATTTGGGAACACACAAAGGAGCTGATAGTGATCAAGGCCTGTAGGCCTAGATGCGAGGGCATCGGGGGTCTATGAATTGTCACATCTTTAGTACAGTGGGGGAAGTTTTACTTCTGATTGGTCAGTTTGAATGTCTCACATTTGGGTTTCAGTCACATGGTCAAGGAAAAGGATAAAAGAAGATCGCAACTATTGCTCTGTCTCTTTCTTTTACGCTCTCTTCTTTTGCTCTCTTACTTGGGCACTCTCTGTCCTTCTCTCTCTCTCTCTCTCTCTCTCTCTTTGTCTTTCCCTTTCTTTCTATCTCTCAGGTAACTTTTTACATACATGCTGGGTACGATTAATGGTATATGTTTATCTATTTTGTAATCATTTTAAGTGTAACCATAAACCAATATATTGTCATTAAACTCTTTTACTACAAATTATGTGCTAACTAGTTCTGATTTGGTATTAACTTTGATATGTTACCCATTGCAGTGTAATATTGTCACATTATAGCAACGCTCTCCCACATATTTAGCTATTATAACTGTGCTTATTTCCGTAGTTGGTATAAGTAGCAGTGGGTGGTAATAGACAAGAAATGTACAGTTTTCTACCATCTTGCTGATAATATTTCTTAAGTCATTCGCAACCCTGCAGCCTGAACCCCTGTAGGAGCACCACCCCTACAGTAGAGACAAACACGAATAGCAGAAATTGTGAATAGACACCGTGATCAGAATTTTTGTACACACAAAAAATAAGTCCAGTTTAACTTGAAAAACACTGCAGAATCTTTAGTTGTGGCTCTACTGTATATATATATTTTACTTGATACTATTACTTGATTTTAAAACACAACAATTTTTTTTTTATTTGATGCGACTAACCTCGCCAGCTTAGGCAAATCCAGTGATTATTTAATTGTCAAAAGGACTTTTATCAACCTAGTAACTCGTAAACATGACTTTGTTTCCAGGCAGACTGGCAATCAGATTGGAGCTTGTCAGTGCTTTCCAGTTTTTTGAGCAATATGTATCAGTCAGATGGTCAGTGAACAGACTGTGGGCGGTCTGAGGACGTGCTGTCTGAAAGTGAGACTAGTTGTGACATACTGTATCTTGATGTAACTTATCGCTGCTTTCAAGAAGATTTCCTTATGAATGGCTTTGATGTAGAAACAAAAATTACTGTCAGTATGCAAACAATGTCAAAGGCATATCTGAGGATAAAAGGAGCTTCTTTTTTTATGTGGAACACAAAATGGTTTGAAGTTGTTTGGACCTGAACATTCATCATAATGTCTTTTTTGTGATCTGAAAAAGAAAGTAACTCAGGTTTGGATGATGACAAACGTTTATGTTTTTTTTCAGCCGCTGCTCTGCATATTTAGCAGTTTTACCTTTCTGCAAATCTCATTTTCAGATTAGACATAAATCTGCTTTACGAACATCAGCTCCCGGTTAACGCTGCCACTCAAATCAGTATGTTTGTTGCTGACTCTGCTGTAGCGGGACTTAAGTGTGAATATGCCTGACTGGAGCAAGAAATGGAACTGTCAATATTTCTGTTGCCCTGCAAAAGACCAACCTCTTCCACAACAAACACAGCAAGACTCCATCATAGATGAACTAATTTCCCAAACAAACTGCCAACTTCTGCCCCAAATCACATTGCAAAACTACTTGAAGGTCTCTCCACAGACGAAGTGATGAGAATACATCCTGACTATGACAAGCCTGATCTTAGCTTAGATCTCGAGCACTAAAGTTACACACAGTTACTTTGGGTTTTTCCTCTAATTAAAGTGTAATTAGTGCAGGGCAGTGTGCTTTACAGGGGACCTTGTCTCCATCACATTCACACTCCCTAAGGAATGCCGTTACCTCGTTAATGAGAAAAGGGTCTCGTCGACTGACTGCAAAGCAGCCACGTCCTAGTTTCTACCCTGAGCAGCATCACATTAACATTTAAAGTTACATTTAGCAGAATTCCTGAAATTACAATCTAGGCACTTTGGAACCGTGACTGCCCAGAACATCTCAGACAGTGTATTTTTAAAAGAATGTACATGCTTTTCTTATTTTCTCTTGTCTCCTGACTATTTAAACAGCTTTAATAATTTAGTGTTCACCCTAATGCTGCAGTGAACAGGTTTCCTACTGAATAAAGTGATTTCTGTACAGGATTATGAGGTCAACATTCTTTTCATGGATTTTGACAGATATTATGCATGTTCTAGCAGTGTTTCCCAACCATTTTTTTTGTTTTTTGTCTTATGTATCCCCACAGCCCCATCAGTAAGTCTCAAGTAGCCCTTCATTGACCAAAAGAAGAACTGGTAAATTTTTCATCGCACTAGACTTCAATAGGCCTATAGCATGATTAATTGAGTAAAGACATGCACTACATTTGTCTGGATGTCTTTAGGCTACATACACATATTCATTTAAACAATTTATACACAGATTAATGTTAGTGTAACTATACAAAAATTATTTAGATATTTTTTTCCTTGTTTTTTGAAAAAAGACGTTTCTTATTCTCATCAAGGCTGCATTTATTTTGAAAAAACAAATAAATAAACAGTAAAAACAGTAATATTGTGATGTATTTAGACAATTTAAAACAACTGTTTTCTATATTAACTGTTTTAAATTTTCAGCAGCCATTATGCCAGTTTTTAGTGTCTTATTTAAAAAAAAAAGAAATAAAACAGTCTATATATATATATACACACACAAAATTAAAAAAGCAAAATCTACCTACAGCTGAAGAGTTGCTTCAGATTGGTTCGGAATAGCTGTTCTATATTAAATGACCAGTCTTTCATAAATAATACATAATATATAATCAAATATAAGCTGACAGAATTAAGTGAACAGAGCATCAAAAAATGTCCTGGAAAAAGGTGAGCTGTCAAAACTGCACAAGTTCAACTAAAATTAGCATGTCTAGTCTTTCAGACATTTTATTCACAAACTTTATTACAAGAGTTGAATATTAGAACATAGAATACAATTTAACAACCGTAAAGATCAAAGAAAATGGTTGGCACTTCACTCCCACTGTGTGTTCACTGTAAAGGCCTGAGTCCCCAGAGTGAGAGAGGACATGTGTGGGCAGATGGATGCCTGTCCTAGCTTACATAAACTCAAAAGCAGCATTCTGGTGTGAAGAAGAGGGCTGCACACGGAGCACACTGCATTGATTTGTACATGACCAGGTCACAGCAAGGGAGGATCAAACTCAGCTCAGCACAGAGAGTTCAGCGCAGGGGAGTTACCTAACCAGAACAAACATATACCTTCACACAGACCTGTCTGCAGTGAATAGTGTGGGATGGCGTTCTTTTTCAATTTTGAAAGTGAAATGCACAACATTGGCAAACGTTCAGGATCTATATCAGAGTTCTTTCATGCACTTTGACCAGACGTGTTCAGTTCCTTTAATGGAATAGTTCACCCAAAAATGAAAACTTTATATTTCTTCATGTAATTCCAAACCTGTACATTATGGCTTCTATTGAACAAAAGGTGATTTTTTTTGAAGAACATCATGGCCATTCTTTTCAATACAATGAAAGTAAAGATGTCCAAAATGACAAAAAGTACCATTATAAGGGCTGGTTCACACAGAACGCATTTGTGCTGTGAAAAACGCAAGACAAGGGCAGTGGATTGGGGGAGGAAATAAAGCAGTCTCGAGATGTGTTTTTAAAAGTTGAACTGATTTTACTGACTTGACTTTTGCCCATAACTAATTTACCTCATCCATATTAGCAAAAAAAAAAAAAAAATCCTAAATCCTTAAACTGGAAGGATAGAACAAAAATATCTATCACCCAATGGTTCAATTTATTAATAGACACATTACCACTTGCGAAAATGACTGCCTCACTTAGAAACAAAATGACAAAAAAATATGGAACGCTCTTCTAAAGGACATGAAATAATGCATATAATCAAAGGTGCCGATAAATGAGATTGAGATAAAAAGTGTATGTTTTTTTTTTTTGGTACAAATCTGTTTGTCTTGTTTTTTGTACCCAGCAATGTATGGTATAGTTGTGTATATGTATCGTATGGTCATGTATAAAAAATAAAATAAATAACCTTGAAGTTAAAAAAAAGGTGAGCTGATTTTAACTTGAGCGCCGCGTTTTAAGAACCCCGTTTAAGTGCAATGGTCAAACACATCCATCCAGCGTGAGTTTACACAGAAAAATAGCACAGTGGAATGGAATTGTCTGTGTAAACTGGCCGTAAAAGTGGTTAAATTTACTGTGCTGGCTCTCACTGGTGTGTTCATGAGAGTTTATGCAGGAAGTAGCAACTCATAAATTCTTCTTTTGAGTCCAATCTGTTCAGCCAATCTGTTGATCCCTTCTGAATTGTTTGTTTAAGAATCTGACTTCACCACATGAATCTATAGTATGATTTCAGAAGACTCTCACGAGACTTCTATAGAGCTCACAAGTCATATGGACCAGTATATTATGATATTTTTATGGTGCTTTTGGGGGTTCTTTTCGATTATAGAAAGCTTAATTTTAATCGATCCATTCATTGTTATTGCACTGAAACAGAAACGATTCTCCTTTTGTGTACTATGCAAAAAAGGTCCTACAGGTTTAGAATGACAGAAGTGTCATGTTTTTGTCAACTATTCCTTTAAGGCAAGCCAGTCCACTCAGTAGCCATCTTGGTAACACCTTTGGGCTGCTGTTTCTTATGCATGCATGTATGTCGGTGTGAAACAAGATATTCATCAAGAAAAGGGTAGGATGAGACATGATTTTATCAAACAGGAATTGAATGAATCATAAAGCTGTTACATAACAGGATGGAGCCACACTCAATGCAAAAGTATTACAAATGTAACCCACAATGTGCTTTGCTTTAGTTGAGGTCTTACAATGATCTTCCCTGAAAAGATCTCCATGCCTGATCACGTCAGCAAAACAATCGGAAGACATCAATGAAACATCATCCACATCATTTGATATGTTTGCTTCTTGCATCATTTGATAACTTGCTTTCTGAAATGAAAGGAAGTCCTTAAGTGTGCTGCAGTAATGCAGTGCAAGATATAAGGCCGGGGCCGGCCGGATGTGGCTGCAGAGAATGGATGGAGTCAGCGAGGCAGTGGGAGGTGGCGAGACAGAGGCATTTAAGGCAGAGATTCATCTGTGCTGCAGCATGCCTTGGGATTGAAATGGAAGTTAAATGTAATTGTTTTCTAGCTACATTGATCCCTTTGTTTTCATTGGGCTGCCTTGCTGTGGGAGGACAGCAGAAAAAGACAAAGAAAAAGAGGAATAGACCGAGAGAGAGAGATAGAGAGAGAGCGCACTACAAAATATAATGACGGGGGTGGGGGTGGCCTTGTAATGATGCGTAGAGGCAGGTGAGATGGGTGGTATATGTGTGGGGGACCCAGGAGACTCTTCCCTCCCAGTGTAAAGTGTTCTCATTTCTCTGCTTAACATGGTTAATGAGGACAATTTCCCTAAAGAAGGCCCATATCCAACATATCACATCCATCTCAAAGAGCTGCACCTGGGTGCATGAACAAACACACTCACGCACATTAAACATGTAATTAAAAAGATATTGTACTGCACTCTGTGATCTATGTCTGTGATTTAAAAATGTCCAGATGATAATTTTGTACATGCATAAAAGACTCTACAGTAGAAGCTTTTGTAAATCCGAGCTCACAAGCTCCTAGTCTGGTGTCCACACAGGCAGTGAGACTGAAATTCAGTGTAAAAGGCGCTCACAGTTTCACAACCAAGTAAGCTGCCCTGCTGTCAACCGTCTAAAAAGGCAGGGTGCTCCCTCCAGGGCTCCTGAAGTTGCTCATAATTTAAAGTTGTTCAGCTATAGATTTTTGTAAAAAACAATACTACAAGCAAACAATAAATACCAGTGGTAACACTTTAAAATAAGGTTTCATTAGTTAACTACTTAAGTTAACATTAAGACTGAAGAATACTTCTACAGCATTTATTAATCAAAATTAATGTTAATTTCAACATTTACTACTACATTATTAAAATCAAAAGTTGAGTTTTTTAACATTAGTTAATGTACTGTGAACTAACATGAACAAACAATGAACAATGTTTTTTTTTAAACTAACATTAACAAAGCTTAAATACTGTAACAAATGTTTTGTTCATTGTTAGTTCATGTTAGTTAATATATTAACTAATGTTAACTAATGATTCTTATCGTAAAGTGTTTCTAAAGTAGTCAACTACATAAAAGCTATTTTAATAGCATGGCAAATTACAATGACATATGTGGTTATTATTACACGATACTATATACACCGTTCAAAAGTTGGGATGGGTAAGATTTTAAAAAAAAATATTAGTACAATTTAAATTAGTTTCTATATTAATACATTTTAAAATGTAATTTATTCCTGCGATGGAAATGATGAATTTTGCATTACTCCAGTCTTCAGTGTCACATGATCCTTCAGAAATCATTCTAATATGCTGATTTGGTGCTCAAGAAACATTTTTCTTATTATCAGTGTTGAAAACAGTTGTGCTTCAATATTTTTGTGGAAACGTGATACAATTTTTTATTTATTTTTTTGACAGTGTAAAAGGCTTTACTGTCGCTTTTGGTCAATTTAATCCATTCTTGCTGAAGGATTAATTTCTACATACTAACCCCAAACTTTGGGACAATAGTGCACGTAAGTAATTCTACTTATAAAAAGGGATGTTATTCGATTTTAAAATTATTACAATAATTATTTTGTGTTTCAGCACAAAAATAAAGTTCTGAAAATCTGTAAAACCGCCTTTTTGATACTCTAACAAGTATAAAAATATTTGACACACACAAATTGCACAGACATAAATTCCTATCATATTGCTCAGGTTTTTGCCTCCAAAAAGATTAGGCAAAATTTTGGGAACCAGAGTGTGTTTATGCTGGGTTTTAAAACACAGCTTTTATGTCCTGCGACTCACTGCAGCTACAGAGGTTCTGTAGCCTTTCGGGCAAACTGAGTCACTCCTCATTCTGCAATAACAACATCAGAGCAAAGTCACACACACCGAGAACTGTCTCTCTCTGTGAGCAGTCACTGTAGTGTGTCAGAAGCAATGGGTTTGTGGCTACCTGGGTCTACCCTGTTCCTTGTTAAATGATGCATGTGCTCCTACAATATCTGTCTGTGTATGTGTCTGAGTGTATATTTGTGTGTCGGTGTTTATCTGGAGGCAAGATCCAAGAAAAAGTAAACCAAAGGGAGGGTGAGTACTCTGAGGAGACCTGGAGTGTGTACAGAAAAAGTTACAATTCAAACAGAATTCTGAATGTCGGCATTCTAATTATTGGAACATCCAACAATGTGCTGTTAAATAAAGCATGCACTTCCACAGTGGAAACGACAGAGGACATTCATCCTGTCAGATGCAGACAGTACCATGCTAATGAATAAATAGCATACCTAATGCCACTCTGGCTGCTGAGGCATCATAGTTGATCCAGAAGGAGACCCAGGACAGGATGGTGATCAGGATAGAGGGCATATAGGTCTGCAGGATGAAGTAGCCGATATTTCTTTTTAGCTTGAAGCTCAAAGATAGCCGAGGATAGGCACCTGTTAAAGAAAATGAGAAAGATTTTTTAAAGAGAACGAAAAAGAAAGAGAAGCAAATACTGAGGAAAAAAGTAAATAGGGAGACACGAGAGAGAGAGAGAGAGAGAGAAAAGAAGCTTTGGAGACATTCTTTACATTTTACATCAGTAGCATTGGTAGCATTGGCAGCATGGGTAGCTTTTGTTGCTATGGCAACAAGCAAGCGTGGACAAAAAAAAAAAAAAAATCTGTGATTTGTTGTAGCTTAGCCTTGAGCACAAACACCACAGTGTGAAAGGAGACAAGAAAGAGAATGAAATAGTGAGCAAATATTAAATGTTAAAGCCCCTTATGAAATCAAAACTGGACTATTATGGCTTCTAGTCCAAATCTAATAGTTTGAAGCCTTCTACCTGCTAGCGCATTTCATCGATTTGCATTAAAAAAACAAAAACAAATACATAATAATAAACATTTAAAATTTACAGGAAAATTGGAAAACGATATTATTGACTCCGCATGCACTAAACAGATTTAAGTCCAAAAAAATGCTGTCTAAATATAAAGTGTACTGCCCCCATTACAGAATAATATCCTGTCCTAACTTCCTGTTTCAAACAAAAATATGAGTCAATATTCATCCCGCGTAAATGAACTTAATCAGCATTATATATATCTATATATATATACATACATAGACACACTACACATAAAATGCACTGTCACACTTTTATGTACAATTCGATTCATACTTCAAATAATCAAATAATGTCAGAAAAATATATAAACACAAACTATCTTTTATGTTTACAGATAAAACTAAAATCAAAAAAAGAAAATGCAAAGGTAATTCTGCCCTCTTATTTAGAATTTCAGGACTATTTTTGTAATATTCAGTGGTATTTTTTGACCCAAGCCCCAAGATAGGATAGGAAAATGTGCCTGTAAAGAGATTCACTTGTTTGGTTTAGCTGGTTTATTTAGTTGTTTTGTTTTAAATGACAAGATCCAGTCATTTCAATAGGAATCCACACTATCAAGAATTTTCCCCACACAGATTTCGCAATGGAAAGCTCAAAGAAAGCTGCTTGGTTTCAAAGTAACTTCTGTGTGAGCTGTCTTTAATACATCACTACACTATTGACAATAGTCAATGGACCTTTTTTTTTGTGTCCTTTGGGGTTAGGGGTTTGAATCCATATTCAATGTAGAGTTCAGCTGTTCATGGCTAAACGTTGCCTTATAATACTGACATGATGCAAAAATAAGCAAGAGTGATCTGAACTATAGCTTATGTGAGGAGAAATCTCTGCTTAGTTATTTATGGAGATGAAAAAAAATGCAACTAACAAGCATTCAGCCTAGATACACATACACACCCAAACATGCACACACGCTATGAATAAATCACACATCCTACACACATATAACACAACCTACAGATGCACATTATGCAACCTGTACTAACATCACAATCTATAAAAACATGTAACCTATGTGATGAACTTGCGCTACCAAGACCCTTTAGACTAAATACTGATTTGTGTGGTAAGGTATAAAATGAGTACAAAACCCTCTAACATTCCCCTCATCTACTATTGGCTAGAGAAACAGATAGTACAGCCCCTAAACTCACACTGTAGGTTAATGTCAAAGTTACTGCATACAGTCTCTTCATACGACTTCTGTTCATCTTCAAAACACCAAACATCAATTATTTTCATAATTTTCTATCACAAATTTTTTTCTTTTGTCCAATCAACATGGACAATTAATTTGGTTCACATAATATAATATTTTGAGTTTCTGTTGATTAAACCAATCGTCTTCATTGTATTAACTCAATTTTTTTATTTCAATGAATGAAGATTTTAAGGCAACCAGGTAAGTTAAACCAACAATTATTTTTTTACAGTATATAAAAGTTAATGTTACAGTGTTGGGCTGGTCAAGGTTTGGCTGGTTAGCATGAGTCAGTTAGCCTTCATTATACAACTTTGACCCAAAGTTTTTTCCTCCTAGAAAAAGCTCATCATGGCATTAGCAATAAAATCACAACTTCATGATTCCCATAATCCTTTTCACTATGTGCAGAAGATAGCCAGTGTCTTTCTATGTATCATTAATTCAGGGAGGGAAATAATCAGTACAGCGCTACCTCTATGAATGCCTCAGTTTTAGAAGAGAATAATTTATGCAGTGGGTCTTCTACCTCATGAATATGTGATGGCTTGTATCAAGTGGCTGTTTTTTTTCCCTCTCTGACTCCATCTCTCACTTTCTCCCCCCTTCCATCTTTGCTCTTCTCTTTAGAAGCTTGAGGAAATAGAGTGGTAATTGCTCCTTCATTATTACTGGCCTGTTCTATCACGAGGAAGAAAAATATCTGATGCACAAGCCCCAATTAGGCAGCTTTTCAAATAAGCGGTACATGGGAACATCAGTCTCGTGAGGGGGCGGGCAGAAAACAGGACAACCAGAAAAACTTTTATATATATATATATATATATATATATATATAAAGCATGTTCTGTACTGTTCATCAATTTTCTGTGCTGTATACCTAGTTTAAAAAAATTCATCTTGATCAGAGCGTTAAAATGTTATGAACACCATTATTCCAGACTAAAGTTTTATACAGATAAACTTCAGAATTTTGGTAGCAAACTTCTTGAGACCTTGCACCCAGACCCATACTGTATCTCAGAAGCTATACAGTTTCCTACAAGTGTAATTACATGACTACCAAATTACACTTTTAAAACAACACATTTTTCAATTTTAGCATTCAATCAATTATATTGTCATTGACTATGTAGCAAGAACTATAACAAATGATTCATGCACCCCTTTAATGACTATCCTGATGCAAACAAGTATGCAGAAACCTGCCTTGCACAATAAATTTAGTATATAATAATATATAATAGTAATAAAAAATAAGTGCTAGCAAACAGTTCTAAGACTCAGAGCCAGATTTTGCGGCACAATAAAATATCTGCCAGGATGCACTGGAGTAGAAACGTGTGTTCACTTTTTAGATTCAGGTTATATTGTAGACATTGTACATTCAGTAATATTTTAATTAGATGAGAATCAACTTACTGTATTAATATAAAGGTGTGGCTTACAGCTTTGTTATGCTAAAAAAATCCATCTGCATCTTAAGGGGTCATGACCTCAAGGTTTCAAATATAGCATCATGCAAACAGACAAAAAAAAGTCAATTTCAAAGTATAGAGCAAAAAAAACAAAACAAAAAAAAAATTTTTAAATGGAAATGCTTTCGTACAAAGTGGTTTTAGTCTTACTGGTTCCTACTTACCAGTGGAAAAGACAACATTTCTGGACACAAGTTTGTAGTCCACGATGGAGAACTGTGGGAGCTCGATACGTGCCACACCCGTAACTGCGTTGTCTCCTCCCTTCCAGTAAAACTCGATGTCATCTGTAGTGTATCCATCTACAGGAAAAACATAAATCAAATGTCAAAGAGTAAAATATAAATTACTGAGCTAAAGTAAATATCAAATAACAAATCATGTTTTAGTGAGAGATTTACTGAGCTTATATTAAATTATATAATATTATATTATATTATAATTTTTATACATGGCTCTATTACTGAATTTCCATTTCTTTTCCTTCATCTCACTAATCGCAGCAACTCTGTGCAAATTATGTTGAATAAACAATGCTTGTTCTTCTTAAAAAACTACAGCTTTTCCCTAATTTACAATTATAAGGATGTGGTTCCAGGAAATATCATTTCTTTTCCATAATGGGTATGTGTAACATATGCTGAAAAGGAAAAAAAAAGTCAGCACAAGTGCATTGTTAGCATAATCATGCATATGAGCATCTGTTTTGTGTGGGGAGCTGTTAGGGGTCAGACATCCCACTGTGACACAGACCGCTCCATTTCATTCCGGCATTGCTGTGTTTGAAAACCATAATGAGCTAGGTGCTTTTATTAGTGCGCATGAAGCACTGCGTACACTAGTTTGGTTATTACTAAACTGAAAGTTTAGTTACTACTAACCTGAATAACTAGAAAGAAATGATGTAATTACAAGTGACCTTCCAGAGAGAGCTGACTGAATGCAGTTTAATGAGCATAAACAAAACATGATGATTCTGTTGTTTACTAACAATCACAGGTGCCATGCAAGATTCAAGATTGGAGAAAAAAGTTTAACTATATAGCCCGATCTCTTGTCTCAATCCTAAAAATAAGTAATAATGATAAAACAATAAAATATTGACCTTTTTCTGGTTACAGTTTGCTTTCAGTTCAGTTATTTATTATTTATAATTAGCCTGCTAAAAATAACAAATTCAGCGAAAAACTACCTAGAAAACAGTTATTTTAACTTGTAATTATGTTTCACAATTATACTGCTTTACTGTATTTTGGATGAAACAAATGTCTTGATGAGCAGAAGAGGCTTCTTTCATCTTACTGACCCCAAACTTTTAAACGGCAGAGTATATGGTACAATGGATATGGTCATACAATATTTTATATTCAAACCTATAAAGAAATTGAATTTTCAAAGGGTAAACCATTGTTATTATTATTACGGGCACTATAGCAGAAAGATACAACATTATATTCAGAAATACTGTACATTTTATTTTAGTTTTATTATTAATGACTAAGCTGGCTCACCAGAAAGAAAAGCACCAAACTAGTACTGACTAGTATAAACCAGGCATGAACAGCATGGTAATGTATGCTGGCCTTTGCAGCAGGGTGTGTGTAAATGAGTGAGGAGAGAGAACACTTACAACTCTCTATCTCCAGAGTGCAGTTCTGTTCATCTAATGGATACCTTCTCAGATCCATCATGCAAGCAGCAGTGGTGGTGATTCTAGAAACACAGAAACACACAAACAGGTCACAGAAAGATCAAAGCCACAATTCTATACATTCAGGTGCTCACAGCTCTTCTACGGTAATATTTAGCAGCACTGCAAAACTTTTGTGCATCTCTTCGTAAACAGGGTGAGCGAGATGGAACAAATTAAAATATGGCTACTCCTGCCCTTCAAAAAGCTTTTGAACCAAATATAGCACAGAGTATGCATATGCATCAGCGGACATGAACAAATAGTGCAGATTTGAATATATGAAAATGCAGTTTTTGTCCCATAAAAGTGGGTACTGATTAGTGGTACTGCAAGTAACCAAATAAGCCCATATCTCATATAACCCCATTCATCATGTCACTTTGCTACAAGTGTGAGCTTAGACTAAAATGTGATGACAAATGTTTTTTGAGAGTCAATATCAATGAACATTTAAAGTGAGGTTTGGTTTCTCATCCAGGTAACAATACTGTCCAGGTATCGATTTCTCTTCCTGGTAACGTTTGAAATAAGCATATCATAAGTGGAAGATCATACTCAACCCTTCTAATCTTATTTGGACAATTGCCGGGCCGTTGTCGGGGGTACAACCAAGGGGGTCTCACTAAGGTCCTCTGGCAGGGTTTTTCAAACATGGAGATTAGTACGTTTTCATTTTTATCATTCATTTTTGTCCCAGGTTCTGTAAATTTAAGCTACAGCCCTGGAAATGCATCATTACTTAAGGTGCAATCACATCTACCCTTTTTCTGCGAATTTTTGTGGGGCGAAATCCAGTCATTTCAACAGGAATTCATGCGATTGGGCGTTTTGGGTGAGGGCATACGATTTCCCCAGGCAGATTTAGCTTCACGCATTGACCAGCAGAAAGCTTTGTTTGAAAGTTACTTCTGTGTGAGATGTGCTTTATACAATCACTACACAACTGACAGGAGACAATTTGGCCATTTTTGTCTACAAAACTATGCCAAAATGTTGATAATGTGACCACACTTTAAACCGTGTTTTAATGCATTGCTATATTAAATGTTAATGTACAACGGACCTTCTCGGCTCACAACCTTTTGAATACGTTTCACTAAAGTCAGTAACATTTGAACAGATCATTTGAAAGTTAAAACACCTTTATTATAGATTCAATTAAAAAAAGCTTTAAGAATCACCACAAATACGCATTTTGATATACGAGCATTTAACATTGCTTTAGAGTTGGTTGTTACTATGTTTCAGAGGTTCTTCCTTCCTAGAGTGGGTAAATTAAAGAGGAAACTCAGTGTCTTCATTCCATCTTCAGAGCTGTTTTAATGAGAGCACAGTCAAATGCCTTACCATAAATATGCAAGGTCTTCTTTCTTTAATGGCACCCAGCTCAGGCAAACAAATAAAAGCCCTCCATCCACACTATTGCTTTGTCAAACTACAATATGTGTATTATATGGCCAGGGAACTCCCTAGATGAACTGTAAAATGATGTTCAATGGATTGCTGATGTTACATTTGAGCGCAAGGAGATGAATCACGATAGGACGGAAATGGTTCAATAAACTTTATAAGCAAGAACCATTCATTAGCATATGGCAGCATTAGTCCACGGGATCTCATTTGGAACAAAACGAAAAGCTAAATTAGGCTACAGTAACTGGCTCATAGTGCACTCCAGCTGGTACATGGAGGATGAAGGCATACCCATACTCTTCCGCATGGGAACGAGCAATGCAGCTCATCAGACTCGGATAACACTAAAGGGTTTTAACAAGATAAAGGCACACATTAGCACTCATGCAATTTAGTAGGCGAGTGCACTGACCAAAAAAGGGCACGCTCTCACGATCTGTGTGTTCGCGGAAGCTACATACTCTCATACTCTTCCCTAAACAGTTAAAACTTCAAATACAAACAAATTAAGTGAAAAGTAGTATGTGAAAAACATTTTGAATGATCATTTCATTTACAATCTATTACATTTGAATTTGAATTTTTTACGGTTAATCCCCCCCCCCCCCAAACAGAATCAGGCTATTACTTAATTATATACATCTCGTACTCTGAGCTTTTATAAGCGCCAGGTTCCAGAATGAACTGAACGGAGCAATTATCAGTGCACCATGACTGAAACCTAATTATTTAATTCTGCAAGAGTGGCACGCATTCACCAGCGCACTCCAAAAGTGCGATGAGATTTCACCGAGCCGTTCCTTACACGCAATCCATTTGAATTCTATTGAGAATGTACCACTTTAAAATGCTACAGAGAAAGACATGATCTAAAACAACCACATACATAGAATCAAGAACTTTAAAGTCTGGACCTTCTTGAATTATTGACCAAACAATCAGTTTTCCCAATGTGTAAAATGTGTTCTAATGATGACTGATATTAGGAAAAACCTGACCTTCAAATATTACAAGACATGACAAGATGAGTTAGTTTTGGCAAAGCTTAGTGGTTCCTGGTTGTCCACCATCCTGTCTGTGGCACTGGTTATGAGATCAGTTAGTTCTCACCTTAATCCATAAAGAACTGTGCCATCTGGGTGCAAGCGGATCATGCGGTTCTTCACTGTGACACCATGGACGAAAGACTTTTTGTCATTTAGGAAATACGTGTCAGGAACCCAGAGTTGGTCAGCAACCCGGTTGTCTAGAGTAAGATTGAGAGGGATTCCAGAATATGCTAGCCGCTTGTCCCTCCAATACTGCTGGAAATACATGGTCAATGTGTAGTCCTGTAGGAAAGTAAAAGAGAAACGTTAGCAACTCATTTTATCGAACAAAATTTTTGTCACAATATTAATATTTGCATTGCATTTTGTTCACTAAGTCTTTATAGAAAGAACAGAACAAGAAAGTGTTAGATGTAATAAATAAGGGTACTTAATTTTTTTGTATTTTTATGATTATGTATATCATTAAATTAGCTTTACAATATACTAAGAAGATAGATAAAAATATAGAAAACAATATATTATGTCAAACATTGAATCTTTCAGTTTATTTCATGTGCCACGAGGTAAAAAAAGAAAAAAGAAAAAAAAAAAGATTCCCCTACATTTTCACTATAAATTGTGGGGATATACACGCTCTAGTCCGTGTGATCATAAATGACAAAATTACTTCTTCAAAAAAAGTGACCATCACATGTACCCATAGCTAACAGCCTTTTAAAAAAAAGCATTCAGCTGCTCACTTTTGTTCTGGAAGTTGTGCCCCCTTCTCGTAATGTCCCTAAAGGACGCAAAAATGCAGTTGGGAATTCACCCTAGATTTTGGAACAGAGCTTTTCCTGAAGTGTTAACAGTGTCAAGGTCAGACATAGAAATCTAAAAGCTGTGGCCTTCAGCAAATAGATTTTCTGTTGTCTGAGTAATATTTATAGAAGCGTCAAAGTTTTATTGGAAACAAGCTGCCTTCGGCCTCCATCTTTCAAGTCTGTCTGTCACGAAGATGCTACGTGGCCATCTCTGCGAGGCAGTCTGGTCTGCGCTGCATGGACTATGGATTTCCATTACCATTGCCACATAGTCTCAGTAGTCCACTCGACATCAGCTCATAGAGCTATGCTATATGACCTCAGCGATTCACAGTATAGAAATTCAATCAAACTAAAGCATTGGCATGATAGGCGTTATTTGGGCCACCTCAGACTCAATGAATTTTAAAAGGGATTAAATCACAACATTTATGGACCTTATTTGTCCCCTGGGACAGAGTTGAACCAGGTTGAATTCTAGTAGGAAGAACGGAGATGTGTGTGTGTGTGTGTGTACTTTGTGTGTCTGCTATTCGGTACTCATGGGTAAAATGAAGACCTGACATGGTGTCCACCACAATGTGCACAACCTGTTGATGTAATAAGAAGTAATTTACTTAGAAACATATGTTAGAACGGGCTTAAGTCCCTGGGGCTGACTTCAGACTGTGCCGGCAGATCTGTGAAAGCAGAGGCTGTGCAAGAGAGCGTGTAAGCTGAGTTCATTAGCTAACGAGATGAGAGGGGACGACATGACAGGGACACCTTCTTTATGATTACTAATGTCTGTGATTCCCTCTCTCTCTTCCATTCTTTCCACCCCTATCCTTCTTCCTGCTTCTTATCCTCCTCCTTTCTCCCTTTATCCCTTTCCGTAAGGCTTTTGTTTTAATTAATCCGCTAAATGGCACTGATGGATACAAATCTTTCTCACAATACACATTACCAAAAGTAATACTAATGCTAATAAGCATTAAAAATGCTACATACGCCCGTCAATGTTGGGTAGTAGCAACACAGTAGTGAAGATTTAAAGGGTTAGTTTGCTGGAAATGAAAATTCTGTCATCATTTACTCACGTTCATATAATTTGAGCCTGCATGACTTTCTTTCTTGTTTTGAAACTCAACAGAACGATTTCGTTTTTTTTTTTTTTTTTTTTTTGTCCATGCAATTAGTCAAGGTTAAAAAAAATATTAATCAAAATTTTGTTTGTGTGTGTGTGTGTGTGTGTGTGTTTGTGTGTGTGCGTTCTGCAGAAGAAAGAGTCATAAACTTGGACAGTTAGAATTTTCAGTTTTGATTAAAAAATAATAAAAGGAGCAACAAATAATATAAGTTTATATTACGCTACCATTCAAAAGTTTGGGGACAGAAAGATTTTCAGCAAGGATGCATTAAATTGACAGCAAAGACTTTTCCATAATATTACTGTTCTTTTGAACTTTCTATTTATCAAAGAATCCTGTGGGGAAAAAAAGAATTACGGTTACCAAAAAAATGTTAATCAACAGAAAAATGTTTCCTTAGCAGCAAATTAGGAATGATTTCTGAAGGACCAAGTGATAATGAAGACTGGAGTAATGATGCTGAAAATTTTGACTTTGCCATCATCAAAATTATATTTTAAAACATTTAAAAATAATAATCAATTATATTAAACTTTAACGATATTTCACAATATTACAGTATTTTGATCAAATAAATTACACCTGGGTGAACACAAGTGACTTCCTTAAAAAAATCATACCAATCGCAAACTTTTGAACGGTAGTGTAACTAAAAAAAATTAACAAACAAATAATTTTCCAAATAGCTTGTGTAGCTAGCCAGAATACACTTGAATTTTGTTCTATAATGTAGCTTCACTTACTATATTTTCTGTTATGATGTTTTCTGCACAGTTTTCGCAACAGTATACAAATGTACCTAGTAAATAATTGTATGTCTCGATGGAGATGATGAAGAGGATACTCATCTCTCAAATACCATTTGTGTCTGGTAATGGTTTCTTAACTATTTTATATACAATATCATCAACACCACTGCACAGAGACACTCAAATAATCACAAATAACACAAAAATAATGTTTAGTTATGAATGATTACACATAATCATGTACTGTATCACACACAGTCCATTAGTCAAACATTAGCTGCAGCAGATAGTCATTAATTCACTATTTACTGTACTTCACCGAGTTCATGTCTACTTTTTAAGAAAAGGACTTGTCTGAACTTTAGGCTTATTTTGTCTGACAATCTGAGGGTTTCCCTCTGAAGTATGCGGTGAAACCTAAACACCAGGATGCATCATGTGGTTAACCTGTATGCGTAGGATACTATTGTTCTGTACAAAGGCCATTCTAATCAGTCACATGGGTCAAAGCTACAGTATCAGTGTTCAGGAATGTACTAGAATACATGCCAAAGTGTGTGTTAGTCATATACAGTATCTCTACATCTGACTTTCTGTCTCTCTGCCTGCTGTTTTTTTTAAAATATGTGAGTATATTAGTGTAACCCCTATGGTTCTACTCGCACCGCTCCAAGTAGGATTCGAACCAGCATTTCCGGCATGGGAGGCTGGTGCACTAACAAGGCGATAAGACTACAGTCTCTAGTGTCAGTTGCTAGTGCACCTCTTGAGGACCAGGCCAGTGGCACCTCTTGAGACCAGGCCAGTGAGGTTTAATCGCACAGCTCTTAATAGCTGGCCTCCGTTACACTTACCCCCCCAAAACCTCACTCTCATCCGGGTCACGGCACCAACGTAACCACATCGGTTCTATTTCACCCGCTTCAAATCTGGCCTCCGGAATGGGAGGCAGGCACGCTAACAAGGATGCTAAAGACCGCAGCCTCTACTCTCGCTAGTACACCTCTTGAGACCAGGGCAGTAAGGTTTAGCTCCTACTAGATGGCCTCAGTTACATTAACATGTTCTGCGGCAAGGTGACTTGAGGCACTTGTTATGGTGAGTTTCCTGGGTCTTCACTGTTTGGGTTCAGTGATTCTGTACTATTACCCAACCTGATCCAGACAAACCAGCAAAGCCAGAAGTGCTCTGAAAACTGTAAAAACCAGTGTCATTTTCATGTCTGTTAAATATTGGAGTAAACAGATGCAGTCGTGCTTGCTGAGTGATTTGATACTTTTGATATCTGGGGAACTGTGCAGCAGTGGTCACACAAAACATAAGTAAAGCCATCAATCATTCATTACCAGGTAAAATTTATAGTAGCATATTCAAGCTGCAAGTATAAAACAGCTAAAAATAAAGACATCTTAAGATGCTGCTTGCTACATCTCCGGGTATGACTCCTCAGTAAATCATTGTTGTTGTTGTTCTCCACTGAGAGGGATTCCCTCATGATAAAGTGACACCACGTTCTGACATATACACTACTTCCCCTGTCCCACAGATAAAAATAACAGATGCAATGCAAGAGAAACAAACAGAGAGACATTATTTCAAATCTGAAATTGAAAATCTATTAATGTAGGGGCTGATATCAAACACATAGGAACTCACAACAGGACTGAGACATTTACCTATGCTATTCAGATTACAGTTACTGGATGCTAGAAAAAAAATGTTTAATCATTTTCATTTATTTTTTAATTAAATGTATTAAAATTTTATTTTATGTAATAAAAATAATTTAACTTATAAGTGTAAATGTAATAATATTTATCATTCGTAATTGTATGTATTTAAAATAATAATTATTATTATTATCAATATATACAATCTGGAGTGACTTGAGATATAAACCATATTTACATCCAACATAGTCTATTAAAACATGAAAGTTTGTGAAGAGGAGGATCGATCATAGAAAAGGAAAGAAAGATCCTGTCAATAAATGAGACCCTCTGGGAGACTGAGGTGATCGTGTCATCAGCTGGGTGAGGAGTGTGTGCTCTCATACAAAGACAAGCTTTCAGCATGCCAGTCAGAGAGCATTTACGTCAACTTACCACCACCACGTCTACTGGGAATACCAGAATAACAGCAATAAGAGAGATTCCTCTGTGCATTGTGTATATGTCCGAGTGAAAACTTCACTGATACGTAGTGTGGGTATTTAGCTTGCTAGATGTAATAAATAGAACAAATTACAATATTTTTTATGCATAAATAAGCAAACAAATATTACATTTATTTATTACATAATGCCCTTTCTCCTATCCCAGCTTATTGTTCATTTCTGATTAGTTCTTTAGTAGGGCAAAAATGAATGACATGAATGACAGGTAAACTTGAGTAACTTTTTATGTTGTTGTTTGATTATAGAATGAACGACTCTCATGAAATGGTTTTTGTTAGTGAGCAAAACACATACAGTGCAACCAATGTAGCCCGATTCATAAATGACTATAATGAGTCAGTACTTTTTAGTGCTTACAGCTTACACTTACCAGGAGACCTAAATCAGTGTAGTTACATATACCAATGTGGAGGTAAAAATACACATCATGTGTTTTGTCAGTATTTTAATAATATTAATAAATCTTATTTATTTCCTAAAGGAATAGTTTACCACTAAAATGAAACTTCTGTCACCATTACTCAACCTCATGCAATTCTAAACTTTTAAGACTTTTTTCTGTGGAACGTGAATTTTTAGAATCAAAAGAGTCCACACAACATTGGACCCCATTGACTTTCATTGTATGAACATCACTGATTTTCATCTTTTCATTCATTTTTGAATGAATAATTCCTTTAATATACTAAAATAATTGTTCATTGAAACAGAATCATTTGGAACTGGAAATAGTTAAATTCTTCCTTGAGACCAATACTGAGTCGGCGTTCGTACGTAAACACAAAGCAATGCTCTGTGTTCACTACGTCAACAGTGTAGGAGACTGGCAGGGAACAGAGAAAATTGTTGAATAAAGACATTGTTTTTGTGCACAAAAAGTAATCCCGTCGCTTCACTTCATAAAATTAAGGTTGAACCACTGTAGTCACGTGTAGTCATCTTTCTGGACCTTAAAAGGTGCAATGATATCGCTGCCTATGTGTGGTTCAAACACCCCCGGATTTCATCAAACATATTTTTTGTGTTTCGAAGATGAACGAAGCTCTTACGGGTTTGGGATGACATGACGATGTATAATGACAGAAATTTGATTTTTGTGTGAACGAACCCTTTAAGAAAAACTCCTAATGGCTTAAACTACTTTTGATCCCAGAAGCGTCGGACTCTTGCATCCTCTGCTCAGAAATTACATCTGGAAGCTCAAGGTTCAGGTCAGTCGTAGAGCCATTTTTCTTTCATATGATATTGATTTTCCTCCTGACATGAATGTACTTCCTCACATGCAAACAACAGCATTGAAGAAAGACAACCGTTGTAAAGCGCACAGGAAAAAAAAACTTCCTAGTAACAGCAGATGAATTCCTGAGAGTGGAGAGAGGCACTCATCCCCATAGCTCTGCAACTCAACAGGCTGTAGTTAACATGGTGTTCAAAGAGGCTGATGTCACAGCGTGATCTTGCTGCTTGCCCTCTCCATTGCCTGCTGGTGCTCTGCAGGGATAAGCCCAGGAGCTTTGCAATGCATTCTGTGTGTCAATGAGACTTTCAACAGAAGTTTGAAAGTATCCAACAGGGCATTTTAGCGTGATTTAAAACAGTGGAATGTCCTCTTAACTCCATCTATAATTGAAGCGGAGAACCCCTAGATGTCACTGATTTTAGAGGGCACTTAGACCGCAACATGCTCCATTTGCCTTCGGGTCATATGACACATACTATTCGCTGGAAGGAAATGGTTCCCGAGCACACCTATTTATCCTAAAGGTGGAGAAAATAGGCACTTAGTGAAGTTCAGAGTTAACACTTCTAAACACTGATATTACGCCTGATTGAACAATTACAGGCCACAAAGCTGACTATCAGGCTAAAAATAAAGGGGGCGAGAGCAAACAAAAGACAAAATATATTAATAATTCCGGTCTCCTTGACGACGCTCCCTCTCTGCAGAACGCCCACACAGGCTTGCTGAGCTCTGGGCCGATACCATGTGCGTTTCTGAGGCTTTCCAGGCAATCTTCACTTTCTGTGGCTTTCCTTCTCTCACTTTCACCTTGAAAGCTTTGACCAAACTCAGCCATCAGGTTACAGTTGCATTAAATTAAAGGAAACCACCAGCATTCATCTTAATGTTTCTGAAACCCCCCTTTATATATATATATATATATATATATATATATATATATATATATATATATATATATATATATAATATGCCACAAAGATCAACTTATTCATCTGAAGTTTTTTTTTTTTTTTTTTTTTACACACAAAGCTTGACCAGAGAGCAGGAGGTATGACAGGAGCTTTCCTGTCAATAAAATTTTCATTTTCAGAGCCATATGCTTTAAAAAAAACAACAATAAAAAAAAAAAAAAAAAAAAGCAACAAAAAAAAAACTGTAATTTCATAAAGCCACCCCCACCTCCCTGTTCACCTAGGTAAGTACCACAAACATCTTCAAATCCTTACTAAAGATGATATTGGTTTCCAGGGCAACCACTTATACTTGCCACACATATTGTGCCAGAGCGATCATCTGCTGTGTATCCATGCAGCACTATCACACTGAATATGTTTCATTCGTGTATGTGCACGGATGAGAATTTCAGTCCTGTGCGTCAGTAGCACTTATGAAATGTTCCCTGACTTCAGATGTTGTCAAGAAAGGCAAAGCCTGCCCCTCAACCCATCAAAGCATAAGGAGAAAGAGAAAGGGTTTTATGATATTCTTTTAAATGCATCCATAAGTATTTTGAGGGGTCTTTCCTAAATGAATCTCACAAAAGCATGTATAGGTCACATTTCGTCCCAGCTAAAAATACGTACAAGATATATGTCGCATAATAAATTAAGCATTGAAATGAAGATGTTTTGCATTTGAACATTATTTTCATGAACAATAAACAATTTGTCCTTCTTTCAATTTAAAAAAATAAATAAATAAATACAGTAACACTTTATTACATACTGCCAAACATACATGACATGCTGCTGTGAGCAAATAAGACATGCTGCAACTGTACAATATAACGTACATGAATTACCCCTAGCAGATCTATACAGGTGGAGCTGGGGAAGGAGGAGGGTCTCTGAAAGTGCATTACACTTCTAAGGCATATGATGGTCTTGAAATGATTTGAAGGTTGAGCATGGAATTTGATTGGCTACTGATACAGCGAGAACCAATCATATGTGCCCTACAGATAATGATGTGATTAAAAGCAGGTTGAGTGGCCTGTGCCATCTAGAGTTTCAAGACAGAAATATATATATTGTAAATTATAAATTCATATAAAATTCATTTTCCAAGCAATAATATAAATATTTCTGTCTTGAAACTCTAGCTGGCACCAGCAAAAATAATTATTTAACTCAACCTGCTTTTAATCACATCATAGTGGGGCAAAAAAGTATTTAGTCAGCCACCAATTGTGCAGGTTCTCCCACTTTATAAGATGAGAGAGGCCTGTAATTGTCATCATAGGTACACTTCAGCTATGAGAGACTTAATGAGAAAAAAAATCCAGAAAATCACATCTTCTAATTTTTAAAGAATTTATTTGCAAATTATGGTGGAAAATCTTTCTTTCTTTCTTCTTCTTTAAGAGGCTCACAACCTCAAACAGTCAGACTTCAACTACCATCAGTAACACACTACGCCACCAGGGACTCAAATCCTGCAGTGCCAGACGTGTCCCCCTGCTTAAGCCAGTACATGTCTGGGCCCGTCTGAAGTTTGCTAGAGAGCATTTGGATGATCCACAAGAGGATTGGGAGAATGTCATATGGTCAGATGAAACCAAAATAGAACTTTGGTAAAAACTCAACTTGTGTTTGGAGAAGAAAGAATGCTGAGTTGCATCCAAAGAACACCATACCTACTGTGAAGCATGGGGGTGGAAACATCATGCTTTGGGCCTGTTTTTCTGCAAAGGGACCAGGACGACTGATCCATGTAAAGGAAAGAATGAATGAAACTATCAGCAACAGTGTGTAAAAACCTTGTGGAGACTTTGCCAACAAAGGGTATATAACAAAGTATTGAGATAAACTTTTGTTATTGACCAAATACTTATTTTCCACCATAATTTGCAAATAAATTCTTTAAAAATCAGACAATGTGATTTTTGGATTTTTGTTTCTCATTCTGTCTCTCATAGTTGAAGTGTACCTATGATGAAATTTACAGGCCTCTCTCATCTTTTAAAGTGGGAGAACTTGCACAATTGGTGGCTGACTAAATACTTTTTTGCCCCACTGTGTGTGTATATAAATAATTTAAATAAGCAAATATTAATGGTAACATTAAAATTATTGATGAGAATCAGAAATTTGAAGGGAACAAACATTTAAACATATAAAAAATATAATTATTTTTATTTCAGGGTAAAATGTGACTGGAACATGCTCTTGACAGGTTTTCTGAGATTCACACCCCCTGATTGAACACAGAGCAGCAGCAGTATATTGATTATGTCTGAATGCTTTTGATTTCTGAGAAATATTCTGCTTGCTAACAGCACATTTTGACAGGGTAATTTAATACCGCCTGTGCTGGGTCCTCCTCGAGAGGCTGTGTAAGCAGCACGGTCCGTTAGATGCAAATTGTATTTAATTCATTTTTATGGAAGAGTGTTATATTTTCAACACTTTTTTGCATTTTCCAAGCAATCTTGCTGACAGACATTTAGGGAATGGGATATTTCATGCAATAATTCTTGCACTACGGCTCAACTCTGTAAGTGAAAAAATGTCTCTCTGTGTGTAATGACGTTCCCCACTACCCTGATTTTAGAAGTGAAAAGAGAGAGACACTAGTACAGTAAAATGTAATGTACATAAGTCAAATCTTTTTACTCAAGGCACTGACCTTACTGCACTGACAGCATGAGAGCTTTTAGTCTTTAACAGCCCTGCCACTTCCAGTCTGAAGACAGTATACAGCTGCATGCACTGACATCAAGAGCACCAGATTGAAAAGTAGACCTTAATAGACAAGGGATGGATCACATTTCAAGCTGAAGGTGTGTGGACATCTCAAGCAAAACATTTGAGTTATAGAATGGTAGGAGATTTTGACCAAATTAGCAACTGTAGGAGCAACAAAAGGTATAAGGATCGTACACCTACTTTAACGGAACGATCCAGGTTTAATACAAGTTAAGCTATAAAATTATTTCAACTTGTCCTAAACAAATAAAGATTGTGTTGAGTTTTCAGTGAAGTGCATTTCCATTGAAAGTCTATGGGGCAAGATAATGCACTTTAAAGTACTGTATTAAATATATAAGTATAATAACCATGAGATTTTACATTACATACATGTTAACATGTGACTTTTGAGACTGAATTGCTTACCAACCTTGCCTGAGCAATCGTTAAAATTATACATGTAAATCATTAAACTTTTATGTGATGTGACATAACTACTATATGCTTAAAGGGGTCATGAACAGCATTTAAAAAAATATATATATATATTTTACAATCTTATCTGAGGTCTACCAATAATGTTATCAAGACATCCTAATTTACAAGTAATAAGCTTGTAAAATGTTCTATCCTGTTTCCGACCCTCTCTTCCAAACACTCTTTCGACACCAAAAGTCTTAGTTGTGGCAAATAAAGTTTAAGTACTTGGAGTTACTGCAATTATAATTGATAAAGGATGACTTTGCAGTGTTTTGTGTAAACAGAATTATGAATGAATGTCCCTTCGTTTGTCACACTATCGTTCTTAAAAGATACTCATAATTCATTGCTTTCAATAAAGCGAAAAAACACATACATTGTTATTTGCAATGTCGTTCATTGATGCTTTTCTTCAGGATTACAGAGAATGGCTTAGACCAATAAATGAATAAATAAAATAAATAAATAACAAAAGCAGCATTCTCTACATGCACACTTCCACGTCTGGGAATGTAACACACTAAACCACTAAATGCCGAAGCAAATGAAAGAAAAGCAAATTACAACTATCACAACTATTCATTTTGACTGTGGTGCTATTGTATAAATACTCAGTACTTTGTGTTGTAGTAAAGACCATCTAAACCAAGACCAAGACCAGACTAGCACTCATCAAATTCATCGAAAAAGATCCACATTTACTGCCAGAGAAATGTCTTATTAGCTACACTATACAGAGCTGTTACCAGTCAATTGAAATCACTAACTACATAATTCATCTTTACACTGCAGAGGTGGAACAGAAGTTGCATCTGAATTGATACAATTACAAAAGCATAAATAATGTTGAGATTAATGTTTTAAAAATAAAATTTTGTCTATTAAACTATTAAAAATTAAGATCACATTTGTGCTCATATTTGTGAAAACATCCCTCTTTTTTAAGTGATATAGCTTAAATATATCCTATGTTATAATATAAAAATCAAGATCTTATACATGTACTTTTTTGCAATCATATTTTGAATTTTGTGAGCATTTGTGTTAATATTGGTGACATTTTAGACACAATCCCTTGTTGATTTCTGCCCCGGCACAACAGTACCAATGAAATTAGAAATAAGCTATTGACTGCATCTAAAGCAGGAAGTTTTACATCCAATCAAATTAATGTTAACGAAATCAGACAATGCAACGGCAATTTAATGATATCCCTGCAGTTGGGGTTTTGACCTCTCCCGAGTCCTTTTAGTCTGAGACCAAGACAAGACCTTCAAAATATGGTCTTAAGACTGGTCTCGAGACCAAGACCAGTCTCGAGAACTACAACACTACTCAGTACATATCAAACAATCTGTAACAGACAAAGCAATAGTAACACATGGTTACTCACACTTGTGTGTTACGACATTACTTCCAGATCCAATGTGGTCGACACTGCATCATCTTTTATTTTCAGTCTCTCTGAAAAGCCCACACTGAACAGTGTCATTTAAAAATTGATCCGCAGTAAAATGAAGCAAATAAACGAACAGGGTCTTACTACCACGATCTGAATGGAACTTCATCCACGCTTTCTTAATGTTAGGATCACAAGGAAGGCAACACAAAGACTGTGTTTTTCCACAACTTGACACTTCAAAATGTCTTCTAATCCTCAAAGGCATTTCTATCGTTTTGTTGCTGGAGTAATGCTGCGATTGCCTTTACTACCACATGACATGTGCGAATCGGATACAACTATGACGTAAAAATGAGACAAAATTCGAAACGAGTCATTTTCAGAGCTTGGTTTCAATAAACCAATTAAAACCCATGGACAATTCTGTACACATGATTTTTCGTCATTTTCTTGAAATTATTTTCTGTGGTAGTGTTGTTATACTTATAAGGAATTATTATAGTTAACCAAAATTAAATTAAAACTAATAAAAATGATTTTCACTTATTGAAATAAAAAAGAAATAAAATATAAATATTAAACAAAAACTTTAAAAAACCTAAACAGAAATGTTGGCTTATCACATAGTTGAAATAAAATAAGTTTAAGTTAGAGTACTAAAATTATTAAATGGAAAACTGAAGTATAAAATAAATTAAAGCTCAATGGAACCATTTAAAAAACAAAGACTATTAAAATGTCAAAAGCACATTACTAAAACTTAGAAAAAAATTAAAAATGAAATAAAACCTGCAAACACAAAAGAAAAGTTAATTCAAAATATTAATAAATAATTTAAGAGTATATAAATAACACGGTTCTGTGATAATCAACAACATCTCCCACAGATGCAGTCTCAGAGCTTTACTTATTACTGAACAAGAAACTTTCAAGAACAAACTTCAGGGTATAATATGATTATACCACAACTCTTCACAGTAAAGAGTGATACTTTTAGGTGCTTGAGCAAAAACCAATGAAGATATTCAGAGGAAACCCTGGGAAAGCAGCAAAAACAAGCCTCTGGGGTAAAAATCTGGAGTGCATCTCAGTGTAGCAGCGTTGTCTCAGTCTATGCGCTTGAATGCTGTGTGGGGAAACCACAAATTCTTCTGTAATGTCACTACCGAACCTCTGGGACTGTTACTTTTGTCACACAACATGACGGCAAGACATTCGAAAAACATCCACTCCATTGATTTCGTTCTTCTTGGTTTCATTAACACACGTACTAACTACAATCTTGATGTGTTTCATGTCTGTCTCTGGCATGTCAGTCTAGCTAATGAGGTACCACAATTAAACGTTCAACACACACACACATGCGCACACACCGCCTGCCCACCTGACACCCTGCAAGTGCGAGCCTCATTGCCATGGCAGCCGGCTATTTATACACTATGCCACACAATCAGGCCTTGTCACAGTCAACAGGGGCGTAAGAAAAGCCGTGGATATGTCAGTCAATCAGGACATGTTTTCCTGTGACTCACTGGCTAATGGCAAGAGTTAACAGGTTGGACTAATCATAACTGGATGAGGCAGTTGTGCAATTCTGTCACCATACTACCTCCAACCATCTATCACACACATCACATACAGTTACACCTGCCGTTTAACAGTCTAAATGTCAACAGTTGAGCATAATTTACTCTAGTGAAATAGACCTGACTGCTGACTCCACTGAGGGGTCAAGATTTGGTTATAGTGGCCTTGTTAGCCCTTACTTTTAGACTATGCATACTATTCTGGAAACAGCTCATGGTTGGTCAATAGGGGTTTACCTTTGGCCATGTAGTGCTTACTTACATACACTAACAGCTTGGAGTCAGTATTTTAATGTTTTTGAAAGATGTCTCTTATGCTCACCAAGGAAACATTTTTTAAACAAAAAAACAGTAAAAGCAGTAACATTGTGAAATAGCATTACAATTTAAAACAACTGTTTTCTGTTTTATTATATTTTAAATATAATTTATTCCTGTAATGGCACAGTTGAATTTTCACCATCATTACTCCAGTCTTCAATGTTACATGTTAGCAGACGAGATGCACACAGTGCTGAAATTGAATGAATACTATAGTATATTTTACAGAATTCAAACAAACCTATTATTTTATTACTAAATCAGCATAAGTCAACAAGCAACTATTCCACATTCAATCACCTTTAAACATTCGAAAAAGCTCTGCCCTGATTCAAAAAAGGGCTATTCATGCCGTGGCGTTGAAGAACAATACCATTTAAAGGAAAACTGGGGTCGAGGAAATTCTAAATTGAAATTCCTAAAGCCTTTGTTGTTGTCAGCCACACTTACAGGAGAACTGAACACACCACGACACTAACAGGAGAATCCGTATTGAACTCACCAAGGGCCTGTTATTGAAATTAGCCAAACACGAAATGAAAGCCGTTTCATGTGACATATTGACAGTGTAAGGTCCTGTTAAGCATGCATGTGTGTGCCTGACTATAAATTTCAGAATAACAATATAGAGCTTAGTACATGCATAAAATTACAACAACAGCTGGGAAATATAGTAATGCACTGTTAACAATATATATTGGACAAAGTTCATAAGTAGTAAAACAATGTGTTATTTTTGTCCTAATATGTGTTATTTTGTGATTTTAATTGTTAAAGAGGACCTGTTATGCCCTTACACAAAGTATTTTGGGGTCTGTTAGAATAGGTTTTAAATCGCCAATGTTCAAAAAGCATCTTATTGTTCACATATTTTATATTGCTGCAGTATCTCTCTTCCTGGTCTGTAACGCTCTGTTTAGTTCCTGTCTCTATGAAACCCCTCCTTCCAAAAAGCACATTGTGCTCTGATTGGTGATTGATTTGTGTGCTGTGGTTGGTCAACGGCTTTGAGTGTGTTTTGGAAATGTCATACCCCTTATCATAACTGCTTTATCCGAGGTGGAAAAAACATCATCTCTTGGACATGGTGACAACACACTACTAATGCAACTCAACTAGGCCTCATCCCCTTTATTTTGTGTATGCCAGCATTTATTATTTAAATGAGGAATATTGTGACATGCATGTTCCAGGTAGAAAACTCAAGACTACAATCAAAGCATTTCAGGGAGTTCACAAACAGTGCTTAGTCTGCTTATTGATATAGAGAATAACTCCCTTTGGAGTGGACTTTGCGCTTTGTAACTTTGCAGATCTTTTTCATGATCAAACAGCAACATTACACTTTAAAGAAAGTGGAAAATCTGAACAAGGCTGTATCTCAATACTAGTTTACTTGATCACATTGCTGCATTTGACACTATAGAACATAACTTATTTTTAGATAAACAACAAAATTAGGGACAGGCATTAAGGTGGTTTAGATCATACTTGGTCACTAGATCACTACTATGGCGTGCCACAAGGATCTGTGTTAGGTCCTCTGTTATTTTCTTCAATCAAATTCAAATAAGACTGAGGTATTACTTATTGGACCAAAAACATGCAGAATCTCTTAGAATACAATTTGCATTAAGAAGGATCACGCATATACTGTTACTTCATCATCTACATCCTCTAAAAGTAAATAACCTGGGTGTTATATTTGACAGCAACTTGTCTTTCTTCCACCTCAGAAACATTGCTAAGCAATGGAACATCTAATCTGTTTGTAATACAGAAAAGTTAGTTTGTGCAATCATGACATCTAGACTGGATTAATGTAATGCATTACTAGGTGGTTGTTCTGCATCCTCAATAAAAAAGCTATAGTTAGTCCAAATTTCAGCTGCTAGAGTTCTTACCAGGTCAAGAAAATATGATAATATAACACCAATTTTATCATCTCTACAATGACTACCTATTAATGTAATGACATGGGGTTGAGTAAACTATCAGGAAATTTTAATTCTGAAGAGAACTAATCCTTTAACCAATCTTATATCGCCCTACAATCCATCACACTCTTTAAGGTCACAAAACTCTAGACTTTTGGTACCTAGGATATCTAGGTCCACTAAAGGAGGGAGAGCGCGTTCGCATTTGGCTCCAAAACTCCTGATGGTGTCCTGATGATGTTCGGGGCTCAGAGATACTCCCCCAGTTTAGATGTAGACTAAAGACAGATCTATTTAGTCAGGCATTCGCACAATACATATCATAACCTTACACTCCAGTTATACAAGATCAAATGAGCATGATTATCTTTGCTTGAAATGTTATGAACAGCAGCTACGCTAATTACTTTCCATTTGTTTTTCTATTTTACCTTGGATGCCCATCCCGAGGTAACTACAGAGTACGTCAGCTCCAGTTTGGATTCAGCCTCTTACAAAGACTTCAGATGCCTAACACCTGTGATTTGTATTTATACATTCCAGAAATACAGTATATTACTTGGACAGTCACCTCTGATAACAGATCACTCTAAATTGTAATGTAGATGCATGCATTTTCAGTAAAGCTGCTTTGAAACGATAGGTATTTTGAAAAACGCTATACAAATAAATGTGAATTGAATTCAATTGAAAATTAGTGCTTGTTCACATGAGTGACAATCACTTAGTGTGCGATCTGAGTAAAGAATCGATTTGTCGCCGATGCCCGTGAGATATTTATCATGTTAAATATCTGAACCTGTCTGTGACTCGGAGTCTTGCAGTGTGAAATGTGTTTTGACTGGAAATTACATCTGTGAAGACGAACAGCCAAAGAGAGAGCAAGATACAGGGCAAGAGAAAATTCAGGTGGAGCAGTCACAGACCTGCAACAGAACATCAGCAAGCATGGCTTCCACGAGCTCTTCTTTTTTTTTGCTGAAAATTAGTGCAGACAACTTGTATCAAAAGCTTCTTATAGGCTACCATTTTAAACAGGAAGAGAACTCTTGCAAGAATTTATGTCTCACATATCTTGCATTATTTTCATCTCTTCTTGCGTGAATTTGGTCGTGAAACATATTGGTTGGTAGACCAGACAGGAGTCGGTGCCGATTCTTCCTATTGAAATGTGTAATGTGTGACCCCCCCTGCTGTACCCCAGAACATCGTGTAGTGTGAGAAGAACAGCGATCTGACGATTTTGAAAATTGTGTAGCGTGTTCCCAGCGTATGTCAGTTTCTCAACAAATGCAAGTCACCATCACGGACAGCAACATTCCTGTACATGTGACACTATGATTTCTCCTGTATGTATCTCTAATCCACTTTCCTTCTCACAAACTTTAGTTTGAGTAAGTAGTCGTTCAACTTTGATGAATATATGAATGAATACCAAGACACTTTTTTTCCCCTTTCTCACACCAGTAAACATACTCCCGATCATTTCACTTCAAAGATAATCTCAAGAGAGATGAACTATTCTATACGGTCTGCATAAGCAGTCCTGTATGCAGGCGGAGTGTGTGTGCCGGCATGCACAGATATGTCTGTACGGGTAATGTTTCATATTGCTCTCTATTCCTGTCATTCCCTGGATGCTTAACTGTCTCATAGAATAATAATCACACTGACTGCTGTAATCCCTACTGTGCACAGAGGTTTCCCTGATATCCCCACTGTGCTGGGCTGCGTTGAGCTTTGCTGAGCTGAGCCAACCCCCGCCACACACATACACTCACATTCTTGTCCTCACCCTGCGTGGATCACTGCTATTAACAATATGGACCAAGTAATCCTAATTTGTACCTCTAAAGAAAGCTAATCCACTATACAGAAATAACTAATCTGTAAAGAGCAAACACCACTCTTAGGCTGGAAAATCCTGTTAGCGTCTGCTTGATTACCTTACCATTAAACTTCCTCTAAGCGCTCTAAGTTCAGTCACATGGCTAACCTCATCAACCGGGCTAATGTCTGCAGCACTGTTGATTTCGGCAACAAATTGAGTTAATATTTCATGCTGACAGAGTCAGTTTTACAACACAGGAGAACTAATGCTAAATGTGGCTATTGTGAATAATTCACATACCTGATAAGACTAAGTGTGGCCGTGTTTAATTATTAACAATCTTAATATTGCAAAAATGCACTGATCAATGCTTTTCTACAGTGAGTGGAAGAAGTGAGTAAAAGGAAAGATGTGGGCAGAACAGTTGGGCTGCGTGGCATAGCATTATAGACAGCTCCAATCAGAGCAGCACATCTCACATGACGACAAGTGAAGAATGATGCAATAACTAGTTTGGAGTTTTTTTACAGATAGAACTAAATCAAAAGTAGCTTTTACCTGGACAACTTGCTAAATTTCAAAATGAAAAACTAAGCCGTATCTGGGCTGATTTTTTGTGATTGCATGGGTTGTGTGACTTTCACTGCTCTGAGCTCCAACAGATGCGTTTTGGGGGTAATCCGGGATTAGTGCACCTTGTTCAAACTCTCACCTTTATAGGTAAGATCAGTGGCAGACTTAAAGATAAAATGACATCAGATCTCTATCTTCTGATTTGACACAACGGCAAATAAAAGCCAAAGTATCTGAGATTAGACATAACGACTGTCATAAAGAATCCAATATTGAAAAACCGTTTTTATCCACACTGCGACTATTGTCTGACATATGCTACGTACTGTAGATGAGGACAGATACTGGACAATTTCATCATGTCAGTTTGTATCAACTTTACAAGTGAATAAACACAGGTCCAGGTGACTGATGACCACTTCTCGTGCCACAGTCAAGCTGTGTCCTTAGCATATGTGTCCATTCACTTGTGGGACTCTAAGCAGACAGCATCCTCCTTTCAGTGCCCAAGTGAGAGGGCTAACCTTTCTGCATATCCACTAATGCTCCAAATAAAACTTTTAATTGCGTTTACCATGTGTTCATGAATCGGAAACACTTCAGTACTGAATACAAACTCTTATTGACTGAAAATGCACCACTACAGTTTCTAATCCCAAAAAGAGGGATATTTTTCAAGTGTTTTTTTTTTTTTTTTTTTTTAAATCACAATAAAAGCTATCATCTGACATTGGAAGTGATTTGCTGGTGCTGATCTGCACTGCAAAAGCATTAACATGATGAAACACCACATCCTCGACAATGAAGTCCTGGCAGGATTTTAAATTTAAAAACACTTCCCTTACCGGACCTTGGCACTAAAACAGATTGATCACTCACAGGCAGAAGACACTAAGCTATGTGGTTTCAGCACCATGGACAGCACCATGGAAAGTTCTTTTACAAATTCACAGGAGGACATGTCCAAAGTCTGCTGATGCTACTTATCAATGGTTTGATAAATAATTAGAAGATGGAAACAGACATACCATGTTGACCTCGGACACCATGTCTATGCTCGCCACATCGATGCTCATGCCAACCGCCACTGGTGCACCTTAATTGAGAAGAAAAACAAAATCCTCAAGTTCATTGAAACCACTTATTTGTTTTATACCAACATTTGAAACAATCTTTAAATACTTATGCAACATTAAAAGTAAGCAATAATGACGTGAGCAACATCATACCTCCAAAGTCTGGTCGAAGACGAATGTCATAGCCTTTTAAAAGCTTGTCTACTGTCTCTTTGACAAAAGACATGTTTCCTGGTTCATTGGCGCTGTAAAGAAATAATGAAGAAGGTTATTCCATCATATTAGAGCCCAGGAGGTCTATGCTCTCGCGCCACGGTCTCCACCAGCTCTTCTTACCTTTGAGCACAGCACATCACTGCCACAATTACCGGTAATGAAAGAACACCAAACAGCCTTCGTTTCTGTATTCCAAACATTCCTTATACTCTATCAGACAAGGAATCGAGCGACAAAACGGACGTTGTAAGGTTTCCTTGCGTGGGTAACAGGTTACGTTATTCCATCAGTGGGTCTTTGCTAAAGAACTCCAATTACTGTCAAACATGCGTAAACAAATCGCTGCGATCCGCGTTTTCGCTTTCTTGCGGAGACTGCGTTGTTTGGTTAGGTTCTCGGTGAATACAATGCATTTTGCCCAAGACACTACCGGAGCTTGCAGCAGGAGAGTCGGTGTTTGGGGCACAGCCAGATCTCCATCCTTCGGTTTTGACGCTTGTAGCTGTGCTGTCCCGAATTTACACCCTCTGCTGAAGTCTCAGTCTTACGCCTCTTTTTTTGTTTCAGTTATAAGCTAAGCAAGCTCCTCTGACTTATTTTCCCACAAAAAGCCAACAAAATGCGCTTGTTATCAATTGTTCGCTCGGGAAATTTTGAGAATTAGAAACTGAAACTGAAATTTCGGCTACTGATTTCGAAAATGGTGACCGAGTCTACCGGAGTGTGATGAAATTGACATGTGAGCACGAGGACTTCACTATAAGTAAAGGGGTCACGTGACATTCCACAAGCTACGCCGTTTTGTTGGTGTGTAGTAAAGTACGGACTTCAAATAACTCATTTGAATGTCAATTCAAACAAAAACTGAAACGAATATAATACCAAAACACCGGTTTTGTTTCGTTGGGCTTGTTATCAAGTAGAAAAAGTGTATATACACGCGAGTAAACGTTGAAGAGAATGACTGGGAAGGGTTTCCCCAACTCCTCGTTCACGGAGAGCAACGGTGAGTATTTTAGGCGATTTATGAAGCTCGTGAATTCTTGCCGTTGCTGCTGGTGGGTGTACATCAAAAATCTGTTTTTTTTTTTTTTTTTTTTTTTTGTTTTTTAGGAGAAAGCAACCCTGGCTAAAATTCGCGAGTATGTATTCATATAAACAGTTCATTAAACGTTCAGTCATCGGTATCGGGCATCAAAAACACAAGAACTGGCATTATTGATCATTTTCTTATACATACATTATTCACACACACACACACACGTATATATATATACATATAAAACAGCACTATACATATTTAAATGCTGTTAAAACAGAATTTTGTTTAAAAATTCCTTTATGGTGTGCTAATAATAACAATTAAATTTTTTTTTTTTTTTAAATGTTACTCTCAAAATTGTTAAGTAGACCAGCTAATTTCTTCCAGTGTTATGGACACTGGGATAATCTTTCTCTTCCTGAGAAGATCATGTCAGCTGCACAATACATCAATGGTGGTATCAAATGCTTTATAATTTTATTAGAACATTCCATTTATAAGAACACCTGTACTGTACCTCAGCATGCATGCACACACGTGCACACTAATAGTGATAAATAGAACATCATGGCACAGAGTAGAAGGAGAAAAATGCTGCTTTATTGACACCTTCTGTGATACAATCAATCTGATACATCACTTGTTCTCACTCCCATTCCCCGTCAATGGATATTAAGGCTCCTCCATTGAGCCTCTAGACAATTTTCTTATACATAATCAGATTTTCAGTGCGGCTTGACAGTCTGCTGGAGATTAATCTGAAGTGTAATGGCTTCTACCAAGCTTTAAAAACTAATTAGACTAATCCTGTTAATTTGACCTGCATGTGTTCAAAACCTGTCTGCATTATTCTGACTCAAAAGTTGTTTCAGGGAGCTGGATGGTGGATTTGACATGGTCACTGGTCGAAGTTAGTGGCCTTCTTAAATCTCTCAAGCAGGATTAGACTAGTGTGCGAACTGATGCCTGCTTAATGCTTTTAGAAGCAGATGCCGGATGCAGAGGGATGTGGCTGTGCTTCCTGGTACTGTTTCAGAAGCTTTATTCCAGAGGCGTGAGGGCTGAAACTCCACTGAGATGCGCTATTCTGTTCTAGTGTGGCAACATTTAGCATTTAATCTGCTGCCTGAAAAAGTGTTAGGACTATATTATCTAGATATCTAGAATTGTTAACAAATATTAATCTATTTTAGGACAGCTGGTTCTGTCTGTAGCAGGGTAACCATTCAAAACTGAATGACTTTTAAATTCCCATTAAGTTTGAATGTATAATTTGAAGATAAAGAAAACAGAATTACATTACATCTAAGAAAATGATATAAGTCATTTTAACTAGGAATGTAAAGATTATTAAGTTCTTGAATGTCGGGTGTTGAAATCTGTATTGAAATTTTGCAAATTTTTTTGGAAGGGGAAAGCACACTTAATTGACCCTTGGCAAACAGTTTGATTGACAGGCGATCTAACCAATCATAACCCTGAATCCGCCATTTTGTCTGACAAAGCAGTCAGGGGAGTTAGTAGATTAACGTTGGTGAACTTGAACTTCAGAAATTGTGCAAACTCACTTCTTTCCGAACTTGAAACAACGTTTCTTCTGATGTCCATTCATGTTTAATTGATGCTATAAATGAACTATTATGATGAGATGATCGGTTCACGAGCCGATTGAAGGAGCTACAGCGATCTGTCACAACACATTAAAGAGCCACTATACGGTATTTATTGTTTAAACTTCTTTTTAAAATTAAAATAAAATTTTTATATATTAAATATGAAACTGTTTCAAATGTCTGTCGACGCGTTGTCAGTGTCCTCTTTGCTCCGCGTTGTATTTTTTACTGTGTGAGAACATGATGTGTGGCGTGAGAGCGCATTGGCTTGTCGGACAAAGCAACAGTAACGAAATGGGGCGTGTCTTTGCGAAGGGTCAATTTCCCGTTGTTGAATTTCTTTGAATTGCAAAAGTAAATTCCTTTTCCTGTAATTCCATTTCAATTTACAGTTTAACTTTGTGTGTGGCCAATTCCTAACTTGTGGCAGGGTGCAAATTCTTTTAGTTTTGAAAATTGCAACAACTCTTTTCCGTACTAAAACTTAAAAGTTTTAGAAATATGGCCTTGGACCTTTTAATATCCCTTTGGCATTAATAGAGTGTAATGTGTTCAATATTGTTGCAAAAAAAAAAAAAAAAAAGTTTCTAAGAGTTTCTTTGTAGCTGTACATGTGTAGCTGGAATGATTTCTATGCTTCTTGCAGCATAAACATTTATCAAGAGCAGCTACTATAAGGAGAGAGATAGAAAGCGAGGGTAGCTCTGAACAGCACTTACCCACACACACCCACATCCCATCATCCAAACAAAGCACTCCACTCACACATCATCTGCAAATGCAAAGGCTCCTCGGTGTGTGGGCTGAGCAAATGGCACCAAGTCATGGTCACACACCAAGCCAAATGCTGTTAATGCTGTAGATTGCCTTTAAAGTAACACTAGTCAAACAGGCTGTAGGAGGACTAGAACCTTATACTATGATCCCGGTCTCTGCCTTTAAAATGACCAGTGTCCCCTGACCTCCTTAATTGTGAGGTAAAAGGCAGCGTCCGCAAGTTCACAAGGCACTTTTCTTTATTTCGCCCACTGGAATATCAAAGCAATTTTCTGATCTACTGTATAGGGGTGAGGTAGTATCACTGAGAGGGGAATAAAAACAAGGTTGTACTGGTTTCCTGAAAGGGTTTTTCCTACCATTTGTGTCAAATTGCAGATGCAGAAGACCTCTCTCTCCTCCACACACCCCCACCACCCGCTTCAGATTAAATGGACACAGATAAATAGATCCTCTGGATGGAGTGAATATTGCTCTGTGCTGAATGAATAATGTATGTACGTGGCTGACATTGTGGGTCTGATTTGTTTTAGATTGAGACAGAACTCTGCAAAATTACCCGTAATGCCCATTGAAGAATTCAAACCTCTGCAATACTAAGGAAAAGACGCATGTCCAGAGACGTTCACAACATGCAGTAGAGGGGAGGAAACAAAGATTATTGGAGTGAGTCTTACAAGAAGATATTACTTCAGATTCAATGTTTTACTTGTTTTTATTGACCATACACAATGAGTAACTCACCTTGTGTCATAGATTGCAAACAGCTTTTTATTCCCATCCACAGCATTCCTGCAAAACAGAAAGAGAGGTGATGTTACTATTCCCATCATTCAATGCAATGTTGCTATTTTTGGAATCTACACACTCTCTAACAGATGTGATGTTTCTGATTGTGTAGAATCCCAAAGAGCATACCAAATATATCACTTTTAATATGTCAAACAGGCTGCTTTTGTGTAGTTATTCAAGCTCCGTTTAACGAGCACGCATACATACACTACGCAACTAGATCAGGTTTATCAGATGCTCGCAGGACACAGGTGGACTGTAGAAGTAACAGCTGCTCTTGTGGGAAACTCTCTGGAGTGCACATCAATGGAGTCAATCAGCAGTCAGACAAAAGCACTTCAAATCCCCAAATCACATTACTACAATATCACATTATGCTCATTCAACAAACTGTCTGTACTATCTTCATGAACCTAAAAATAATCTTGTCCTAACTGCATGTTTTTTTTTCCCCGATAGCGCTGCGACCATTAAAGCCAACCCAAAGCAGATGTTTAATTTACTCCGTTGAATCAAAGACTTTCTTTGATTCTCTTGCTGTAAATCAATGTAACGCCTTCAACATGAATTACCAATAGTGTGTGCATTTGTATTGCTTGTTTTACTTTTGAAGTTATAATCTTAATGCATTTGTGATGTTTTGCATGACACTAGAATAGTGCTTTTTTTTTGTGATGTGTACGACACTGCAGACATTTCCCAGTTGCCTTGTCACCCCAAATCTGCATAAAATGTGTCATTATAAAAGAAACTAGTTCAATAAGTTCTTTTCCCCTTATGCACAACATGAAATTGGAGCAGGTAGAGCTTTTTAAGGTTTTCATTTATCGACTGAGGCACTGCAGTGATAGTCAGCATCAGAAAAAAATGGGATTAGAGTTCCCTCTGATGGCTGTCCTCATTACTACTCCATTCTGTTTCTTATAAAACAATACTTGCTCTCAAACCATTTTTATATAGTCCTACCAAATCAATGTTATGGATCTTTGACTGATACCTTATACCTTTAAATACCTAGACTTCATATAGATGTTACATTTTTATACACAGGGCTATTCTATAATTTACAACACGTTATAATTGGGCAAAACTGATACTTTTAAACCATAAATATCCCCAGTGGAGATATAATGATCCGAATGTAGAGAAAGCCAGTCTTCATTAAACAGGTTGGCGCGCAGGGGGGCTGCCTAGGGGTAAACGCTCGCGCGCGAAATGCATAGTAAGCAGAATTGTTGGGAAATCCACTCATTTTCTAGCGTCCGCGCGCCGGCGACGGGGTAATCGCGCTTTTCTCGGAATAAGCTCAAACAAGATAAGTTTCAAAACCCCACGGGCGCTTAAATTTCCCTCGGGGGGTAATTATGCAGCGCGAGCGGAGGTGACGTCCTATTACTTTGGTCCCAAATACGAACAAATGCCGCTAGAGTGACAGTCGGGCTAGAGTGAGGAGAGCAACGGACGTTCAAACTGGCGACCCGGTAAGCGGAGAACCCTGTTAAACTCTGTAACGCTTGAACGGTTGCGCAGATAAGCGTTGAGATGTCGTGCTAGGCTACCACAGAGGAAAGAAGGGGGAAAAGTAATGGTGTGTTAAAGGGAATGTGTTGACTAGAGGGAGAATAAGGGAAGAGAGAAAACAAAGTCTATTTTAAGGGCTGTCTGGTTACTGTCGTTCAATTGGATTTAGGAGTGATGAAGAGGTCTTTGGGATGCGGGGGAAAGGAAGGGATGCTCTGCAGCGGTTCTTCAGTCACTGAATCGTAAAAGAGGACAGAACAATGAGACTGCTGGATGTATCTGAAGAACAACGCATCACGCTGCTGCTGTAAGCTGAACGTTGCGGGATTTTGCTCACTGCTTCAAAAGGAATTCATTGCATTTTTTTTTTTTCAACGTGGATCTACTGCACCATTCAGGTATTTAAGGTAAGATACGAGGCTTTTACTGTACACCGTCTCTGCGTAACTCTGCTTTGTAGGACTCACTGTAAATGTTCGGCAAGTTTATACGCCAGAGGCTGTTAAAACTAAGCATTCCAGCTGCTGGAAACTCAGCTTTAACAAACCATCACGTTGAAAGAAATGTTACTGGCAGTCAAGGGAAATGCACACAACATGGTTGTTTGGCAGAACGGATTCTTAAAATTTAAACATAAAATAACTTGTGTAGTATCTGAAATTGGCAAATAAATAATATAGTTCAAATAAAATTTGAATTGCATTTGAATTATTATTACTACTTATTTTATTATTATGATTTATATTAAAATGTGTCCGGATTTTAACTGTAACATGTTTGTTCAACTCTTTTCATGAATTGATACATTTATAGTTTACTGATCATCCTATTCGAGGGATTTTGTATACTCATCTATTTCTATCTAACCTCCCTAATTTATTTCTAAATGAATGTGTGCATAATTCAGTTTCGTTGAGAATGGTCAGATTATCAAGCTTGTATGAATGACTCCATATGCCGTGCTCTTTGCAGGTATGGGATATGGACCACACTGCAGCACCAAAATGAGAAGTCTGTGGGTCGGCGTTTTGTTCATAACTTTCACCTGCCATCTGAGGTAATTACATGTTTAATGGAACTTTCTATTTCTTGTCGCCTTCATATTATTTTCTAGTTAATCGCAGGAGTCAATTAATGCAACATACATGTATGTATATTGATTCATATCTTAAGAATACACATTTTCTAGAGCATTTTATCATTGTGGTCAGCGAATGGATGGAAACTAATACTTGTAGTTATTAATTATCTGTGGGGTCTTGTGCATCAGCCTTTCCCAGTCTACTACAGGGACTCCTAAAGAGACAGAGCTCAATGATAACATCACAGTATTTACACGAATCCTGGATGGATTGCTGGATGGCTACGATAACAGACTGCGACCTGGGCTTGGAGGTAAACTCTGCCTAGATACTATTTTCATCAAAAGAAATATATAATCTGTAGCAAGATTATGATTCAGTGAAAAGCGTTTTTTTTCTTTTCTTTGTTATCTGGCATTGACCTCCGCTAGTTATTCTGAAAAGATATCTTCAGCTAAAGGCAGATGGTTTTTGAAAAACAGAGAGAACGCCTGCACATTCCATCGTGACCAGCAGCATGAAGGACTTTCAAAAAAAGAGAGTGAGAGAGAGATGCTGCTGCTATTCAATCCACTAACTGTAAAGAAAAGTACATGAAAAAAAAAAAAAGAATCTGTGTTTTCATACAGGAGATGTTTGCACAGAGCAGAAGTGATCACTGAAATTGCCTGGTCCTCTGTGAAAATCAAATGGCCACTATTTCCCGGCACTCGCAATTACAGTGTTCTTGCAAGAGACAGAGCGAGAGAGCGAGAGAGAGAGAGACAGAGCGAGAGAGAGCGAGAGAGAGAGAGAGAGAGAGAGAGAGAGAGAAGGGATATTAATGTTGCTGCTGACCTTGAGAAAGCTATCGTTCTTTTCAAAAGGTGCAGGTTCATTGTTCTCAGAGGTTGAAAGCATGCCATTATGGCAGAGAAAGAGAATAAACACAGGCTGCTCAATTTCCATGTTAGAGAGTTCAAGGGAGCACATCTCACAACTGTAGCAGCGACAGCATGATGTCAATTGATAAATGATGGATTTGTACTTGATTTAGTGGCTTGAGAAGGAAAGTGCAGTAAGGAGCCTGAAATTAATCGCTTTTCATTTAAAACGAATGCAACTAACAGAGAAAATGTGGGCAAATCAAAGTGTACTTTAATGGAAATTCTGCTTATATTACTTACTATGAATGCATGTATTTTTGTATGCATATATATATATATACACACACACACACCCTATACGGTAACACTTTACAATAAGGTTCATTAGTTAACTAATTAGTTAACTTGTGGTAGTCGTGGCCTAATGGTGAGGGAGTTGGGCTTGTAACGTGAAGGTTGCCGGTTCGATTCCCACGCTTGCAGGAATTGAAGGTGGGGATTGTGAATAAACAACACTCTCTCCACCTTCAATACCACGACTAAAGTGCCCTTGAGCAAGGCACCTAACCCCTAATTGCTCCCCGGGCGCTGTCGCAATAGCTGCCCACTGCTCCGGGTGTGTGTTCACTGTGTGTGTGTGTGTTCACTACTCACTGCTGTGTGTGTGCACTTGGGATGGGTTAAATGCAGAGCACCAATTTCGAGTATGGGTCACCATACTTGACAATACGTCACGACTTTCACTTTTTTTTCAACTACATTAGTTAACATGAAATAATAATGAACAACACTTCTAAAGCATTAATTAATTTTTGTTAATTTCAACATTTACAAATACATTATTAAAATCAAGAGTTGTATTTGTTAACATTAGTTAATGCACTGTTAACTAACATGAACAAAAAATGAATTGCTGTATTTTTATTAACTTTAATGTTAACAAAGATTAACAAATACAGTAACAAATGTATTTGCTCATGGTTTGTTCATGTTTGTTAATATATTAATGAAACTTTATTGTAAAGTGTTAACATTTATAATTTATTGAAAATTCTCTCTCTCTCTCTCTCCATATATATATAGTATATTATATTATATTATAGTATATTATAAAATATGGAAAAATAGAATTTCCATTATACTATAAATACATAACATCCAAAATGAATCTTAATCTAATAGATCACCTTTTTTGTGGCTTTACAGAGAAAGTGACTGAAATTAAGACCAACATCTTTGTCACCAGCTTTGGGCCAGTGTCAGATACTGAGATGGTAAGTATTTAAACCATATCCTTTCTTCATGAAGAAACGCCATTCATTCACCTCGACAGCTGGAAATATCCATTTGAGATCACTCTTCATCAAGATCCCCTTCATTAAATCCTGCCTCCATCTGTAACATTACTTCACCTCTGCAACATTGCCTGAAATTCTGCATGCAATATCTTAGGTAGGTCACAGTACGATCTGATGAATGAAACTATTATTCATTTCTATATTCAGTCATGTGACACATTTGATTTTGCCTTCAGGCAAGGTCGTCGCTGTAATTCATGGGCCCCTGGAGAAAAAGTTTATGGGGAGGCCTTAGTGGGCCCCTCCTCCTCATCACAGGGCCTGGGGTCCCTCACGACGACCCTGCCTTCCGCTCCACACTAAATGAACATTTTCCTTTGAACAGGAATACACCATTGATGTGTTTTTCCGTCAAAGCTGGAAAGATGAGCGTTTGTGTTTCAAAGGGCCAATGGAGATGCTACCTCTGAATAACCTGCTGGCCAGCAACATCTGGACACCGGACACCTTTTTCCTTAACGGCAAAAAATCCATTGCTCACAACATGACAACGCCCAACAAGCTTCTGAGACTGAAGGATGATGGGACATTGCTGTACACCATGAGGTACCAGTTTAAGCTACAATGCCTTGTCATTTCACAAGACGAACTGGATTAGATTAGTTATGGGTAGTACAGCCATACATTAGAACTTCATCTCATTTATGGCCTCCTCACCCTTGTTTTGCACTGCTGAACACTCTGCCATGTGACAGATGTGTTAAGCACACATGAACTCGGCTCCCGCTGAACTCAGCATCTCATGTTCCACATCGTACAATCTCAGTGGGAATGTTCTGCTTGCCCCTGCTAAAGCTTTTTCTCTATACTTTTTCGTCTTCTCACAAGAGGACACATGAGTTTTTCTTCGTTGTTTTCATTAGTGGCTCCTCATGCTTTAGATTCCTAATGCTTATTTATTCTCTTAATATTTCACTGGCAAAATTCTTCTTTCGCTATAGACTTGAACCATACGTCACAGTATGGTGACGTATGGTTCCCAACTGGCAAAGAATTTATTTAGTCTTACATTGAAAAGGGATAAGAAACATGATCTCTCAGGTTCAGAATATCATAGACGCTTTGAGGTGGGCTCAAAGTTTCGATTTGTTACCTCATGTCCTGAGGCCATGTGTAGGTTCTTTCAGGCCCCTAGGCAGGGTTCATTCAGCAGTAACGTTTGTGTGTTTGTTTGCTTTTTTATTTATGCCCTGCTGAGCTTTTCACAGGCCCTAACACTAAATATTACAAATTAATATTTTTTTTCATTTATTAAAATTTGTAAAGTTACTACTTTTTTATGCATTAATATATATTTATTATTAAACATAATTTTAAATTCCTTTTTTACAAATTATTTTTTAAAATAAAACTTTAAGCTTTTCTTTCCAAAAAAAAAAAAAAAAAAAAAAATCGGAAAATTATACAGCTTTTAGAATTATGCCATAAACTACAGAGCCCTGCACATGATATGCAAGAAAAAAAAAGTTAATCGTGCGTACGATTTACTAATTCGCTCCCTTGATTTACTAAATCGCGCGCATGATGTCCTGTTTTGTTCCTTCGATTTGCTAAATTGTGCGCACGATTAAGTAAATCGAGGGGATGAATTAGTAAATTGTGCGAATGATTTAGCCATAATAAACAGCAATTCATTCATATACACTTTTGCTGGAAAATGATGGAATGCGGTAGACTGCAAAATCTTGAAAAAAAAAAAAAAAAACTGATCGTATTGTAATTCTCAATCTATTATTACTGATGCTAACAAGACTAATTCCCCATTCTTGCCCTTTTCACTAAACCTAGTTCATATTACCCAGTTAGATTTCCAATGTTTTTGGTTAGTGTACTCATGCCCTAAAGGCTCTATTTGGGCACCCTGCAATAATGTCGAGGCAGATTCAAAATTTGTTGAAACCCCACTCACATTTTCTTTAGAAAATGTACATACTGCATCTAGCTTTTTTTTTTTTTTTATGCCTTAGACCAGTCATCCAAGGTTGTTTCAACTTACGGGTGTTCCATAAAAAATACAGTAAGAGGGGGGTGAGACAAAATGAGAGATAGAAACAAAGGAAAAAGGAAGAAAACGGAAGATATTTTGTGGCTGTATGTTTTATGCCCCTGTTGTTGAGTTGTTCTTCACAGACTGTCTGCTCCATTACTCGCAGTACCAGGGCAGAGGGAGAGAACACACACACCCGCACACACTTACAATCACATACACACACAGTTTCTGCTCTCCAAGCTATCATCAGCAACAATCTACTGCCAAGTGCCATGCACTGCTGTGTTAGTGCTGTATAAAAGCCGCTATTGTTGTTTTCGAAATGGCATCAATACTAAATCCTCTCTATAGTAGAACCTGCTTGTTTAAGTGCTGAATTTTGAGCTGCATAATCGTAATAGTGTTTAGATTGTGGTTATGTATTAGTTATTTGTATTCTCTGAGGTTACAGTTATGATGATTCATTATATAATTTAAGTTATTAGCTTTTTTTAACTCAAATTCAAATGCTATGGGGGATTTGGTGAGTTTTCCATAGAGGCAAAAATTAGATTTCATGTAGCGAGGCTAAAGCAGTATAAAATAAATGAAAAAGGCAAAGAACATGGATCATTTCATTTACTCAAATCGCATTCCTTTCTCATTTGCGAAGCTTTGCTGTTTCGTTTTTATTGTGATGTATGTTGTGAGACCAAACACATATTACGGAATTATTCAACTGATAAAGCCTTAGATAGAGCTGCTTTTTAGACTGTAGATTGAACAAGACCATCAATCAAACATTAATGACTCTGAGAGGAAATGACTTGGAGCATGTCATTTAGAAATCAATGGTGGAGCTATTGTAGCTTGCCTACAATAAACTCTGCCCAGTGTTGCATTTCCTAACAGTGCAAACCATTAAAAGGGCTTTTTACCACTCAGTAATTTGCACATTGTTTCCGGAAAAGTGATCAGCAGTAAGGTTTTTTTTTCTTGCTGAGATGGAAAGGAGCACCTTAGCTGCCATGAAAAAGCAGGGCAAAACAGTTTCACCACCCACATTCTAAAAGTGGAATGCAGTCTACAGGCTTTTATTAGAGTTAAAAAGGAGGTTATGAGACCGAACAAAAGGGAGATGTTCTAGAAACTGTCAAATCTTCTGAAGGATCTGCCATGTTTTTAAAATAACTGCTTAGCTTGACTTGATGTTGAGAAAATGGTGCAGTAGGCAAACATTGTAAAAATTGCAAATATTAAACAATAGAAAAAACATTTTAAAATGTTAATAAAACAACAGGGCTTTCATTTTTATTTTTATAAACAATAAAACAACAACAACAGTGTCTTTACCAACATACACATCGGCTATTCAGATTAATGGGTGACCAATATGTTTTTTTTTGTTTGTTTTTTACAGCTACTTGACTGTGAATGTGCAAATGAAAACGTCCTGTAGTGATAGCATAATTTCTACATATTGCAATGACACATACATGCACTGTATATGCAACCTGAAAGGTACAGTAGATACATCTAATATTAAAAAAAAACACAAACTATTACACTATTATCTCTTTAATATTTAATGAAATAGTAAAAGTAGTATTTTATGTTGGGCATTATTTATATACAGCTGAGGTTTTTATCTTAGTATTGTCATAGGACAGAATCAGGCACCATTATTTATAGATACACACTTTTTCTATCCACCTTTTTCCTTAGGGGCCTGTTGGTGGCACTTCCGGTTCGAGGAACTTCAAATAATAAGGTTGCGCTACAAATAATCCTTATCAGTCAGTATGACTGAATGAGCTGTCAATTTCCTTTCATGTTTTATTTTCAGAAGTCAGAAGAATAATGTAATGCTTAGTATTTTAATGTGATATGGCATCACAAGAAGAGCCCTTTTCAGTCACTGCATTCTTTTTCTCCTGATTATACAACATATTCTACTGTAAAAATATGAAAAAACACAACATGTACTGCGCCTTTATGTTCTGCTATCCTGATTTAATTTACGGTATATCCCATGAATAATTCACTGGAATGCACTAAGAATCTCTCGTTTTTATCCCAAAATCCCCACATCTCTTTTCAGGTTTGTTTTCACACAGATGCTTTTAAATGTAATTGTCTTCCCTTTTCACTTCTAATCCCTATTAGCAGCATTTGCTGGGATGTTTATAAAGACGGTGAATATTGTATTTGTTATCTGTCAAAATGACGGAAAGCACTTTGAGATAGGCTATTGTCACTAAATTCTAAAATGAATGAACTTTTTGATTAAAGGCACAAAATGTAGGATTATTGGAGTAAAATATCCAAAAACCACTAGAACAGTGTTATAAATTTTGTTGACTTGTGTACTTTCATTAACCCAGATGTTTCCAAAAATGTTTAAGGACATGGGACCATGTTCAAGGACTGTGTCCGTGTGTCGCCTATCAACGACATCTACCTGCGTTACCCTCGATTTCCGATTTTATTTCATTTATTTCAAGCCATGTGTCGGGCTCTATTCTCATTAGCAACCGTTTAGCTTCCACAGCACTCGGCCCTGCTCTGCTTCATACTAATACAGTAACGTTAATAATCTCATCCATGAACATAATTTCTGCCCGAGTACCGTCGGATTATTTTCCCCTGGTGGTGAGGTGAAGACATCAAGCTCAAGCGTCATCGACCTCTAGAGGCAAATAACTACATATTGTGCCTTTAAGGCAACGTATGTTACATAATACAGACATATTGAACATCAAGATTTTGGGGTTATTCATAGTCTGTTGTAGTAATTTATTAATTCTTTTACACTTTTAAATTTCCTTTTAATGTTTGAAGGTTAAATGCTGAGTAAAATAATGTCACTTCATTGTACTCAATTTTTAAAAGCTTATTATTCTGTTCAAAGGGTGAACCTTTTTTCTGATTGTTTACAATTTAACAGAAGTTCCTCCCATAATTTGCACAACGCATCGTGGGGCATAGGAAAAAGGTGGATAGAACGCTCTATGATATATAATTTATGAGCTTTAATGGGCTATCACAGACCAAATAAAGCTCACCGTCAGGATAAAGCTCTGAGCGCTCACCATTTGTCAAGGCCCCAGTGCCACATCATTTCGTCTCCACATTCAGCAATGCTGGCCTCAGCACTAACTGTGTTCAGTGAGTACATAGCGAGCCCTTCGCCTCCCATATGGCTGGTTTTGATAAAGTTGTGTGAGCTGGTAGAATGGAGGTTGAGTTTAGAGGACAGTCCTTGATTTTTCCAATACAGCAATTTATCATGGAGCTGTCAGAGATGAAGGCCCTGTGCTGATTAAGTGAAGGAACAGCGCCTCACGTGTCCTGCCCCATTAATTACATTCTCACAGGACTTCCAGTCAGAGATGCAACCATGGGCCCTTCAACCCTGGTCCCATCCTCAGTTGCTGATGATGGAGGTTTTAAGCAGTTCCAGCTTCGTGGAAATATCAAGCCCTTCATTACGCTGTCAGCTGAGGGTCAGTGCTGACATCTTATTGCATTGCTTACACCACAGCATTGAATAGGCTCCAGCCGGGACGTTAAGGGAGGGCTTAATGGCCACAGGGTGGCATAATAAGCCAGCCATCCTGTTCTCATTATGGTAATGCTAGCTATGATCAGCCTTGATCTCATATAATTGCTTTGCTAAATGGCCTCGCTGATGACTTTCTTTAGCGGCAGACTTTGGACATTGATTTAAATAGACTTTGTGCAACCAGACACTGTAAATATCATGAACGAGTCTGTTGGATGCACGAACATTTCTTTGTTACACGCTGCTTTGCAACAGACAATTCCTGAAACCTTTGGCTGTTTGACAGAGGGACAATAATTATGTGATGCTACTTCCATTTCATATTTCTAATGTCATGTTAGATCACTTATGTACTCTATAACATCCAGCTATCGGATTCAAGTGCACTCTCTCTGATAGGATGAATCAATGCTGTCCAGTTAAAAAAATCCATCTTAGTTACTCATTTAATGTGTTTAGGCTCAGATCTTTTCAGGAAATCATACAGTTATAACATAAAAAAAGAAAGAAAAAACTGGTTCTTAAGTAGTCCACTAGAGGGGGCTACATGACAGCAAATTTATCCACTGCAGAACCACTGCAGCATTCTCTACATCAGGGGCTTTCAAACTTTTTGATATGAAGGATCCCCTTGTGGGGAACACCATAATATATAAACACAACAATCTGTTTTCATAAGACTTTTTTATACTGTGTGTGAAATGTATTGATCTTTATTTGTAATGTAAAGACAACATGTGTGCACAATACATTTACTTTTATGATGTCACTGTACTAAAGCCAATTATTAACTGTACTTTATAAAAACATTCATTTATGAAAACACTGTCTGGAAAAGTTACGTAGGGTTTCTGTGGGTTTTTAAAAAGGATCTTAAATGAAACAAAGATTTTATTTTGTCCCGTTTTCCAATACAAAGATATCTAAACATCTTTAAATAAATATACATTTTCTTGAGATGCAAATGTTAAAGGAAATCTTGAAAAATTGAGTTTATATTTAAGTATATATTTGAGTATATATTTTATTTTTGAGCCCATTAGCAGATATTTGTTCAACACTTCATTTTGATCAATTTAACTGAAAACAAAGACTTCATATTTTATGTCATTTTGTATCTCAACTTAATGTATCTTGATTTAAGAATCTTTAGATAATTGCACGGGAAACAAGACAAAAATACTGAGGAGGAACATTCCTTATTTGATGTGTGATCAGAAGGTACAGTAAAAGTTATTTCCATATTCTGAGCAATTCAAGCTTTTTTGTAAGATGAATTAAAATGTAAAGGATATCTGTTTAAAGTTGCATTTTCAAACTGAAGTGTTGCTAAAGACAACTCATTGTCTTTAGAAAATAGTATTTTTAGTCTTTCTAATTTTATTTTATGTAATAGTTGGTGACAACTAGATATACTGATTTTCCAGTTTTTTTCCTGTAGTCCTCAAATATTTCAGTAGGTGGCGTTGTCAGCTCAAAATAGGTATTTTAATCCTGCTGTGTGCATGAATGAAAACAGAATAATTCAATAGGAAATGGCATTTGTATGTATGTTTGTGGGGTCGGTTTGTGTGTGCGTGTGTGTTTATGTTTGTGTGTCTGTGTGTGTGTGTGTGTGTGTGTGTGTGTGTGTGTGTGTGGGTATGAGCAAAGCCAGAATTAGCAGTGATTTACTTCAACGATTTGGCAGCATTCCTACTTCTGGCACATGATGGCACCCTTGTTCTATAAATATATCTAAGAGCTCTCGACACACACAAGCTCAGTCTTTCTATTAATACGCACTCGTTATTCAATCCTATAGCTTACTTTAAGATGATTTTCAATAAGAAAATTGACAGAATCATCAGTGTTGCTGTGATGATTTTCACTATGGTGATAACTTAAGACATGTTTATATTAACAACAAGATCTCTAAAATACATATCCTCAGAAGTGCTGATCAAGATTTAATCATATCTTAATCTTTCTCTCTTCAGATTGACCATATCAGCCGAGTGTCCCATGCAGTTGGAGGATTTCCCTATGGATGCTCATGCCTGTCCACTCAAATTTGGCAGCTGTAAGTCCATAAGGTTTTATGTTGAATACGAAAAAATTCCCTTTGCCACTCAGAAAAAACAAAGTTTAAAATAGCAGGTTCTAAGAAATCACAACAGGCCTCTAGTGCTATAGTGTGTCGTCACTCAAAATGCACATTTAAATGCATCTGTGATTCAGTTAATGTGGATAGCATTAATATTCTTATTTAGATGAAAAAGATGAAAGTATAAAATATATACAGTATATTAGTTGTCTTAGCCCAGCATGGTTTCATTTATGAAACATTAGCATGGTAATAGGAGCAACATTTTTCATATGAAATTCCCACAACGGGAGATGATGGGAATTCATCTTTCTGATATTACGTACCAAACACTTCTTTGCATTAGTTTTTTTCTGCATATTTCTTAATACGTTTTAGTGTATCGAAAAATCGAGTAAAACTTGTGTACTAATTTGGCCCATTTTAGGCAGCTTGACAGACTGGTGCTTAAAGTATGTCTGAACACATACCAAGTTCAATTTAGTCTCATTATCACGTGGCATCCTGTCCAAGAGCAGGATTAAGATTATCACCTGCTGCTTGGAGAGAGGCGGGTGACTTGAGGACTAGATTAGTAGGAAGGTGTCCTGCTATCCCTCCTGCTCTCACGTACGTACTGTACACATATAAAAGAAAGGCTTTTCTAAGAAGCCAGGAATGACCTGAGATGAGTTAGATTTCTTTGATGTTTAGGGCATTACAGGATAGGGCTGTACACAGAGTTGGGATACTGCAGAAATCATGACAGACAGGGCTTAAGAGGGGCGTCACTCATTTTTCAGGACTGTGCATATCTAAATATTTGATCAGTTGTACTTTCATGCATACAATCCCTCACTTTCTTCAAGTTTTGAAGACCTCTCATTGGCTTTTAGGGAACGGTGTAAAACAGAAAAGAATACATAAGAAATCAGTCTGGCCTGCGGGATGATTTGAACGTTTAAACATTTAAATTAAATCATGCTAAAAAGGTTCACGATCATTTATTATACTGGTATTATACTTTTTTTTTTTTTTTGCTACAGCAGGTCAGATAAGCTCTTTCATATATATACATATATATTCAATTTTAAAGCTGTCATGGAGTAATAAATATTCAAATTTATCAATTTTGTATGTGTATTTAATCTGGTGGAAGTTGCTCTTGAAATTTAATAGTTGCATAAGACCATGTATTTATTCTCTCCATGGGTACATCAAGGTTTATCAAATAAAAAAAAAATCGGCCAGCATAAGGTGGCGTTTAATCTAATCTGGCCCGTGACCTAAAATGAGTCTGATGCAGTGCATTTGGACCTTTCCTAGGCTTCTCAATGCGATTGGATGGATTGTTAAATTAGAAAATCAGTTAAAAGTAGAGTAGGGTATAAAATGTTCTCACACAAACCTGCATGGTTTGACCTTGATGTATGCTTGGAACTAATATTAAACCAGCCACACTGTAAAAAAAATAAAAACAAACCTTTTGTGCACCAAAAACATTCTCCTTTTCATGGGCTGAGTAGTATAGAGCAAATCTTTTTCCAACAAGACCTAGTATTTCAAAAGATCTTTTATCGTCAGTTCTGAAGGCTAGCTTAAGTTCTCCTGGATTTTTTTTTTCCTCAATCAATTCTTGTTCTGACATTTCAGATCTTTCTTATGGACGATAACATATCCAACAACATTAATTGTTTTAATTTTTTCCCTCTCATTGATTTTGTCATCTATTTTATCATAGAAACTGACCTTACCATAAATATTTAATGAAGGTTGAGCATGATTCTTATAAATGAATAGTACGGTGTTAATAAACATGAACTATTCTGTACAGAAATCATTAGCTTTTAGTCATTTTGTTTAATTAGTAATTTCGCTGCGTTTTTTGAGATTTTTTAATTTTACATTCTACTTAAGATTTAAAACACCCTGTGAGCTATCTCAAATGTCTCAAATGGTATTAATTATTCATTGTCAGGTGATAATGGAAAATTTAGCCTTCATTAGGACTTAGGAACACTGTTACTTTGAGTTCACAGATTTGTTTAACGGCATTTTCCCCGCGAGAGTTACTCGATATACAGGCGGGAGAGAATTAGTGATTTAACTTGTAAATCGCACAACAAATGTGTTTACTTGAAGTATTGTGCTGTGTTATGTAAAGGGTTATATAAATTCTGTCTGCACTTAGCAGCTTTTGTTTGGCTGGTTGGATAACAGTGACAGACGCCTGATTTTAACTGTCATCTCAACCAAAATGCCTGAGAAAGGCAACAATGCCCATACAAACGACAACAGTTTTGAGTTGTGAAACTATTTTTTGTGTTATATTGAATTGGAGGCTTTTCAGAAGGAATATTCTGCTCTTCAAAGAAACTCAGACAATCATTCTTGTAGTTAATCTCCATAGACACAATGTACATCTCTGGCTATGGATATTATCCTTTACATGCAAGCACCTTGAGTGGATCCCGTAAAAAGGCTTGAATTCAGGATTAATGTATAGTCAGAGGGTCATTATCACAAAATAGCCCCTGATGTGAAGCTGAGGAGTCTTGTATCACCCTGAGAGGGTTTATTTTGTTCTAAAGACCGGCTGACTGCACATTATCCCACTTATTACATGGCTTGACATGAAATATTGATTTGAGATGAAATTATTTTATTAGGTGAGATGAAAGAAACCCTCTGAAGCTCTGAACCCTCTAAATGACCGTCTGACTGTACATTAACCCACTTATTACTCGATTTCTTGACAATTTAATAAATAGAGATTAAATATTGCTTTGAATCTATATTATTTTAGTTTGCAGAGGAATCGCAAGTACAGTTATGTAGGATTTCTAGATGAGCCATCATTATTCAGCAACAACAACCACAATAGTAATTTGCTATTTTCTGATATTTTTCTCTCTTCTTTTTGTCATGTCCATTAAGGTTTATTTGATGACATTAGTACCAATATACTCTATATTTAGTGTTTTCCGTACTGCAATACAGTCTTCGGGCTCTCGTGCCATGCAGGCCAGATTCACCTCAAAAGATTATACTGTAGACCAAAGATTACTGTGGGATGATTCAACCTTGTAAAGGTCCCCAATGGTGAATCATATTTTCAGATTAATCCAATATATCTCTTCCCAGAGAGTTTTGGTAGAGAACTAAGCTAAGGCATGGGTCAGCAATGGAGGATGTACTGTATGAGGCTGGTCTACAAAAGAACTTGAGATATAGACCTATTTAGGACAGACACTAAAAAAATATGCAAAATCATTCAAACACACACACATTTCAACAAGCATTTCAACAACAAAACCTTACAATCACAAACATATTATGTAGTTTTAATAATACTATGTTCGTTTGGTTCCCAATCTCCTGAGCTAATGGCAAAAAATTATGCTAGCTGGTGTATTTCGTATTAGAATCAACTTAGTATTAAGAAAGACAGGCTTTAGGGACAGGTTGAAAGGTCTTTAGGAAAGGAGAGAGTGCTATTTTTACGATATTTCTTTGCATAAATGGAGTTTATATTACTCATGCCATTCTGGGAGTACACAGTCTTTCTATGTAATTATCAATGTTAATTAAAGGCCACTGTTTCAAGCTAGTGGAAAATATCCTTGGTGAACCTTTGTCTTTCCTGAATGTTTGCAGATTGTCATTGTTTATGAATGATTTGAGTGCTAATTTTATATTAGCAATTGTAAGGAGATGCACACAAACAAAATGAAAACCCTGACCATTTATATTTGATTAATTTAGCTTAAAAAAATAAAATAAAATTAGCTTAAAAAAATAACTTTCTTGACCACAAATACAGATAAAACCACAGAAACATACATACTGTGCACATTTGCTGGTTTCTCTAAATTAATGATGATATCTCAAGTGAGGGTTTCTGTGAGATTTTGACATGTTTCACTGTATTTGTGGGGAATTCTTTTTTCCTTCCAAAATTTGGCCCTCTCATGTAAAGCTAAACCTTTATACGCACATGCACATTCTGTCAAGCCAATCTCACTGAACAATTTCTTTTAACTGTAAAGTGTTTCAGTCATGTGTGAGTAAGAAGGTGATTCTACAGGTAACCTTGTCTTAATGAAGAGCTACATACAAGTCTAAACATTTGACCTATGAGAAATATTTTGTCCTCCATTTGCTAGACCTTGTCACTTTCTTTGCTTGATCAAACAGTTTCCAGTACGTCAAAAAAAGTAAGTATAAGACCTCTCAAAGTGCTCCTAGTTTAATATAAGCGCACTAAATACATATTTTCCAAATCCACATGTTCATTATATTTATCATTCTATGATATTTTTTTTATCATTACCACCATATACAACTTCAGTCTCCTTAGTTCAATCAATAGTGTTGGACTTGACAAAGTTTATAGTTTTCCGATTTAACTTAAATGAGTTCAGGGCTTATTAGGATCAGCTGATGTCCTCTAAATTCAATCCAATTAGATCCACTTACAATCAGCACCCATAATTAGTACCAATACGGTCTTGACACTCATTATCTTCATCTCACCACCTGAACTTGCACCAAGCTCTTTTCTTTTTGATAACCTTAAAAAAAGTCAAATAAAATTATTCGGTTTCTCATAAAGTCTGAAATTTCAGATAGTTTCTATCATTAATGCACAATAAGTGTGCAATAAGCAATAATGGATAGGAAGTGAAAGGCAACACAGCATGATAACATACTGAAAATATGAAAATATTGAAAAAGCTTGCAGTAGCACAATAGCAATATACAAAAAATACCAGAGGAAGGTAGTTTAGCTACAAGAAATTTAGAGAGATTGATAACTTTCTGTAAAATCACTGGTCCTTGTTCACGGAAATGTATAAATATTATAGAATTTCATAAAGTTTCATGAATAAAAACTACTATGAGGGTTTACACGGTAAACATTAAACATACATGTGTCCCAAAAGTGTATTAACAATGTACAGTATAAGTGTTTCATAAATTGTTGCTCTTTGAATAGAATAATCACAGGACTTTCCAGCATTTTACACTAGCTACCTAAACATGCTCTCTGTCCAGGTACTCAGTATTAACTTTAAAATCTCATTTGGCAGGTTCCCTACAGAGTCTTAATAGATAATATGTGGACTTGTCCTCAAGTGGACTGTCCGTTCTGAGACGTGTCTGAGGATGGCCCAGAAACTACTTGCCTAAAATGCCTTACATATAACATTAGATTATTTCAACATGCTAAAATCTTTTTTTCTGCAACCATGCAATGAAATATGGCACAGTTGTTCGTAAAAGTAGATATACTGATTCAGAGGAGCATCTGGTTATGAGTATGTGTTAGTCATGATTTAGTCAGAAGATTTGGAGCAATATTGATAGAGAGTTTGATTTTCAGGGGAAGACAATTTTTTAACTTCAAATTAATCAAAAATTAATTTGCAGGATTTTGTCGGGGTTTTCTAAGGGACGTACTGTAGGTCTTTATGTGTGTGTGTGTGTGTGTTGATGGTTAGCAGAATAATCCCTCAGTCTAGATGGTCAAAGTCAATCTTAATTGTGATGGAGACATCCGTCACGAGAGTGCCAGGATTAATGTTTTGTTTCAAGATTGAATGTCACGATGGAAGGAGGGGGCAAAAGTGAAAAAAATGAGTGAAAAGAAAGTCAGCGATAAGAAAGCTGCCGCTATTTTATGTGAAACAATCATCTACTGAAAATTGTTTCACATTGTGTTGAAACTGTTCTTGTGTTGATTACAGTATGTACACTAAAACTACTACTAACATACTATTACATTTTTTTTAATGAAATAAATTAATTAAATTACAAAATAAAATTGAAAATGTTTATTTGTGGATCAGCATATTAAGAGGAGTGCCTGTTTTTAGATTTAGGACCTTTCTTTTTTGTATAGTACAAACAATATAAGGTTACACGCTTTTTAAAAAAAAAACATATTTAATAAAGATATTTTGCCATCTCTTATAGTAATATCACTTAAAGTGTTCCATCTTGTTGTCTTCAACTGAGGTGTAGCTGTCTGTGAAAATCTCTCTTTTTTAAAACCTTTTTAAGTTTGATCCTATTATTCAACACAGGTGCAGATAATTAAATTTATTACTCCCAGGTCTACACTTGGCAGATACACATTGTTGATGAAGCAGATAGTTCCCCATGATTGACAGGTGTAGACACTGTACCTCCTTAATATGAGAAATGAAACTTGCCTGCATGGAAATCACAATGCAAACAACTGACAATGACTGTACAATCAAGAGTGAGTAACACTTATATAACCTTATTTAAAGACGGTACTAAACAGATTACATTTAATTTGAACTAAATCTTCCAGCTACTCACTGTGTCTTGTTAATAAGACATTATAACTGCATAATCTATCTTTGCGGCAGGTATAAAGTGTAAACTACTGTGTGTTTTTTCCAGATGCATACCCCATCTCAGAAGTTGTCTATAAATGGACTAAAGGCCCTGGCAAATCCGTGGTAGTGGCAGAGGAAGGGTCACGTCTTAACCAATACCATTTGATTGGCCACACGGCTGGCACGGAAGATATCAGCACGAGTAGAGGTAAACCACTTTGTCTTGCCCAATCCCAATCACTTGAGAGTGTCAGTTAGTCAATTGGTAAAAGATCTGAAACTTCACAGTTAGGACCAGTGTCCAAAACATTTTGTAGAATCTCCCTGAATTGATCAAATATAATGCACATAAATAATTCTTACTAGCCACAAAACTGTATTTTGTATTATATATCTTATATAAAATCAATATTATTTATTTGTATATACACAAAATATTGTATAGACACACATTTATTATTATTTTTTTTTTTTATATATATATATATATGTATGTGTGTGTGTGTGTGTGTGTGTGGAATTAATAATTAGATTATAAAAATAATTTAGCTTACAGTATGATTTATTTACTTGCTAGTGAGTCATATATATGTATATATTTTTTTCATAGTTCATGTGACCTTCTACCTGATCTACCTGTTGCATCTCATGCGATTATCTTCAGGAATTTTCAGTTTTATTCTTCTACATCGTGTGACGTTATCTCTCTTAAATAAAGTGATAGCCCTTCGGTGATTTATAGCTTTTTCAAATCAAGCTGGATGACAAATGAGTGATGAGGATTTCAGTACACCTCCCACTCATGGCCAGCTGTCTCTAGGACCAGCGAGAGTACAGGAAGAGATGAAGATGAAAGAGCGAGAGAGAGGGAGGGGAAAAAACAACACTTATCCTGAGCCATTGGGTCTGGAGGGTTAATCCTCGTGCCTCCCCATCAGTTGTGCTTTTACCATGTGACGTCGGTCAGCCGCCATTGGCTCAAGCCGGCAAGAGACACATGGAAGCCGAACGAGGGGGAGAAGGGGGCCTAGGCGGCATCTGCTTAATTCGGTTATGTAAAGAGGACTGGTAATACACTCATATCATTGCTGCCTCTAGCTTTGTAATCATTAAGCATGGGGGTGCGGGTCAGGGGCTTCCCCTTGTTCCGCCTTTATGCATGTACATATATGGATAATCGTGCTGAGCTGACGTACTGTCATATTCAATAAGTCTTTATTGTACTTTGATCATGAGCTTTTAAACCCTGCTGAGCCATCTCTCTTTCTCACTGTGATTGATTTACACATCAAAGTTTGCCAGCTGTCATCAGGTAGCCAGAAGCTTTTTTAGAAACAAGCTTCCAGGCCACAGCCTTCCTTTCTAGGAGATCCTCCCCCCTTCCGATTTTAGTTCTGGCTGACTTGCAGGACAAAGGTCAGCTGGTCATTACTGCTGTTAATCTGAGGTGCAAACCTCTTTACAAAGTCAGAAATAGATCCACAGGGACTTCATATCATGAGCGCAGGGTCATTAGCTCAACTTAGAAAACCTAGTGGAGAAGAAAGAAAGAGCAAAAGAGGGAAAAAAAAGGCTTTCTAGAGTCTGCCAAACAGGGGTGAAATTATCTCCGGTGGAAATGTCAACATTCAATCACATGGCCCGCACTGTAAAGACATCCAGATAACCTGTCACCTTTTATTAATAAGAACGTCCATCCAGAAAATAGCACCTGCCCTTCCCAACTGTTTCAAATTGATTTAGAAGCTGATCCCTTCAGATGATCATCTGTTGCTGTCAACTTTCAATGCTATGTTATTTTTCTTTGAGCGTAGAAAAGCAAACCACTCACCAGTTGACCAGCATGGCAGCGTTGTTCTCTGCTATGAATGGGAGTTCTCCATAAACACTCCAAAAACTTAGCAGTAAAATCCACCACAGTCGCATGTTTGCAGCTCTCAGAAGATTCCCACCCCGCAGGGCACATCCAAGGCGGAATATCTGAAATGGGGCACTGCCAGTTGTGCTTTCTTCCCTGTCATTGAAATAAAGGGGCGAGCGAGCTGAAGGGGATGCGACGAGCCCCTCGTGACGAGGACATCTTTGCCCCCAGGGCCCTCACGACGTTCAAACTTTTCCTTGACTTCCAAAGCTCAACAGCTTGTCGTCTTCTTCATCTGATCCACTTGATCTATCCCCTCTGATCCCGACTAGATTTTGCTTTTTTACTATGTTGTTTTCTTCCTTCTTTTGTTCCCTCACTCTCTTTCTGCGTGCTGAGAAAGAGTATATCCTAAATGCGGATGGCCTGGCCTGACAGAATGGATGGAACTATTGAAAGAGCGAGAGACAGATGAGTGGGTGTGTGTGTGTGTGTGTGTGTGTGTGTGTGAGAGAGAGAGAGAGAGAGAGAGAGAGAGAGAGAGAGAGAGAGAGAGAGAGAGAGAGAGAGAGAGAGAGACAGACAGAGATAGAGAGAGAGAAGAGAGAGACAGAGAGACAGAGAGAGAGAGAGAGAGAGAGAGAGAGAGAGAGAGAGAGAGAGAGAGAGAGAGAGAGAGAGAGAGAGAGAGAGAGAGAGAGAGAGAGAGAGAGAGAGAGAGAGAGAGAAGCCTGCAGGATGCAGATTGTGACAAGGGATTAGTGGGAAACAAAAATCCGATTTTGCCAGGAGAAAGCAGCAGTCATCAGTGGATTTTCTATAGTTTATCAGACTGTGTGGCTCAAAAGGATTTTTAAAAAAAAAAAAAAAAAAAAGCTTCAAATTCAATCTTCGCTTGGTTAACAGGATATATAATGTTTTTTCACTCTGTATTCTCTTTTTTTTATTCCAGTTAATGATTTACCTCACCATGTTCCAGTGCACAGTGTGACGGCTCTTAAACAGACCATACAGACACTTTTATTTAGATGATTCGATCCACCGCAGTTTTTATTCCTTTAAAGTGATTTATTATACTATGTTGTACTTTTTTACTAATAAACAGTTAAATCATCCTTGTGGTCAGACATTACAGTAACTGTCCACTATTTGGTGCTAATGAGACCACCAACCAGGAAGTCAAAGTGCTTCTCTTTACTCTGTAAGAATACTGACAGTACCATTGGAAAATTCCATAATCGCATCAGTTCCCAATTGTTTTGATTTGTCTCATATCATTGTCTCTATCTTCCCATGACTTGTGTCTCACGACCCCCCCCCCCTCTCTCTCATTTTCTTTTTAAACCTCTCAGCTGGTTTGCACTTATCCCCCCAAGAGTTTAATCACACTCTATCTCTCCCTCTCTTAGTCCCTTTGTTTCATCTCTTACTTACTTTTCCATCACTGTGTTCTATTCTCATCCTTCCTCTCATTTCGTTAGGGCCTGAGCACCGATGGTGCGGGAACCCTCTTGGAATTGCTCCATTTATTCTTCTTCTGTTTCATTGTTCCCCCTGCAGGTCAATACACAGTCATGATGGCCCATTTCTACCTGAAGAGGAAGATCGGTTACTTTGTTATTCAGACTTACATGCCCTGCTTCATGACTGTCATTCTGTCCCAAGTCTCATTCTGGCTCAACCGCGAATCTGTCCCTGCCAGGACTGTCTTCGGTTAGTGCATCTTTCATCGGGTCACCCCCTCATGGAAGCTGCCACTTTGAGAAATGTTTCCTTGCCAACTAACGGAAATAAGTCGAGAGAGTCAAAAAAATTCTAACGTTAATTCCAATAGCTTTCTCCGGGTTATTTTAGATCTCATAAACAGATTTTTTATTTTTTTGATAATTCAGGGTTTTTTTTAACAAATTTTATTCTACATGGAGCAGGTCTCCATCTAATGATTGAATCCAAAATTAGCTGTACAGTAGTTATAGCTTATGTGATTGGTTAAAAAGTTATGCTAATAACTTCATTCAGTTATTATAGATCTCATACACACAAGCACACACTGATTGCTCATTATAGTGTAGTTCATAGCATCGGATATTTACTCCGCGACGCCTGACGGTATGCAGAGCATCTTTTATTACTACATTCCCTTTTCACTCACCTAACATGTATGGATCCTTAGCTATTGCTCTTTTTGGCCATCGATTAATATTTTGCTTAATACATCGATAATTCTCATGAAAATGGAAATCAGAATTGACTTATGCAATCAGAGGGAATGAAGAACTTATCCACTCAGATGACTGTTTCTGAATTCACACTGCCATTCCCATTTAATTCTGTGGCCTTGAATTGTATCTTGGCAATAATCAGCAATAAAAAGCAAGCAGACAGTCCACAAGGAATATGCCCACGCAAACAACATCTTTATGACTGGCCAACAAAGGATACATCAAAAATAACACTTTCTCAAACACATACATTTTCAAATATCCAAGAAAAGAGGCTCAAAGACCCACTCGCTGATAACGCACATGTGACAGTGTTTTATTTGCATAGCCCGAGGCTGAGAAATCCCGGAGCCGTATGCCTAAGAGACTGTAGTACCATAGCTATTTATGTCTAAAAGTCTCTATGTCCGCTGCCTGGGGCGATCTGCAGATCTCCCTCTGACAGGGACAGAACACCTCCGCTCCTTCCGAAATTCTCAAGAACTATTCTCAGGCGCTTTACATAAAGAATTAAATGATGATAACGTCACTCTAAGGGGATGTTAGATATTAAAATATACAGTTATATTTGAACTGCATTGATACTGTGCTTGACCCTTCATTGCTAACTTTAATCATTTTTTTTTCTTTGATAGAATAAACCGCATTTCCGGTAATGTAATGATCTTAATGTCAGTATTCCCGGCTGATTTGCTTTGTTTTGTTGTTAGGATGAGTGTATGATTCATGAACCAATATTTTATTCATGCAAAGTATTTTAAATATTAAATGAATTATGTTGGATGAAAGACAAAATTTCCCTGCTCACTACTGGTAGCGGAATTCACAAAATGACTGAAAAGATTTTGATGAATTACTGTGATCATTTTTGGCACACATATTATTTTATTTTAAAAGTATTATTTGCCTTGCATGAAGAAGCTATAGATGAACACATATATTTAAAAAAAAAAAAAAATGTTGTCTAACACATACTGTATATTTTGAAGAAATTTATGTGATTTATAAGCTCATCAAAGCTGCATTTATTTGATCAAAAATACATTAAGTACAGTAATATTATGAAATACTATTACAGTCTAAAACTGTTTTGTTTTTGCTTATTTGCTCTTTCTATTTCTGTGATAGTAAAGCTGAATTTTTAGCAGCCATTACCCAGAATTCTGATATTCTGATTTGGTCCTCAATCAAGAAACCTTTTGTAACATCATAAATGTCTATAAATTTAATGCATCTTTGCTGAATAAATGTATTCATTCATTCATTTTTAAATGCTATCATATCTCAGTGGTATTATATCATGGTTTCCTCTGAAATATTAAACAGCATAAACTTTTCGATATTGATTACTGATTTTAATAAGAAAAGTTTTTTGAGCAAATCAGCATATTAGAATGATTTCTGAAGGATCATGTAACAATGAAGATCAGCATAATGGCAGAATAAAATTCAGCTTTGCCATCACAGGAAGAAATTACACATTGCAATGTATTGAAATTAAGAAGTTATTTTAAATTGAGACAATATTTCACAATATTAATGTTTTCATAGTGTTTTTGATCAAATAAATGCAGCCACGGTGAGCACAAGATACTTCCTTCAAAAACATAATTGTGCTGAACTTTTGACCAGTTGTGTATTTTATTTATTTTGCTTTAGAGATCTCTTATCTTATAATATTCCTAATATCTGTATTTGAACCTCCACAGGTGTGACTACAGTGTTGACCATGACCACCCTCAGCATCAGCGCCCGCAACTCTCTTCCGAAAGTGGCGTATGCCACCGCCATGGACTGGTTCATCGCCGTTTGCTATGCCTTTGTGTTTTCAGCGCTTATTGAGTTTGCCACAGTCAACTACTTTACCAAACGCAGCTGGGCATGGGATGGAAAGAAGGCCTTGGAAGCTCAGCAGCCTAAAGTAAGTTAGTTTGTTCTTGAGTGTTTGTGCATATGTGATGTTCCACTCTAAGAAAGAGTCTTTTTTGAGTGCAGTTGCATAACATGACAGTTCAGTTCTGCTTGACGTGAAGGTTACGATACATTGCATCCCTCATAACGGTTATATAATGCGCTTTTTCTAATTGTTTTGAGACACCCGAACAGCTTGAGAGACCTCAGTCACAACATTTCAGAGGGTGACACTAACTCAAATGTCAACGGCTTTATTAGATGTGCTGTATTTGTGTTAGCTGCTGATGGATGTCACATTTTGAAATTCTACAGGATGAATTTTTAGCCTTTACCCAGAATGCCCTTCAGGCCAGCCACTTCATTGAAATTTCTGAGAGCTGCTTGTTTGATGTACATGTAAATGCCAGGTTTCTCCTTATGCAAGATCCATTTTCACCCAGGCAGTAATTTTTCATTCGCACTGGACAAACAGAATTCAAAGAGCGGTCAGTGCACATGTCACTGTGGTGAGTGTGTTAGTAAAGCCTCTACATTCAGACCTCTGAAGGTCAGATCTGGACCTCCAGCACAGCTTTCTTAAATGTCACCCTCATTTTTTTTTGTTTTTTTATCAAACACCATCTTATTCCTCCTCTCCTGCTGAGGAGTCTTTCTAAAAGCCCAAAACCACTTCTGTGGGGTCCTTCTTTAGTCAAGAACAGGAAGTGATTTAGGCATAAGACTGTTCGTATTTGGCAGTAAGGATTATACATACATTCTATCAAAAATACAGTAAAAACAATTTAATACATTTTAAAACGTAAATGGCAAAGCTGAATCTGCCATTACTACAGTCTTCAGCATTGCTGAATCTGCCATTACTACAGTCTTCAGCATTACTACAGTCTTCAGCATTGAAGTTCCACTTTTGAAGTGGAACTTCAATGCTGCATCTTGGTTTTGATGCTATAGGTCGCCGAAATACTCATTGGCTAATGGCAGTCAATGGCATCACAAACTGAGTGCCTGTGAGCAAAAAAGGGTGCCTGTATTACTCTTCAGCTTGGTTTGTTTGTAGCGAATTATGGAGAAAACAAGCAGCAAATGCTTTAGAAATCACATGCCTCCGTGTCCTTGTTTTACAACACCTGAGGACACTCATGATCTTTGTGTCGTTTGCTTGAGAGCAGAGCACTCACGTTCAGCACACAAGGGGGCTTGATGTGTTCACTGTGACAAGTTCACGGTGAAGAAGCTCCGCTCATGCTTGTCCCTCTTCTTGAGGAATTAAGTATCTTCACTCTGCAGTTCAGTTCCCTTGTGAGACTTAGATATCACGATAGCGGGACAAGGAATTTCAGAAAGGAGTTTCTCTTTCTCAATCCTCGATTGCCAGCTTGAATGATCTGCAGGATCAAGAAGCCCCTTCGTTTGCATCTTCAGATCTAGCAGAGAGCATGTTGCTGGAGCCATCTAGCTCTGAGGAACTGGAAAGGACGAAGCGAGTGAGAGGGAGGAAGTTGCTTGTGGTAGACTCAATGCTGAGGTGGGAAGATGCTGGAAGAAAGCATATTTAGCACACATTTTTACTTTTCCACTTTCATATCATGTGAATATGGAAGGATTATGTGAACAAGGAACCATGAAGATGTACTGTTGAAGAGACTGTGGCTAGCTATTTCTCGCAGAGTGAAGGACCCTCTTTGAAGCCTCTGGTCTTGCCATCTAAACAGTTACAGGCCACGTTATAGTTGAATGTCAAGGTGCGGGTCAGGCTGGTGATTTCCTGCACACAATGGCTGTTCCCTTTCAAAAGCTACACTATGGGAACGTCTTTAGAAGTGACCAGCTGTGAATGTGTGTGAAACATGTCAATGAAATTGACCTAGAACTTTTATAGCCTCTGGCAGTGACATTATCAGATGCACCCGCATCAGAGGCTATATAATTAGATGTGCCACAGGTGCATCATCGGGTCTTTTTGTCTTCCGTGATATTTGGGTGCTTCTCAAGCTCTGCTCAAGTTCCCTCTTTCTCTGTTAGGAGGTAGATTTGTCAGGCGGTGTGCAGATACTTTTTCTTTTCCATCTCTATCATACAAGTGATAAAATGAAAGACAAAAAGAAAAAGTAAATTAGCGATCAACAAAACAAGTGGTGTGTGTCTCTGTGTTCATGTTTTATGCCTGTATGCCACACACACCAGTTTTCTTTTGTGTGTTTCGGGGAAGAGCATGCTGCCCTTGCATGTAAGCTTGGCAATTGCAAGCATTGTGGAATGTCCACAGTTAAAGTGCTTATTGTTCATTTTGCTTGTTTGAAAGGTGTAGCCCCCACTATGATCGTGGCGCTCATGTTTTGATCTGGCTGAGGAGTGAGAGACCAGTCCCTCCCTATCGCTTAGTCTTAGGTGACTGTCCAACCCAAGGGATATGGTGAGGTCATAGTCTCGATTGGAACTTCAATTGTCGAATTGATGGATGTATTTCTGGCCCTTAAATAGTTCCTCCACCAGTTAAGGCGATGTCCTAATGTGGGTGAACATCACTGCGGTAGCCTCTAATACAAATATCCAGAGTGGTCTGTGTTTCCGCCATTTGAACAGGCTAGTGCAGCACATTCTGTTTTGGGCTCAGGACAAGTTCCTGTCCATCAGTGTAGGAGCTGACCTGCTGTTCAGACAAAGCATACCAACAGGGGGAGTAGAAACTCAAGCCCGAGTAAGTGAAACAAATCTGGTTAAAAATTTATGGAACAGAGATGGACCTCTTTGCCTTCCAACAGACAGAGCAATGTCCCCTCTCGGGTCTGTATGCGATGGCACATACATGGCAGAATGCATCCGTATGCGTTTCCTCCAGTCTCTCTGCTCCTGGGAGTTCTAGCCAGAGTTCATAAACAAGGATTTTGCCTCTTCCTGCTAGTGCCTCGTTGGTCGAACAGAGGATGGTTCTCGGAGATAATATCTCTCCTCGATGGCTAGCCCTGGGCGATACCAGAAAGGAGGGACCTTCCGTTTCAAGCACAGGGGAAATACTTCATTCCCAGCTAGACTTGTGGAACCTTCATGTTTTGCCCCTGAGGGGAACCAACTGAGGGACACTAGGCTTTCACCTGAAGTTATTAAGATCATTCTCAGTGCTAGGGCTCCCTCCATTAGAACAATTTATGTCAACAAATGAGATGTCTTTGAAAGGTGGTCACCTCTTCTAGAGCTTTCGTGGGGGGTGTCCCCTACAGCATGTTTGTGATGCAGCAGACTGCTGGACCTCTCCACATACTTTCATGAGATTTTACCGTTTGTATGTTTATCGGCGCTTCATTGCTGCACTGAGGATGTCCCAGGACTGCTCATCTGACAAAATATACCTGATGATCCACCTGTAGCACATCTAATTATAGCCTCTGATGCGGATACATGTTGATGATGTCACTGCCAGAAGCTGTATGCGTTTCACACATATTCACAGCTGGTCACTTCTAAAGATGTTCCCATAGCGCTATTCAAGCATAGCATCCAGTTCCAGCTTTTTCAGGGAACAGGGTTACAGTCAAGTAACCAGAGAAATTTTGCAGGGATACCTGCTGAGATATTTGGATCAGGAGCAGGGATCCAAGCCCTCCATGGCACCACAGCTGCTGGTATCAATTCGGTTCATTTTTTCTTTTAGAGCATCCAATTCTCCTGGCCCATCTTCAGACAGCTGGAAACAGGGTCAGAAAGCAAGTGTGGCCACTCATTGTAAACGGGTTTTTAGGCCTCTTTAGTATGATCTGTGTTGAGAATGCTGACAAGTAGAGGCAGATCGCCTGCGGGTCATCCTTCCTTGTTGTTTGTTGCATAACAGAGTTTCATGCTAAAAGAGGAAGGCAGGACATGAGCTGCTCTCCCCCAGTGATGTATGGGTTTTTAAGTAGGGTCTAACCTCCCTTGTTGCTGCCTTTGGGTATAGAGTTTGGTGAATGGGAGTTAACTGGCAAACTGCAATATGTCCTTCTCTTTTTTGCCTCCTATCCTGAATAACGATAGGGATGTATGCTCCCTCTTGGTTTGGTGTCAATACCGAAGGTTGTAGCTTGGAATTATGGAGTTGGACTACATCTTACAAAAACAAGTAGTTCCACTCCATGTTTATGCTGCAGTCCTAATGCCATGAGGTGTTTAGCACCCTCCTTGCTTCCTTTGGTAGGATGCTCCCTAAGAACCTTAGGCAATATTATTAAGGTGATAGCAAGGCATATTATAACACAGCTGACACTATGTTTTGTATCTCCCCTCATAGCTCTGCTCTTGGGGCTTTGAACCTAGGCCTGTCCCGCAAGGGAGGGGACAAGGTTGTATTATTTGGGACTCCTGCTATGGAGCATAGAAGCTAGGGAATTTTTTTTCCCTAGTACCCAGGGATATTGGCTGCGGGAGTAGTGCCACTTTTTCCGGTAGCAAGTAACATAGGATGCTGCCTTGGGGTTGACATGCTCTTGACTTCAGCTGAGTTCCATAGAGTCATTTAATGCTGTGTCCACTGTGTTTGTGCATATGTACAGCTTAGTGAGGCAGGCACCCCATCAGCATTGCATAGAGGATATTGGTTCCCCATACCATCAACACAAAGACACAGCGTTGAAGTTCCACTTTAAAAGAGAATGTCTTTCCTGCATGTCTCCTTCAGACAAAAGAGTTGATGACCTGTAATACAGGTGCCCTTTAATGCTCACAGGTTTCCCACTTATGATGTCATGGATTGTCATCCACCAATGAATATTTAAGAGTGGTTAAACACATGCTTCAGATATTGGTCACTCGTTCCCCATAGTGCCAACACTAAAACGCAGTATCTTGTTCTTACCGAACCTGGTTGCATACACACCTGAGATGATCTTTCAGAAATTTTTCTAATTTGTTGATTTGACAAGATTTTTTCAGCATTCTTTGATAAATAAAAAGTTCAAAAGAACAGCATTTTTATATATATATTTTTTGGAACAATTTAGTCTTTACTGTCACTTTTTTGTCACTACCCACAAGTTAGGGTAGTCGTGGCCTAATGGTGAGGGAGTTGGGCTTGTGATCAGAAGGTTGCCGGTTCAATTCCCACGCCGGCAGGAATTGAAGGTGGGGATTGTGAATAAACAACACTCTCTCCACCTTCAATACCACGACTAAGGTGCCTTTGAGCAAGGCACCTAACCCTAAAAATGCTCCCTGGGTGCTGTAGCAATAGCTGCCCACTGCTCTGGGTGTGTGTTCACTGTGTGTGTATGTGTGTTCACTACTCACTGCTGTGTGTGTGCACTTGGATGGGATAAATGCAGAGCACAAATTTCAAGTATGGGTCACCATACCTGACCATATCACGACTTTCACTTTTGATCAATTTAATATACAGTATGCTGAATAAAAGTTTTGATTTCATTCAAAATATTTCTGACCCCAAACTTTTGAATGGCAGTGTATATTTGTATAATTGTTCTGAGTTCTTTACAGCAATTTTGTAAGTTATGCAATGAAAATATTTCTTTCCAATGAGTGACTCTGTCTAGATCATAAGATCTGTGAGTTGAACTCAAGAATGGATCTTTCCAATTTTATCCAGTTTATCAGTTATTGTGAACTGGATCAAATGGTTAATTGAAAAGATTTGTTTTCAAATCAGGCATCGCTACTTCTCTAATGAACATGACATAAATTTTGGTCTGTTCCTAACACTAAGCTTTTGTATGGCTTCAGAAGACTTGTACATACAGTGGACTTGATTGGACTATTTAATAGTGCTTTTGTATCTTTTTAAAGCTTGAAAGCTCTATTCCTTTAAGCCCAAGGAGAATGGTAAAGTAAATGGGGTTGCTAGAAGCAACTCAGATCCTTTTGTCCGCTACCCCTATGAGCTGGCATGGTGACAGATTACCTCTGCCCACCTGAAAGTACTGGAAGAACTGGATATATGCAGTATATCAGGATTTTTAGAGCTGTAATCACTTCTCTTCAATCTAAAGTAATTATACTAATTGTGGAGAAAAATCCTTAAAATAGCATTATAACTTCTGTAGATGAACATTTGCCCAATGTCTCACTGATTGAGAACAGAAGATTACTGCAATAAACTAAAATGACAGTTCACTTGGAAAGACTGCCTCAAAGTCAATCGCACATACTCAAGTTCAATCTACATACTCAAGTTCAGTTTGAACTGCAGTCTTGACGCCATTATTATACTGTTGGCTTTATTAATTAATCTATTCTGCTGGCCCTGCAGAGGTCATTGTTTAATGTTCATAGTCAGATCTCTGTTAACCCTGACTGTATTTCACCTTTAATTAGAAGTTTACGACCTTCAAACTGGTTCATTATCTGGGCTTTCTCCAAACAGATAGTTAGCAGCTTCATTCTTACACTGACAATCTTGTTTAAAATCTTCTGACTCTAACAATATCTTCTCCTCACCTTTGACAACCACAGAAAAAAGACCCACTGGCACTCTCCAAGAAGCCAAACAATGCCTGTTCATCCGGAGTTAACTTCACCCCCAACATCACAAAGGATGCGGCTATCTCCACCATCTCCAACAGCACCACTGTTCAGTTGAAGAGCGCCGAGACCAAGCCCGCAATGGACCCGAAAAAGACGTACAACAGTGTCAGCAAAATTGACAAGATGTCCCGGATAGTGTTCCCGGTCCTCTTTGGGACTTTTAACTTGGTCTACTGGGCCACATACCTCAACAGGGAACCGGTGATTAAAGGTGCCGTTTAACTCACACGAAATACCCCACGCTACTGCGACATTCCCTTCACAGCCTCTCTTTCTTCTCCACTTCAGTATTCAGCGACAAGCGAACCTTGCAAAAAATGACGACAAGTACTCATTTACTGCACCTCTCACTTCACTAACCTAGAAGAGGAGTCCTCTTGTTGCATTTCCCCTCTGATATCATAAATTGCATGGGAATATAATTGCCATATTTGCCTTGACTTCTTATTTTATATTTCCCTGGTTTCCACTGGTTATTGCATTCATCTTACGATGAAATGAGTGCCATACAAGCTGCCATTTCATTCATGAAAAGTTTCCAAAGGACCCGAACAAAAATTCATGCATTTGGCATCAACATTTATCACAGAATAAAAATGATTTTTGAAAAGAAGTACAGCAAGGCCAAATGCTATGCAAAAACCTTTTTTCTACTATGTTGTAATGGGTAATTGCTTATAATGAAACCCTTGCTTTGTATTAATGGACTTGAGGCTTCTCTTCTTTATGTTTAATAGCTTTAGCATCAGTGGAGTAAGGCAAACAGATGCTATGCTAAGTTTTTAGCCATGCTAAAAACATTGCCTTCAGAGGGATTACTTAATACGAGTGCTCGGAAATGTTCCGCAATTACTGATTTCACTTTCATTTGTCATTTTTTTCTAAGCTTTTTTGAAGTAGCTAAATAGAATTGCGCACCTTAGGCAGCTTTTCACACTTTACACCAAGATATTCTGCAAGGAGAACAAGGTCGGGTTGCAGCTAAGACTTTCAAATTATTTGTACATAGCTTGTGTATGCTTTGCTTTTAACGTAGATTCGGCTAAACATTAGTGAGGAAGAGCTGAAAATGGTTCTGCTACGCTACTCTTATGTGCAACCAAAGCGACATGAATGGGAGCTAGCTTGCCGATGGTGTAAACGCAGATTGTATTGTGAAATATTGTAGGCTTTGACAGAATATGCCATTTCTTTAGAGTTAATTGTTTTTAACTTGGCTTTTCATGCTGTTTTCTTACTTTTCTCTGTGTTGTAAAATGGTTAGTGGGTTTTGAGGCTGGAACAGGTCAGCAAAAGTCTTAAATGTTGACATCTAGCGAGAAATATATATATATATTTTTTTTTTTTTTTTTTTTTTTTTGGCGCTCCCAAGACTAATGTGAAGTGATCAGGTAAAAAGTTATGAAAGCAAAATAAGAGAAACATTTACATAGAATAATTAATATTTTTTATCCCCAGATTCTAAAAATGTAAAGACAGGGGAGGAAAAAAAAAAAGAGAGAAAAAAGAAAAGTCAGAAACTCAGACATCCAATAGAAAGGTTGAACCTGCTGTTGTCAAGCATGTTAAAACGGAAATGTCACACCATAATGCCATCTCTGGCCTTCAACCGAAAACGCATGGCTACTTACTTGGGGAATTACATGGAGGAGAGAATAATGACCTTGTTACTGCGAAAATGTGACTTGGGAAGATTCGGTTGTTATCCTATAATCATTCTATTCTGAACTTGTTACATGGAAGTGAGATGGCACAAAGGACTAGGTGATCCATTGGATGATGTGTAGCTTATTGAGAGGCCAACTACAAGAGTCATTAAGCTCAGTTCCTCTGTATGCCACTCAGGCCTATAGGAGAATGAATCATGAAAAGAGTTCAAGTGAGTCAGTAATGCGCCCTTTTACAACAATGGATGTTTCCAGAAATGTACAGCTGTTCCTCAAAGCATACATGTCTGAAGCAATAAATTCTGCCTGATATGTTTCTTGACCAAGTTCTGTGCTTACTTCTGTTCGAAGACATTTATTAATTGCAATCTTTAGAATGAACCTGACCTTGAATGTTAGTGACATTTACACCTTACAAGGAAATGTTCCCACATAGATGAGCTCAGTTAAAGGAACGAAGATCAACAAGGATCTTATTTACATCAAAAATATTATGCTGCGCGTTTGCTTTGGTTAATGCTGGACCATGTGCCAAGAGATTTTAGGGGTTTTATGTTTATTGGGTTCATGGCTGCTATTCACAGGATCATGGCAATAAGACTTAGCATGATATTTTCCTAATGGATCAGTTGTGGCAGAAACCACTGTAACTGGAAGAAGGATTCTTCCTGGGATTACCCCTGGGATTATACGAAACACATACGCGCACAAGCAAACACGCATGCACACATCAAGACCAGAGTTCCTGGAGCAGGGAGGATGTGGAATCCTTCCTCTGGTCCTGTGTGCAGGCAACATCTGGCCCACATCTGTTTGAGAAGGATTTAGCTTCACTTAACTTGCTTTTTCCAACCAGTGCTCATATACATGGTACCAAATTAAACAACCACCAGTGCAACCAAGTGACTGCATTTTTGCATTGTGAGTGATATATACTAGCATATTGATGTACACTGGCAACTGTGCTCAGTGTGTGATGTCCTGTACAAAGTACATAGAATATACAAATGAAATTTGTGTATTCTAACCATTTACATTTTGTCCCCATTCTTAAGTAAGCTTCATGAATGTTAAATTATGTTGTTACTTTGTTTCAGAGTCACACTGACATTTATTTGACATGTCACACTGTTGTTGGGGGCTCACGGAAAGACTTTACTTCATTTTATTACATGTAAGGCAAGTGTAAGCCACTCCAATATACTGAACTCATCCCTCACACAATAATGCACAGCATGCCAATGGACTTTAAACCTTTAATCCCCTGAGTGGCGGAGTGAGAGCTTGGAATCCTATTCCTGGTGCCGGACCGGAATTCCGCTAGTGTAGAGTTTAGAAGCTGTCACTCAGATAAGTCATTAAAGATTTATGTTTGTATCGTGGATAGATATCCAGTTGCTTTCATTTTATTATTAAGAATGAAAAAAAAAAAAAAAAAAACAAAAAAAAACATAGATTGCATATCCTAAAGCTGAAAATGCATTTTCTTAACAAAAAAAGGGTTTGGTTATGTCACGATTTTGATTTAATCTATTGTGCAGAGATGACAGCTGAAAACCATTTAAAGTGGTAGTGGCGTGATTGTTAACATGGAATATATATATATATATATATATATATATTTTGTAAATGACAAATAACATTGACCATCCACAATTTAAGCATAGAGATCTCAAAACTGAGAGTGATTTTAAAGCAGTGTTCAAAACAGTTGTACACTGTAATATTTTCATCATTACTGTCCAAATGTCTTTGTTTCCATCCATTTAACTATCAATATTTTTTTTTTTTTCTAACAGAATTTATTAAGTTCACTTTTACAGGCTTTTGTTGTGCACTTGTTTTCTTAAACTTTGATTGTAGATAAAAAAAAATGAAGTTTTCAACTCTAGTAAATTTTGACAGTGCAGACAGTTTTTTTCCTCTGGTTAGCTACACTCCTTTTTTGTTCTTCCGATGTTTGGTTTAGTACAGTATGTGCTGTGGTAAACTGTGCTGCACATCCAATCTGCATTACTGTAATCAGCCACAAGAGGATAGTCTATCATGCATTTGAACAGGCCGAGTTCATGCTCTCACTAACCCAAAAAGGGAGACACCATACCGTCATAAGCACTTGAAAACAAAGTGAATTAGGTCGACATGTAGTTTCATGCATTATTAAAGCTGAAGTGTGTAAGTGTCATTACTTACACGTTAAAATACTTAATCTTATATTCAGAGACGATTATATTATATTGCTGTGTGGTACTACCAAACTTTCGAGCTCCACAAGCACGCCATAGACTCAACCAATGGCGTGCGTTTGGGGCGTGGCGAGGGGAGTGTACGAGGAAACCTGTTTGAAACAATCGCCTTTTTCTCTCTCTCTTTAATTATGTTGTTTGACGCTACTGGAGCAAATAACGAAACACTTAAGCTTTAATAGAACTCGTTATTATTTTTAATTAATATTTGATTAAGTCTTCGTCAAAATGACAAAAGACCTCTTTCAAATAATCAAAAGTAGATTCGCCTTTGGCGTTTTTCAAGCGTACCACAGATACTGAACTTTCTAGAGAGAAGTCAGGAAAATCTCACAACACGCAGAGCAAAGAGAGAAAGGGGCTTGTTTTTTTCCGAAGTGCGTGGGCGACTGGGAGCTGCCTGTGGTGATAAATGTCGGCGCTGTCTCTCAAATATTATACTGCATATGTGCACCTGCTCATACAGACACAACAATGCGAGGACAAAGTATGGATAGACATTTCTCCAGCTTTAAAGGTTAAATTAGCAGCAGTAGTTATGTAGTAATAGAAAGAAATGAAGAATGAATGACGAATGACATTCAACACGGAAAATGGCAAAGTACAGAAAACTGCATTTGCATTTACATGTATGCTAGACCCATGAGAATGTATGCAAAGAATAACACCCTGTGATAATTAATTCGACTCCAAATTGGATGATGACATTTTCTTCACCCTCAATTTTGTTCTATTATCGGGTTAATCGCGCTGCGATCAATGCACGTGCAAAGTAATTGCAGCAATTATGCGCCAATTTTCATTTCGAACGCAGTCCGCGCGCTGATCGCGATACTGTAAACAGCCGCTTCTTAATGTCTCTCCTCGAAGCATTCTGACGAAGAGGATCTCAAGTTCCGCTGAAGCGTCTGGGAAAGCAGACTTTGTTTTTTATGACGTAATTTGAAGAAACTAAGGGATGCGTTAGAGGATCGAAGGTGTCCACTTTGGAAGTTTGCGCTCCGTCTCTGTGCGAACGTCAGTATGTGTGTCTGCTGCTGCAATCTAAGGCAGCGCAACTTCAAGGAGCAGGAGGGGCTCTTCTATCATTTGATCTCGCTAATTGTCAATGTAAGTGAACTTTAAGCACCGGACACTAAGCCGAGGAGGTCTCGCCGTTCCCGTTGGACTATAACCTAGACCACTCGCCAGTGTTTTAATTGAGCCTGGAAGAAAAGGCTGCAGCTCTGTCACTATTTTTTTCTTCTTAGAAGAGTCTCCGTGCAGTGTGCCACATTCAACACGGAGTCAATCTCACCTAAAACATGTCCACCAAATTGTTCCTCTACTTCTTACTTCTGTCAGTGTTTCGTGCATGGTAAGTGACGTTGATACCCTCTTTGTCTTGACACGAATTAAATTGCTCATAAGGGTAATTCTGTTCATGCAGATTTCTTATGCATAATCTAGCCTGATGCCACATAAAATCACCAATCTGGCGATGGAGATGTGATGCACGCACTAAGCACCCAAGTTTAAGAATGGGTCTTTTGGTTTGTGCCATTTGAGAAGTTCAAAGACTTGGTGTGCGTTTATTTCAATCTTCCGCGTATTTGTAAGATTTAACTCTATTGTCATGTCTTCAGACATCATCTCTGTGGGAGTAATCTATGAGATCGGTCTTTGGCTGGCTTTCCTGATATCACAGCAAATTACGCTTTTAAAATGAATTTAACTACCGTTATGTTACGTGAGACATAACGCATGTGTGCGTCGTTACCTGAGCTGTCAGTTTTAAAGGTGCTGAACTAAGTATGTCCAAAAGTTTGTCTTTCTAACCAGAAAATAGCTTGGAAACGTGGAAAATGCATGCTATTTTGTCGAGGTGCTGAAAGTTGTTAAAAAGTTCTGAAATGAATTGGAGAAATGATAATGGCTTTGGTAGGAATTGGCTCGACTTGTGATGAATAATTTGCACGCGATGTGTATCATGCATCTTGCAATATGTGACTCTGTTATGATACAGTCAAGGCTACTGGAGCAGATCTGAACCTGTCCTTGCTGGAGGAAAAGACTCAAATGTCAATTTTTGTTAAATTTTTTTTTTAATGTATATATACATTTAATATGCATTTGTACAAGAGGTCAAATTATATCGTTTTTCTTTGATCAGTTGACCTATCGTTTTAATGTTTAAGTGTCATAACTGATATATAGAATCAATATTTAATTTAATTTCTAAATATCTTTATCTTTTGTTTTATTTCTACTGACACAATGCTGAATGAATAAACACCCAAAATGTATTATGAATATTTTTATAGTAATGATAACTAGTAGGGGTGTAACAATATTGTGTCTCAATATATCACAATACAAAAATGCAACAATATGTATCATGGATAATGATGATATATATTGTGTATAGTTCACCCAAAATGAAAATTACTGTGTGAGAAACACACATGTATGACATTACATGATACAATGGGGGAATATTTGAGGGTCCCGATAATACCAAATGTCTTAAAGTGGCCTATAGTCAGTGACAGATTGCAAGCATATTTGAATGGAGAATAATTCTGTATTTACAGCTTCATATGAATATTGAATATTTTTATTCTGGTATCAACATTGTTCTTTACATTGGGTTACCGGCACCAAGTCAAAGCTAATCATTTCCACCCCCAATGTCATACCAAATTAAGCATTTTAATCAACAGTTCAACCTTTCAACCTTTTTGTCAACCTTTCACTTTGTGTCTTGGAATATTGCAATAATATCGTATCGTTAGTTCAGTACCGTGATATGTATTGAATTGCGACATGAGGCTATAGTTATACTCCTAATAATTAGTAATAGTATTATTTATTTAAACTTGGTTTTCTTAGTCAAGATCTGTCATAATGAAGAATATATTGCCTCTTCATTGCAGTTAGTTACTTAAACTTGTCAAAGTAGGCCTTCAGAAAATTGTCATGTAAATTTAGGTCTCCGAGGTTGTTATTCTCAGATATTCTCAGTGTACAATGGTTAGCAATGATCAAAATACATTGATATTATTTAATTAGTCCTCTGGTCTCTGATAAAATGTCGAAAAAAAGAGAAATCCGTTTTAAGTTGCATGTAATTTACTAATGTGTGATCAGAGGCTGTTCATTTATAGATGTTTTCACAGCTTGGATAATGATGCTTTTGGGAAACATGACGTATAGAATAAGTGCTACCTACTGTGCATGTGACCAAAGTTCTACTGAGTGCTTTGGGAAACCTAGCTTGGCTACTGTCATCTTTTTTTTTCTTTTTTTTTGTCTGTCTGATTGCTTACCAGTCTTCCATGCTCTGAAAAAACTAGGATGTTTTCTCTGAAAATGATGACTAACAAGCTTCTGTTTTTCCACATTGCTGTAAATTTTCCAATTCTGACAGATATACTTTCACTTAAATGTATTAATTGCAGTTGATTTTAAAACCAATTGCAAATGTTGTCTTGAAAACAATTAAATATTGAACTCTTTACACAAGTTGAAACACAGAAAATGACCCCAATGGTGACCTTTGAAATGCACTTCCTTTATTTCTTTAGTTCTCAAACAGCTGCTTCTGAGGATGATGAGTACGACGACGTTACTGTGAATCAAATGTTGGCCCCCAAAACCCACGAGACAGACGCAACGCAAATACTAAACAACTTACTAAAGGAGTATGACAAAAAACTGCGGCCAGATATTGGAGGTGAGTGGTTTTGTAGATGTGGAGCTGCATGAGCTGTCCATGGTACTGAAATCAGTTCAGCCTTAATCATCTTGAGGCTCATTACATGCAAACAAATGTATATCATACACAAACTGAATTTACTTGAAGTCCAGCTGTTGTGTTTACCCCAACAATTCATGCATTTTTAGACTGGTGAAGTGCATTAGCTTTATACTGTGGAGTAGAGAATACAGCCGCAAATTATACTAAGCGACACAATTTTCCTTATACAAGAAAGAATAAAAATGTCAAATGTATTCACCGTTTGAGAGACATTTAGAGTGAACAACAGCTAGACTGCTGGTTTATTGTTTTACATTAAGTAATTGAATTCGTGGAGCAGTGGAATATTTTCCTATGATTTTCTACTTATTTATACAGGCATTTCTTTTTTTTTTTTTTACCTTTTTTTTTTAACCGTACAGCACTTTTAATAGCCTCGTGTACTTCTCTACGATCCACTTTTGAATGCAATTTTATAGATTTGCTTGTTTCATGCGTTTCAAGAGTTAGATTAGCTTACAGAGTGCTTCCATGAGAGCAGGATTCATAGATCCGGCAGGAAATTTAAGGCATTCCGTCAAAATAACATTGTCATTTCACTCAGACTAACATATCTCAGGGTTGAGATTGATGCCATTTTCTAGTAAATGCAACTAAATAGAGTGCCATGAGAGGAAATCACAATCTGCAATTCAAGCAGCGCATTCTGTACTCGATCTGAGATGTCACCATAGAACATCACAACTGCTCTTGACACATCTGTCAGGTCTGTTATTGGTTTTGTGGCATCGTTGTGATATATTGCATCTTATTGGATTCGAAGCATTTTGGAAAGCCTATCCCTGCAAAAATCTTACCGTTTCTACATGTTTTTTGAGAAGAACAACCTCTATGTTTGATGAATGACAGTCTCAAAATTATATTTCTTATACTACCGTCTGATTTTTAAGAGGAAGACAATGTTTAAATGATCTCTTACACACACACCACACCTACAACAGCCCAAACAAATCAAGCATACTGCCTCAGAGCCATCTTGCCGTGAAATAGCTTTTGTTTTTCCTCCTTTGTAGCTCGGTCTTTTTGAAGAGAACTGTACTGCTATATAATAATCAAGGACGCCACTCAATGGCTGTAATACTATGTATGAAGACAGCTACATGAGACACTGTTAAGGAAGTAGAAAGATTCCAGCTGAAGTCCCTAGAAATTGAGAAGCTTAGATGTTGGGCACGTCTCAGATGTGTCAACTCAAGTGCAGAGAGGGTCAATGAAAGGGGCTCTAATACACTTTCTACAACTGGACCTTCTGTTTCAACACACACACACACACACACACACACACAGAGAGAGAGAAAGACTTTATTTTGCTCATTCTCTCTCTCCCTCTACCTCTCTCTCTCGCTTTACCACCACTTAAGTCTGTTTGTTCAGAGTCAGAAATGTCATTTTCTTGTTTTTTTCTATCCACAAATTCTGATTAAAAAAAGAAAGAGCTCTTGAACCAGATTTTCAAATGCAAGTTATGAAGTACAAGAATAGAGTGCAAATAATAGAATCCTCTTGACCATAATTGTTTATCTACCAGGGTTTCAGTATTAAGATAGCGTGTTATGCTGTTCTGTCCAGCAGCAGCTTTGTGTTTATTGAATCAGCAGGTCTGCAAATTAGCATTACTGCAAATGGCACAATTACAGATGATTTATGAAGTATTAAAAACAAACAACTCCTCAGGTACCTTTATAATATCAGCGATGGTTGAAAACGTTTTCTGATTTTTGTTGGACACAGATTAAGCCTGATATTAGCATAAAAATGTTCTTCTTTATAGAATCATCCTTTATTTTGTTTTTGCATAAATCCTAAGATTGTTCAGTAAACCACCTCAATAAGATTGATTGGGTTTTCACTATGGAAAAACCAAGCAGATGATTTTTATTGCAGAGACCTACAGAACTTAAATTCAGTTTGTTTTCCATTTCCCTTTTGTCTATAAAAATGGTAAAATATCTACAGATGCTGCATATTCCTTGAGTTTTATTAGTCAAATGTGCACCGACATAGTACTGTGAAATATGCTAACAATGAAAGATTACAGAACAAAGACCCTCATCAGAGCTCTGCTGGTACATTACAGAATCTTTTACTGTTTATCTGCATATTTTCAGAAATCCCCTTGTACTGAAAACCGGTGTATTGTACATTGTTATTGTCATAATATTACATTTTACTGAGGTTGTACAAAGCACTCTCAGGTTATTTTTCTATTCTATTCTTATTGTGCCTGTTACAATAAGAGGAGCCTCTGTAAACACTTGCCACTGCCAATTTCCTGATTCTGCATGATGTTGTCTTCAAACTCGTCTACAAGGTTTGATTTTATAATAGGACCGTTGCATTATCTCAAATGCCTGTGATTAATAGCACATTAACGTCACTGTCAAACATAGCATTGTTTTATGGGGCTTGTCAACGGATGGTAGTCTATCTGTGGAAGTGAATTGGCTGGAAGGGTGCAAGTTGGGTGCAAAGAACCTGTTGCTTTGAGCTTGTATTAATCAGCTTTGTTTTCTCATTAGGGTCCATTTTGCCAGTGAATTGACCAGTGGTTCACTGACTTCTGGGTATTAGCATCAGATGGCACTCTTCCCTCTTTAGCATTCATTTGTTGTTTTTTGCTTCTTTTGTTGGCCAATGTTCAAGGAGCCATCTGTGCTAAGCTCAATCAGCTAGTTACAAGGTTGTCTTTTAAAAGGGTCACATGGTTACTGCTCTTAGTGTACTACGTTCTAAAAGCATGAAAACGACTGGTGCATTAAAGCTAATATGCGGTGCAATTAGAGAGAGGGGCAGATGCTTTTTTTAAACAAGGAATTCAACAGTAATAGACTAAATCACACTGACATGTTTTGGAAAAATTGATGCATACTAAATAGTTTGTTACTAACAGGCTAATTGGCTTTTTTTTTGACATGCAGTATAGCATGTTATTGAGCATGTCCATCACAAACCAATATACTGTCTATAGGAGTGTTGTATATATTATATGATACAATTAAAGGAACACTTTACCCAAAAATAAAAATTGTCATTATTTACTTAAATTATAGAAACGGTAATGCCTGAACAGATTCCGTATATTCCATATATTATATACAGTCAATATAGTAATATATGTATGTATATATGTATGTATATGGAATAATACCGTCACAATAATAATTCCGTCATTGAATTATGAGAAAATAAGGCAACACCCGACGCGGCCCAAAAACGTGTGCATTATTTCCCAATAATTTAATGGTCCAGAGTCAATTACACACATCAAGACACTGTTCAGATGTTATATTTCAAGACATTTGTCAGGTTTTTGTCCTTATTTTGTCCCTAATTTCTTACACATTTCATGCCAAGCCTCCATTGCTAATTCCAAAATGTCATTTCAGAACTAGTAACGGAGGCTTGAGCCATTGATGACAGACTAGTACAGTTATTAACGCAGTTGAGACAGAATAAGGATATGAGAATTAGCCTACCTGAGTCTGTGCGTCTCTCACGACAGCAGTGTCTCTACTATTGAAACTGTACGTTTATCTATTTCAAGAACCGCACAATTATTACGTCGCTAGTAAGAAATGTCATGTAGCTTTTAAGTTGTTAAACTATTTTACAGTTTAATTCGTTTCTGTGCGAGTGTGTGTCCGTACTTTGTGTGTGTGTCGGTTTTAAATGAGAGCGAAAGAGAGAGCGGGAGAGACTATAAGCTTTCAGGACATAATAAAACGTATTTTGTGGCAAATAATGTCATTTTTACCCTATAGTTAACTATATTTATTAGCCGCACGTTTACCTGAAAATAACTGCACACCTTAGAACGTTTGTCAACCAATCAGATTCGAGCATTCAACAGCCGTATATAGTATGCATGTATGTATGTATGCATGTGTGTATATATTATATATATATATATATATACACATTTATATATATTCGTAATGACAGATTTTTAATTTTTGATGAACTGCTCCTTTTAAGTGAGATGTCTAAACGGATCTCCGGGGGCGTGCATCTGCGCGAGGTGTGTGTGCACTTTTGGTATTGACACTGCAACTCTCGCAGCAGTAGCAGTGTCACAGTGGCCCAATTGTGTCAGCTTTCTTTTGGGCTGAGCTGTTGGGGAAACCCTTCAAAGTGGGTCAGCCTCCCTCTTCGCTTGCTTTTCATGTACATTGAGCCTCGCTCAGCCGGGCGACATCATTACCAGGGTAAAGGAAAGACTGGTTAAGAGGGATCAGGGACATTAAACGCATGTGACACATGCGCATTGGAATTCAGGAAGCGAATCCTGGCCCATCCATGAGAGTTTCCTTCATAGGGTGGATGGCGTATGGTGAGTGGCAGACATGCTAGAACAATCTGCTCTGTCTGCTGCATAAATAGAGGGGAAAAAAGAATCGCTTCACTTTGGATAAGCCCCATGACCAGCCCCCTGGAGGAACACTCATTATAAAGTGCTAGTTTGTGTTAGCCCAGATTCATCCATGCAGCAGAGAGATGGAGAGAGCTGGGGGCGTGGTGGAGGTGGTGTGGGAAAGCGGGGGGAGGCGGGTTGGTCATTACTATGTTGTGATTTTTATCGTGGCGGAGAGACAGTGTGAGGTGAGAAAGAAGTAATGATCCAGAAACAAAGAGCCAGAATGTGGGAGGGAGGGAGAGAGAGAGGTACTGTACACAAGCCCTCAGGCAAAAGATTGTTAGTGTGGGAAAATATGTGTGCATGTATATGTAGAGTGAGAGCATATAAAGCTGACTTTTGTAAAGCACATGCCTTCACCTTTAGGCCCTTCTTGCCATCAGCGAAAGCAACTTTTGTTTCATCATAAGCCACTAAAAAAACATGTAAGCATGTGTGATTGTGTGCCAGAAAGAGTGTGCAAAAGTAGCACCATAAAAAGATTTGATTCTCACAGGCACAAGCCCAGGTGCACCACCTCTCTGAACATGAACACTGTGCAGAAACGAATGCCTCGCTCTCTTCTCTTTCTTTTGTTTCATAATACTCATTGATGTCAAGGCATATATATATATATATATATATATATATATATATATATATAGATAGATATAGATAGATAGATAGATAGATAGATAGATAGATAGATAGATAGATAGATAGATAGATAGATAGATAGATAGATAGATAGATAGATAGATAGATAGAGAGCAGCAGTCTATTTTCCACACAGTCCTGGTATTAATCCACATAAGTCAGTCTGCCTCTGTATGACATGTTTGCCCAAGATTTGACTGATTCAGTCACTGGAGATGAAAGTCTTGTGGCATTACAACCAAATAGCTTTAAGGTCAACTGATATGGGGATTTGACTGGACAGTCAATGTTCAAAGAGAAGGCTGGCCTATTTAATACAGATGTCAATTTGCATTTAGCTTAAGACAATATTATTGACTCAATTGAAAAAGCGAGTGAGCTACCAGTATATGCCACTATGCTAACAGGAGGGCATGACTCTGAACTGATGTGCAGCAAAGGCAAAGTCTAAAAGGCATGTCTTTTTAGACAAGTGATTTCACTCGCTAGCTGCTAATATGCTTAGTAATACACTCAAAGCATTAAAATAGGACTGCTAACATGACACGATTTTCAACCGTGTGTATGGTTACTTCAAAAGGAATAAATAAGGCAGACTACACTATAATGCATGGTATATAGTATAAGAAAAACCATTCACTAATCTTAGATGTTAAATTTCAAAGGATTTCTGAACGCACGATGAAAACAACAAATGCTGTTCAAGCATTTGAAAATTGAGCAGCTAGTTTACTGGCTACTAATATAGCTGCATGAACCAATCAGCTGTACCCTAAAGAGAATAATGTGATTGCTAGAATATTGAGTTAAGGACCTATCAGCCGGTGCCATCTAGAGTTTCATGACAGAACTTTGTATTACAATGATTTCTGAAGGATCATGTGACACTAAAGACTGGAGTAAAGGCTACTGAAAATTCAGCTTTGCCATCACAGGAATAAATAACATTTTTAAAATATCAAAATAGATTTTTTTTTTGTATTATTCAATTAAATGCAGCCCTAAAGGCATTACAAAATTTTACCACCCCCAAACTTGCATATTTGATATTAATATTTTAAAAACCATACAGAAACATATTGAGTAAAAGTTAATACTTCAGTTAACACTAAAATGCCAAACATTAAAAACAAACAAAAAAAACAACAACATTTTAACCCCATTTAGCTTCCCAGCTCTATTCACTAGCAGATTAACAGGGCACGGCTTAATGTGCTGCCATTAACTTTGTTCAGTCTTTTACTGTGTTCTCTCTCTCTCTCTCTGACTCTATGTCTTCTGTGTATATGTTTATTTAATGAGCTGTTCCACCAAAACTCATTCATCTCTACGCAAACTGCACATCCTGTTCTGGGGTCTGTGGAAGTGACGACAAACACTAAATGTATACAGTATGATATAACAGTGACAAATTTGAACCATCAAAATGATGAAATAGTTTTGCACAAAATTGTTATTTGAGGTGGAATGTTCTTATAGACCCAAGAGTTTGTGTATGAAATTGCTAATTTCCCAGGAAAAAATGAATGATGTTGCAGGATACCTTAATATTCAAAAATGAAACAAATGGAAGGAAATGATTTTGACATTTTCCATCTCACTTGAGGGCATCTTAGTCTTTAAGAGTAGAAAAGGAGCTTCCTTTCAGACATATCTGAACAATATCCGTAGTATGTGAGGCTGCCGGCAAGGACAGACACATAAGCAGCCTTTCAATAATTCAACCTCTCATCATCAAGGTCTGATTTGCTTACTTCATGCTCAAAATGAACATAGCTAAGGGAACTGAATTATTAACAGTCTTTAGAAATTTCGAGAAACAGAAAGAGGCGTTCCATCATAATATGGTTTGTTATATATATATATATATATATATATTTTAAACCTTATATAAGTCAATCAAGGTAAACTGGGTAGCCAAGAGTGCAGTTAAATGATTGTTCACCCAAACGTGTAAATTCTGTCATTATATACTCACCCTCATGTTGTTACAAACCTAAATGCATTTCTTTAGCGAGAACACAATTGAGAATTTTATATGCGCAGCTTGCAACTTAATTTCATCGTCTTCAATACACATATTTATACAATGGAAGTGTAATTAATCCTTTGGTGTTGCAACTAGGTGAATTATTTTTGTTGACAATTATTTCTTCTCTATCCTAATGCTTTGCTGTGTTGTGCATGCAAACATGTGCAATTGCTGGTATATAGTGACATTAATGCTTAATAAAATAAATTAAGTTGGAATAACATGGAATTAATTAAATCCTCTGTAAACTGAGTGACAAACTTAATAGAATTGAGCAAAACCTACTAGACTGGGCGGTGGTGTGTTTTTTTGTTTGTTTGTTTTTCTCCATATAATGGAAGTCAGTATTTTTTTGGACCCCACAGACTTTAATTGTAAATACAGCAATTAAAACATTCTTCAAAATATCTTCTTTTGTGTTTCTCAGAAGAAAGTTAGTGTTTGGATCGACGTGAGCTTGAGTAATTGATGTTTGAGTAAATGCTTAAGCAGCTGACCTGTTGCATCGCTACTCTATCAGGCAATGACTTTGCAGGCAGCGTTTGCACATGAATATACCTCACGAGACTGATTTCGGACAGGCTTCTGAGGCAGAATTACTGTTTAATGAAGTACAACAAAAGAGAGAGAGAGCTTTGATGATAACCAAGCAAATATTTAATTACTACAACACTAATTTCTCACTAGAAATGACGTCAAAAGTGGACAAACTTGCCAAAAAAAAAAAAAAAAAAAAAAAAGTACATTTACACTCAAACTGACAACCGAATGCAACGTTCAGACACCTTTTTATTTTGTAGCTCAGCTGTCACACAATGGTATGCACAAGATTGTGGGATATCAAAAGCAGTGAAGGATACATCTATGTTGGCTTCAAAAATCAATCAGATGAAGGTATCTCAGGAGACAGGAAGTGAAACTAACATTGGATTCGCATTTTCAATCTTTTGGATGCAGCCTATGACAGAATTTTTTTAGGTGCACTATTGCTTTAATGCTATGGTCTGTGGACATTCTTCACTTGTCAATAAATTCCCCTCATTAACACTAATTATTTTCAAGACCCTCCTAGTTAAAACCGTACCAGTGGTGATTGTCCTGGAATTGGCTGCTAGTCTTTATTAATCCCTATTAATAAAGGTCAGTGAGCCCAGCTGTCAGAGTGCTTCTCCATTTTCCTCTGGCCCCTCAGCAGGCCGACAGTCTGATCCCAGCCATTTCCACAGGCCTGTTACCTCCTTGTCATGCCACCTGCCTCATATGTCTCTTTCCCTCAAAGCGCTAGTGACATCTTTCAGGTCTTGACTTGGATATCTGCCCCTGCTCATTGAATATTTCAAAACCCCTTGACATTTCATCCCGTAATGATCTATACGTGTTTGCGGAAGGAGGGCGGGAGCTTAGGAGAGTCAGGCTCAGCTTCATTAATCCAAACCCTTTTGGCTTGAAGCAAAAAAGCATCAGCCAGACACACTTCTGCTGCTCATTCACCTGGACTAGACCCCATTTATTTAGTGTAGTGATGCCGAAATCCCTCATAATCCAGCGAGTGTGCAAGAAGTCTGACGCTCCTGATTAGGTAGAAAAGGTGAGCATGAAGGAACGCTTAACACCTTTCTGCCAGGATGTAAGACTTAAAGATCACCCTCCTCCACAGGATCATGAGTACTTATCGCAGGTTATCACCGCTTCAGACACAGAGTGACGCTGAGATAAGTTGCTGTGAAATGCTGTACGTTTATTTCTTCAGCTTTGTTAAATCAGAAGAGCATTCCTCTCTGTATATTTCAGATAAGTCTTTTAGATTTCTTTGCCAACGAGAATTGTGAAAAAAAAAAGAAGAAGAAGATAAAACGTGTTTTTGTAACCAGGGTTCCCACAGAATATCAGAGAATTTTAAATTGTGAATTTCACGCCTGGAAGAGTAATAGAAGGTATTACAGGAAATGGATTTTTTAAATTATTTTATAATGTTTCCCGAGGTGCTCTTATAATGTTAATGTGATTTTTACATCAGAAAAAAATTGTCATAATTTATAAATAAATGGCTTTTTTCTCACCTGATTTTAGCCCTCTGATTTGAACGCTCTGTTGGAAGGGGCGTGTCTGCAGTAAACACCCACTGCTGTGATTGGCTGACATCTTTGCTATTGAAACGAGTATTACATGTGGAATCGTTTTGAATACTTTTACCAAATCGTAAAAAGTGTTGATTATTGCATTATATTTAGATCTATTCTTATCACATGGAAGGTTGCAGTGACTAACATTGAGCAGTCTGTTGATCGCGTGAATGCCGTGAAAATGAACTCACAAAATGCTTTCACCCGAACTAACAATGCAACCACAATTTAAATACAGTAATAGAATCATTGTGTAGTGTAAGAGCATCACTATAATGGCAGTTTTGGCAAGTGTCCAAATAAACTCGCACGGCATGATCAACAGCTTCAGCCATTATAAAGAGAACATCCCAATTAAGTAAAAATACTAGGATTATATTATTCACTTTGCACTGTAATTATGGTTTAAAAATGAAATATGTTAGTTACATTTTGCAGGGTCCTTGCTGATTCCAGAACAGTTGATTCCTGATCTTTGAGCAAAAGATTTTGGACAAAGCCAGTATCATATTGCGACTTATTCTCAAAATAGTCGCTGGTAAAATGTACAGTACAAACAAGTCAGCACTAACGTGACTAGGACGTTCGTTAAAAATAAACTGAATCTATTCATCTCTGACATCGGGATCCTTCGGAAGTTTATACAAAGATGATGATTTTCCACAGCCAGGAACAAGACCACCACTGTGTGGTATCGCAATCTTGTTATTATCACAATCATTGTTAGTTAATATTTACTAATATTAATGGAACCTTTTAGTAAATTGTTTGTTTATTATCTACCGATTATTGACCAAATGCTTAAAGAGGTCAAATAATAATAAATTGATACATTGCTCTCTCAGTATTAATAACTATCATTGTTAACTAGATCTATTAAGGACTGGTTCCTGACATACTGATGAAAATAAACATTTTTGAAATCACTTATCCAGTAATCTCACATGCTTGTCATGGAACTATGTAGGTCTAAAGATGTTGTTAGATTATCATATTCCAAATACAACATCATTTACCTATTGCTGTATCATTCTTGCCAGCAATCACACAAAATCTCTGCCAAGCCTCTTAATTTCTCTCCTTGGGAATAATGCAATAACTTGTCTTGACAAGGACACTGTTCATTTGATCTACACTAAGGCAAAACTCTGCCTGTGGCCACAAGCTTTGTTTTGTGTGTCGTCTCTGTCAGCGTATGTCACACTAATTGACTAGGGTGTAATTCCAGGACTCCTCTCTGTCTGTCCCTGTCACTTTCTGTCTCTCTCTCTCTTTCCTTTACACACACACACACACACACGCACACACGCACACACGCACATGCACGCACACACAAACATACATACTCCAATTCAGCATAGATGTAGAATTCCTAAAAGTCTGACTCTAGTAAAAAAAAAAAAAAAAAAAGAAAACAGATGGAGGAGAATAAAATGGTAAATGTGATTAAACATGAAGGAGAGGATTTGAGAGAATGGGACATAGTTGCTCTGGCCCTCATTTTTGAAAGATGATATTTATATTATTATATAATATTTATAACTGGTTTGCATCAGAGCTTAATGTTCACATGGTTTTAAAGTTTAGACACATTTTTATGCACCCACATAATATTGTTTCTTTAAAAAACATTCAGGAATATAGATGAATTATGTGATTTTTGAAATGCAGGCACTGTAGAAGACAGTACACCTGTCAATCGATGCAGTGAAGCAATAGATTTTAGCATTAATATTAACTTTTATTAAAATTATACATCAGTATGAATACTCTTCATACTATTAACTGTGGACATAGATCACATCAGAATGAACATTATGACAAAAAAAGTAATTTCCACTACATCTGAAATTATGTATTTTGATAACATTATGTGATGAAAATCATTTTCATTTAATTTATTTTTGGAATAAAATGACTATTTTGTCTTAAGGCAATTTTTTAATAAATGAACCCCATGGGTCATGCAAGTGTCCATAATTGAAGAAATACTGATTAATTTGTAAAATTCATAATCATAAATGCAAAGATATGCATATTAATGTAACTGCTCTGATGACACTGTACAAATGTACTGTAATTTACGTTTATGCATTATGCATGGCCTAATGTGTGATTGTACCGGGTTGTTGACCAACGATAATAAACGACTGGCATTTTCATTTAAGGATAGCTGAATTACAGGGGAAAAATGACTGAATTATGTACTGAAGATTACAAACTGAGGTTGATAGGCCAGAAAGAGTGTCTGTTTGACAGAAATGTGTGTCAGTGAAAGAAGCAGTTTTATTAATGCTATTTATTTATGGACAATTTACACATACGGGGGGAAAGTTTCATAAATGAGGCAAGTTATGAAAGCTGAAGATTGGCATGTGAAAGGAACGGGGAGGGGGGGTGAGAAATGTCAAGAGAAGGAGAAAGAGAAGATAGAGAGATCACTTGCCCACTGGTCATATCAGCCTTGTTTATCATGCCGTTCCTATCTTCCCGGATGTCTCCTGTGCATCTGAGTGTTTGACACTGATATGGTTCAACTTCACTGTGACATAAACTCCTCCTCTGACTGGTCATTACCCTGCTACAGATCAGCTGCACTCACCCCCGAGGGATGTTTACATGCCCCCACACACCAGCCTTTCTGGAGGCATCATCTGCTTCGCCGAGGTTCTGGCGATGACCACATCATCTGATTAAGATCTGTTGATTTTCTTTCCCTGCAATTTCTTCTCTTGCACCAACACCCTGCTTTCTCTCTATGGCTGTGGCATGCAGAGGTGGACAGATGGTGGATAACATGCTTGTTCTGGATATGTTTTAAAATGTACAAATTTTAAAAAAAAATTCTATTATATATATATATATATATATATATATATATATATATATATATTTATATTCTTATGCTAACCAAGGCTTTATTTATTTGATGCAAAATACACTAAAACTCAGACTGTAAAAAAAAAAAGATAGACAACACATCTTCAATCTCTCAAAGTAAAGCCGCTGAGATCTTGCGCCAATTACATTGTTTGGAGCCCGAGTCTACGTAGTAGTGAGCATGAAGTGGAGCCGCGCTATTAAGGTCCCGCCCACACTCCCGCAGAATTGCAAACACACGGCCCTGGACTTTTTTTTAAGAAGCCTGACTACACCAATTTGGATTGTAGTAATGAAGACTTGTTTAAATAAGGTAAATAAACAAATACAAATACTACTAACCACATAGTCATATCCTGAAAAAAGCCCACTGGTGCCTCCGTAACTACTTCACTCAGAGAAGCCGTCAATCATGACATCAAACCCCTGTTTTATAGCATCAAATAACTAAAATAAAACAAAACAAAAAAAAACTTATTTAATAAAAAAAAAAAAAAAACCCCGAACTTAAATCAGTATGATACTGCTAGAATGACAGAAACCATCTTTGAAACTAATTTATTTGAAGTGTAACTTGATTGTTTATTTTGGCTGGCATCCCATTTGTTTACTCAAGTATTTAGTCACATGATCCTTCAGAATTCTTTCCAATAATAATGCAGATTTGGTTTTTATTGTCAATGCTTTTGCTTCTTACTATTTTTTGTGGAAAGTATGAAAGAATTTTCTTTGAATCTAACCATAAACGTTTGAATGGTTGCGTGTGTGTGTTTCTTAATTATGTCACATCATTTCTTAATTTAACATTTTTCAGAATAATTCTGCTTATTTCCAGGGTGAGATTTTGAATCCCAGATTATAGTGTTTTGGACCCGACTGTATGAACATGGAGCTGTTATTAGATCCAGATATGACACTTTATTTTTGGCTAAAATGTATGCTTGGCCAGTGTGACAGCAGAACATTGAAGTGTTTAAGTTATAATCTGTTAACGCTGCATTAAGTGATGTGTGGATTACATCATCGGACTTGTGTGAGTGGGTTTTTAACACAAATGCAAGCTGGCCTCAAAGACATCTGCTTGGCATTCTCAGAGTTTACCATCACCCAGAGCAAGACAATCTGGACGATTAATTCATTAAGTTTGTTTTGTTTTTTTTTCCCATTACCAACTTTACACAACACAGAGAACTGGTGTGAGGTTATAAATAATACAGCAATTTTTCGTATTTGGTATTAATACTACTATAATCCATTAGAAGCCTCTGGTGCTATAGGTTTACTGAAAATCAAAGCTCATATGTAAATGGAAAGTAAACAAGCTTTGCTTTGTTGCAGAACTGTGCTGAAATTTGGATCGCATACTGTGAGAACATTATGAATACACCTACACCAAACAGGAACAGATGAAAGGTGTCGGCCAGTGATTCTCTGTTTTTACTCATAAACACCACTATAATGTGAAAGATCTTTCTGGTAAAAAATGCACTTTAAAGTGCATGCAGTACTTTTTTTTCAGCTTTCCAATAAAACAATTTGCTGTTATTTTGCAGTTTTGACAGAAACGAAATTGGAAATGTTCCACAATGAATCCATAGGTCTTTTTATAGCCTTAACGGCAATATAGAAGCCATCTCCTCTTTAAAGGTGTCACATTTACCATTGCTTGGCAAATCTTTGGCAGCAAAATGTAGTAATTTCAGCATGAAACTACAAGTTTCATAACGGGTTGAGTTGGTCATGTAAATTTGCCACGCTGACAAATGGAAAGCTTCTTTGTTTGAAAGGGACTGTGTGAGAAGTGCTACATACATTTACACTATTAATACGAGACAATTAGCCTTTTTTTGCCTGCAAAATTTTGCTAATGTGGCTGCACTTTAAAGGCTCCAGAAGCACGAACTGATAATGTCGTTTCAATTAAAATCTGTCTAAAACAAAGTTTATTTCAAGTTCATTTTGGGAGTTTGAAAAAGCATGCCAAAGCAAACTTTCCGTAAAAAGTTCACTCTGGCTGGTCAACAACTTTGAACTACCAGTGCTTGTAATGGTGGGCTTTGATGTGGAAATCTTCTCCGGTTTATTTTTTCTGTTCAGTCTATCGCAGTCAGACATCCACGAGTAGAAATAGGAGTCAAGTCACCTTTTATTTATATAGCGCTTTATACAATACAGGCTGTTTCAAAGTAGCTTAACGGTGATAAACGGGAAAGTAATAATTCAGTGATGCAAACAGAATTCAATTCTGCTTTAAAGCAGATCTACAAAGACAATAGTAAGCAGTCATTATTCAGTTGACATCAGCTCAGTGTTGATTCGGTTTGGTTCAATAACGTTGTATTCATTTTTAAAGCAGCTCTGAAAAAAGCAGTGATCCATCTCAACACCTCCATCCATCGCTATGATCAGATGCTTTCTTAACTGCTATTTTCTCACCGCTGTTGTTTGTGTTTGTTTTTATAGAGAGAAAAGAGCGCAACATATTTACATATTAGACGCTAGCCAAGGAAGGGTTTAAAATATTGCAGTGACTTTGATAGAGGTTATTTTCCTGCCAATGTTTCAAGAGGGACATTCGCCTTGCCCCAAGCCACAGTGCTGATTGGTGAGAGCTCAGCTTTCCCCCGCTGTTATTTCACTTGCACAGGTCGGTTGAGGTTAATGAATAAGAGCACAGACATTTTCCTGAGGACAACACGCACTTCTCTAATGGAACTAAACAACTACACCAAACTTCACAGGGGTGTAAGTTACAAGTAATATCTACTAATACCCATTGCTCATGATGGTCCAACCCTCTCTCAGCTCCTCCCACATAGAGCCCTGTGAAAAGCATTAAAAATGTATCGCTTTCGAACACGACCAGGCTCTCAGAGCTTCTGCGGTCTTAATATAAGCTCCGACAGGCTGTGGATATTTGCAGGCAGCTGATTGGGATGGAATTTGAATTGCAGCGTCTCAGGCGGCAATGCAGTTTTGGAGACGTGATGGTACGCTCTCGATTTGCCTGAGCAATCTTTCATTAGGTTTTGGGCATAAGTGAAGACGAATGTTAGCCTCCCAGAATCCCTCCTGTCCACTTTTCATTTTGACTGCTGATGAATGGATGTTCACATGGCTTCAGAGAGAATAAATACAAGCCGTATTCGTAAGCAAAGCACAACACAGCTGTATTTTAAAGGAGGAAAAGAATTTGGAGGGATATCTATTAAAATTTAATGTGCAAAATGGAATGGAAAAGCTGTCTTGTTCTTTTATTAGATCTTGCTTAGTGTGACTTTGATAAAGTCTAGACATGAAGTAACAGCAATAGCATCGGCCCTTTGGAGGCAGCTGCTGAGATGCCTTTAGTTATCACTCTAAATTATTACAATCTTTCAGTGTAACCACAGATGCAGAGCTAATTATGCTGTTGCCTGTTAGCAGGTGAAGTACCAGGCTAAAGTCTTGCTTTCAATAAGGAAATTTGAGCTTTGGTTGATCTATTGATGCTGGCTTGACATACTGTAATATGCATTCAGTGTATGTATTTGTGTGTTTAGATAATGGAATTTGGGAGGAATTATCATACAGATTTTATACAGATTGTAATTGAATGATTTTGTATTGATTGGTGTAATTTACAGTGGGAGCCAAATTGCATTTATTTCATTTACCATTATGGTTACACTTTATTTTGTCTGTCCACTTTAGACAATTAAAGCAACTTTGCAACTAGATGTCAACTAACTATAACTAGGGTATAGTATAGACCGTGGTAGCTGAGTTGGGGTTATGTGTTAGGATTTGAGTTAGTAGAATGTTACTTAGTCAGTAGGATGCAGAGGTTTAATGTAACGAAATAACACTTTGCTACAGTCTTTTACTATTTTTTTCTTTCAAGAAAATCTGTACTTTACTTGAGTTTTTACATTTCTGTCACCTAAATAAAATATACTTTTACTCCGATACTTTTCCACAAAGCATTTTCGTTACTTACTACAAAATAAAGTCGTGTAACGAAGATGAAGACAGTGCCAAGCAGTGAGAGATCTGAAGTTTCATTAGTGAAATCAACACTTATTTTACTTAAGTATTATTAATAGGAAATATGTTGAAAACCTGAATATTGTCTATCTCCATTAAACGACACCTCGATGAACAACGAGACAACCTTCTCTCGGCTCAGAAGGAGGTGAACTGAGCAAGCGATTTCATACAGGAAAATACATTGAGTTAATCGGTTTAGCATAAGGTAATGTAAAACAAAATGAATAACCACAACATGAAATTAATCACAGCACACCTACATACATGGGAAATATGTTGAAAACATGAAAAAAATGTTTGACTCTCTTCATTAAACGAAACCTGTTGGCAAACGAGGAGTAAATACAGCAGGCTAATATGAGCTAATCTCACTCATTCATCGTCACAATTGCGATCATTCACAAATACAATTTCATATTCCCACATTGCAAAGTATGTTTAACAAAGCAACAAACAGCTTCAATTCAGAATATATAAACAAATTTCAGTAATATTACCGTTTAATGCATCGATGAACAATGAAACAACCTTCTCTCGACTCGGAAGGAAGCGAACTGAGGGAAGCGATGCGCGCGCGGCGCGGGCGCGAACAACTATAGTCTTAAAGTGACAACGCACTTCCTGAACAAATCTTTAAAATCATATCAAAGAACCAAAATTACATTTATGATACATTTAAAAAGAAAATAAGGATTTTGAATGAATATAATATAACCAAAAGAACTCTTGTTAATAAAGTGCTTGCAAACCGCGGTTGATTTCATTTTTTCGGGTTGCGTCCGTTGATGAGAAGCGTGCGGTGCGAGAGCGACCTCTAGAGGCCTTGTAGAGTTTGTTTTGCACAGACAATTTATAACATAGACAATAAAGCGATATGCTTATACAGTCCACTACACTACATGTTTTCATATCCCTAAAGTAATTAGTTTGTCGACTAGATACTTTTATTTTCCATACTTAAGTATGTTTAATATATAAAAAAAAAAAATACTTTTCATACTTGAGTACAAAAATACTTTAAAACTTTTCTTAAGTACTATTCTAAACAGTGACTTTTACTTCTATCAAAGTAATTTTCTGGTAAGATATCTATACTTTTACTCAAGAATGACTTTCAAGTACTTTATACACCACTGGTAGGATGTCTGTCGGGAGAAGATCAAAATAAAGCATTAGCAGATATTAAGCAGACAGTCTAATACGCTAATGAGAAGTTATACATGAGCAATATCACACGAGCTGTATATCAAATAAATAAATAAATTCATGCTAGATAAATATTCATGTTTATATTTGGCTGTTTAATATATTTGTTTTTGGTCCATAGTCTCAGTCCACTTTCCTTTCACACTGTTGTTTTATACCAATTTCACAATCACCATACTAACAGCAACAATAAAATAATGTTATGCAGTAGTACTCTATTTATGTCCTGAATTCTCTTTACTTATACCAATGATTTTAAAGAGGCCCAATTTATAATAGACAAAAAGAAAGTGATGCAAATGTTAAAATAAAGGTCAACTAGTTTCTTGTTTATACTTGAGTGAACGTGGCATGAAACGACGCAGATTGTTGTTTATGCTTCATACATTCTTCAGAAGCTCCTTTGAATGTGGTTTATTTTAACTGTATAGTGCAGGTTGTTTTCTGAGTTTATCTGGAGTGCTTACATAATGTACTACAGCACACACACACACACACACACACACACACACACAAAATACAAAGGGCATTCCATGGCATTTCTATATTCACTTAAAATTCCATTTGGATGGTAACGTGGTGGAAATTTGAAGTTCACAATCATTTCAAGTCATTTGTACCCTGCATGTATTTATCATGGATTAGGAAATCTCAGGCATTGCAATGAATTCAACTAAAAGATTTTCATCTTACTTTCATTAGCTATGGGAAACATTAATAATCAATGTAATGCAAATTTTCATGCTGAACAATATTGACAGGAAATAGATTGATGCAATTAAAAATGTATAACTTTGGTCAATATTTGTATGAGGTATACATTCATTTGTGCTTATTAAAGAGTTGAATTAGCTATATATAAATTAGCCATACATATGAATTAGCTATAAACTTCTACTATTTGTTCTACTACTTCATTGATGAGCATTTAAAATTAGCCATGTTTTATCAGTGCCTGAATCTAAATTATTTATAAAGTATTGACTTTTTATTTGACTGCCAAGCAAGAGCCACTGAAATGGTTTGGAAAGGTAAAAGATTTCCAGGCATTACAGGCCCACTTGATTGCTGCATATCAGATTGGTTTCCCATGAACTTCATTTTATGTTCAAGATGGCTGTACATGTAGATAGTGGACACAGAGTAAGCTAATTAGGTTTGTGACAGACTTTTCATCAAATGTTATTTACCTCTAAATGGTTGCATCATTAACAGGTTCAGGGTTTCTGTGTTTAGAGAGTTTTAATGGCTGTTTATGGGGTGGTGGATGTCATCATTAATGTTCCTGCTCTCGGTCTGTTGCTGGTGATTTAATTAGTGTGTCTATGGTGATTCTGGGCAGAGAGCTTGCATATTAATGCTCTCATCGATGGACACACACAGCTCTGGGAGGAAACATAATGGTGCAGGGGCTAAATGTGGCCATGCAGGGTTGATTGCTGCTAATTTGTTTCTCCCCTATGACGATGACTGTGCTGACAGAAATCGTAAGGAACGACACAATGTCCAGCCACGACGTGGTCACTTGAAAAAAACAGGATATACTTTGATCGCCTCCTTTGCTTTTGTGTCGCTCTTGTGAGATTGCTGAGAAATTCATGGACACGTTGCCTATTATGAGTTCTGTCTCATCGAACCTATCAACATGCCCAGTCCAATTTACATCTTCTTCTTAGCAACCAAACCTCCCTTGGATAACATTAGAGGGTTGTAAAATTGTAAGAGCATGCATTCTGCTGTACCACTGTCAATACATGTTAGCTAGATAACAATAGGACTCAAGCCATTAGTGTCTCAAAGGACTATTTGTCAAATCGCATTTCAAAGCACATGCACTTTATTACAGTGATGTTGGAGAGAAGGGATATCCCTCAGCGGCACAATGGGATATAAATGCATGATGAATCCCTTCGTCTGCATGTGACACATTCCTGTTGTTAGACTACAAAACTTTCTGCACGGATTTAATTTGCCAAGGCATAAGGCCTGTGTTGCATAATGATGTTTGTGCAATTTACCACAAGTGCGAATGGCTGGTTGTAGCAAGGGAGAGCTAATAAATTTAAAAGATTTCTTTTTAAATGTAGGGCGGAAGCTGAGCATGAAATCCTACCGATGAATTGTTCATGACGTGGTTCGATAATGTGGAGGCATGGAAGAGGATGCAGGGAGGCCCAAAGTGCTCCTGAAGGAAAACAGATGAGTGAGAGGTAGAGCACAAGACTGTCACAGGGTTCAAAGCAGACTTTAGCTTCAGCTAATGTTCCTCTATCTTCTTTCTTCTCTCTTCCTTTTCTTTTTTTCTCCATTTTTCATCCGAAAACTTGTACTATTCCAGGATCATCATACAGTACACCTACATTTAGGCCCCAGAAGCAGTAGCTTAAGACTTAACATAAGTCTATATTAAATATGTAAAATCTTTGCATTAAAATATCCAAATATTTAGATCTGGTACATTTGTTTACTCATTGGTTGTAATTCGCTTTGTCTTCCAATGCATATAAAAGTTTTGCCACTTGTATTCACTTTGTCGTAACTATTTATTTGAAGCACAGAGGGTAGTTTTTTGGGACTGAGAAATTTGCTTTTGCTTTCTTTATAAACACCATTTATTTGATCACGTCTATATTTTATACAACTCCATGTGACACTATTTATACAATATATTTTAAATACAACAAAATTAATCTGATCTTCAGTCTTGGACTCAAAGCCTCATGTTTCTTTGTATTTATTTGAATTCAATATTTTGTTTTTAAATATTTTTTTCAGATATTTTTTTCCCGATTTGTTCATTTTAAATTGGCAGACCCAACAGCCATAATATATTAATTATTTTCAGCACAAAACTATTATTTTTTTTTTTTGGTAACACTTTACAATAAGATTCATTTGTTAACATTAGTTAATGTATTAACTTACATCAACTAACCATGAGCAATACATTTGTTAATCTTTGTTAACATTAGTTAAGCTATTCATTGTTTGTCCATGTTACTTCACAATGAATTAACTAATGTTGACAAACTCTTAATTTTAATAGTGTATTAGTAAATGTTGAATTTAACATTAACAAAGATTAATAAACGCTGTAGAAGTGCAGTACATTATTAGTTAGTTAAACCTTATTGTAAATTGTTACCGTTTATTTCTCTATATTTCCTATTATTTTCTCCTATGTTATAACTATCTTTTCTCAGTATCTGCTCAATATTTCCTTGTCATCAGCTATTCATTTTTAAATTATGAGGTTACTTAAGAGATCTTTGGGAGTTTATAGCTACTTTTGAGGCTAGGAGCTTTCAGAGAGTTTTGTTGACCATGGTGGCTTTGTGTTGTGTAGATTGGGTACAGATGACTTGATGCAAAAGCATTGGTTAGTCTCTTAATAACTTGCATTACAAGATTGTTTTACTAGCAAGGATCATTCTCTCCATTGTGAGTTTATAAGTAGTTGAATTTTGTGACTCTAAATGGGAATGCAACAAATAGCTTGCTCATGTCTGTGTGTGTATAGTTAAAGCATGACTAACAAACAACTGTAACTTGTGACTCCTTATTGTTGATATTTTAAAAGTGAAATGGCAAGTTTTTGAGAACCTTATTATTATTCCTTATTTTCATTAATCACTGGTCATTTTTTTTCAAAGGTGTATGCGGTGGTGGATTCGCTAAAATACTGTCGTTACTGGGTCTGGATCTTTGCTACATACCTCGAAAGCAATTGTAAGCCTAAATAGATCATAGAACCATTGCGGAAAATGGTCTCTACGATCAACTTGGCTCACAGTGCTTTTGAGAATTGTTGCCCTGGCTTGTTGCTGCACAAATTAAGGGTCTGTTTTCCACTCTGATTTCCTTCTAGCTTGTCCTCTTGCAAATATTATGCCTCCAAATAGTCATTTATACATTTATTTTTACGTAGCTTTCCTCCTTTCCCTCGTGCTCTCTTCTTTTGGCTATGTGGGCACATCTGTGTGTAGAGCAATTCATGAGTTAGTGTGACATTTGATGCAGGTGCTTGTCCTCATCCTAACTCTAATGAGCGGACATCCTCTGTCGGAGCCAGGCCCATGACCCCGTCACCTGACAGCACCCCACAGCTGCCAGCGGACACCAGACGACGATTACCAAACAAGAGTTTACATGGAATAATATTAACCATGCATCCTCCCTGACTTTGCAAAGTAAGGTGTGAGAGAGGAAGAGTGAAAGCATGTGGATGGTGATGCTCAGCCATAATAACATTGGCAGACCACAGGGAGAGATTCATAAATCTTATATAGAAGAGCATCCAAACATTCTGTGTCCAGATCCAAACACTAAGCTCATTAACTTTATTGCAACATTATCATAGCACAGCAACAATATCTGTCTAATTTGTATCATTGCTGTAAATTGAAAGCAATTACAAACTGTAAATGTAATTTTGCAGCTGTGAAATAGGACATTGGATGATGAACTGTGACTTACGTGAGTAATAAAATATTCATGGTACTTGTGTTATTTCCCACATCGCATTCAAACCTGACAGCTATGTGTTATAGTTCTTTATGATTAATCAAACATATCCAATAAAACTTTAAAACAGGTATGAACTATTGCTCCTGTGCCTAATAAATGCTTAATGTTTGTACTGCTATATAGTAAATGCATATACTGTACTTAGCCACCCAGCCATGGTCTTGGTTTCAAATCAAAGCCTTCAATGTTTAGTCTAGTCAAGAAAACAAAAGATTAAATTTGTTGTTCCACTGAAATGTCTTTTTAAATCTGCTAAGGCTATTTATAGAAGAATGTCTAAGCTGCTTTAATACATATAAATGCATATAATGTAAGTGAATGGTGACTATAGCTGAATGTTTCAAGCAAAATTTTAGGACCTTACAGCAAATCAGGCAGGGATGATGTGATCAATGCTATGCCGAAACGGTGCAAAGAGTTGAATTCCATGAGAGGCAACACTTTAGGACTGTACAATCTTGAGATCTGCCATTATTGCACCAGCAATACTGAAGCTAATAAACTAACTTCTGCACAGCTGCTAATGCTGTTATTATCAAGTAAAATCCACTTACTATTGAAATTTTAACATTCATAAAGTAAATTAAGTAAATATTACTTAATTATATTTCATTTATTTAATTTCACATAGAATTAAGTAAAATGTACTTACAGTAAATAGTATATTTAACAAAATTAACATTTTACTCAAATGATCTAACATTGAATTAAAACATGCCTTTAAAATGTATGCTTTACTTCATAAATAATAATAGATATCGAGTAGACACTACATCTACATGATAAAGACATAGAACACATAGACTTCAATACTTGGATACACAATACACAATAACGGTAACATTCGATTGATCATTTTTTTAGTATGAATGTGTCATTCTGAGTAGAAAATGACACACGTCAAAACTACAGATGTCACAAAACCTAACAACAAAAGCGATGGAAAACAGCAAAAATTTCTGTATTTTTGATCACATAAATGCAACCTTGGTGAGCATAAGAGAAATAACAACAACAACAAAAAAGAACTTACCGACCTCAAACTTTTGAACAGTAGTGTACATTAATGAATGAATGAATAAATTATATTTAGTAAGCTGCAAGGACAACATTTAGAATTGCTAAATACAAAAGTCTTGTTTTAGAGGATGTCATTTTAGATGATGATTGCATGTATCACCCACAATAAACCTTGAAGTCCACACACAATTTAAATGTATCCTCTTTGTAAATCAAGACCCTAATGTGGTACTGTCTGCATTATTTCTAGACAGCATGTAAGAAATCAAGGTGACTGACACTTTTAATTCTTGCACAGATGGGAATCTTTATTTTGATGCACACTCAGTGAAGAAGGCATTTAGGAAATGAGAGGGGAGATTGAAAATGGCATGCTCATATTTAAGCGTAAGCACACCTGAGGGGGTTGTGCCCACTCGAGCGCTATTGGACTGACAAGTGGTCAGAGGTTGGCTAAGGCAACATGAAAAAATACTCTTCTCCATTGCGTTTGTTATATTCTTCAAAGATTATGACAAAATATACTTTACATCATCTGTTTTAATATCAGACCGAAAGCAACCTGTTTTTTCTCCCCGAATCTACTTGTGATGCCCAATGCATTTAATCAATGTCATTTTATATTTATTATTTTATGGAGAAAAAAAAAATCCATCTAGCTTACAAAACATGTTTGAATATTGTGGTGGCTCTCTGTAAAAATGATTCCGGGCCGAGGAAATTAAAAATCGTGAGAACAAATTTAGATGTCTCACAGAGTCGTAACCGTTACCTTGGCTGACACTATATGCTGCTATGAGAATAATATGATGTTGATCATACTTGACTCACTGTCTTTGTGTCATTTTGTTGTTTTTGTGAAGAATGAACCCCTCCTTCATCTCTTCGGCTACAGAAAATGCTTTCCTAATGGAGGGTTGTCAGACCAGGCTTTCACTCATATTGAAATTCTCACAGTTCTTTTCCTTTGCTCCCCCCCTCCAACTTTCCACTTCATCTCCCTGAAGTGACGAGTGCTTTTCAGCCACGCTTAATGTCAATCAAACTAATGTTTAAAACTGTAGATTATTGTGATAAACTGCTCAAAGAGGAATTCCTTTAAAAGAGATTTCAAATGGATTTAGGGAGAGAAGATTATGCAATGTGATGACATCTTGGTGCATAGACAGTTCATTCATTAAACTCATTAAACATACATACATAAAGCTGCTTTCACACAGGATGCATAAACAACTGAAGAGGGAATCAATTTCTAATATTAGTTTTTAAAAAAAAACAAACAAAAAAACATTTTTGTTTCATGGCAATGAGTCTCATGTCATCTTACTTTCTCTCTCTTTTTCTCTCTCTGCAGTTAAACCGACAGTCATTGATGTTGATATCTTCGTAAATAGTATTGGACCTGTGTCATCAATAAATATGGTGAGTGAATGCATGTCCATAAAGCTAATATTTTGGTCATTATGAAGGTCCTTTTGATGATTTTAAAGGGAAAATTCACCCCCCAAAATTAAATTCTGTCATTATTTACTCAACCTCATGTCATTCTGAGCCTGTCTATATTATATTACTTTTTCTGTAGAACACAAAATATTTTTTTAAGAATCTGCTGCCATTTTCCATAAAACAGCATAAATAATGATAGAATTTTCATTTTGGTGTGAACTTTCATTTCTTTAGTGCCTCCTTTTCTCTATTTCCCAGTCAGCTTCTTTCACACATTCAGCAGCTACAGTTCAGTCCCATAGGTGACACATGGCTGTAGGTTTGAGTTGAAAGCAGGGCCACTAGCTATCCCTCTGAGATGTGAGTCCAATGCTTAAGCTTCAGCTCCCCTGAGGCACGGAAAAGCTTCAGGGGGAAAGAGAGAGGAAGAAAAAGTAAGAGACAGAAAGAAAATAAAAAGACTTAAAGTGAGACAGATGAAAAGAATATCTCAGTTTTTTGCACATTAGTTGCCACTTGATATATTAGTTCATCCTAATAAGGAATCAACTGGATGTACCATTATAAAAAATGAAGTAAAGCAGGCAGATGATCCATATGTATGTGTGCTTTGATAGATATATGTTAATGTGGACAGCGGTGACAGATCTCTTCAAATGGATGTTAAATTACTCTGGAGTTCAATTCCGTCTAAGGCTCCCAATACATCAGAGTCATCCTTGAAAATCCGAGTGTGTATTCACTTCCAATTATTATGGTCCAAGGCACAGAGGGCGAGAGAGAATGGTTGGATAATAAGTAGCGCCCAAACAAGCACCTGAAGAAATAGCAGCTATCGATTGATATGTCACCTAACAGTGTGTTAAGGGCTGTTTTAAAGCCTTGAGGGAGATGTTTCTTAGAATTCACAGCAGACAAGAATATTCAAGAATGCTGAAAGTTTTCAAGGTCTAAATGTTAAGTTTAAGTTTGAAACATTGACATTCTCTTTAGACTTGCATCTGAATGGAACAGAGGTTGTGACCTCTCCAACGAACCCATTCATGCATATTCACATGATTTATTTGCATATTCAGCCAAAAGAAGTAACAAAAATGTTTCATTTTTCAGAGGAATTTGCCGTTCACAGCCGCATGAATGGAAGTCAGTTAACATGAAATGTCTAACTATCTTCCTATCTTTTCATTTTGGTTTATTGCGTGGGTTTTATGAGTTGTCAGAATGCAAAGCCAGCGCGGGAAACCTTTAAATATGCTTACATTAATCTATTATCATGTGCTCTGTGACACCGTGTCTCTCGCCATCTCCCAATATCTCATTTATTGTTGGTGACGATTTCATTTTCTTGAAATGCCGCACACACAATAACATTGTCAGGGAGTTTATTTGCACGTCTACGATAGGAGCAGCCAACAAAGTGAATTGCATTTTTTTTTGCAGCTGGCCTTTACACTGTCCACCTTAGTAAATAAAACAAACAAACAAACAACAAAACGAGGAGAACGCTAATATATTGTCGCAACAATATATATTTTCAAAGTATATTTTAAAGGCAGTTTATTTTGTTGCCTGTTTGTCATAGTACTTGTAGTGGAGATCTTAATGAGATCTTATAATGATTAGGACTCAACAACATGCTCCATTCCTGCTGTTCCGTGCTTTCCTTTGTTGGGCCACTGCCATATTACACAGTGTGGAAACTCTAGAAAATGAATAAACACCTACGCAGAAGTCACATCAGCGATTCCAGTGGGAGGGTTTTGGTTGTGCAGTGGAACTGAATGGCTAAATGCACTTCTAGATTATCATCGTGTTATAGGTCGGGTGTGACATACAGGGACATAGCAACCGTTGTAAGCCCCTTCCACAACAGTTTTTAGGAATTTGGGGGAAAATAATCATTACATCTTAAAAGTGATTTAAAAAATCACAGTCAGCCATGTAAAACAACTGAATAAAGATCAAGCTGGAGCCATTGCCAACAGGTTGTATTGAAAGTTGCTCCAACAAATGTGCAAGCAGTAAGGAATAATAGTCATAAGTGATTCAGTAAATCATTTATGCCTATTGGCTGAACATTGTCACCTAATTAATATATTCATGAGGAGTGTTACAAGTAACACAAGTTACGAAATCCGATTACTATTTGATTAAAACTTACTTTCCCATTTATTGACTGACTCCTGTTTCCATGTTGAGAAAAAAATTGGGAGTGTGTGCTGTTTAAACATGATGGTTATTGTAGTTCTAGACTAAATGTAAGCATGAATTTACTCATTTCACTTGCACAAAAACAGATACAGAGTTTTCCTCAAAATGAATAACAACAGTGAAATGCAAACTCAGAATATTACGAATATTATATATATTTTTTTCTTTTAAATAATGTCTTTGTTTTAGTGCAGCTATTAAATACAATTTATTTGTTTATTATGTATTAATATTGATATAGTAACATATATTAGCGAATATATTAGAATTAATCTAACTGTGATTAACTACACTTATTATGGCATACACTCTTTAACTTGTAACTGATGTAAATATTTAGTGTACTCTGCTTAACTTTTCCTTGTAATTATCTTTAATGGCATACATCATTTATGGACATTAATAAATACAAAACTATTATCAGCAGCTACCAAACCAGCTTTACTTGTAATGGACAGGAAATACTGTGTATAATTTACCTGCAATTAAATCAAGCCATTATTATTCAAGTTCACGCTGTGATTGTAGATTAGCGAAATAGAGCTTAATAATTGGTATGCAGGATGTGCCAAAACCATTGTGAAACTCTCGTTATCTCTTGTTTGTGGCACCAGAATTCCTGCTGGGCTGCTCCATAATCGTGGTAGCTAACACTTTTAATATGCCATCGATTGTTGTCTTAAAAGAGGTCTTCATTTGAGCTTGTTGTTATTCTGATTCTGAAAAACTCTGAATAAACTTTAAATACAGGACAGCGAATGTACAGGTGTCTGTGGAAAGAGCTTGCACAGGTGCAGATCTGGTCCTTGCAATGCTTCGCCCTTCTTCTCCACCACTCCAGTATAGCACAACATTTAGACACAATAAATTAAAGGCCTAGGAGAAAATTGAGGATAGACCGGATCAATTTCCTCCAACACAGCAGGTCGCTTTTAGCTGCACCTAATTCTTCATGTGCCATTTAAAATCCCAAGGATTATAGGTAACAATTATATGAAAGAATGTGGGGATTAGTTAGTTCAGCAGATTATCACCATCACAAAACACAGTTAATACCCCGCAGAGACAGGAAGAGGTCCTGTCTCTCTGTGCTCAGCATCCTTGTCCAGCTCACAACTCCCTCCAGAACAGGTGAAAAGGTTTAAGCACGGTTCTCAAGCTTCAGTCCTTTTCTGGTTGACTGTGAGTCCGGCCACACCTGATTGCCCCCAGACCTTGGCTCTTTCAACTGCTTATTGATCTCATCCTGGGCTTGCGCTCCCTTCCTGCTTACCTGTTACGGATTGCAATCATTTCCAAGGCAGAGACAATCGCTCATTGCAATTTTTTTGCCAAAGTATGTTGATTTTGATTGATTATTGTAGCCTTAGATTTTCTTGCCCACCTGTTGGATATCTAACTTTAGAGATGGTATGTGATCAGTAAACTGTTGTACCTGTGAGAAAGGTTGGCTCGATACCAGACCGCTGAATAGAAGTTGTAGCTCTGGATATAATGGAAAAGATTTGCTATCTCTTTAAAGCAAGCCAGGCAGTAGAATTTTTGGATCATAAATCATTAAATGATAATATACACATGTTGATGAAAATGAAAATCTATAATTTATATATAGAGGTGAGAGTGAAATACTTTGACAAACTCTCTACCCTCATGCCACAGTTTTCTACTTCTTTGTACAAAGACTATCCACGCACACGTATTAGAGTATTGTTTTATTACTTGTTCATGCACATAAATCTGTTTTATCATTTATATTGTTTTAATTTTAATCTTATTTTGAATATTTTTGAACCAGTTACTTATTTTAATACTATTTAATTATGCATATATACATGTTTTTAAATAATGCATTATTTTTATGCATGTAATGTATTATTATTTTGACGTTAGAATGTAGTGCATGAAAGGGGTCCAATTAAGTTTTTTTCATTTTCAACTCTCTTTAGTGGGAAGTGCTGCTGTTTGAGCATGAAAATGTCTGATACAAATTGAAGTTATGCTCTCTATATATGTGTTTTTAAACTCCTTTACCTTCGAAACGCCTCTATTGTAGTCTTGCGTTTTCTTCCGGGAATTTATATTCCACAGAATCCCTCATTTAAATAATTCCTGCCCAAGGCATTCGCAAAGAAAGGGGCGAGGCGAGGCCTGGTTGAGTTGCATTAGTAGTGTGAAAACTGAGATTTCCGAAGCATGCTCAAAGCGGTTGGCCAATGACAACACACTGGCCCAGCCGACTAATCAGAGCACATTGTGCTTCTTTTTTTTTTTTTTTTTTTTTTGGAAGGAGTGGCTTTAAAACAACAGGAACGGGAATGTTCCTGACAGACTGGGAAGAGAGATGCTGCAACCATGTAAAATATGTACAAAATAAGGTGTTTTTTGAACCATTCAAGAATGACAAACAATTCCACAAAAACAAAATCAAGACTTTGTAAAAGGTTGTAATATGTCCCCTTTAAATTTTAATTATAAATCAGGTATTAATGTATTTACACACTGCTAAAGAGTACATTTGCTTTCAAGTTTTCTGATGTACAGAATTGTGATGAACTGCAGAACATTGTTGCCACATCAATATGTTCAATACTGGCATCATACAAATAGTTTTTTATACCGCTATATCATGAAACCCTACCTGTGGGAGAGGTAATGAAATTGAATTCCGTTCATCAGTCTACTGCCATTACAAAACAGGCAGTGATTCTGTCTTCTGAATCCAAACATATCAAGACCTGTCAAATCTGTATGTATCAGTCAGTGGTGTTTACATACTGAGACTAGATTTTGATAACGCATGCACTGTGGTGCATATACATCTAAATCAAATTTTCACTTGGTTTGGTTGCACTGATAAGGCCGGGGAGAGCTCATTTCATGATGAAACTTGGCTGTCACTTGTCATTCACTCCTGGGCTCTGAATGAATGGCACATTTTGCACTGCAGCTCATGTGTTTGCTTCACTAACGCTAAGAGAAGAAATAGTTTATTGTTTGGTTTAAATGTGCTGCTAGAGTTACTCTGAGTATGGATCAAATCTATCTTTGTTTGTCTCAATCTGAGACAAACTGTGTCTGTGGAAAGCCCATCAAGGGTTCAAGTTTACCTGCTTGGCATGATACAGTTTGCTCCTGCTGTGTAATAGTTATAACTACAGTAGTAATAGTTGTAAATACACCATCTGGCAACTTTTTCCATTGCACCCATTCAAAGTTTCACTGAATTCTAATGATTTTCAATTTTTTATTTGATTTTTTATTTTTTGCAAGGAACATACGTATAAATTCCCAATATTTAATTATATTGTAGTAGATGAATTGCCAATGACGAATTTTTGTGTTTTTGTCTGCTGCCTTTCACATCACAGCTCAGGGGTACTTTTTCTGTACAATGAAGCAACTCATTGCTTAAAGGGTTAGTTCTCCCAAAAATGAAAATTCTGCCATTAAATAATCACCCTCATTTCGTTCCAGACCTGTAAGACCTTTATTTATTTACAGAACACAAATTAAGATATTTTTGGTGAAATCAAAGAGGGGTTTATTTGTCCGCAATAGAAAGCATTTACCGTCATTCAAGGTCCAGGAAAGTACTGAAGACATTGTCAATGAACGTTATGAATGAAGCAATGAGAGTACTTTTGTGCGCAAAAACAAAACAAAAATAACGATTTATTCAACTTTTGCATCAACTGCGTACGAGTCTGACTGGGTAGAGAAGAATTTGACTAGACGTGGCTAGAAATTAACTATGGTTTCCCAAAACCATAACACGTTTGAACCTCCATTGTTTGAACCACATTGGTTGAACAATATAGGACTTTTCTTGATGATGTCACACAGGTGCTGGAGTAATAAGATCTACTAATTAATCAATTTAACATCACATTTAATATCAGATTATTATAGTTCAGTTACATGCAACAGAAAGCAGTTCTTTTTGTGCAATTGGTGTACGCTTTACCTTTTTTCTGTTCCATCTCCCGGAAAGAAGTTTTAGCTGGGTGGGATGTCTGGGAATGTCACAGAATTTTTTGATGAAAAAGTAGGGCTGTACAATGAATGAAATCATGATATGGACTAGTGTGAAAATGAAAGCTCAAAAAGACTGCTGTTGAAATCTGAAGTCTGCATGTTCTGCATGAATACGTGTCGCCATTTTGTCTACTACACACATACTGAAACACGTGTAATGCTCATGATGTTTTCAGCGTCTGTCGTTTCACTATACGAGAACACACCACTTGAGCGTCATCTGCAGAGCTGCTTTGATAGTCACTTCACCAGCATTTCATCGCTTAATTTGGTAAAACTATCGCCATATCATATACACAAAGAACCTCAAAGTCTTCGTGGCAACCTATCAAAATAAAAGTTTTGTTTATTTTGACTGGTTTAGTAGTAGTTTATTAAAACGCACAGCATTACAGCCTGAAGTTGAAGAAATTCTGAAAGAAATATATTACTATTGCACAGTAGAATATTCTTCTCAAAGTAATAATAATCATTTATTAAAATATTATTTTTCATTCATGTTTTAATTGAAACAGTAAACATGCCAAAAAGAATTAATTTGATTACATTTTAAAAGGTTAAGTAAATTGATAGTTTTATAAACTGATTTGGGCTGGATGTCCCAATAAAATTGTGTCTGAGCACGCTACGAAGACTCTAAAGGTGTGCCTTAACTAAAGTTATAGCTTTTCTAGGCATGTCCATATCCACATGTCATACTAACAAGAAACTATGCTTCGAAACACTGGTCGAAGGCTGTAGTTCCAAACACAGAAAATGTGTGACGTAAATTGTGAATGTTTGTATGAATATTTCAGAAAACCAGGGCCGGCACAAGCTCAACTGCCACTCTTGGCAAAATAGCGTCATGCCGCCCCCAATTCACACTCACAATTGAACTCGATCTTTGAGATGCTTATGAAAGACTGAAGGTTTTGTTCATAAATAAACTTGCACAAGCAACATGCATATGCAACATGTTTTCGGATTATTCTTATTTTTTCATTCTGAAAAAAAACAAAAAACAGCATGCGACCACTAGCGGCAAATTCAAACTCTGTATTATATAATAAGAATATCTCCAGGAAGATTCGGGAGAATTCTCGGTGGGCCGCTGATAAATTGTGCAGGCAGTAGCCTACCACTTCAGCATAAAGACAGTTTTACACAAGACACGCCAAAGCACAAATCTCTAGTTCATTTTCAATGAGAGATACACAGAAAGCAGTTATAAATATAGAGGTTAAAAATATATGGCATATATAAATATTCCGCATACAAAAAGATGAGCTACTTGACTTCTCCCCTGCTTTCTCTCACACTCACATGGGGTGACTTATTTACATGTTGTTGCACAATCTAACGCTGTTAATCCACAAACCACAGTTAATTTTAACAGAAAAGCAAGCATACTGTTTAAGGGATTTGGCTTGGTAGAAAGCATGCAAATAGCGCTCCCTCTATAATCACTAAAAATCTGTCATCTTCATTGTGATCTCACAAAGTTCTGTTATAATAAATGAAGCTGTCTGCACATAATGTCTACACTTTGTTATTGTGAGAGGATTTGCGAGCGTGCAAAACTCAAAACCACTGAGTTTTTGCACATTGCTAACGTAAACAGCTCTGATTGGCCATTGCATTCAAGAAATCAACAGATATGTATGTGATTGGCTACATTGCGCAATGCTGCATAAACATGTTGTAAATAGAAACCTTTGATGTTCTTTAGCACAAAAAAGCATATTTGCAAATGAGAACTGGATTGTTTGCCAAATCTGTTTCGCAATATATGCTATTATTACGGAGAAAACTGATCGTAGACCAGCAGTTATGGGCAGCTTTTCCTCCTAAAAGCAATCAGAAGGAGCAGCAGGCAGTGGTTTGAGTGAGAAAATTGTGGAGAAGGCTATGCAAACTCACACATACATAAGCACACCTTTCAGAAGCGCGTATCAGTCTTAAAAAGCATTAGTCATCTCCATGTCCGGATAGTTTTATTAGTTTTGATTTTGATTTCATGTTTTGCATGTCGACCGATGGCTGCCTAGTTCGCCTACAGGCATGCGCCGGCCCAGCAGAAAACAAAGAACTATTGAACTATATTAGTAACAACGTAGCTACATTTTGGGAAACGCCCCAGTTTAGGACATTGGGCTGTCCATGTCTTTATGGTGCCGAAACAAGACAGGCAGATTTCAGATGGGAAAGCGTTTCTCCCTCAGGCTGGAGTGCAGGATTACTCAGAATAAGGAAAGCAGCCATCAGCCAACATCTGCTTGTCAGTTTGAAGTCAGCGGTCATTCCATTCACCGAGCGATTCAAGCTTGGCCTTGGCCATTGACTACTCGAGGGTGTGCAGGCTTATTGAAAGAGTAAGAAATGGCTTCTGTGAGATGATCAAATTATTCAGAGGGCTTCTGTTAAGAGGCAATGCGTGATTATCTGAACGGCAGCACAGGAGGCTTGAATAGATTTGCACTGAAAATAATACTGTAGTTTGCTTACAGTATGATATGATGCTATAAAAGTGCTTCAGAAATTTGAATACTTCTAATAGCTGACCATGATTTTCAAAGCTGCATTGAGTGCTGCTTGATTTTTGTCCAAATGAGAAATCAGCTTTGCTCATCAATCTAATTGTGTGATGCTGAAATAGCCAACTTCATAGTATTCACTGCAGAAAACGGGTCTCAAGCGCCATATAATTTGATTTTAATGGCTCTATAGAACATGAGTCAGCTAGCGGCCAGACACTGAAAAGGGCTGATAAATTAGCATTAATCATCCCTGTTCCTCGTGTCCCTCGTGTCCCTAAACCCCAACTGATAGTATAATTGTAATTAATGGAGCTTTAAGATCTACATTAAAATGTGAGATCATTCTACTTATCATCTTGATCTGTTACTTGCCGCTCAGCTAAAAGCGTTGACAACATGATGCAGTTGATGTCGAGGTGGGCCCACATTAGCTTGGCTGATGTGTCGAGCTAATGTCAAGCCCTGCATGAAAATCAATGATCCCGTGTGAAAGCCGAGATATGATGGATAGCATCAAACTAAGCATCATCCTTCAGCTTCTTCTGTTGGTGGTCTACGGTTTACAGGCAGGTATGTGCTCTCTCAGACAAATGACAGGTGTCATTGTAGTCTGTCAAGTGGAGAAAAATTTCTCCCGTGGTACAATAGCTGTCTTTAAGATGATTTATCAAATAAAGTAAATGTGGGGAGTTAGCATTATTTACTCTATTGCTGGGAACATAAATGGGATGTTTGTGTTTTGTTTTTTTGTGCGTGTGTTTGTGTTTTAATTAACTTTTTGGATGAACTTTTCCTCTTTCTTTGTAGTTCTTTTTTTGTTTATGCATGTCTTTTAACTATTCCATTGTGGTCCTTAATTTTTATTCATTTTAATACTTGTATTTTCCTATGAGCAATTGCACTAATCTATTGATTTTAATTTTTAGATGAACTATTCCTTTTAAATCTTTGTCTTTGGGGCTTTTCACACTAGGCTTTTTACCCGGGGTTATGAAACCCTGCTCCGGAGAAGGGTTAGCACCGCTTTTGCAGTGTTAACTCTTGTACAGTGTGAAACAATGCAGTGTTAGACTGTTTCAACTAGATGCTTCAACTAGATGGTTAGCAACCGACAACCAATTGCGTGCCTTACATTCACGCGCTTTGGGCAGTCATGCAGTCGTTTCTGGGTATGATAGGAAAAATGTCAAACAGCGATGGAAAACGCAACAATTGGAGTGAAGAACCTTTATACATGTGTAACCCCTCTACCCAGGTCCTACTCGACCCGCTCTGAGTGGGCCTCGAACACGGGTCTTCCAACATGGGAGTTGGACACTCCAACAAGGAGGCTAAAGGCTGCAACCTCTAATGTCTTTCGCTAGAGCATCTATCGAGGTCAGAGGAGTGAGGTTTACTCACACAGCAACTACTAGCTGGCCTCCGTTACACATGAATAAAGATAACCCAGGATTTACCCGAGGTTTAGAATGACCCAGGGTTAACTATTTCATAGTTATTATATATATATATATATATATATATATATAATTTTTTTTTTTAAATTTAATATTTTCTTCCATTCCTTTATAATCTCAGCCTTTGTTATTCTGGTTTATATTCTATTACACTCTATAAATAGTCATTTTCCATGGCGATCACTTGCCGTCCAGCACCTTCAAAAGATCCTCCTTAGTCTCTAGCAGAGCCAGGCAGGACATTTTTTTAATGGAACAAACTCGTCCTATCTACATACACATCTCCAGCTGTATGAGCTCAGCCACAAGCTTTCTCTTGACATTAGATAAGAGGCTGAAATCTGTCTCTGGCACATCTGAAGAGAATTTCCAGTAATGCGTGCTAGGAAATCACAAGGGCCCTGCGTATAACATTGTCTGGATTTTGAATTCTCTTGATCCCAGGTTCAGGCAAATAAAAATAGCTGTTCTCTCTCCACTAAAATGCTCTTGATGTCACAAAATACGTCTCCTGTGAATGTCTTTATAGCATGACACCTCAATAACAGAAAAAATTAAGTCGCAGCGCCAAAATGGGTAAAATTAACTTGGCATTGAATCGATTGTCCTCATATGGACAGCGCGTTTGTTATGACCTTCTTTGGTAACAAAGATTTAGTCAGTGATACGGCTAAGATAGCTTGAGCCGAAAGTCATTTAAAAGGCAGTAAGTTCTGGAGCTCTGACAGCTCGGTGTACTGTCTTTTTCTCAGATAGACCTTTGCATTGACTTCTTCTCTGGCATTTTTTCAGGTAAACAGCGTGAATATAAGAAGGTGTTATGACTGGGCAAATCGCATAGACAATGAGTTTCACCTCATTAACAGGGCACGACTTGAAAAGCCCTGCTTCAATGTGCCGGTACCAAGGGTGGCTATTTTTAAACGTCTAGGTCAGTCTGTGTCCTAGGCAACCATGTGTAGCTAAGGAAATCCTTCACTGTGGTACCCATCGATAGTAACATGCTGGCAAGCCAGTCTCACCCACACAAACCCTCCAGTACAGTTGGATCTCTTTAGTGCAGCCACCTACTTGCTTTCAGTGAGGTATTTAAAAGTCAGGGGATTATATGAAAAACTTTCCTGTCTATGGCCGTTTGCAGTCATTACTTTAGGTTAGGTCTTGTTCCATATGCGATTGAACCAGTTTCAGCCATGTTTTGACTGCCTTTTAACTCTCAAAGTATCTATCATTATTTACGAACCCTGTAAAGTCATTCCAAACATGGCTGGCTTTCTTTTGTGGAACAAACAATAAAGATTAATAAATACTATAACAAATGCTCATTGTTAGTTAATGTTAGTTAATGGATTAACCAGTGTTAACTAATTGTAAAGTAGTAAAGTGTTAATGATATGCTTTTACATAGCAGGTTGTTACATTGCAGCTGTTAAAAAAAAAAAAAAAAAAAGATTTACACCTACTGTTATCGAATTGCTTAATCTTATTGCGTCTGGTTTGGAACAAATTGGTCGATAGTAATGTTGTTGCAGTAAGAATGTTGATCCAGGAATATGTCCTACTTAGGTAAGTTACATTAAGCATGTCTCCTTGGAACAGTGTGTTGAGGTTATATTTGTATTTGAGCACACAAAAAATACAAAATGTGTTTTACTCTTATCTTGTTGTTCAGATGTGTGGAAAAATCCTTTAAACATTTACAAGCTTAAGTGGAATTAGTTGATGCTTTTTAAATATTTCAGGTTTTTCAAAACGACAGAGTCAGCCAGTTGCTCATCAGTGTCACTTTGATCATTCACTTCAACAGCCGTAGCACACATAAAAACACATTAAAATGGGTTTAATAGAGCCGCATAAAGTGTTAATGAGTTAAGCAGCCCCACAAATATGCAGTTCTATCTTATGAGTGGTTATTCTCTTAATGAAAGCCTCAGAGAGAACATTATATTATCAGCATTCAAGGTACTGCCATAATCAGCATAGTGCAAATAAATTAGTGTAATACTAATGCTGAACAGAGAATAATAACCAAAATCTTTAGGCAAGAACTGGTTTCTTAAGTTTTAAGACATCATAGTACCAGAGTATGCAGTATATATGTATATATGTATAAATGTGTGTGTGTATGAATATGAATATATATATATACATATTTACTTATACATGTATATATATATATATATATTAGTACTGTCAAAATTATCGCATTAACGCATGTGACTAATTTTATTTCAGTTTATCGTGTTAAAAATATTTAATGCAATTATTGCAGCATCCGTGTCTGTGTGACACGCACAACTCATGTGCACAGAAAGATGGGACAAGCCAGAGATAATATGACATTTATGATGGGTTTATGTGATGATTGTTTTAAAGGGCACCTATTATGCCCCTTTTTACAAGATTTAAAATAAGTCTTTGATGTCTACAGAGTGTGTATGTGAAATCTTAGCTCAAAATACCTCACAAATAATTTTTATTGCATGTTAAAACACGCCTTTTTATTATTATTTTTATTTTTATTTTATTATATATTATCTTTAAATGCAAATAAGATGCTGCTCCCTGTCTAAGAGGGCGGAGCTTCAAGAGAATAAATCTTACAGAGCCAGAGAATATATGCTGCATGGAGATAGAACTGGTGTAGTATAGCTTAATTACGGTTATAACTTACGTTTCATGCGTCCTCATATTTCAAAAAGCTTTGAAAACATACTAAACAATGTTTTATTAAAATGTAAACATCTAGAATTTTTCTGTGATGGGTAGGTTTAGGGGTAGAGGTAGTGTAGGGGGACAGAATGCACAGTTTGAACAGTATAAAAACCATTACGCCTTTGAAATCACGTCCTCACAGCAAACCTGTGTGTGTGTGTGTGTGTGTGTGTGTGTATTATAGAGAGAGAGAGAGAGTGAGAGAGAGGATTATATAGATATTTGATATAGATAGATAGATTATATATTAAATGGACAAGTAAGACTTTTATATTGTTAAAAAAAGTGCACAACTGTTTTTTACATGTTAATGATAAGAAATTTTCTTGAGCACCAAATCAGCAAATAAGAATGATTTACAAAGGACTGCTGGAAATTCAGCTTTGCCAACAAAGGAATACATTATATGTTAAAGTATACAGTATTAAGATGGAAAACAGTTACTTATTATTCTAATAACATTTAACAATTGTACTGTTTTTACTGTACTTGAAAGGAATGCAGCCTTGTTGAGCGTGATAGACTTCTTTGAAAGACATTTTAAAAATCTTACCGATTGCCAAACTTTTGAATGGTAGTGCACACCTTTCATTTTTGACCATTGTCTTTTTAACAATATTTAAAAAATTCCATTATGGAATTTCCATTATTAAACACCAATGTTCCGAACCTCTGAAAAAACCGTCCTTGCTCCAGGCACAATCTGCTTCCACTCCATAGCACTCACAAGCTCTTCATAGATGGTATAGTTCAGGAGCAGTTCATTTTTTTTTTCTTTTTTTATACTCTCAAGGTTTTTGCTCATACTTTTTGCCATTTTTTCCTAATTGTGTTGCTTTTAGAATGAGTCAACCCCAAACTGTCACCACAGCCTTCCAGTCGTGCTGTGATAATCACTAGATTCTGGAGGAGATGGAGGAGAACTAGAGGCTAAGACTGAAGCGATGCACTGAGTTAATGGAGGATGGGTTTACACACTACTTCAGAATGAGACAGAGCAGATTGAAGTGGACACCATTGACAGAGATTTGGAACAGAAACCAGAGAGGCATTCTGCCAGAAAGAGTCACCTTGAAGTCAAAGGGTCATTTACGATCAGAGTGCACTGTTTAGATTAATGGAGTGCAAGACAAGCAAGGCAGACAACAAACCACTTTGCTTGTCTCATTCCTGCACTGCTTCTCGAAAGGAGACTTTAGACTTACAACAATCTCAAGGCTGGAACTGGAAGGATTCTGGGAGATTTTGTCTGTGTCTGAGTGTTTCACAGTGTTTTCGAGTCTGTGCTTTGGTAAGGAGGGTTTGCTTTATCTTTAGAGAGAAACTGAGCAGAAAGCAAGCACGAGAACCTATATAAAGATAACATGACTGAGTTTTTAGGTTTGCACTGATATCTATTAGTCGGGAGTCCATTGAGAAAACTATAAATACGGTACTATAGATCAGAGGGTTTTCAAGCTTTCTGAAGAACCCCTTTATGATACTCTTGTGAGTTCCTAAAATATAAAGAGAGATGTGTTTGTTTGTTTCTTTGTACAAAATCAATTATTATATGCTGTTTCCAAATATATATATATATATATATATATATATATATATATATATATATATTATATTTTTTTTTTTTTTTTTTTTTTTTTTTTTTTTTTTAAATTAAATTAAACACTTAATATTTTAATGTTTTTGTTTGTTCACAGAACTTTATAAAGATATTTTCTTTTTTCCAGTAAAATCTTGTTGTCTATTGAAAAAAAAAAAAAAATCATTACAATTAATTAAAGGTTTCTGACTGTATTTAGAAAGCAGAATGAAATTATGAAAGTATTAAATTCAGTGCATATGAATGTAAAAATTTAAAATATGCTAAAAATAGTTTATATGTGAGATTTTCTGATCTTTTCAAAGCCTGGAAAATTTACTCAAACGGATACTTTCATGCAACCCTGAAACACATTTAAAAAGAAATAACTCAAATCAAGCCTCTTCTCCTTGTTTAAATATTTTGGTATTTTGGCTCAGAATCATTTGCCGGTAGCTTTTGAACCAAATACTTGAATTGTTGTGAAGCGAAATTATCTCAGTTTGTGACTTATTTTCTGGTTAAATGGAAAGCCAGCGTGGGAACTCAGATTAACAAGATTGTTTTTGTGTTTTATCAATGTCACGTGATGCACAGAAACAAATCACTTAACACAGTTATAACATAAAAAGCGCACCGAGCATCAGTATGCCTTGGTGTCTTTGTTTTGCTCTTTTATTTTGGAATATTTGTTATATCTTTTCAACCCATTCAATATTATGACGCTTTCGTGTATTGCTGAGATTGACATCTTCTTCACACAGGATGTTTAATTGCTTCACACAGAAGATACTTTTTTCTGAGATAATACCAACCTCCTACTCGTAGTCTCACAAAGAAAAGGATCTTAATTTCCTTTGCCCCCAAAACATAGATGATTGCATATAAATACACCAACTGCCATCTGCTTACACTATCATAATCATTATCGCTAGAAAATTATATTTCCTCATGAGCATCCAGCTGAATGTCATGGGGTCAGTATATTTTAATCATGAATAAATGCATACTTTAGAACTTTTACTGTGAGGTGTTTCTTTCAGCCAGAAAAAAAATAGGTAGGCTAGTTGCAAACAAAGCCACAGAGTAGTGTTTCGTTTTGGAATAAATCAACTTTTTTGAACAAATCGGTTGAATGAATGATTCAATGGCTCGCTCCTTAAGACACACTTGTCTAATTCCTGAATGAATCAGTGTTTTTAAACAAATCATTTGAGATATTTATAATTACAGTCACTTGTATCCACTTGTGAAACAATATAATATACAGAGAGAGTCACTGAAAATACATATGTAGCTAAATCTAACAAACTCATTTTAATACTTAAAATTGAATCTCCATGTCAACTTGAAACTCACCAATTGGAGATTCCATTAGATACATTGCTGCTACAATCTATTTCATAAAGTAATAGAGATTTCACCAGGAAATTTTCAATTTTCAAAAACAGTAAATATAAAATACTGATGTGTTAGGAAGTAAATATATGCTTCCTATGTGCTATACTTCACAGATCAAGACACAGCAGAAAAGCATACCACTTAAGCTATTCCCAAAGGTATCCAGTATATTCTTCCAGAACCTTTCCACATCTAAGACTCATATCAGACCAACTGGTCATTTGGGTCCTGATCGACTGACCAGTAGGGAGTTGACCTGAGCTGTAATGCATGACATAGTTCATTGGCCAGTGTCTCCTTTTCTACCTCCAGTGGGTCAACTCTATAATCCTTAATGTTGGCATGTTGGATGCTTCACAACAACACAAGGGAACAGATTGTTGCTGTTACATAGAAATCATCTGTTGCCTTTGACAGAACTGCTGGCTGAGAGGCTGAGAAGTGATTTGCTCTTCTATTATGCCTGATATCTAGCAGAGAAGTGCCGCTATTTATGGTCTCAAACTCGTTCCCAGTCCTATGGCGCTCTTGTCTTGTGCTAGCTCACACACATAGACACAGAAAATTATTTTTGTTCTGTTTCTGTGTTGCCTGCTGTTGAACATTTTTACTGTTATTCCCCATAAAAAAAAATATTAAGATTATTGAACACTTTTTGACTTTCGGTTTTGTTGTCACTAAAAATAATTAGAAAAAAGTAGGAGTAGAAAAGAAATTTTAAGATAAATTTAAACAGTACAAAATTTTGAAACTCAAAACAATTCATGAAACAGTAAAAGTGTAATGGTGACGTGCAGAAATTACATAGATTATTAGTGGTTAAACTAATAGAATGAACTATTAGTTTTACCAAAAACTGTCACAATTAAAAGCTGTATAAATGTGTAACATTTAAAACACATGCGACAACCATTGTATTGTGTTATTAAACCTTTGCCTGACTATATCTGTGGTTTTAGTGTTTATTTATTATTTGCACAACAGCTATAGTTAAAAAAAGATTGTATTGGAACTTTAGTTTTAAGAGAAAAAAAATCTACTTCGGGTTTTGAACTAGCAAACTAGAGAAAACACTTGTTTTGTGTAGACATTTGACTCAAAACCTTATTTTTGCTGGAATACAGCCCCTGCAACTAACTTGCCTTGGTCTCTCCTATACATAAAAATGTATATACAGTATATCGTCACTGTCAGGCGTAAACATCAGATGTTCAAAACTCGCAACTTTTCAGGAAAAGAAAATTAATTAAAAAATAATTAAACACTGTGTTGTCAAAGTATGACATTGTGATATTGATGTTATGATATTGTGGCTTTATATATTTAAATATATTCTGCACACATAAATATATGTGTCAGAGAGATCCTTCAACAGGTCCTGGAGGGCAAACAGAAGTAGTTTTTTTCCCCCCTTTGCATGCAGTATTGACTTAGAACATGATACGCTGAATTAAGCGCTTATTAGGAATGCATTACCAATAGCAAACTCTTCATTAAACATGCATTAATAGCTAATTGACCATAGCATTAGCATTTAAAACGTGTGTATCAGAAAACTGTCTAAAAACTAATTGCAAAATTTTCTGGATGGATTATGCTGAATGCTTTAAAAAAAAAAAAAAAAAAAACTTTCTATAGATTACCACACAATAACAAAAAAATGCTGTAAAAAGACAGCATGTATTTACTCTTTGAAATAATCAGCTGTCCAGATTATGCTGTTACGAAAAACAACATGGAACTGAGGTGAACTCAATAATTCAAAGCAAATAAAAGATGCACTGCGTAGAAGAAATACACTGGCCTTGTCAAAAATTAATTCCCCTACCCATTATTAACCATGATAATTAGCTAATTAATGCTGGAGAAGTTGCTCCCCAAACCTCCCACACACAAGGAACACGCAGCAGGCATCGTTCATCCCCTGAGAAGCCAGTGTGAGGGAGGTACACCATTCCCAAACTCCTTCCCTCTTTCATTGCCCAGAGTAAGAGGAGGAGAAGAGGTGGATGTGAAAGGCCTTCCACAGGATGAAGAAAGGAGAACACGCAGCTCTCAGTGTGTTAACCAGGAGCGATGTTGATCTCTCTTGACGTTAGCTAACCAGGGGTTCGGATCACATGCATTTGCTGCACAAGAGCAACACCTACGCGTTCTGTGCTGTTTGGGCTGTAACGGTTTGGGGGGATGGAGGTGTTACTGAGGAGAGGGGTAGAACTGTTTCATCTGAGCTCAAAGAAAAGGTACAATCTTGTTGCATCAGCCATGTAATTTATTTAGGTCTCAGTTTTATACAGAACAGTCAGCCCCCTGATTCAATAGTGATAAGCTTGTGATGTATTGAGGAAGAATGTTGAAATGGGGTTGGTAGAAAAACAAATTAGTTTGTCCCACTTAAAATGATGATTGTTTAATGTCCTTTTCATACAATTATATTATAATTTGTATATATATACATACAAATTATAATATAATTGTATATATATATTTATATATCTTTTGTATCTCTCTCTCTCTCTCTCTCTCTCCTCTCTCTCTCTCTCTCTCTCTATATATATATATATATATATAGAGAGAGAGAGAGAGAGAGAGAGAGAGAGAGACTATATTGCTAAAAGTTTTGCGACATCTGCCTTTTTAGATGCACATGAACTTTAATGACATCTCATTCTTAATCTGTATAGTTTAATATGGAGTTGGCCCACCCTTTTCAGCAATAACAGCTTCAACTATTCTGGGAAGGCTTTCCACAAGGTTTAGGAGTGTGTTTATGGGAATTATATATAGAAGAGATAGAAGAGCATTTGTGAGGTCTGGTATTGATGTTGAACGAGAAGGCCTGGCTCGCGATCTTCGCTCTAATTCATTCCAAAGGTGTTCTATCAGGTTGAGGTCAGGACTCTGTGCAGGCCAGTCAAGTCCTTCCACATCAAACTCACTCATCCATGTTTTTATGGACCTTGCTTTGTGCACTGGTGCACAGTCAAGCTGGAACAGGAAGGGACCATCCCCAAACTGCCACAAAGAGTACGAAATTGTCCAAAATGTCTTGGAATGCTGAAGCATTAAGAGTTCCTTTTCTGGAACTAAGGGGCCAACCCCTGAAAAACAACCCCACACCATAATCCCCCCTCCACCAAACTTTACACTTGGCGCAAGGCAGTCAGGCAAGTACCGTTCTCCTGGCAATCGCCAAACTCAGTCTCATTCATCGGATTGCCAAACAGAGAAGCGTTATTCGTCACTCCAGAGAACTTGTCTCCACTACACCACTGCACTCGACACTTTGCATTGCACTTGGTGATGTAAGACTTGGGTGCAGCTGCTCGGCCATGGAAACCCATCCCATGAAGCTCTCTACACACTGTTCTTGAGCTAATGTGAAGGCCACATGAAGTTTGGAGGTCTGTAGCTATTGACTTTTGCAGAAAAATGGTGACTTCTGCTCACTGTGCACCTCAGCGTGTGCTGACCCCACTCTGTGATTGTACATGGTCTACCTCTTCATGGCTGAGTTGTTGTTGTTCCCAATTGACCAGCAGTTTGATTGAGAGGCAATCTAACCAATCATAACCCCAAGTCCGCCATTTTATCTGACAAAGCAGTCAGGCGAGTTGGTAGATTAATGAACTTGAACTTGAAAAATTGTATGTACTCACGTCTTTCTTGAAACAACATTCCTTCTGATGTCCATTCATGTTTAATTGATGCTATAAATGAACTATTATGAAGAGATGATCGGTTCATGGGCAGATTGAAGGAGCTACAGCGATCTGTCATGACGCATCAAAGAGCCACCATATGGTTTTAGTGTTTAAACTTCTTTGAAAAATTACAATATTTTAAAAATGCCTGCTCTGTCTTGTCTTGTCTTGTCTGTCGACACGTTGTCAGTGTCCTCTTTGCTCCGTGATGTGTTTTTCACTGTGTGTGAACATGATGTGTGGTGTGAGAGGGCATGGCTTGTCGGACATCGTAAGAGTAACTAAAGGGAGCGGGTCTTTTGCTTTCACTTGGTTACAATACCACTAACATTTGACTGTGGACTGATTGGACATGTGGCAACCTATCACAGCACCATGCTTGAATTCACTGAGTGAATTCCCAATACTTTTGGCTATATAATGTGTGTGTGTGTGTGTATATATATATATATATATATATATATATTCTGATGGACAGATGGGCTCAAATTCATCTCACTGATTTCATCACCATTGTGACAAATGCTGACACACCACTCTCTCCATTTCCATGGATATCAGTTAATTTGAGAAAAAGCTTGAGGGAGCACATTAAGGGCAAGTATGAAAGCATCAGACGAGCATATCAGCTTCTTACATGTCTCATTCTTGCTGTTCCCTTCTGTCAGAGCATAATAGTGATTTTAATGCAATTATTCAAATAACAAGAGCTGAAACTCTCTCGCCACATTGGAGTGATGTGCTCGTGGAGTGCACCTGAAGTCATAAGAGCTCATTGTACATGGCTGACTGATGTGAGTTGAATTAGACATGACATCATGGCACTGTACCTGAGTATGATGCTAAATAACTAAAGAACAAATCAGATGAGTCAGAATAAAACGCCCTGTTGAACATTTTGTTCTTGCCATTTCATTTTAGCTCTTTGTGCACTCAAGGATGCAACCTACAGTCACTTTTAAATGAATAATATTGAAAATATGGACACTTAAAAAAAAAACTCTGTCCTCTTAGATAAAATTGAAAAAAATCCTCCTCTTATACACACACTGATTTTGTTTATTTGAACATAATTTTCTTTTTTGAAAAAGTAAATTTCATTTAAATATGCCTTTATACAATTGGGGTCTAGTTAAAAAAAAAAAAGGCCTGGTAATGAATTTACATACTACCTTGTAAATTGTGAAAGGAAACGTCACCAATTACAAAATTGGCATTTCTAAATGGGCATCCTCTTGGGGATACTGTTGCTAATCATGATCCCAACAGGAAGTAAACAGAGAACAGGAAAACATTTTCAAGCCTGTAAGTTAGAACAAGGTTTTTACCTCGCATTCTTGATGTTTAGCTTGTCATTTAATTAATTGTAATTTTTAATTCATTGTAATTCATGTAAAAATACTTCCATGTTCATGTATTCAGCCTTACAGAGTGATACTTCATTAATAAGCATTAAATAAGTTAAAAGCTTTACATATTTTTGTGGATGCTTGCATATGGGAGTCTTAACTGTCGGAAACAATGTGGTCTGCGGCGTGACTCGATAAACTACATCCAAAACTTTAAACGGCATTTATCAAAGTTTAATTCAATTACTGCGTACTTTAATGACCTCATATTTGTGTAGATTCATCATGGGATATTTGCACTTTTATGAATTCATTTGTCACACTGCAGGACCATTTAAAAGAACTAATGAAGGCAAACACTTTATGATATCAATAGGCATTTGGCAACTAACCATTGTGATTTTTACATAATTTATTGATTCATGATTTTAGCATTCGTTTACAAACTGGAGATAATGGCAAGGAACCCCCACTTGATTTCAATCACTTTTGATGCTAGAAGAAGTTGAATAGAAGGAAGACATTATGCCATTTAAAAGGAAAATATATAGAGAGCATGCAGAAGTTATGTCTTTAAAGACTTGTCATAAACATTGCCAGTGGTCAAATCTGTTAAATGACAAATATATGAAAGTCGTAAAATAATTACTTCCATTGTAAGTGCCTGAACCATATCTCACTAAACAGAGACAGTATCACTGTCTTTAAATGTATGTAGTTTTATGTATATAAAAATGGCCCAATATTTTCAATATTAGCTTTATAGGTCATCAGTGGGAACACACTGAATATTATTTTTGTTTGTTTGTTTATTTGTTTGTTTTTCAATTTATTTTATTATCTCTCTCTCTCTCTCTCTCTCTCGCTCTCTCTCTCTTCACTGCCTTTGCTTTAATAGAAACACAAACGTGGGCTGATAGTTGCAACTGTACGATGACTCTAAACATGAGGAGCACTTAACAAAACACCATTATCATTCCATGAGCATATGAATGCACCTAGTACAACTCCAAAAGCCTTCAAAACTCATCATAATTCAGTTCACTTCATTACACCGTAAACCATCCAATGATTATTGCAATCCAAGGTCAGTATATAATTACTTTTATTAATTATCTGTGCCGCAGCTGTGTTTTCTGTTTTAGCCCAACAGGCAGTTTGATTTCCACCTACTCATCCATTGGTTAACTGTTGCACTGATAGATACAGCATATGCGATATGTGTCTTCACTAATACATGGATAAGAGAGGAGAAGCTGGTCTCTATATAGATGGCCTTGTTTTGAAAATGTATTGATCACTAAGTGAGCTTTTCATCACTCTTGTGGTCTCTCTGCGCTTTTTCATGTGACAAATTGGCCTGCTTATCACACAAGACATTTTCCCTTACGAATCAAATTGTGCATTATCTATCACCGGCCCCCGTCATCTCCCACGCGTACACTGATGCAGAGACACCCCTAGTCATGCAAATGACATTGGTACATTGCACCACTACTTGCTACGTATACACAATTAGCTCTACTGCAGGTGGATGTTTTCAAAGGAAAGTGGGTTTTAAGAAAGTGTGGATTGTGTATGTGTGTTTATGTTTCATATCAAAATAGTATTTGCATATTCTTTTGCTGGATTGCATTTCCACTTTGCGCTCCATTGTGATCGAATAGAACCAATTCCACTGATCTGCATAAAATTGCCATACAGCTCCATACACTGATTCACAATAAAGTTTTTAAACACCCCTGAAAAAACAGACCAGGAGGTCTGAACAAGGATTTGGGGAGAGAAACGAGTGACGAGTGCAGACCAATGATCAGTGAAAAGGGACTTTCGACAGAGAATAATAATGCAGAAGCAATTAATCTAATGCAGATGATACAAGTAGTAGTATGTAGTTGTAGGTGAGAAAAAAACGCATTAGCTTTTCTATCCTTTTTGAAGGTGGTCAGAACCTGTTCCTGACAACCTCTGAATGTGATACTGTTATACTTTTTATACTATACTTTTTATACTTTTTAGTGGAAAAAGTAAGTAGAGAGTATATAGACATTTAATATATATATATATATATATATATATATATATATATATATATATATATATATATATATTTATATTAAATGTCTATATACTCTCTATTTACTTTTTCCAATTTTATTTTAGCACATCAAGTTAAGCTAAATAAAAATGAGAAAAGTTTCCTTGGCAACTAGCTGAAATAAAGTACATTTTTTAAAATTTAAGTTTTAGTTAAAGATGATTTTATTTCAACTGTTTTTTTAGTTTTAGTTAACTTTGATCCAATCACAATGTGTCTTGATTCCATTTAAATCTGTATTTTAAAGGGATAGTTCACCCAAACATTTGCTCTCAAGTTGTTCCAAACACTTCCTTTGTATGATGTGCTGACCCAATAATGATCACAAAAGAAACCTGTAATCAGTTATCAGCATCACAACTGCCAAAGAGGCACAAATGGTATACATGTGACATGTATGTATATATATTTCCATTATCATATAATCAAGGGGATTTTTTTCCAAACGCATGTACGAAATTATGATATTTTTATGCTGCTATTCTCCATAAAACCTAGGGTGTTTACAAACTTTTGTAGCGCACTGTATGTAGACCACAAAAAAGCACTTTTTAGATTGTGTTCTGAAAGTACCTAAACAAACAAGGTGAGTTTGGTGGAAAATCACTGAAGTATGCTGAAGAAAGTAGGTCATTAATCTAGAACTGTGCGCACAAAAAAATACAGGATATGAAATAGAGGCATCTCTCTCAGGGCAGCAGAGCTTACTTTATCTCAGGCGCGAGATTAATATACACACCACTGTCATACAGCAGCAAAGGATGCATACATTAACAAATTTTCACATCTGGCTATTTCAGTACATTTCGGGTTGAGAAGGTCATGAGGAGTGTTCCCGTGTGGGTCCTCTCGGCAGGCTTGGATCTGGCTGATTCAGCAAGATTGTCTCAGAAAACTTTTTCCTTCGTGTACAGCAGCAAAGTTGGGGAAGTCGGAGAGTTAGCCTGGAGTGTGACACAACGACAACAACGTGATAAAAGAAAAAGAAACATTTAGCAAAAGCACCACAAGTGCTCAAACAACAGCATAAGGGTAGCAAACATGATCAAATACGAAAAGGAAAACATCCCAGAGCTGTTGGTAAGTCCCAAAACTCTCTGTCTTACAAACAGAGTGTGAACGCTCAGACAGTATTCCCTTTGATCTCGCCTTTTAAACGGGATCTGTTCAAACCCCCAACATTGCTGTTGTACTGACAATGCAATCAAGACAGAGTTTTCCTGTTTGGAAATGGGCTCGGTTACAGTAGGACACGACGCGTGATGACGTAGGATGTGGCAGAACATCAAAGCAGGTTCCAAATCAAAGCTGCAATTGTGCACCTGCCATTTGATATGGAGATGCAAATTCAGCTCGAGTCTGTTGAAGTAGCACAACAACGATGTAAGCAGTGATGCCATTGAGTGCACTGAGCTCCATACCTGCTCATTTGTTTGGCATAATGAGGTAGCTTGAAGTTGAACTCGATATTCATGCACAGAACATTTTTTTAAATTAACTTAGCTGTAGATGTGAGTCCCAAATGAGTTGCAAATTGGTGACCCTTAGAGAATTGATTGACCTCACACTTTACTTCATTTCCCACTCAAAGCCATGCAGCACACAGTCATCCATCAAATGTTTCCTGTTATTTTAAATCACTGCTTTGATTTATGACATTACAGTTGCTTTCAGTTTATTTACATGAAGGCTTTGTGATGTATTTACATTTATATATTTCATACTCTACTCTCTGGAGCACTTAATTCTGATTGGCCGGTCATGGCAATCTGCAGTCTGATTTGTCCAATGAATCCGATTTCCTATTGCAGTTCCATATAGAGTTTTTCTCACATGTTAAAATGATAAATATGATTATAAGAGGTAATTTAAAGTTCGTTATTCCTCTGTCTGGGTTATTTTGCAATATTGACCATCAGGCTGTACTCTACCATATTCCATAATTCCAAGCTTTTTAAATCTTTTTTTACACAGGAAATCATACCAGACTCTTTTTATTGAAGGATGAAGAAATTCCATCTTGCTGCTCCTGTAAAACTCTTTTGACTGTTAAAATATACTTTTTCTGAACAGCTTTTAATGTTGCCAGACAGCAATTTGTTCTGAAGGCTCTTGAAAGGATGTTAAGTAGTGTCAACAGGAAAACAGTATTTTTTCTGAAGTTTGCATTACAAAAATACTATATATATTTTATCTTTCTGTATATAAACTATTTATGTGGTTTGTCTGTCTTATTTTAAATGTTCTTTTTTTACCCAGTTCTTTTCATGAATATTAAGTTTAGATGTTGACATGACATAAAACAGCAAGAGAGAGCTTCATGTAAAATGCTCTGGGTACAAACGAAAGACGCAGGAATATTTTGAAGGCTGAATGTGGCCCAATAGTCATGGGGATCCGTGCTCTCAGATTTTTACAACAGCAAATCTATTTGTGCATGTGCTGTTGCCTGGTTAACCTTGTGTGCCCCCAATTTCATTTCAGATTAAACACACTCAATTTTTGTGGTCACTGCCATTCTCCTATTTAATTTCCTCCTGAACAATGCAGTGAGGAGGGGGATGAGTGCCTTTCGTATGTAATCTTCCTCTGCAGTAAATCAGTTTATTACAGGAAACTATCAAAGAGCACAGGACATGATGATGGGAAAGTGAGATGCAGGACCAGAACATTCCTCCGTGGATGAAATTCCTGTGCTCGTTCGCTGCATTCTAGAAATGTTAGAAACTGACCAGCAATTTAATAATTACAGCATAGATGGACTGCTCACAAAGATATTCAGGCCATTCTCTAGCAGCATTAGGATTTATTACATTTGATTGTCAAATTTTGTGTTCGCAAAGATAGGCAAGATTAATGTGTCAGGGAGCAGCTAAAAGTAAACTAAAAATGACTCCACTATATTAAAGGTACACCATGTAACTTTTTTTGTTCAAAATGATCCAAATTTAAATAATGAGTCAATTATTCTTCCATCATTCTTCTAAGGACACTCACACGCTACAAGATAATCGGGCCGATTTTGACCCAATCCGTCCTTTCCGACAATCCTAGGTAAAGTCCCGATTATCTTATGGTTCTACAGATTATCTTATAGGACTTTCCTGCGGTGTGATGTTTGCTTAAAGTGTTTTACAATCTTTTAGTGTGGGCTAGCCTTTAACATCAATCCTTTTTCATGAACTTTTTTATTTTAATTTTTTAAATTTTTTGTCTTACCCTGATTCACTATAGTAAGCCTATTTTAAGTGTTTATATTTTAGACCAGGTGGGATGGTTTTCATGAGAAATCCCGTACATGTGTCAATTGCCCATGCGTGTCTTGTCATTTCCGTAAATAGAGAAAAGTTGCTCCAGCTTCTTTGACGCTTGTGTGGTGTGGGAGTGCCATAGGTTACAACGAGCGAGAAAGGCTGACATGGAGCATGCTAAATCTCCAACCTCCAGGGTATCACCCATTTAAAAAAACATTCAACAGAGGAGAGTCTACTGGCAAAAAGAGAATGTGACAGCTTATATGAGATAATATGAGAATCAACATTGACTTGGCTTTTTGGAGTGGCAAGAACCGAGGGATTTGAAATGTTGTAAAAGCAACACAAGATTGGCACTTTTTTACTCAACATGTGAGTAAGTTATTTTATTGAACTGATATGTAGCTCTCTAACATTGTTCATCATAAAGCATTATCTATTATGAAGGATCATTTTATTATGGTTGTTGTAGTGCTGTGCTAGAATTTATTTCAATGAAGTACTGTGCCTATTAATCGGTATACCTACAGTAACATCTATAAGCTAGACAGCTCGAGATCATTTCCATCTACACTGATCTTAAGCCTAGTAGAGAATGTTTTATGAGCAGTTGTATGACCATATTTCTGTCATGACAACTCTCAGTGTTTGACATGACAATGTTGATATGTTTGGTCTAGGCGGAATAGATCTGCTACGCTGCTGCGATTGCTTTTATTACAAGTACGGGACTCGCTACTACCAATACATACACAGCACGCTGCTGTGAGCAAGTAAGACATGCTGCTGATGTACAATATAGCCCACATTAATTACCCGTAGCAGATTTATACAGGTGGAGCTGGGGTAGGTGGAGGGTTTCTGAAAGCGCACTGCTAAGACAAATGCTATTCATCCATTTGGCTACAAATACAGCAGGAACCAATCAGCTTTTTTTCAGTAATGTGCTACATTTTCCAATTCAATTCACATTCACAATTCACAGCGCTTTTCCCAATACATATTGTTTCAAAGCAGCTTTACAGAAAATGCACGTCTATTACAATTTAGAGGGATCTGTTATCAGAGGTGATTGTGTCCAAAATTTATTTCAGAATTGTACATATACAAACCTTGCAGTTAGCTAACAATTAGTATTATTTTAAACAATAAGTTGCAGGACAAATACTCCATCACTTTTTAATGTCAACCAGCAACTGCACAGCCCAGTGACCAGAGACTCTTTTCAGACACTCTCTCCTAAACGGTCCTCTCTGAAGCCTTGAGAGTCCAATTCATTCTAGTAAATCGTTCATCCATATAAATGAACCAATTCAAAAGCAATTCACAAAATCACTAAGTCACTGCACAACATTTTAGATGTTTTTTAAGCAATCTCTGTTATATAATTTAGGATGTATTTTATTTTATTGTTGAATTTTATAATGTATTTTAGTTTATTGTGCCATGGAAATATGGCTATAATTAAATTATGAATTATATTTAAAAAAAAAAAAAAAAAAGATATTAGCCCTTTAAGGAGTTTCAGTGTTGTTAGGCCTATATGTTCATAAATTGTAGTGTAGTTCTCTACTTTGTTTCTTGACTGTCATTTTACTGCATTAAATTGTGGGTCGCTTATAGTTTCAAAGGAGCTTCCCTGACATAATTACAGGCTTTAGGTTGCATCATATATTATAATGACAGCTTAATTTATTGAGTTGTTTAATATGTTTGACCACTTACTGATGATTTAATGGTCTGTTAATGATAAACCATCTCTAGAGTGTGTATATCCTAGTGTGTTCCTTTCGTGGTATTTGGATGTCATTTATGATATGATTTTTTTAATTAAAGTGCGACTCTCTCACTTAAGGTTTGTGGTGACCTTTTTTCTTGTCTAACACTTTTATGGAAACATTTTAAAGACACTTGCTTTAGGAATGCGCTGATGAATAGAATGCATAACCTATCTTAATATAGACTAGAATTATGATACTATATAATGAGACCATAGCCAGTCCCACTACACATTTTACTACATAAATATAAATTGTCAGCCATATTATAAAGTAACTATAGCCCTTTATGTGCATAAAAACAAATATAGCACTAATAACAAATATAGTTATATTGTGACAGATGCTGTCAGGATGCATCATAAAAATCAGGATGTGATGTTAGGGCAAATGTGTTAACTCATTTATATGTGGCTTCAGGGAAGTTGTGATATTAACAGCATGCCACAGAGGTATGATACAGTTTGTGTATGTGAACACTGCAGGGTGATCTTTAGCCATCTGAAAGATTAAGAAGAAAGCAGCATGGAATGTTTAGATCGAGGTTCATGGCTTTGCCTCCAGCTTGGAGCTGTAACCTATTTAGCTGTTTCACTAAGGCTGGAAAACCCTGTAGTTCCCATCGATAAAATAACCCTGGGGTGTCTGTAATGAGGGCAGCAGCACATGCCACCAGCTCTGCCAGCGAGCATATGCAACCCTCTTTCGGGGGCTGAGGTTGACCCCGCAGAATTCTGCGGCATAATCATGACAACATGCCAACATTTCTCCACAAGTCAGCGGCCCACTTATCTGTCACTTGGTCTGGGTGGGCTAAGATGATCAGAGAAAAATGCCACTTTTCACGCCTTTGGGAAGGCTGTCTGCTGGAGACCATCACGGTCTCTATTTCTCTTTCTAGAGAGTGTGAAATAGAGGGTTTGAGTTTTGAAGTACCAGGTAAGCACCTGAGTTAGATGTTGAGTTTGAACACGGAGAGAGATGAAATGATGGAAAAAAGAGAGGGGTGGAGAGAGAGAGAGAGAGAGAGAGAGAGAGAGAGAGTGGGAGGAACAAAGATTACTGTGGGTGGAAAGGTGAGCGCTTGAGACGGCCAGGGACAGAGGAGAATGCGACATGGAGAATGTGAATGAGGGTGTGCAAGAGTGGGGAGAAAATGCAGGGAGGTGAGACAGGAAGGGAGTGGAATGAGAAGAGTGTACATGGAGGACAGAGGGAGGGGTGAGAAATGAGTTGGAGTAAAAACCACTGTAAGCACTTTTTCGCTTCACTGGAAAGTACATGAATCTGAAAGGAGTTTTCTCCAAGAGGGAATTCCTACAGTGAAACAGTTTTTTTCTTTGAGCGCTATTCACAACTACTTTGTGCCTATTCCGAATCTTATGTAAAGCTATAGTTCACCTAAAAATGTAAATTCTGTCATTATTTACTCATTCTCATGTCATTTTTGAAGAAGATCCTGGGCACAAATCAATATAATGAAACTGAATGAGGGCTGGGGTTTTCAAACTCTAAAAAGACCCCAAAAAGCAGTATAAAAGTAGTCTCTTTGACCCGTGTATTATATTCAAAGTCTTTTGAAGTCATACAATAGCTTTGTGTGGCAAAAAGTAAAAAAAAAAAAAAAAAAGTAAAAAGAGAAAAGTAGTAATGTTCATAAAGTAATTGTTCTTTTGAATGTGATATTTTTTTTAATGAATCCAGTTCACAAATCAGACAGATCTTAATCTCAAATTCCCACTGGCTCGATAAATACCCAAATTCAGCATGTTCTTCACACAAAAGCTATCTTATAACTTGCAGGACTTTTAATAATATTACAAGTCCACACGAGTCATTTGTACCACTTTTATGACACTTTTATAGTGATTTTTTTCTCATCCTTTTTGAAGCTTGAAAGCTTGAGTCCCATTGTAATTCGTTGTAAAAGTTTCAAATGAAAGTGAGCATGATTTTCTTTGTTGAGTGAGCTATCACTTTAAAACATGAACAGAAAAGAACAGGCTCGTTTCTGAAATTCAAAATGTTCACAAGGTCATCCTGCTTTCTTTTAATTGGATAAAAATCGAATGCAGAACGGTTCATAGACATTTTCACCGGGAGATAAATTTGCAGAGTTTCAATGAGGACGAAAACAGCAAGCTCCATTATTAGGCCATGGGGGATGCTAAGTGTTAATTAGCATTGTCTCAAGAGGATGAAAAGTGACTGTTTTTCTTTGAGAGGATAACATCTTTGAGGAACTCACTCCACATGATTTAAATGGTTGTGGCAGTTATTAAAAAGGCACGCTACAACACCAATCCAACACAGTTATTTTAAATGCTTAGTCAAGCCAACAAGCACAACTTACAAAAACCATTGCACATTGTAATCCGCACAAATGTTGCTGATGCTGTCAACATTGTGAGGAAATGTTACATATTATATTAACATTGGTTTCTTAGTGGTTTAAAGATACAATTTTACAGGTTTGTTGACTCTGTAATATAAATGCGGTTCCTTGGAGTCCATGGTTTCCTCAAGAGACTAAGCACAGATCTGCAGCTCAGTTGGAAACAGAACTTTTCCACTGACTAATCTAAAGAGTTTACCCAAGCCTCCTGAGAATACATTGTTATTTCCTTAACTCATTTCTCGGGTACAGAAGTTGCTGAATAAATGAATACAAATAGCTTTTTTTAGTTTTTAATGAGATTTATCTAATATACTTTATATTGCTAAGTTTGTAATGTTAAGATTAGCTAAATGTTAGTAATAGTTTCTATGGTCTGTTTTCAGAGTTACAATTATTTAAAACACCATAATATACTGTTTAAAAATAAGGAGATATCTTGCTTAACCACATCTTTATAGGAAGACATGAAGGAAGAAATCATTGAAGCTGTGCTGACAATAAAAGTAGGAAACTTTTGTGTAATTACGTGGATAAAATGTATATTTAATTAAATAGGAAACTGTAGCACAAAAGTTCAGTTCCTTTCAGAGTTTGTGCTTTGAGAATGTGTTCTTCATTCTTTCCTTTTTTTGCATCAAGAAGCGTTTTCCCTTTTAACATAGCTTGCCATCACAGTGGATGAATGCCAATCATGTTGGGTCTTTACGGAGTTGTCTGTGAATTGAGATTGTACTCTTAAAGCTCCAGTCTTTTATAGATCTGCAGAAAGATAATATAATATCTCAGTACAATATAGAACAACGATCACTGCCATGAGTGAACAAGCATCATTCAGTATTACATTACTTTGTGCAGATTGAATGTATAACATTGGAGTTTTTGTAGAATTTGTAGCTGGAAGATAACATGCTTGTGAAACTTTTTATTACAGTACAAATATGCATGCCTAGTCTCAAATAACGTCCATTATAACTACATAAAATGGATAATTTGATACTTTTGGCTACATTAAAATGGCTGTCAATAGGAAACCTTTGATTCTACTTTACAATTTTTTCAGTTCTTGTGACTTTGCAGCAACATGCTAGTTTGTTAATTAATGTAATTCAGTTGATAATTCTGCCTTTAACTGCACTTTTTGGTTGTCATTTGGTTTTTACACAGTATGGACCACATTTACTAAACGGGGCAAATCAGTGGGAGAGCGCAGTTCCACAAATGCACCGATGGGAGTGACAAGTTTTGCGTGTGAACTACTGCTGAAGCGCAAATTGAAGAACACAGATGCAGTAAAATCATTTACATAATGACCAACACAATCTACCAAGAGCAGTGCAAATTAGTGCTGGGTCACAAATAAGCAGAGCTGCGGCTCGACACAGGCACAACTTACATGTAATATACGGATAACGTCTTCCTCTGGCATTACAGGAAGAAAAATATTTCCTCCCTTTTTCCACACTCTCTCTATTCTCTTGCAGTTTCTCCTCCTAGAAGCAACAATTGCAGCCATGTTGCAAAATGGGTTAAGACAAGCTTTTTTGGAATATGAAATAATGCCGCAAATACCAGTAAATTGACTAGCGCAAACATTAGTAAATTGTGTCACGTGATTCATTTAAATACTCTCTTCCCATAAAGTTTGCGTCTGAAAGGGAAACTCCTGCAAATGCATAAGCAATAAGGCCAGCCGCAAAAACAACTCAGTCCACACCTTTATAACACTAATTTTTTACGTTGATCCCGACAGTAGTTTTTTAACGCAAAAAGAGGGTTTGCGCTGGTGCAAGCTGTTAGTAAATCTGGCCCTATAAGTACATACTATTAATTACTGGGAACATGAAGGGTGTTAACATGGACTGGGACTTTCTCTGAATGTCCTAATAAAATTTGGCAAGAAAGAATGAACTCTCCTAATACTTTGGAACACCTCAGACCCGGACTCCCTGCGGTCTGTTTCCTGTGGGCCAATCCCCTGTGGTCGTGTCATGGCTAAATGCCATATTCATTTAACGCTGCTCCATACCATCCCCCTGGACGTGAACGTTCCAGAGCTTGCATAACTCTGCCTGTTTTATCATTCATTCAACAGGCCTTTATTTATATATTCTCTTTCTCAGATGATAAATGGCACAAGGAATTTAATTAGAGCTATGGGAGGAGAAGGGGCCTGATGAATCTGATACTGTGTGGCTCTCACACACAAATCAAAGGTGAAAGTGTGTGTGCGTGGGACAGCGGAGCAGGGAGATGTCATTACCACAAATGGCGTGATGTGCCTGTCAGGCGTGGTGGAATTAACTCACTCATTCTGATCTCAACAGCTGAGGGAGCCACTCTGCTCAGGGAAATCACTAATCTGTATGCAGGTCATTTGTGGACACGACTGGAACCGGAGCAGAAAATGATTCCTTACTCACAAGAGCCTGGGCCAGACAATTTACTGTAATGAGTGATATTCCTACTAGTCCTTCAGAAATGTCATATGAAAATATTTCCACTCTCAAATACTTTTGGAGAATATTTTTAAATGAAGCTTTATGGAGACGAGTACACAGGTGCAAGAAATGTCCCTTGAGGTTACGACACTTTACTGGGTAAAAATAGGTTCATATTTGTGGAAAGCTGCCATCGGAATCATATATTCTTTGAGAGCTGACAAAGCCAGGGTGGTTTTGCAAACACTGTAAAAAAAAAAATATTGTTGGTTTAACTTAAAAAAAAGTAAGTAACCTGGTTGCCTGAGTTCATTGAAATTAAAAGATTGAGTTAATGCAATGCAAGCGAATGGTTTCATAAAGAGAAACTCAAAATATTGTGCCTATGTTATCTGAACCACATTATCTAAGTTGATTTGCCAAAAGAAAAACATTGTCATAACAAATCATGAAAACAAAGAAAGTAATACTTATGTAAACTATGGTAATTGCTTATAAAACTGATTAGGCTTTATGAGACTACACAGAAAATAAGCCATTCTGATGCCAACTTAAAATAAGAGCTCAAAAAAAATGAAAGTTCTTTCATTATTTTCTCACCCTCTTGTCTTTCCAAACCTATATACTATTATTTGTTCTGTGAAAAAGTTTTTATTAATTATTTACTTGGTAGGGAAAGGGCTCATGAATACAATAGCCCAGCAGGCTAAAAACATGGTAAATTAACACAAATGAAAATCACAATTATCCACAGATAATAAAACATGTATAAACACAATGAAACATGATTAAGCAATGATTAAAAAAAACAACAACAACATAAAAGCATTATAAAAGAACTTCTGTGGTCACTAGGAACTGTCGTTGTTTGACAAAAAAAAAAAAAAAGAAGAAGAAGAAGAAGAAGGAAAATCAAGGCATAAATCATTAAAAATGTTTCTGCTGTTTTTCCATTGATAGCAGCATATTGTTGGAATGACATCAGGGTGAGTAAATAATAGCAGAATTTTAATTTTTGGGTAAATTATACCTTGAAAGTGCATTGGCATCTAGTAATCGTTCTTACTGAAATGCAGTTGTACACAATGGTTATTATCCTTTGAATCAAACCTTACATTGAAACCAGCAGCTAATGAACTTCATGATGTACAACCACTGACAAAAACGTGTCTGTCAGGACCTCCAAGGAAGGGGAAATTAGTTGTTTCATTTCTTATTTATTAAATAAGTCTCCCCATTGCAGTGAATCACAAAGCAGGAACCTTGATTTTATATGCATTCTCCACACATTACCCCTCCCACAACAGTCCCGACGGACAAAAACAAGTCTGGTGGATTCAAACTATGGCAGACTGTTAATAACAAAATTATTTCAATGGAAATCCACAAACTGCCAAGCCTGCTGCGACCTAGTAAGCTATGTGAGGGCTTGCCTTGCGATAAGGACATCCGGTGGGACACAAACAAACCTGTTGCCACATTCCACCATTTATTTCTTAGGCCGTGGGAATTTTGCACTGGCTCACAACATCTTTACATACTTACATACATCATAGCACAATAACTTTGCGTACTTTTATTGTGCAAGTCATGTTTACAAATGTTTTGGCTATGTAATTCCTTGTTTACCACAGCAGTAAAGCTTCTATGAATCTCTCCCGCATCGGCATCAGCTTTGTGATTTTGAGTGCACACTCAATACTGTAAAACATTGGTTTTTTCCCCCCAGTTTTTTTTTTTTTTTTTCCTCAGCGTTTGATGCTTGCCCGCAGCTTTGAAGCAGCACTCCAAAACCTAATTAATATAACAGATTGTCACAGCACACAGACTGTGAAAGTCTGGAACTCTCAAACAACAAGAAAATGTTTACACTCATCTTATTATATGGGATCATTCATAATCTTTCTGTTAATTTGACTTTGTGGCTTATAAAATGGCAACAGTTTGACTTGAAGCTTCTTTGAACAAACAGACTCTCTCTCTATTGTCTGCGCATTGTTTTTGTCCAGATGTAATGGAATCACCTCACATTAGTTCTGTTTAGTCTGACGCTCAACACATTTTCACTTGGATGGCGATTAGACCTGAAGTGATGTTCTTTTCCGCCTACCTCTGAACTCCCTTTAGCTTCTGGAACAAAAGGTCACAATTATGGCCTGGCTGCTCTCATGCCCACTGACTTGTGATAAATGAGACTGGTATTATAATGAAGAGACCCACCTTTGGGGAGAGATAGCAAAAGGTCAAATGACTGTCAGGCTGGCGCAGGTACGTGAGGTTGGAAGGTGACAACCACCATTAATTATGAAGGGGGACAATCAGTTTAGAGTCGTAATAAGAGGAGGTCCCACTATAACAGAGTTTTCAAACTTTTTGATGTCAATGACTAGTGTGCTGACTTAGGTACCAAGTCAGTACTGAAATTTAATGATGATGTTGAGCGGATTCTTAAACACCTCTGATTGGCCATTGTCTTCACACACTCAACAGATATGTCTGTGATGATAAACATTGCAAAAATACGTTGTAAATTGACTTTCTTCACCGAGCGCTTACACAGATACACAAGGGAGCATTTGAAAGCAGGCGTCTATCAGCGGATATATTAGGGATCGGCTGATAGACACCTGCTTCCAAATGCTTCCGTGTGTATCTGTGCAAGCGGTTGGTGAAGAGCGTCAAAGATGTCCATTTACAACATGTTTTTGCAGTGTTGATCATTAACATATCTGTTGAGGGCATGAGCACAATGGGCAATCAGAGGTGTTTAAGAATCCGTTCATCATCATTATATGTATCACGTTTTTTAAAATTTCAGATATTTGGAATCGAAGTCTGTATTTTTGACAACACTATCAAGGACCCCTAAATATAATGATCCTGCTTCTTCCTAAAATATAATGGAATATACACATTTATAGAAAATATATATATTAATGTATGTTTTCATGAATAAAACCCAATTTACTGTGTGAGAAATGGTAATAATTAAGACTTGCTGTTTGCAAAATAAAATAATTGGCTGTCCTGTCATTAAAGTCAAAACAGTTATTAAGTATGTATTAAGCTGGCAATGTATCTTTTTTTCTACCAACTATTCGAGTAATGTTAGATTATATACACAGCCAGAATCATTTTACAGCGCTTTTCACAATAAATGCTGTTCCAAAGCAGCTTTACAGAGAATATTGCCTTACAGCTCCCAGTGAGCAAGCTGAAGGCAACAAACACAATGAGAAACTCTCGAGAAAATACAACACTAATACAAACCTTTCTTGAAAGTATATGTACATTGCAATTATACAGAGAAATGAATCCTTAGAATGAAAAATAAGAAATGTTTGTTAAGAGAAAACAATAATATTCTCATTATTATTTCCTTTAAACGTATAATAAAATATCAAAATATTAAAAAGTAACATTACTTCTGTGAATGATTATTTATTTATTGCATTTTTATTACATTCATTTTCCTCCGAATCCACCCTCGCACCACCATGTGGATCTGCTGACCCCAGTTTGAAAAGATTAAGAAACATTCAGCGCTCTTTTTGAGTGTATTCAAACAAATATGAAGTCATCACGTTGAGTTTGGCTTTCAATAAGGTGACATTTTAAGGAAGCCTCTGTCATGTAGTGCACAGATACCCACATTTATCTTGCCCATGGATCATTTACTGAGTTAGAGCAGGTCACATTGATACGATCTGTGTGGAGTTTGTGCAGACTTTAGTGGGGTCATCGCACTTAAAGGTTGTCCGGTTGAAACGGCTGGAGTAAATTAGCTGGACGTTTATAGGGCTGGATTCAGACATCAAAGCTGGAATAGATAATGAGGCCATTAGTCTTCCTACCTCAAATCATTCCAAAGAAGATAGGTCTTTTTCAAATACACATTCACACACACACACACAATGATGCGTAGGCGCATATTTTGATTGGACTGCTTCCACAGAATAGTTCTAATCGTGGCAAATGTTTGAAATGGAAATTGATTTTGAGCTATTTATGCACCATTTCAGATGCAGTGACTCTTACACCTCAGAGACCCTGTCAAACTTCTGCATTCAAGTTCTGGCATAAATTGTGCATTAGGGTTATATATCAGTGAGACATTTACACTTAAATAACATTAATTAGTACTGATTAAATGCATGTTCTCTATTAGTCTCTGTTAAACCCTATTATGTATTTTTCAACATTGATTCTGACAGTAAAAAAAATAATAAAAAAAAAAACTCCATGGGCTTGGATTCAATGTACCATAATTAATGTATTAATGGTGTGATCTGATTTCAAAATTACCCCTTTTTGGAGGCTAATTCACACTGTGATGGCAAAGAGCATTTATGAACAGCTGTTTAGCTTTCAACAAACTCTAGCCTCATTTTTTGTTCAATTGTTGTTAGCTGTGTTAAAAGGATCCATCTTTTAGATTTTCTGCTCAGTCAATCAAGACCTCTTGACCCCAAAACACACTACTGAAAATATATGATGACATATCAGATGACTGTGGTTTTAACAAATGTGATGGGTCAGGCAATATTTAACAATATACTCTAGCATTCTGCAGCCTTTGAAGGTGTCTGTACAACTGCTGGGATGGTTTATAAAGCCTAAGAAATCCCTGCAACTTTGTGGACCATGAGGTGTGATTATGTGTCTTTCCCCACATTCAATTCCTGTGGCTCCTACTGCCAGCTTCTTTAGTGCCAGAACCTCATAATCCTTGTTAAAGTATCTCAAAGCTGACTCTGACTTCCATCCAAACCACAGTGGGATCGGCGGTGCTCCATCACAGAATACTGAATAATTCTGGCATTAATTTAAGGGCTGGTTTCATGAATTCTGACTGCTACTGTAAGGCTCTGTGTTTCCACTCATCAGAGCTGTTTAGGAATAAATCACAGTGGGATTACGTTAAGTGTGCTAAAGAATCCCTTTAAAACCAAGTTGTATTAGAATGTGTTAAATTTTCAATATTCAATGAACAAGAATAGCAACGTATTTATGGCTCAAAAGTGACTATTAAAGCTGCATTATGTATTATTAAGTCAATATGTCTTTCATCTTCCTTGATACATGACTTTTTTATTTCCACAGGAGTACCAGATTGACATAATTTTTGCGCAGACGTGGACAGACAGCAGGCTGAGATATAACAGCACTATGAAAATATTGACTTTGAACAGTAATATGGTTGGACTCATTTGGCTACCGGACACAATCTTCAGAAATTCCAAGAGTGCAGATTCACATTGGATTACTACACCAAATCAGCTTCTTAGAATATGGAATGATGGGAAAATACTTTACACTTTGAGGTAAGCCATCTAATATTTGATAATTAAATGGATGAATCAGGATAGAAGTAAGAATATGAATAAAATGTATGGTATGTGTTTTTTTGTTTGTTGTTGTTGTTTGTTTGTTTTTGCTCCCTAAACTATCCAATAAATTATTAATAAAGAAAATGGCTGATTGGATGGTTAGCAAGGTCATTTGTGGCAAAAATATATATCAATTTTATCAAGTATATTATATAATTTATTTGCTTTCTATAATTGTGTCACTTGGGCACAAAGAATGTGCAAAATGATTTTCTTAGAAATCTGGAATAAAAAGTCAAGAAGCATTTCCTTGACTCAACAACATGAAACTCTTGATGTGAACCACTGTAGAAAGTGGGTCGCTGATTTTCAATGTCTTTATTGAAAATGCTTTTTATTCACTGTTTTTGACCACTGCAAGATAAAATGTCAAAAGAGTGAAATGTTGTTGCTGAACACGACCTACCATCAGCTGAGTCAATTTATATAGAATCACCCCGTCAAGGCCACCAGTAGATTTTTAAGACCTAGAAGCTTTTGACTAGGTCATAACAGCAGTGTAGGTATAAAAGAGAAAAACAGAATGTAAAGTAATAATAAAGTAGGTCAGTGTCAATGGTATAATTTCAGGGTTTTTTTTTTTTTTTTTTTTTTTTTTTTTTTTTGAAGTAAGGGGTAAAGTACTAAGTAAGTAGTAAAGTAATTCTGTGTAATATTTAAGTATTATTTTGGAAATTGTTCACTTAGTACTATTGACACTGAATATTTTAGATGATTTATAAAATAGCGTATATATAATTAAAAATATAAATAAATATAATTTTATATATTGAAAATTACACTTTGTCTAATGTCTTACTGTAAGTAGTAAAACGTACATAGTATTATGCAGATTTTTCCTACGTATGTCTACCTAACTTATTAATAAAAATACCATTCCAGGTTATTACAGGTTGAAGTCTTTTGACAGCACCTGTGGTTGATTACCAGAGAATTGAATTTTGACCTGTCCCTCAGTTCGAGAAAAGAAAAGAAAAAAAAAGAAAAAAAAAAAAGAACAGAAGCTGCACTTACAATGGAGACCCAACAGGCAAGATAGCTGGAGGGAAATGTCAAGTTGTTTAACTTTTTATTTTTTAAGTTTTTAAACATAGCAATAAACATTTGTATCAAGTGTAGGATGATACAAGTTAAATGACAGTGAATTTTAAGGTACAGTAATGTTTTTAGCTGGAAGCTAACAAACATTCTAACGCAAACGGTATGCAATAAAGAGTCTGTGATATGATTTTATCAGTCTGTTTCCAAAGCATGAATTACTTTATTACAATAAAATGTAATAAATTATTTTTTTTTTTACTTTCACATTAATTTTTGACTAGATACTTTGGATTTTGAGTGCAATATGGACATTGCATTCTTTTGTACAGTTTTCCTTTACTTTTTACACCCCTGTTGCTAAACATGATGTCCAATGCCTTTAATCAGTTACTCAGACTGTCACTTTGACATTTATAGGCGCCTCTATTTCAGATTAGGTCATCTCGTTCACAGTCCTTGATGAAATATCAAGAGCTGGGATGAATTTAGGTCCATGGTCATAAATTTATGCCACTTTCCAGAGGCAAAAAGCCACAAAAGTCAGAAGTCAATGTCAAAAGCAATGTGTCAAGAGTATTCTCTGACACAGCAAAACACAGGGTTCAGCCCTGACGAGTAATATTTAAATTTGATGGATTGGAGATGTCTGTGTTATGATCGGAACATTTAAGACCACTGGATATGTGACCAAAGATCACCCCATCGTCTGAGCTCCACTGAGAGATAGCCTTTCTGGTCTGGTGTGACTCCAGTGTCTGTGATGTTGAGATGTGATGACACACGTTCATATCTGGCTAGCCCAGTTTGGTTCAGTGCTTGTATTTGTGACAGATCTATTCAATAAGACTCTAGGCTAGGTTTGATCGAGTTTAGGCCAGGAAGCTGCAGAAACTGCTTGTTATTTTATTTAACAGTCCTATGCCATTGGGTCTTGTGAGCAAAACACTGGATACCCTGCAAGGGCAGCAGCACAGTCCTTTTATAGGGGCCAAAAACCCTGTGGATGAACTGCACAACAACCTCTATTGCTAATATTTTGTGTGGACTTGTGGGAAAATGGAAATCTTTTGATTCAAATGGCAGCTGCAACAAAAATCCATTTAAGAAAGACTTTGCCACCCTCTCTTGAGAACCATAAAAACATTGTCCATCTCTTGTTGATGCAGACAAGGAAAACGTTTGATTGAGTGGTTTTGAGATAGCCCTCTGTCACATCGCGATTATGTGACCATGATAAAGGATCTTTACATAAATATTTTAATGGTAAATTCAAGTTATTCAAACAAATGTGAGAAAAGCCCCTAAATTCCTTTGGGATTTGTGGAAGTACTGGCGAATATCCTTAACACTGCATTCACATGGGGCGTCGGTGTAGACAGAGGGCGTGTCTGAAGCTTGCTGCTGGGCGACCATCAGCCAAGTTTTCACATTACTTTCCAGTGTTGCGTGAACGCAATTGGCTAGCTAGGGTATTTGCATAAGGGGATCTGATTGGCTGACACCTGCTTTGGTGCTTAAAGTTGAACATTTTTCAACTTCAACCCGAGCAATGCGAGTAACGCGACCCATTCAAAATAAATAAGGCGATGCTCCGAGTCAATGTACATGCTTTTTGAAAACTTCTTGACTCCTTTTGTTTCTGTTTATTTGTTTATTCATAAATAATGTAAATTGATTTTATGTGTTTAAATCATTTATTTATTATAATCTATTATATATATGATATATATATATCTATTATAATTTATCTACTAAATTTATCTATATAAGATTCTATAATACTTAAATTGTTATTTTGTAGATCTTTAAATAATTGAACACTTATCCTGTCATGTTGAAAATTAAAAAAAACAAAACAATAAAAAACAAACAAAAAACAATTGCAATACATAACCGCAACAGTATTAGGAAGAAGAGCAAATATCATAAAATGGCATATCATCTGAAGCCATAAGCTTTCGTTCTCTTTTTTTAATAAAGCACTAGAGAGAGAATGTGCTAACACCACTGTAGACATTACTAATGAGAGCAGTAATGTGAATTACAGTATATGCCTCTGGCACTTCTCGTTATAAATACATATGTATCATCACGGCAGACTGGGGTGCACATGAGAAAGCATCATTTGCTTATAGCAAACTAACACTGTTGAGAATGTAAGCAAATGTTTTGCAGATTTTCTTTAGCAGTGAAGTATTATCCCAGTGTTGGCTACACCAAATATACCCCCAAAGCTGCTAGTTAACAACATCAAGTTCCAAAATGCATAAAATCTTTTTCTCATTTGAATTGCAGTGTCAAGTTAAGGATTCCAACTTTGATTTGAAGAGAAATGTGAAAATGTGGAAAAATATGAGTCTGTCACATGAAACTTGTCTACTGTCTTTTCATAAGTCTGAAACTACTGCTGCGGTTTTCCAAATATAGTCAGATGAGTGGGTGTCCACTGAAGCCGACTCTGCCCTAGTTATTCAAATCGGGACATCCAAACACACACTGCTACGTTGCTTGTCATGTCTTTTTCAAGCTGTCCCATCAGAAAAGCTTACCCCAATGAGAATAACAGAAAGATCAAGACCTTGTCTGCTTAGGTTCAGTCATGATTTAAAGGCCATGTGTTCAAATAAATATACTGAAAGAAAGTTGGCATTAACTTGGCAAAGAACAATGAAGCACTTTCACTAGAGTGGGAGTCAAGTCTGATATTCAGCGCAAAAAACTGAATGCTTTCACATTGCTGTTATATAGCCTATCAGTTACAAAGATGTTCATGGAGTGACATACACTAACATTCAAAAGTCTGGGTGGGTAAGATTTATAAAAAAAAATATGAAAATCACTAATGCTCACCAAGGCTGCATATATTTGATAAAGAAAAATACAGTATAAATTATTTTTATAACACTATTGTAAAATATTACTACAATTTACTAGAATTATTTTCTATTTTAAAATATATTTAAAAATGTAATTTATTCCAGTAATGAATTTTCAGTTTCCTTTACTCCAGTCTTCAGTGTCACATGATCCTTCAAATATCATTCTAAAATGCTGATTTGGTGCTCAAGTAACATTTCATAATATTATACATGTTGAAAACATGTGGATACCGTGATACATGGTATTTATTTGAAATAGAATCTTTTTGTAATTTCTAGATGATTATAAGTATAAATTTCTTTTAAACTTGAAACTTTTGAAACATTTGAACAGTACATTTAGCCGGTTAAAGGGCTTTTACACCGGAGGAACCTTTCCTTAGTTCCTAGAACTATTGACACATTATTAGCTTCTATTTCAGAGTAGGGTCTGACCCAGCTCTATAGGAACTATCAGTGATGTGAGTGTACGGTGATCGGTCAAATGCATGTCAATGCCGGCACCTGGCATTTTTTAAAAGCTGTGTAAACATATTTACTTCACGAACATGGAAAACAGCTATGGTGGCATTTACCTGTTGTCTACAGGGTTGTGTTCTTTTCTCCGCCTCAGTGATATGTATTAGTAAAATTTGTCATAGGTTAGCCCCACTGTTTGCTCTTTCAGTCGCGTAAACTATGCATTTACATTCCATCTCCGTTCTCAAGAGACCCACGACACACAACGAACACAGCTCCGATCACGGCGTCTTCCATCGGTACGAAAGCCGAAAAAAAACGAAAGCTTTAGTTTATTTTCCTTCTCTGTGCTTTTTTTTTTAGAAAACGTCAGCACTCTTGGAATGCCTCTTGTCCAATCAAATTGGAGAAACAAATATAACTGTTGTATAAAGCTATTTAATAACTATGACTTTTGTTAAATTGTTAGTATAGGCATTAACATTAAAATAAATCTCTGTATACAGTAGTATATGTATATACTCTCAGATTCTCAAGTATTAATGAAGTTAAAACAAGAACAACAACAACAACAACAACAACAACACAGAACATTCAGTGCTCTTTTGGCAGCAGAGAAGTATTTTAGGAAAACAGCTTCTTGGTTAATGCATCTCAATGCAGGGCGATGGCCTATTCAGGTATCTCTCAGCTGCCTGAAGACCACAGCGTCTATTTGGACTAGAGGAAATTTCACAAGCCAGTGGAGAGACTACATCATGCCGTCTCCAGTGCTCCGTGAAATATTTCCTTGGCAACAGGAGAAGCAGCACTGATGCTGAGGGGCAAATTCTGAGGATAAAGCCAATCTGGAACAAAGGCTAACTAGATGCTCCCATATGGAGCTCATGATCGATATTCAGTGACACAGCAGACATGCAGCAGTGGTATTTAGGAGGAGTGTGAAGAGAAAAGGGTAGTGCAGACTACGAAATGTCACTCTCTATTTTAATTGCAGTCATCGGAGCTTTGAAGTAAACAATGCTGGATTTTGTGAGTGCTGTAAGCTTTCTGAGCTCCAACGCACAGAGCTCGATGGCACAGATTCAGGTCTGAGCTGAGAAATTTGATTTGCCATACCTCTCCATAATGCTTAATATGTGCTGTCGGGCCGTTTGTTTACCAATATGGCAATATTTACCATAATGGCTTCTTTGTCACATATTTGCGAAGGCTAAGGTTGCAACAGTAAGCCAATTATCCACTGGCTCTATGTTACCCACTGAAGTAGGGGATTGTGTTTAAACAGCCAATGGAGCACTGTGTATCTACTTGTCTATTCATTTCAAATGCTCTAGAAGCCATCCACCAATTTTTCTTGCAGGAGTTGGAATTTACATATAATCTACTTGATGTTTATTTATCATATTACTTTCCAGTTTCCAGACTTCAGAACAAGGGTCAGGCTTCTTTAGTGCTTCAACCCATGAAATATTAACGAGCTGGAGAGAATCTATGTTATCTATTTTTCAAATATAATTTTCACTACATATTCATACATACCACTATTATAGCTGTTATTTACCCATTTAGGTTTATTTTTTATTATTATTTTATCGTTATTTTTATTATTATTACAATTATTATTGAAATGAATGAGTTATTCTGCATATTACTAAATGTAATTGTTATTTTTATAACTGCCATTTTTCCAATGAGATGGTCTCATATATAGTTTCTTTGTTTTATTTTACTACTGTTTGTGTGCAATACACAATATCTAAAATCTGCTGTATTTTTTGATGAGAACTTTTTGAAACAGTCACATGAATTGCAAATGCATGTGATTGATCACGCTCAAGCTGCAGGAAATGATGTCAGTGCTGAATGGCTGACACTGGCCGATTCAATAGCAGGCTCACTAACAGAGAGGGGAAAACATTCCAAACAGCATAACATCTAAAATTGCAAAATACTAGCAATTTATATGTTTCTATTTCGTCATGTCAACTTAGAATTTATATAGTGTCAACCAGAATGCTAACTATAGCCAAAATACAGGCAACAGAATGACTCCACAGATATACAGATGTCAAGGAAGGGGAGAATAATATTTCTTTGCCATCCTTATTGTTCCCGTGCTACTGTATATGGTTAATAAGCATGCAGTCAACACAGCTGTAGTTCATTATATTCTTCCTGTGGGAGAGAATAATTAAAACTTTAAATCCTACACTAATGTATGAAACAGACGTTTCAAATGTCAGTGATTTCACCTGAGCATCACTCATGGGCTGCCAGAGAATTTAAAGAGGATTAAACCTGTTTCTGTGTAGACATCTGTCAAACAAGCTTCTTAAAACTGCCAATTTCTCATCCTGAAAATTGAAAGTGAAATAAGTACTTATTTTTTGTCCCTCATGAGGACAGCAGCTGATATATCACAAAATATCATGAATCAAAATGTAATCATCTAAAATAGGATTTAGATATTTCACTTACAGCAAATGCCATGACGATGTCTCTTTTATTGTGCACTGCCCTTCTGCTTTATATTGTGTAGACATTTCTGTTCATTGTAACTGTATGTTGCTTCTTCTCTTCATAGATTGACCATAAACGCAGAGTGCCAGCTTCAGCTGCATAACTTTCCTATGGATGAGCACTCCTGCCCCCTCATCTTCTCCAGCTGTGAGTATCTCTTCCCTTTAGTGTCCTCGGATTCACAACTTAAGATTTCCATATCCTTTCTCTTTTGGTTGTGAATGTTTTGGTTGCCATTTGTTCTTTGTACAAGACAATCTTACGCATTCATGTAGCTACAACAATATCAACATGCTTAATTGGGGGGGGGGGGGGGTAAAGTTATATATTATTGATAATATATAATATTTGAATAATTACACTATTTAACACTATACTATGGAAGCTTGTTTCCGCCATTACATTAAAAAAAAAAACAGATAATTGTGAAGACAGTCAGAATTGTCAGAATTGTGTTGTAAAGTCAGAATTGTGTTGTAAAGTCAGAATTGAGAGTTATGAAGCGAGAATTGTGCTATAAAGTCAGAATTGAGAGTTATAAAGACAGAATTGCGTTATAAAGTCAGAATTGTGAGATATAAAGTCAAAATTGTGTGTTATAAAGTCAGAATTGTGAGATATAAAGTCAAAATTGTGTGTTATAAAGTCAGAATTGTGTTATAAAGTCAGAATTGAGAGTTATAAAGTCAGAATTGTGCTATAAAGTCAGAATTGAGAATTATAAAATCATAATTGTGTTATAAAGTCAGAATTGTGAGTTATAGTCACTTTTTAAGAGTTTATATTACACAGTTCTGACTTTGTAAGATGCAATTGTAAATTTATATCAAGTTGCAATTACCTTTTTTATTTTTTTATTTAGTGACGGAAACAAACTTCAATACTATACACTGTGTTTTAATAGTGGTTTAATTTTACAGCGCAGACAAAATAGTGTTTTGGCAAACACGATTTTTACCTGGCAATAAAGGCAGGTCCTGAAGACGCCTGCTCTGCAGAGCGCTGTGGTGGCTGTGACAAGGGATGTTGGAGTGTGTTATTAAGAATAAGAATAAATTGTTTTGTGCATGCTGAGAATTGATGCCACGGGCCAAATTTAAATAAAAACTAAAATAAAAAAAAGTGTCTTGTAAAAAGGGCACTTGTCTAGTCAGAGCCCTAAAGGTAGGTGCTTGAGCGTCACTTGGGGTCTATCTGCACACATGCCGGAGCGTTGTGTAACGGAGGATAGCTAGTAAGAGCTGTGCAAGTAAACCACACTCCCCTGGCCTCAGGTGCGTTAGCAGCGACATGGATGGGATTGAGGTTTAGGGTGGTGAGTGTAACGGCTAGTAAGAGCTATGTGGGTAAACCTAGTGATGAACATTAGAGGCTATGGTCTTTAGCATCCTTATTGGCGTAATCGTCTCCCATGCTGGAAGTGCCGGTTTGAGTCCCGCTCAGAACGGGGTGAGTGTCAGAGGGGTTACAGTTGCATATAGGCAATGTCAATCTTTTTGAATGGCCAAAGCATTTCTCGCTCATTGCCTTTTATGCTGTAAATGTTCCATTTAGAAGAACAACATGCCCTGGAATGTCTTTGAAATATATATAAATATCTTCACAAACAAGCAAGAAATGTTCTGAAAATCCACTATAGGATTCAATGGATGTTTTTCATTATATTACATTTCTCTCATAATAACAACACCAATAAAATTCTCTTTCTATTTTTCGATTAATAGCAAGTAAACCAGACTTGCTACAAAAACAATTCAAACTCTTTTTGGCAATATTTCACATGTGAAATGGCCGTTTATATTGGAGTCTCAGGAGCAAAAAATGTACTGTTTAATTTTAAAGGTGCAAGAGGAAGGAAATTACCAATGAAAAACTACATTATGACTGTTTTGGCATAAAAGAAATTACATTATATATGGACTTCAGGGGGGGTAAAATGAGGGAAAAATGTACAATATGACCCCTTTAACTGAGAAAGACAATCGGGAGTGATATTTGGCCTGTAAAATTGGATTTTATGGATAATCTTGCAAGTGTGCTGTTCTGATGCTAGACATGGTATTGCTGTAGGGAATATGTCACAGCTGATTAGGATTTCATGCTTTATGATGTAATATCTCATTTTTGTCTCCATATATTCTCTCATGTAGAAACTAGGCCATGGATTTCATTGCATGTATACAGCAAGGGCACAGATAGGCTGGTAATTACTCTGCATGTCCGATGGGCTCTTGAAAGCTGGCTTCATTAGAAGGGTGTCATGAATGACATTACTCAAGGGTAATGGGTAATGGGGGATGCATCTGTGGTGTTAAGAGTCCAGGCAAAGAAGGACATAGGTAAATTGGAAAAGTTTGTGTCTCTGTGTAATATGATTTCTCACTTCTGTTTCTCACCCTGCCTCTGTTTCTACCCCCTAACGCACATCAAGGCTCTCTGCTCATCTCAAAATGTTTTTTTTTTTTCATACTCATTTGTGGAGCCATGCTCAGAATGACATACCGTACCAACACCCATTTCCAGAAAGCTACTGTGTGTGTTACACCATTTCAACAGTAAGTTTATTAAAGATTGTGTGGAAAAAAAACTAACCAAAGATCTGTTATAATAAATGTTTTATAGTTGTTTACTTAATGATTGCATCATAGAAGATCCAAGGAGATGGAATTCAAAGCATTAGCAGATAATTAATGACGACAGTCACCTTTATACCATATGGCATCTTATTTCAGATAATTAGTTTTGATTTGATTTATTTATACATCTGAAAGCTAGACTTTGAGTTGAAACACTGAACACTGAAGTCCCACATCTAGAAATATTTGAGGGTTCCTCTTTCATTGCCATAGAGACTTTTTATCTCAGACTTTTAGTTATTTTAGCAAATAATTTGGGACATTGTTGGTATCTCTTCCTTCCCAGGAGGTACTAAAGCAGATTCCAGGGGTTCGTGGAAAGACTCTGATTTTGCCATGTTAAATATATACTGTAAAGTGGATAATGTGACTTAATCTATTGAGAGCCCAAATAATAATGGGAATAATGTTAAAAATGGTCATTGTAGTTATGCTTATGATAATGCTAAATAGTGTGCAGTATAATATGAGTTCAAAGAAACACAATTTTGCTTTGGTGTCGATGAAGAGGTGCTTAAACTTACTGATGGGGCTATGAGATATATAAAAGTTGCTTCTCTAGAGGAGAAACATCTAACAATCAGGAGACGATAAGTAAAAGTCTCCATTCATCTACTTTTGATTGTATTGCTGTGTCGTTGAAACATTGATATGTTAAATGGATCATTACACCAACTATTGCTACTTTTCATGCACTTTCTGTTGTAGACTTTTTATAACTTAATTAGTAAATTGATGATCATGCATCTTAGATTGTGCTCTGTGTCTTTGAATTACTAATTGTAACTAATTATAAATTCTTTAACTTGGTGTGTAGGTTTTGTTTATATCGGATCTAAATTGGGGCATTCAATTATTTCTGCTCTGTTCTTTAGAGCAGAACAAATTTATTTTTTTCTATTTTGCTAAACTTCTAAAGTTTTTACTGCAAAACATAATTTTATTATTCCTTTATCTCTTTCTCTATCTGCATGTGTTCTATGGTTTATGAGGACACAAATGTGTGTAATGACATGGGTATTACAACATAAACATGGATTGTGAGTTTTGTTTTTTTTTAAATTAAAAAAATGACAAAAGTTTCCTGTGATGGGCAGGTTTAGTGTTTAGGGATAGGGGCTCGAAAATGTCATTAGCTCAGTATAAAACCAATGTCCTCATAATGGTAGGTGTACCATCAGGGGAAACAAACAGATGGTCAGCTTTTACATAGATATAAATTTCATTCACAGGTGCTTTGGCAAACTTGAATGACTTGGTATTTGTGGATTGACAGTGTTCAGAAACTCACCCTTTTCAGCTGTCTTTCAGGCTGCTGCAGGAGAATCTTAATTGCAGACAGAGCTTATTCAATACAACGAGTTATTTCTCATGGTTTGAAGATGTTTGAAGATGGCTTCATTAGTGGTAGTATGATGGGAATATACCCGGCATTTAACCTTATCATGTCACGCAACTCCCAGATTGCTGCGGGAATTGGTTCAGTGAAGGTATGAATTTAGATCACTGAGGGAATCACCTGCCTGATGCTGTGAATCACAATCGCTGTGTGAGCTTGAAGTGGAGCGAAATGCCAATGTAGAGATGTCAGGACGGCATTGTAAGTAGCTCATAAGATATCGTAGCACTCCCACCCATCCCCTCCTTGCCGTGCAAGGATGCATCTTTACATGACACCCTTCAAGCCTTGCAAACCATCTGTCTTCTCTGATTTGCCTCTGTACACTGTCCTTAGCACTGGTCCCTAAGATGTTGTGGTTCTCCTGTGTGCAATGTGCTTTTCCTGATGTATAATATCAGACCATCATTCTTGCACTAAACGGGTTGGATTCAGCAAAATTTGGACATCAAGGGGATAAATATTCACATAAATAAAAATGTCATGATCAATTGCCCTTTAAATATCAGGGGATAATGAAATGTAACAATCATTAATAATTGCCAGTGGGGTCTGTGTCATTCTTTTTTTCTTTTAGATTGTCTATTGAGCATGACATTAAGGCAGAAGCCAAAGATATATCTATTTTTAATCATTTGCGAAGATCTGTTTAGGCAGTGTTCCCTTACATGTTTGCTAAAGTGGGACACTGTTCAGATGAATTATGATAGTTAATCATCATACTATTATGAGCTACCATGAATCATGTACTACAATGGTTGGATATTCCTGATAACCTAATTGTAGCTGCAAGTGTTCTGATTGTAGCTGGTTTTACATGACCATCATTTATAGGCTTTAGACAGTTCAAGTTGATCTATGATGAATCAGAAGAACTACCACTTGATCAGGCCAAGATTAACCTGGTATAGACCTTAATCAAGCTGGTTAGGACTAACAGACCACCAGTAAAAACTTTCCATTTTTCACACCTAATTTGACACTAATTTCACTTCATGGAAGAAAATTGTATTTTGTGAGTGTAGCAGTAGCAGAAGAAGCTGTAGTAGTAGTAGTAGTAGTACTCTTTCAATTCCAGCAGACAAATTTGCTTTATAAATTTAAAACCATTATCCAACTTTTGCTGATCAGTCATGTTTAGCTGACTGCTATAGTCACTTTAGTATAGATCATATACTAAATTTATTTATAGTATAGATATAGTCAAGTGTATAGATTTTTACACTTCCACTGATGTATGGATACATAATGAAGTTTTGTAGTAGGATGTGATGTTACTACTAGAGGTGTCAACATGGAGATCTGGGGCCAGTCTTAAGTACTAATATGACCAACTGGCAGTTAGTCAAGGGGCAATCCGTCTTAATTTTTAGAGTCAAATTAGACCAATCTACATTTTTATGTAACTGACTTAAAACAGTTATGAACAGTCTCAAAGAAAAAATGTGATGACTAACTTGTAAGACTAGTCTTAGCAGTTTAAGAAACCGTTCCCAGATATTATATGATGATGTAATTCAGTTGAGGCTTCCTCCCTGAGTGGATGTAAGTAATGTTCCTTCTTCTTTTTTATTTTTTGCAGGGGTATTTTTAGGGATAATTTTAATTCTCTTTGTCTAATGGCCAAACTTTCTCCATATGACCTCTAAAACACAGTAAAGGGCCGAATTTTCATTGTTGAGGAAAGGAGAATGAGCCATATTAAGCAATCCCTCAAGCTTCAGGACACCCTCAGACCTTTTCTTCCTCTAAGCTACTTTCTTCCATTTCCCTGCTGCATTTGCCATTTGTTTTTGAGAAACCAGTGCTAGGTTCCAAGCCTTGCATTTTAAATTCAATTGATATGCAAATGAAGGTTAATGCCCATCAGGCAGGACCTTGTGGACCTTTTCATGTTAGTGGCCACACAGGAGCGAACGTACTCGGACTGAAATGCCTCCCCCTGTATCAGTCACAGAGAAAATGGTCCCCCATCTGCACCCGAGAGGAGCAATTTGCCAGAAAGATTGTTTTAATATTTCACACCTCGCTGCCCAGCACAGCCGCTTGTCCTCTAAAGCATATTTAACAGACTCAAACATACATTGCTATAGTCTCTGTCTCTGTGTGCATAAACAAACAGACAGAAATGAAATGCTCCCCTGCCAGTGTGTCTGTACCTGCCCTGCAGGGAATGAGGAGATTTCAAGTGTTCAACAGACCTGACACCAGCATCAGGTTTGTTCACTCTGGTCCAGTTGAAACAAGCTGACAAGAACAGTGGCCACTTTTCTACCTGTGTTTATCACCTGCCTCCTGGTTATGACCTTTCACTGTCTAATGACATTAAAGTGGCACAATTTTTTATATATTTATGGGCTTCTCACCTTTTATTTCATCGGACAGTGAGGTGAGGTCAGGAAAAGGATGCAGGCCTCACTCTTAACTGACATGTAATGCAGTCACTCCTACTAGTCACATTGGTGGGTTGAATTTTATATAAAATATATATTTGAAATAATAAACGATCGATTTTTCTATACATATCAATTTTGAAATATCCGAAACGCTTCCAATACTCATTTTCCGCAGAACAGATGCACGATACCAGCTGCTCTGTTGAGTGAACACACAAACCCTCTTCCCCTCACTCACTCATTTAATTTGCTCTGGATGAATATTGTTGGTGTTACTGAGCTTGAATTTTGGTGTGGGATTGTGTGCGTATTGTACATTATTTTACTCATTCCCACAGATTTTGTGCTCACACCCAAAGTATCCACTCTAAATTGAGTTATTTTACACTGCTTATTGCGTCAATTTATAATGTCAAAATACTGATCTTGACGATAAACACAGTCATTTAGGTTTTAAGTGAACATAAACAGTCAAGAAAGAAAAAGTATGTGTAATAGAATAATGGATCTGTACGTCAGGTCTTAAAGTGACAGCAGCCTAATATACCTTCTGCCAAATTATGAGACAACATTAAAAATGTCTATATGGCCCTTTTTCCCCATGGTATTGATGTCAAAATTAAAGAAGATAATAGTGTCTACAGAACTACACTACAGAAGATAATAGTGTCGTTATTCAGAATACATAATGACATCCACAAAAAAAAAATATATATATATATGTGTGTGTGTGTGTGTGTGTGTGTGTGTGTATGATGCTAGATGATATACACATTGCATCACAGCAATGTGTGATTTGTGTGGAAGAATAAACTTGGCAGAAAAGTCCGAATTCAAATGGGACAAATTTGCACACACTTGCCATACTATAATGGTTACTACTAAAGCGCATTATTCAGATAAAGCAACACCTGGTTCTGTCCACGCAACTTGCATCAAATCCATCAAGCAATATGTCCCAAATACCGTTTGGAGACCTGTTGAAAAGTCATTGGTCATGAAACTCTGTACCGGCGGTAATGAAGATCGATGGAGTGTTCAGACGCATTTAAAAGGTGGGAAAGTGCTGTGTGTGTTTGCAATTCCTGCAAAAACCACCTTTTGTGGCTCTAACCGATCGGAGCTGCTTTTCCTGCCGTACAGAATCACCTTAGTGCCATTTACTCATCAAATTGCTTTGACTTCCCTTCATGGATTCGCTTGGAGGGGAAGACATTACCATTATGAACGCTCTCATACTCTGATGGCACTTCCACTCAGACATGCCAGATCATTTATTGGTCATTTTCAAAGGATGGTCAAAAACAGATCTTGACGGATGCTGGAGTTATTAACGGAGAAGCTTCGAGAGAATAAGTTGTTCACAATAGTGTTCTCAATAATGTGTGAGACAGGTGACATAAAATGACGTAGAGATCTGGAAATTAGGAAGTGACTAAGCAGTATGCAAAAATACAATTCACATGAAGATAATAATTTCCAAAATAACATTGATTGGCAGCTTATATAGCGGCTTTTGCTTCTGCTGTGCAGCACATAAATCATAATAAACCTTGTCTATTTTTGTGTGTGTCAGTATTAAGAAATGTTATGCTTGTTCCCATTATTCTATTAATTTGTTTTATGCACTCTCCACTCTTTTATCGTCTGAAACACACTTATGGTTACAGTTGTGTTCAAAATTATTCAACCCCCACTGAAATTGATTGTTTTGGCCGGTTTGACATTGATTTTGATCATTCAGTCATCCTGCTTACAATTAAATCAAAGAGGCACGTGTAGGTCAGACAAATATAACATAACATTTATAATGAAATAACCACAAATGTCTTTTCTCTGCTCACATCATTATCAGTTTTATTCAACCCCCAAGTGACATTCAATCTTAATACTTAGTACAACATCCTTTTACAGTTATAACAGCTTTTAAACGTGAAGCATAGCTTGACACAAGTGTCTTGCAGCGAGCTACGGGTATCTTCGCCCATTCATCATGGGCAAAAGCCTCCAGTTCAGTCACATTCTTAGGCTTGCGCACTGCAACTGCTTTCTTTAAGTCCCACCAGAGGTTCTCAATCGGATTTAAGTCTGGTGACTGCGATGGCCATTTCAAAATGTTCCAGCCTTTAATCTGCAACCATGCTCTAGTGGACTTGGAGGTATGCTTGGGATCATTGTCCTGTTGAAAGGTCCAACGTCTCCCAAGCCTCAGGTTTGTGACGGACTGCATCACATTGTCCTCCAATATCTCCTGGTACTGAAGAGAATTCATGGTACCTTGCACACGCTGAAGCTTCCCAGTACCTGCAGAAGCAAAACAGCCCCAAAGCATGATTGACCCCCCGCCATGCTTCACAGTAGGCAAGGTGTTCTTTTCTTCATAGGCCTTGTTCTTCCTCCTCCAAACATAGCGTTGATCCATGGGCCCAAACAGTTCTAATTTTGTTTCATCAGTCCACAGAACACTATCCCAAAACTTCTGTGGTTTGTCCACATGACTTTTGGCATACTGCAGTCGACTCTTCTTATTCTTTGGAGACAGCAAGGGGGTGCGCCTGGGAGTTCTGGCATGGAGGCCTTCATTACGCAGGGTGCGCCGTATTGTCTGAGCAGAAACTTCAGTACCTACATCTGACAAATCTTTTCTCAGTTCCTCAGCAGTCACACGGGGACTTTTCTCCACTCTACGCTTCAGGTAGCGCACAGCAGTCGAAGTCAGCATCTTCTTTCTGCCACGACCAGGTAGCGTTTCAACAGTGCCCTTTGCCTTGAATTTGCGAATGATGCTTCCTATGGTGTCTCTTGGTATGTTTAACATCTTTGCAATCTTCTTATAGCCATTGCCCTTCCTGTGAAGAGTAATCACCTCTTCTCTTGTCTTCCTGGACCATTCTCTTGACTTCACCATGTTTGTAACCACACCAGTAAATGTCTAGAAGGAGCTGAGTATCACAGTCATTTTAAAGCTGCCTAATTGGTGCTTATTAGGCTTTATTGCTGCTCCCTGACATCCACAGGTGCTTTCAATACCTGATTGAAAACACTTCAATGGACCTCTGTTCTTCAGAGTGGTAGTCTTTAAGGGGTTGAATAATTGTGTCAATGAAGAATTCACAAAAGAAACATTTACTACTGTATTACAAAACCAATTGATGTCATTTTAGTTGCATATGCTTCTTTAAGAAGTCCTTGTAGGATTTCATTCTGAATTCAATTACAAATGTACTCTAAATTCTCTAAAACCATTTACAGCATTGGGGGTTTGAATAATTTTGAACACAACTGTACATATATTTTTTAGGGTTTCAAATGTTTCAGCTGTCAACTTCAAAACATCTTTTCTCATTCTATTTAATGCTCCCTGAAGTAATTTATGGGATCAAATCACTGTCATAATCCAAACTTAAAAGGTCTGTGAAATTAGAGGACCTGCCCATTATCTTTACTCCGTTTATAGAATCATCAAAGCCTTTCAAACAGTAAAAGGTGATAAAAAAGTTTGTGCAGTTGAAAGTTTTAAATGAAAAGGGTATGTACTGTGGTATATTTGACTAAAAATAAAAGTAACACTCTTCTATTTCCAAGCTTTGATTAAAAAGGCAATCAGTAATATTGTGAGTTGAACAAAGGGAGGAGGTTATGTTTCAAATTGAGCAACACACTCAGACACCAATTATAGTGCTGATCTAGGACAGAATCAGTTCATTAAATAAAGTGGGAATTTTTAAATGATGATGAGGACTGCTGTGATTGCCTTTTGATCATGCACCTCTTCTGTTTGAAACACAGCTCTTTCTTTCAACAGGCACTAAAAGAGCACACGCTGATCTCTTAATACCTCGATGTCAGAGGAGTTGAAGATTAATGATTAAGTATTGCTAGGAAGTGGAAAAAAATGCCTTCAAGTAGAACTACGAAGATCATATTAACACACACACATATTCAGAAGTATTTTACAAACAACAAAAGTTGGTGAAATTATTGCCCAACGCTCAATAAAAGCTCAAACCAACAGTATAGGTTGCTGCATATTGGAAATCGAATAAAAAGTCCAAAAGTCCAAACTACTTTGGAGCCCATTGACCCCATCTTTTGTACTACACAGAAGAAAGTCGATCATACAGTTTTGGAGATAAGTTAGCTGCTCATTTCTCAATGGTCATTGAACATTGTATATTGGTTTGATCAGTGTCCAGTATAGCATTTTATTTGTTTAGCAGAAGATCTGTAGAAAACCTGAACAATTTGAAAGCAAGACTTTTGCTTGCCAGGTTCTATTGAGAGCTTGAATAGGTTGAAAAGAAAGATTGATACCTCATGTTAAATTATTTGTGTATAAATTAACATTTATGAATTGAGCCTGTCATAACTTATGATTCAGCTTCTTTGATCCAGGTCAAAAGGTCTTGGTCATGTTACTTAAAGAAACATGTATGGTAATTTGCTTGTAAAATGTATGAGTGTGATATGACTTTTCTTACACAGCAGTTCAATAAATAAGAATATTGTGTAACTTACATTTTAGACTCAATGCCATTTGCTTGTCTGTTTTTTATCCTCCAATGAAAATAGTTGTAAACGAATCTGTGGCTGAACTGTTCCTCATTTCCAAGCAACACACAGTAGGCGGCATTTCATTCCTGAATGAATCAGCATTTTTGAACCAAACAGTTGAGTGAATGATTCAATGACTCACTGATAAAAACAATCACTTGAGTTATTCCTGAATGAATTACCATGTTTGAGTGAATACGAATGATTCAATGATTCACTCAATAACATTGTCACTTTTCGCCATTTACTGGCGTTATATTATAACCTGCAGGAAGAGTCGCTGAATATACAGTATATAAAGTGATATATTCATATATATTTGCATATATAGTTCCCACAGCCAGGCTGATATCAAGATTAACTTTTTTGCAGCCAAGGTGTTTTTGATTCACTCTTTCCTTTTTTTGATTGATTACTCTCTTTTTTTTTGTGAATTTTTTTTTTTTTGACTCTTGTCTTCTTGTGTCCTCTGCATGGCCCACAGCTACACTGAAACCCATCTGAGACACCCACTTTCAGCAGATCTAAAACTCCCAAGTCATTCTCCTTCAATAATCGTCATGTCTATTTTCTTCTTTAGTACTTAAGGCCAAATCTGTCACACCAACCTTGACTAAAGCCATTGTTTTACCCATGTCTCAGCTGGTCTGAATGTGACTTTGTCTCTGTGCATATTCATGCTAATGTTGTAGGCTAGCTGTCCTGATTATTGAGTGAAGAGGAGATGATTTTGCAATCTCTTTTAAAATGTGTGACTAAAGAATTTACTCGCTCTGCTTTTGTTGGTGAGATATAAAGCTCCACTCTGCTAGATGATTCCCCTCATCTCTGTATCAATGGTGTCACTCAAGATTATTTTCATTGCTGTATCCCCCCCCCCCCCTTCTTGTTCATCAAATAACAAAAGATAGAGCTCATGCTGATTTTATTCAAATTGTATTTGGATCTGCTTTTCATAAAGAAAGAGTGTTTAATCGAAAAGTATTAATATCTAATTTTTCAAGATATAAATGTTGGTTTTTGCTGACTCCACAAGCATCTTTGTCTTATTAAGGTAATATTACATACTATCATCATGACCCTAAAACCAAAAAGATATTTTTACTTAACTCATTAAAAAAAAATCAGAGATTTTTAAGAATGTTTCTAAAAGAAGTCTCTTATGCTCACCAAGGCTGCATTTATTTGATAAGAAATACAATAAAAAATATTCATTAAAACAACTGTTTTCTTTTTGAATATACATTTTTGTTTAATTTTATTCCTGTGAAAGCAAAGCTGAATTTTCAGTAGGTATTACTCAAGTCTTCAGTGGCATGATCCTCCAGAAATCATCTAATATGCCGATTTGTTGCTCAAGACAAATTTCTTCTTAGTTTCAATGTTAAAAACATTGTTTTTGCTGATTACATTTTGTGGAATGGGATACACTACCATGCAAAAGTTTGGGGTAAGTCATTTTTAAAAAGAAAGAAAATAAATTAATACTTTTAATCAAGGACACATTAAATTGATCAAATGGGATTTCTGGTTTTTAAACTCTTCTTTTAAATTTTCTATTAATAAAAGAATATTGTAAGAAGGTTTCTTGAGTGCCAAATCAGCTTGTTAGAATGAATTCTGAAGGATCATGTGACACTGAATACAATTCTCTAATTTGCAATTATAATTCACAATATTACCGTTTTTACTGTATTTTTTATCAAATAAATGCAGCCTGTCCGTTATTTTGATAAGAGGTAGTTTTAGCTCTGACAGTGTTCATTCAGAACTGGTCTGTCTGTCTTCACATCCTCTCGGATTTTAGACAAATAATCTCAGTGGACACGAAAGCCAGCCAGCCAGCTCTGCATTGAGGCTATTTGCTCTGTGTTTTGCTCTAGTCCTGCACTGATAAAAACCTGATAAAGCACCTTATGTGTGGACAGGAGTCTCAATGTCTATAAAACATCATTTTTTTTCCAGGAATTTAGTTTTTTTTTTTTTTTTATAATCAGTTACTATACAGAAAATGCATACTGTAGGAGCTGTAGTGTGGCAGTAAGCAGTTTTGTGTATGTGTGTGTGCACGTTTTTGAGGACACAAATTTGTTTAATGACATGGGTATTACACAGGTATTACAAAGCAAACATGAAATGTGAGGACATTTCATGAGTCTTTATAGTTAAAATAGCTTTAAAAACATGCTAAACAATGTCTTATTAAAAATATTAAAAATGTTTTCTGCACAGTTTGCACAGTATGAAAACCATTATGCCTATGGAATGTCCTCACTTTGATAGCAAAACAAACCGGTATGTGTGTGTGTGTGTTTGTGATTTATGAGCACACAGATTTGTATAATGACATGGGTATGACACTGGAATTACAACTTAAATGTGAAATATGAGGCTAATTCATGCGTACTCATATTTAAAATTGATTTAAAAAAAAATAATGTTTTATTAAAAATGTAAAAATACAGAATGTTTTCTGTGATGGGTAGGTTTAGAGGTAGGGGTAGGGGTAGTGTAGGGGGACAGAATGTACAGTTTGTACAGTATAAAAACCATCACGACTATGGAATGTCCTCACTTTGATAGCAAAACAAACCTGTGTGTGTGTGTGTGTAAAATGATTGAAAGTTAAACTAAGATCAGCCTGTCTATTCTTTCCTTATTTGATGGTATTGCTGCTGGTCATAAGATGAGCCATACATCTTTTTTTGCCCACATGACCATGACATTCTCAGCCACTTTGACAAACAGAGGCAGAATGTTTAAACTGGAATGTATGACTCGCATTTAGTCTTCCACAAATCAATAGTAAGCTCCTTTTTTGATGAATGATGAAATTACAAAGTTATTTGTTGTGCTAGCAATTCATACTCCACACACCCTATTAGGTTTAAATCTCATAGTCTTCCTCCCGCTGCCTATTCTTCCCACCATCGCGGGAAGCTTGTACATGCTGTGATTCATCCGCGCCCCTTTCTTCACCCAGTGAAGCCAATAAATGGTGTTCTGGTTCCCATGGCGATGGCTATTTTTTCCTCTGATTAAGTGGAATTTGCTTGTACCTTTTAGCCCATCATGACCTAAGGGTTATACAGTAATGAACCAAGGACAATGCAAATGGGGGAGACAGAGACAAAGGGTGACAGGGCGACTGTTAGGATGAAATGGAGCAGGAATGTATCTTTTACACTGACCATGGATAGTTATCAAAAGAAACATAAAGAGATAACCCCTTCCACCCGATGAACTGAGTACAATGTAGAAGTGTGGTATCAAACTGGACACATCTGGCTACTTTTTATAACAAACAGTTCAACAATATGATCGAAAGGAAAACAGCTCTAGGTGTTTTTGCTGTTTTGCTTGGAGTGACAAAAAGGCACATTTAGAGTTTAACAGAGGACACGTATATACTGTTAAGCAACATCTAAAAATCAAAAATGAATGTTTCCTGGTTTCTTTTGTACAGTACTGAATGTCTTTAATTTGATTCGCTCTCATGATTAAACATTAAATTAAAACAACAATAGTCAGACTGTTGTTATCACTGTTTTCACCATGCACTTATTTAGCAGTTAGTTTCTAATATAGTCCATCCAAATTACCATTAGCTAAATTGTATTTACTTGCCGAAGCCAATTTTTATTTTGCTTTTGGCGCTTGTGGAGCATTCATTTGGACCGTTATACAACGGAAATGTTTTCAGTCAGCAGATTTAGAGTTTAGTTTAGTTTAGCTGTTAACTACTACTGTTCACTACTATACCAGCAATAATACCAATAAAAATATCTTTAAAAAAAAATATATATATATCTTTATTTATAATATTCATACTCTCAAACAATGATAATACAGTTTCAGCTCTGGCCCCCTGGTACCCCCTAAAATCATCTGGAGGCAGCATCTATTTTACTATTGTGTACACTGAATTTTAATTGAAACTATTTTGCTGATCCTTTGCAACCTCTTTATGGCTGATTGAGCCAAGAAGTTGTGTACTCTATACAATACACTACTAATTATTTCTCAAAGTTCACAGGGATGGCACAACGGGATTTACTCAGAGTGAGGATGAAGAATTTTCAGCTTATTTCTGTGCCAATTAATAAAGTGTTTTGTTTTTCCCCATTTCCTTTAACCCTATATATATATATCTCTACTACTACTGCTCTCGATAGTGCCAGTTAATGGGATTGTGAATGTCCAGCAGGTGTTTATGACACACCAGCTGTGGCTAAATATACACTTTAGTATTCTCCCCAGAATACACAGTAGTAGTATTGCACAGCGTAAGTATAAAACACTTCTTTTAAATAGTTCTAGTTATATGTCTTTAGATTTGTCTTCTCATTGCATATTAAAATCACGATCACCAAAAAATTAAAAGATTTGTTTTTTTAGTAAACTATGCCTTGAAGACCCATTATATGTTTAAGCAATACCATCTTCACTGCTACTTGAATGCCTTCTGCATAGAGATTTTAATGAAATTCAATGTATCAAAAACAAAATTTGCAATCTTTTCTTCATATGTGCTTAAACTGTTAAGAGAATGTCAATTACCTCAGATGGCTATTAGGCTTGATTACCATTTAATAGCACAGGTCATTGTGTGTTCAACTGAATTAATATGTATTTTTGTGAAAGTCTAATCATGCTGTATTATTAATCACAATGTGTGGGTGAAGTGCATCCACTCACTTATCAAAGAATACTCTGTAAGAAGTAACAAAAACTCTTTAAACTTTAATCTTTGGAACATAAGTGGCTTGAACAGCAGCTGCTTGAAAGAGTTAGGAAAACTCTTTGCCATGCAATTACAATGAACATATACTGAGTCTTTAACAAATAATTCAGAACAGTTTAAAGGGATAGTTTACCCAAAAATGTTATTGACATTCTTCCAAATATCTTCCTTTGTGTTCAGCAAAACAAAGACATTTATATAGATTTGGAACCACCTCAGGGTGAGTAAATGATGACAGAATTTTCATTTTTGGGTGAACTATCCCTTTAAGAACTGTATCACTTGTTTCATTGAAAAAATCTGACATCACATCTTCTCATGAACTAGCCAAGTAGAGGCAATTATCGAGCTTTTCAGTGAATACGGATTTAAATATCGGTCTGTTTCTTTCAAAGGTATGATTAAGAGACATGGATAATCAATGCAGGAGCAGCATCAGTGATCATTTTTAAGATTAAAGTTCCCGAGCCTCAAGAGAGGCCGTTTCAAATCTGTTTTCTGGGCCACAGGTTGTACGCGAGAGACATTCATCTCAAGGTTTGGTGTCAGCATCAAGATGGATGCTGTGTATAATTGAACCAAACTTCTCATTTACTTGTTCTCTCTCCCTGCCATTGTCTTTCCTGTGCCTGTGATGTGCGTTTTATTAGCATGCTCTGGGCTAGAGACAAATGCTGCAGTTCGATGCCTGGCACTAGGCTGCACTCAGGCATCCATCACAAGTGAAGGGGGCGCTAAGGGTCAATGGCTTATGCTCTATGTAATTACAGATGGATACCCACGAGATGAAATGATTTACAAGTGGAGGAGGAACTCGGTGCAGGCGGCTGATCAGAAGTCATGGAGACTTTACCAGTTCGACTTCATGGGCCTGAGAAACACCACAGATATAATTAAGACAACAGCAGGTAATTTTCTTCTTCTTGTTTAGATCTAATGAGAGTATGGTTATGAGTAAAGTATGATTATTTATTGGCTTTTGATAAATAGAATTTTTTGAAGGCTGATATCCACTACTGTTCAAAAGTTTGGATTTTGAAAAAACTAATATTGTGAAAGGCTATTGCAATTTAAAATAACTGTTATCTGTTTGAATATATTTTAAAGTATTATTGATGGCAAAACTGAATTTTTCAGCAGCCATTACTTACAGTGTTACACAATCCTTCAGAAACTGTTTTTATTGATCAGTGGTGAAAAACAGTGCTGTTTAACATTTTTTGCTGGAAACGTGATGTATTTTTCTCCATGATTCTTTGATGAATAGAAAGTTCAATGAACAGCACTATTTAAAAATGGAAATCTTTTGTAACATTGTAAAAGTCTGTTACTTTTTTAATTTAATGCATAACTGATGAATAAGGATTATAAGTAGTTCTAAGTATACATTTTCTTTCTTTCAAAAAAAAAAAAAAAGCTGACCCCAAACGTTTGAATGGTATGTTTTAGAGCTAGAAGTTTGGTTCAAAGCAGCCATTTCTAACCCCGAGATTCGCATCCAATGTAGTATGATTAAAAATGCTCAGTATAATATCTCCCTTTAATTTACATTATTAAATTATGTTAAACTAGTGTTGACCTATTTTCTGAAGCAGCTACCTTTACATCCTTTTTATTGTCCTGGATTCATCACACCATTGTATTTTCTGGTAGACAGACATTTGCATTTGTTTAATGTTGGTTTTACGCTCTAAAGAAGCGACTAGATTAACCAAAGAGGTTGTTTTGCTTGACAGTAAATATATAGTGTATCACCTGCAGTGTCTTAATAGACCCCCATTAAGATTGAAATCTGTGGGTCTAAAGATTGTAAGCAGTTGAAATGTCACTTTACTTAAAGCACTGCTGTACGTGCACTATTGGATGACATTTTCCCAGGGCCTAGTAAATCTTAGTTTGAACACAGTCAATGGACTATAACTTACATCTTCATATTCTTATACCAAATCTGTTATACAAGAATGATTTTTGGCGCAAATTAATATTATATTGAAGTTATATTTAATCAGAATTAAATAGTAATGATTCATATTTTCAAAAAGAGATAAAGATTGCACCAAACTTAGCTTTGAGGTAATACTGATAATATTAACAAATGAATTTTGCATACAGTACAGTAACGTTCCCATCCATTTTCAAATGATCAATACGAGAGTTATTTATGTGAGAACTGCAGCACAGCATGAATAAAACTATTTTTAAGAAAAATACTATTAGACTCTACTAGGTCTATTGATCTTTTTCCAAATATTACAAATCATTTTGACAGTTAAAACAAAATGATTTGCAATATGTGAAAAAAGATCAAAAGACCTAGTACAGTCAAATTGTTTTTTTTCTTCCTATCATTCCACTCACTGTTTACTCTCAGCCTCTGAAAATAGATAGAAACTTGACACTTCTGTAGGCTACAATGAAAAGTGAAAAGGTTTGTTTAGGCCTCCAGACAAAACAGTAATAATCAGTTAAAGACAAAGTTCACAATATCAGTGCAACATGAAAGAAACAAAATGCTTTTCAGACATTTCAAAAATTCAGATTAGGCCAAGTATAATGCCTGTGAGGTGTAAATACTGTACACTATATTAGCATAGCTCAAGAATATCCTCAATGGAGAGTTTTTGCATTAGCTTTACCCCTGCCCCTATGTCTTTTTGTACCATTTCAAATTTCACTTAAAATAACCTTGAAATATAGACATAACTATCTCAATAAAGAAACGAGAACAAATCTGAAGCATTGCAATTAAATCCAAGCTAAGATATTTTCAAGGTTGGTCAGTCTCTTAAAAAATACAAAAGTGAAAACTGGCAGGAGGGCATTTCAAAGAAAACATAAAGGCAATGTGACCTTCACAATTCAGAAGTGTTAGTCTTGGTTTATCTTTGCATGTATGAATAAAGTTGTTATAGAAGTATAACTTTGTATTTGAGACACCATTGCTTTCTTCTTTTTAGAGATGTTTCATTGGCAAAATCTTTCTCTCTTTCTAGGTGACTATGTGGTGATGACTGTATATTTTGACCTAAGCAGAAGAATGGGATACTTCACAATTCAGACCTATATCCCCTGCATACTTACTGTGGTTCTCTCTTGGGTCTCCTTTTGGATCAAAAAAGATGCAACTCCAGCCAGAACAGCACTAGGTACATGCAGTAAATACAGAACTGATCCTTGTGTGATTCATTCATGTTTGACTTGTTGTTTGTGTTTCTTTTAAAAAAAGTAATTAAAGACACTTTGACATACAATACTGTGTGTTTACAATAAGTTACTTTGCCTGTACACACTGCAACGTTTTTGGAGTGCCCCTATTAAACATTTTAAAGGTTCCTACAATATGCATCCAAGCTCAAAAAAACGCATAATTTTAATTTTTTAATTTTTAATTTTCTCATAATATACATTGCAGCATCACCTCTTTTCTCACAATGATTGCAAGGTTAAATCAAGGACTCTGTCTCTCTAAACCCCTCCTTATGTGATAGCTGCTCTGCACTGATTGGTCAGAGCGCCCAGTCTGTTGTGATTGGTCTACGGCTAACAGCGCGTGTCAGAAACAAACCGCCCATTACCATACCTGAGGCTTCCTCAGCATTTGTATATGCATTGATACAAACCGTAACAATGGCATCGGTTTTACTGTATCAACTCGAGCCCGAGTCTTCATCCTTTAGAAGTGCATGCAAAGTGGATTTGCTTTCGCTGCACAGAAAACAACCTCTTCTTAACATGAACAACATGAACCTCAATCTTCCGAGCAAAGAACGGTTTGTAATCTTGCCGTGCCCAACAAAGTTCAAGTGAAAATATAACTGGAACCGTGCTTTAGCATTCTTAGAACAGTTCGGCCTGATGGTAGAAAAGCAGCTTATTTATCATGAACTTTGATCTGAACTTTGCGCATCTTTTACATTCATAAACAGCTATATTAGACACTACATGAAAGGTATTATCTGAAAAAGCATAATAGGGGCACTTTAATTCCTGAATTATAGGTACTGTGTACGGAATATAGAAGTAATTCACAAAATTGTGATGGTTGATAAATATTTTGCTTTATTTACAATTCAAGTTGACATACTATAAGAATGACAGACAGTTTCATTACAAAATTGTTTTCATAAAAAGAAAATCTATGTGTTTTCTTTTTAGTGTGTCTGTTTGTTCGCATTTGTTCTTGTTTCATTACAGCGCTTCTGTCTTTTGTTTGCTTTACTCATTTCTTTATAGTTTCCTGCTTTGATTAAGTCCATGTCCTGTCCTGGTAAATGTCACTTTTGTCAAGGTAATTTTGCTTTTTTCATTTTTTTTATTTATCAAATAATTAGACTTTGATATTTTTTTTTTTTTTTACATGTATCCCCATATTGTTCAAGAGATCTGCATGTATCTTGCATCATAATTTAGAAAGGCTTTTAATCTGTCTCATGATGTAGCTTGATTAGCTTGCCACTCTTTTAGGCTGTATTGTTGGATTACCTCTGAGCACACAACAGATAAGTGTGGCCTGAGATGCTGTTCCCACTGAGTATTCTCAAGCTAACAAGCAGTATGAGTGACGGTCAGAAAAAAAGGGATCATAGAGTGACATAAATTGGGTATCTACACCGATCCTATAGCTAAATGTTAAGAAAACTGGAAGAAAAGGCCCTGCACAATCTATGTTTGGAAGAAAAGAAATAAACTGGAAACATACTAGGAGAAGAAAACGGATGAATGCAATTAATCTGTCTGACAAAAGAAGTCATTATACCTTCAGTGGAAAGAAAGGGAGTCGGAGAAAAAGTAGAGATTTGCTTTACAGGCGTCCAGTTGATCGATGAAGTCCAGAGAGAAAGGCAGCCGAGATAAAATGTGGGAGAGAGAAAGAGCTTGGGCTCACAGCCGTGGAAATGTCAGGTTAGAAAAGAATGTGACCAAGACAGAACCCAGAAAAATAGTGAGGGGTCAAGTATAGGGTGGTCAGTCAGACGCTGAAGACATGACCAACTTAATCTTAAAATGCACTTTGTGTGGTAACATTTAAATGAACTGCTTTTTTTACGTATCCAAAAAGTATGTAGAAACCCAAAGAGCTCACCCAAAAGTGCTTTGTTCATTTTAAACCATGGACAATAATAAGAATTTGGTCCTTCTTGTTGTAATTTAAAGTTGTAATTTAGTGTATATTTTGTAATATGACTGAATCTACCTGACTATATTTAGTTATACAAATGAAAGTAATTTTAAAGGTCAGTCCAGGAAGAAATAGCTCCTTTCAAGGCTTTCAACACCCATATGAAAGTTTTTGGGTGAACTATCCCTTCAAATTTGGGGTAAGTAGTTTTTCAAAAACGCTGTTGGACATTGTTGATATTTGAAATCAACCCAAGCAAACCCACCCCACCTCCAAAACACACCTTCCAATCCTAACCATCCTGCTCCGAGTCGGTCTCTATCCCCGGCCTGTTCACTGCTGGCAGGCGAGCCGAGTGCACTAACAATAACAGTAAAAACCGCATTCGGTAAAACTTTACAATAAGGTTCATTAGTTAAAGTAAATGAACGAACAACAAGGAAGGAACAAAAAATGAACATTCAGTATACAAGAGTAAATACAAACAATTGTTCTTTGTTAGTCACCAACACCACAGCAGCTCCAGATAGTCAATGACACTCAAACCCAGTGTTACTCACAGGTCGAGCGGAATCAAAGCTGCCACCACGTCTGTTTTCAAGCCTTCCCGCTTAGTTCTCTCCAGCATTGGAAAGTTTTTCTAATATTAATGCGAGTCCTTAAGTGCTTGCGCAGTGATATTCTTTTGAGCTCTTTTGTATCGTGTCTCATCTTTCTTTCTGCAGTTTTTTTTTTTTTTTTCAAATCTCCCTCGTTCTGTCTCCTCGACTGTCATACGCCCCCTAATGCTGATTGGTTACATGTTTGTTGTTGGTTTTGGTCTGACTAACTTCCAAACAGTGTTTTTGAAAAACTACTTATCCCACCCTTAAGTCCCGGCTGAGCCCGGAGGCCTTTCTGTTTAGAGTTTGTATGTGTTCCTTGTGTCTGTGTTGATATTCTCCGGGTGCTCCGGTTTCCCCCACAATCAAAAAACATGCAGTATAGGTAAATTGGAGATGCTAAAAATCGTCTGTAGGTGTGAATGAGTCCCAAGCCATGTAATGGGGAGGGTTTGGGAAAGACCTGCCAACCTACCCTGTAAAAATCATTGCCAAAAAATTCATGGACAATCTCTCGCATATGACGAGAGAGAGAATCAGATTCGGATTCAGAAGAGGCTCCCAAAATGCAAGTGTATCGTTTTCAAAAAATTAAGATTTCAGGGTCCCAAAACGTCTGTGTTGTGCCGAAATTTTACCCCCACCAAATTATTACCCCCTAGTATTGGTAGGTTTAGGATCAGGTGTGGGGGAGGAGTTAGGATTAGGGGTGGGGTTAGGATTAGGCAATACGAGGGAGGTAATAATTTGGCAGGGAGTCGAAATTCGGCACAACACAGGATCCGTCTGGACGAAATGCCGATACGATACAAAAATTTCACAGATACATCTAAACGTGTCTCCGTGTGGATGGGCTCTAACCTTGGTGATCATAAGAGACATCATTCAGGAACAACAAAATAATAATAGTAATAAATCTCACAGACGACAAACTTTTGAATGTAATGTATTCAGTTAATATTATAATGATATGCATTTTTTTCAAAATCAAATTGTCTCACTTTCGAAAAGTATGGGGGAAAAAAACAGGGAAATTATCTAGAGAAAGAGTAGAAAAGTACTTAACACACCTTACAGCTGGTCTACAATCATTACAAACTCCTGGGTACCATCACTGATAAGTACAGGAAGTACAGCATTACAGTCATTTGAACATCCAGGCAGTTGTCATGTCATTCTCATCCATCGCGCGCAAAAAAAAAAAAAAAAAAAAAACAGATGAGAGAACTAATGAGGCTAAAATGGAGCTAAGCAGTTCAGGAAAGAGTGCCATTTTGAAATGCATATTTCATTCACAGGCTTTTCTGACTCAGGCAGGCAGTCATTTAACTAAGTGCCACTGTATCAGGGGAAGTCAGTCTAACAGGTGAAGGTAATCACCGTGGCCAGCAACAGCAGAGGAAAAAAGGAATGGGGTGCAAAATTTCTCTGTGAAATAGATGAAGCTTGCTTGTTTCCATAGAAACCCTTGCAAAACAGGGGCACAGTCACTGGTTCTCTGAGGCAACTCTAAATGTCCATGCAAGAGTGGAGCTAAGAATGTCTACACGCTTCTAAGATTCTAGGTGTTTGTGTGGGTGGAATTTTTTTAATTTGCAGGTGTCTCTTTTCCCCATCATATGCAAGAGAAGGACTTCAGTATCTGGACAGGTGTCAAATTGAAAGGAAAAACAACAATAAAGGAATATAATAGTGTTGTTTTGTTTTTCTGTTAAAAATAGTGAAATATGATGGTGGTTACTGGCTGTATTAAAATCCTACCTATGTAACATTTCAAGTCAATAACTTATGAGGTTCCATTTTAGATAGGCAGCCTAGTGAGCCTAGTTTTTTTTTTTTTTAACCTGTCCAACAAGAACCAGAGCAATGGAGTCTTAGATGGAACTCAATCAGGTCTGCTCAGTGAAAAAGCATCACGTAATTAGCTTAGAGCCAAAAAATAACAGTGTTTTGTATTCAGCAGAGATATGAAACTACATTTTGCTCATGCTAGCGATGTCAGCATATGCTTTAGATGATTTAGCTCATATTTTTCATTAGGCATTTCCCTTGTGACCAGCCTTTCCTCTTTTGATTATGCAGGAATAACAACAGTATTAACCATGACAACACTCAGCACGGTGGCACGGACATCACTACCCAGGGTCTCATACGTCACAGCAATGGACCTTTTCGTCACTGTCTGTTTCCTGTTTGTATTTGCGGCTCTCATGGAGTATGCCACACTCAATTATTACTCTTATAGTGCTCGTAAACCAACCTGCAACAAGACGAAAAGATCGGTGAGTACCATGTTATGCCTGCCAAATCAAGATTTTATTCTGCTGAGTTTATGCTGTTCTTCTTTTAGGAGAAAGCTATGCATCCTGTTTACACAATATATGTAAGGGAATGTCTTCCAGGGCCTTTTTTAATACACATCAATAGACTCATTTTGATTTAGCATCAACGTTCTTTAGGGGATGTTGATGGAAAAAAAATTGGGATGGGAGGATAACATATTTTTCATTTTTTTTTGCGTTCTCTCACAAAAGTTTTGCATTCCCCTGTGAAACTTTGCGTTCCCTCGCAAATATATTGGCGTTCCCTTGCAAAACTTTTGCGTTGTCTTTCAAAGATATGAAAGACTCTTTTTTGCGTTCACTTACTCCATGCTTAATTTCCTGCTGGCAGTGGTTCAGAAAGCTCGGTATGTTCACAATGGAGTGATTCATATTTTGAACTTGGACTCACATGTAAAGAAATGCTTTTTTAAATAGAGATCACTGTTCTCCGACAATTCTGAAACAAAAACATTAGATAGCTAAAAAAAATATCATGTAATTTACTTCAGGTTCTGTCAAAATGATATATTTTATGTTATAAATGAATCTTTTTACAAATATCTAAAACGTTATAAATGCGTATAAATTCATTTAAATGAATTCTTGAAATTAATGAATAAAACACATTTTAACAGTCTCTGGTCCCCACCTACTTGTGTAATAATGTAATAGATTCAATCTTTATTTGAAGCATAGCATTAATTTCAAAGGTCAATTGCTTCTTTTGAAAATGGCTGCTGCAGCATCAGTGTTTATATCCGGACTTTAAACTTTTAACCCAATACTTTTGTTGCAATTTGATGTTTGCAACAGTTTTATAACAGTGAGTATACAGTTATTTGATAGTTACATGTCCCTACATTGTCAGCAAATCCACTAAATCCATAGAATATAATGCAATGATAATTTGACAAATACGAGAAATTTGGTGGTATGTTTAGTCTCCACATTTTAAGCATATATATATATATATATATATATATATATATATATATATATAAATATATCAACACAAAGTCTATCCAAAACTTGACCACATGAAGGGTTTTACTTGTAATGTGATGCAGTTATTTATTTATATAGCCTACAAATCATCCAAGTGCCCCATTCTGAGCCAATTCTAATATACATTTATTAATATTATTGAATGTTTATCCAGGTGCATTTCACTCTCAGCCATATTCCATGTAGCATTTTAATTGGTCAGTCGTCTATTCTGATTGATTGATAACCGCGGATGATAGATTAATGGATGCGCTCTCGCTTTATAATAATGCACTCTCGACATGCCATTCCATCTAAAGTTTTGCGGGAGAATGCAAATATCTTTGCAAGAGAATGCAAAGGTTTTGCAAGGGAACGCAAAGTTTCTTGGGGGATCGCTAAAGCTTTGAAAAACATTTTTTCCTTCCATCCCAAATTTTTTCCACCACCATGTCCCACAAGGGACTCCGTAGGTTTGAAACGAGAGAGAATGAAATGGAATAAGAGATATGGAAGTAGCATTGATAGGGTTTAGCAGTGATTATTAAATATATATATGAATATATATACATGAGTGTTCAAAAATTTGTCGCCGATTTTTTAAAAAGCGGTAAAAATCATAGGTTTGTGATATGATGATTCAGGTATTGTTATACTTTCATAAAGTAGTGATGTATCATTGCTATCAAATATATGCGGACAGAAGTCCCTTTTCGCATATATGTGCTAGTTAAAGGCGATCTCTCAAGACGGCATGGTATGGAAATATGATTTCATTAGGCTGATGTTGTTAGTCTTTGTCTATGTGTGTAATGTGATGCTAAATTATGGTTGAGCAAGAACATCTTACTTTTTATTCATTGTGTTTCTCCGGTGACAGTCTCCGCAGGTGAAATTTTCCCACTCTCTCGCCGATCACTCATTTTGATTAGATCTTATCTCTGCTGAGAAGCACGGATAATTACCATAGCAATTTTACACGAAACAAATATTACCCTATAGGTGATCTCACATATATTATCTTTCAGTTCTGTAATTACCATCCTTTGCTAGTTATGTCACTATAATGAGACAAATAACTGGGAATAAGTGGCAGAATACTATTGGAGAGTGTTCATTGTGTGGTCTAGAAAGGATTTAGACAACCATGCTCAGGTCATCTTACCTACCCGCGATTGATAGAGTGATTGATGCTGCACTTCTCCGAAGAGAAGTTAGTTCAAGTGAGTGGGAATCTCTTAGAAGCCACCATGATCTTACGCTTTGATTGACAGCACACTCTGAAGGAGTTGTTTTGCTCACGGCATAGATTAGATGCACTTTGAAAACAGTTTTCTTGTTTGATTGGATGAAATATTGTGTACAGTACATGCAAAACAAATCCAAATGTATGACTTCAAATTCTAAAAGGATGTTGTTTTTTGTCCAACAGAACTACTCAGTACTGGATGTGGGTCCTCCTCCCACAGTTATCACGCTCAACAACTCCATGTATTGGCAGGAGTTTGATGATGCCTGTGTGTATGAGTGCCTGGATGGAAAAGACTGCCAGAGTTTCTTCTGCTGCTACGAAGAGTGCAAAGATGGAGCGTGGCGAAAGGGCCGTGTGCATATAGACATTTTGGAACTCGATGCATACTCTCGTGTCTTCTTTCCCACCTCTTTCCTATTGTTCAATATTGTCTACTGGGTAGGCTACTTGTATCTTTAGCGGTCCCACACACCTCACAACACAAAGGACTTGACTTTTCAAGAGCAGAAACAAAGGATAGACTGAACCAGGACTTTCAAGGTACAGTAAAAATAGAGCGGATACTGGTTATCGGAGTTGAGCTGTGGTGATACAAGGACTTCTCCAGTAGGAGATGAAAATGAAAAATGAGACTACAGAAACCGAAAGCTACAGCAGATACGTCAATACCCTTAAAACCAGGCTGTTTTTATATGGTCAGGAAGGATACTGCCACAAGCTCTTTAAGTGGTTGCAATTCTCTGGCAGAGATCTTTGCCTTTTGTTCTTCAGGTACCAGGGGGGAAAAATGATTCACAACGTTCCTCTCCCACAATCTCGTCTTTTTATGGGTGAGAGAGCAACTGTAAGAAGTCAAGGTGCGAAAAATCCTTAGGCCAAGACAGCGTGAGAAAAAAAAATGCCTTGTAAAGCATGTGACCCTCTGACTTTTGGTGTCTCTTACAATCCTGGTAGATCGTTCACATGAATGGAAACCTGTCATCTAGCAATCAGTCAAAACCAGACCGGCTTTCATGTAAGCGGAGCTTTCAGAGCCATCTATAGTGCCTTCCACTGGAGGAGAAGCCATCAGGCAGAGAAATCTTAGAAATGATGGCAAGAGCATCATCTGGTCTTGACTGACCGCTGATGGTTTTGTTTTGAAGTTTATTCAACCTTTAGTTATAGTCACCCATTATTTTAATGCATTCAACATGTCTAAACCCATTGTCACTGCATGTTATAGTATTAAGCTCTACCCTGAATCAGCACAAAAATGGCAAGAGAGTAGAACCATTTTGGAAGATCTGGAATATTAATTAGTATGTAGATTGCAAGTGTTTGCCTATATTTCTAGATTTTTATAGCATAATTTTTCCACACAAAACAAAGGTTGTTTAAAGATGAAATGAATATATTATATAGTAGACTATATTTTATTTTGAAATGCCTAAAGTCTATTAGCATCAGTTTATTAGTTAAAAAGTGCATGCATAGAATGGATCATAAGTTCCATAGACTCTCACTCTTCAGTCCAGCTGGCAAAATAGTTGCCATCCATGTCTACGCCAAGCATAGAGAAATCAACACAGCCCAAAGGAAATCAAGGAAAGTGGGTGTCTCTGGATCTTCATGGACACATTTGCATTATTTACAGATTTTATTATTCTGTTTAGTACTTGCATCTACAGCCTATGATATGGCAATATACTTGATACTTGCAGGTTCATTTACTCTCATGAAATTTTCAACACACAGAATACAAAAGGAGTTATTTAGCAGAATATCAAGGCTGTGTTTTTCCAAACCATAAAATTGGGTTGTGGTCTTTGAAGAAAAAAAAAGAAAAAAAAAAGGTTACACTTTATTTTAAGGTGACCTTGTCAAGGTGTAATTATACTTTTAAGTACAGACTGATGATAATAACAGCTACATGTACTTACTATAGTGTTGGAACTGGGGCTTGTGTAGGGTTAGTTGCATGAAATTATGCATCATTTAAAGTTATTACTATAGTAATTACATGTAACAAGGGCACTGTAAAATAAAGTGTTACCAAAAAATCCTATAGGTTTGGAGCAACATGAGGGTAAGTAGACCGATTTTATTTATTTATTTTTGATTGAACTGTCCATTTAATAATAAAATGGAGTGTCAGTATAATACTTAATCAAAACCGAAACAGTAATCTGTAACACCTTACAAAAATGGTTCAAATGGTTGCATTAAGTGCATCAGTGAAGTAACAATGAACAGCTTTTTTACAGCCTTTATTAAACTAGGTTATTGTCAGTTTATAAATATACTGATAATCGTTGTTAATTCATGTTCATTCATATTGCATTAACTTGTGTTAATTTATACAACTTGAAATGTTTCAAATGAATTTATGTATAAATTAACATGAACTTTGATTAATAAATGCTGCAAGTGTATCGTTCATTGCTAGTTCACGATACCTAGTGCATTGGTGAATTGAAGTATGTTGTAAAGTGTTACTTCAGCACATTGCAGTAAACCCTACATAATCACTGTGCTCATTACCAAACTGTAATTCACAATAAGAGTTGTTACTGTGTTGCCTTAGGGTCACCTGCACAGAGATACTGTGAGATGATCCATTAAGAGGGATCAAATGGATTAATATAAGGTATCTACTTCAAATTATAGTCATTACCAAAGGATTCACATTAGCTGAAAACATTCTGAGGCAATCTCAAGCTCATTTTCTTCTTTTCTTGATTAATTATTTTGTAGTCAAGATCTTCATTATCATTATTGTCTCATAGGTAAAATGTTAATGTGTGATGCACACCAGAGGCAATATTATTGTTGTTTTCTTCCTCAATGATTGTAGCATTTTTGTCCGTCTGATACCACTGTGGTGGGCTGTGGATTCTACCGTGCTCTGCACCAGTTTCAGCTCTAATACATCTGACCTACAGAAGGTATCAACGTTTAATCAATCAAATCATTTCCACCCGTTCTCTGGAACTTTAAGTTTCAGAGTCACGTTTTTATTTGATTTCGTCTCAGACACTTTCTCATTTTGGTTTGTGCCAAGCGTCTTTGTGAGGTAATCTTTAAGGATTGTTTCGGAGTCTGTTAACGATGTTCTGAATAACCAGAAATGTGCTGTGATTTGCTGCCAAGTTGATTCTCCTCTTGCATTTCATGACGCTATAGTGATTTTTCTGTTGTGGCTTCTTGAAGGTGTCAATCCACTATTGACCTGTTTTGCGATTCTGTTTGATGATAATCTGTGAGTGCTTCAACATGTTGTGATTGCGGCTGTTAATTCCGTTTGACGTACAATAATTATTAGCTGTTCATTTATAGTGGTGCTAGAGCTTCAAACCATCATTCGAGTTCAACCGTCATTCGAGAGCAGCGCTTTTTGCTCTTCACACCCAAGGAATCAGACAAATCTGACTTTGCCAAAAGTTCATGTTAGTTACCTAAAGCCATATGCTGGAATTAAATCCAATTATACTGCTTTTTATAGTGGCCTAATAATGACATTAATTCCAATGACGAAGTACTCTGAGGAAGGAAATAGAAAATCTTGAACATTAGCCCTTGATGTATTTCAAGCTTATTTGGTCATCTTTTGTCATTGGGTGTAGACAACTGGATATCATTCTTCATCATTCGAGCTAGGAGATCTTTTCAGCGCAACAAATATAATGTTTAGGGTTTTTTATTTATCTATATTTTTTTTTGCAAGGATAAAAAGATTTACACATTCAAGTGACCTTTAAGAGGGTGGATATGCTATCCTTAATGATATATAACATGCATTTACTGAACATTCGGTACTCTGGTGATCGTGATTTCACCAAGTATGTTCTTGGATCAACATCTTTGATCCTGGAACAAAATTCCAGATTTGAGGGATAACTTTACAGTTTATGTCAAGTTTAGGCCACAACACTGCACGTCTCCTTTGGTCCATCCAACTCCTTTGGAGTTTCGACTAATGAACTGATGATCTGAATCAGGTGTGTTTGATCAAGGAGACATGGAAAACATGCAGTGATGAGGGACACCAGGAACGTGGTTGGGAATGTCTAGGTTACTGTAACACAGTTCGTAAGTACGGGAAGGGGGAGGCGGGAACCGGCGAACGTTAAACATGACTTTAATAAGCTCAAATTAAACAAACAACAAAACAAAAGTAAAATGGAGGCAGTTCCTCATGGCGACTGCCACCCACACAAACATAATAAAACACAACATAAGGCCTGGCGTCACTGGCCTCGCGCCGTTCCCTCACGACTCTCGCCACGCCCTCCTTTTCACAGTTACTATTGTAACCCCAGTTCCCTGAAGGAGGGAATGGAGATGTTACGTCGATACTGACGTGATTGGGCTCCCAGGCAGACCCCATTACGTCAGTATCGACGTAACGTCGATCGTGACTGATTGAATGGGAACCCCTGACCTACTGTATCATTTCCCTCTGATTTTTGGCAGAAGTTATGGGTAGGTTAGGGTTGGGTTTAGGGGTATGGATAGGATTAACACTAAATTTTCGGAGTGGAATGTTGTTCCAGGATAAACAAAATATGTTGATCTAGGAACATGTCTTACTTGGAAAAATCACCGTGACCCATATTCTACAGCATCTTTCCCACAGTCCAAAAATCTGGTTTTAAAAGCAGTTATTGCATATTTTCTTTCTTTCATTCTTTCGTTTTACATCATTGAAATTTGTTAGTAATTTAATTAATAAAACCTTCAAAGTGCAGGTCAACCGTTAAAGGCTGAATGCCAAAGATATCTCATTCACTGATCTGCTATGATGATGGCTCCCCCCATTCATATCATTCATTTTGCTCAATAATGTTGTTGGGATTTGTTTGTTCACTGCAGCATAATTCCTCACCTTTGAAAGTATCCGAAAGCCTTTTGTTTCAAGTGGTCAGATCAGTAGCAATCAATGTCAGTGGCCTGTCCTGTTTTTGGGAATAGTCTTAAAATATAAACACTGTCCTGATAGCGATAATAATAATAATAATAATAATGATAACAAATTTCTCTTTATTGCCCCGGTTACACAGGCACACCTCGTGCGCCTATTTTTCACATTAACACACAATCTTTCATTGTAGATTATTGCTTTGTGTTTACAATGACAATTTGGTGTGTATTTCTCATGTTTCTATGGTTTGTGAGTGCTCACAATGTGCAGTGTTGTCAGTGGGGTTGTCATTTGGATTTGATAATAGAGGGTTTATGTGAGTTTTTGGCCTGTCTATAAACTCATTTCTATTTCTTGTGCTATTTTCATATATGTAGTTCTTTTTATAATTGAATTGTAAAGTGCAGAGGTGAATCAGAAGATGTGAAATAAAACATTGTTTTCTTTTTTTCCCATTTCTGTATATGACTGCAATCTTACCTGCACTTTATAAGTGACTTAGTTCAATGTATTTACAACAAATTAAAGGTATTTTGTAAGTAGGAGCAAGCTTCTTTTGCTAGCTGGAAGATTTGACTTTTGTATTCATTCATCTGTTTTTATCATCTCATTTGTAATTAACAGTACATGGTCCAATAAGACTGATGTACGAGAATGTTTGGGTCGATTCCATATTGATTTCTGCCCCAGCAGCTGTCAATAACAGCCTCAGTGCCTATCCATAGCAAATAACCATTGTTCATATTCAGTGTTATTAGCCCTCTTAAAGGGATAGTACACCTAAAAATGAATATTCTATCATCTCATGTCATTCTAAAGCCATGTGACTTACTTCCATGGAACACAAATTGTTCTTTTGAGTTGAATTTTCAATGCATTGGTTGATTCAATACAGTTTTGAAGGAGTTATTCACATATGGACCACTTTTACGATACTTTCATGGTGATTTTGAATCTATTTTAAAAGCTTAAAGGCCGTATGGGTTTGGAACAACATGAGGGTGGATAAATAAGAATTTTGTGTGAACTATTCCTTTAAAATCACTACCCGGTGGAGAACTGCTTCTATGTTCTCGTGTGTTCTTGATGCAGTGCAGCTTACTCAGCAATAGTTGACTGATAAAACTGCATCATGGCTAAAAGCAAATCACAAATAAAAATGAAAATTTCCCATTTTGTGAGAGGAAATAAACAATGAAAACATCAGAAGCAGTAAGCGCGTAAAACTGGGGATCTAAAAGTGGGTTAATGCTGTTAGTGCTCTGTATGCATCCGCAAAGGCCCTGCGCTCTCAAAATAATTCACTGAGCATTACCAACCTTGAGAACGCAGTATTTATGAAATGCACAGGGAGACGGGTGGATGATTACATTTTATAATGTCACAGATCCGATTCCCTGGGCAAAGGGATGGATGATACATGACGTCAAAATAAGAGATAATGATGTATCTGACATTTCATCTAAAATACTGTCCGTCTAAAGTTCACTAACCTGGCAGAGCCATGTTATTACATATTGTTAAATCATACTTTTTTTATGATTTTTTTTTGAGGGGAAAGGCAATATTAAATGGCATTTGTAATATAACAAATGATATAGAGGGTTCACTTACACAAGCCCTTGAAATTGCTTCAGTGAAAAGGCACTACGCTCCTATAGACTGAACACGCAATGCATGATGCCACTGTTTTCACTAATTTGCATTTTTGCAGTTTACATAGAGACAATAACGGCATCGGTTTCAAAAACTTGCACTTTGTAACCTGTTTTCAAAAGTTTGCACCTTCAGACCCCCCAAAACGGCATTGTCATGTACATGAATGGCCAAAACACATAAAAAGTTTTTAGTTGAAAACAGTGTCGTGTAAACGGCCACTTAAATGTATCTCTTTAGAATTATAACACAAATATTCCCTAAATTTAAGCTGGCAGGTGATACAGATACTTAAGTAAAAACTAATCATGTAGTAAACAAATTAGGAATGAAAATGAATTTAAACATGTGGAATTGTTTTGTTTTTTTTTTAGTTTTTTTTATGTTCTTCCTGCCTCAATTCTGATGGGGCTTGAATTGCTCTACCACTAAACTCGGAATGGTTGCTATGGGAACATTGTTCATTCTGTGTGTAATGAAGTGAAGCCAAAGATGAGAGATGACTGATTTGGAACTGGAGTGTCTGACCTACTTTTTAAAGACATTTTAACTCCTTGTCTAACTTACATGCTGTTTGACATAATCAGTCAACTCTCACCAATGATGAGTTTTCAGTGGTTAGGCCTATATCTTATCGCACCATCACACGCTGTCTCATTGATATGTTTTCCCACCAACTTTCCTGAATGGAGCGTTTACAGGATTTGAATTTAATACGATATTTAACAGATCTAGCTTAAAATTTAATGTTCAGAGGTTTTCATTCATTTTAGTTTTACCCCTCACCTAATTTTTAGATTTTCTTGAAAGTTTTCATTGATAAATGTGAATGTCTATACCCGCTACAGAGATCATCCACAATCTGAATGCTAAAGGTGATCATTTTTATGTTAAAATATTTGTATCCTACTTCAATATGCAAATTATGCAAATAATGCAAATAACCATATGGAAGCTTCCACTACTGAATGAAAAATTTTAAAAGGTTTTGTGACATTTTATCTCACAAGTGAGATATAAACTCTCAATTCTGAGAAATAAAGTCACATCTCTCTTTTTTCTCTCAGAACTGTCAGATATAAACACACGGTTGTGAGTTATAAAGTCTGAAAGTGTGAGATATAAACTGTAAAAATTGAAAAAAAGCTGATTTTATTTTGTTTTGGTTTTTTTTGGGGGGGGGGGGGGTTGCGCAATTGCAACTTTATATGAAAGCTTGTTTCTGCCATGGAATAAAAATAAGCTTTTTTTTATTGTTAGGCTTTTTATCACAATTCCAACTTTTTTCCTCACAATTCTGACTTCTCACAATTGTGAGGTAAAAAAAAAAAAAGACAGACTTTTTTTTCTCAGAATTGCGAGTTTATGTCTTACAATTCTGAATTTAAAACTCACAATTGCGACTTCATATCATGCAATTCTGAGAAAAAATGCGCAATTAACTTTTTTTTATTTTTTATTCATTGTTAGAAACAAGCTTCCATAAATAACAGAAGAAGTATTTTGGGAAAGCTTCATCTTCATTTTCTAATTTAAAAGCCACAATTTTCCATTTGATTAATATATGCAAAACAAAAACCTTTCAGTGGATAAAGTTAGGTCTATGTGACTTCACCATGTAAATATAGCATCAATATAGTGATGAGGATCAAAACCACTGCATCATATTCACTATATATTTGAGAAAACATGTCCCCCGATGATCCTATCAGACTGCATTATATTATCGAACACAAATTCATCAAACATTTTTGCAGCTTTTGCAATGAATTAATCACAAAAATGTAAGTTATTCTACTCAGTTCGTGAGATTTAACAATCCTCAGGCTACAATATTAACAAGTCAAGCCCTTCCTATCTCAGAATAACAGCAAATCTTTGTTAACCTCATACATACTCCAAACCTTTGATATGTGCATACGCTGTTCCTGCAGGGCGTTCATTTGAATGTATAAATGATTTTATCGCTTTACATAAGCACTTTTTCGTGTCCATAACCTAATAACACCTAAATAAAATTTAAAACACAAATTTAAATTGCCCCAAAACCCTTTTCATCTCAGTTTCAGCTGGCTAGATTTATGAATTATTAACTGTCCATTTGGCTTTCACTTTATAAAGTTATGTCTTCAATGTCCCTGAACACAGTGCAGTGTTTATCTGGGGAATGGTGAATTTTTACCTTTTGTCATTCACTTAGAGACTTAACAGTGCGGAACATTTTTTTCTCTAAAAAACTTCATGCATTTTTTATTGAAGAATGCACTCAATATGAAACATTCATATGTCTTCCTAACCCAGGTACAGCAAATGTGTGTTTAATGTCTAACCGAACTTTTTTATTTTTTTTTATTTTGTATTTTATTATTTTATCATTTCATTTTTCATATAGAAAACTGCAGTCTCTAAATTTCGAGCATTTCGCAGAACTAAAAAGTCACTCCAACTGAATCAATACATACAGTGTTCCGAGGCCGTGCTCAAGATAAATATGGAGTGTTATGACAAATGACCTGATTGCGCTGACAGTGCTAAACAACAATATTGTATCTCTGTCATGATTCAACTGATTCTCTGCAGAGAGTTGGATGGATTTTAAAAATAAGAATTGCACTAGCCTTGATCTTCTAAACACATCCATTGAAATCATCAGATCTAATCTAACAACACTGTGTTAAGTTTTCTGTAAAACACTTTCATCTTAATAGGTTGCTGACATGACATCTTTGTTTGTTCATTATGTTAATTAAAAGTACATTAAAAATGCAGTACTTTTTTGACGAACACTTTGAGTTTCTGCATTATAACAGAAAATTAACATTTGTTTAGCAAATTTGGAGGGGCTTAAATTCAAAATGTCTACTGCTACTCAAAGAAAAAAGGTCTCACTAAAAGTCATGAAACATATTTTAAAAATCTAACAAATTTTGAAAGTCAGCATAAACAGAGAAAGATTTTGGTTTCATTATTATTATCTGTAAACCAAAAAAATATTATTATATTATTATATTATGTTGATTGTTTCAATGTTATTTTTTTATTTTAAATATTTAGTTTTTATTGGTGAAAAGATAAGTTTAGTTCATTAATATGTATAAAATATATTTTGTCTCACTTAATGGTTACACTGCTTGAGTCATAACTGTATATGAAAATGGCATGATAATTGTTTTTTTTTTTTTTTTTAAATGTACCAACATGAATACAAATGTTATATTTCTAAGAACTTGCCACTTACATTTTTAACTGCACATTTACAAGATTTCTCCTGTTTGTCATCTCAGATATCTTAATTTGTCACTGACCCAGTAATTTATATAATTCATCCTGTACGTTCAGAGTAACAGTGACATAATTTGGTCATTCTCCCTCTGTCATCTTCTCTGCTGTCAGTTCCAGACTTCTAACACATGCTGCTGTTTATTTTTATAAAGCCTGGTTTCCAGATTGGGCGATGGATGTTTGTGAATTTAGCAGGACAGAAATGTCACGGTCTGTCTCTCATCTCTCCCATAACCAAGCATTCTGCCTCCATAGAAAAGCATGATGAAAGTCCATCAGCAGCAACAAGCCTCTACATGAAAGATGGAGCGGTATTGTGTACGCTCCACAGATCCAGCTGAGCTATAGGCTTCTCCTCTTTTAAGGTTATTCTGCACCTCCTTCCCATCCCTTGAAAGCTTTCACAGTTCAGTTGTTTAGCTTTCCAGCACTATAGAGCCTTCATTCGAGTCCCTCTCTTGTCACATCTATTAGAGGGCGAAAACATGACATTTGTCTATCCAGAGAAAAATTTGCTCTAACACAATGACCAGTGTGACACAAGATGTTTCAAAATGTTTCCAGGCAAACATTCTTCAGCAAAAGAAGCTCTAATGTGAATGTAATCTGACACACATACAAAAAAAGACACTCTATACTCCACATTTTGAACTCTATTAGCACATTTTTAAAGCTTCAATACTTGGCCAAAGATCTCAGCATTGCAAATTTTCTAGGAGCAATCAATATCTACCCCTTTCTATTTAGTGAAGACTCAACTAGCTATTGTTACTAAGGCAACGGGGAAGACAATGAGCAAATTGAATGAAGTGATGTTATGAAAAGTCAGAACTGGCACATCAATTTCCGTAGAGAGATTTTCATTGAGAAACGTGTCTAAAGGCTTGAGCTGAATTTTTGCTGACCGATTTGAATCACAAGCTTTGTGCTTTATTGAAAATGTGGTTTGATGAGGATAACCTTTTGTTTGACGAGATGTTTTTAATAAAGGAAATATTTCCATTCACATTCCAATTTCTGAAAAAGAATTATGGAATGAGGCCACTGATTAGTAGAGCAATAGCAGGTTGGAGGTGCAAGTGGAAGTTCATTGTTCAAGCAATGTTATTATTGAAGCCGTAAAACAGAAATTATTATAAGTCATACTTTTAACCATTATCATTTCATAAATGATGATCTAGTGGAAACTAGACCACTTCATAATTACATTTGAATCAGGAGAGTGTCTTTAGAAGTTTCTTTCTGGGGCTGTAGTGATAACAAAAATAACAATTTTCCTTTATTCCTCTTTACTTTAGATTTTTTTTCCCTGCAGTATCTTGCTCTATTTGTAGATTGTGAAAATCCATAAATCCAGTTTTTAAAAAAAAAAATAGAAAAGAAAGTAAGATCTGTTTTTCTGCATTCTAAGCTATTTGCTTCAGCTCAGGACTCTGTCAATTCCAAAACCAACAGCTTGACCTTCCAAACAACAAACGTGTGTTATTTCACGTTTAGCTCTATGGTACCTTTTGATACCCAAGCAATTTGCTTGAGTGTTGTTCTTAATTGGTAATACTTTCGATTGTAATGCTTCAATGGGAATTGTGAGCAATGATGAACCACCCAACTAACTCACTCCATCTTTGTCCAATTTTTGCTCAGTTCAGGACAATTGATCATTCTGCCATAGAAGGTACAGAGGTAGTAATTGGGATGTTCAGTAAAATGTCTCATGGGGTTTTCAATTGGAACCTTCATGGGCCTCATACAGTAAAGTAGCATTTAAATTCTTTAAAGTGAATTCAATTGAAATGTTTTTAAAGGTTGCTTATGAAAACAGAAAACAACAGCATGCACACAAGCATATTGCTCAAACTACAGTAGGTGCTACGCCAAAAAGATATTCTAAGGTTACAAGTATTGTTAAATTAATCTTTTGAGAATTTATGTAGGCTTAATAATTGCACACCTTAGAACGTTCGCCTGCCAATCCGATTGAAGCATTCAACAGGCCCGTAGCTATATAATATTAACACAGTATGGAGTGATGTATTTCTTTGAGCAAATATCTATTCATATATCATACTATAGTTCACACAGAGTGGTTGATTCAGAAGGTTAACTAAAAGTTCAAACTGTACATAATTTCAAAGCCAACAATAGTGCATTGTTTCTTTGTATACCTGATTTTCTGATAAGAAATCTAATTAGGTTTAGGCAGAACCAGTCTCATTTCCCTTCCCTGCAATTACTTGATACATGTTTATAAATGATAAGCCTTTGTGATTGAAATATGTTTTAGTCATAGATATGCAAATAACTCATTATAGCAGTCGAGAGCAAGAGAGTCCTCTATCAGCTCTGATCAAAAGAGGCATCACTTTAGTACTTGCCTTCTAAAACCTGTATTCTTCTCATCAAAGTATGTTTGGAGAAATTGTGGGGTGCCATACTGTCAGGCTTCAGATATGGTTGACAGCGACACTAAGTCTCCAGGGATCTCAGGAACAGTACCGCTCTCCAATATACTCACTCTAACACCAGCAATTTCACAGGTGAGGATTTACTGCCATTAGCCTTTGTCCAATTTCTTTTCTCATGTGTCCTGAGAGACTTTCTGAACACTTTATTTAATTACAGTGCAACATCTTCTGAAAGTACACATGCAATTGTCATAAAACAGTTCCAAAATGGATAATTCAGACATTAACCCCAGAAAAAAGCACACCTGTTAGTGAACATTCTATATTAATGTGCCAAACTGCTACGCTGCCTGGCAACTGCCTAACCGCCTCATGTTAGTATAATGAACTACTTGGAAGAAGAATTGTTTATTTGATAATTAGCCATAATAAATGTAACTTTTCATTTAACACTGGTGCCTTTTTTCATAGCAGCCTATTGTTGATGCCATTTTATAAAAGCAGAAGGCTGCTTAAAGGGATAGTTCACCAAAAAATGAAAATTTCGTTACCATTTACTCCCCCTCAAGTTGTTTCAAACCTGTATACATTTCTTTGTTTTGCTGTGCACAAATGAAGATATTTGGGAAAATGTTTGTAACCAAGCAGATCTCACCGTCCATTGACTTCCATAGAAAAAAAATACTATGGTAGTCAATGGGGGAGCAAGATTTGTTAGGTTTCAAACATTCTTCCAAATATATTTCTACTCCCCCTCAGGTATATTTCTTTGTTCTGCTGTACATAAATGAAAACTTTATAACATACAGTTATCAAGATACAAGATACAAACAGTCTTCCAAATATCTTCCTTTTTATACAGGGGAACAAAGAAATTTATACAGCTTTGGAACATCTTGAGGGTGAGTGAATGATGAGAAAATTAAATTTTTTGGGTATGGATGTAATGTAACAGAGACTTTACCTCTGAGTACTCTAAAAAGCATTGTATGCGCACCATCTCAAGTCTTATTGCTTTAATATTTCTTAGACTCTCAGTAAGAAGTTTCTCTCTCTCTCTTAAATATATGACTTAGAAAAGCAGTCTAATTGCTCATTCCCCATGTTATCTTATACTGCATATTTGAGCATAATAACAAGGTATACAGCAGACCACCCACTGAGATATGACGCTTTGATATGCACAAATCTCAGCGCTTGTCAAGGGTTGTAGAAATGATTCTTTTCAATATGTATACGGTAGGAACCTACATGGCAACATTTTAAGGTGTCCAACAAACCATTGTATAAATGACGGATGGTCATATCAGCCAGCAGGCGGTGATAAAGATAATTAAAGATTGATCTGTCCCAAAAACAAATGACTTGCGTGTTACCATCTTCAATCATAAGGCAATCATTTAAACTCCAGTATATCCCAGAGGACTGTACCTACATTTATTATACTTCAAGTCACTATGGATAAAAGTCATATAGCAAATAACTAAGCTAACCAGGAATGCTCTGTTTTGACAGACTACTGGAGGAGTTAAAGATGAATGACGGACTGCTGATGTACATACAGTTCCCTGAAATATGGGCCTTTGATTTTAAAATGGAGGCGAATTAATTTTTTATTCAGAAATGTGTTTGTCTATCATGGAGACTTTGGACATCCTTCCCATCCCCTCATTCAGTAGGTAAGGAGCAACCTAAATGGAATCTGTCCATCTGAAATGCATCATTTCAGGCTTTATACACCAGTACGCTGTGAGCTCTCTAGAAAGCTCTAAAATGGCTTTCTTTAGCCTCCATTAGCTTTTCATCTTTTATAAGATGTAGTATACGGCTTCTTCGCAGAGGAAGCAAAGTCTAATATGCTCGTACACATGTAAAGAAATAGAATTAGATTCAGATTCTTCTTCAGATTCTTTAGTTGCTTGTTTAAAGCAATAGTGCATCTAAAAATGAAACATTATTTCAGCATGACAATATTTATTCATTTCTTCCATGGAACAAAAGATATTTTCTATTGCAGTTATATTAGTTGTGGCCTAATGGTGAGGGAGTCGGGCCGGTTCGATTCCCATGCCGGCAGGAATTGAAGGTGGGGATTGTGAATAAGCAACACTCTCTCCACCTTCGATACCACGACTAAGGTGCCCTTGAGCAAGGCACCTAACCCCTAATTGCTCCCCGGGCGCTGTCGCAATAGCTGCCCACTGCTCCGGGTGTGTGTTCACTGTGTGTGTGTGTGTGTTCACTGCTCACTGCTGTGTTTGTGCACTTGGGATGGGTTAAATGCAGAGCACTAATTTCGAGTATGGGTCACCATACTTGACAATACGTCATGACTTTTTCAAAAACAAAAAACAAACAAACAAACAAACAAACGAACAGAAAAGGAACCATAATCATAAACTTCATCCATTCAAGTCTCCTGAAGGTATAAGTCAGCTTTGTGTGATGAACAGACCAAACTTAATCAGATTGTGTCAGAGAGTTGAACTGCAATTTGTGAACGAAATCAGTTTGGTTCATGAATGAAAAGTTCAGTCTGATTTGTGAACCAGATTAGAACAATTCATTCAGTGATTCAGTTTTCGATTCATTGAGTTGAACTTGAGAACTAGAATAGTTCATGAATCATTCTTTTGATGCAAACACAGTGGTTCAGCTCACTAGAAGGGTGACTTTCACAGAAAGATTAACTTCAAACAACATCAGTACAAATTTTGGATGAATAATTTCTTTATAATCTTCTATATATTTTTTAACACTTACAAAACCTCCCTATCCCCAACAGTGTTTGTTATTCTTTATAACCCATCTTAGCTACATATCCAAATATACTGTAATGCTTTCCCATCTTTACAGAAAAACATTCATCTTCAGTTGTAGGAATGCGGTCATTTTGAAAAATCAATTTGCCTTGATCTTTTGACATATAAGAGGAGAAACGTGCAGGATATTTGAACCAATTAAAATCAGTTACAAAAAAGCATTTATTTAATCAGGCTATAAAAAAGCTCTTTTTGATACTGCGCAACTTGTGACATCACACTGGAAATACATTTGCATATTTCTCCAGAGCAAAAGACTGACGAATAGTTACACGTCATCACTCCATAGTGTGACCCTTAAAGGGTTAGTGCAACCAAAAATTTAAATTCTGTCATCATTTACCCACCCTCATGTCATTCCAAACCTGCAAGACTTTCATTCAGTTTCAGAACACAAATGAAGATATTACGGTAACACTTTAAAATAATGTTCATTAGTTAAATATTAGTTAATGTATTAACTAACATGAACTAACCATGAGCAATACATTGTTACTGTATTTACTAATCTTCGTTAAGGTTAGTTAATGAAAATACAGTTGTTCATTGTTTGTTCATGTTAGTTCACAGTGCATTAACTAACGTTAACAAGATTTTAATAATGTATTAGTAAATGTTGAAATTAACATTGCCTTTATATTAATATTAATAAATGCTGTAGAAGTGTAGTTCCTTGTTAGTTCATATTAACTAATGTTGTTAACTAATGAACCTTATTTTAAAGTATTACCGATATTTTTAATGAAATGTGAGAGATTTTTATCCCCCCATTGACAGTCTACACAACAAGTGTAAATATATAAGTGTATTGAAGCTTTGATGCTTCAAAAAGTTCATTTAGGGATCATAAAACTAATCCATATGAATTGAGCGGTTTAGTCCAAATTTTCTGAAGAAACACGATTGCTTTATATGATGAACAGATTGAATTTAGATTGAATTTATTCACTAAAACACAAAACAGAAGCTCAAACGTGTGTGACACACGAGAATGAACCTCACTGGTTCTCGCACATCAAGCAAGGATTCTTAAGCTTCCATTTACCATAACTGATGTATGAGTTGATTAATGTTTATGTGAATAAAAGACTACATTAAAAGACATTGTGCAAACGGTGACAGAATTTTCAATTTTGGGTGAGCTAACCCTGTAATGACTGACATTTGCCTACACTTGCATTCTCGTCAAAAGCAAATAGAATCCATTATAATTCCTGATGCTGTCTACACTTTCTACAGTATATAGATGCATGTTCACTTTCTGGCATACTCCACACACTTGAGTCTGTCTCCTTCAGGACAAATGCAAGAGTGAAAGGACGTTATCTTTGACGCTTCTAGTTTAAATAGCTCATTTGCATCTCTGTACAGACTTCAGAAGGATCCCAGGTTTAGAAACAGGTTTATTTTAATGGAATCCCAGATCGCGTTGGACGATAATATGTTTGTTCGGAGCATTTTGTTTAGAAACGTGGGCATAGAGTAATGGAGAGTTCAAAAAGAAACTTTTGTTGAAAGATGAAGCAGCCAACTGTATCCGACAGCAGCCGCATCACAAACTGTAAGCAAATGATTTCATTATGCTTTGTCTGCAAATAATGGTTTTATGTTGATAATGTTCACAAAACACTTACTCATGTGCAATAGCCAATGGGTGTTGCTACTGTTTCCTGTACAATGATGTTACCAGTCATAACAGTGGCCATTTGCTGACAAGCCTTAAAGGGGATGTGCCTTAAAAATGGATCATTTCAGACAGAGGGTCAGAATGAATGTCGACCGTACGTACATCGAACGTGACCGACTGAAAGAGAACGACATTTTATTAAAAAAAGATTTCCGATGATAATATTAATCAGTGATTTACACTGTTCAACTGCAACTTTTGTACTGGAATGGTAAGATTTGTGCAGCATAATGTTTCTGTGTTTCTATTTTTGCAGCATAATGTTTGGCTGCGTAACCAGAAGATATTTAATCTTTCTAAACACCTTCTCTCTCTAGGACAGCAGATGCCTTCTGGTATGAAGAGGCATTTCAGTCTCAATTATTAGATTTTGTGTCTCTTCTTCTCCTATCCAGGGCTGCATTTACAGCCCTACCCTGAGGTTGGATTTCTGCTTTGCGCACCCCTAATAGATCTGATTTCTCCTCAGCCTGATGGGATCAGTAGATTGATTGCTTCAGTCTAGCACCACACGGTGGTGTGGGAGCAAGATAGAAGGGGTTCCCATGGAGACATGCCCAGATGTGTCTAACACCAGGAAGACAAAGTCCAATATACAAAAGCAAAGGGACAAAACAACTGTCAGGACAATACACGTACCACAATAAACCCGTCTTTCTTTAAAAATAAATAAATAATAAAAAGCAGTTATGGGTCTGTCAAGCATTTCACGCAGGAGTGAGACAAAGAAAGTAAAAAAAAAAAAAAAGATAAATAACTTCAGAGAAAAAAAGGTATGTACAGTCAAGGTAGGTACTGTATAGGCTTTCTGAAGCAGGATCACCTCGCTGCTTTACAGAGAATCACTAGCCTATAAACAGAGCACGAATGTTCCCCACCCTCCATTACTCTTATTATGTCTGCAGGGATATCTTACATCTAGAACCTCTGTCAAATGCATCCTCTCATCTCTTGCCTTCCATCTGCAAGCCTGGCTAATGGATGCAGAGATCCAGTACTAATGAGCTTTGACACATTTTCAAATCCTGTCCTATATGCCCTGCACCTCTTTTCTGGGATTCACAGGTGAATAAAAGCAGTGAAGACAGCAGAGCCGACTAAAAAGGAAGCTGAAAGTGAAGCACATTCTGTAAATGGGCAGTTAAAAGTTTGGTTGACCCAAAAATGAAATTTCTGTCATGAATTACTCACCCTCCCGTCGTTCCAAAACTGCAAGACTTTTGTTCATTTTTGGAACACAAATTGAATGAAATCCAATAGATTTATTTTATTTTTTACCTACCATAGAAAGCAATGAAATTACCACATTCAAGGTGCAGAGGAGTAGTAGAGACATTGCGAAAATAGTCAACGTGACTGCAGTGGTTTAACCTTAATGTTATGAAGCAACGAGAATACTTTTTGTGTGATTTTTATTCAACAGTTTTTCCTCTTCCCTGTCAGTCTCATACACAGTTGATGTAGTGAACTCAGTACAGAGGTTCCGTTCTTCGTCAGAACGCCGGCTTCTGCATCAGCATCACACGCATGCGTCGTGGTGCTCCCGTGAACAGCGTCAGCCAATACGGCGTCTGTGTTCGGACGTAAACACAGAAGCTCTTCACTGCCTTCACTATAAAGTGGTTATTTTTGTCATTTTTGCACACAAGAAGTATTTTTGTCGCTTCATAATATGAAGGTTTTTTACTACTTCTCTGAACCTTGAATGTGGAACTTCCGTTGCTTTCTATGGGAGATTAAAAAAATATATATATCATATGTCATCAAAAATATCTTAATTTGTGTTCCAAAGATAAACAAAGGTCTTGTTTGAAACGACATGAGGGTGAGTACTAATGACAGAGATTTCCTTTTTGGGTGCACTAACCCAAACTTACAAGTCGTTCCAAACCCGTAAGATATCTTTTCATCTTTGTAAAACAAATTAAGATATTTTTAAACGTAAAATCATTTGTACAATTTGCCACTTTGGTGAGTTCTATGTGCATTCTGAGCCATGAAAATGTAAATAACTCAATTTTGACAAAAATGTCAGGTAGAATCTTATAATTTCAAAGTGACTTATTATTTGATCTTGTGGAGCATCTCACAAAATTGTTTTTCTAATTGGACAGTCACTAGGGAACACATTTTTAATGTCTATAATATTATATAATGTTAAAAAATATATAAGGGTAGCATCAAAATTACATAGCACGGTTAAAATAAACCTAAATTAATGCTTCTTTAATTACTTTACTCAATGTACTTACGCTAAAGTATGGACAACCCTAATGTAAACTGTGACCAAAACAAATACATCTGTCTTCTCTGATGGTAACAGGAAGAGACACTTTTGACATAAGAAAAGGTTTCAAAAATGTCAAAAATGAAGTGCATTGTGAAGTACATATAAATAAATTGTCATTGTCATCATAATCATTTCAACGACATGCTTCAGGAATCTATAGAGACGTTATGAAGTGTGCTTAGAAGGTAAAACACATACAAAAGAATTACTTTTTTTAACAATAAAACAGTTGATCTTGTTGATTAAGATATGATTTCCCTGGAGATTTCAGCTGGAGCTGTCTGTGTCAGCAGCCTTGGAAACTGACTTAAATTGAGGACAAAAAGCTGTCGGATAACTATGCATGATATCCTATTATGATAGTTGAGAGATGACTGTTGAGATTCACTCACTCCTCTACAAACAAGTGCGATAAAAATCCTCTCGTCAACCACAAGCCATCCTTAAGCCATCCATAGAAGGGACAGAAGATCACTTTGCATACACATATGTAGGCTATCCTGAAAAGATTTGAAATTCAGCAAACAAATCTTTGTTTTAGAGAGATGTTTAGCAATGAGGTAAATCCCTTGTGCATCCAAGACAGTGTCAGAATATAAAATGGGACGTCTTCAAATAAAAGTATTATTCAAATTCTTCCGCCTTTATGAATGTAATAAATATTTGCCCTGATTATGATCCGTTTTGGGTCACAGATGGAAAGATCGTGTCAAGTGTTGTAGCAAGGCACTGTTTGTTACAACAAATTGTGTCATTAATGTCACACATGATTACAAGTTATTTAGTCTTCACATTTCTAAAAGTGAATCTTCCAGTGAGGATGTAAGTTGAACTTTGCGACCTTTGGGAAAAACAGCTCACAGCTGCCTGCAAATGTTTAGATGACAGACTGAAAGGAGTAGAATTTGTTACATTTACCGCTTTTTAAATGAACCTTTAAGTGAAAGGATGACATTCTGATCCTAGTGGGCCTGCATCTGTTTAACACTGATCAAAGGTTTGGATGTCGAGCTGTTCACTCAATAAAATATGTACCGTTGTGGAGATTTCTATATTTCTAAATATAAGCCTTGAGAAACAAGTGGCAGGTATTCTTATAATCGTTAGTGGTGTGCATTAACGTAAATAGGATTGTCATTGAAGATAATAAAACTTCAATTAAGATAATTATTTTAACGGAAGAGAACAGAAATAGAGTAGAGACAGTATCTCCAACTTTTTAAACTGAGATGATGTAGGTAACGGTCATCAACTTATAAAGATATTGTAAAGGATAATGCTTAAACAGCACTAAAGTCGTATATTGAACAAAGCTATTGAGGAGGTTCACAGGAAATGATTGACCAATAAAAGGAACATACAATAAAAAAAAGTCAATGCAAGATGTAAAATTGATATAAAGAAAAGGAAAAGAGAAAGAAGACGGTGACTATAGCGGAATAGTACATGCCACACAGGCTGTCACACAGGTTATTCTGAAGGTTATTCGGTCCAAGTGTGATGCCCTGAAACTCTGGTTCTCATGGGACATGGCTCACACACAAACTAAAGACTGTGCATCAGACACACTTTCACAAGGCCATTCTTGCTAAAGAGACCTATCGATGTGACAGATGGTGTGTTGCTGACGGAGCAGAAAAGATGCTCTGTGCTGTTAAGATGTGTCACTCATAGGGTGAGCGGACACTGGGTCACCTCCTCTCACTGAGGGCGCAGATAACAAGGCAAAAGTTAACATGTCAAAGAAGGACAGACCGACTTCATTCTTGCATATTTTGTGACTTGCTACAACAAGAAGGAATCCTGGGATATAAGCTGAGCAATGCAAACATATTTTGTAATGTACAAAATGCAGAAGAATGGACAAATATTAAAATTACTAGCCACATTATACTGAAGAAAATGTACCGATATCGGAATAGTGTACACTACTGTTTAAAAGTTTGGGATCAGTAATTTTTTTTAATGAATACTTTTATTCAGTAAGGATGGATTAAATTGTTAAATTGTTAGATTCTTTTGAACTTTCGATTCATTATTTCGATTTATTAGCACCAAATCAGCATATTAAATGATTTCTGAAGAATCATGTGACATGGAAGACTGGAGTAATTTCTACTGAAAATTTAGCTTTGCCATCACAGTATAATAATAAATTACATATTAAAATAGAAAACACTTATTTTTAAACTGTAATAACATTTTCGCAATATTATGGTGTAACGGTGTAGTTTTAACCTATGTTAATCATGCATAAAACTGACTGACTATGTACACATATACACACAAACACATGTATATACACACGGATATATAGTGTATAGTGTGTGTATATAATCTGTCAATTTTAAGCACGATTAACATAGGTTAAAATTACACTGATGCATACACTGACATACTGATATACATAAATTATATATATATATATATATATATATATATATAAATACACACACATATACTGTATATATAGAGATAGATAGATAGATAATATAACTAAATATAACACATAATATAACTAAAACATTACATCTTTTCCATTTCTTTGTAAACTGTTCAGAACTGTAACAAAATTCTGAACTGTAAAAAAAAAACATTCTAGACATATCAGAAGTTTAAAGTTTTCTATAATCCTTGTTCTCGTGTTTTTAAAATAAATAATTGTACAGAACTACACCAAACTGTTAAACAATGAACAGCTTTTTAACTTAATGAACAATGATAAAAATTATAGCATAGATAAGCAAATTCTATTTATATAAATTATATTCAATGCATCCATTTAATACCTTGAAATATATACAGCTATCCCACTGTGTGCTACATAGTTCAACAGGTACAGAAATATTTGGATTCTGCATTGTCACAGCATAACTGGGAGATGTAGAAGTATATCTATTTCTTAAAAAAAAAAGTAAAAGTGAGGTAAGAACAGACAGGATAGAAAAGACAAGATGACAAAGGAGAGACTCATGCTATGTTCATTAAATGAAGAAGATTCTTTGAAATTCTTGAGAGAATTACGCAGATCTTCTAAGGGAAGATTAGTCACTACGTCTCATAACCTAAATTTCTTGATAGCTAAATTCAGGCCAGCTAACCTGAGAATGAGGTCATGAGCAATCTCAAATCCTTATTTGCGCTGAGTAAAGATAATCGTTATATTTGCAGAGGCCATGGACATTTGTGACCATTCTCTTCCTCTGTTGGGTAAAAACGCCCAGTTCCCCAGGTCTCATTCTCATCATCTTTAAAACACATTTGGGTTCAAAAGTTTAATGTGATAGTACTCTGAGCTCTATTTATTCATGAGATCATTTAAATTTTCTGAGCAAGTCTTACTATTTTAGGTCTACTCGCAGATGAGATATGATAGAAAATATTTAGACATTTCGAGTGAAATATTTTTTACTCTGTACACGATCAAAACTGAAACAACACCTATCAGAGAAAATCCCTGTGTTTTCTGCGTCCAACAGAGCTGAGTGCTGTTTGAGTACTACAATCACTATTGTCATATTTATTATCCTTTAAATGATAAATGCATCCATGTCTTTTAGTATCACCCAGACATATCACTCACCTCCAGTTCTGTCTCAGCTGACGGACACACAGATGATGCCTTCAGGTGTTTTGTGCACTCCCAACATAAAGGCAGTTCCAAAAAGGTCCTCTTAGGTATTCCTCCTCTCACTGTGGAGAAGGGATGGATGGATGGATGGATGGATGGAGGGATGGAGGGATGGAGGGATGGATGGAGGGAGGGAGGGATGGATGGATGGATGGAGGGAGGGATGGAGGGATGGATGGAGGGAGGGAGGGATGGAGGGATGGATGGATGGAGGGAGGGAGGGATGGAGGGATGGAGGGAGGGATGGATGGATGGATGAGGGAGGGATGGATGGAGGGATGAGGGAGGGAGGGAGGGATGGAGGGATGGATGGATGGAGGGAGGGAGGGAGGGAGGGAGGGAGGGATGGAGGGATGGAGGGATGGATGGAGGGAGGGAGGGATGGAGGGAGGGATGGATGGATGGAGGGATGGATGGAGGGTGGGAGGGATGGATGGAGGCATTAATTTGCATTAAATTGCATTAAATTGTTCCTTTTGAACAATTTAATGCATCCTTGCTGAATAAAAGTATTCATTAAAAAAAAATTATGGATCCCAAACTTTTGAACAGTAGTGTACACTATTCCAATATCCGGTGAATTTTCTTACAGTATTTGTTCACATTTTTATACCGCATTATAATGCGTAGTTCAACAGAATGCAGGGCTCAGCAATGCTAATGAACTAAAAAAAGAGGGGCTAACCTTGAAAACAAGATACAGAGAACCCAGGCAGTAAATAAATAAATAAACAAAACTATGTGTTTGACAATTGAAAGCTTTTGGCACCCCCTGGCCGCCCCCATGCAGCTGAAGGTAAGACTAATGAGAGGGTCATCAATATGAATGTCACAGTGACTAGTCTGCTTTCACTGGCACTGACATGACTTGTGTGCCTGTGTCTGTGTAGCTGGCTTTTTCTAAAGCCCCCCCAAACACCCTTTCACCACAACAGGAAAACATACGGCATGCCATTGCTGTATCCATGGATACAAGAAGAGCCTCAATATTAGCCACAGGGATTTCAAGAAAACTCTTTCAAAACTCTCATTCAACAACTTTTGAAGTCTCAGCTTGTTACCGGTGCTAAAGTATAATATAGATTACTGACATATAGAAAATTATAATATAATGTTAATATACATAATTAATAACGAAGGTCTTGTGCAGGCAAAAATAATATGAGACATATTTTATATGCAAAAGAATTAGTAGGTGTGACCATGGATAATATGTGTTCCAAAATCATTTGATAAAAAGGATAAAAGTTCTTAAGCTTCTATTACAGCAGTCATTGATTTTTGCAGGTTATTATATCTTTATTTTTGCACTCTTTTTGCGATCATTTTTCTTTGCTAAACTTATTTTTTCTCTCTCAATACTTTTATTATTTTTATTGGCAAAAAAAAAAATTACTCAATACTTTGTTTTTCTTTTGCAAAACTTGGAATTGGCATGGAATTGACTCCATACTCCAACCTTAATCAAACACAAATGAACAAGCTAATCAATGTCTTCAGAATTACAAGCTACAGGCAAGTGAGGTTTTTTTTTTCAGGGTTGGAGCTAAACTCTGCAGGACAGCGGCACTTCAGGACTGACGTTGCCAATCCCTGTTCTAAGGTGTGCCGTTATTTTCAGGGAAACACAGCAAGTTCCAGGCAGGTCTTGACCGCATTACAATTCTATATCACTTCGCCAAATGATTTCAGTCATTTAAAATTTCCTTAGAGCCTACAACAGCAAAAGAACCGAAACTCAAAGACGCTAACAAAGCAAATAAATACATTAAACAATAGGATAAAAATGACAAATTAACATTTCTGATTAGCGAAATAACGACACTGTGCTTAAAGCAGAAAAACTTACAGTTTCGCTATTAGAAGAGACGCTCTCGCCACCGAACACGGTTGAGAGATGCAGACTCAGGTAATTCACACACGCAATAACTGCATTAATAACTAATCTCATCATTGATAGTCTACTATCAATGGCTCAAGCCTACTTTTCTAGCTCTAAAATTATGTTTTGGAATTAGCAACGGAGGCTTGGGATGAGATTCCTACACACAAGAACATTTTAAGGGACAAAACTCAATGTCTTGAACAACAAAATGTCTTGAAATCGCATCTGAACAACGTCTTGAGGTGTGGTAACTGTAGTATAAGTGGAATAGTTGACACCAGTCTGTTGAATTATTAGCAAATAATGCACACGCTTCTTTTTCTAATAATTCAGTGGACCGTCATGCATTATTCCTTACATAACCTTGAGTGTGTAGTCTTTCTGTATTCTGTATTCACTCTTACCTTGTTAGCCTGGCCTGGTTCTGTTTTGTTTGGTTTAGAATGAACTCTGGAAACATATGCTGTTTTCAGAATGAATTTCAAAGGTCATCCCTGGAAACTGACAGCGCCAACACTGATCTCATCTTGTGTCTTATTACTTTGGGCTTCTACGGGCCAAGGTTCGATTATTCAGAAACCTTCCACTGAGTCTCCCCTAAGCTCTGAACCCAACTTCTTAATTACAGTCGACATAACCCATTTAATCCCATTCTAATTAATACGGGACTCTGCATGCGGTAGTATTGGGAGAGAAGGGCGATGAAAATTAGACACAGACTACAATCAGAGAGAGAGCAAACTCGGTCAGAGAGCTGAAAGGACAATTACAGTATCTGTCTTGGTAGAACAAAAGAATAACAGTTTAATTCACATTGTAAAACCGCCATGTCAGGCGAAGCCTCCTACACAGCTTACTGGATTTTTCCTATTCGACACCATGCATAAAGGAGATTACAGATTAGTCAAATGCTATATTCATATGCAAATGATGATACTGTATGTTTATGAATGCTTCTATATGCTTCCAAACAGCATCATTCATTATCCAGCATGCTCCGTTTAGCTTCTGCGATTTGGCAATGCGTAAATATAGATATATATATATATAGGATCGATTCAACAGAGAGTTTACTTCTATGGTTCTGGACTATTCAAATAAATCATGTTATTTTAATGAAGTAAAAAGTTTTGGCAAGCAACACACACTACCATTACAGTAGCCATTATTTCAGTCTCACATGATCCATCAGAAATCACTAATATACTGATTTAGTGCACATGAAATATTTAAAACAACTGCGCTGCGTAATATATTTGTGAAAACCATGATGTCCTTTACCCAGGAATCTTTGATAAATAGAAAGTCCAAAAGAACAGCATTTATTCGAAATGTAATTTTTTTTACTTTCAATTTATTTTTTTATTGACCCCAAAACTCAATCAGTATCAGAATTTTCCTTGTTCTTGCAGGCGCTACTAGCTGGAATGAACCCACCTGAATAACACTTGCCACTCATTTTATGTTCTGAAAACTCTGGACTAATAATAATAATAATAATAATAATAATAATAATAAGTTTTATTGATATAGCGCCTTTCCAGAGCTCAAGGACGCTTTACAGTGTAGATTTAACAAGGACGAGACAACACTAGTAGCGTACAAGCTGTTGACAGACAAACAGTAAGGAACATTCTGTGGACAGGGCAACACACAGCAAAATAGAGTCAAGTACAACGAAAGACAATAAAGATTTAACGAGACATAACACAGCATTCAGAAGTATTAGTTAATCATTGAAATAAGTCAGATCCATGGAGAATAGGTAAGTTTTCAGTAATGATTTAAATTCAGAGAGAATATTAACACTACAGAGTGAGCAGGGGAGAGAATTCCACAGTTTTGGTGCAACAACGCTGAATGATCTACCTCCCATTGAAGAAAGGCGATGCCGAGGGACAACGAGAAGTCCAGAGTCAGATGAACGAAGTGAGCAAGTTGGAGTGTAGGGAAGGAGTAGGTTACAAAGGTAAGGGGGAGCCAAGCCATGCAGAGATTTAAAAATGAGCAGGAGAATTTTAAATTTAATACGGTAAGCCACTGGAAGCCAGAGGAGATCATACAAAATTGGGGTGATATGAGCTGAACGCTTGGTATGGGTGAGTATTCTCGCAGCAGAGTTTTGAAAGTATTGTAATCTGGAAATAGAGCTGGCAGGTAAACCAATGAAGAGGGCATTACAGTAATCTAGGCGTGATGAGACAAATGCATGGATGACAGTTTCAGCGTCTTTGATACTGATGAAGGGACGGAGCTTGGCAATGCAATGGAGATGAAAGAATGCTGATTTGGTGATGGAATTAATATGAGCCTGGAAGGAGAGGGAAGAGTCAAAGATTACACCTGGATTTTTAATAGTAATTGATGATTTGATGTGAGAACCAGCAATCTCACAGGTTCGAGTGAAGGAGTTCCTATGAAAATGATCTCTGTTTTGTCCATGTTAAGTTTCAGAAAGTTTGAATTGAGCCAGTCTTTTATTTCAGTCACACATGCAGAAATTTTGTCAGTTCGGGGAGGTAGAACAGGCATGCAGACGGTGTATAACTGGATATCTTCAGCGTAGAAATGGTAATTAAGGCCATGATGTTGTAAGATCTGACCAAGTGGTAATATGTAAGTTATAAATAGCAGCGGCCCAAGCACAGATCCCTGGGGGACACCTTGCTTCAGGTGGACAGTAGCCGATCGAGAATCCTTCACTGAAACGAAGAATTGTCGGTCAGAGAGATAGGAAGAGAACCAAGAAAGAGCAGTACCAGAAACACCCAAATCTGAAAGACGAGTAATAAGTAATTCATCGAAGGCAGAGCTGAGGTCGAGCAGCAGAAGTTTGAAGTAAATCTAATTAGCTTAGATCTACTGTACAAGCTGCTCTGCCTATCAGTGAGTAAGGAGTATCTATTCCACTCATAGTTGATGTCAGAGGGTTTAGATACTCCAGCAACGAATGACATTTGACAAGCTCATGCAAGACTTTCAGTTATGTTCTAATACGAATGACTTCAGAGTGATTCACAGACTAGAACTAAAACTACAGGAATATGAGGTTGGAAAAGATCCAACCGCTTCCCTCCCTTAGGGATCGGCCCTCAAACAAGCGTAAAGCACGTAGATTAGATAGCGGATGATGTAGCACCACAATAATGACCCATTCATAATAACTAATGTTAATCACTGCTGGCAGCTGGGGTGCAGATCCAGCTCTTTAAATGGCGTTTACATTGCATATTAAGCCTTGAAAGGCTAACCTGGAAGAAAGAAACTCAGAGGGGCACACTGAAATGGACAAAATTGCATCAGTTTAGCTATAATGAAATTGTATCTTCACGTGCTTTGTTGCCACCACCCAAAAGCCTGTTTAAGCCTTCGATAATGCAATTTCCTGCCAACCTCACGGCCGCGGAGATGTGATTTTCACTTGAAACAAGAAAGAAACAATGTAATTTTTCTGTGAAATAACACTGCACCAATTGTGAGATTCCCAAAGGACTGACATGGCAATACCACAAAACAATTCAAACGCAGGCCTTTACGGGCTTTACTCTGAATCAAAACGTTCCCTTTTTGTTTTCCATACTGATGAAAACATTCGTGAACCATGAACATGCAGTAGTTTTCGGTTTCGGAATGAAAAGAGAAAGAAAGGCGTAATTCAACATGGCCGTCACATGATCAGAATCAATAAAGAGCTTGAATTTATAAAAGAGTTTATAAATTGACTTTTAGTAGAAAACAGAAATACAACAGCTAGACAGAAGTACATAACATGTACAGAAATATATATTGCAGTATATTATAGTTATAGAATATATAAAAGTATTATTTAAAAATGTGCAAAAATGTAGTAATTTTCAAATTTGCACATAATTGTAAAAAAGAGGTTGTGTAAAACATGATAAGCTACTCATGCCAATGACAGTTATTTGACTGGCGCAGCACTTTATGGACTTGAAATCTGCCATCTTTGCTCACATCACAGAATGTTTTGGGTCGTAAATGCCATGTAAATATATTCACTCTGCAACTGGAGGGAAATGACATCCACAAGAACGAATCCACGCACGGTCCCATTAGTGATGAACCTGAATGATGTGAAAGAAAGCAGAGAGGGAAAAAAAATCTCTGTCCTTTTCACTCGTTTAAGCGCCTTCCAAAAAAGAATCATTCTACTATGTTACCAATAATCCTGGTAACAATCTTGATCCTCCATTGTAGCTTATTTCTGTCTAATTTGTCAGCCAAAAGAAACAGAATTTACATGACAGACTTGATCGCTAAGCAGAACTGAACTGATTGAATTTCCTCAGCTGGTAAAAGAAGTGCAATTTGCAAATACAAATTTGATAACATTGCAATATGTGGCACAGCAGTCAGTTTCCATACACTTTCTAAAGATTATATCACAAAAGACATGCTAAATATTGTTGTTTTGTTATTAGAGCTTTTGTAAATAAAATGGAGGGATGGGGCAAACAGAAATAGTCTGGTTTGATCGAATCAAACACACAAAAATGATCAGAAGCATCTCCATAGCTAAAAAGGTAAATCTGATTCTGTCAGAAAACTCCCTTTCCATCAAATTCTGCAATACACCATTTAACACACATTTATAATCAGACCCTGTAGACCCGCAACATTTCAGAAATGTAATGCCTCATGTTAATAGCTATTCTCTGCAGCCATTACCCTATAAATCCCTGCATTACCTTATTTGATAGAAAGTCAAGGGGACAATAAGGTGGAAACTGATGGAACCAGCTGACAAAGATTCAAAAGATCAGAAATGCAAAAATTGGAGCTTTGCGGTGTAAAATAGAATGGTTTAACATTTCAAAAGGATTATTTATAGATTTGGTGGGAAATATTTTGAATGGACAGTTCAAACTCTTCCCTGTTTATATTGCGCAAAATTTGTCTTAAGTTCTCTTTTAAGCCTTACTTTGCATCATATGTGTCAGTGATACTACAAGGAAATAACTCAGGTCAGTACGCTAACACTCTATGCAGCGGATTTTCAGGAGATGAAGATGCTCAGCAGATGTTGCCACGGCAGAAGTGTTATCACGCCATATGTGCAAATGTCTAGCGCAGTGTGCTTTATTCTGTGACTGACTCAGAGGGGAACTGACTTACCTTTTAACATCCTCTCTTTCGCAAGGCTAAGCGCGCGCGCGCACACACACAAACTACACAAGAATTCACAGCCATATATAAACAGAGCTGTGCTATATGCTGTATCTTCTTCAGATTTTTATTTGTAGATCCCTAAGCTGCCATTGTGGGAGCTGTAACACAATATAAGAATAAAATCAATTTGTATTATTTGTGCATTTTATTTTTGGTAAACAACATCCCAGATTTATCGGTCACCCGTCCTGATTGCTCAACACACTTGGGAAGAGCTTCTCGATGTTTAGTTAAAGGTTCATTGCAGGTTTGACACTACATTCAAACTTCTACGTTTCTTTGTCTGCTTGTTTTCTTCAGTATGGAAAACATATCTGCCACATAAGATATGCCATACCGTAATTATGAGTAATATTGTTTTGGCATGATTGACCCTTCGCAAACACCCGCCCCCTTTAGTTACAATAGCTATGTTAGACAAGCCAAGCGCTCTCACATCATGTTTTCACGCAGCAAAAATACATTTGGGGAGTAAAGAGGACACTTACAACGAGTCGACAGACAAGACAGAGCAGATTATTTTTTTAAATTAAACCGTTTCATATTTAAAATATTGTAATTTTTTAAAGAAGTTTAAACAAACAATACCGTATAGTGGCTCTTTAATGTGTCGTGACAGATCGCTGTAGCTCCTTCAAGCGGCTCATGAACCGATCATCTCTCCATACTAGTTCATTTATAGCATCAAATAAACATGAATGGACATCAGAAGGAATGTTGTTTCAAGCGCGAAAAGAGGTGAGTACACACAATTTTTCAAGTTCAAGTTCGCCAACGTTAATCTGCTAACTCCCCTGACTGCTTTAAAAGATAAAATGGCAGATTCGGGGTTATGATTGGTTAGATCGCCTGTCAATCAAACTGCCCAAACAAGATATTTTATCTCATAATTATCAGTGTCATCATTTTGACTTTTATATCAATGTCACCTATGACTTTTCTCATAATTTTTACTTCTCATAATTTCGACTATTTGTGCAAAAATATTTTGGTCTTTTTGAAGAAAATTCTATTGTGTGTATATATGGTGGTGACTTAAACATTCTGCTAAAATGTTATAGGACTGTACTTTTCCCTGAAAATATCAAATCTGTGAGTTGATTTGTTTGAGGCATCAAAAGTATTTGAAGATTGTAGATGGCCAAAATAATTAAATCAGGCAAAATCATACTTTTGCAAAAAAAAAAAAAAAAAAAAAAAAAAAAAATTAACATGCTACTGAATCTTATGAACCAAAGACGTACGGTAGCAACTTCCTGAAAATGATCTTTGACATTTAAAATTGTTTAGGCATTTATGGAAACAAAGGAATAAGCAAAGGCATTCTGGTTTTTGAGTGACTGCTCCATTGCCCAGTCTTGCCTGTGACATTTCATGGCTACTGGAGCTAATTAGCACTTCTTTGCCGATTTTCCTCCACCTACAGCATTCCAGCTATTCCATAATCATGTGGAGAAATGCTTGCTCAACTTCACTCACTGATAATGTGCATTCAAGACGTGATAAACATGCAAACAAACAAATTACAATTATACTTGTTAAACATTGCATTTCCCACAATTCCAAGTTTTCCTGTGTGTATATATATATATATATATATATATATATATATATATATATATATATATATATATATATATATATATATAGAAACATTTCTTATCTTGATGAATCATAATGTCTTTCAAACTGAATGCTGTTGTGAGATTCATGGTTTCTTCCCATGCATGATTGAGATGCTGGGAACAAGGAATCTTAGTACACAGGTGTTTTGTCTGATATGGTTGAATATGTAGCTGCCTGGTGCATGAAATATTCTAAAAGCCACTGAATCAAAATCTCAAGTGAAGGTTTGATGTTTGATTTTTTTTTTTTTTTTTACTGTACAACAGTTGTTAGTCCCAGTCACAGAACACGTACAGAAAAGCAACAAACTGATCATCCTTTACAGGTTTTCGGCAAGTGTTCATAATGGGGGTAAAATTATCCATCTGGGGCAACATGAGTTATTAAGAAACATGGGTGATTATATTATTTACACATGAATATCCTCGAAAATATAATCTCTACAGGTAAATGGCAAAAATGGTATGATCAGTTAAATATCTAATACATTTATGTGAAGTTACAATTTACAGATCATTATTTATTCACACAAATTAATACTATAATAGAGGGTTTTAATAAGGTCCTTTCTTATATCGTGGCATTTTTTAAGATGCTTAAAAACATGTCAGGGGATTACTATAGAGATAATGGAAAAAAAATTGTATCTTGCCATTAATTTACTTTAAGTACTTGCACATTTAATTCTTCAGTTCTGTAGTGGATTGTGATAGAAATGATTAATTAGGTCAGTGCTGAAATGGCCAAATTAAAAAATGGTGTGCGCTGATTAAAACACAGGCCATCTAATGCATCACTGATTACATTAACTCTCTCTATGCAGTCAGGTGCAAAATTTTCTTGTTGTTGCAAACAAACAGTGACCGAAAAAAAAAAAGCCTGGGAACACCCATAACAGTAACACTTTCTATGTGTCCTGTATCCAAAAACTGTATAATGCATTATATAGGTCTTCAGAGGTATATTTACATTAATACCGTAAATAACTGTAACCAGAATTAATACTTGCATATTCACATTTAAAGTGCCTTATACACTCATTATCATTTTTGACCAATGTTTAATGCATTATAGTTAAAAAAAAAAGTATAACAATTAATAGGTACAGGAAGCATTAAAATGTATTATAACTGTGTTTACAATTATTTACAACACAAAACTGATTATAAGGTGCATCACAGGCATCATAGAAAGTGCTACCCAACTACATTTTGTGGTAATGAAACTTTTGTCATTAAATCCTTTGCAATTAAGTTGTATCATATATTATATCTGTACTTGGAGCTCATGAATAAGATGAAACAGTGCTGACCAGTTTTGAGAATTAGATATTATCTAATTAATTGCAGGCTGTGATGGGTCTTAATTTTGTTAAGTTGTTGTTGTTGTTTTAGACATCTGAATATGACAAATGATGCTAATTATTTCATTGTTTAATTACTTAATTTTATGAATTCTACACAGTTGGGCTTTCAACATTTCAACAATTGTGGGCCACAGAGGATTCCTTTGAAAAATGTCTCAAAACGAAAACATCGTCAATCAAACTGTGCAACAATAAATGAGCAGATATCTGCATTAAAAATAGGAATCAGATTTTTTATTATTATTATTATTTATTTTTTGGCAAATATACACAGGTTTTCCAAAAAAAATCTCTCACGCATCACATTTGTAGCATTATCACAAAACATCAGTAGCACCATAGCAGTGTGATACACCTGTGAGAATACAGCAGATGATCAGATGTTCCCATGGTTTAGTCTCTCAGGATGAATAAGGTTGATTAAGTGTAAGTCTTCATGGATGCATCCAAGAAGAACAGACACGCATTCGCATCCACACTCAAACACAAACCTGAAGACACACCAAAAGTCTTTCTGGCTCCCCATGTAGAGGAAACGATTATGTGTTCCAGCCAAGTCCGATGTGAGTTGCGAGCAGGTAGCACATGCCTATTGTGCAGGTCATCAGCATCATGGGGAAGCCCAACCTGTGAAATAAAGCACAGTGAGAATTCATACACAGAGTCCCTAGATGAAAATTGAACCTTAGAAAGTCAGTAAATCCCACACTGCTACACTGAAAAAATTCCGAATGAAGCGTTTGGCACAAGAATCTGCAAGACTGGAATATATACTTATGTCCCAATAAAAGTTCATCCCTCAGCATCTTCCCATGTTTCACCTCAACTCTATCTCTGTCTTTTCCTCTTTCTATCAAATGACGATCTCTGAACAGTTCCGCATTATTTCCCCTTCCGTGGTGCATTTGTTTATGCCTGTTTGTGTGTGTGTGTGGCATTCGATTCTGAACAGCAGGGGTCTCGATTCTCTCCCGCTGAGGAGCGTGGCAAGCACGTTACCCGCTTCATCGAAGTAGTATTAAAGTGTGAGTCTTTAAACATTATGGCAGAGTCGAAAGCAAGGGACAACAGCATTAAAGTATGATCTCCAGGCATTAACGGTGAAGTCAAAGGCTGGAGATGCAATAGACTGATGATACCCGTCCCCCCATTTAACGTAAGCTGCTTTCCTCAGCCTCCGTAAAGCCATCAATGTGGACTGTCCTTGATGCACTCGCTTGTAAAAGCATCCATCTGGAGAGCGGAATTACCATTGTAATTACAACTGGACACTGGCCTAATCTCCACACTCGATCGGCATGCATCTGTGCCCTTCTGACCCCCAGTTCAACATGCTGCATCTCATCTGTCCACGAGGATTATACTGCATGCCGTCCGACCTCACACATTTTCAGCAGAACTAAGAATTGCACATGCAATTTACTCTTTTGAGTAAATCAGTACAAAAGAAATCAACAGATTATAAAGGGAAGTGAACAGATTATAAAGTGAAAACGGACAATAGCACACAGCAAACATACCAAGAACGATATAATCGGTTTTCAAAACAATGTCTGTTCCCAACCCTCCCTTTTTCAAATAATCGAGACCACTATAGCAAATGAGATTCTGTCACTATTAAATCACCCTGATGTCAATTCAAAACTGTGTGCTATTATTTTTAACACAAAAGAAGAATTTTAAAGCATCAATAGGGCTTTCACAAAGGGTAGTTATAGGAACTAGCCACCAGAGCGGTTCCCCGATGGCCATTTTCATGGTTGCATTCACACCGCAAGTAGGAACTCTGAAGTGATATAAGCCACACTTGTTGTTGTGACTTTTATTTTGACGGTGCTGAGAACAGCAGAGCCTGAGCACATAGCACTCCCATTCTCCTCCTTCATTAGTTTAAGATCTGTTTAACAGTCATATCTAATACATTATTAGATAAAACTGTTATACAAAGTGAACAAATTTGAAAAAAGTATTAGCGTTTGCCATGTGGTTGATGCACAATGTCGCTAGCTGAGCAGAAATAAATAATCATGTTTCGCTTAGTCCCCTCAAAGTCACCATGGATTTTTTCTTAGTGTAAACAGTGACAGATCTGTCACTGTTTTCAATGTTCATAGAGTTAGCTCGTGGAGTAAATATATAGGCTATGATCTCTTTGTGTACACAGCTTGTTTAAAAAAAAAAGTCTCTGAAGTAGGAGCTTATTTAGTTCCCCCAAAACGTAGGTCCTATAAATAAAATGATTCACAGTTCCTGTGGTGCAAACATGCCAAAAAGCGGGTTATTCAGCCATTAGTTCTAGGAACTATGAATAGGTTCCTCTATATAAGGGTCTGAAAGTATATATAACAAAGTACATAATGTTCATGGCTGGTAGTCTCCAATAATGACACAAAAAAAACAACATCTAACCATTAATGACAAAAAACGTACCAAAATTGGCCCATTCCACATTTCCGCAATATGCCATGTCTTTTGAAGCCATATTTCCTTCATTGAGCAGTTAACTTGAGAATCACTGTGACTGGATCATCGAAACAGCCTGAACAGATCAATAAATGAATCAATCTGAACTGGTTCTTGTCAATGAATCAGTTGATTCAGTTCACATCAGAATGATTCCTTAATGAATCGAAATGACTTGTTCCTGAATCAGAATTGACTCACTGACTCTGGTTGCAGCAGTTTCCTGTTTAACAGTTTACTGGAGGGTATTATGGAAGATTATCAGATTAAATACTGTGCACAAGTCATATGGACTACATTTACGGTGCTTTATTTTTTGCCCTTTTTTTGTGCGGGGGTCATTCAACAGATTTTAACAGAGTTAAAACACGCTTGACGATTTTTCAAAATTACAATTGTACACAGAGAAAGAAAAAAAAGTGTAATAAGTATAATAATGCCATGTCGATGTTTAGGAAACCTGTCTGAAAACCTGGGGGGGGGGGGGGTTTGCAAGTGTGCTGCTGCTGTTGGTGTTACCAAAAAAGCAGAAATTCCACACTGCACCTTTAAGTCTGTGTCTTGTTTTTGCTCAACGGCCTGCTGATCCGAGCCGTCTATCTCTTTTCACAGAACACTGAAAATCCACATGCAATTTTAAATAATTTCTGTTCTGTTTACTTCACTGATAGTTCATAAAAGAGTCAGGTCTTGTTGCTGAATAGAAAGTCCCATAGAAAGGGATTCTGGAATGAATAAATGAGTGAAAAGCTGCTGAGATGACGAAGCACTTGTGAGGATGAAAGCTCTGGACATCCATTTAGCCCGAGTGCATACCTTCAGCAGCCTAGAGTATACCGACTGAGTGCATGGGTAAATACAGAACATTTGGGGCATAGGGAAATCAACAAGCTAAGAAGAGCAAGTGGGCACTGATTGAGAGGAAAAGAGAGGAGGCAGATGGAAAGCCAATGGATGATAAAAAGAGTGAAAGAACTAGTAAACGGGTGAGAATGGAAGAAACAGGGTCTCCTGATAATGTTGCAAATCTTAATCTCTAAAAAATCTGGTTAAAAACAAAGATGCTAAATTAAGGAGTTCTTTAAGATCAAACTGTAGATTATTCAGTTGTCAATCTCAAAGATGTCATGAACTGATCAAATGTATACCTTAAATGCAGTGTACTTTAAGTCGCTTTTTCAAAATGCATACATTTACAGTGTAATGTATAAATAAACTACAGCCAATATTGTAGTTTGTCTCTTTAATACTAAAAAAAAGTGTAAAATTATGAATCAAAATAATGAATCTGTGGAAAGAAAGGAATCCAAATAAGAAATTGGTGAAAGAATCAAGAGAGAAAAGGGGCTGCCAAAGCACACAAATCTAGAAAGCAAAGGGAGAAGAGGAAATTAATTGTCCTCCAGCGCTTCCTGTCCTCTATTTCATCTATTTCTAACATTCTCTAAAATTAGATTAGATTATTGTAAAGCACATATTTTAAGGTTGAGTATGGCAAAGATCACAGCTGGTCCAGTGCACAAGCCAGGTGTTCAGTATCCGGAAGGCAGGTGGGGAGGCTAAACGCTGCATTGAATAAAGAACATGTGTGTATTAGCTGTATACGGCATTTGTGTGATATGCATCAAACCAGGTGCACGTGCCTCAGGTTGTGAGGGCAGGTCAGGCGGCTAATGCACAATTTTAGTGATGTGAATGAAGCAGCCAGGTGCCTGATTCATAAGAAGTCAAGTGGATAAATCGATGTTCAACGAAACACGGAGTATCAAGGGTGTGAGTTGTACAACCTGTAAAGCAGCTCCACATGTGGTTTGTTAAACTGGCTGAATAAAATAAATAGCAAATTAAACGGCACCAAGTACTGCATAAAGCATCCTAAAATAAAAGTCATGTTTTGTCTTTTTATCTTTTACGGCCTAATGAAAGGAAAAGTAATGTGACTGAAGGTGATACAGTCCATTATGTTGATGACAACAATCACTTCAACATGCATATTGAGGCAGTCTTTCAAGCTATTCAGTGCATGACATTCACATTTATTCAATTAGCAGACGCTTTATCTAAAGTGACAATCGTTTTTCTTTTTTTACTACACGGACAGTAACCTTAGTTTAAATACCTTGCTCAAGGGTTAGATGACAGCAGCTCATTAACTGTTCCTTCTTGGGTTCAAATCTATAACCTTTCAATTGCAAGCATGTATATTTCGCCATAACAATTATATGCACAAGCTTGCAGCTTGCAAAAGGCAAATAAGATCATCTGAATGCCTGGCCCGATCTCATAAGAATTTGTAGTAATGTGATATACCTGTGCATTTTTGATATGAACAGAAACATACCATATGGCTTTAGAGAAAACGTAAATCATAAAAGTACTTGCATATGAGTAGCTTTAAAAAATCTAATTGATTAACAGATATTTACCTTAAACTAAACCTAACCAGTTCTCTACATAAATTGTCATATGACTGTGACTAACAGCTAATCCACAGCATTCTTTTGGTCTTTAAACCTAAAATCTTTCTGAATTATAAGCTTAGATTTTTACTATTAAACTAATACATCCATATGCATGACCTTGGGGAAAAATCTGTTTTGAGTTGAGGGAAAAATGAATGTTTTTTTTTTTTTTTTTTTTCATCCATTTTGTCCACCCTTCCTTGCTCAAGGCTACAGACTATGTGGCACATTTTGTATTAAAAACCCTCGACATCTCAAACACGAGATGAGATCAGAACAGCTATCTGCCGCAATCTCACCCACTCTCACTACAAGATTGCTGATGTACACAACATTTCCTTACGACTGAAAACCCATCTCGTGTGGCTCAGAAAACGTCAGAATGGCCATTTTTAGTTATAACTGGAGGAAAAAAGTGGAAAGCCATTAAAACTAGCGAAGGAAATGACTTTCTCAAAGTCATACAAAGACGGGGTACTGAGTGGAAATTAAGGTCAGAGTTGATTTGGTCTGATATTTCAGACATTATTATAAATGCCATCATCGTCATCATTCAGTCCATTTCAATAGGGACACACCAGATGGTTTGTCATTTGGACATCCACCATTATCTTACATGCCAGTGTTAGGGGGCACATGATGGATTTTGAAGGCCAAAGTGGCTTGGCATGGTGCTGGGAATAACAATGTGATCCAAGCTCTGGGTTTGTTTGTACAATAGGCCATGATTGCCCATGGTTACACACGCATATGCTGTTTCTCTCCTCTGTACAAGCACAGAACTACAAGTATATTCACAGCAACAGATGGGGGAAAGAGGAAAATAGGGTTGTGCAAAACTACATATCGAAATTGGCTAGTATAGTTGTGAACAATTTGTTTACAAGTTGTATTCATATTAATAAGCTATAATAAAGCTGGTTTAGGGCACCACATGGACACGTTTCTTAGAGTACGTATACATAAGAGATGTCCCTGGCTTTAAAAACAGTTAAAGTGCAACAAACTACACTGAGAGCAACTACAACAAAATATAGGAATCTCAAGAATATTTTTGCTTGCAACAAGGGACTTAAAGGGGATTTATATCATTGTCCTTGTGGGCACATCTTTTGATGAGGAAAATATTATATAAATCACACTAAGTGCTTTTTAAAACATTTAAAAAATGCAGAAAGTAGAGAAAAAAATCTAGATAGACCTGTTGAATTCACTAACTGACTAGTTGACTAAGATCAGTCCCTGTATAGCGGAAAGCTGCAAGACAATTCTGAAATAAAAAAAGAAACTATATTTGCATGAAAAATATGAATCAGTCAGAGGGAAGCAACTAGTGTCTATGATTTATTTTGTCTCAATGTGTTTTTGTGTCTGTTTTGAGGTCATAGAGATCGCCTCCATTTCTTGCAAACTACAGTTTTACACAGTTTACAAAGTAACTTATATCTTTTCTCAAATGCATTTGAGTGATAATGGGAGGAAACTAGACAATACCTAAAATACTATCATATGACCCAAAAAGATTGAAGTGATTACCATTTTACTGTTGAATAAAGCTCTATGAGATGAGGACATTTTATGTTCCACAAATAACTCTCGTATAAAGTCATTATAAATGTTTTCTAGGCAATGAAACGGTGCTCCGGTAATCACAGTTCATTCTGGCTTTATATCTGGAAGTGTGGTTATTTTAACAAACTAATTCTTCATTTGCAACAAAACTGATCACAGTTTTGAAGAATAAAGGGTATACAAAAACCTTGTTGTTGCGCTGTACACCAATTTAGGCCTGCGCTTTCCACCACTAATATATAGAATAAGCTGGACAATGACACCATTTTCTTTGGGAGCTGCTGTGCAGCCAAAAATGATTTGCCAGTTATTAATGTAAAGCTGCGTTGCCACAATTTGCATTGTAAAAAGTGCTATAAAGGTGACTTGACTTAACTTGACTATGAAAGTGATAGCTAAAGAGAGTCTCATTAGAAATGACTAATCAGAAAATTAAGCGAACGTTAAGGAGCTCTCTCAATATCATCTTTAAAAATGTAAGAACTTTTAGAAATCTATTTAAGTAGACTAGCAGAGGGCTATAACTGAGCTGTCTACTCTAAAGGGTGCAAAGCTGAGGCGAACAAGCAATGAGCAATTCCACTCACTACAAAAAAAAGAACAATGCTTTACATTAGGCCATAGATCAATCTGGTCTCTCTAGGGATATAAGTGAAACTGTGAAAATCAAAAAACGGGGACAGAAATCATACAGCTGAAACCACAAGATTTCTGTATCTATAGTAGATGAAGACACCACAATGCTAATTGGGTAATTCAAACCCAGGTTATGAAAAGCAATAGTTCAGTATAGCGTGTTGATACTAAAATTAACAAGAGAAAAAATCTTTTTCTTTCTACAGTATTGTTCGAACTAATGAGGTACTCATGCTCTTACAGAAGCAGCTGGTTTTGAGCAGTGGACGATCAAATGCAATTCCTGGTCAACATGCCTGTATTGGTGAGGAATTAACGTAAACAGACAGGACAAAAAAATGGATGTGTCAAAATATTTGATAACTGTCAAGTATTGAATTATGTAATTTTATTGACAAATAAAACACTATAACACTATAAAAATAGTGAACCAAAAACAGGACGTGATGCCTCAAGATGCGACGCTACAAGTGAGCTGATTTTTAACGACGCGGAAAGATCGGTGTATCCAAAATGAGTCGAGGGCAAACGTGGAGCAACGAGGAGGTAAAGTGCCTCATCAATATTTGTTTCTGCATACAACTGAGGAAATCCTGGTGCTGTTTTGAATGTTTTGAACATTTTATGAGCTCTTGATGAGTTTTTAGCAGGTAAAAATAAAGCATTTGTATACGCATAAAATGATACGGTCACAACCTGATTGGTCGGCTTTTATGACGTATATTTCGCGACGGAGCTTCATTCCCGAACATTCAAAACAATGCGGTGAGCTGGATTAAACACGAACTACAAGTGTGAATGCACCCTTACACACCAGTCACTGTTCTAAGATTAAATAAAAAAAAAAATAAAAAAAAACGAGCAGCAATCAAAATGCAGTTAAATAATAATAATTTTAATGTTCTCCATTAAAATTTCTATCTAAACTAATATAATATATACAGAACAGAAATGAATGTGTTCTTCTGTAAGCTTGCATCTCTACCACACACAGACTCACAGACTGATCTTTCTGTCGTGCTTTAAACCTGTATACCCAGGTGTGCCACTTAAACTCCCTCCCTTAATTACAGAAGCCTGACAGCATCCATCATGCTCCCAATGTGACTCTACAGCAGGAGCTATAAATAGCTCCAATCTAGGTCCTCCCTATCTGCAATAATGGGCCCCTAATCATTTGCCAAGACTCGCCCTCAAACACACACAAAATCAGTGTGTAAACACACATGAGACTTGAGGTTGACAGCCTTTAGAAGTACAGCACCTTAATGGTGACTGCAACATCAGGATCAGTCTAAACTTTTAAAAGCCTTTTCTCTTTGTTCCTAAATGAATGTTAAAGAGGAGATCCATTAGCATGTAGTCCGATTTCTAACAAGCATTCCTATGTGGCCAAGACTTTTACAGCGCTTCAAACAAATGGGAAAGTGATATCATTTGACATGGAGAGGGGGGCAGCCTCTTATTGCAGCCTGGTAATAGCATGAAACTTTGATCATAAAACGTCTGAATGGGTAGCAATCATGATTATATCTAAAAGCTATTGCATAAAGGTTAAAAAAAGTGTTCATAGAGCGAGTTACTCTGAAAAAGAATAATTTAAGTGGCTCAATTCTCAACAATTACAGGCCAATTGTACAATTATAATCTCTAAGCACAGCATTAGAAATAGGCCCATAAACATTCAAATGAATTTGATAATCTCAGTACAATCTTAGTGAAATTGAATCTTTCAATAAAATCAAAGCAGTCATACAGCCACAGTCTAATAATGCATTATTTTGCTATGAAGAACAAGTGAAACCTTGCCTTTTTGAGTATCATATGGAATGCACCATTGGCTTGTATTCTCCAGATTTACTTTACAGGAATATCAAGCAAGCAAGCAAGCAAGAAATAAAGAAAGAAAGAAAGAAAGACCGACTACAAATCAGTTATTGTGAATTGTAATTTTACAATTTATGTGCTTAAGGATCCCATGAAATCACTTGATGAGCTTTAAAAGTTATTCATGTCTTTTTATAAAAAGTTTTTATGACCGATTAAAAGGAGGAAGAAAATTTGAGATAACTCCTATGTATGATCTATGATTTGCTACAGCACATGCTGGTTGGTCGCAGGAGGAGGCTCAGTTTCATTCCAGAGAGCACTGGATTTGGACTAAAATCTGCGTGGTACACCATAAGCCATCAATATTTGATCCACTTTCCAGGAAGAGAAAGACTATACATTTTAAATGTGTCTATCTGCTGAAAGTGATTTTTGTCAATGTTTAAACATACACTAGCATATAGATGGCACCCCAGCCAACAGACATAGGCTAAAATATAATTTGTATTCTATATTTTATTTTTCTAAAAATTCTAAGGGAATTCTGCATGCATAAACCATGCTTTGATTTTGTCTCTGTGCCTCCAATAAAATCAAAATCAATGGAGTTCCAAAGAAGCCTTTAATGCATTGAAAACTAAAGAAAAACCTCTTTTTATGGCAACTTTCTTGTGTTTCATGTATATCTCCTGCTTATCCTTATCACTTTTGTTTACCGCTTGTTCTTGAAGGACAATAGAGCTTAAAAACTTGATCTCAGCACTTTTGCAACTCTTTGGATTGATGGATTAAGCAAAGCACCAAAAGTAAAATTCAAATTTCCAGACAAGTGGACTTAAGTATATAAAAACACATTTGAAAAAAAAAATAATAAATGCACATTTGGTGGCAATCCTCCCTGTCCGATATGTGTACACACTACATATTTCTATTTATGTTTGAATGTGTCTGTTTTCTTTCCATGTCCCAACCTGCCCTGCCTTAGACCTAGAAGGTTTTCATCACACAATACGCTATACAACAATGAAACAAAACGTTTTATTGTTATAAAATGTATTCAATATTGTTTTAAAGCCAGAAGGTAGCTGAAGGTGCCTGACTGAGGCAGTGAAAGAGATTTGCTCTATTATTTTCTCTTTAGGTGTTCACTTGTGTACAGCCATTACATCTTGAGGAGAGGATGGCTGTGGTGGTTCATGCAGAATGGGATTCATTGTTCATGATTTACCATGTAGGGTAAGTAATTGATTCAGTGCCAAATGCAGATTATACATCTGCAGTCTCCAAGCACAGGTTTGGTATTGTGTGTGGCACAGGGGTATCAAGACACAGCGGTTGAAAATGGGAATGCTAATTACATCACATGACGTGGGAGATCCGCAGAAGAGGAAAGCGGGGCTTCGTCTATTGGAAACAACAGAATGAGGCCCTTTCCACGTAAATCAGCCAGTATTGTCTCTGTTGTTTAGTTACACCAACTGTTTATCTGCCCTGAAGAAAGTCGATGGCGTTCATGGATTCTTTGCTGGAAGTGTTTTGCAATAGACTGAGTTTAATTAATTCAGCATTAATGGAATTTAATGAATTTGTATGTAAATGCATACATCTATATTTACACCTATCTTAATCTAAACCATGTACACACATTCAGATGCAAATATATCTTGTATAAAATACATGCATTACAGTTACTCAGTTTTCCTTTCATTGTAACTACCATTTCAGAGTACTGTGTTTGAATTAAGCACTACATAATACTTCCTAACAAGAGAATATAAGTAAGGAAAACTAGGAAGAGTACATGTAAATGACAATTAAAATATTATAATAATAATAATAATAATATCTTAAAGTTAAAGTGTGCAATTTTACAGCACTAGAACCAGCAATATTATATTATATTATTAAGTTATATGTACAGACACAGACTGAGGCTCTTAAGTTGTTGAGGTATAAAATGAAATAATATTACCATTTTTACAAAACATACAGTTACAATAGTTACTAGCATGCTATCCAATTTAACTATGTTCAATTGGTCTCTACACAATAGCGGCTTCTAACAATTTTTATTAATGCTTTTTCATTGGTGCAAAGTAAAAAGAAATGCAGTAGAGTCTCTAATGAAACATTCTCATATGTTTCTAAACTGTTATGGTTAATTTTACGATTTTGCTTATATATTCCACAAGGTTCTTTTCTTGAGAGCTGCTCTGGTCACACTTGTGTGAAAAGGAGTCAGAAGGCAGACTTACAGTCTATCAATAATGTGAGATAACTCAGTATAACATGGATTTACAAGCTATGCATCATTAAAGTTTTACAGCTGGTCAGAATATGTCTCCGTATGTCACTTCATTAATTCTGCAGTTCACTCAGAGAGCTTGGCCAGAGATGGAAAATGCCACCAGAAGATGGATGTTGGAAAGAGAAAAAAGTCCCCAACATAGGCAACTTGCCCTGGAGTGATAAACATGCTCTACTTAAGAGCAGGTCCCCAAAGCCTTGGTCATTCTTACTACCCTCCTCATGCCAAACATGGTCAGTGATGGTTTTCTGATAAAAAAAAGTTTATATGGAGGTCAGAGGGGCAAGGCTACAAAGCCAACACAAGCCAATATCGCCACTACTGGGATAGGCTAGGGTGAGTGGAGAAGGACAGGTGATTGACAGGAAAAGAGAGTGATGCGTGGTTTAATAAATTCTGGACTCATCTGAACACCAATGGAAGACATTCTGTCACTTACAATTGGAGAGATCAAGACTTTTGGAGCAAGTAGAAAGTTTTGATTAAATTCATTTCATTGTCGGAGAACAACACAGAACGGAGCATGCTCACTTTTACACTTTCACAGAAAAGTACAGTAATGACATGGCATTGTAATTAATTTAGATAATCTATGAGATGTCTGAACTATTAGGATTAAATATATATATATATTTAAAACACTGCATAAAAAGACACTCATCTGCATGTATGCAGTAGGCCAAGAAAACAAAACAAAAATTAAGTAGACTTAATGCAAAAATGTGCAGCATTTTTAATAAGCTAACTGAAATCATTTTTTACTCACTTCTGACAACGATTGAAATTTGTTGCATACATGTAAACACAAAAATCCACATGAGATCCGATTTTTTTGACTCCGTTCTGAGCCACTTCTAAATGTGGTTTTAAATCAGATACATATCCAACATCTGACATCTGACCCATGTCTAAACACGTATATCTGATTCCCTTTTAATTCAAAGCTACCAAAATGCGAGGGTGATACGTTTGCCCACAAATCTTTTTAATGTTGTATTATGAAGCAGACATGCCTTCGTGTACTCGCACTAAAAACTCGTGGGCTTTTTTACTGAGGTGGAAACCATAAATATAGAAATTTCGTACACACAGAAACATGCAGGAGCATAGAAACTGGTTTTCAACCTCTGCCCCATAAATTTTATAAATAACATTTATATACTGAAATCTACATAATTCTCAACAAAGAGGTGAGAACTTCACTGTTTCTTTAATTAAACTCATAGCTTCACTATTACATTTAGACTCTGTCCAGACACAGGTAATTCACACACTCTCAGTCTCACTCTCAGTCTCTCATTAATTCATTCGAATTTATTCAAATATTTAATCTTACCACACTGTTCTGCAGCACACACGATGACAGAGTTCATAAAGTTTTTATGTAAAAAACAAATACTCAGGGAAATCTCACAACACATTGGAAAAAGCAAAGCAGATAAACATAATGACAGACAGGTGATGATAATAGAGAAACGAATGAGGAGATAATACAAAATTTCCAATAAAACTGAAACTATATGGAGTAGGCAAAACAGGAACTAAATAATAAAACAAAAGTCCACAATCGTGACAGCACAACCCCCTCGAAAAGGCGCATCCTTGCGCCACATAGTTACCCACTTAGGAGGCTTTGGAGGTGGGCGTGGAGCTGATGACAGACATGAACCAGGAGGAGTTGGAGGACACAAACACCATGGAGGAGCAGATGGCAGCAGGAGCCAGGGTGGAGCCTTGACTGAAGGGCTAGGCGGAACCTGGGGACTGGCCGGCATGGGCAGGCGGAAGGGTACATGCGGTATCCGGCAAAGCAGAAAGGTCCAGGGCAACATCCATGGCCTGGAAGCCCAAGGTGGAGCTGCTGGCTCATGGGAACGAGGCGTAGACGGGAGCTCGGCTGACTGGGGTGACGGTGGAGGGTGTGAGGACGACGCGGAAAATGAAGGAAGGAGAAGCCCGGTAGAGGTAAAGGGGTGGAGGGTCGAGGAGCAGACAGAGACTCCAAAGTCAGCGGCAGAGGAAGAGCACCGACTGACTGAGGCTGAGTTGAGTAAGTGCAGAGCCGAGGGGCTGACAGGTGGCCTGGAGGCCTGATGTGAAGCCCGGAGCTCAAATACAAGTCGAGTTGGCAGACGGAAGGCCTGAGGCAGAGCCGAAAGAGCCGCATGGAGCAAGCTACGGAGCAAGTCCACAATCGTGACGCACAATTTTACTTCAGAATTCTTGATCTAACGAACCATTGATCTGCTGGCCTATATACGTTCATTCAGATTTTACCCTGCAAACATCCATGACAGCTTTTAACTTATCCATGCAGGCAAATAATAATGGCACCACCCAGTACCAGACAAACAGATATCGAATACCAGTTGTGTCTAATGTAAATGTAAAAAATCAGGCGGGACAAAAAAAAAAAAATCAGATTTGGTCAAAAGATCATATCTATGCATTAAGACTTGCAGGGTAAACTCGGCCTTCGTTGCCTTAACTGCACTTTTAAAGCACACTAGCTAAAAACACTGAAGCTGAAGCTAAAATTACAGCAAAAAAATAAAATATTGTAAATATTGTGCTAACATTCAGAATAAAACTAGTGGTCTAGTGGTTATTTTACAAATCAGGAGAGGAACAGTGTAGTACAACGTCTGCTGCTTTGCGAAGCACTCGTGAAGCTCAGTGGTGTTCCAATACCCGTTTATAACCAGAGCACCAGAGAAAGTCTCAGTCCCCCCTTTATCCCCATAGCAACCGACCAATCAGCCAATTACCGGCTGAGCTGAGGACTTGCCCATTTATCACAAAGTTCTAACCATCATAGGGTATTCAAATGAAGCCCCAAAATACAACAAGCAAATATTCCAGGATCACATAACAATTTATCTACTTCTGGGACTGTACCTGAAGTGGTATAAAAGCGATTTAGATTATATGCAGCAGTTGATAAGGATGACTTGGATTCTCTGTGAGTATCAGGCAGGAGGGAGGTTAATGATGAATGAGCAATTACTCAAACATCTGCTGCCACCCTGTTTGTTTTCCTAGCACTGCCAAAAAAAATAAGATCCCACAGGCGATTCCCTCCTCCCTCACCCACCCCACTGCCACCAGCCCATCCTCATTTGGCTCAGCCCAGAGTCGCCCAGCTGCTCTGCCTGCCTCTGGACAGTCCTATGGGCCCTAGAACGAGGTAGGAGAGAATCTCATGAGTGAACGCCGCGAACAGGTCTTTGGCTTAGGGGAGGTGCTTCATTACTGAGAAACAGAATCTGAAGCAAGTGGCAGCCGTTCAACTAAAAGTGAAGAGCAAGGCAGAATCTGGGGTTCTTGCTAACACTAGGATGGATTGGATTCACTCCCAAGATTAGCTTGAATTGATCTACCTTATCTCCCTGTCTGATGTGCCGTTTAGACTGAGCTCCCGTTCCTTCCCTGTGTTTAGCCGAGGGGCCTTGGGCTCTATCTAATGCCATTGATTTCTCCTGTTTCAGAGTTTAAAAAGCACCATGACCACTCAGACAGACAAGCAAAAGAACCACAAAATAGTAAGTGATTGCTTGTCAATGGAGATGGATTGCTAGGTCATGAAAAAATATTAAAATATATATAGATTTTTTTTGCATTATGTAAAACATTCAATATATATATGTACAATTTTAATACTCTTATTTATAGATTTTTTTACATTTATATTATCTGTTATACACAGATTGTAAACATTAAATTCATGATCATTAATAATAAAATGACTAATGTTAATTTCTAAAACTTAAAAAGGAGAAGTGTTTTAAACGTATTGTTAATTGTTAGTTCATGATACCCAATTGATACCCATTGAACCTAACTGTAAACAAGTGTCATTTATTTTACATATTAAAACAACAAAAGAAATTTTTAAACAATATTTAAATTATTATTATTATAATTATTGGCGAATGACAGCAAAAAAAGTACAATAAAAAATATTTAGAAATTAATGGAGAATATGCCTTCTTATAAAGTATTGCAGGTTCAGCACATTTCAAAGTAAACTGTTAGAAGTATTTAAGTAAAACCAAAGACACAAAGTCCAAAAGATATCGGTGAAAGTGTGAAGTGCCTTCATGTCTGGCTCTGTGCTAGGCATGTCTGAACTTCCTTTTCAGATTCTATATACTCCGAATGAAAGACCCCACTGTCTCCCACCGTGATCATTTCACAGTCCAATCAGATGTGTATTCAAGTTCCTCTTTTTCCACCATTGACCACCAACACCCCACCAACTGAGAGAAAGCCAGACATCTGTATGCATCTGTATGTGCATGGAAAGCACTTCCATCAAGCAGGTGGTAACAAGCAGGGAGAACCGAATCAAAAGAGACGGTGAATATCTTCGCAAGCCTCTCACCAAGAGGTAATCAGCGAGCAGCTCCTTTTCCACATTCAGATGTATTTGTTGATACGCTAGAGAGTGCTTGAAATCAAGCTGTCTTAAGAGTCTCTCTAAAACTAGATCTGTCACTTCTTAAAAAGAGAGGCACACTTACGGATATTTTTGGAACACGGTGAACATGCTCCATTTACATTGATTTTACACAGAACATGTAAAGACAAATGTTTTCACAAATTATATTAATACAGAGGACTTACAAGAAAGTTCATTTGTCCTTCTATTTTTTTTAACTCTAGTTGCGTATTAAGTCAACACTGGTAGCGACAATAAATAAGCATTAAGTAGAGTAAACAATTAGTACATTTACATATAATCGGGCAAGATTTTTTCATATTCAAGCTACAGTCTTCATCTATCTGTGCAAGTTTGCATGGAACAACAGCTAATCAAATATTTGAAGGATAAAACTCAGTCAACTGTGTTTTTCAGAGCATGTGCATTACACCAAGACCAACCACAGTGTGATTAAAATATGCATGCTGGACAAAGCTGAAATACAAACCATATTATCTGGTTCTCTTTCATTTAGTCCGACAGTATGATTTCAGTCAGACTAAAGCATTTACATGACGTAACATTTAAATAAATGAGGTTAAGTGAGATTGTGTTGAGTGCCATTTTGATTGTAACTGACGGTTCTGCTGTTCTTTTCTGATTTTGATATTGCTCCACTTTTAAATTATGTATTTTATAATGTGAAGACTAGAGAAGGGAGAACGTAGCCAGTTGCATAAACATAGCCATTATGTTAAGGCTGTGTCTTAAGAACTAATTTGACCAACTAGCAGTTAGTTAGGGGTAATCGGTCTTCTGTTTCAATATCAAATCAGACCAATCTAGGTTTTTATCTAACTGGCATAAAAGTTATGAACAGTCTTGAAGAAAAATATTGGTGACTCGTCTTAGCAGTTTATGCAACTGTCCACAGAGAAGCAGCAGATTGCAGCAGTTGCTTGTGAACAGTGTATCAGAGTTTGCCCTGAAACAGACATCAAAGTATCCCTTAAGCTACCACTGGCCAACAGATCTGGCTGGAATACTCACAGCTTTCTCTGAAGTGAGTATACATAAAAAGCTATAAACATCTGGACATAAAGCTAGGTGATTGACTCTTGCACTCTTGGGTAATTTTGCTGTTAGCAATACTAGTTGACAAAGACGAAAAAAACATTCTTTTTTCCGTATGATTCGGGTGCTCATCACAGCTTATTCTGGCTAAGAACTGCCCACTTAGACAGAAATAATCCACCTGACCAAAATGTCAAGCAACCAAACATAGAGTCATATGATGCTGACTATTGAAATAGATTGGCATTAAAAAATTATTTAAAATACTGACAGAACTTGTCTCTTTAAAAGACTCTAAAAAAAAAGCAAAAAAATGTGTGTGGAATTTGAGATCAATTTCCAACCACAGTTGGACAAAAAAGACACTATTTTTAATAAAAACCTGTGGACGAATAAATTTATACCCAATATAAATACCTGAAGAACTCCATGAAGGAAAATCCATAGCCATGCTGTTCAGCAATCCCAGCACACACTACATTTGCAGATGCTCCAATCAGTGTCCCATTTCCTTTCAAAGAAAGAAAAGGAATAAAATGAATGACTGTCTTGGATAACTCTGATAGCCTGAATAAACCTAGACATTCATTTATATTTAATAGAAAAAAAAATGTTTGCCCAGTGAATTTTTCCATGTACGTATACTCTATCCAATCATTTGAGTCTGCCTTGAGAGAGACAGATCTGAGAATTTGTAAATGTTTAAATAGCACTGCATGTCCTCTACAAACACAGCATTGCACAAACATGGATCTTTATAAATGAATATTAGAATTGATTCAGTGCCAATGTGCACAGCAGATTTTGTTATGCTGATTGCAATTTAAAGTTCTCCACTATGCAATCACTCCTGTTAGAGTATCAGCCATGAAATGACCTTCAGTGCTAAATTGCAGAGGTGATTTAGCAAGGGTTTCTTTTGCAGTGCCTCTTTTGATAATGCATGGCACGAAAAGTCCAACTCATATAACAGGCATGATGGCTTTCTGATGAAGGACAGAGGTCATCAATTCATCAATAGCATGCCAGAAAAAATTTACTCTGGAGCATCTAGATGTGTTCTTCAATTTATTTTCCCACCTCTGATCCAAGTGGCTTCATCAGTTGTAGTATGGTGGAGATTCACGGGCATTCAAAGCCAAACCTCAATCTCATAAAACTTCCAAAACTAGGATGAAACTGCCAGTGTTATGTGTCTTTGGTATGTCGGAAGTTTCTGTTTTAGACTGTGGTCAGGTCATTTATCATTCACGTGCCTTTATCATTCAAATGCATTTTAGATTTTGTCTTGGATTATAAACAAAGCAACTACATAATAAAAATAGCCTAAAAATGAATGTATGTTTTTAACTTTGATAATTTAAGCAGAGTTTGAAACAATCACAATTTTGTGATAGATATATATTTTATACAAATGACTGTGATGTAAGAAATTAAAAAGATGACAAAAAAGGTAAATATTAAGACTCTTGATATCTTCACAAAAGTATTGCAAACACCAAATTTTCGGTTTAATTCCTACGTTTCTGAAAGCAGTTTATAGCCATCAATTCATCATTTCCTAGAGGACCTATTTCTTAAAATGTGTTGTTGGGTCTTGTACAAGAATGGTCTTGATAAGAAATGTTCACATTTCAAAAGGTGTCAGCGTGACAACAAAACCAGAAGCCTGCCTTAGCATTCGATGGATCGATACTAGAGGTAACACATCTCCTGTAGGCTGTAGGACTGCCACATCTCTCTCTCCGTGTCCTTAGAACCAAACAGGCAATGAGGCATTTTCAGATGGCCTTGTAAGCACACTACATTCCTAAATGTAGAGTAATCTATTGTGCTCTGTTGTGCTTTGAGAGCAAGTGAGTGGCATCGAAAAACTACGGCTTATTAAGGATGACATGATGTAATAAAATAAGAACTGTTTTCTGATTTGAAAGTTTGAATTACTATACATGTCAGAACCATTTAGGTGAAGTAATTACTTCTTTGCAGGAGGTGGCTTGCAATTCAAATGAAACGCTACACAGGTTGTCTTTTAGACAGTGTTCATCAAACCACATGAACCAAGGTTGCTATAATGGTATGTTTGTTTTTAAACACACTTACAGTTTATAATATAAATAATATAGAAAAAATTGAACTTACCTCCAAGGCAAGCTCCCATTGCCAATGCAAAAATGAGAGGTTTGACCGGCAGGTTGACATCGGCATCTTGACTGAGGTTTATAAGCACAGGAATCTATGGAGGAAAAAGAAAAAAAAAAAAACTAAATTAGGATGGATGGACGGATGGACAAACAGAAGGCATAAATCACCCGATCATAACTCTCATAGGCAATGTAAATGAAGAATGAACAATTAAGCAATGCCTATTACAAACAACCATCTGTCAAGAACTAAGCATTGTGAATGTCAGGGTCATGAAGAGTGTTAGATTCAATAATTTTGACAGCCGTTCAACCTATTTGCAGATTGAGTCATATTCTTCTACTGCACAAGTCAAGAACAAGAAAATCAATAATGGATGACATTAGATTTCTATCCATTTTCCTCTCCTTTTGCACGGACACACAGCTCGAAAAAAACAGCAAATGAAAACCTCATGAAACAGCATGTATGAACCAAGCCTCACCACATTGGGCCAGCATTAAATCTACACAGATATAAATAAGACAAAAACACTTATGGCTCCACAATGGCTCTAGCCATCAGTACTTAGCATGAGCATATAACGGTGAGAAGCAGAGAATGCCTGTGGTGACAAGAAGCACGCATGCACCCTTTTCTCAAGGATTCGATCTTCCCACCAGTGTAGCTTAATTTAAAGATTGCATATTTGCAGAAAATGCCTTCTGCCTCTACGATTTCAGTGTGTAGTCACTTGTCTGCTACACGCTGGCCTCCCAGCTAACAGCGGCTTCAGCTGCAATCGACTTGAATAAATTACACAGCACAACTGTGATTACATTTTCTACTACATTTGCCATCCGGTTCATTCAGCTGTGGCATCGCCATCGTGGATGGGAGGGCACCAGGAGCCAAAGCAACCATACACTTGTGCTGACAAGAAAATAGCAGTTTCATGTTTGCAGTGGAGTGCAAATAGCAAATTTTAATCTGTGTGGACAATCCTAAATTGACACAGGTGGCACAGAAACATTTTCACAGATCTCAAACTTGACCTCTGTAATCATAACTCTTATTAGTCTACTTATTATACATAAAACAACTGCTTGATGATTAATATGGATTAAACTTCCATTAAGCTGTCTACACATGAGCAGCAAGGCCAAAAAAGTTTTTTGGGACAAATGTGAAGAGATAAGGATTATATAAGGGATAATATACAGCCAGTCAGTTTGAAATCAAAAAGTAACCCCCAATAGAACAAGAACAGAACCATCAGGGGAGGTGCCTTGTTTCACCTTCAAGACAGTTTATTTATTTATTTTTTATTTAAATTTTTTTTTGCATAAACTGACTCTAGAAGCAAATAAATAGAAAACATATTTATCATATATTGATATATACACAACCATTAAATAATTCAAATATATTGTATCAATATGAAATAGGAAACTATTTTATGACAAATTTACAAATCAAAACTATTTTAAATACTTTTGCATAATGACCAAAGATATATTGAATTGTATATATAATTGTCATCAGTCAGAATCAGATAGATATGCTGGTTCTCCCCAGGAGGTTCTTTTGGGATTGCTTGAATATCTATTGCAGGATTTCCACTGAGAGTTCTTTAAAAATATAGCATCAGAAGAGGTTCAAAGTAGGTCTACCACAAAGCTAACTATGGTTAGACATGTTAAGAACGGTCAATGATGTTGATGTTATATGATCACCTTCATCAAATCCCACAGGCATTTTTATCGAGTTTACTTGTTGAAGTAACAGAAGAATTCTTGGCAAGTCACCCAACAAATGACCAGGGACACAAAAGGAAATACACAAACATGGTGAGGGAGAAGAGAGAAATGACTGTGGCCATATATATGTCATATATACTCCCTTATAGACAAGTCCAGGGCCAGAAGTAAACATTTTTAGACACTGTATTGATCTTCAGATTAGATGTTCAATGCTCCATGTGGATGTCAGCGATTGTGTCACGTTTGAAAATATATAGAATGCCCAAACTGAAAACACGTGTCCGATATGTGGACCTAGACACATATGGCCAAGCGAGCACTTGAAGGCCAATTTAAAATTGCTTTATGCATGGTCGGTGGGATATGGAGTCAACATTACGCCATTTAAAATTCTGACAACAGAAATACACATAAATTTACCGTTTAGACCAGCATGAATTTCCTGCTGGGATATTCTGGTTAGTGCTGGTTTCTAGCAAAAAAAATTGTCATTCTAATGAAGCTGATAGACCAAATGAGATTTAAAAGTGATGAGTAATGATAGTAATGATACTTTTGGTTAAGCTAGTTATGAGGTCTGGTGGGGACACAGCATACCAGCATCCATACCACTTTTCAAGAAGGCAGATCAAAATAACTGAATGCATGCGGATTTTTGTTGTTGGAGGAGACGAAAAAAGGCACATTCTGTGCTCAACAAAAATGAAGTGCATGTCTAACTGCATGCCCGTTTTAGATTCAAATTGTTAGAGGGCACTGCTGAGAAGTCTTTTCTGTATTTATGCAGTGACGAGTCATGCAAAATCAATGCGATCCATTACCACCACAGGTGTATGCTGAGCTCAAGACCATTTCATCCTGTTTATCTCTCCTTTCTTGACAAAGCGAGAGAAAGAGACAGACAGTGAGAAAGATAAAGACAAAATAAGAGCTGCAGGTCAACCCATGGTCAACTAGTCCAACAACCAACTAGTCAACAGAGAAAGATGTTTATATAAATGCTCACTAAGAAACTTATATATTCGGAGACAGATTAACTGGCTGACCCTTCACAAACAGTTTGACTCGAATCAGCCATTTTGTCCCACAAAGCAGTCAGGGGAGTTAGTAGATTAACGTTGGTGAATTTTAACTCGAAAAATTGTGTGTACTCACATCTTTCCGCGCTTAAAACAACATTCCTTCTGATGTCCATTCATGTTTATTTGAAGCTATAAATGAACTAGTATGAAGAGATGATCGGTTCATGAGCCGCTTGAAGGAGCTACAGCGATCTGTCTCGACACATTAAAGAGACACTATACGTTATTGTTTGTTTAAACTTCTTTAAAAAATTACAATATTTTAAATATGAAACTGTTTCATTCGTTGTCAGTGTCCTCTTTGCTCTGTGATGTATTTTTTACTCTGTGAGTACATGATGTGTGGCGTGGGAGCCCATGGCTTGTCGGGCATTGCAACAGTAACTAAAGGGGGCGGGTCTTTGCGAAGGCTCAATTGGAGCAATCAATTCGTCATTCAGGCAACCTAACAACTAGTTTTAAAAAAAAATTGTTTTGCACATCCTTACTACTAGGGGTGCGCGAAAGCAAGTAAGAAAAGAGGGCAAAATATACAGATCAAATGAAACGTGTGGAAAATGCTGGAGAAGAAGGAAATGAAAAGGCTTTTGAAATGCTAAGTGATTTCTGGAGTGACTTGTCTCTTCATCTGCCCTGCATTCTTCCCTTCTGCTCATTTGGCAGTGAGCGATTGGCAGCACAGCTCTGTCTGTTTGGTGGCATGTTCATCATATCAGTTCACAGCACGTGTTCCTTCATGATACACATGATTCATGCGCTGCTCTGATAGCACATCATCGCTCACTACTGTTCCTCACACGTTTCAGCCTACTATAGAGGATAAGATGCACTACTTTCACCTATTTGTCAACAGAATGTGGGCAGTTGACATGACATGTCAAGCTGTGATGGCAGTGTTGACCATCCTGTCTTATTTTCTGATCATGATCAGGTTACACATAATTTCAACTTGCACATAATTTCTTGTTTACAGAACTGTATAAAAGACTATCTTGGCCAGAGGTCCCCAATTAGCGGTCCGGTTCAGGACCCTGGCTTGGTTCTAACTGGACTGCAAGGGATACGATGGTAGCAGTAAAGTGAGAAGCACGTCAAAACAATGGAGCAGTGCACAACACAAACGCTCAGGGTCGTTTATGATAATGATCTTTCAGCTAAATCCTTTAATATTTTTATCTAGAGCTAAATGGGCTTCATTCAAGCCCTTTCCATTCTGTGCCCATTGTTTTTCTTTCCCACTAAAGATGCTAAAGCACCACATTAAGAGTTAAAGATGACGTGGTTATTTTGACAACAGTATCAAAAATGCACTGAACAAAAAAAAACAGATTGACACTTTCGCTAAAACAAAGCAGAAAACCAGAATGGCGGAAATACAATTACTTTTATCTGTCACACTTACAGTATATGACTCTGACCTTTCAAATAAACTTTTTTTGACAAGACATTTTTCCATCTACATCTAGCATCATTAATTAGCATGTTGGGAGCATTTCATAATAAACAATGTTATAATTGGGAAAATTATTTGTAGAAGGCAAGGAAAGACAAATAAACTTTGAAATTGCTAGTTAACTCATGATGAAAGCATTTTGAATATTATATACGTGTTTTTTATTTTTAGACACCACTGCTTTAGCTCTCAGGACCCAATATCCTCATCTTTGATGACTATTTGATGTTTTTTTTTCTTTCTTTTTTTTTTACTACTGCTGCCTGGATGGAAATTAATAACTATTCCAAAACAGTACCGGAATTCCGCTGAGAAAGAAACCTAACTATATTTATCATTTTAATTGTATAAACAACAACCAAAGTCTTAAGTCAGTCAACTGAAGGGCAGGCACACACCGCTTCAACAGGTGCTCCAAGTATATATATATATATATATATATATATATATATATATATATATATATATATACACAATACTGTTCAAAAAGTATTGAGTATAAGCAGAACAATTATTTTCAAAATTTATAATGATAAGAAATATTACTTGAGCATAAAATCAGCATATTAGAATGATTTCTGAAAGATTGTGACACGCTGAAGACTGGAGTAATGTTTGCTGAAAATTCAGCTTTGCTCTCACAGGAATAAATTGCATTTTAAAACATATTAAAACAGAAAACAGTCATTAAATTGTAGATATATTTTACAATATTTTTACTGCAATTTTGATCAAATAAATGAACATAAGAGACTTTCAAAAACAAAAAAAAATATTACCTTTTTAATCTGACTTTTGAATTGTAGTAGCATTCTATGAAGTTTAAAAAATTAAAGAATATAAATATATAAAACTGAATATATTCAAATGTATTATTTAAAAAAAAACTGTCTTGATGCAACCTTTAAAAAAAAAAACTAAAAAAAAAAATAGTTAAACATAATGGAGAAGATAGTGTGATCTAGAGCTGGTTTTGTTTTACCACATGGTAAACAGAGTGTGTGCGTTTTCTTTACCATAGTGGCAGTGAAGGGAATGTTGTCTATAAGAGAGGAGGCCAGCGCTGAGACCCACATGACCAAAATGATGGCGATGGCCAACCGCTCATCCTCTGGCACTGCCTGGGAGAGAAGATAACAATAAAATTTGTCATAACCAAATACACACACACACACACACACACACACACACACACACACACACACACACACACACACACAAGCCCCGTCTCTCTGTCAGTCTCAAGGCCCGTAGATGCCAACACAAAGGTGGGAGGCTTTGCAGACAATGTGTTCATGACACAGTCACATTGAATTCATTATTTCACGGTCTGTTGCTTTCATAAACCAAAACACAACACCACACATGTACACAAGCAGACATAAACACACACTTTCTCTCCATATGCTTGTTTTTCATCCTGATAATTTATGTGAAAATTCACCATAGCTTTTTATAAGCATGAACGGATGCCGTTTATTAGAACATGGTTTCATTTCAGTCACTTCTCCACTATTCTTCTCTTGGGTTGTTTATCTACTGTACATGGTTAGATTTCGGGGGTTCTGGTGCTGATGATTGGATTGAATGCATCAGAGCTCCACAGCAGCACCTGTCATGAATAATTACTGGGATTGCAAAAGGCCCGCACACCAAACACAAGCTGACGGGTCTATCAGAGTGTGATCGCCAGCCAGGCAAAGCTGGACACTTCCAGGCCTGTGGAAATCTCTCTATTTATGGCTCACACAGCCCCACTACAGAATCAAAGATAACAATAATTTCAGCCAGCCACATTATTTAATGAGGTTCATTTGGCTGGTTTGCAGTGTTTTTTATGTGTGGAAACACGTGCTCTTAGAGTTATGGTCCATGTATGAAAAAAGAAAAGCTAGAGAATACAACAGCGCCCGCCAACTTTTTCAGGGGCCTTGGATTCGGATGTATTTTTTCCTGTTCTTTCCTTTCTATTAATCACATCATTATAAACATAAAAAACACAAGTCTGTGTACTTATCTTTAATGAGGGAAAGAAATATAAACCCTTGAAGCACCTCAGATGAAAAACAAATTGAAAACAATAGAGAATTATAGAACTATTTATTTAAAGATGTTGATATTTTTAAGTTCATTGTATATACACACACAAATACTTATTAAACATGACTTAAAAAATAAGTTGAAATAAAGTGGGATGGTGGGTATTTACTCTCAATTAACAACCTTGTACTGTTGCTCACAGTATAGGTCTGTCTTTAAGGTTTACAGTGCATCCAGAAAGTATTCACAGCACTTCACTTTTTCCACATTTTGCCGTTACAGCCTTATTCCAAAATGGATTAAATTCATTATTTCCCCTCAAAATTCTACAAACAATGCCGATAACGTGATAAGATATTATGATAATGTGAAAGAATTTGTTTGAAATCTTTGAAAATTTATTAAAAGTAAAAATAGAAAAAAAAAAAGAAATCACATGTACATAAGTATTCACAGCCTTTGTTCAATACTTTGTTGAAGCACCTTTGGCACCAATTACAGCCTCCAGTCTTTTTGAGTATGATGCTAAAAGCTTGGCACACCTATTTTTGGGCAGTTTCTCCCATTCCTCTATGGAGGACCTCTCAAGATCCTTCAGGTTGGATGGGGAACATCGGTGCACAGCCATTTTCAGATCTCTCCGGAGATGTTCAGTCGGGTTCAAATCTGGGCTCTGGCTGGGCCACTCAAGGACATTCACAGAGTTGTCCCATAGCCACTCCTTTGTTATCTTGGCTGTGTGCTTAGGTTCATTGTCCTGTTGGAAGAGGAACCTTCACTGCAGCTGAGGGGTCCAGCGCTCTGGAGAGAGTTTTCATTTCAAGGACGCATCATCATCTCTTCCTCGATCCTTGACTATGTTCCAGTTCCTGGCCAAACAAAAAAACACCCCATGCATGATGCTTCACCCCACCATGCTTCTGTTGGGGATGTGATGGAAGTGCATGGTTTCCTCCAGACATGATGCTTGCTACGCATGCCAAAGAGATCAATCTTTGTTTCTCAGACCAGAGAATTTTGTTTCTCATGGTCTGAGTCCTTCAGGTGCCTTTTGGCAAACTCCAGGTGGGCTGTCATGTGCCTTTTACTGAGGATTGGCTTCCATCTGGCCACTCTACCATACAGGCCGGATTGGTGGAGTGCTGCAGAAATGTTTGTTCTTCTGGAAGGCTCTCCTCTCTCCACAGAGAAACGCTGGAGCACTGTCAGTTACCATCAGGTTCTTGGTCACCTCCCTGACTAAGGCCTTTCTCCTCCGATCTTCCCCAGATCTGTGCTTCGATACAATCCTGTCTTTGAGGTCTACAGACAATTCCTTGGAATTCATGGCTTGGTTTGTGCTCTGAGATGCACTGTTAACTGTAGGACCTTATATAGACTGGTGTGTGCCTTTCCAAATCATGTCCACTCAACTGAATTTTCCACAGGTGGACTCCAATCAAGTTATAGAAACATGTCAGGGATGATCAGTGGAAACAGGATACACCTGAGCTCAATTTTGTGTGCCATGGCAAAGGCTGTGAATACTTATGCACACATTTATGTTTTTTATTTTTTGATAAATTTGCAAATATTTCAACAAACTTTTTTCACTTTGTTATTGATGAAAATAATGAATTTAATCCATTTTGGAATAAGGCTGTAACATAGCAAAATGTGGAGTAAGTGAAGGGCTATGAATACTTTCCAGATGCACTGTATAAGTTATTGGTAAAAATCAATTCCCCTTTTTAAAAAAATTAAAAAAATAATGCATTTTACTTCCACTTTGTTTTAGCACCAAAGAAACGCATACAGCCCCTGCAAATGTAAATTCTCAGTGAAATCCCTCCAAAGACTGTATATTTAAATATTTCTGGAGCAAATACTTACTTTTATCAACAATGCTGTCTGTTCCCCAATGTAGTCAATGAGCTGCAGCTGGGCTAAGGCCTTAAAACACACCAAAGAGAAAATTAAGCCATAGACCAGAAACCAAAACAACAGACATGTTTGATTTTCCATATTTTAAACAAAGGAATGTGGAATATCAAAATTCATATATTTTTGTCTCGCTGCTTGCGGTGCACACTGGTATGAGTGATTGTGAATTTTGGCTCTGCTGTAGAGGGCAAACAGTTTATCTTAGAGAAGCATTAAGCTCCCCACTGGGCCCAAAGGGTGGGCTTCCCTGTGTGAATACTGTCTTCCTTACAAAACAAAGGATTAAGCCAACACAAACAGCAAACCCAGCATTTATGCTGCTGACATGCTAACTTTTCCCTTATTCAGACTCCCAATCTCTAAGTCACTCTCTTTCTTTCACTCTCTTTATATAAGAATGTGATAGATAAAAATAACCACACATTATTATATACACCATTACATTTTTTATCCTTCATGACAATGCACTTATATATATAAATATTTTGTCTTTCATAACAATGAACAATTTTTTCCTTAGGCTTGGGTTTGTAATATATAAAAGATTAATTTTAAAAATTACATTTAAAAGAAAAAAAGAATAATTTTTCTTACAAGTTGATTTAATAAACAAATTTTAAAATAAAAGGTTTTATTATTTTGGTGGCATTTAAATACAATCAATCGATTCAGATATGAACATGACAAGCCTGGAACATGCATAAAAAACACAACATGGGTCAGCGGCCAACTAAACTGCTCTTCTCAGCCTTGTTAACAAAAGCTAGACATCACTGTGATGTAATACATGACAGAATATTGGGATATGTGGGTATCTGTGTTTTTAAGCACGTCTGTGTGAAATTCGTGATCATTACCATACCTCCATAAGCACAAACAGAGCAGCAAAGAACAACAAGGTGGCCCATTCCACTCTGTGAAGTATGATCTCGAAGTCCTGAATGTCAGCCAGCACCAGTAACCACAGAGCTCCCAAGATAGCAATCCAACCTGAGGGACAAAACAGTACATCAAGCCAAGATCACTGGAAAAGTACAGAGAACACAGGGAACACAAATGCAGTTTTATTTCCTGTTGTTAGACGCAAAGGTTTTAAGATAATGGAATGTTGGAAAACAGCCGACCGGTGGTTAATGCAACGCATCAATCATATGTTATGCCTCTATCTATCTTGCCCTCCCATGACCACAAACACATTCTCATCAGCCGACCACAGTGGTCCTAAATCTGGTATTCCACTCACAAAAAACCTCAGTCAGCGGGAGAGAGACAAACAGTGGCATTCAATTAGAAACACAGTCCAGCCACCCCTCAAACAGACTCATAAACGCTCTGCACATCAATACTCTGACACCACAGCAATTCTGCGACACCGCAATGGACTGCAGGTTGTCACGGTGCAAGAATAATAGACCTAAGCCAGTTACCGGAGCGTCTTCATTAAAGGCTTCTGTGATGTGTTTGACACTGATCTAATTACCTCCGTCTAAATAAACGATGGGAATCGCAACTACAACAGAGATAACAGAACATAAATGTGGTGGATTCCTTGAGAGAGTAAATCATATTAATCAATTCTGCATGCTTTTATATGTACAGCCTTCATTCGCATTGTTTTTGAAAGAGGTCTCTCATGCTCACCAAGGCTGCATATATTTGATCAAGCATTCAGTAAAAACAGAAACATTACAAAATATTATAGAAATGTAAAAGAACTGTTTTTATTCCATAAAATAAAGAAAAATTACAAGTTTGTAATGACACAAGGCTGAGTAAATGACAGAATTGTTCAGTAAATATCATAGCAAAATAAAAGTCAACTTCTATACCCCTGTTTATTTCAATCCACTCAGATGTTATTGTGATATCAATCTGAGAAATCTATCAAGAATGGAGGTGAAATAAAAAGGACATTAACTCAAATGAACATTGTACACGCTGTGAAGGAATATTGGCAGATTTTGTACTACTGATTAGCTGATGTACTGTTTCCCAGAAGACTCTGGGAATAATAACATATGCAGCATGTCGGGAACAAAATGTACGAGTCACTAAAGTGAGTCTGATAATATGCTATGACGTGGGCCAGTGTTGTACTGCAACATCACATACGGTGGTAGAAGGCCATTATAATAAGTGTGCCATTTAGAGATCAGGGCTTTGCACAACTAATGCGTCACATGTCAGCCTTTGACCTTTACTATAATAGCCACAGAAAAGCAGGCTTTATTCAGGACCTGAATATTACATGTAACTGTTTGACGTTGACCGTTATAAAAAAGACTGGCTGCAAATGTTACAACAAATGATCAGAAGCCATTAGTGCAGTTAATGAATGCTTACATACTGGGAGAAACAAATACAAGCAGTAAGATCAGAGTTTGAAACGTATTTAAGAGCAGGTAGTAGAATATCATCTCGAAGCAACCATTAAGCATCCAGATAAAATGGTTCTTGGAAACATTATTCCACAGTACACCATTTGTCATCCTTTGCCAAAACAAAGATATTTTGTCCTTGTGATTTTACGCTTATTTGTTTGTGCAGTATTAATCTCTCTATTGAATATTAATTATCAATGTAGTAAGAATAAAAATGTGAGAGCTTGAACAGTGGGTGGTGTTCGATTGGTATGGTATACATGAGTGCATTTTGGCCTTGAGTTAAAAGCAGGTCTAGTGTCTAGTGAGGAGTTTAGTCCTTGAAGCAGCATGTGCTGAGCAAATGGTCACTCCACACTATCAAAGCTTTGAGGTCAAAATGATATTTTTTATCATATAACAACACAGTGCCTTTGTCTGAAGTGGACAATCAGAAACCAAGGGGCTCACTGGAAGTGGTTCTCAGCTGGTGCACCACAATTCAAGAAATGGGTCACAGGTTTGGGGGAAAAAAAATGCTGAATGCAAACAATAAAATGAAATAAAAGTCAATAAACTTTTATTTTTAGGGAGTATAAAAACATTCTTTGTTGAGTTTTTGGAACATATTTATTAGTTATATGATAAACACATGCAAAAGTAGGTGCTAAAATTAAAATGCACACATTGAAAAAGAAAATTTATAAAAGTTAAAATGTGTAAATTACAACATTTGATTTTAAAGTAGTCATACTATGCACTTTTACAAAGTCTTGATTTTGTTTTTCGGGTCTAGAATAGATATTAGAATAGGTTTTCAAGCTTGAATTAAAAAAAAAAACTTTTTAAATTTTTTTTTATATTTTTTGTCACATCTTGTCCTGTCTGTAACTCTCTGTATAGATCCTGCCTCAATGAAACCCCTCCACAATGTGCTCTGATCTGTCGGCAGTACCAGTGTGTTGGGATTGGTCAACCTTTTTGAACGTATAATGTCACGCCCCTTATAAATGAAAGTTTCAGCACACTACCAAAATACTTTGTCTTTAAGACATTGGTCAATAAACAAGAAATGTTTGGGTCGCCAACTTGATGTTCATGTAAAATCTGGGTCATAAAGCAAAACCCACTACTTGGGCCCAGCAAAGTGGAGTCATCCATAACATTTTGTACCAGTGCTCTGTTAATTTAAATGAAAATTCTGTCATCATCTTCATGTCATTCCAGTCTTTCGTTCATCTTCAGAAAATAAATGAAGATCTTTTAGATGAAATCAGAGATTTCTGTCCCTCCATAGACAGCTTTGACGGTTCAAAATGTTCATAAGGAGATTGTAATACTAATTAATAAGAATTGAGCAGTTTAGTCCAAATTTTCTGAACAGACTCAGTGACTTTATATCAGTTTCAATTGAGCTTCGATTTACGTTCGCTGATATATGTGAATAAAAGCCTATTTCAAAAATTTAAATATGTTTATCATATAAAGCAATCAGATTCATATGGAATTACCACTCAATTCATATGGATTAGTTTTACAATCTCTTTATGAACTAACCCTTTAAGCCCAGTAAGGATAATTGTGGGCTAAATCGTTCCCCCAAAAGTCAAGGAAGACATTATTAACATTAACTGCATTAACTACGCATTCACGGAAAACTCATCATTCTCACTATTATTTTGACACCAGAAATGTCATAAATGTCAAAAATCTAACCCATACCACTCAAAGCAGAACAGTGATTTACTGAGCAATTATCTAAAGACCCCACTTCCACCAGAAAGACTATTTCCTGTTCGCCAGCCAGAGGCTTTGAACTCCAGCCAGTGATGCTAGTGAGTGAAGTGCTTCAATTAAAAAAAGCTTGACAATGGACAAACAGTTATTATTCAAGCTCCCCACATTTAGCACAAAAAAACCACAAGCAAGCATGCATGCATACTTTTGGGATTATGACCAACACTGGTCAGTAAATCCTGCAACAAACTGATATGCTATAAATCATAGCGGAGGGGGTGACAGTATGCTTCCAATTCAAGCTAAATTTGATTAAACAGGTGAGTGTTGGAGATCGCCCGTGGGAAATCATTTAATAAGGGATGAGAAGGACGAACAGAGGAAGAGCCAAAGACAGGAAGAGAGAAAGTACAGAAGAAGAGAGAGAAAGATTTAGATCCAGTCACAGAGAGGACACAGATGTACTGTAATTGTGGAGAAGAATATATTGAAAGAGGGTTTGATTTAAACAAGGTAAAGATCATAAAAGCCAATGTTGTTCCGAGTAGCAGAATGATGGAAGACAAAGTTATGTAACTAGTTATGAGAATCTCCAAGTCTACTTCCAAAAAAAAAACAAAAAAAAAAAACAGTGGATTGTTGCAATAAGGATGCATTTTTTATAAATAACTGCTATATAATACAATGTTGAAATTAGCTTTAAAAATAAGAGTTTATAAATGACATGCATCTGTTATGCCTCTCATGTTTGGATGACACCTTAAACCCTAAAGACGTATATATTTTAAAATAATTGTAATTCTAAAATTAAGAAGCTTCAATTTCCCATCAGAGTTTTTGAATATCCTCTCATCTATTGAAAATAAAATAATGAAGCTTAAATCTCTTTGAGCCTGAGAATGCAAAGTTTGTTTGGGTTCTCGTAAGATTAGAAAAGTCAAGAAGTATCAAACTGATACTTAAATTATAAGGATGCTTTTTGAGGTAATAAACAGAATTCAGGGTCAAAAACAGCACGAGGAGCATGAAAGCTCGCACATCAGTTGGATAAGTTTTTTTTCTCCAGTAAAAAAAAAAAAAAGAAACGCAACATAAATCACAATTCTCCACTAGACAGACAGACAGACATCATCTGACTTTAAAACACTTTTCTTTTTTGTAGATACAAGCATGTTTTCTCGAAGAGTAAATTATATTCACTGATTTGGATGGCACAAACACATACACAGGATGTGTGGCTCAGGCGTGGTGCGAAATGAATCTCAGACTTCTTCCACACTGGCATTGGGATGGTTTTGTCACAACACAAGTCCAAAAAAAGTAACTTTTGATTTGCTTTCCGCTTCAGTGTTGCCCCATGGCATCCAACTGAAGATGGAGGAGGAATTGGGGGCCTTCAGCAGTGCACAGCACAAACAGAGCGTAAAAATGAGAGAGAAAAGGAGAGAGAAAAAAAAAGCTCTGCAATTAAAAGAAGTTTACTGAGAAACCTTGGAGGCTCATTCATCATACCCAAAACAACACGGGCATTCCGGCCCGTTGAGTGAGACACAAACACCACCTCATCATGTTCTTCTTTTTAAAGCAAATGTGTTTCCACAAGCACCTTTTTATAAAGAACTCTCGTCTCTCTCAGGATGTTCCAGGAAGAAAAGAGCTGTTGCGTGTTTTCTACTTTGATTAATCTTCCTCTGTTTCCTCATTCATTATTTGGTGGTACAGCTTTTGTGCTACCCAGGAGATAAATTATGTCTTATATCTTAATTTGGTTATTTATAAATGACTATATCAAGAGATTAGATACAATAGTCATTTTTAATATGCACGTGTTCCACATCTTACATGAAATATGTCTACAATTTTAATAAATTAATAATACTGCAAATCACAGTAAGAATTCTTGATTAAAAATGAACAAAACTCAATATGTACAGCTTCAGATGCATCACAGCCCATGTTAAAAGTAACTTTATGTGTCAAAAATTGATGACGTTAGAGAGACCAAAGTTTACTGACTGATTTAATTCTGTTGCATGATGTTTTCTATGAACCGTTTTTTAAATTTTGAGAGCATTTAAATATCTTTACTTTCTCAAAAGGAGAATTCAACTGATACATTTTCTTGAAAATCTGTTATGTCCTACACATTAAAGGGGTGGTTGATTATGATTTCATTTAGTTAGTGTTAGAGCATAAAAAACATCTGTAAAGTTACAATGCTCAAAGTTCAATGCAAAGGGAGATATTTTCTTTTAAAGAATTCTCTGTTTAAGGACGACAACAAACAGCTGGTAGGATCCGCAACGAGTTTCTTCCTGGGTTAGTGGCACAAATTTACATAAACCCTGCCCCCGAGAACATGCACCAAAGGGGGTAAGGCCATGTTGGGCTGCTTTAGAGAAGAAGAAGAGTTTATTGTAGTAGAGTGTTGTTGTCATGCCGTTATTTTACACCGGACTGCTTCACAAACGAGGGTCAATTGACCCTTCACAAAAACCCGCCCCCTTTAGTTACTGTTGCTTTGTCCGACAAGCCATGCGCTCTCGCGCAACACATCACATTCTCGCGCAGTGAAAAATGCATCCTGGAGCAAAGAGGACACTGACAACGTGTCGACAGACATATGAAATATAGTGGCTCTTTATGCTGTAGCTGCTTCAATCGGCTTGTGAACTCCCCTGACTGCTTTGTCAGACAAAATGGCGGATTCTGGGTTATGATTGGTCATATCGCCTGTCAATCAAACTGGGTCAATTCAATGCTGGATTTTCACAAAAACATTAACATGATGGCACATGCTAGTTGATGAGTTGAATCAACACCACAGCAACTACATAAGTTTTTCCACTAACCATTCAGAAACGTCAAATGACACTTTCCATCAGTGTCAAACTCTGCTTTGAAAAACGTAAGGCTGAACACTGTTACTGACAATTGTCATTTTGGCTGCGTGAGATTCTCCAGCTTTGTCTTTGTTGAGCAATGAACTGTTAAAGCTCCGCCCTGTTCTGGAAAGCAGCAGCTCATTTGTATTTAAAGGAACACACAAAAACACTGTGTTTTTGCTCACAACCAAATAGGGGCAAATTTGATAAGCTATAATAAATGATCTGTGGGGTGTTTTGAGTTGAAACCTAACAGACACATTTTAGGGACAGCAGAGAATTACATTGAATCATGGACCTATAGAAATGACCTTTCACAGCCTTTTCTTTTCTTAACACTCTTTGAGTGACTTAAAGATCAAGAAAACTCTCCAGATGCACTGTTACTGCTAATGTAGTTCATAGAAATGTGCTAATGTTCACTAGTCAATTATAGAAGAATCAAATTGTAATTACATAATTTTTCTGGGAAATGAATGGCCTTGGGGCTTAAGAATCACTTAATTGTCATGAATGTGCTTTTAGTTGGAAAGTCGTGAGGAGCTCTATGAGCACAGTGCATCCTGTGTGCTTCATTGCCCTCCAGCAGGCGCACTGTATCCTCGCCCATGATTAAATAATCAATATCAAAGGTCAAACGGAGTGGTGATGTGTCAACCTAATGAAAGTCTAATGACAGTCATTTGCAGCCCATGCTGGCCGACCCTGGTTTTGATCAGAACGAGGAACCGAGGAGAATTTAAAAGCAGAACCACACTGTTTTTTTGAAAATGGTAATGCACAGTGATTATTTTTGCGATCAGACCCAATTAATTATGTACACAGCTGTGGAAAGGCAAAAAAAAAAAAAAATGTTGTATGTATGAAGAGATGAGACGTGATCATTTTGAAAATAATATGTGTCATCCCTCCACAAGATCAAACTGTCTACAAATGAGAATTGAATATCAATAAACAATCAGACCCAAACAATAGAAGAACCTAAGCAAGCTGTACGGCTGACTGGCATTCTCTGATTGACCAACTCGTTCTCACTAACAATGTTTGGTGAAGTTCTCAATCTCATTTCCATGAGTAATTGACATCTCATTCACCACGTAATAAACATACATAAACAAGTTCGACAAAGCTAAAGCAAAAAGGAAGGCTGTTTGGCGGAAAGAGAAAATACAGAAAAAAAATTAAAACGAATTTTGCCGTCTTATTTAATCTCATGTTACTCCACTTTTATGGCTTTGTGTTTTTGTCTCTTTCTACATTTAAAGCCCAGCTGCAAACAATTACCACATCAACACATTGACGCATATACATGCACCAATTAGATCATAGGAAGTTGTGGCCAGCTTTTTTAGAATAACATTTGTTTCTCTATTTTTATTCTATAAACCCTAAAATAATTCATATAAAATGAAATGTTTCTTCTGTGGTAGAGGAATTGGCACATTTTTGATCATTTTCAAAATAGCAAAGTATTCTTGTGATTCCATTTCCTCTGCTCAAACAGAGAGGAAACAAGCCCTCATAATTAGATAGTGAGGCGTGTAAACAGCAGGGCCAGTACAGCAATAGAAACGGATGAAGCCTGATTATTTGTCCTTGTTTGTCTCTCTCTTACCCAGATCCAGATGTATAGCAGGAACAAAGGAGTTCAGGAAAAACATAAAGATGACCACCCCAAGGACAGTCAGACACTTGACCAGGAGGATTTTGTCAGTTATTCTGTGCTGTAAAAGACCATGAACGACATGTTTAGAGACAAGACAGAAAGAAACATGCCCGATATGCCCACTAAACGAGCGTTTTTTGTTTACAAGGGAACAAATGCTGTGAATGCACCTAGATACATCTGTTTTGTTTTTGACATCAAAGGCCATCCATCCAATTAAACTCCAATAAATGGTTTTTAATAAAAAACATAACCTAGACATACAGACTCAACTGCATCAAGGCTAAAGACAGTGTGTCCTAACCACAATGTTTTAGTGAATTATTGGCTGCCAAGCAAAGATAAAACCATCAATTTTCAATTTATTATTTAGAAACCAAACTATAAACACTGTAAACACTTCTGCAGTTGTTTATACGATTACAAAATTGTAAATTTGAAATGCTTATGCAGTTCATAATAATATTTTTGAACTGTAGCAATTTGTGTGTAGATGTGTTAAGGACATTTGTTTATTTTTATGAATGGATGGATGAACGAACGAACGAACGAACAAATTTCGTTGTATCCTGTAAACACTGACTCCACTGAAAGTCTCTTATCATTTAATAAGATAACAGCGGAAAGATAAGACCGGGTTAGCAAAGAGGTACAAGACTTAATCAATCAGAGCCATCTTAATGCAGCCCCGTTTTACCTTTTTTTGGAGTTCTTGAATATTGTGTTCCCAGTTTTTGTCTTCTTGTGATATTTGCCTTAGAAAATAAGGGAATAAAACAGAATGGAGTGTGTTAATACATCCTTTCAGCCAGCAGGGACACCTGCAAATGAGTAGGAGAGGTGATTTCATGTGGTCACCCCGAACCTTTTCTACTCAGCATGTGAGGCTGTAAATGGCTTCTCTGATCATTTTATCTGTCATCAAAGCAAAGCATAAGCGCCACAAAATCACAAGCAGAACTAATCAAGTTTCTTTAGTTAAATGAAGAATTTATAATAATAAAAATATAAAATAAAAATAGGCTACTGAGAGCAAAATCATTCTGCATGATTAAAATTTCAGCTCTCTACAAGAAGGGCCTACGCAATTGAGAACAATTACCTACTTTTCAACAGGTTAATTATTTCTCATTTATCATCCAGGGCTTCTGGGTATGTGTAACTGTCAGACACAACTGGTGTCATGCAGGGGGAATGGATATATTTTGGACCTGATAAAGTCTTTTTAAGTGACCTGATACCAAGACATTTATCTTAATATTTTACGCAATATAAAAAAGGCTCGAGACTTTGAGAATGCATCGTGAATAAAAGTGTGGCTTAATTTGTTTTGTTCAATTTGTTTCCATTATTATGGAAATTATCCTCATGACATTTAGACAACACAAGCAAAAAATTGCAAAAATCAGCCAATGAAATAACAAAAAAAACACATTTATATTCAACACATCCACGATTTTTAACACCAAACATTGTGTAGACAGACTGCTTCTATTTTAACCAGACAGACAATGAAAAGAAGGGATTGAGCATGAGTGTAGCACCTCTGGAAGGTCTTGAGCTTCTTGCGCAGAAGGCTTTCCAGATTGAGCACCTTCTGCATGAGAAGACACTTGACGGCAGTCTCCTCTCGGCTGGCAGGGTTAATGCGATGGGCTGTCTGCCTCCACACCAGAATCTCATGCTTCAGTTCTGCAAGGCGACACAAATCGTGACAAGATAAAGGGTTCAGCAGTAGAACAGACAAATACGAATTAAGATAAGAATTTCAAATCTATTCTAAAAAAAACTTTGAAGAAACAGATAACAAGAACTATTAAAGATAGGGATTTATGGTCAAACAGAGCCAATCCAGAAATAAAAGAAAAAGGAGGGATAATTGTAACACTTTTGTTAGCTCATTTATTCAAAATATTTTTAGCTCAAATACTGTGGCAGAATTAGGGAGAGAAAAAAAAAAATCACATTTTTAATGGAAGCGATAACGGTTTAAAACAAATGTTTGATTTGAAGAAAAAAAACAATACTTAGAGCTTAAGGCTGACTTAAATCTTTTGACATATAAGAGGTCACTGTATAGTCATAGCATTGCCTTCCTTGTGATTCTAACATTAAGAAAGCATGGATGGACTTTATTTTTAACAAAGTTCCAGATCGCAGAAATAAGATAGTTATTTTGTTTGTTTCATTTTACAGCGGATAATAATATCGGAACACACAGGAGTGAGTAACAATGTTTTCACCACGTGTCACTGTTGCTTATTTATACTTGTAGTGCCGCGGTCAAACGAACGTTTGTGAAAAAATTGTGATAGTTGTGCTTTGCTGTTCTATCATTTGCTTCAACATTTTGGGGTTTAATGTGTTGGATTCCCAGGTACGGAAGAAAGCACAGCTTTTGTTATTGTTTTGATCTAAGCCATTCGCTGTAATCCTGAAGAAAAGCATCAGTGAGCGACAAACGATGGTACATGTAAAATAATTCCGTTTAAACACCAAACAAAACACAAAAGTCATCCTTTGTCAATTAAAACTGTGGTAACTGCAAGTACTTGTGCTTTATAAGTCTTAGTTGTGGCAAATAAAGTTTATGTAATGCAAATAAATCTTTCACATTTTTGGCAAAGGTCTATGTAATGAGATATTTTTCAACAACATTTAAGTTGCATATTAGCACTAGTCTGAAAAAACACGAAAAACTAACTTTTCATGATCGTAATTATTATGGTAACTATAAATTGATTCTATAGTGTTATTCTACAAAAGTAACCCAGACTTCCCCAAAAACGCAAATTTAGTGACAATTTTAAACACCTCTTGCAGTGAATTAGGCTGTGAGTTTGCATTTCAGCCTCTGACACTATGGGCCATTTACTATTATGGATGGATGGATGGATGGATGGATGGATGGATGGATGGATGGATGGATGGATGGATGGATGGATGGATGGATGGATGGATGGATGGATGGATGGATGGATGGATGGATGGATGGATGGATGGATGGATGGATGGATGGATGGATGGATGGATGGATGGATGGATGACATGAGGGTGAGTAAATGATGGCAGTATTTAAATTCTTTAATTATGAAGGAAGAGGATGAAGCAAAGACTAGGCAGTTACAAAAGAATGGAGAAGGTAAGAAAAGAGAAGATAAGGGAGAAGGAAAAAGAAAGATATAGAAGAGGCAAGGTTTTGTAGCAGTCCTTCAGCATGACTCCTCACCATGTGATGGTGAGGCAGCTAGGAAAGCTTTCCAGAAGCTAATTGACACAGGAAAAACATGCTGATCACAATCGACACAGTAATGCATCATGCCGAGGGCCTGGAAAACTATATCAGCCGCACAGCAGGTTTGATTTTTTGAAAGTGAGGCACTGTGGGGACTTAAGGCTTTACAGAATTAGAAATTGGACTGGCATTGAGTGGTCACCATCAGGCCTAGTGGAGGCCGTTCGTTCCAGACGCAGCACACATGGAGAACCGACAAGCCGATCATTGAAGTTCTGTTCCTTATACAGCAGAGTTCTAAAACTTTGCATCAACTCCACACCAACCAACACTCTCTCACTGTGTTAGCCACCCAATAACCCAATAATGACAGGAAGGAGGGGGAGGATTTGCATTCTGGCTGGTGCTAGTCCCATACTGATGATGTCTTGAAGGGAAGGCAATGCTCACATGGGCAAAGGCCAACAGTGTGGGAGAAGGCATGCCCTGCTTTCTGACAAAGAAATTCTGGTAATACTTTACAATAAGGTTCATTAGTTAAATATTAGTTAATGTATTAACTAACATGAAATAACCATGAGCAACACATTGTTACTGTATTTACTAATCTTTGTTAACGTTATTTAATGAAAATACAGTTGTTCATTGTTTGTTCATGTTAGTTCACAGTGCATTAACAAATGTTAAGATTTTAATAATGTATTAGTAAATATTTAAATTAACATAAGCAAAGAATAAATGCTGTAGAAGTGCAGTTCATTATTAGTTCATGTTAACTAATGTTCGCTAATGAACCTTATTGTAAAGTGTTCCCGAAATTCTCTTTTTTTTTTTAGTTGATTGTCTGTCATTTTGTTTAATCTCTAAAATAACAGGCACAAACATACATAAATTTAATACAGGCTCTAGCTGTGATGCATCCATTCATGCAGGGTGTTTTCAAAATAAAGGTTCTTGTGTAGGTGTTCTGTAAACATGAACAAATAGAATTCACTGAAATAAAAAAATCTCAGATGCTGATACATTTGGTAATGTAAAAAAAAAATTATATATATATATATATATATATATATATATATATATATATATATATATATATATATATATATTACACACACACACACTGGATATATTCCACTATGTTAAGTGGAATTACATTAATCTATTTTTTACAAAAATATCAAATGACGACACGTCGCAGACACAGTCCTCTCTGTCGGTATATCAAGTAATAGTTTTGTATGAGGTACAGAGCAGAATTTGAGTTAATAATTGCTGAGAATCTCATCCCAATCCCGATTTGACGTTTGTGGTCTCTGCAGAGAATGGAGAAGGTTTATTCCTCACAAACGTATGGATTCTAAAAACCATAAAAAATAAAATTGATTACTTTTGTGAATTGATGTTGCGTTTTGGTGTATTTCATGGTTCTATTGTCAGCATACGACTATACTGAGAAAATGCCTGTGTCCGACGGCAAAAAAAATTACATGATATACAATGGTTAAAAGATTACAGAAACGCTATTCATTTTAAGGGTTTAAAGTGGAGTCTTGTTTAACATTATATACAGTAATCTTTTGAAATGAGTTTGCAGCAGAAATCACAAAACAGAACAAAATGTTATTTCATATAAAGTAAATAAGTTTAATATATGCGACTGAAAACAATGTCACTGATATGACAATTGAATCCAATAGAATCAGAATATCATTGCCATGATTTTATTGATAAATAACGATTCATACACATCTATGCACCTAAAAGTTGCTCATACGTAAATAATTTATGTTTTAGAGTTGACAATATGTCAATATTGTACGTTTCGGTGTGTGTATGAAACATGAACCACATTACGTAAAAATACATACGAATATTCATAAATCACGTTTTTTTTAGGGTGCTTTCACACCTGCCTCATTTAGTTTGGTTGAACTGCACTAGAGTTCTTTGTCCTGGTGCAAATGCAGCAATTGCATTCGGGTGAACAACAAAAGTGTACCAAACAAAAGTACCGAGACCTCCTTGAGGAGGTGATCTTGGTACGCTTTCAAACGAATTCTGGAGTGGTTCGCTTGAGATGTGAAAGCAAGCCGACCCAATGGACCGACGAACCAAACGATATCATAATTCATAATGAGAAATGTGTTTTATAAAAAGCAGTAGTGTCTGATTCTGTGAGTGAGCACATTCGTTACCGTAGTTGGAAACCAAAGTGTGTCTTTTTCATCTTAAATATTTTGTAATTGCATTTCTCAGTGCTGTCCCGACGAAGCCTTGATCCCTGCTCTACTTGCATTATAACATTCATATATGGTCTCGACACAGTTAGCTTACTAAACAGTGCTGGGAGATCCAGAGAGCGTGTTTGAATTTGCCTCAGCATTAATACAAATGTAGTATATAATTTAACAGCGGGAATGACGGCTGCGTTCATAGTGTTTGCATGTGTCTCGACAGTTACAAATGAAGCCACAATAAGCCTATGGAGCGAACTTGTCGATCATTTTGATGAGTGACGCGGAAAGAACTCTGACCAATCAGAGGACAGCTGTACTCCCATGTGACTTGCATAAACACATTTTGGTACACTCTGAAAAGTTGACGTGTAAAAGCGAACTGAACCAAGTAGAAAATGCAACATTGTAACAAATGTAGTCTCTGTTGCAGAACAAAACCATAGGTGTGAGAAGACCCTTATACTACTTTCTCATCTTGCCCAGATTTGCAGGTTATAAGGACATAAAACTGCTGTGACACTGGGGGTGATCAGCATGCAGCTCTCACACACCATCTTGCAATTTCATAGAATCAAAGGATGACTCAAAGTCCTGGTTTAAATTGGATGATCAACCACTGTGTGAGTCTTAGAACATTTAGAAAGAAAACATCACGGTGATAGAAAAGGTTTTGTGCCTTCCTCGCATTATGATTTGTGGGTATGGTGAAAGCTTCTCTGGGAACCCAAGAGTCTGTATTCAGACTATGAATGGCTGAAATGAGCGGTTTATTATAAAGGAGGTATTGTCATACTTCAGGTGTGTGAGGGAGAGCTCAGGTGTAGGGGTGTATGGGAGATGTGAGGATTGGTCTCTGTGGAGCAGAGGGAGCAGCTGCTCAAGAGGCTAATGGCCATCTGTAGAGAGAGCTTGACAACTGGAGGAAGACTCATCTGATTATTTTGTCTATTTATTTACACAACAGATAATGGAATGAAAAGACCATAAACCATTTGACTAAGGTTAAAAATTATCCAAAAAAAAAAAAAACCAAACAAATGAAATACATATACTGTACAAAAAAAATGATTATGTGATTAATTATCTTGAAATAAATGGAAGCTATCAAATGGAATGGGCTTCCATTTTTATTATTATTTTATTTTTCTTTACTTTTGCATAGCATTTAAAGACAAAAGACAGTGCTGCCAGGGTTGGGGTATATATATATATATATATATATATGAATAACTTTTATAAATTTGTACATTTTTTATCATTTAGCAGACGCTTTTATCCAAAGCGACTTACAAGGGGAGCAATTAAGGGTTAGGTGCCTTGCTCAAGGGAACTTTAGTCATGGTATCGAAGGTGGAGAGAGTGCTGTTTATTCACAATCCCCACTTTCAATTCCTGCTGACGTGGGAGTCGAACCAGCAACCTTCAGATTACAAGCCCAACTCCCTCACCACTAGGCCAGGACTACCCCCTACATATATATATGTAATGCACTGTGACTGCCAAAAGACTAAATATGTAGCTAATTTTTCTAATGTGTATTTATCCTTGGAATGAATAAATCATAACCTAAGGACCACTGAAAGCGGGAGAAACTGTATGGAGGTGTTTTGGTTTCACATCGCAAACTAGAGGTTACACGAGTTTCAACCACATCAGGGATTTTAAGGCAGGTTAATGGAGTGTGCCACTGTAAATTAACTGCACATTGATGCTTGAACAGACAAAACAAGGGTGAATGTGGAGCAAAGAAGGGTGAATGAAGAGAAAAGAGTATGTAGGCTTTTAATAATGGTCTTGGCTGATAATGGTCTTTACTTTAATGTATGATGTGAAGTGACAATATGCATTTTAAGACAAAAACTAGCTTATAGAGTTTTATGGATAGCTGCATTGTATAACGTGACAGTCTCACATTTTAAACAATTTATCATGCAAACTGCCTCAAAAAAAAGTAGTAGTAAAAGAAGAATTCAAAGTATAGTACAAATGAACTAGTCTAGCTAAAACATCCAAATGAAATTTAAAACAGGATAACAAAGTTTTCATTCCTTTTGGGTGGGTTTTGAAACAGTTTAGGCTGGAGATTTCTTTCGGACCTGGCAACCCAGACAAAAGAAGATTATTTTTCAGTATTGTTTTGGACCCCACTGACTGTGTATGGACAGAACAGTTGAAACAAAATAAAAGAAAGAAAGAAAGAAAGAAAGAAAGAAAGAAAGAAAGAAAGAAAGAAAGAAAGAAAGAAAGAAAGAAAGAAAGAAAGAAAGAAAGAAGAAAGAAAGAAAGAAAGAAAGAAAGAAAGAAAGAAAGAAAGAAAGAAAGAAAGAAAGAAAGAAAGAAAGAAAGAAAGAAAGAAAGAAAGAAAGAAAGAAAGAAAAAGAAAAGAAAGAAAAGAAAGAAAGAAAGAAAGAAAGAAAGAAAGAAAGAAAGAAAGAAAGAAAGACTGTGACTGGCTAGAATGAGAAAATGTATAAATCCTGTTTGTGAAAGAAAGGGGAAGACCAGAGCACGTCTGGGCTCTCAGTGGAGGTGGTGATGAAGGGATGACTGCCTATAGGTGAGAGTGGTATTGACCTGTCAGTGTCTATGATAGCTTTATCAGCCTTTCTAGCTGTGTTAGCACCTTCACACTTGGGCTAAATGTGCCCCAGTTCCTTCAGAATGTCATCAATAAACAATTCCTTCATACTTCAAGCAAATGTTACACAATGGTACATATCAAAACACAAGTAAAACATACAACCTGACAGGCTGATTACAGTACAATGACAAACATATATATAAATCAAAATGGTGTAATTACGCATCTTCTACATCTTTCTAATTCCAGGTGGTATAATTACGACATCTACCAGCAGGGATAAACCATGCTAACCAGTTAAACCTTGACCCCTCAATAAAACAACAAAAAAGAGAGCGAAAAAATGTTGTCCTGTCTGAATGTAGTGCATAAGTCTAGGTCTTGAGAGGGGTCATCTACGACAGGATTTATGTATTTAATACAGATGCGTTAAGGCTTTCAGCACAGGCTCATCCGATAAGAATAATGGAAATATCAGGGAAAACAGCCTGAAGGGTACAGAGAGACTAAACGTATCAGTGTGATCGTGGAAAGTAGGGGAGGAGGGGACGATGAAAAATTGATGTATTGCTGAGGTTATAATCATCCATGAAAGGGTAGACTGTGCCTATCCCAGTCACAGAGGTTCAAAGGCCAAATGTAAGACGCTTTGGATAGGACATGAGATTTGGTGTAAAGAGAGTATGAATGGTGTGTAACACTCATTGAAATTCTCATATATGTAGAACTGCTGTCAACAAGGAAGATCAAGTGTGCTCTCAACCACTCCATGGTTTTTTAGTAATGATTGCTCATTCTTTAAGATCTAAGTCAATGGGATTATGAATACATTTTTCATTGCACATGTCAGAACAAAAGAGCTTGAATCATAAAGGGAGGAAATCCGAGTTGCCCCGCAGTACACTTGAGGATAGATCCAAGTGATTTTGGGAAACCTTATGCGTAGGAACAGAGCAGAATAAATTAATACTCACCCACGATTTCGCTGGATTCCTTGTTGTACAGTTTCTTATTCCAGTACAGCATTCTCAAAAAAGGAAATGAGGTCAGCAGCACCAGACAGATTCCCAGGAACATGTAACCCGTAAAGCCCGCAAAGTCAATCCCCTAGAGGAAGAAGAAGGTGGGTAAATTTTCACCCGTTTAAAATGCGACTACAGTGAACTTGAGCAATTAATTTGCTGAGGTATTTCATGAAATCTATTCTAAGCACTAAGTAGAGATCACATCCACTTTACTGGCACTCCATATAATGTGGATGGAGGCCTTGATTGCATTTCATCAACAGAATCATATTACCCATTTTAATGCTTGCATCTTGATACATTTAAACACTTATATAAGATTTAAATGAGCACCTGCATAAGGCATAAATCTTCTTAAAATGCTCTTGACTATTTATTAATCATAATTCATATCAAGAGCACACCACCTTCTAAACATCTAGCTTCAGATGATATTTCCTTGCCTGTGCACCCACATCATCTCTCATCTAACCAGATGGCATCACATTTTTAAATGGCACCACTGATAGAGATGTGCAAAATAGATCTATGTGGCCTGAAATCCATAGGCGGAGTTTCACTTTTGTGCTTGGGGGGGCACCTACCAGGCCAGCAGACCACGAGCTCAGATTTTTTTTATATCATATTTATATATCATACATTCTACATATAAAATACATTTACAATGAACAATGACTTTATACAAAGAATAGCGAATAGAACAGACTCTTTATAGTTGCTGTTTTGTTTTGCATCGGCAGTGATAGGATTAACACGGGGAGTTCAGAAGTGCGGCGAAAAAAAGCGAGTGTGTTAGACGGGTGCGCTTGTTACATAGTCCCTCCAGAAAAACGTTTTTTTGTGATTGTTGCGGGCAAAAATCCTTGATTATGCGGCACGTTTTCTTAAAAAACGCGATGGAATATGCGGGATATTTTTGCAATTTTATGCGACGAAATTGCGGGAACTTGCAAAAACTGCGGTTTTTGATGCAAAAGAGGAAAAAAAGGTGATTCCCCCAACACCCTGTTCTCACTAGATACTGCCTTCATGTAAAGAGGCAGACTTACTAAATCACAGAATATTGAAGTTCTCATTCTGTTTTATTTCAGACCTTAATCAACACATGGCTCAAAATGACAAAACATTGAGTCAAACAAGTTCTGTCGCTTTACAAAAGGAATATTCAACTTCTGTAAAAATGAATAAATAAAATATAAAAAAATAAAATGTGTGCTTCCTGTTTTACAGAGGTAGCTATACGAAACAGACATCTTCTGTTAAATGAAGTGCTTCCAGTGCACAAAGTGTAATCTCTTACTGCAACGTAAATTATTTTACACACAACTAATATACAGCGTCATGTAACACACTGGGAAACTGCTTCGCGCGGTCTTTTGAGCTTATTTTTGTTGGCAAATGAGAATGATTTGCGTCTTCATCATGGTTTCACCGCGGGCTTTACAGATGACGTCCACGTCACGTCATGACGTCACTTCATAAGGTTCCCATGGCAATAGAGGGAAAATAATGGCGCTTTACTTGTGTGAAGTAAACGCAACATTTTTCAACTTTCTGCTAAGATATATGAGACTTTTTTTGCAGCGAAAATACAGGGATTATGAAATCATAGCATATTTTTCTTGCTGAAATCGGCAATTTATGCGGCGAAAGTGCGGCATATTTGAAAAAATGTGACCCCCGCATAAATATGCGGACTTTGGCTGATTATGCATGAAATCAAGCGATCGCATAATCGCGTTTTTCTGGAGGGACTGAGTTACAGTGTGTTCTTCTTCGTTCCGATTAAAGTTCATAAACAGAGCCTCCCTTGACTGTCATAGAACTACTTCAGACATTACAATATCTTACCTAATGCAGAACCGGCGTTGTTCTCTGATGCGGCCTCGATTGCTGTGGTAGTATTAGCAGCAATAGTTGAAGTAGAATTAGAAAACTCCACACTTTTAGTAGTGGATTTATTAAAAAAACGACGAATGTCCATTTTGTTTATTCAGCGCGTAAAACAGAACGAGAAGAGCGTCCACTCACGTACCGCGATACTTTGAGATTCACAAATCGCGGGAGAATGTAATAAAGCTACAGTAATTAAAAATTAATTAGCCATATCTTACTCATTCTATACACAGAACTAATAAGATAAGACAAATAAAACGAGAAAATATGAATTCTGTAATAAAAAAAAATATTCAAAGCACAAGACAGGCATTAATTGGCTCTGGACTGGGGGGCACTGCCCCCCCCAGACCCCCCCAAACTCCGCCTATGCTGAAATCTAATCCTATGACTTATCTCCCAATATACATCTGGTTTATAACCCATTGTACTGAGGTATCTCTGCATGTTTACACAGAGACATATTTGTATACAAGCTGTACAAGGATCATTTACAGAGAGAGAGAGAGAGAGAACGTAGATAGCTATCACAAGGGGAAGTTTTCTGACGCAAAATATAATGTCTCAAATGCTTGTTTTTTAAAACGCTCTTAAAGGTGTTCCGTGCAACGTGCAGCATTATTCAGTGTATTGATGTAATTTCCATTGAAACAGGAAGACAGGGTGGGACATAAACCACCCCTTTTTTTAAAATAGCCAATAGCGTTTACATCACAGCTCGGCCAGAGCCGTTGATCTTGGTAAAGTTGCAGTTTCCTCCTAATCTCTAACCGTTTCTCCTCGTAATCTCATCCATATCACAAATATAGCATTCAGAGTAGAATTTTAATAGGTCCAATATGTTTTGTGGTCAGAGTTGTGCATATGATCCGAACTTTTTTTGCGTATATGATCCAAAGCAGATTGTGTGACTGCTGTGGCGGTTCGCGTGACTCTACTAACCCCAATGGAAAGCATTTTTACACAGTCTGAAACATTCCCTATCCCCTTTATAGAGCACTATGTACCATATAGAAAATAGTAAATGTGTGAACAAGTGACCGATTTATAATGTAGGGAGCAGGACACTTTAGATTCTAGAGAGCATTTGATTGGATAGAAAATCTGAGGAGAAGCTGAGGTAATGTCATCAAAATTGTTGATCCATATAGGTGATAGACGAAGTTTTGAATGGCAGTGTGACGAGCAGGGCGGGCGAGAGCCGTGAGGGAACGGCGCGAGGCCGGTGACGCGAGAGATAATGAGCTTCAGCTGCTCGGCGCACCGGTCTCGTATCTCTCACGGAGGAGCTCTGGAAGCATAAAAGAGGAGCGACGACAGTGAAGGACGGGAGAGGACCAGGCCTGGACTTTATGTTGTGTTTTATTTTGTTTGTGTGGGCGGCAGTCGCCGTGAGGAACTGCCGCCCTTTTACTTTCGTTTTATTGTTTGGTTATTTATTATTAAAAGTTGCGAATGTTCGCCGGTTCCTGCCTCCTTCCTTCCATTTAACCCTGTTACAGGCAGGTTTATTTAATGCCAGGTTTCCACTGTGACAACTTGGCACATACAGTTGCCAAAATCACTGACACAAAAGGTGTTAAATTAGCTTTTTACCTTTTAAATTAATGTTAAATTATCTTTTTCTTGGAAAATAAAAAAAATAATAGTGTTTTATTAAAGCCAATACCTCATATTATATGTACTTATACAGAAATTGATCATGAAAAATGAATAATGACAAAAAAAAAGTGTGATAACCCCGTCTCCTCTATTCTGTAAAGGAACTGGTAAGATACATGATAATTGCATCCCTGATGTAGTTCGGCTCCCCACATTGCTTAAGCTTGGAAAAAATTCAGGACTTTGAGATACTTTTTTTTTGTATAGAAAAAAAGGCTGGTAAAAAGGGTGTTTTTTGTTAGTATACCATCCCTAAAGCAGCTCAAAGTACTAAATCCTCCACCTTTATAAAAAAAAAAACATGATTGAAAGGACAAACATGGCCTTGTATGATTTAGAAAAATAAAAAATTAAGATGCGAGCAAACAAACAACATGTCTAATCTCAGAAGCCAGACAAACATGAATGGAGACAAAAAGATATGAGACTGGTATACAGTGACCTCTACAGGAGATCAGGAAAAAGACGAAACAGTGAGGGAGAGGGAGAGGCAGAGGGAGAGGGAGAAGCTGAAAAGACAGGCAGAACAACTGCAAAACAAGGGAAAAACATATGGATATTAAAAATAAAACAAAAAAGGAAAATGAAAAGTCATTATTTACTCATGCCAGGATAATGTCTTATTTGTGAACAGATTATTCTTTAGAATGGGATTATTTCAATTAAACTGTTGATACATTTAAAAAAAAAAAAAAAAAAAAAAAAGTATAAAATGTTTGTTCAAGAATCAACCTGATCCAGTTTTTTGGGTTCTTTCAACCAACTGACTCAGTGAGAAGTTTCAGAATTCCTATGAAATAACATGAGCGTGAGTAAATTATAAAGGATTTTCATTTGGGGGTGAATTATCACTTTAAGTTTCAAATAAAGAATGATTCAATCTTTCTTACCTGAACATATTCCATCACAAATTAAAAACTATTTTAGCGATAGTTCTTTCTGCATTCAGTACATCTAAAGGCCACTAGCTTAACACCAAAATCTGAACCTACTAAAAATAAGAGATCTCCTCACAGATTACATTGGGCTAGCTTGGGGATCTGTCGATAACATTTCATTAAAGCGGTCCGCTGCTTTATTCCTCATGGACTTCCTATGCTGTTGAGCTGAATGCGCTATCACACAGAATAGATGCATAAGTCCTCATTACTTTGTCAGTAATGCAGTGGCAGACAATAGGCAGTGTTTGTGGATATTTCTTTGTATATTCTCGTTTTGTCCTAAAGGCAGGCATGTTGTGATAATGACTGAGACAGTGTGTAAATGAGACCTCCCCTCTCTCCATTTCTGTTGTCACTGTCCCACTTTTATCAGCCAAGAAAAGAACTTCAAAAAAGCAATGGAAGTGAGCGAGAAGAGGGAATGACAAATAACTATGCAAAAAGATCTTCACTGTTGGCGCTAGCTGATTAGTGAGCAGTCAGGGTCCACGGTCAGACCAGAGTACACCAAAGCCTGTCTGCTTGGGGCCTGGAGAAGCGCTTGACTGGCAGATGAGATTTCTGGGAGTCTGACTGCCGGCCCAGTAGATGCCAGAGAGAGCGAGCATAAGGTGCATGAGATGTCTCCTCAGCGACCCTGAAACACTCCTTATGCCCAGCCACAAATGTCTGATCCACAGAGAGCTCCACAGATGGACGCTTGACTGACCAAATGGCAACATCCCTGCTGTAGTGATCCTGTCGAGACCGATTGGGGGGGGCATTTCGACTCGCACAGCTCAAACAAACAGAGAAAAGCAAACAAATAAACAAAGAGGCCACAAGTACAAGATGTTCTGTCATGACTGACTGCTTCTGTAGAATGGGCAAATAATGTTTAGGGTTCCCATGGTCAAGGAAACCTGGAAACTTTGGGGATTTAAATTTCTAGGCCTAAATTTCTATATATATAATAATTTCATTTCCCAATCACATTTCCATTTTCCTTCCTTCCACTTTCCACTCTCTATTTAACATTAAACATTACGATTTTTACTGTATTTCAGATCAAATAAATGTAGATGCCTTTCAACAACAACAAACTTTTGACTGGTACTGTACAGTATATATGCTGCATGGCATCCCTTTTCCAGATGTTACTGTTCTTATATACTGGTTTTAAAACATTATATGCTTTTGTAAGTCAGGGTGTTTTATAACATCTTTTGAGGTTGATCTGTAAAGCATATTTCTAGCACTGTGGTTTTTATTAAGCTATATGGCACCATGTCATCCATCTATTTGTATGGCAGAGCTTTCATTGAGATTCCTGAGGCTCTAAAGATCCTGAGGCTGATTGGAGCTTAATAAACGGATTAAGTAACTGCTGGAGAAGGTGATGGCTTCACCAGACTCAAATTAAATCCAAGTCTATACACAAGCATACAGACACGAGTCACAAAAATGCAGACCCTCATTCTTTGACATAATATATTACAGAGAACAATGGTTTACACAGCATGTTCAAAGTTAGTTTAAAGGATTAGTTCACTTCTGAATTTCCAGCCGAGGAATAAGGGTCTTATATAGCGAAACGGCCATTTTTTAAAAATAAAAATAGAAAGAAATTATATACTTTTTAATCACAAACGCTCCTCTTGCACTGACTCTTCGGTGCGCCACGCATTACGCATTCACATCGGAAAGGTCGTGTGTGACGTAGGTAGAAGTACAGAGTTAAGTGTTCACAAAGCGAACGTGCAAAAACTAAGTCAAAGGAGGAGAAAATGAGATGGAGTGTTTTGACCTACGCCGTGCTTCCGTACTTGAAATAACTTTTAGTCTTAAATACAGGATCAATAAACTACATTACCAGCTCACTCACATACACTAGAAAAGCACCTGTTTGCAGGAGCTTTTTGGATCATACAGTCATTCACAGAGAGCCAAGAGTTTCATCGACTCCCACCTCTATTGCATCAGGAAGTCGAGTCCTCAGACACACACACAGACCAGACATGTGTAAATCAGAAAAGTGTTTCATAATGTAGGGAATGTCTCTTAGTAATGCCATAAAAGTGTTATGATTGACTGGCTTTAAGAGGCAGCTAAATAGGTACCAAATCAATGAACAAAGCAATCAACAGATAAGCAAATGACATGTATTGAATTATGTGTGTGTGTGTGTGTGTGCGCGTGCCATTTTTTGCACATGAAGTTGTATCTCCATTCATCATCTGCATGTTGTCAACACAAACAGAAGCCCTCTCAAATATAAACAAATGTGGCCCGTGTAACACAGAGATAACACAAACCACTGCATCCATGTCAATAATTACAGCAGATGCAATCTCTCCCTACAGAACAGAATGGATGAATCTGTCCAGCTCTTCACACAAGTGTATTGTCACAGCCCTCCTCTGTGCATCTGCTACAGGTGCATATTTATCACCAAACATCCTGACGGAAACCAAAAATGATGTTTATAAAGTTGGAAATTTAGAGCAGGGGGGCTTCAGAATCAGTACATTTGATGGGGTCCACCCTCCAGAGATTTCGGCCTGTCAGAAATGCAAGTTTATGGTTATTGGGTTTTTGAGAAACTTCCCACTGTCAAATGCAGCCCAGCAGGAAATGACCTTGATGTGGAAAATGTAACATGAGGATGATTACCGCTGCATCATCCTGTGCAACAGCCAGTTTGACAGGCAAGGACAATGTTTCTACTGAGCCACAAATTAACTCAAACCCCACAGCGATTTCAGCTCTGAAAGCCAGCTGATGAAACAACAATTTAAGCCAGGCACCTTTCTGTCGCCAATGGAAGAGTGTGAGGAATAACTAAATTAAAACCTGTGATGGCAAATATTGAACTTCTCATGAAATATTTAAGTCGCCCTCGTTGATGGGTTTTAATGGGTTTAATGACCTTTCTTAATAAGAGTCCATTAACACTTTACAATAAGGTGCGGTTTGTCAATGTTAGTTCAATGTATTGGGTATAATGGCCTTAGAATGAATGAACAATACTTTTACAGCATTTGCTAGCCAAGGTTAATGTTAATTTCTGCATATACCAATACAACTTTAACATCTGAACTTAAAGGGTTAGTTCACCCAAAAATGAAAATGCTGTCATTAATCACGCTCATGTCACTCCAAACCCATAAGACCTTCGTTCCTCTTCGGACACAAATTAAGACATTTTTGAAGTAATCCAAGAGCGGTCTGACTCATCCACAGACAGCCGTTTAACCCCCCCTTTCAAGGTCCAGAAAGGTACTAAAGACATTGATAAAATAGACCAAGTGACTATAGTGGTTTAACCTTAATTTTATGAAACGACGAGAATAATTTTTGTGCGCAAAAACAAAACAAAAATAACACCTTTATTCAACAATAAAGTGTCATTCTCCCACAACATTTCATATGAACATATAATGTATTCTCTAAATATTGTTTCACAACTTGCAATAATTTTAGCGATAATGGGCATTTCCAACAGCTATATAGGTCAACTAAAATCCTTTGGATTGTATTTTGGGTATGTTAGTTCATGAAATTAACTAACTAATGAATTGAACCTTATTCTAAAAAGTTACCATTAATGCTCAATAAATATATTAATACTTCATAAAACATGGTATATTGAAATACTTAGGGTATATCCAGAATGAATTTGGACAAAGCAGCTAAGTGAATGATTCCTTGACTGCCCCTGTGATGACATGCTAATGGACTGTCTATATCTTATCAAGAATGACAGTACCATCCTATCCTAATCCTAATGGAAATTGCTCAATATCCTACAATGAATACAACAGTCCACAAGCATCCATCTGGTTCCGGTGAAAATGAAACCTAACTAACATGTAATCTTTTGCTTTGACTTCTTTTGAGGGCACTCAAGCCTAAACAGAATGTTCAGACCAGCCGAAATCCCATTAGTCACAATAATAGAAGCAGAAAAGTCCTCTCTTTACCTTCACATGACCCTTCAAGCCACCCTTGAGATTCTCTCTTTAAAACACACTTAAAACGTGAAGCAGCACTCAATTAAAATAGCTAATTTAATGTGCTATTCACGCCAATTCATCCATCTCTGTCAAAAAGTGCAATGGGGTTGGAAATCAATTTAGCTGACAAGATGTTTATTTGGCAAAAAAAATGTATGGTTCCAAATAGACTGAGGTTTAGGCATATAGCTGTTCTTTTGGCATGTAGCCTTTTAAATAGACTGTCAGAAAAAGATGGATCTCCTATACTTTTATAGCCACCCTCTTTCCGCTCGCTTTCTCTTTTGCACTGATACACACACACACACACACACACACATATGGTTTTGTGTCTTAGTCATTGTGTCTGTGGTAGTGTGACAGAAAGAGCTGCAGGGTAGAGTGGCTCCAAAGAGAGCATCTTTAATCAGCATCTGGAGCTGGAGATGAAAGAGCTCTATTTCGTCCTGTTTCATTCAGGGCTTTAGCTGGACACTCGCACATCCTCACTGACACACACTTTGACCATATACACTAGCATACATGGATTTTAAAATTTTTCTGATGCAAAACTTGCCATCATAAGTGGTTACCAGGGTGTTGCTATGCAGCTGCTGTAAGGTGTTTTAGTGTGTTCCTAAGAGGTTCCTAGGAATCTAGGTGGTTGCTAGGGTGTTTTGGGTAGTTAATGGGTAATATCAAGTCTGTATAATGTTTGGTTCCATTGATCTGTTCCCAGTGCAATTTCAATGCAAATCAATGTGATTTTCTTTGTCTGTTTTATTGAAAATCACCAGGTCTGATTAGAAAAGCAATAACATACTTCAACAAGCTGCATGATTTAGGCCAAGAATATACTTGATGCAAATGTTAGGCCAAAGCATTGTAAGTGCACAGATCCAATGAACACATTTAATATGCATTCATGCGCTATGGTGACAATAACAGATCTCATGGGATGATAGAGCTAGCTTCAAATGTCTTTGCTATTAAATCTGATGTGTTGTTATTCAGGTAAACATACTTATGAGATCTATTTTGCTCAGCAACATTCTTACAAAGTGTCCCTCTGTCAATGCAGTGGGTAATCTAAAAGGGGAAAAATATCTGCAGAAGCAGAGAGTTTATGCTAATGCCAACCTGCGGCAATACCGAGAACGCAACACACACTTGAGATGTGTTATGAAATGCACTCAAAGGGTTAGCCATTTGAACTGCATTCAAATCCATAATCCTAAATAAGAGCAATAAAATAACACACCCAACTACAATAACACAAACTGGCAGACACTCAAGTCAAACAAACGGACAGAATAAACTCCAAGACATATACTGTGCATTTAGTCATATCACTGATGAGGTCATGCATTGATCTCTGTCTGAATGTGAAGATGAAAATTTCACAGCCACATACCTGGGTCACACTTTTCCATCTCCTCCGTTAAAGTGAATAATAAATCACAAAATGTCCCCTCACCTTTTCAATCAAACCGATATTACACAAGGCTCAATGAACACAGAACCACACGAGACTCTCTGCTTTGAGGTCACGTCAGAAACCTGGAGATTATTCAGCCTGCCAGTGACCTTGTCCAATTGGCAGGATGGAACTTTAAATTGTGTTTTCCTGTGAGTGAGGATTTGATGGAAAGAGTTTGATCATTGACTCCGAGGTTGTATAACGATGAAAGAAAGTCGTTGTGCTACTGTTCTGTGATTATGTTAGGAAAGTACACGTCAATGTTGCGGACCAAATTTTTGTAATCACTCGCATCCATCAGCTAGGCATTCCTTCACTTCAACAGGTTTAAGGGATACCCCAAAATTCTGTCATCAATTACTCAACTTCAAGTTGTCCCAAACCTGTATGAATTTCATTCTTTTGTTGAACAAAAAAAGATATTTTGAAGAATATGGGTAACAATACAGTTGGACCCCGTTGACTTTCATAGTATGAAAAAAATACTGTGGAAGTCGTCCATCAACTTCTTGGTTAGAGAAATTCTTCAAAATGTCTTTTGTGTGCAACAGAAGAAAAAAAAAAAAGCACACAGGTTTGGGACAACTTGAGAGTGAGTATTATGATTAATTTTTGGGTGATTTGGGTGGTAATTAATGTGCTCATATAAAAAATAAAACTGCCTAAATTGTCTGGATTCAGTCAGATTTACTGATGAGAGGGCAGTGTGAATACCTTCAAGCTGTTTTCGCATACAGTGTAAACAGGCGTGAGAAGTAACAAGTCTATCGTAGCCAAACATCTCGCATGCTCCTAGTTGGAAATGATTGGTCTCAGAGTTTGTACACAATGGCTGTTACAGGTTTGCAGTTTTGCTTTTACTGAACTTAAAAAGGTTTCCAACTCTGCTGAGAGAAAAAGAGAGAGAGAATTTGGCAGAGTGTGACTGCAACTGGCAAGAAGTATTCCTACATAATTAATAGTCTGAGGTGTAAGACAGGATGCCATGGTGTTTTAGCCTTGAGTAGATAGTGACAGGGTGTTTTGGCACGAGGCTATCATTCTCTGCCAGAAAAATGCTTGGTCGCAAATGTGTCTGTGTGTTTTGTTTATTTGTGCAGTCATGTATAATTTGTCCAACAAGTTCCCCGAGACACTTTCAACAGGCACACGACAGCAGCACAATATCCTTTCACCCGTGAATGACCCAGCATCAAACGGAAACGGTGAGAAATAATTACATACTTTTTTACGCAGATCCTGGTTAGATACGATGATGACATTGGGGGGATCTCCAACAGCAGTGGCAGCTCCTCCGATGTTGGTGAAGATTACCTCGGCAATCAGGACATGCCTAGGGTCCAGATTAAGCACCTCACATAACCTAGTGTACAAAAAGCATCACAAAGGCTGATTAGCACCGATGATCCTGGAACATCAATGCAATTTTTTCATACTTTCAAGATTTTTGCCATAAAACATGCAAAAAAAAAAAATCCCACAGGTGTGAGACCTGAATATAAAAAGGCGGCACTAATTCCCACCACCTCATTCAGAGGCGGTAGGTCTAAAAATATTTTTTCCATTCATTTTCTGATAGGGATTTAAAAAAAAAAAAAAAAAAAAAAAGTCTTTGATAAAGTGTTGTAAGCCCATGGACCAAGCCAAACAGCTACGAGATGAATCATTATAAACTTTGATTTGAAGCAAAAAAGTTTTTTGAAAATAGGACAAAAAGACAAAAGGTACAAGACTTCAGGGAGGGTATGAACTATAATCCCAATCCCATGAAGCATTGCAAACAGAATATTCAAATTAAAATGTAAGTGTTAATGTAAAACTACCCATTTACAAATGTTGATTATATTTTAAGTTCATTACAAAATATGCATACATTTATAAATATTTAAGTATTTTGAGAATGTAGCTAGATCCCAATTCTCAGTGCTTCATGGGAGTAGGAGGAGCTAAAGAGCTCTTTTAGTGCATTTTGCTCTTTTTGACTCTCTGATTGGTGGAATTTTCTGCACAGCATCATGGGTACTGTAGTTTTTCGCCACAAATTGCACTATGAAACAGGATTATTTTAAAAGTAAACTGAAATAAGGCAGGCTGATGGCTTCGGCAGAAGAAAAGAGCATCGATTATCAGTCTCGTAGCTCACAGTAGGGCTGTTTTTATTGCTTTTAAGTTATCATTAAAAATTTATTTCCCCAAGGAGAAATGAATAGAGTAAATACTTCCAGAACCTGACTGTTGCACTCTATAGAGACTTGGTGATGGGGTCAATTGATTGACATAAGCAATCACATTGTAATGCTGATGTCCAATGAAGAAGAAGATGATGATGATGATAGTAAAACTCACAAGGTTTATTAAATCATTCTAAACAGAAGCCAACATGCAAAACAGCATGTCTACACACAAAAATGAGACACGAACAGTACCGGACAACTAACCAGAACACAGGCAGGAACTTATACTGTATACATAGTGATGATTAACTAAAAGACAAACAGCTGTGATGAAGAATATTAGTGTCCACAGTAACCGATGAGTGGCGGGAGACAAGAACAAAGGAACACATGTGAAGAATGAAAACAAACTGAAAGTCCATGAAAACCCAAACAAACTGAACGTGACTCTGACACACATAGCAATACCATGACAAACATCACAATATCCTAGAATCATGACCACAAGTTTTACACAGCCTCGTAGGTTTTATTTCTGCCATATTTGTAATTGTACCATAAAATATGGAAAAGGGAAGGGTCTGACTCATCAACAGCAAAAGCCTAAGCTGAGGAGCACAAAATTCAAGTTTAGTTATTAGCACTGAATTTCAAGCAAATCTTAAGATAAGCAAAATCAGAAAATCAGTTTCCCTGCTAAATTGGCACGAAAAAAATACTTGCACAAGCAAATTGCCTGTTAACAAAAAGCTGAACTCTGTAATTTCTCAAATTCGCGTTTTAAAGAGTGTGTGTGTGTCCTGTGTTTCTAAACCCTGAAGCCCTGAAGGTGTTTGAAGATGCAATTGGTGATGCATAATCAAAAAAGGAGTCATTTCTCACCAGCACTGTCATAAACACGCTGAGGCAGCGGATAACATTTTAATGGCTGTGTGAAACATAGATTTATTTTATTCTACCAGACTAGGGATTTTTAAGGTCCTCATAAAATGATAAGAATTTGACAGATGAAATTTGCAGAGGAATGAAAAATACAAAAATATCAAAACTAATCTTTACTCCAAAAAAAAAAAAAAAAAAGTTGATTTATTGGGTTTTTTTTTTTTTTTTTAGCAGTGAGACAAATTTTACATAGTGCCTAACTGATTCATATCATGTCCTTTGAAGGAACAAGGTGTCCTTCATGACACTAAATAAATGATGCTGTACATCAGGATATAAAACATAAAAGACTCGGGATAAACTAATAAAATGTGCACAGGTACTGATGAATTACACTGAGAGACGATGAAAAGATGGAAGGTGAAAATAGCTCAAATGGAGCTGAAACGAGCAATGAGGTGGGAAGTTTATAGCACGGAGACATGACTCTTTGTCTCCTCATAAAATTCTAAGCAGAATGACAGAAAAATTGCAGGCCAGAAAAAAGGCTAAGGCCTTCTAGGATTTTTTTTTTTTTTTTCAGCTAAACAGCCTCATTTTAAAGGAATGTTCCGGCTTCAATGCAAGTTAAACTCTATTGACGGCGTCTGTGGCATGCTGTCATTTACCAAGAAAATAATTTGGATTCATTCCTCAGTTTGTAAAAAATAATCAGGTGTACAGCAAAGCACAAAAATAGCCCCTTTCACACATACAGTCTTTACTGAGAAATGACTCCTTTTTGTTGTTTTGATGCTGTGTGTGAACAAAGAATGAAGATTACCAGTATGATTATGTAGAAAGTCAAAAGTCTGCTTTTGGCCAATCATAAAGTTCTTATGGCAATAACATAATTTTGCTGTGCTGATTACAGCAAGCTCTGCAGCTGTTTAATAGTTTTTCTATGTAAATGTTCACTAGATGGACATCTTTGACCGTTGGGCCACATCTCACAGCTTTTTCAGCGTGTCATGCTTGAGACCCAGCCTTCTTTTCCATTCATCAGTGCTGTGGCCCTGCAGTTGAATACTATTACGTGCATCTCATGTTTTTAAGAGCAAAAATGCGCTCTGTTTTATCATCCCCTTATGCCTGTCACTCAGATATAATAAAAATAACGGCGCAGCATTTAAAAATCATTTCCAATGACTGTCATCACTGAATTTACTGGTATTTTGGTGCTGATGTGTGAATGGTCTCTTAAAGACAAAAAGCCAGAACTCAGTTGCTTGTGGGAACAACATATTTGTGTATTTACCGGTAAATTTGTTCTGGTAATTTTACGGTAATTTACTGGGATTACTGTTTGAAAGTAGCTAATGAAAGTCTATGGGAGCAGGCATTTTCTAAGTCTAACAGAGCATTGTATTTTAATGCTTATTCCAGTGCAACTGCTTGCCACACAGACTTATATTGCATGTAAATTACTAAACTGGGTCAAAATAGAAAGAAAGAGGAAGAGAGATTGATTTAGGAAGAGTGACCATTACCTGATTGTAACAGGGGTGAAGAGCATCATAGTTGTCACATTATCAAGAAAGGCTGACAGAATGGCGGCAATTAGACAGAGAATGATAATCATGGGCCACACTCTTCCTCGTGATAATTGATACGCCTGTGTGGAGACAAATAACACTGTTGGGAACACCTTAACGACTGTAACTTCACATTAATGAAAAGTAACTGGGTCAAAAATATAAAGTGAAAAATCACTTGCCTATGTTTATGAACATTAACAAAATCATGTTTCAAAAAAAGTGGAAAGGAGAGAAAGATTTAACAGCGCCTCAAAGACAGAACCAAGAATGGTCCTCGGAGGGGGTCTCAGAACACAATGTTCAAAAGTGAACTTTAATGAGGAATTCACTCTAAAAACTGACACAGATCCATAGTGTGTTTGCGCATTCAAGCTTCAGCATTAAAAGAATGTTCAAGTCTGAAAAGAATTAAAAGAGCCTGTCGCTATGGAGACATTATCAGGCTGTCTGGAATCATTCTAATCAAGTGGTAACACTGGGGGGTCGTAACCCACCTGTGATGTCATCATTTTCTGACTCAAAACGATGGTAACTGACAAAAAAAAACAAAGAGTAACACACCCACATATGACTGCACGTAACTGATAGAAGAAGTGTGTGCGATGGTGTTCAATCAAGAGGGTTGTTTCTATGGCAATGTTTTAATTTGTGGGACATGCCCTTGTCCAGAACTCTGTTAATATTCATGAATGGGATGAGAGGACATAAGCGTGTGCCCTCATAATGTCCAGAGCACATCCATAATGTGTGGCTTTGACAGCAGTGCACAGAATTCCTGAAAATAAAGGATGAGATATCCCTCCAATGAAGCTCATTGTAAGATTTATTTTTAGGCTTTCATTACTTCAAGCCCATTTTCTTCATAATTCATAAACATTTGCATCCTTTGACAAGGATTTGTCAAAATCTCTATTGGGGCTTGATATTCATTTCATACATAAAACGAATGACTGGGATTTTCAGGGCAGCTGCTCCTTTGCCCCAACGCTAACTGGACAAAGTAGCATTACATTGATTACACCGACTAAATCAAAAACAGGGATATCAATAAAGTGAAATGAAAGCATATAAGACTTAATCAATAACAGAACACATGCAACACATTTTTTGTTGCTGACTGTTAGTCGTTATTTGTATGTGTTTGTATATACTGTAATGAACATAAATGTTATTATAATATTAGATTTAGAGTGGGTGGAATAGATGGAGTAGTGGCCTTTTTACAGATAATATGAGGACATAGCCAAGAAATTGAATTTTGCTAAAGCAGACCTCTGCAAAATAAATCACAAACAAGCATTTGCAACCAAGATTGAGAAAACTCACCTTGACTGCACAGTAATCAAAGAAACCAGTCTCAGAGAATATTGCCACCAGTATCATCTGAAAGTAAATAGTAAGGGTTATGAGACTTGAACATTTCATGCTTTCTATTTTTAGTGCTTACTGCCACGTGTTGCTATAAAATCACATTATGTCTCAAATGCCACACGCACGGCCTCTCACTCAATTTCATGCCACATATATCCTTCTCTATAGTTCTTTTTTTGTTTTGTTTTTTGGTGCCTAAGACACAGAAACAGACATCCTTGAAATACAGAAAATCAATAAAGAGAAGCATTAATATTTCGGAGTTTATTAAAGCTAACATTTCATAGTCAGTCTTTAAAATTGACAGATGCTGTGATTCATTTTCTATCATCAGTCTCTGATTTTCTTTTATGCCTTTCCTCACATACTCCTACATGTAGTCTTTTGGATGAGGGCTGATTGAGCGTATTTGTTTCCATGGAGACAGCAGCTGAACAAACAGAGATCTTGAAAAGGGTGGCACTTTAGCAATAATATTAGAGATGCTGTGCGTTTTTAATCTGTATTCGCATGTTTTGGTCACATTTTGTTGCACTACCATGTAAAATGTGTCAACAAACAGCCATACCTAACAAACATCTCGCATATTCTAAAATCAACCATGTGTGCTGCTGCTGCAGCAAAGTAAGCACAATGCAAAGAAACTCCATAAATTATCTCAGAACCCTAAAGAAATCTTTCTAAAAGAAGCACTAGGTTAACAGCACATTAAAGAAAGTGGCTGTCAGGTTGAGCAGCCTGAGAGGCTGATATGGGTTCAGGTTAGGGGTTGGAATAGGGGCTTGTCAGCCTGTCAAGCACTTAGCGGAACATCTTTCTCTAACAGCATCTCATTACTTCAGAGACAAGGTTCTAATGCTGTCTCAAAGAATTAAATAACTAGATTCTTTTTCTCAAGAAAACATGGTGGTGGTTGCTATGCATTTTTCCTATGCAATGGCTAGCATGTTCTATAAGGTTTTAATTAGTTGATATGTGTTTTTTTACAGTGTTCTGAGTGATTTTAACATGTACTGTAGCTATGTGGTCACTGGGATGTTTCTGCATGGCTCTAATGTCGCATTTGAAAAGAACCCGCCTCCTGTTCTAAAAGACATTCTGGTTGCTTGATTTGGCTTAATTAAGTTCACCAATGGTAGTTTTTGCACATTTTATCATACACTAGGAGAAAGTCAGAGATCTAATCACATCTAAAAGTAACAACACACCAACTTCTCAACAAGTCACACGAAGTATCATTCATGTTCAGTCACAAACGTTGCACTGATTTACAAGCCAAACTTCAATGCACATTTTATAAACAACAGTAATAGTGATAAAATAGCTATTCACCATTAATAAATAGATTTTACCTCTTTTGATTTGAAAAAACCCTTCTGCGATTTAATATATTCTGTTGGAACACTGCTACTCAGGTTGATTGAGTTAAAAAGCTGCAAGAGAGCTACTATAGACCTGTTAGAATAATACTTACCATTCCAAACAGCAAGGCAAGAGTCTCATAGTCAATCCATTCCACAACAGTCATCAGACTCGGCCTCTACAGTAAAAAGACAATGCGATGGGAAGCTCATCTCAGATAAATAGGAGCATTTTAACATTCCACACTAACAGTAACTGGGTAACTTTTCCTGATTTAACTTGAGGTAACTCAAATACTCAAATTCACTTAATACCATTTCACATTTCAAGTTGACTAAACTTCAACTAAAAAATTTGAAGGCAGCACAAAAGCGTTTAACGTCAGTACGTTGTTTTTTTTTTTTGTTTTGTTTTTTTTTTTTGCAGTGGCCTACATTCTGTATTCTGGTGATTAGTGGAGTATTTACCAACTAACCAAGTTCAAAGTTCATAAAAGTTATTAAAAAAAAAAAAAAACATCTGAAACTAGAGCTGGGTCTTTTTAAAGGGCACTCCATCTATCAAACAGACAGAAATGCACTGAGTAATTTCACTTGCGCTCAAATAACATACTTATCTCCAGTTCCTGTAATACAATAACTAATTCGTAGAGCTGCAGAGCGAAAGTCAAGATTTAAATTATTCATAATCTTACGCTTCACATTAGAGTAAATCAGTGCAATTACCGCCGATATCCCATTTATGTGAAATGGCCCAGTCTGATTTACTTAACTGTGTAAATGTAGGTGATTTTTATCTTTATATATCTATCTTTATATGAAGCTCATGCTCTGTAAGTTGAATCCAAATTTGCCACTATATATTATTCATGCAGACTTCCGCACATGACAGAATGTTGCTGTGCTCTCATACTTTAAGCTAATAAAGCTAAAGACCATCACTGTAGTTCTCAAAATTAATGAAGTCCCAGAGTCCAACTCCTGACACAATGTAAGCAATCTTCATCAGAATGGAATAAATAACATTCTCTAAATCCAAAGCTTACATCTCCAATGAAAGCCAGTGCTGCCAGTGCAGCCAGGGATCCTAACATTGCAGCCAGAGTCCGGTGAACAATCTGCAAACACAGTGGAAAAAATTAATAAATAAGGAAAAGGGGGGAAAAAAATCAGTACAGTAATAAGTCAAAAGGACTTTTATTTTATTCTTTTTTGCTATATTGGTCATGTAATAGCCCCAACGTTCTACAAACTAGATTTGAGCATGTTATGGTTGCTAGGATGTTCAAAGATCTCACCCCAAAGTCTCTATTATGTTCTCCTTCAATATAAGCCAGTGTGGTTTTCTTACTGTTTTATCACCCGCCAGGCAAAATCATGTCTGATTGCTTTGAGAAGTAATAACACAACTCATCTAAACAAGCTGCATGATATGAGGTATCATTCACACTGATAGCAAAAAATTGTAATACTTGAAATTGGGTGTTTGTTCAAATCCCTACCCTCCACATCAGCAACGGTAATAGGGATGCCTGCCTAAGCAAAGACTATTAAATATGTTGGACAACCAAACAAATTTGCTAATTCAAAATGCCAAATAACCCTCTTGCCTACACTTCATTTATGCTCTTTTGCTGTTCGATCCATCTCATTTCTTACATTAAATTCATTCTGACCCTTTTCTGCACTCTGATAATCAAAAGATAAATTAGGATCCACAATAGATGTGCGTATTCTGATATTCCGCTCTTCAATCACCCTCTGGACTAAATGCGCTGCCTTAAAGTGCACAGTCAGATATCAGCATCTTCAGATCTTGGTGAGAGCACTTGACTGGGACACCTGAATCAAGCTTTGTCTGACGCACATCTTTAGGTGTCATGCGGCAAGATGGAGCAGTCGTTACAAGACTGTGTAATCAGCAAGAAGAGCAAAAGAAGGACAACAAGTACATAACATGCAGGCTAACAGCTAATGACTTCAGTCTCCAAGGAGCAAGTAATCTGTGTCAGTCCGACAACTTCCCTGAGGGGGAAGAACACTTGGTGCAATGTTGTGATTGTAAGTCTAAAACAGGTCATTAAGATAAATGGTTGAACACTGCTTTCTGAGCAGAATTAATCAGCAACATAGATATACATTGTGCTGCTTTGCATAAGAAAGTATCCTCTGAGACTAATGTTTCTCTGTTTTGTGATTTAAACCAATTACTCTTAATTATAGGCCGAGAAACAGTTTATGGCTAAATTAAATGTCAAAATGTGCCTGTGTGAGATGTAATGTTAGTTGTATACCAAGAGCCCCCCAGTTACTGAGAAACTGCTGCTCTAGTCTAATTTAGGAATAATCTATCAGCCATTATTAAAAATGTTTACAAGATATCTGCAATTAGATTGTGAAAATACATTATTCATGAATCTTTTAAGACATTTTAATATTTATAAGCACATCATGATATATCTCAGATTTCAGGTTCTGCCCTCTCTTGGGGCAAATGAGTTTTAGCTATCAGAGTTGCTGATGAAACTCACCATCTGAGCCCTTTTAATCAAAGAAGTTTTCAGAGTGCTGATTCTAGATCAGCTCTGAGGATTATCACCAAGCTGCTGTGCAAGGCAGATAGGAGGAACAGGCCTGGGTCAATACAACAAATGCTTCCTTATTTACGAAGCGGGGTCCTAAAGTCTGAGATCACAGACTTCTGTGGAATCTGCAATGCAAATCAAATCTATTTTAACTTGAAAATAAAAAAGTTTTAGATTTTTAAAAAAGATTTTCAACTAAGAAATGTCATGACATATAATATAAGAAATAAGAAATATTTAAGATTCTGCACTAATACTTCGCCACTAATCAAAGGAGCAGATTTGTGACACTGACCAAGTGAACTCCTCTGTACAGAAGGGTATTGATGATGACAGATATTCTTGCTTCCATTGAAACACAAGACTTTCTTTTGAAGATCTCAAAGCATGCCTCAACACAATCATTAGGTGCAAAAAACTGCTTTGGTAATTATAAAAAATGTTAGTACATTTGAAAAATTCTAAATATTTATAAACATTTTTACTAGTGGGCCAAGACTTTTGAAGTTCAATGTCCAGTATTTTATTATATCATTGGATTCAGCAGTCCATTAAAAGTTGATCATGAGGGCACAATACAGGCAAGCCTGCACCGTCCATCTGGCGCACACACATACACGTTTGCTATATCACTTGACATTCTGATCAATAAATGAGAAACAATCATTTTTATTTTAAATGGACTGCGTAATGGTCACTATGTTTCCTAGTATTAAAAATCAAGATAAAAAAGTTAAAGAAGCATAAATGAACATAGAGGTACATGTGGACTAAGATGGACCATGTGAGCAAGAGTTGTTTAGGTGTTATGTTACTTCTGCTGAAATGTCTTGCTGTGTCGTGCGAGGCATTCATCATTACAAATAAGCAGACTGCACTCAGCTGGACAGCAAAGCAACTCGGTTTTTTTTTTGATGATGTCTAAAAAGCCAGAGAACTAGTTCTTTGAGTTCATATACAGATAATAGTTGACTGAAACTAATATACCAATGTATTACAACACACCAACAACCAGATCATTTCTATAGAACAGAATAGAATAGAATTAGGGCTGTCGATTTAACTCGTTCATTTGATGTGATTAATAATGGGGGGGAAAAAAACTGTTTTTGTCTTATATTTATATCATATGATAGTTTAGCAATATCACACTAGCAAGAGTGCAGTTGTACCCAAACATCTGCACAATTGCAAATGTGAAATTTAATAGTTCAATGAACAAGAACTTGTGTTAAATTATAGACACAGTATTGCCAATATTGTCTGTTTTTGCTCAATTTCACCAATGAAAATAGTTCCAAACAAAGTCTCTGACAGGGTTGCACTGCAAAGTCTGCCAAAGTGCTATTCAAAACCTGCCCTAAACTAGCCCAATCGCATTCCAGTGGGGGTCCCAGGTATATATATATGTGTGTATATATATATATATATATATAAAAACCGCATTCCAGGCGGTAAAAATCACTTTCCGGGGACAGGGTCCCCTGTTAAAAATCGAGTTGGGGGGGGGGGGGGGTTCTGAATGTATCCGTGATTTTTAAAGAATAGAGTGAGCCACTGATTCCGTAACCAATCTTTTGATGCACTTGCTTTGTTACTAAATGAATCAGCTTATATAATAATATAATATAATATAAAGCAGTGAATAATGTGATTATCTAATATGATTATCTTTACCTGTTACCTTTTCTCAAAAAAAAAAAAAAAAAAAAAAAAAAAATCACAGATAATGTTACCCAAAGTAACCCTGTTTCAAAAGCACAATAAACAAAATGACGGTGACTCACCTAATCAGCATAAAATTCAGTCATTAGTTTGATTTTAAAAACAGAATGTATATTCTCTCAGCACCGTCATGACAGTGCAGCCATATTTAAAGCATTAGTATTAATGTAGTGTTTGGGTAAAAGCGGAAACACGGGCCCCCATCGTCTCCATTAGCGTTCTCACAAAGGCCTAATTAAACTATTCGACACACAGCATGTTGTCCCTCCTGAAGAAATAAATGTAATTAAGAAAAGAAGGGAGGTCCCCTCTGCCCTCATGTCCCCCTGGAGCCACACTAAAACGGCGCTTTCTTGCAAACTCTAAAAAGTGTGCACTACAGGGAGAAGAGGAAGTTAAAAATGTGGAGGAGTGTTTTGCTGTGAGGCTATGTAATAATCTACATCCCTTAAGAGCTGTTCACACTAACAGAGATATATAGTGACCAAAAAGATGAATAAATATAAAAATGGAAATGATTCATTTCTCAGGACAGCTGGGCATTTCAGGCAACATGAGCAAAAGAGGCCAGAAAATTGAGTTCTACTACTACAATAAGATCCAAAGAGTCCACTAGTGAACATGCTTCTATTTAATACAATTTTTTAACGAAATAAATTATCAGCATTTGAGTGAATGACAGAATGTCTTATTATTCAGCATGTCCCTCCGATTGACAACAGCACTCAAGCTGCATGCAACTCCACAATTTTGATCAAAACTGGATGATTCATGTTAATGCATTTTTGCTTCAATGGAAGCAAGGGACATCTGACATTTTCGACAAACGAGTCAATGTCACATGGTCAGTGTCACAAAATTGCTTATTTGATGAGTGACCTAGAAATAATGCAGAAGAATCCTTTACCTCATAACTTTTCTCCACTTTAAATGAACTAACTTCAAGTTAGAATGAAAAATAAAAAATTGCTTTCTGACATTTGGACCAATACAAGTTGGTGTCAGCTAAGCGATTCATATATCGGTTTTAGATATTTCAAAAATCCAAGATACTTCTGTGCAATCAGTTTGTGTGGGCCAGCAGAAACCGCTTCCTGTTAACTTTAGTAGAGCCCAGTGACCTCTAGTGCTCAACAGCGGTACAAAGAAAAATCATGAATAGCCACTGCTCAAGACTTATCAGTGTAGTGTTGGATCTGCAAGCACAACTTTTACCCACCGTGACATCTACTCTTCCTGAGAAGTTACAAACAAACATACATACATACATACATACAACCCTCAGTCGCCTCTGCACAGAGTCAATGTGGCAAAACAGCCAAGATGATCTTGTTTATGGGGATGAAATATAGGATGAGTCATGAAAGACCATTGAATGGATTATCTTGCAGTGTGAAAAGAATGTCTTCACACCGACACCTCATATTTTACCTCAAAGATGATGAGCACATAGACTCCTGCCAGGATCAATCCGGCGATAAGCACCTGTGTTTCCACGGTTACATAGAGCGACTGGTGAGTCATGGACAGAGGGACCACCTGACTGTCTAACAGAAAGGCCTGCACACTGATCAGAATAGGAGCGCTTGAGGGGGAGACAAAAAAGACAGATTACAGAGGTGGAGACACATTAAAGCACATACCATGACAGGAACTACTGCAAAACCCATTATAACATGATTACATTTACTGAACTATAAGCACAATTTAAAATCTGATTAACTTGAAATCTGAAATCTGACAATTGAATGACAAGATTATTCTACGTTTTCAATACTCAGCAGATGCAATAATGTGCACTGTATAACATGAAATGTCTTTGCCAGTTCATGAGTAGAGTTGTGCAGATCTTGTGTGATGAGGAATGTGTAATCGTACCTGCCAACCATTTCAAATGTCTTTGTTCTCAGAATTTGGTCACTTCGTTGCGAATGTAATGGTATCGTCCAGTTATAAAGCACCTGTTGGAAAAATCGTATTGTTTATATTGTGAATGTTTAGAATAATCTCCATAAAGACTATTTGAGAAAAGAAAATATTTGCCATTCATATTTCACACATACAGTGCATCCGGAAAAAGTATTCACAGAGCTTCCACTTTTTAAACATTTTGTTATGGTACAGCCTTATTCCAAACGGGATTAAATTCATTATTTTCCTCTAAATTCTACAAACAATACCCCATAATTACAACGTGAAAGACGTTTGTTTGGAATCTTTGCAATTTTATTAAAAAAAAAAAAAAAAAAAAAAATCAAATGTTAAAATGTACATTTGTACAAAATGTACACAAGTATTCACAGCCTTTGTTCAATACTTTGTTGAAACAACTTTGGAAGTCTTTTTGCCACAACTATTTTTGGGCAGCTTCTCCCATTCTTCTTTGCAGGACCTCCCAACTGTTCCTTTAGGCTGCGTTGAAAAACAACTCTAACCTGCTGAGCTCTTCTCCGGCGAGGCCCCGCCTCCTCGGTCTGCTCCACCTGGATCAGAATATACTCCTGGGCTTCTTGTACTGCCTCCATCCCTCCCAAAAACGGCCCACCAACCTGCAGCTTCAGCAGGGAGTTGTCACGAAAATCAGTAAGATTCGTGGCTATAGTGATCATTTAGGTTAAAGAAAACTCCCATGGATTAGGAATATAAAAGAAAATACACATCGCAAAATATTCATCAAGCATTAACCTGTGTGAGAGTGTTTTGGAAGAGTTTCTCAAACAGTTGTCAGCTGACCGTCGTTTCATTTTGGACAGACAATCCCCTCCCACCAGCAGAAGGTACTTTGAAGCACTTCAGTGCATTGTTCACTCTTCACATCTCCGCAGGCCTCACAGATTGCCGCAAGAATCAGGCAGATCTGTTGTTATGCACGAAGTCGTGGGCAAGACTGTTACCATGACACAGGCCGCTGTAAATAGCAGATGGTGAGATTGTCACAGAAACGGAAATGAATTAGCGCAGCCCTTCAGTGCAATCTCCGAACCAAATATAAAATCCCTGCAGGGTCTGAGGAGTTAGCGCAGTGGCACGCATCATCACAATATTTGACTTGTGCATTAATGATTCTTATTTATCTAGTCAAAGCAAAGCCAAACAATGCAGATTCTCTAAAATACACAAATGGTGAGGATACAGAAGCTCTCAGTAGATGAGACTGCCAGCATCCTCCAGGGGCTCTCCCTGTCAGGATACATGCTGAAAAACAGCTGATGATTCAAATAAATATAGTTATTTCAAAGTGTCACAAAGGCAGACAAATAAAATTGAGCTATGCAAGTAATGCATATTATTTAACATTGCAAAATAATTCATGAACGTTGATCAGGTCTGTACAACTCACTGAACAGAGAACAACAATGATGAAGATGGTGATGATTTTTGTTGTCCTTAAGCAATATCTGTAAAAGCATATGTAGGCATTGCTTATGACATCTACTTTGCAACAGAAACACAGTTAACAGAGGGGATTTTGAATTACAGAGTTTCAGTAAAGAGCTTTGCACAGCCATTTAATATTTTCTCCCTTATCCTACTCAGCTTTGATAACTTTGTTTAACTTTAGCTAGTTTGGGGTCCGTACGATTTTTAAATGTTTCTGAAAAGAGTGCCATATGCCCAGAAAAGCTACATTATGGCTGGAATAGAAATCAAAATGTCAAAATAACAGCAATAGTAGAAATAGTAGCATTATAAATTTCGTTACTGATATATAATGTGTCCTTGCTGAATAAAACGTTCTTTCTCAAAAAAAAAAAAAAAAAAAAAAAAAAATGACTGACCCCAAATGTTGAATGGAAGTTCATGTATACAATACCTGATGGGGGATGATAGTTTGAAGTAATGTTCACATTTCTCCATGGATGTGATGTGGGAGAGACTGGTCACCTCACTGCCCAGCCTGCACCTCCTCTCCAATTCAGCGGAGCTCGCCTCCCATGATTCCTCTCCAGACCCCAGGCTGGGCTCATGCAGCGTCATGTAGGTTATACTGCACAAAACAATATAAAAACAATGGGTTAGACCACTGTAGTGCTTGTAAAATATTGCGCCGTTTGTTTGAGTGGTCCAAGAGATCAACTTCTGGCTCAACCAAAGAGTTAATGAGTTTAGGGCAGGACTATCCGTTTAGTGGTAAAATGAAATAGTTTGACCTGGGAAACTTGTCTGAAGCAATCATTAATTTTGGAGTCCCACTCGATGCTGCTAATCGCAGAGAAATTAAACACTTTTTCAATTATTTACACATTTTAGGTGTGAGAACCCCCTACCTCTAAGCTAACTTTTACTATCATACAAAGTAAAACATTTGGCTGATTCAGGTAGAAAAAGGTAGAAAGCTGTCATTCATCTAAATGCTAATAGCAGCTACATAACAGAGATCAAGACCAACGAAAGGCGTTAAAAGTCTGTTATGCAACACAGTTCTGCCAAAATCACGCAAAGACAGGATACTCGTTCCTAGGCATAACTAGAGGTTATTGTGCTGATTATAGGCAGCAAGATAGATTATTCCAACTGAGAACACAATATAATCGCTAGCAGCATTAGCATTCAGCTCGTGCCTTACAGAGGGAATGAAAAATGTATTACCGAGGGCAACAGATAGCAGCCAGCCATATTAGCACTATGACAACAGTTTACTACATGTAGGCTCCTTGATCTCAGAGGACTGGTATGATAACAGTCTGTGGCGGTCCTGTAGGGGGCCCACCAATTGTTTGATAAACTAATGTGTGAAAAACTGAATTGTGTTAAACAAAATGAATATTAATTTAACTACAGCAAGTACAGCAAGCAGTGTTTCATTATTAAGATATGACAGTTCATCCTATATTTTAAGGTTACGTAGTTACATCATACTTACTCATAAAAGTACAGAGTAATGTTAATTAACTACATGTTCTTACTATAGAGTTGTGCTTAGGATTAGTGTTTACTTTAGGGTTTGTTACTTATAATTATGCATAATTTACTATTATTACTATAAATAATAATAGGTTGTTGTGGCCTAGTGGTGAGGGAGTCGGGCTTGTAATCTGAAGGTTGCCGGTTCGATTCCCACGCTGGTAGGAATTGAAAGTGGGGATTGTGAATGAACAGCACTCTCTCCACCTTCGATACCATGACTAAAGTGCCCTTGAGCAAGACACCTGACCCCTAATTGCTCCCCTTGTAAGTCGCTTTGGATAAAAGCGTCTGCTAAATGATGAAAAATGAAATGAAAAATGAAAAAAAAAATAAGCACACATAGTAAAGTACACAGTAAACATGCAACTGTTGTGTGTGCACAAACACACTGCCGTGCAGATGCGCGTGGACACCAAATGTTCTCTTCCATATCTATTTATATGTCTGAACGGACATATACATGCATAAAAATTGTCAAAATGCACATAAAAGATTAACTATCCTCGTAAATACAATTGATTATTGCTTAGGTGAACGAAACAATTGAGAAAGAAAACTGGATGTGTAACAGTATTTTGGATCCGCGCCGCGCATTCGGTCTTAAAGTGACAGTAGCCCCTGCTGATTTCTGTGTCATGAATATTAATTAAGCAACAAAAGGTTTAACACATTAATTATATTTAACTTATACAGTGAGACTATGTAGTGTTATTTTATATTTGATTATTCAATTTCTGCATCTGAATACTGTTAGACTTCCTATTATATTAATCTATGCTTGTAATTTATTATTTTCTATGCATATTCACGCACCTACAACATCAAGCCAATCATTCTAGAATGATTAATTCTTTCCAAATAGAGCTAATAAAGTCATCTGGGATTTTTTTTTCATATCGCAGAAAAACTAAATATCGCAATGTCAGTTTTTTCCAATTTCGTGCAGCCTTATGTGACCTTAAAATAAAGTGTCACCATATAATGTGTGCAATAAGGCAGTGGTTCTTAACTTTTTCAACCTCATATATCGAGTTTTCTCAAGACTAGGGGAATCACTATTCTTCAAAGAAAAAAAAAAAACCCTACTAACCCCGACCCTACGTCTGAGAAAGACTGCAATAAGGGTCCCAGTGGAGACTGAGCCTGGTTTCTCCCAAGGTTTATTTCTCAATTTCTGTCTCCAATGGAGTTTGAGTTCCTTGCCTCTGTCACCTTTTGGCTTTCTTAGTTGGAACATTTAATATTCGGAAATATTAATGACTTGAATGCACTGACACTATTGGATGACAACTGAACTGAGCTGGATGATGACATCACTGTTTTCTCCAAAGCTGCCCTAACTTGACCTTCCATAGTCAAACAATGAATACATTAAAATCCTGTGTTTGATTCAATTTGAATTTTCATTAGCAATGAGAGAAGGCTTATCCTACTCAATCCTCCTTTATATGAGATTTTTCTTACTGTAGCCTACCTGATAAAATAAAGTTTAGAGAAAATAGGAATATTCAGCATTGAAGAAAACATTTTGTTGGGACATCCCAACAAAATTAAATACAGGTGTAATCCTTATACCCATGACTCTTCAAACATTGTTACATAAAATTGCTGGCTTTAGAGTTCTGGTAGGGATGCATGGGTGAATCAAGGACACATGCTGAGAAAAACAGGAAACTAATGGAACAATAAACAAAATGACAAAAATATAAAAGAAGCAAGAACTATTATACAAAATATATGCATAAAAAACACAAAACGTTTTAAATGGGAAATTGAAAATTCTTATGCAAATAATATGGCTAATAATAACAACAACATATCCCTGACTGGTTAAGTGATCGGCGCTGTGGAAATTTTTCCAATCAGGTATCATATTCGATCTGTTGGAATCATTCCCGATTATTATAGAGGCTGACAACTGAGAGAGCAGAGCAGCATACTGCAGGCACTGTTTGGTTTAATTAAGAAGTACATAGAGGTCAAGACCACTTCATGATATCAAAATGCCATACATCATGTGAGGAACTGTGTTTGCGTTCAACCTGGTAATATATAAAGTAATTGTTGAAAATGAAGGTCACAAAGCCACTTTTTCTCATTACTGAATGAGAACAGGTCAGTAATTACAGACCCCAGGTAATATTCATACAGCTGTTCTGCAGAAGCCTTCTTAACTAAATCCAAATCAACAAGTCTTTAGAATCCACAACTTTGGATGAAAGATGCAGACATTTTCCTGTGTGCAATTGATTAATGCTTTATAATAACTTGCAAAAGATGAATGTGAAATTCTCTAACACTTACCAGATAATTAATGAATTTTGAAATAGCCAGAAATGCCATTTTGATAGTGTAGTTTTGTATATATATATATGAATGCACATCAACCTCGGATCTTGCCAAAGCATTTTATAATGATTGCAAATGACTAATTGGAAAAAAAAAAAAAAAAGTTATGAAGTATGTGTTCCAGTGGGTACTTTTTTATTTACAAACCATTGAATTCTTTATTGCTGAAAACAAGAACTGAAGAACATCAAAAATGAAATAATGTGAAACCAGCTAGGAAATATATATAGTCTACCTGTCATTTTGGGGGAATGTGAGAAGAGGTGACCGTTCTGTGTGGTTGGCTTGGCTGGATTTGCCTTTCAGGAGGTTTACCATGCTGAAGCTGTGCCTGGAAACAAGGAGAGAACTTATTAAATCCGAACATGATGTCTATCATAAATAACATCTCACCCACACTTAGAAATCAATTCTTGGCATCCATTTTTAATGACTCTTCTATAAAAACTGTCAGCCAAAATAAAATGGAACTAAAAGTCTTGGAGCAGATCTGAAATTCATTCTTTTTTTTGGTTTCTGTTTAGTCATCTTTACAGCTCTATCAAACATCTTGGTTTAAAATGTCAAACAAGGTCTAAGCTACATGATCATAACATAAATGTAGATTTGCAAACAAAGGCACGTGCATTCCCCAACTGGTGCTCAAAAGGGTAGGTCCTTTTTGTCTCTGACTAGATAAGTACAATTTTCTAAATGTGCATTTTTCTTTAATTAGATCAATGGCATCAATTCGCAATTAAGTTTGTGCCCGAAAACTGCATTTAAAGGGATAGTTCACCCAAAAACTGCTTGGTGGCCATGACGAGGGATGAAGAAGATGGGGAGGGACTCGTGAGGACTCAACTTAAGGGTGACTAAATAAAACACTGCCAATAAATCAAGTAATGAATTTTCTCTGTATGAGATTTTGTCTTCTATGATTATATCACATGGTAGAGGTTAAGCAATATAACGTGAGCAAAAGTGCTGTTTTCCTCAATATCAGCACCATTGCAAATGTAATTTTAATATTTATATTTTAATAGTTCATGTACAGTAGGCTAATGTAAATTTGACTGTTTTGCTCTATTTCCCAAGAGAAAATAGTTATGAACAAAGCAGTTGCTTCTTCCTGAAACACAGGCTGTGTCCGAAAGCTTAAGCAGCTGACTTGTTGCCTCGCTGCCTTATCAGGCAATTACTTGCAGGCAGAGTTTGCACATGAAAGTACCTCATGAGAGTGATTTCGGACAGGCTTAGGCAGAGTAATGGTTTAATGATTTACAACGAAATAGCGCAAGCTTTGGTGATAACTAAGCGAATATTTAATTACTACAATAACAATTTCTCACTAGAAATTACACCAAAAGTGGAAGTATTGTTCAAAACCATTTACACACAAACTGACCACCAACTGCAACTTTCAGATGCCATTTTTATTTTTCTAGCTCAACTGACACAGAATGGAATGCACAGGATTGGGGGTTATCAAAGGCAATGAAGGATACATCGATGCTGAGTTAAAAAAAATCGATCTAATGAAGGCATCTCAAGAGATCTCAGGAAGTGAAAGCGATGTGCCTTGATGCCTTCGTATCTTGGAATGCATCATTCGAAGGCAGGATTTTTAAGCTTTCGGACGCAGCCAGAGTTGCGTTTCATTCATGAATGAATAGATTGTTTAAATGATTCACTGAATGATACATTTTTGAGTCACTTCAGTGTCAAATATAAAGGTATAATTTATAGAAAACTATAATTTCTTTTTTTTTCACATTACACTTCTATATTCAAAATTTTACATTTAAAACACTAATTTATAATATTATTACTACAAACTGCAATTACAGTATAAATGCATCTAAATAATAAGTAATAATAAACAGTAATTTCTGTCCGTAATGCACAACGCTGATTTTGCTCATTTACCGATTCCAGCATATTAAATACATAAATATTGAAGTAATTTAAAGTTATTCTAGAATATGTAACCAATTTAATTTTTTTTTTTTTTTAATAGTAGCCTAATTATGAGAGGTGTGCCATTTTTCTCTCACTTGAGCACCTGCCACCCAAAAAGTCTGTGCATGGCCCTGACAGGTTACACGTCCAAATGATTAACAGCAATTGTATAAGTCACCCTTCTGATCCATTGTGTCCTCTTTCAGCTGTCTTGATGATTTAACTGACACCTAATAACTTGTCAGGGTGAATGTGGGCATCAGGTGGTGTGCAGATTCACAGAGGCAATAGTGTGATGTGGTTATGACAGGTTTAAGGACAACATCATCCTGCTTATCCAGGCCTTGAAGACTAAAGTAATGTTCTGACCTTGCTTTACAAGCTCTAAAACAGATTGGCATGATGAAATAAATCAAACAGTTGCTTTATTACCTTTGTATGTTCCAGTGAATCCCCCACAAAAGTCAGTGCCACAGTCTCATGATTTTTAAGTATTTTATCTTTTAACATGTCATATCAGATTTCAGACCAAGTTTATCATTCAAAGAAATTGGGAATATATAAAGCCTGAAATCCTGGCCAAGGAAATAAGTTGTTTCTAATGCAATGTGCAACATATCTCTCCATAGTGCCTTGCACAATTTCTTTAATTTCTCTAGAGCCTAGAGCAGGGGTTCCATGGCAGTAAAGCAGGGGATCTGCCAATTATTGCGTGATACCAAACTAATTTTATCATCATCTTAAGCTCATTAAAAATAACTTAAAAATACAATATTAACTAAATAACTACACCAGTTACATTTTATAGTAAGGTCTCATTAGTTAAAGGGGTCTTTGATTCTGATTTCACTTTTTTAACTTTAGTTAGCGTGTAATGTTGATGTTTGAGCATAAACAACATTTGCAATGTAATGACGCTCAGAGTTCAAGGCAAAGAGAGATATTTTGTTTTACAGGAATGACTTTAAGGACTATAACGAGCTTCTTCCCAGGTTGGTGACATCACAAACCTCAAAGTTTACGTGAAGCCTGATCCCGGGAACATGCAACAAAGGGCCATGTTGGGCTGCTTTAGAGAAGAGGAAGAGTTGTTGTAATACAGCGTTGTTTCCATGCCATCATTTTACACCGGACTGCTTCACAAAAGAGGGTCATTTCAATGCTGGATTTGCACAAAAGATTAACATGACGGTGATGGCATATGCTAGTTGATGAGTTGAATCAACTCCACAGCAACTACATAAATTTATCCACTAACATTCAGGAACATCCAGCAGCACTCTAAAGTTGTAACTTCTTCCTGTGTCTTTCCATCAATGTCTTACTCCGGTTTGAACAACGCAAGTCTGAACACTGTTTCTGACTATCGTTATTTTGGCCGTGTGAGATTCTCCAACTTTGTTGTTGTTGAGCAACCGAAGCATGAGCTGTTAAAGCTTCACCCTCTTCTGGAAAGCAGACTGGGAGCAGCAGCTCATTTGCATTTAAAGGAACACACACAAACGTCATGTTTTTGCTCACACCCAAATGGGGCAAATTTGACAAGCTATAATAAATAATCTGTGGGGTATTTTGTGCTAAAATTTCCCAGGCACATTCTGGTGACACCAGAGACTTATATTACATCTTGTGAAAAGGGGTATAATAGGTCCCCTTTGACATTAGTTAACGCATTGAAGTATTAGTTCACTTTAAAAGAAAGCGTAACTGATGTCGCGCCAGTTAAGTTTTTTTAATAAGTTGAATATGGAAGGCGTAGGATGTAGCGTCACTGTTTTGAACTGGGAGAGGCATTACACTTTTTCCGTAAGTTGAATACAGAAGGCGATCTAGTGGAAGCTAGATATATTACTGTATAACTTATTAAATATATGGATAATTTCCTTCCACAAACCCATCGCTTCGCTTCAGAAGGCCTTTATTAACCCCCCGGGGGCCGTGTGGAGAACGTTTTGCTTTGGATCCATGCACTTTCTTGAGCTTTATACTCGTTGGTCCCGTTCACTGCCATTATAAAGCTTAGATGTGTCCGGATATTTATTGCTATAAATCTGATTGTGTTCATCAGAAAGAAGATCAGAAAGAATCATATACACCTAGGATGGCTTGAGGGTGAGTAAAACTAATCCTAAATAAACTAAATATCATTGACTAAAAGTGTGCAATACACTGATTCATCTTTGTCAACATTAGTTAATACAAAATCAACTCATTCATTGTTAGTTCAGGTAAACCCATGTCCATTAAAAAATATTAATATACAAGATTATATATTAATATAATAAAATAATATTAGATACAACTTTTGATTTTAATAATGTATTAGTAAATGTTGAAATTAACAATAAAGAAGATATTTTCCATTGTTAGTTCAGGTTAACTAGTGCAGTTAACCATTGTTGACAAATGAAACCTTATTGTAAAATGTTACTAAAACTAAAGAAGCTAAAGTTTCACTAAAAGTTTAATTGTTCCTCCAAATTGTTCCTCCATACTGTAGTACCATAATAATATATTTCAATATAATCTGAGCCACTGATAGAAACCTCCTCAGATAAGGACATCTTTATTGACTGTAGTCATATAGCAAACATTTCACATCTCGTACTAAATAAGAGAAAAATCAATATAAGTCTCAGGAAGAAGAGGGGAAAGAGAAAGGATTGGTTCTGAGCTATTGCACAGAGACAGACAGCAGTGTTGAAATTTTTCGGCCTGTAGGAATAGAACAGATGGAAATCCCGAGAATTCTGCAGGCTAATTACTGGAGCCTCTTCAGTTATCTAATAATTGTGAAAAATTCTCTGTTTGTCATAATTAATGACAGTTTAAATGGGTAAAGTCCCTCTTATCTCTTCAATTGGCTCTGAGATTGTGTGTCAGAGTTATGGAGAGGCCTTTGCAGAAAGCCAGAATAGATCAATGTTACTCAGCACAGGCCAGACTACAGAGTCAACCCTAGTCCAATTCTAACACATCATTGGGCAAATCCCAAACCTCAGCTGCTTAGCATTACAGAGGACTCAAAGAACTCATCCACCCCTGCCGATGCCTCAGCTCACTGCAAACAGCTGGGACAGGGGTGTGTGTGTGTGTGTGTGTGTGTGTACTCCAGACAAGACATAATAGCCATGGCCTCCAGGATATATTCTGGTGTTGAGTTTGGGCAAAAGGGAGATTAGACAGGATATTTCAAGGCCTTTAATCCCTCTCTCTGCAGTTACACAACGGAGAGGAGATTTGAAATGTTAGCTCACCGAATGCAGGATTTATAAATGAAGTAAAGCCTTCTCTTATTGTGCCTGAATCTGAGTGTGTGAGGTCCAGATGAGAATGAAACGAAAGAGCCGGGAGTACATAACCCAGTGGGACATCTAACATCCTCTTAGATCTGGCCTGGAATACAAGTTTAATTTAATCCTACCTGAGACACTCAATGTAATTTCATGTAAAGATATTTACAGCATTACAAAAGATTTCTATTTCAAATAAATACTGTTCTTTTGAACTTTCCATTCATCCAAGAATTCTGAGGGGAAAATGCATTATGATACCCACAAACATACTAAGCAGCACAATTGTTTTCAACACTGACTGGTTTTTTTTTGTTTGTTTGTTTTAGCGCCAAATCAACATATTAGAATGATTTATGAAGGATCCTGTGAGACTGAAGAATGGCTGCTGAAATTTACCTTGCCGTGACAGGAATATATTACATTTCAAAATATTTTAAAATAGAAAAAAAATGTAATAATAAATTCTAATAATCTCTCACGCCATTGCAGTTTACTGTATTTTTTATGAAAATAAGTGCAGTCTTGTTGAGCTTAAGAGACTTTAAAAACAATAAAAATATCTTACTGACCCCAAAAACTTTGAACGACAGTATATATGTGCGATAAATATGTTAATATAGATATATAGTAAACATAGATTCTATAATTCTATAAATAATAGAGATTATTTCCGTAGTAATATATAAACTATGGCATATTTCCAAGAGAGCAGAAAAAGAGAGAAGAAAAACTACTATTGAAACTTTCTACATATGGAATATTTCCCATAAAACAGAAAGAGAGAACCAACAAATATTGAAATGCATATTTGTGATGTGATTTCATTGAGAGCAGTGGTAACGGATTCCTGTAGGCGAGCAGTCACGAGAGCAGAAGCAGATCTGATCTCACGCCTGACTAACAATTAATCACGTGATGGCTGAAAACTGTAGTGTCTAATCCAAAAAGTGTCACAACCACAAGCTTAGGATTAAGACCCCCATCGTTATATTCTACAGTACGATCTCACACACACATTTTTTCCCACATATACACACATTTGCAGTGACATTACTACAGTAATGTGACTCCACACGTGAGCACCAATCCTCTTTAGAGTCGATTAGCAGCTGTTTCACACAGAAAAGCTCTCACAAAGGGTTCTGGGGACCTTATATGCCAAATGCGTTCAGCTGAATGTCAGTCATAATAGTGGAAGTGCAATGTTAATGAATTCGCAAGAACATTTTACATTAGGATTCTTTTACTCAGCATGAGGTTTCTCCGAAAAATATCTTACAGGTGATGCATGTTATTTTATTTATGTTAAAATGCTTTCTCCAACCACAGTTTAATGTGCAGAGACCACTATAAGCAAGTCATACATAGAGTAAAGAGTTTAAACACTCTGACAGAGCACAACATTGTTCTGTTTGTGCTTGACTTTGGGCTCAAACAATTTAGTGTGTTTGGGGGAGACTACCTGTTTGTTCTAATCATTTTTGACATATAGTACATCCAAATTCTCCGGTAAAGTTCATATTTACAAGAACAATTATTTCCATCGGGCCCATTCAAGTCACTTTTTTTTGTTGGGTTTTTTTTTTTTAACTTCTACAAAAAGGCAAATAATTAATGCACATCAGGTATGTTTTTGCTATTTTTGTGTGGGTTTTTTTTAAGGTGCTTGTAATTGTACAATACGATCGTATTTTGTACACGCAACGTAGCTAGATTTATTGTAAATGAAAATTATATACATTTTATTTCAACAAACATCAATACAGACGCTGCATCTATAACAATAACCATATTTTCTCACTGACAAGAACCCAATTTGGAAACTCTGGGCTTAAAGAAAGTTTAAATTTCCCCACTTGTAATTATGACTTTGTGATGGCCAGTATTGGGGGTAATGCATTACAAGTAATGTGAGTTACGCAATCAGATTTCCTTTTTCAAGTGACTAGTAAAGTAACACATTATTTGTAAATTTACAACAAAATACCTGAGTTAATCTTTCAAATTAGAAACACAAGTTACTTTGTTTTCCCATTTATTGATTGTGATGTAGAGAGAAATCAGGAGTAAGTGCAGGGAAAAAAGTAAGAGGCTTATCACAATTTTGGACTGAAAGGGCATTTACATCTGCCAAAAATAGAACATTTTTATTATTATTAAAACCACGCCCAGCACACGAGAGAAAAAGTAACATTACAAACTTAAGTAATGCAATTACCTTTTTAGGGAGTAGCGCAATATTCTAATGCATTACTTTCTCCAACACTGGGGGAGAAAGTTACTTTTAAAAGTCATGTAAGAAAGCAATCTTTCTTACATAACTTGAATCCACCAATAAACTTCAGCCCTTAAAATAAAAAAGGCATTTCTGTTAGCATTTGAAAAAATTTATTTTTTCTTTTGTCGATCCATTTATTGAAAGATCCAATGTTGTTTTGACCCCAATGACTTGCATGTATCGACAGTTCTTTTGAGGAAGAAAGAAAGTACTTTATGTGTGGAACAATTAGAATCAGTAAAAGATTATGTATGAATTTTATTTTAGGGCTTAAGTATCCCTTTAACGGAATTCAAATCAACTATTTGACAGACAAAACCCCAAGAACTTCTGTCCTACCTATCCTCTTGATGGACGTCTGTGTAGATTATGCAGTGTCCCGAGGGCATGGCTGCAGCCTGCAGCAATTTCTGTGTCTCTCTTTTCCCAGAGAATCCTTCCAGCAGACGAAGCTCATCAAAGTTTCCAGCCACAGTGTCAGACTTTCTGCTGCCTACCCTGCTGGAGTGACCCTGGCCACCAGTTTGAGACATCTCCACCTCAATATTACTCTTATTCTCCAGGTACATCTTCTCTCCAGCACACTGGACTGCAGCTGGGGAAGAAGGGGCACAATGAGGTCAAATGATCTTTTAATGCAGCATAGGTGTCACATTCATGGTAACTAGCAGTTGAGAACGGTCTTTTGAGACTCACATTTCCAGATTAAGAGACGTCTATAAGCCATGTATAGAATAATGTACAGAAAGAAATAATTAAAAGATTCAGAACTGTCTTGCATGTGATTTTATTCCATAAGGATGCACCTGCCTCCTCTAGTGCTTCACATGCTAGCGAATACACACTCGTAAAATTAAATTAACATTTTTCCATCAGGACTCGTACCAAGACACGGATGAATATGAATAAAACATTCACTACTAGGCTTAAGAGATTTAACCAGTTTAGATGTAAAGTATTTCATTCTCAAGCTGACTAGATGAAGTCATAACTGTAGTTACACTCATAATACTGCCTTGACAGAAAACCCAGCACAGCTCTACAACAACCATAATGAAATGACCATTAATAAAAATGAATTCTGTTAGAGAGCTACATATAGTAATTTATCAGTTCAATATAATACCTTACTCAATTGTTATGTCAATATATGTAATAAAAACACCACTCCCACAACATATACGCATCAAAGAAGCAGGAGCAACTTTTCTCAAGTCACGGATATGAAGAGACACGCATGAGCGAGTAAAGTATGTATATTAAGTATATGGTAAGTATATTTCCCTTAAATGTCAACCGCTAGAGCTGTGTTTAACCAAAGACTATAGATATAGGCTCAGTCCCAAATGGCAAACTTCATGTGCACTTTTATGGCCGCTGCGTGCGCGTGTCCGTTAATTCCACGAGACTGTAGGGTATCCCATGAGTCATTTTGCTATTGAGCTAACGCGAAATATGGCGGAATAGGTACCGCCTTATAATTGATAAAGTCATTGCGTGACTGCAGCTGCCGTTAGAAACTCCGGTTCCCATACGCCATGTACGCACTGTAAGCTTCATTTCATTTTCCGGGTTGTGTCCGTTGCTGGAGCGGCTGAGAAGAGTGCGAGAGCGACCTCTAGAGGCGACATAAAACTATCACAGATGCCTCGTACAGTTTGTTTTGACACGTGACGTGAGGATGCGCTGCACAGAACTGGACGCTTCAAAAACGTATTTAAAACAGACAACAAAGCGGTGTGTTATAAAGTACATGTTTTCAGATCACTAAAGTAATAAGTTTGTCGACTAGATACTGCATCAGTGGAGAACAGCAGTATGTTTGTCGTCGAGGCTGAGAGGATGCTAACATTAGTAGTAACGTTACCTCAAGCGGTTAAAACAATGTGACAAAAAAAACAATGGTTTAATGTCACGATCTATTTGCATTAGTTTATATCCATTTGTTCAATTTTATGCATTCGTTATCCAGCGAAGTTGCCCATTTAAATTTTATCCTAATCATGCAGCCGACAGAAACATAAATCAGAAATGTATTCGATTTCAGTTCTTTTATCCGCACTTTAACACAAATTTCGATAGAGATTCGATAATCATCAAGTGTTCTAAAACAACAAGTAAATAATGAGTGAAAGTATACATGTAATATGCCTTTGTGCGTAAAGATTGCATTTTAAGCATGATTGTTTGGATTTATCTGAAATGGTAACACTTTACAATACCATTTGTTAAATGTTAAAGGTTAAATGTTTTTCATTGTTAATTTAAACATTGACATTTTAACATTTTAAAGTTGCCTCTAACATTAAATATAATTCACTATGAATTAACATGAATGATCAAGGTATAATTAATATAGTAGTTTTTTTACATTTTAAACTTACAACAAACATTTTGCCTTTTATTTAATAATCAAAGCAAACCAAATGTAAGAAATGGAGTTAAAACAATCTTGCTGCTCAAACTGTGTATAGAACAATTTTTTATATTTTCTCCTCCTTTTGTATTTTGCATTTTCTTGTACTTTTATTTTCAATACTTAAGTATGTTTTTTTTTGCACTTAAATATGAAATGCATCACATACTGTAAAACTTTTACTCAAGTACACAAGTGACTTTTACTTCTACCAAAGTCCTTTTCTGGTAAGATATCTATACTTTTACTCAAGTATGGCTTTCAAGTACTTTATACACCACTGATGGTTAGTTGCACAGTCTGCGTCCCACAGAACGGCCTCTTTCTGTGTTGCCATGGTCACTCATTACAATCGTTTTTGGGCTTGTTTTTTAAGCTCATCTCATAAAGTGAACGGGTTTATGGAGTTATTAAAGTGAGCAGACATGATATTTTAGTCTTACTTTCAGCATAAAGTATTTGGGTTTATTTTGGCTTATTATGGGCTTATTCTTGTTTGCAAGATCTGCTTTCCCTGTGATTCACAGTACATACAGAGGAGAAACACATCTCCGATGATCATAAAAAACGTTATTAACAACTAGTTGTTCTGTTCCGTACAGACAGCATAGAGTTTTTGTAAATGCGTGTCACTACCTGTATTTTTCAGGAGTTCATTCGGTTGTCACTCTCGAATTGTACTGAACTGTGTGTGAACAGAACGCGACTAAACACTAAAAAGTGAACCGACAACCGGATTTATCTGCAGTGTGTGACTGCACATCGAGCTAGCCTGAAAAAGAAGCTTTTGTAACGCTATTTGAGCATATGAAACAAAATATACAGTTCATATCAGATTTTGTTGTTGATTTGAAATCTATTTGTTTTAATTGTGAGATCGCCAAGCAGTTTTTGAGATTTCAGACTTCCCCAATCCAAATAAGATGCCCGAAATGGCTCCCCGGAGGTGTCGCAAATTTGGCCGCCGAGTGAACAGACTCTCCTTGAAAGGACTTGGTTTAACTCCACTTCATACACATAAATTACAGTCTGTCTCGAACTTCCCTAAGCACTCCTCATTTTGAAGTTCCTACAACTTCATCAAGTTGGCGAGGAAAGTTTATTGGACATTCCCTCGAACCCTCGATTTTGACTGAGGGACTGAGCGAGTCTACTCAATGGCTGCCTTCTCAGACAGAGACTTTGCAGGCAGCGTTTGCGCACCACGGTAATTAACTCAGTTGACGGTTAATAACTTAATGGTCTACAACAGCAAGCTTTGTTGATAACCAAGCAAACATATAATTACTACAAAAGTAATTTCTCGCTAGAAATGACATCATAAGTAGAAAACGTCAGTCAAAAATGTATATTTACACAACCTGACCAGCAAACGCATATTTCGGACGCCATCTTTATTGTTTAGCTCAACTGTCTCAGAATGGAAAGCACAGGATTGTGGGATATCAAAGGCAGCAAAGGATACTTCTATGCTGCCTTCAGAAATCGGATCAGATGAAGGAATGGCCTAAAATGAAGACTCGCCAAAAATCTTTGTTGGTGAGGATATGAAATGCTGTTAAATCGGCAGTTGGCCGGTAATATTTTTATGAATTCTAGCAATGCAGTATAGCGAGAACATGAACATGATGACGCTCAGGACAATTCGCTTCTTGTTGTGAGAGAAGTTCTTATGCATAGTTAATAATAATAATAATTTGTTAACTTAAAGTTTAAATAAAATAAAGTGTAAATATTTCATGAAGAGCTTTTTTAAAAAGTAGAAGTACTAAAACTACAGAAATAAATTAAAGCTAAATAAATATTTTAAAAACTAATAAAGACAAAACCTCATAAAAAGTAATTAAAAAGGAAACAATAATAAGTATTCAAAAAAAATCTAATTCAAAATATTCATTACTATTATAATAGTACACAAATAATGCTAAAATAACTACCCTACTCTAAATTGAACCACTTCTCTAAAATCTAAAATTGAGATTATACACACAAAATTTTTACCACCGATGTCTAAAATATAGTCACATAAATCAATATAATGCAACTATTATATTATATTATATATATATATTTATAGTAATCAATTATAATGTCAAATGTGTTCAATGTGATGGCATTAGACATATTGCATTAATCTCAGTGAAATAAATACAATAAAAATCCATGAATTCAGTTTTCTATGAGTCCATTCAATGCTGAAATCCCTAACCCTAAGATAAAGTTATAGTTTAAGCAAGCATCACTCACTTGATTGACTTTATTAAACAGCTCCTCCTAGTGGAAGTTGTGAGAAAAGTCAGGGCACGACATACAAAAAGCCCTAGCAGACTGCCTCTTGAAAAAAAGTCTATAGCAGCTGATCGAGCTTACTGAAAATTCATTTTTATATAATAGAGTATGACATCACTTCACACACTACACACGTCTATGAGATTTTAGGGCTATTTCTGTCTACGACCAATCACTTTAATGTGTTTGTACAGAAAAGAGCCATTATGTACTTGAGAAAACCACCCAAGTGTTTGCAGTCCTAGCAACCACAGGGAGAGGAAAAAAAAAAAAAAAAAACTAAAAAAACTAAAAACTGGCATGACTAATCAATGAGAAGCCAAAACAATAATGTTTGAGGAATAATTAGTTTCGTGGCCCATAAACTACTTTCTGGAGTGTCCAGGGTAATTGAATTAGGACTAGAGGTCGCCCTTTTCTCAAAGAGCCGTGTGCTACAGTCCACACACAGAGTGTGTCATTGTGTGTTGAAAGCTCAAAGTCGTCCTGAATGGACCCTTGGGCGCATCAGTGACCTGTGACCAATGACTAGTGACCGGTACTTGTTTGATTTCTGTTCCTCACTGTCGCTGAACCAAACAAGCTCTATTGTGCCAATGCTCAGTACAAAGTGCCCACTGTAAATGTGTTAACACAGCCTGCAGGAACATGGAATCTGCCACAGAGTGGTATTACCCCTGTTCAAATCAAGCCTGGCTCCAGTTTTGAGATGGAAGGTGGGCCGGACAGTGGGAGGGTGGGGGGATTCAAAAGCAGACTCAGGTGCAGATGACATTACTGGCAAGTCATTCTGCCAAAACCAGACATTAATGTTGATTTAATAACTGTCAAATTTCATTTAAATCAGTGATTCAGAATTGTACTTTACTCCATCTCATAACAATAAGACGTTTACTAATTTAGATTCAGACAGACAGATGGGCGGATGCCGGCCTATATTGCAATTTAGAGCAAAGGCTTGAGGCTTTTCCTCTGAATCAGAGCAATATTAATCTGCTTAAAAAACTTTAACACACACAAAGCCCTCACACACTCTCTCCAGACATTACTGTACATTCTTTACTCCCTCCCTCCTCTCTCTCAGTGTGGAAAGAAATATTATAATCCATTGAAAAATGCATTCAGTGCAAATACTGTGTATGAAAATGAGACCATTTCAAATGAATTAAAAAACCGCAGAGTGATTGTTTTTTGTGTGGATAAGGTAAATTGCAATCCACTGTTAAATTAAAAAAAAAATAATAATAATAATAATATTGAAATGACACGGTCTGAAATATTAATATTGAACATTTAAATTACATACAAAATCAAATATACAGTACATGCAAATTATAAATTGAGTTGTACTTACATTGTTGCAATTTTGTAACCAAGAAGATCCTTAACTGAAGATTCTTCCTTTTTTTTAAGTTTAGTTTCAGACTATAGAAACAGAATAAAACATATTTTACCGATTGTGTAGAATTTTTACTGTAAAAAAGTTTTTGCAACAAATCTTAACTCCTTACCTGCCAATGCAGAGAATTAAATGGTGAAGTGGGCGAGAAGATGATGGATGATGATGATGATATTATTGCAGCATTAAAACAAAAATAAAAAGTTAAAAAAGTCTGGTGGGTCTAAACAGGTCTGACTAGCTCACGAGTGCTGCTCACAGGCTGCAGGTTTTCACGAGCTCAAGAGGAGGAGGAGGAGGAGGAGGAGGAAGATGCTCACTCTTAAATGGAAGTTGTAGACTTCTAGGAGATGGAGGGAGTGACCCACAGAAAAACTCTGCACACAGGAGAGAGTGAAAGAGTGAATACACAGCCCTCCCTCTTTCCTATTCTCTCAGACCCTCGGATACCATGGAAGTGGACAATTATTAACAACGGTAGAGTTTAAGGCATGCCCAACTTTCCCTCAAATGCCTGAAGACACCCACCCCTTCAAACCAAAACAATACTGATCGCTTTAACCGGTTTCTTGCGCACACACAAATATTACTCACTAGTAACTTCCTATGTATGACGTTATTGCTTAAAGCTTCTCCTACTTACAAGAGCTGAAGGAATTTCACTGCCCTACTTTACAACCTTCTAACTGCCCGTGAACTGAGTAGTCCAATCCATCCCCTTTCTCAATGATATTCCTGTGTGAAAACAAAAACAATTTAATATCTCCAAAATTGACACTCAAAACAACTTGATCAGTCTCTTGAGATGTAAAATCTTTGAGCAACAACAATTTTGCCTAATCCTAATCTGTTTATTTTACAGCTTTACACAATATTTCCACATTTCTCTACAATCTCTGTCCACTGAATGTAAAGTCTTCACAAGCATCAGTTTAAAAACAAACAAATAAAAAACATCCGAATTTACAACGTAACAGGTGTCAGCACTATAAACAGACGACTTGCGGTGCAGATCAATGGCAGGGTCACAGACATGGCAAAATAAAGCAAAAATGGCAAATTAACCATGAAAAACAATGATAGAGGACATGTGATATCATCATCTTTATGCATTCAAGGAAGTGATAGAGCAGAAAAGACCTAAAATACCCAGAGGCGGGGTGATGGGGTGCTCTGCACCTAAAATTATACCGTTTCTTAGAATCTATTGTGCATCACGTTTCAGAATAAAAGGAATGTGAAAATGTTATAAAGCAGCCAGAAGAGAGCCGAGTGATCACGGAGGTGATGTGGTGTATCACACGGGTTGGAAAGTGTGCTGTTGATCGCTGTGGGGGAGAGGAAAGAGTGAGAGAGACTTTCATGTGACTGCTAGTAGATTCTGGATTTTGGCCCAGTGCGCACAGTCTGAGGTCTTCACTCATCCGCACTTTTGTCTGAGGGTTATGGCCAATATAACGGCAAAGAATTTTCATGCAAGTCAGATTATTATGCAGACTCGTACATAAAATTGACATTAATACAGTACAAAAATTTGAGACCACATTGGGGACAAAAAACAAAAAAAAAGACCAAAACCATAAAAAAAAAATTAAGTAAAACAAACAAACAAACAAAAAAAACACTAAGCAAAATGAAACAAAAACTAAGCAAATCCAAATAAAATACTAAAGGAAAACAAAATGAAAAAAAAAAAAAAAAACTAAACTAAAAACAAAGCAAAATCAAGCAAAAAATGAAGCAAAAAAATAAAAAGCAAAAAGAAAACATGTAGAGATCAAGTGGTGCCATCATTAAGGTGGACTTTTTCCTCATTTTAACATGCGCTGATGAAGGCATGATACTGATGAGAGGGAACTGATTTGAGAGTAATCAGTAAGATAAACTATTCCTTCAATCAGACAGCTGTTTTGATTCATGTATATGCACTTCCTGCATAGCCCTCATAGAATAAACCCTGGATATACCAGACAGAGTGATCCTGTGCATGGGAGCCCATTTAGTCAACATCAGAAATGGAGGAGTCTGTGAAACCCACTGAAGTGCATAATTGGACTTTGTAAGATCAAATAGAGTCTTCAGATAATGAGGGAAAAGAGACACACAGAGGTAAAGCATTCAGTATGTGGCTATTGAGATCCCATAAAATATCATATAATATATCAACATTCATATAAAAGACCCAGCCATCAAAGGATCCCAGCCGTCTGAGCTCTCCTAATCGCAAAATTCCTCCAAAGTCAGTTATGAAAAAATTGCACACATGCCCTCCCACAGTGGTGGGTGCTTATGCAACGCTATCGAATGAATTCAACACTTCTTACATAACATTTCATTTACTTGACAGGAAGAGTAAGAAGAGTGCAGAAAACCTCAATTTTGAGATGAATTAAAGCTGCATTTCAGAAAATATACAGTGAAGTCCACTAAAAAATATCGAGCGTATACAAGCATGATAGAGTATAAAAACACTACGTATATTTCTAGGTACAGTATTTTGCAAAATAACAATTTCTATGGGTTTTTGAATGTAGATTTATAATATTGGCCATTATTTTGGTTATTGGGCACAAGAAAATTTTGTATTCTCACAATGATATTTGTGACTTTGATAATCAGGCAAACCAAACCACAATTTGTTCACCCGTTTAATGATTTGTGATAGGATGTACAGTAAAGTCAGACCTTGCTGTTACGTTCTAAATGAAGTACAGTTTCACATCCCTGGTTCACTTCTTCTGCCTGCCAGGACCCAAACCAACATGAGTAGAGCACCTGACCCATTCCAGCAAAATGCACTCTGTGATTTCTGCTTATGAAAGAAAGAAAAAAAGCATTAAGACGGTGAAGAATGAAGAATGATTTCTAAGCCAAATTAAGTCATCATAAAATGACTTTCCCCTCCATCATGCACTCCTAATATCCTTTCATCTCCTCAGCCTACATCACACTTTGATGTAGACAGAGGATAGAGGTGGGTTTACTATGTAACCTTCGACCCCTGAACTTACTACTGTGGCCCATTAACAACATAGCCTGTGAACCAAGAGTAATGTATGTAGAGCTTGAAGGCTCAGCCGATTCACGGGTAAACATCACTTGACTTTCCTATGGCTGCATGTGAAAGCCGTAAGGAGGTGCAAGTGCTCACTCTCTAACACATAAGCCAGTATGAGTTGTGCAAGTCATTATGGGGATTTTATTAAACCGTTTAGGTTAGTGTTTCAGAGGAACGCGTCTTAAAAGGTCTGGAAATTCCACACTTGACCAAAGCCGAAGTAGACTGAATTTAAATCAAATGGCAAAGTGCTTGGATATTTGGGAATATCAAATATTAAAATAAATAAAAACGTAGTTTTAGAATGAGTATGACTTCATTATCAATTCTTATTATCATCCAGTATCAACACTGGAAGGAAGTAAAAGGAGGCAGGGCTTACATTATTCAAATTAAAACGACAAAAATATGGGTGGGGTTCAATCGAAACAAAAACATTCAACCATTACCAATCTTTTCTATTGGACAATGAATATGGATTTATAATATTGACATAATATTGGTTAAACATAAAAAAGAATGTGAGTAATAAAACACCGAATGCCAACATAGAAAAAATAATCATCAATATTGGCTAGTTGTTTCCCCAATTTAAATGTGCAATACAAACACACAAAAATATACAATTATATAAATTCAAAATCGGAAACAAAAAATAACATTAATAAAAAAACTTTCAAGAGAATTTTGGTTTAAATTTATTAACAGAAACTAACATTTATTTATAACATGGGAATGAGATTTCTCATAAACACATGGCACAATCAAATTATATACATTCCATAAGGAGAACAGTGCAGACACATGAGAGCAGAGGATACAGTGACCGACAACCTAAAAACAACCCCTGATCAGGCTTCCACCGACCAAATGTGAACACGAAATGTCCTGCTCCAAGTTATAAAGGTTATTAAAGAAACGCTGCCGTTTTCAAATAAAGAGGCGAAGCTAAAGTTCCTAATACTAGCTATTTAACACAAAATTGATGTGAAGATCTTCACAGAAGTGCCTGTCAGGAGTCGTCTACCACAGTGCTAGGCTAAGCGGTCTGTCCTCTGTAATAAAACATGAGCACAACGTTTAACACAAAGAGATGTGTAGTTTCTCCTGTCTTCCTGGTTCTCTTCACAACAAAGATAAAAAAAATCTATCTTGCTTTTCACCAGCTTATAGTGCTTTAAAGCTAATTGCACATGATATACACTCATTTCTCTTCATTTAGTTGTAGTTGTGTCTATGCACATATTAATAAGTGAGGTTAAAACAAACATCTTCGGTTCAGTTTTTCAGTTAAACTTCTTTTTCTTCTTGTCAGCTTATTTTCAAGACTTTCTACAACTTATCACACAATATGTCTGTGTGTGTGTGTGTGTGTGTGTATGTGAGTTTAACCAGTGATTAAGAGTTCAGTGTCCTGTCAGGTAATCCTGTGTGGAGTCGGAAGCAAACGAGTCCGCATCCTCATTGTCAGAGTCGTCGCTGCTGTCATCTGCGGCAGGCTCACCGCTCAAAGCAATCCGTGCGTAGTCATCCGTGTCAATGGACTTGCAGAAATGAATGGCGTATTTGAGTTTCTCCTCCAAGACTAGCTTACAGGAGTAGCGAGGCAGCTTGAGCAGGAAGAAGCAGGTGTAGGACTCTGGGAGGAAATGGTCGGGTGGGTTGTATTTATCCAGGACCTGGACAAATAGGGCAAAAACTCTAAAAATGAGTAACACGCACGGTATATATTTAAAAAAAAAGAAAAGAAAAAAAAAGCATGAACTGTCGGGTAGGCACTCATTTTAGCCATTTATGGAAATGCTTGTTCACAGGTGGTGTGTTGGTTTTATCTATCCTATTTGCAGTATTTTTTAAGTCTTGTTCTTAAAAGTCTTGTGTATTTATTTATTAATCATCGAGACGCAAATTTAATTAAAAAAAAAAAAGTTATGCTCAATTAGTAAGCAGGAAAATGGATCTATTTAGGGCAGCCGTTGTTGACAAATTGGATCCTCCCTTGACATCGGGTCTACCCAAATTGATTATTCTAAGTATAAACAAAATTATATTAATTTAAAATGCCCTTATAAACAAATATAGAAAACAAATTAGTGCATAATAAAACCAACAGAATGTAATTTCTTACCCTGGATTAACTGCTAATAAATAATTACAATAGCCTATTAAGTGAATAACAGAACATCATTAAGTAATTACATGTAAGTGCAAATGCGTATATAAACTAAGCTACCAGGCTAATTGGGAACATGTACACTATGCTAGTACATAAGCTAACTAAAACAGACATAAACTGTCATTCTAACGTACTTGAAACAGCACTGAGACAGCAATGATTTTGTTGGAATTGTAAACAGGTGCTAAAGAGAACCTATTAAAAGCTGTATGAACCAATTGATTGTGTGGGGTCCTAATGGAGACCCGATTTCGAGGGGGACCCAATTTGTCATTTCACCGTCACTTGTATGACTGATTGTGTTTTAAACGAATTTGAACAAGGTTATTGAAGCGCTGCTCAAGCGCACTGAAACTCCGTCCTCAATTGATGGAGGAGAGTTGATACTGTACCAAGCATTTCTAGTTTTTAGATGCTTTTTAATGGTAATGGTTTCATTTCTGCTCTTAACCAAAGTTATTTGCAGATTTTGCACATCCGCTCGTAATAAACACATTTTTGCTCGCTCCAGGGTTTACATCTTGGTGCAAATCTCCTTGTGACCGCTCGGGTCCCTAGTTTGGATTGACATATGGGTGGGTGGATTTTAATTTTGGGGAGAACTATCACTTTAGGTGACACTTTTCAGAATCGCAAGTTACCTGAACCACAAAGTCTCGTCCACGGAAGTCAGCGATAGTCCTGGGAAGGCGTGTGCGACCCCAGACGAACCGGAGAAAGAGTGAGCGTTCTGTGTTAGAGAAAGATTCCATCACCTCCCAGAACCACTGGATCAGAGGAGCAGTGGGCTCCACCCCCTTATACGTGGCCACTGATTTGAGCAGGTGCAGGGGGATGTCAGGGCTACCACACACCTAGACAACACAAACAAGTGACATGAAGTCTAATAAGAATTCCTGATGACAAATTTGCTCCGTGTGTATTTATGTTGAAGACAAACTCACCATGGTCTCCAGCTCATAGCCGGTAAAAAGGGAGAGGAGAGGCACTGGTACCACACGAGCCATTCCTTCCCTTACTGCCGACACCTGCTCATCGAATTCATGCAGCCTGGAAGAACAATAAAACAACATACCAGTGATATTTATTTTATTCATGAAGTGGTCCTTCCACAAAATTTGTTGGTAACACACACACACGCACACACACACACACAAAAAAGTCTGCAATCAAATTATTCACCTGTAGTTTATTGCTAGCCGCACATATTCGCTGCGGTTGTCTAGGGTGATGTGGGAATGTTTGGAGCTGAGCTGGACTTCCTGTCCACAGGCACTGGGAACAGTGAAGGGCAGAGGCATAGCCTCAAACTCCTCCGCAGATGCCTCATTATCTCTGATATACATCAGACCGGGGATGAAGTCTTTGTCCACCTAACACAAAACGAAAGCTGAGGTAAAATATTGTGGAAAGCAAGCAAGTAAAACTTTATTTTAATAAATAAACATACATATATAGAAATATGCTATTCAAAATTTAGGATAAGATTTTTTTAACAAAAAATTAGCACTTTAATTTAAATGAATCAAATGTGGCACTAAAAACATTTGCTGTGTTACAAAATATTTCTATATAAATACATCTTCTTTTGAACTTTCTATTCACTAAAAACCTTGAGTAATGGCTGCTGAAAATTCAGCTTTGGCATCACAAGAACAAATTACTAATAGAAAACTGTATTTTAAATTCCAATTTTTGATGAATACTGCATAGTCATTTTTACATAAGAGACTTTTCAAAATCTTAAAAACCCTAAACATTTAAACTACAATGAATTTAAATAGAAGTTTGCCACTTTTCAGATTGTATTTGGATGATCTGAGTGATCAAGCAGGGGAACATTCCATGGAGGAGACTGTTTCCACAACTTAGGTTTATTCACGATTCATTCAACAAATATGACGAAAGATAATCTAAACCTGTGCAAATGACCATAGAAAAGGAATGAAAAGGAATGTGTGGGTGTTTTGGAGTGCATCACAGTCAGCGTCTCACTGTTGTCTTGTGCTTGGTAATCTTTCTCTTTAACCTTTCTGATATCTCCAGGCAAAAGCAACAAACAACAGCTGCTCTGTGAGCAAGAGACATCCTGCACTGAGAAACGCCATCACTGTAGATGTCTCAGCAACACATGATCTCAGCGTGAATGCAGGAGACGCGTACACTGACATTCATTTTTACACATCACACGTGCATATGCGCACAGAGATCTCAGAGATCATTCAATTAAAAAAAAAAAAAATTGTTTAAGTGTATAACATTGCTGTAATTTGATGTAGGCAACTGCTGAGAAATGTAGCACAAACATACTACATAGATTTAGAGAAAGCTACTTACAGCACATATGCATTACAGGCGGTAGGTTTATGACTCATATAGATCAGCTGACCACAATTAGGACAAAGGTACAAAATGCACAAGAGGTATGTGCTCTCATTATGTTCACTTATATGGACTCAAGAGGCCTTGTCATAAGCTGTAACTACAGACATACTTATTACTTATGTCATGTATAATCCTGAAATGCTGATTTAAAAAAAAAAAAAAAAAAAAAACACCAAACAGCAGCAAAAAAAAAAAACCCTTAAACACACCAAAAACAACACAAAACATAAAAAAGCCACAAAAAACAAAACAACCCCACCAAAAAGCAAAAAAAAAAAATCCCACCAAAAACCAAACATGAAGAAAAAAAAAAAAAAAAAAAAAAAAAAAAAAAATCAACCATTTGTATTTTTAATAATAATAGTCATCATAACCATAATTAATCTAGGTTTTAATTCTGGAAGAATTTTTAGTTAGCTTAGTTAAATTTTAGTTTAGTTTATGATAATAACCTTGGATTCACACACACAAACACACCTCACTGAGATCAGCGATGGTCAGGTTCATGCCTGCTAGCTGTTTCCACACAGGTTCAGCCAGGTACAGACTTAGAGGACTTCCTGTACGGATTGCTATGCCCAGGAGCACCCCTGTACACAAATAAAAACAGAATAGTATACCAACAGATCTAATGAAGCGAAATACTACATCTGTGAAATGATAGCTTTTCCCCATCAAATCATGAAAGTATTTTCTGTGTGGGAAACACAAGCAGGTGTTACCTAGGAAGCGGAACATGCTGATGTGCAGGGGGGACTTGGCAGCTGGGTTGAGCAGGAAGCAATCTCTGTTTGCTCCCGACTCGTCTCGCCCGTTAGGAGTGACAATGAGGAGAGGAGTGAGACCGTTCTGTAGTTCCTCACACATTTCAGCAATAGATTCACTGTATCCACCCCCACAGTCATCGACCGACTCGCCTACAAACACACACACAAGGTTAGAAACAAGGTGTAGATGGGTCATGATCCAACAGCCTTTTCTCCAAATCCCCCCTTTCATGCAGAATCATCCCTCTCTAAATATAAACTCACCCACAAACTTGACCTTCCAGACCCGGTGTGGCAGCAGCAGACTGTCAGGGCTGAAAGAGCTCATCTTCGCACACATCTGCCCAAACACTGACTTGGTGCCATCTGGCCCTGCCAGTCCTCCTTTACTCCGGGAACGCTTGACCTGATAGCAAGAGTGAGAGAGGATGAATTATTACAGACCTCTGCTCTGAAGTACTGTATAAATTCCACTCTTATGCTTTCCGGTTCTAAGACTTCGCAGATCCCAGCTAGACTCAAGAGGCCCTATTAGAGGGTCACTGCCCCATGGAGATACATATTTATAGGTAAATCTCATGACGAGCAGATCCACACATTCATATGCTGTTTAATGAACAATTCTCTCAAAATATTAAGATTTAGTGCTGCTATCCCTCACTCAAAATGGAAACCAAAACAAAATGGATGAAAATAATCACAAGGTGTACACAGTACTTGTGTGTCCATGCTGACAGGAAGGAGCAGGAAATGCAACAATAATTACAGTGATTAGGGAAAGAGAGACAATTTTATGGAGGACCCGCTAGCTATTTTGGCCCATTAAATGTAATTGTTCATTTTGGATTCTGTTTACCATCCTAATGAACTCCCAAAACCAAGTGGGAATCGCAAGTAAAAATTAGCTTTGGCGAGGAAATAACATGCATTTTTGGTCAACCTTTTTCAAAATTGAAACAAATGAAATTAAATCATTTAAAATGGCAACAAATAATGATTATCTGATTCTTACTAATGAGTAATGATTTAAAATGTACTGACATAAGCACATGTTCATTGCAAATATGCTACATTTTAAATGTTGGAAATGCATAGCTAAATAAATTGATTCATTCATTTATTCATTCATGCAAAACATTAACTTAGAAGCCAATGGAGAGATTTACTGCATTGGGGTTGAATGCAAATCTCAAACCACATTTTATACACAAGTGTACCTGTATCCTGTTTAACTCGACCACTGGACCATGCTGTCGGTCTCTAACCATGGTGGCCTGCACCACCTTACGGAATGCTGCCTCCTATAAATATTGAAAACAAAAATGTAAATGCATAAACTAAGGAATTGTAATTAAAATAAATAATACTCCTTTAAAATATCCTCACTTTGCCCTGTGATATGAGGATTCCACGGAGTGTGTCAAAGCCAACGGAGACACCGTGCCCAGTCTCACCCAGTCGTCCTTCTAGGTCAAACATTGGGATGCAGGGGCAGAAGAGCTCAGAGATGTGGTGCAGTAGCAGTAATCTGTTCCTCAGACCTATAATGGCAATCTCCTGCAAGTGGTTGTACTCCATAGGAACCTACAGACAAACATTTAATTATTTACACACAGCATTTAGCACATTCAAAAAAGACTAAATGGTTAAACATTTAGTTCTTTGATGTTTTTTGTAGTTTTATGCAATTGAGCTAAATTTGGTGCCACGGTACCTGAGCAGGCAGTTTTCCAGCATTAGTAGGCTTACTAGTGGACCAGGCAAGTGTGTGTGCTGAGCCACAAGCCACACGGTTGATCTTCTTGCCCTGCAGTGCTGCCACCAGCCTGGGCCGCTGAATAGCGTTGGTGGTCCCATCGCCGAGCTGACCCTCATCATTGTCACCCCATGTGTACACTTCACCTGTGCATTTACAAAGCAAATACTTCACAAAATAAAAATGACTAAGACAAAAGAAAATTCTAAATATCTATATACAGGGTATCTGCAGTTTTTTTTTTTTTTTTTTAAATCAAATTTAAGCATTTTTTTAAGACCTGCACAAACTTAATACCATATGGCTGGGGTAGAGCAAAATCTATGCTAGCACCCAAACCATAAAGATTATGCTTTAAACAACTTTAATTTCAAGTAATAAAAGAATTTGACCAAAAAAAAAGCTTTATAAAATTATAAACCTCACGTTTCAGCCTTTAAACCATTTTTAAGAGTCAAAATTATAAATGGAGTATATTTATATCAAATTAAAATATTATATACTGTATATCCTAATTTTAAGAATAGCACAGATAGAATATTTAGCTTTTTTCGATCCAATGGCTGAATGAAAATGCAGATGGAGCTTATAGAACAGCAGAAATATAGTGGTTACCCTAGCAATCTTTGTATACAATGCATCTGCACTTTTTTTTTTTTAGAAATGTGATGAGTCTGTAGGAATGATATAAACACCATAAGATAAGCATGATCATAATTCTTTAACAGTAGATCATGAATAATAAAAGCACAGTATTCATAGATTGAAACTGCCCTGAAACAGTGAATCTGAAGAACTTACAACGGTGTCACATTTTTCTTTGAAACGTGCAATCAATCACATTTATTTCAGATATAAGTTTAATATCAAGTCATTTCACGGTTCCTGTTTTACCATCCACAAATTCACATCCACATACATATACATATATATATCAAATATAAGGTACGTTAAATGGTGTAAGAAAAGACTTAATTATTATAATCACAAAGTCACAAATTTCTACAAAAGACCTGCTTTAATAAAAACAAGGTAAAAAAAAATAAATAAAAAAATCCTACCATCCTCTGTGCAGCACACGCAGTGAAGAGAACCAGTAGCTATGGCAATGACCTTCTTGCCTTGCAAACCCTGGACCTGCCGGGGTCTGCGAACATGATCATCCGAGCCGTGTCCCAGCCTGTGGTAGTCACCCTTCCCCCTAAAACACACATGAACATGTAAACAAAACTATACGTGTTCTCACTAAATAAAAGATCAGTTTATGGTACCACTGTATTGTGGGACTGATTACCATGTGTAAACTGCTCCAGACTTGGTGAGAGCCACAGAGAACTGAGATCCACATTCCACTTTCACAACACCCAATCCAGTTAATGAGTCAATCTAAGCAGAGAAAGAGAGAATGAGATGTGAAGAGTCTTACAGGAATCACTAACAAGAAAACCTTTGATACTTGAGTAACTGCACAAGCAGTCTCACCTTCATAGGCACTTTACATCCATCACTACCTCCTCGGCCCAATTTGCCATAGTCTCCATCTCCCCATGACCACACCATGTCATCATCAGTCAGACACAGAGTCTGGGCGTCCCCGCTGCCACATGCAACGTCTATCACCCGGTGACCCTGCAGAGCCTCCACCTATGCACATGCAAAGGCAATGTATATATTATACTACTAAAAATATATTTAGTATCACTTTTTAAACATTTTTCAGTTCCGATATTCAAAAAAATAAATAAATAAAGCTTGATTAATTTTAGTGAATAAGTTTGGTAGCTTAGTTCAGTTATTTTAATAATAATAAAAAAAACATGATTATATTATTATTATTATTGTTGAATGTATTATTGTTATAATAATTGCAATATTCATATAGTTTTCATGCTAGATAAATATGTATAAAAATTAACGCACCAGTTTTGGTTTAAGCTGGTCTTCACTGTCTCCATGACCCAGGCGACCATAGCGACCTTTGCCCCATGTGTAGAGCTCTCCGCTGGCTGTAATGCAGGCGCTATGGGCCCCACCGGCCGCAATGTCCACCACTTCCACTCCTCTGAGAGACTCAATCACACGTGGACGGTCACAAGGGCTGGGGAAAAGACCACACATACTCTGCTGCTTAGTACAAGCTGCTATAACAAATCAGTTATAGTCTACCACACATATTTGAGAGAGTAATGACTTTTAGTTCTTTAAGGAACTACAGAAAGTACTGTGATGCTAAACAGTGATTGTATCAACAAGTAATATGATGGTATTCTAAAATATCCCATAGTACAGAATTCAGAATGTACATGGTAATATAAAACACGGTTCCACTATTACAATATTCCACTTTAGACAATCTATTAACTAAAAGTAACTTTACTACTACTACTACTACTACTACTACAACTACAACATGTCAACTAACTCTCAGAGTATAAGTAGAATAAGTTGATATACTTGAAAAGTTACTTAAAAGTCAGTAGAACATATATTGGGGAAGTATCCAAATAAAGTGTTAGCAGACACTAAGCAGACAGTCTACTAATACTCTAATGACCGCTAATTGACATGTAGTTCCAAAGTTCCTTATAGTAAGCAGAATGTCTAAAGTGGACCATCAAAATAATGTGTTATCAAAGACTTCAAAAGAACAGCACTGTATGGGTTCTAAAAATCATGGTACAACTATGGTACCACTATGGTACCATGTCCAATAATATACTTTTACTGTAAGCATTTGTCTTCAAAGTGAAAATGGAAAACAGTTGAATAATGAAAGTTATGTAGAAGGTCGCTGCACAAGATGAATCAAAGGTGCCCATGTGAAAAGACAACAGTAGTAACCACAGTATGGGGCTGACCTTCTGTTTCCATGACCTAGTTTCCCATCTTCAGCCTCTCCCCAGGAGTACAGTTCTCCTTCAGATGAGAGAGCCAAACAGTGCTTGCCCCCAGAATTCACGGCCACCTTCCGGATGAAAACATGCTGAATTGACTCCAGCAGGGTCGGAGTGGAGACGGACTCTGTACCTCCTATTCCCAGCCGACCACCAGCACCATATCCTGTAGCATATAGCTGAGGACAACAAAGACAAGTTACTAAGGGCATTATTCAACTGCTATAGTGACTGATACTAGAGATTAGAACTGCTACAACAGAGGTCTAATATAACATGGGTGTAGTTACAAATGTAAAGCAACCTTGCTGGTTGGAAATTAAACATCTTTTAAAACGTAAAAGCAGGTGAAACCTCACTTTTCCATCTGCAGTGACCGCAAAGAGGGTCTGCTCTCCACCGATTAGCTGAACGGGTCGCAGTGTGGCTAGAGCTTCCGTTGGTGTGGGAACCTTGACTTTTGCGCCTTCAATGCCACCTAACTGACCCCGGTGATTGTGTCCCCAGCCATAGATGGTCCCACTGCCGCCCGCTGAGAGCGTCCAGTCATCTGGCCGTCTATATAACCGTAAACCAGAACAAATCACAACAATTTTACGCCATGACTTAAAAAGTGCACCAAGTTGCTTGTCTCACTAGCTGAAACAACATTACCTGTTCATCCACTGAACTAACTGCTCATCCTGCTCCCTTTTAAAAAGGTCATGACTCTCATGGAGCGTGTTCATGTTCTCATGGTCTGCCATCAACTCGCGGATTTTCTTCGCCACCTGGTAAAAATGAAGAGATTTTAGGATCATTATCAGTTATACTTTAAAGAAAGGATTGCTAAAAAGAAAAGAAAAAAAAAAAGAAGAAAAGACCCACAGTTGCTGATATTTTACATTGTTATATAAACCATAAAATGTTTTTTTAAATATTACAGTAAAAAATGATTTACGTACATGACTGTAAAATTGATTTCCTGTGTAAAAAAAAAACATTCTGTTTCCCATGTACATACTATGTTACAGTAATTGCTATAACTGGGTAATAACTAGGTACTAACCCTAATCCATACTGTTCTCTTATATTAGCCAGAACTTTCTAAGGCAAGTACACTGTAATTACATGTAAGTGCATGTACTGTCAAACAAAGTGTAAGCAATATTTCATTAGATCAGATGAATATACATAAAAGGTATAAATGTAAAAAATGAAGTTAATAGCACCAACAAGTCTTTTCTGTCAAGAACCTCAACCATAAAGAAAGATCATCTCTAATTTCAAACCAATATTAGAAATCACTACCTCATCTAGGAAAGCACGGGGCAGAGGGGTCCTCTTGTCCAGAGCCACTGCCACTCTGGAGGCAGTACAATAGCGACGGAACCACGCCCACTTGTGTGTCTCAGCACAGCATGGAAGAGTGTCCAACTCTAGATCACATGCAAGTGCCACCAACACCTAAACAAGACAAAATAAAACATTTCTGGAAAACTCATCTCTCCAACTTACTAGGTACTTTTGTTTTTGTTAGGCAGACAAACACACCTTGAAGAACGGGCTATGGAGTAGCTGTTTGCCACCCCTCACTATAGGTTCCTCATACTCATACTGCCTCTGTAAAGCCTCAGGAAGTCCTTTCACCAGAGCAGCTAATGCACTTCCTGTAAAACTCTACACAACATGCAGAAAAAGTTAGTCATACAATTAAAAACCGTTCAATAAATTACAATACAAAAATGTACATCGTCGAACCATAGAGCGAGCCTCTCCTTCGCTATCTCCTAAGAGGCGGTTGATGTTTATAGATTGCCCATATTCGGTGGTAAGGAGCTTGCGTAGCCTCTGCAGGGCCCACATGCGATGACCAGCCGCTGACCATGCACACAGAAACAGAGACATAGAAAATATTTAATATAAAACCTCAAAATTGAGATTTCAGAATACCATTAAATAATTTTAATATATACACAGACAATTTTAGACTTTAATAATACAATACAATCTCCAGACTGGTGGAAAGGTAATTATTAATATTAATTATCATTTGTATTATTAATTATTTCATATATAATAAAGCAATTCAATTATTTTTAAATTGTTCTGAAAACTGTACAATTCTGATATAATGGAACTACACCCTACACATTTAGGCAGCATAGTGGTTTTGAAACAATTTCACAAGTCTATGATATCATTTTAAGGTTCAGGAAGTTATTAAAAAAAGGAAATTTGTTTAACTATAATTTATACTCCATAAAATATATATTAATTTTGTTGATTAATCAGCAGCGATGTCGATCAGCATGGTCCAACCTAGTCATCGTTATCTGTAAAATCTACTGGATTTTTCAATGTTCAATGAAATGAAAATTCTGAGTATGATAATACAAAAACTGTAAATTCTTCATTCAAGGGTTCTTTCTCTTACCCAATGCGCTGAGCTGGGCACAAGCAGCAAGTGAGGCAGCCAACCTCGGCACAATGCTGCGATTTGAAGCGAAGTTCAGGCGAAAGTCTAGTAAACACGTTACTAGATCCATCGAAGGGCAAGACAGAATGCAACGGTCTGACAGGAGGTCTTTAGGACCTGTGAGTAATTCAATAAAAGGTCAAGCACTTCAGAATATCATATTACATATGAAGCGATGTCATATTAAACTGACGTACCAGCAGCAGGCATGATGGGATAGACAGTGAAGCGCCAGCCCCAGCCGTTAACAGAGCCATCACTGGTGAACTTCCATTTGAGCTCATCTCCTGGAATCCTCAATTCACTGGACCAATCGGACCACTCACGACCTGAAGGGGCGGAGACAAGTTAGGTTATGTGGCCAATAGTTCTAACAACAACTTTTTGACTGGTGTTTAAATAAAAAGGAAAAAGAATTGTCACCTGATCTAACAGACACAATTCTATTGGCTCCATCCATAATGGTAAGTGGGTCATGTCTCCTTTCTGTCGAACACTGGCGATCAAACTCTACTCTCAACCCTTCAGCACCTGAAATCATTTCAATAATATAAAACACACAAACCTCCTAAATTGTATTCATCATTTTCCACAGAGCATCTAAAACGTAATTCAAAAGTTCAGGGTCAGTAATATTTTTTCCAAGAAATCAATAGTTTTATTCAGCAAGGAAGCATTAAATTGATTTAAAGTGCAGTAAAGACTTTTACATTGTTACAAAAAAAAGAATCAAATGAATGCCGTTCTTTTGAACTCTCTATTCAAAGGATCATGGAGAAGGAGAAAAAAAAAACAACAACAATATTTTCACACTATTATTGTTCTTACTGTATTCATCATTAAATAATAATGGGTTGGTTCATTCCCGTCATCATTCAATACTATAGCTGTACATTTTCTGAAGAACTTTGCTTTGCTTAATTGTGCCAAAGCTTAACACTTACGTTTAGGGATTTGTTCAATTGAGCAATAACCATTTGGCAAGCACCATTCATGACGCTGTGAAAGCTGCTGAGATGATACATAAACAGATAAACCCAAAGTGACCTGGTATTTTCACAGTTCCACTGGTGGAAGTGTCATCAGTGTACGGGTGACTGCTCTCCACCACCACAGGCTGCGAGGACAGTCGTCCACTTTGAGAGTCCGTGGCCACATCCTCTAACTCCGTCACACACAGCTCCAGGAGCATATCTGCCACCTGCGTGCAAACAAATGCATTCAGATATGAGCACAAAAGACTTAATAATGAAAGGATTCCATTTTAGTTAAGATGTTAATAGTAACAGAAGAGCTGTTTTTTGGTTTTTACCTGTGGGAAGGCTGTACCCATGCCAGATAGCACAGCAGACAGCACTTCCTTGCCTTTATCGCCTGAGCGCAGAGACACAGCCAGTTTCAACAGGTCCACCATCACACGCGTGTCATCGGGAACCAGCAGACTGGTGAATTCATCCAGATATTGTGGCTCTGGGCCCACTGCTTTACTCTGGCTCTCAGAGTCCTGTACCAATAAATGGTAAAAAACCAAGCCACTATAGATATAACTTGTTTAAATATGGGATTATGGCACAAATAAAAACGTAATATTTTTTCGTGCATTTCATTTTAATGATCAGGAACAAACATTAAAATAAAAACAAGGAAGCAAACAAATAAACAGACAAAAATAAACAATAAATAAGTTTGGAAACTACTGAAAGAAAGCATTTGTGACCAACCTCCTTGGTTTTGGTCATGGTCTCCGCAATGATGCTGGCAGCACCAGGGTCATCTGTGACTGGGATGAAGGGCCGAGATGAGGCAGAGGCAGTGGAAGGGGTCACCGCTGAAGACGGAGTAGTGGCATCCTCAGATGTGGTCACCTAGACCACACAATAACATGACAGAATGAGCATTTAAATGCAGAGCATGAACTGTTTTTTGTTGTTGTTTTAGGACATTTGGATGATTGTTTAGTGAAAGAAAAAAAAAAAAAAAAAAAGGAGAAAGAGTTGAACATAATGGGAAACTGAAAATTAATCAAAATAAACAAAAAAGTACAGCAAATGCGAATGAGGCAGTTTTGCACAGGCAGCATTCTTCACCTCTCCTCGTTTGCTGTCCATCCAGGGGTGCGGACTGACCCTCTCCTCTGTCTCTGAGGGCAGGGCTGGACCCTCAGCCTCACAGGGACTGGAAGCTGATGAACAATCTGAAGGTGGCACCGGAGAGCTGGAGGGACATTCCAAAGGAATCATACAGGCAGGCATCAATGCTCCCACCACTGCATCCCTACGGATTTCAAATGACATGAAGGTGATTAAGTGATACCAGAGCTTTTATTTTATGGAACAGAAAACAAAATCAACCAGGCATGAAAATTAGTTTCATTAAAGACATTGAAGTCATACCTGGCATACATGATCTGCAGGGCAGAGAGCACATGGGACAGGGCCTGCTGTTTGGCCAGATTACCATCCAGAGAGAGCAGGATCTTTGCCAGAGATGGCCTATTGGGCTTTACATTGCTCACACCATTCAGCTTATTACTCAGTAAAGATGGGTCACTGTCTGATGGCACACCTAAAAATAAATAAATAAATAAATTAAAAAAACACAAAACGTCAACTAACGACACACAGCAAAAACAAAGCAGTGGAAATGGGGCAGATTTTACCAAGATAAGAGGCTCCAAGAGAGTCTCTGGCAGTCTGGAAAAGGACAGGCTCGTGGACAGAAGGTGTAGTGACATCTACGGTGGTCCAGGCCACACTGTGAGAAGAGCCGCAGGCCACACGGGTAATTTTCTGCCCCTCTAGACCCTGCACCAGAGTAGGCTTCCTGTTGACCGTGGTTGTGCCGTTCCCCTGCTGCCCATGGTCATTATCCCCCCACGCATACACCTACCGAAACAACACTTCATCTTACACAAGCACTATAGCGAATAGCTTTTCATCAACAAAAGTGGATTTGTGTTTACCATGCAACATGAGTTGTTTAATGTGCCAAAATAACGAGCAAAGTATGCAGGTAAATGCAAAAAAAAAAAAAAAAAAAAAAAAAAAAAAAACCATAGCCCACCTGTCCAGTGTCTGTGACAGCCAGGCAGTGCAGAGCCCCCACAGCCACATGAACAATCTTCTTCCCCCTCAGTCCTTCAACCATCTGGGGTTTGCGCACGTGAACGTCTGTGCCATGACCCAGTCGGAAGTAATCGCCCTTACCCCTTAACAATGCAACAACATGAAATTTCAATCATGTTAGGGATTACTTGGAAAAAAGTAACTCATACCAATCATAAACTGTATTGTAATGGCTCTGAAAAATCCAAATCTCTTCTTAAATTCATACCAGGTCCAGACAACTCCAGATTTGGTCAGGGCGAGGGAGAATTGGGCTCCACATTCGATTTGACACACCCCCTGCCCATTCAGACGCTCAATGTTCTGAGGAATGTTACAGCCTTCACTACCGCCACGACCCAGCTTCCCAAAGTCTCCATCTCCCCATGAGAACACTAGTCCTACGAAACATATATAAACATACATTCACATACCTTCAGCAATGTGTAAAAAAACAAAAACACCTTAAAATTAAATATACAAAACAAAATGCAGGGATCTACCTTCATCTGTAAGGGCGAGAGTCTGGGCATCTCGACTTCCACAAGCTACCTGGACAACACGATGGCCTATAAGCACCTTGACCTGCAAATCAGATAGACAAGTTTGATCAAGTGCAAAGAGGGACAAGCTGTACTAAACAGAATTCGGTTTATTTAAATTGTTGAACAAAGAGCATAAGCAAAGCTTATTTAAAACAAGTCAGTTCACTATGCAGTCATCTTGGGAATTTGACAGATGTTTTCTATGTACGCAACAAGCATACAAGTACAGCCCCTATTTACATGAATAGGGAAAGACTGAAACCTCCAAAATGGTCAAGATTCAATTTCAACTACATTTAAAAAAAAAAACAGTACAAAATGTTTTTCTTTAACTTGACCAGACTGAAAATACCGCTTTAAGTGTGATTTGAGGTAAAGGACTTTGTAAAGAAAATTATTAAAAGGCCAGTCGGCTCTTATAGCTCAAAAGCTGGACTTTGAGTCGCCAAATTAAAGCATGATTGTGAATTTCTCGCATTCATTTTTCAAAAAGTTGTACATCACCTCCACCTTTAAAGGGATTGCTGTGCAAAAAAACACTGGAACCCTGCAGGTCTAAACAGAGAAGTCTTGAGTTTACAGAGATAAGTAAATCAAATACCATTTTGGGTCTGAGCTGAGTGGTGTTGTCCCCATGGCCCAGGCGGCCATATTCACCCAGACCCCAGCTGTACAATTCTCCACTAGAGGTGATTGCAGCACTGTGAGAGCTGCCACAGGCAATATCTCGAATGCGCTTTGTTTTCAATGCCTCAATTAGCCGTGGCTTATCACAGTTCCTGGATTAAAAAAAAAAAATGGAATTCTCATCAGATCCCTCCAGAAATCTTCTACATGTTCTACATCACTGTTGAAGTTGCAAATAACCTACATTCGGCTGAAGTGCCCAAGCTTGCCATCATCTCCTTCACCCCAAGAGAACACTTTCCCGTCCACAGTCAATGCCATGGCATGCCTTCCACCTGCACACAAAACATTTATCCATTTTAAGATCTTTAAGTTATGACAACATGAGATGCTTTCCTTACAATGGAAAAAGGGCATACCTGAATGTACAGCAACCTTTTTGACCACATAGTTGCTGAGGGCAGATATCTGTCTTGGTATAGGGATGGTTCCACTGGACAGTCCTAAACCAAGTCTTCCGTTAGTGGCCTCTCCACAGGCATATACTTTACCTTCAGCAGTCACTGTAAAGACAAAGGATCAATAATTCATTTGGTTAAATGAGTAAAATGTAATGCTTAAGCATTTTACTGCAAAATAATACACATTCAATGGTATGGCAAATAAAGTAATTTTAGATGTAAAATACAACTAGAAAGACACATTGGTGTCATGCATCATATTGCTGTTGTTGTCATTTTGCAAAAGACACTCAAGGCCATTTGTTACAGTGATTTTTACAGCCTTGCGTCATTCACCCAGGGTTGGAACTTAAATTTCATACATCCCTTAAGTAGTAGTATAAATCACTGTAATGCATGGCATTAAGCAGCCAGCGAAGGATAAAAGGCCTGCTTTAGTTATTTTTAAACAACTCACCAGCGAAAAGGCTTTTAGAGCCTCCAGCCACCTGCACTACATTCAGAGCTGACAGCGTCTCTGAGAATGATGGGACTTTGATCTGAGAGAGAAAACAAAAACCCCAGGATTTGTCATTGTAAGCTATAGCTTAAAAAAAAACAATTGTTATGCTATCAAACCTTCAAGGCCTTTACCAAAAATATTATGGATTTGTCTTTGCAAGCTGTAGCTAAAAAAAAAAAAAAAAAAGTCATGCCATCAAACTTTCAAGGCCTTCAGTGAAAATATTATAGATTTGTCTTTGCAAGCTATAGCTAAAAAGTTATTTTATCAAACATTCAAGGCCTTTACTGAAAAATATTGTTTTATGGCAAATAAATACATTTTCAAAAGTAAATAAAATAGAAATGAAATTAAAAATCATTTTAAAACTATATTTCTTAACATAAAATTTAAAAACTACAAAACTGAATGTGTTTTTTCACATTACTGACCTTCGACCCCTTAAGTCCACCAAGCTGGTCTTTATCGTTGAGACCCCAGACAAAAACTTTAGTTCTGATGGTGGCAGCAGACTCCAACCCTGACAACCTCTTTCGAGACAGACTGCAAAAAGAGACTCAATGACATACCAGATAATGCATTTTCTTCTATAATAAATCCTCAAAATCACACACCTTCCAGTCGCCGTCTTCTCATCTTCCTCTTCCTCATTGTCAGATGCCAGGAAAGGCACAGTAGCAAGATCTTCATCCTCTGCACGGACACGACCCACAATGCTTAAGCCATGGATCTTACAGTCAATCCCTGAGCTCCGGCACTGTTTTATGGCAATCTCAATGTACCTGTGGTACTAAACACACAAATATAAGTACGGTCAGTATACCTAAAGACACAGCCCTAAAGAGGAAACGTTTGTGAGGAAATTCAAACCAACATCTGTGCAGTCATTGAGTAGAGAGACCGCTGTGTCTGTGGGATTGATGTTGATGGTCTTCAGCTCAATCAAGTTATTGAGCGAGCTTCCACCTGGAAGGACAAACACAGTTTATCAGGTAACCCATTAAAGGTTGCACTATGACTGACCTGAAAGGATTCTTTTTTTTTTTTTTACCTGATACCACCACCAATGAAGGCATGTAGCTGCTGTCAGCTGGATCTACAATCATTTTCAGTCTGTGAACCAAGATATCTGGGAAAAGCTCCAACCTGATCCAGTGCTATTGGAAGCCAGCAAAATAAAAACAAATAATTCACTATTTTTTCCCCCTCAATTAAACTTGCAGGTGTTTCCAATTGTTTTTTTGATATGTAAATAAGCAAATGAACACTTCTATTCAAATATTGGAGTCAGTAATATATTTGATGTTGTCTTAAATGTAGCCTTGCTGAGCATGAGTCTCCTAATTAAACATACAGTAAAACAGCAATATTTGAACAACTGACCAATCATGTGAATAATCATTGGACGCTGAAGACTCGTCTTCAGTGTCACATGATCCATTAGAAATCATGCTGATGTAGTTTAAGAAACATTTCTTATTTTAAATGTTGAATACAGTTGAGCTTTTAAATATTTTTGTAACATTATAAATGTCTTTACTGTAACTAAATAAAGTAATTTTTGCCAATTAATATGGTTGAATTGAATCATTGAAGGTCAGCAGCAAAGACAGTGGTTAATAAAGTGAGATTAAATGCATTAAGTATATTTGTTTAACTATTGCAGGTTTCTTCGATAATAAATAATAATTGTATTTCACTGTTATTCATTTCGAGGAATACTGATTATTGCAAGTGAGATGAGTAAGTGTTCACATTTAGTCTAGAACTATAATAACAATTATGTTTACAAACAACGACTCTGCGGCGCACTTACTCTCGATTTCTGCAAGTCAATACATGGCAAAATAAAGTAACTTGTGCCACTTATTTGAAAAAGTTGTAAATTTAAAAGTAAAGCATTACTTTCCTAGTTATTTGAAAAAGTAATCAGATTATGTAACTGTAATGCGTTACCCCCCAACACTGACTGTAAATATATTTTTTTTTTTCAAAAATATCTTACTGACCCCAAACAATGGTAATGTATGTATATAATGAGACAGACCTTGCCCTGAGAACCTGAGGACTGCCAGCACTGCTCTCCACAGTCTATGAGCCGAGTCGCTTGGTTAACGGAGGACGACACGCTGAGGTTCTTGACCACTCTGGACCACTCGTCAATCAGCATGCCACGCTGACTGCTGTGATGTCTCTTCAGCTGCTTTCCTGAGCGCCCACTGAAGGTGGGTGACTGACCTAAAGAGAAAAGATTAGGTCAAAAACAGACTGGTTACATCCCATGAAGACGTTTACACTGTTGTAATGCTAAACTACACAAAGTAGCTATTAAATAATACACCAAAACTTCTCAGACCTGGTTCATTTATTCGTCCAAATGAATGTCTGGGGTTGTGTTTACGGGTCTTGAAGCAGCTCTCACAAAAGTCAAAGTCATCACAGCTCCGACACTTAAACCTGGGGCCGTTTATAGGGAACATCTGACATCCATCACACCTAAGGAAAGTGAAAGGTGAGAAAATTACTTAGTTTATTAATGGTTTATATATTCATTGTCTTGATGTGATTTTCAAATAGTACTGTGTGTACCTGACACCAGGATGTATGCTGGGCACAAGCTCCATCTCTGACAGCAGTCCAGTCCAGTGTGACTGCTGAGGAAAGTCCACTATCACATCCTTCCCATTGGCACTGAAGGCTGGACACAATTGTTACACATTTACACACAATGATGAAACCCAAACACAATAGTTCCAATTTATAGCTGAATTGACAGCCCTGTTCTACAAGTTTCAGATGTATACAAAAAGGGACAGTTCAGCCAAAAATGGAAAACACACAGGTTAACATGACGATGAGCCGCTTATTTTAGAGGTGAACTATGCCTCTAAACCTGTGACAGAAAAATTGTTTAAACAATCATGCTACCTTTGACCACACCCACACTCCTGTGAGTGACAGATCCCCACTTGTATTTTGGTGTTGTGACCGAGGGCTTCACTCGCACTTTATCACCAATCTTTATATGAGAAGGAGAACTCTGAGGAGGAAATCCTGTAAAATACAGAAATGCATACATTTAAATAAATAAACAAATAAATAAATAAAATGTTCATAGTGACAAATTCACTACAACTGACAGCTTGAAAAAAAAAAAAACAATTAAAATATTATTGATACAATAAAAGTGGAACTAAGATATCTACAGTCCTTATAAACGGTTTAAGAGCAGATCAGGAGGAGTATTACCCAGTAGCTCAGTGTGAATGTAACGGACCCAGTAAGTTCCTCCTTTTTGTTGCCAGTCACACTGCACATTTAGATCATGTAGGCCATCTCTGTCCAGCTTGATCACTTTCCCTACATCTCCTTCATATACTTCTTCATATGTCCTACAGCAACGCACCATCATGCCCACCTGCAACACATAGTTCAATGTGTTCTTAATTAGTAGTTTCTTGTTTTCCAGTAAAATTTCAGCTATTTACTAAAAAAAAGTTGTCGTTTTTTTAAATAGCTTTTTCTCATTTTAAGCATGAATTTAGGTTGCTTCTCAAGTACATTAATCTCATTTTAAGGATGTTTCAATACCCAAATTGAAACCCAAATTCTTTGAGCATATGCAAAGTAATGTAACAAAAAAAGTAAGTAAAGAAGTGTAGCTCCTCACCTGAATGTTCTCCCTCACATATACAGCGTAATCATCGTTACTCTGAAAATCCGACCTCTTTTTAAACGTCTGACTCTCAGTCACCACAACCCCAGGAGGCTGACATGCAAAAGAAAGAGCGTTAGTCACACATTAAATGACTACAAGCGAATCTTCACCTCATATCTGGTGTGTGACGGATCTGTTTGTGTACTTATTATTATACACACCACAGGGAAGGCTGGCTCAGGCTCCTCTAGCTCTTCCAGCACCTCTTCATCAGAGTATTCATCTGATACCGTATCGGCATCTGACAGATCTGTAATCTGAACATCTGGATGGTCCAACAACCAGCCGACCAATGCCTCTACACCTGAAAGCCAAGCAATCATGAATGAGTTGCAAGCAAAAAAAAGTTCTATGTATTCTTACAAAAAAATACAGCATGGATAGCATGACACAGATATATGGTACTGTATTCATATGACATGTTCAGTAAAATACTTGAAAAACAATGGTATTACTAACATGCTAGTGTACAAATGGCGATGACATTTCTATGGTACCATGTGAGCAATGCAAGGCTAGGAACTTTGAGTACCCAAACATGTAGTGCCACTGTAGTACCACTAAATAGAATGACAATTTAACATTTCAAAAACTTGAGCTATTGGTGCACTACCTGGCACTCCAGACCCGCCTGTGGTTCCAGACAGTGATTTAAGGGCAAACTCAATGTTTTTCCGTTGAAAGCCCATCTCCATCAGCTGCAGGACGATGGGAGCAGGGGGCACAGGTGAGGTCTTGTGTTTCTTCTGCTTGGGTGGGCGTATATGCTGCACAGTGACCGGCGTTGTGGCCTCACTAGAGCTGCTGTCCTCAAATAGAGGGGAGGACGGGTGTGTGGATTCAACCGCCAGGTACTGACACACAGCCAGAGCTGCTGCCTAAACACACATACACACAAAACATTTTGAGTGAAGACATTTGAAATTCAGGGGAGAAAAAAAAAATATGGAGGAACTGGGTGATGTAACATCTTGTACACTGAAAGTTTAAGTTCATATTCACATGCAATGTAAGCTGTATCGATGACATATGAAGCATGATATTGCCACAAAGAATATTTTTTAAAAAATTGCATTTATAAAATAGCTCAAAATTTGGTAAGATTTTTAATGCTTTTGAGAGGAAAAAAAAAAAAAAAAGTCTATTATGCTCACCAAATATGCACTTTGTCTGATCCAAAATACAGTAAATATAGTAACATTGTGAAATATTATTATTTTTTATAACTGCTTTTATATATTTATTGTAGTTGTCAACTGATAAGGATTTTTTGATAGCTGATGGCAAAAGCAGGGTGGCCAAAACCTGAAATAAAGCTGATATAAGCTAATATGGTATGAATAACAATTTCTGCAACTTTATTTTACTTTATTTTTATACATTCAAGTAATGAGTAATATTCACCTTCATGTTCTTACCATAGGATTAGGGATAGGATCAAGGTTTGGTTAAGGGTTAGTTACATGTAATTATATGTAATTGTTTATTAGTTATTATAATTATTAGTTAAATTAGTTATTAATGCCATAATGGCGTGTAAAAAGGACAATGTAAAATAAAGCTCAGTAACACTTTATATTTATTTTATGTATTATTACTACTGGACCAAGAGAGGGCTACTTTTTGAGATAAAGGAAAATAACATTTGAAGTCCCTTGCAAAATTAGCTTCCCCATCCAAGAAGCAATCACACTCACACCTCTGCATGGCCTTAATCTACATTGCCTTTCCTTCACTCGCGCAAGAAACCTTTCTCGTCCTACTGGAAACCGTCATTGGACATTACACAAAAAAAAAAAAAAAAAAAAAAAAAAAAAAAAAGGTATTATAAATTATTATAAGCAAAAGTAATGGTTAACATAAATAACGCCGCTATTATATAGCTATTACAGCAAAAGCATGTCATTTAACAAACATTCAATAAAAATGTCAGGGAAGTGTAAATGTGGTCTCTGACCTCAAGCTCCTGGCGGTGGAATATAGCTTTGATGGGGGAAGGTTGAGTGGAAGCTGACAGCAGCTGTTGGAGGAGGATGAGGGGAGGCTGAGGACCCTCAGGAGACAAATCTCCCACATCAGGAGATGACACACACTGATCCTCTGAACACAAACACACAAAATCATAACTTAAGCACATTACACTATTGTCATTCCCAAAGAAAATAGACTGTCGTTATTGTGAGCAACATATTGACCTTAATCAGAATAGAGTGGTGCACGGATGACATCAAAACCTGGAGGATTATTTTGCCAGTGGTTCCCTCAAGATTTTCCTATGTGGGTTTTTCAATTTATGATATAACTTGATAATGCTTTAATCTTTTGCTCCACAATGTTAATTACACACCCAAATCGAAAAGGCAAATTTTGAAGTAGTTATGCTTATTAAAACAAACAAAAAATTATTTAAATTAAATTATTAAATTGTTTATTAACTAGATAAGGACGTTTGGGGTGTGAGTGTGAGCAGTTTACGCTGTAGAACAAAATCTCCAGGTATCATCAAGTTATGTTAACCACAGACCTTATTTTAGTCATGAATTGAAAAACCCTATAAGAAAACCGCATACGGTTATCTCTGAGTTTTGACATCATCCCTGCACCACTCTATAGGCAACATATTTAAAAGCAAAAATCTAGACATGACCACCAGGTGGTAGTGATGTGATACAACCAGACGCAATTCTGTTTGAAATCCTTGCCAGTACATTAGAGTCAGTTTACACGTACAGATATTTAATCTTCATCGCAACTGTGCCAGCTTAGAATGATAAAAATTGAAACACTTATGGCACCACAGCATGGAAAGATCAATGCACCTGTAGGAATGGGGCTGACGTCTATGACGGCTGGTTGAGAAAGGATCTGTCGGAGTTTGTCCTGGTGGGAGAGCAGAGCACGTGCTGCCTTCAGGACATACAGCCTGAGCTGCTGACAGCGCAGCAAATGCACATCCACCTGATCCGCTGGAATGACAAAACCATAAACCAGAATATATCATTTTCATACATAAATTAGTTTGGGTGGAACAGATGATTCTGCACGTTCTGCCAATGCAAAGAATTCCTGTGGGTGTCATAATGCACCAATGACATCAAATGTACTGTGATATCTCATAGTTCTGGATAATGATTAGCAAATTCATTTAAGGGCCTTTCACACTGCGCTTAACCCCAGGTTCTTGTCATTCTAAACACTGCTTCCAACCACAGATAAAGGAATGTATAATAATTTAGAAGTGGGGTTAGCACAGCTTATGAAATATAACACCTGCTTTTGTGGTTCCAACCTTGTACGGTGTCAAATGATGCAGTGTTAGAACAACAACCATTCACGAGCCTCATATTCACGTGCTTTGTACCACTGTGCAAAGCAGTTTTAGTGCTTGAGGAAAGAATTTTCATACAGGGACAGAAAACACAGTGAAGGAGTGACCATTTCATTCTAATCTTGATAGTCCAAAAAGTCCAAGGATAAACTTGATAGTACAGTCGGCAAATTCTGCAAAATGTAACATGAGAATGCGCAATGGTAGAGGTCTTATGTAAGCATATTACATACAACGTTCCTACAGTGACACTGACACAGCAAAAATTCATATAAGGACATTAACCTAGGGTTTAGCTATGTACAGTGTGAAATGGCAGTGTACAAATCCCCAGGATTAATTGTTAACCCTTGGTAAATTATGAGCAATGTGAAATCTGAATCAACATAACCCAGGGTTAACTTACCCTGGGGGTGTAGTATAGCACATGGTTAACTATTTCTAGTGTGAAATGCCCTATAAAATTGAATTTACATGGTCAAGTGGGTGAAATGTGACATGATCAAATGGAGGTTTTTTTGTGGTCTAACAAGATGCAGTCTATTTGTTTGTCATACATACAGAATAACATTTGATTCATGACTGCTGCATGTGCTGTACCTGTAAGTCCTCTGCTAAGGGATTTCTTCATGCGTTGTTTCTCCAGCTTGCTTCCTGCTAAGTTGACTAGCTGTGCCCACACAGTCAGCATGGGCTCAGTGAAGGGCAGGTTTTGAACACTGAATGGAACCATGTCAATCTGCAAAGATGTAAAAGATATAGAAGAAAACGAACAACCACAGAGAGAAACAATGGCTATGTTCGTAAAAACACACTGCTCTTAATATCTTCATTATATAGAACTGTACTGTTTATTGTGCATATTTTACACTACCATTCAAAGGTTTGGGGTCTGTAGGATTTGTGTGTTACACATTTATACACAATGATGAAACTCCAAGGCTGCATATATTTTTTAGTAAAAACGGTAATATTGTGAAATATTACAATTTCAAATAACTCTTTACTGGTGTTATAAATTATAATTTATTCCTGTGATGATGAACTTTCAGCAGCTATTACTGGAGATTTCAGTGTCACCTGACCCATCAGAAATCATTCTAATATGCACTCAACTTTACCATCCAGCATGATGATTGAACAGGGAGTAATACTGCATGTTAACTAATATGTACCGGCTTGAGCTGACTGAGCAGGCAAACTTTGCAGTTCCTCATCTCGTGGAACTGAACAGTGATTCGTCCTTTAGGTGTGATGCGAGTCACAGTGCCCTCCCCATATTCCTCATGAACCACGGGTCCACCAAGGCGAAGACGGCCATCAATCCCACCAATGACTGCCAAAACAGCCATCAGACTGCCTACAGCAGGGGCTTCTGCATTGGGGAGGTAGTCTTCAAGCACAGCCTGATAGAAAAACAGTGTAGAAGAATTCAAAATCCTCTAGCCAGGGCTCAATATCAATACTTAGGACCTCAAGTCATCATCATTATTCGTTGTCTAATGAATATGATAAATTTGACTCATACCGCTTCAGTGTGTCTGCCTGCCATGACATCACTGATGCCACTGAGCTGAGAGTTAATGTATTCATTAATGAGGCCATTCCATTGGCCAAGGGAATGAAGTATACGAAGTACGGCCACTATTTCCTCTGCAAGGGTACTGCTGTGAGTGGCTGTCAGAGAGGCTTGAGGCCGGGACTTCCTCCTACGCATCAAACCTTCTGTAAATCACAAGATGTTAAAAAAAAAAAAAAAAAAAAAAAGTTAAGGTGAAATCCTGAGATCAGCCTTTGCACTACCTATAATCAAAGACTTTAAGCACAAAATGGAAAAATACCAGTGACAAAAGGAAACAATAAATATACAGTACCCCTGAGAAGGGGCAGATCTGAGGAACAAGTGCTGAGCAGGCTTCCGAGAAACCCAAAGAGTTTCTCCACCAGGAACTTCATATCCTGTGAGCGCTCCGTCTTATCCCATGACGGTAATACCGCCTGTAGAAGCCGCAGGGCAAGAATCTGCCAGGTAGTGAGGAGAGATTGATGAAGACATGGCACACTCATGTGTACCACTCAGCTGCACTCATTACAATATAATTGTCATTCTAAAACTTTCATGAGACAAGAAAAGCTCTCCATCTCTTGTTAAACCCAAACAGAACTCATGATATGTATTGAATGAAACCAAAACATAGCGCAGGCACCTGTCTTTGTAACGTGACTGCAGTGAAGGACTGGTGGCCCTCCACGATGCGTATGAGCAGATTTATCCAGGCAGAGGAGCTCAAGGTACTGCACATCTGGGGCATGAGAGCTATACTGCGAATAAATCCCAGCGTGCACCAGCTCCTGTGTTGCTCACGGGACACCAGCTTGTGAGATGAACAACCTAAAGAAAAGAGGGAGGAATGTGGTTTAAATATTATATTTTTTTAAAAGAACCTTTATTAAATGTCTTTAACTACTATGGTGACATTTCATACTAGGTGACGAGATCTCGTGCCACGGGACCTCGCAAGATTAATATGTGACAAGATTTCTCGTCAAGGTGAAAAGCTGACTTGTGATATTGCCATGACAGAGTGTGGCGGTGAAATTAAGAATATGCCACCGCTACATTTACATAATGCCTCCAGTCATTTTGCTTTTTATAGAAAAAAAAAAAATACACCTATTCACAGAGTATGCATGATTGTGAAATCGAAAGGGAAAGTAAAACAAGCGCGCACATTCAAGCATGGTTTCAATACCCCGCATTTTGAAAGCAGCTCCCTGATGCTTGCAAATATGTACCAATATGAAAGCTATATTAGTCTGGGCTGTGTAGTTGTAACCATCTCACAGCTCTGTATAATGCTTGAAGAAAATTTTGGTCTCTATTTTAACTCTGAATATTGAGAGGTTATTTGAATATTTTATTTTTTGCACTTAATAAGACTAAGAAAACTTATTATTTATACTGTTTTTATTTCTATGATCAATTTATGGAAAGGAGTTCAAAAATTGCAGAAGCCTATAAATCATATGAAGAGACTCCTATGAAACCATACATGAGAGTAGCCAGTCAGCAGAGTTTGTGGCAAAACATTTTACAGTGCTTGAGTATTGTTGCATTGATAATTCATACTCAGAAGGTAGAACTGAAATGGCATTCATTACAAGATGATTAGTTTATAGATTTCAAATGCACCTGCATACTATTTTTCTAGTCATGCATTTCATCATTGAGTTCATGAGACAATACAAGATTTTTATACAGTTTATTTTTTAAAGAAATCCTCAATCTCATGTCTTGTGAGCCGTCTCGTCACACCCCTATTTGATACAATAAAAAAAAATAGTAAATTAATAAAAAAAAAATACCAGTCTTGTCATTGGCTCCGCTGTCCACCAGTATCCTAAGTAGACCACACAGAGTGCTAACGGCGTCGACCTGCATCACCTCAGCATGAATCCCAGAAGACAGGGACAGCGTCTTCAACAGATTAACTGTACTGGTCAACATGATCGCAGTAGGGTGAGCACTCTTCTCCATCACCTCCCCTTCTGAGAGAAAGAGAGAGAGGTTGTATAAATCAACATGGCAATATCGATTACAATAAAACACCAAGACTGAGAAGTAATTATGTTCACTGGAATGGCTCAATGCCACAGCAGAGTGCAGCACTAACCTGTGTCGTCCTCTGTGTCAGAGTCTTCTGTGGCAGGTTGAGTGGCAGGTGGCGGCTCAGCCAGTTTAAGGTCATACTTGCCCTCTTTGCCCATCCTGTAGGAATTGGTGCTGCTGGTATCCCACTGGACACGAATCCAGCCATCTTCTCCCAACTCCCCAATCACACGGCCTAGCCCTGGAGGTGGGCCATCCTAAAACACACCATATAGGAACTTAAATGAACCGACGGACCATTGTATTATCCACACTTAGAATGCAAAATTCAAGTGTAAACAAATGCAAACACCTTGGATTTAACTCACCTGGTCTCCCCACTTCCAGTCAGGTCCTCTCATCACTCTAGTGCCGATCTTCATCATAGCTGCCAACTCAGGGCCGGAGACGGGTAGAGGGGTGGGAGTCGTCTCCTTCCTGGACTCCTCGAGAACTGTAGCAGAGTCTCCATGAGCTACAGAGCTCAGCTCCTCCTCACTGCTGTCAGAGCTGGGACCTGTACAATACAATGCTGACACATTCATACCAAGAAATAAAAACCACACCAAATAGAACCCAATCTAACCTTATAGAACAGAACCCACATGATCCCATAGAACTGAACCAATCTAACCCTATACAAGAAAGTCCAACTGCACTATAAAATAAAGAGAAGGTGCTAACCAATGAGTCGGAGAACACTCTGGGTGAGGGCAAGGATGCCGGAGTTCAGCAGGAGGCTGAGACTGTTGGCTCCATGTTTAAGAGTGAGCATATGGAGCATGGCCAGCAAGAAGCGTGCCTGAGGGATGGTACCCAGACTGGGGCCTGCTGGGTTTTCATTAGTAATAGTCTGCAGAGGCACTGGCTGCACACCTGGAGGAAACAACAACAAAAGTAAAGTGAAAAGACACTCTACATACAAAAGCAAATAAATACTTTACTGTACTGTACTAAAGTAAGATTTATTTATTTTAAAGAAAGGACACATAAAACTGATCAAAAGTAAGAGTAAAGACTTTGTTTAAATTCCTATTTCAAACAAAATGCCGTTCTTTTCTATTCAAAGACTCCTGAAAAAAAAAGATGCATTACGGTTTTCAAACATATTAAGCAGCATAACCATTTTCAGCATTGATAATAAAAAGAAATGTTTCTTGTGCACCAAATCCGAATATTGGAATGCTCTCTGAAAGATCATGAAAACTGGAGTAATGACTGCTGAAAATTTGCCATCACAGCAATTAATCAATAAATTTTAAATATAAAACAGTTATTTAACATTGTAATAATATTCACAATATTACTGTTCTACTGTATTTTTTGATCCAATAAATGCTGCCTTGGTGAGCATAAGATATATATATATATTTTTTAAACATTCAAATAAAAATCTTCCAGAACACCTTTTGTGTATAATGATAATACAGTTTTTGATCTTTAAACTTACCCAGTTCCTTGAACTTGCCACTGGCCTCCAACAAGATGTTGCGGACGTTCTGGATGGCCCAGGCATAGAGTTTACCAAACGTCACTTCCAGCAGCATGCGATTAAATGGAGGAATGAGATCTACGTCCTTTAGACAGTCAGCCAGGGGCTCCCTATTGAAGCAAAGCAGATATTAATGTAAACACAAGCATGCTTGAAATGCTATACATTGTTCATATTTTGGACTTACCCAATATTGGTCCCTTCAGGTATAACCCTCTGCCAGCCACAGAGCATGGCATACTGTACGGAGGGCAAGAGGAAGTTTTTGGATGCCAGCTTAAGCATAGTGTCTATACCCTCCAGCCGCACCTCAGCTCGCTCCAGCTGTTTAAGGAGGCATTTCCTCATCTTCTCCACATCCAGCGGCTCCTCTTTCAGAGCAAACTCAACGATGGTGCTCATGAGGCTAGACTGAGAGAAGGAGCCCTGAACGCTGTGCCTAAACCAGCGGTACTTCTGAACGCTGCCTATGGTGTTCAGCAGAGGCTGCCACTTATCCTGCTACAAGTTAAATGACATGAAAAATTCAATTAAATTAATGATTAGGACTGTCAATTAATTCATTTTTAAATTACATGATATGCTTATTAATCTAATCAAGTGTATAATAATATTTGTAAAGAAAAGATCAATAAAAAGCATTTAAACCATGTCACATTTATAAACACAAAGAAACGCATACAATTAATGAAACATTAACATTATGCTAATGTGCACACCATGTAGTTTTTCGCTGCTAGAGGTCACTTATTTTTAATAAAGGCATAGCTTGACGACGTCTTGATTTCACAAAATCATGGGAGGTGTTGTTTTCACGTCTACAGCAGTAGAAAACAATCCGACGTGACTCGGGCAAAAATCATATTCATGGATGAACTAATGTATTAAAGATTTATTAACATTACTTTAGTATGAAGCAGGGTGTGGATGAAAGCCGTTGGAGCAAAACGAGGCCACTGGAGCAATTGCCAATGAGAGACAAGAGCGGTACAAGACGCGGCTCCAGAGCCGTAGAGCTTTTATAATGCAGCAGACACAATAAAAGCTTCCAGTCATTACCATGTGGGGTAACACAGCACCGTTTTATCATATTAGATACATTTGTGTGTTGAAAGTTGTCATAAATAATGCTACTCTGTGCGTTCGCTCAGCTGCTGCTGTGAGATTTTAACAAGAAGACTCACTGTGTTTAGCTATATAACAATGATTATTTTACGGTCAATCAATGTATCCAAACATTTGCACACCCGTCTAATAAAATACATAATATAGTAAAGCGTCTTTGATGTTTCCATGGTTTCTACAAAATAAAACCAGAAATCGAGGATAACATGGGTATGATGTCACTGATAGGCAACGAAAGGACAAAGTCCATGTCCTGGTTAAAAATAAAATTACTTATTTCTCTAGATTTAAACATTCTTGGATACATTTAGGACAAGTCAGCTAATTGTATATTATATATATTTATTTATAAATAAAATACTCTTTTGGTTAGTTTAATATATTGTGCCTTTATAAAGCTATACATAATTAACTGAACAAGATGGAAATATAACTCATGGAAATAACAACTAGATGTCAGAGTTGTAGAGATGCAAAAGATATTTATAGACATAGCTGTGATAATCTGACTGGGATATGCATTTCAATTAGAGGAGGAGAGGAGAGGAGAGAAGAGAAGGAGACAAACCTTTGCAGATTTGACAGTTGTTTGTTTCTTGTCCACAGGGGTGGGGGTGATAGGAGCAGGCGGCTCCTCATTGGTCCCTTCCCTCTCCATCTTACACTCCTCCATATCAGCTGACTCTGACTTCTTAGGCACTGAGAGATTAAGCGAAACATGCTATAATTATAGACTGTTCATTTAAATGTTCAGTGTAAAATGTTCAGTTAGACTAGTAACCTCTTTTTTTGCGGCGGTCTCTGATGAGTTTCTGCGTGATCCTCTTCCAGCGAGGCTGAGAGCTCAGCAGCTTCAGTTTGGACACAATGGACAGGTCGTTACTGACAGCAGGCCGGAGCTCATTAAACAGGAAACGCAGCCTCTCGATCACAGGAGCACACACCTCCTTATACGAGCGGCCTTGTTCCTGGTGTGTCTATAATACACAGGAAAGATCAGAGGAGGCCAAAAAGGTCATCAGGATGTAAATGACAAGGTGACATACCATGATACATGTTAATACCAGGTGTAAATGCTGTTTAAGTGTATTAAAATGTAAAGCTACAATAGAAAGGTACTATATGAATCTATTGTAATTATTCATTAAATTTCATCCTAAATGTGACAAATCAAGCTATTTTCCAAGGAAAAAGATACAAAATAATAAATCTTTTCAGATAATTTATATTGTCTTTGCTCACTTTTATCAGAGAACACTTGGCCTGGTAAACCATTCGACACACATCAATCACAGATTTGGGGAGGGACCTCTGTTTCCCCTGGTCTACACCCAAGGCATATTGATCAACGAGAGAGAGGGCAACATGACCTGTATAAGAAAACAGATTTTATTATTAATGAATAAAAAGGAATATTCAAAGGATAACAAAATAAGACAGTCAGTAACAATGAAACTTATAAACTGTATTTATAGTTTTAGCTTCTGAAATCCTGCTCGCTGAACTAGCCAAAAACAAAGCAGCCATCGCCATTCAATTCAAAAAACACTTTCTAAGTTACCAAGGTCCTGGTGCTTGAGAAGGCAGCAGAGCAGCAAGCGGCCCACTTCCTCTACAGGATGTTCTGGCGGAAAAGTGATGGGAGTGATGAGATGGTACTGTTTACAGCACCGCTCGATTTGGCATAAAAAGTCCTGCATCAAATAAGAAAGAATCCAACATTAACCATCAGAACAAATGATACAGTATCTTTTCTGTTAAACACTTTGACAGTGAAATCTTAGGCTGTATAATAAATAATATGAAATGAAGAGACAAATAAGAAATTATAGTCTTTGTCTGTGTATGACCTTCACAGTGTGATCCTGGGTGGTGTTGTCAGCGATGGCCTGCAGGAAGGGCTGAGCGTGATCACTTAGGGTGATTCTCCGGCAGTAAAGTTTGGCTTTGTCTGGTGTGGTGGTCCCTGGAGAGCTACAGTGGTCCTCATCCTTCTCCTCATTATAATTATAGTGGATCTGACTCGTCTGAAGACCACCAAAGAAAATAGAAGACTGGAGCCATTCTGGAAGGTAGAAGAAAGTGGACTTAAAATGTGAAATCTTTTAATCTTTTAGTTTCTTGATTTTTTTTTTTATTTGTGCTTTTCTTTTGTTATATTTATATATGAAAATGTATATTTCATTTTTTTTAATTATATTTTATATACATACATATATACATATATATATATATATATATATATATATATATTATCTAATATAAATGTTTTACATTTTTATATGCATTTCTTTCATTTGCATCTTGATTTTTTTTATGCATTATTGAAACATTTGCAATAATACAAAACATAATTAAAGAGACTCACTGGCACATTCTAACTCTATGCGGGAGAGAGGGGTGCTCATAGCCAGATACGAGGCATGTAGCCCCAGCAGCAGACCCAGGTTCCTCTCAGCATCTATGAGAGGTGAGGACAGACTGCTCAAGTCAGGCGTTGTCACCATTTCTTGGTTGGGCTGGACAAATAGAACCAACAAGAACAAGAAAAATGAAGTCCAAACATTCTTAAAATAAAAGCAGGTTGAAACTGGTGAATACAAAAGTAAGACAGACCTCCATGTACTGGCCCACACAGAAAGCTTGCATGGACTCTCTGGTGTCCTCAAACTGGAGAGCGGCCTCTAAAGCTACCACAGGATCGTCTCCTGCAAACTGGGCTGTGAAGGAAAAAAAACACATGAAAATGAACTTACAAAACTCTTTCTTTAAAAATGAATTTCAAGTAAAGGTATCGGGCATTTTAGTAACATGTCCGCTATACCGAGGATGCTGTTCCCGGTTAGAGTCTGAGCCTGGAAGTCTTTAATGTCATAGACCTTCCCATCAATGACAGTCCAGAAGCCACCGTCTTTATTATGATTCTCCAGGTCAGCTTTGCGGATAAGTGACACTTCCTCGTTGTTCTTTGAGCTCGGCCCATTGAAAAAGAAACCTGAAAAGAATGAGAAAATGTGCATCACTGTTTTTCCATTTACTCTACTGTGCATTTCTGGGTTCTAATATCTTTAATAAATACCATGTAAAATAAATGTTCCTTCACATTTCATTCATTTGGTGTACTTCCCATTTCCTATAATAATTTTAAAAAATTAATTTTAATTTAAAACAGGATAGGATTGGATTAAAGCATAACTCAACTGTGCAATCAGACTCTCTATGGTTATGAAAGAAGAGCACAGGTGGATTTTTCACATACCCATGAGTCCAGGCCATGCGAGATCCTCATTATCATCTCTCTCTGTACCAGGGGCAAGATGGTTAAAACGGTCTAGGTGCTCCAGCAGAGCAGCGAGCAAAGGAATGGATCCGGTCTCCTGCATCAGGCCAGCATCATGGGTAAGCAGCAGCACAATGGACACAATCAACTCTGGTAGCAAAACACCTGCAGAACGAAGGAACAGGATGGTTGGCAAATGAATATGAATATCATTAACTACTACTAATAATAATAATATTCTCTTTAAAATAGATAAAACCTATCATTATTTAATTCACCCACTCGTTGTTCCAAATCTGTATGAGTTTCTGTCTTCTATTCAGGTTTGGAACAACTTAACAGAAAGTCATGACAAAATTTTCAATTTTGAAGGAACTATTTCTTTAAGCTATTGCCATTATGTTTTGTATGACATGTTTTTTAAATAATTTTCATGTGAGGTAAAAGTTCTAAAAACTCACGAACAAAAAAAAATTGCAAACAACTGACATGTCGTCAAACCCTTTAGAAGGAAGAGATTGAAGACATTTTCAAATGAAAATTCTCTGCACCACTGTACCCCTCAAATCAAATACAATTTCCTTCTTCTATAGGGTTCAACATCATGACATGTAAGAAAACACATGACGAGAAGAAAGAACATAAATAGAAGTAAGACTTAACAGCAGACAGGTTTGGAATTGCATGATGGTCAGTTTTCAGAACTTTACCAGAATTGCACATTTTCCCTTAGTGTCAGAATTGTTCAAAAACTTTTAGTCATGAAGAATGTTATTAGGGATGCACCGAAATGAAATTCTTGGCCGAAGCCAAAGCCGAATAATAATGAAATGCTTGGCCGAAGGCTGAAGGACGAATACCGAACGCGGTGTTTCGCCTTTTTTCCATTTATTTTGCCAATTTTTTCACCATTACAATAATTAAATAGTAAAAATTTGCTTTTTACTATTTTGTGTTGCTTTTCAGAGAAATAAATTAAATAACAAAAATATAATTTCAAAATATTTATTTAACACTGAACATTTTTTAACATTCCAGCAGATATTATACAAACAAAGCACAATATAACTTAAAATAAATTAGTAAAACAAAAAATATATTTTTATTTGGCCATCTTTGAAGCCCCCCTTCTTGAATAGCCTATATCTGACTGCCGAAAGAATGTAACTCTGTATGTCTACAACAACAAATGTGCATTGAATAGTGCAAAAAATGTGGATGAACCCACAACAAATAAATAACTGTCCTAGACAGACAAAGCCTAATTAGCCTACTTCTTCAGGAAAAGTGGCAGGTTCTTCTTTATGAAAAGTAGCTTCTCTGCTTTCTCACATGAAAGTCGGTTCCTCCTGGGGGGAGCTACTTTCCTTTTCGCAGCTGCTGTTGCCGTAGCCGCCGCCGTGTCTTTCTCGTACTCTGCATGATTTTCGGGGTGTCTTGATTTTAAGTGATAAATTAAACTTGAAGTGCTGTACGTTTTTGCAGATGCACCCCCTCTGGACAATTCAGCAGAACAGTGTCTGCAAACTGCCGTTTTTGCCTCTTTCTCTGACACTTTAAAGTGCTTCCACACAGCTGACATGTTTGCTGCATAAAGCGCGCGCCTCTCACTCTACGCGGGTTACTATTTGATCACGTCATTGTTCGGCCTTTTTACTTATTCGGTTATTTCGGTTGCCGAACATTCGGTGCATCTCTAAATGTTATGTTAACATGAAAGGGCATATTCACCTGTGAGGTCTCCCTCAAGGACACGTGCCACCTCTGCAAAGTGACGATGGCTGTTGAGGGCGATGCTGGTGGCCACAGGAAGGATATCCCCAATGTGTGTGCACAGCAAAGCCATGTACTTCTTCAAAAGAGACCCAACTCCCAAAATCTCTGAGTGACTCAAAGCTGTGACAACGAGAGATACTGTTGATTTGATGCTCACATGGTGGCTTCCATAACAAAATCCCTGGTCATAAGGCCATGCACGAAGAAATGAAGATCTTCTACTTACTGTATCCTCCCACGCCCACAGTGCCATTGACACCCACGTACAACTTGCAGACCAACAGCCTCTGAAAGCGCAGCAGTAGGTCCAGAGAGGCAGAGCGCTCTTTGCTGACCTGCTCTGTGTCTTGGCAGTTTGAGATGCGTCGTGCCACATCTTTAAGACGAGCTATGGTCTGTGAGGCAATGTTCCTACAGCAGAAAGGAAAAGAGTTACTGCAGGCTATACACCAAGTTCAGTTATTAAAGAAAATGACACTTTTGTTGAAACCCTCTCTGAGATTCCAAATGATTGATCGATGAACAGCGATCGAGTAAAGCGAGTCTCGGTAGTACCTAAGCAGCTGTTGGACCAGCTGGACCAATGGGAGGCTCTGTTTGTTGGCAGACTCATAGATGCCAGTGTTGATCAGGTCTTTGTCTAGTGTGGTGCGACAGCGATGCAGAGAGGAAGCGCTGGCTTCCTGCTCATCGATCTCCTTCTCTTTCTGTGCCTCCTTTTTCGCCTCAATATCCTAATATAGAAGACAAACAGAGAAATTAGTTAAATGGAAAGTCAAAATATAAAACAAAACAAATAATTAAAAAAAAAATCTTGTGAATATACGTTTTGGATAAAAGATTACACCATCATTTAAAATTTAAATGATTTTTGACACTTTCCCCTCAGGGGTCATGAATCTGTTTCCTCCTCTGTCTGTTTTTTGGCAGTGATCTGGTGAGTGTTGCAGACAGAAGACATGAAGGGTGAATAAATGATGAAGTGACTAATGAATAAAACATGCTGACCTGGATCTCGGCCGTGATGGCAGCGTTCAAAGCGGACTCCAGCCCTCCATCCGCCATCAGACTACTAACCAGGAGGTCGATCATGAAGCGACGGCCAGGACTTACACTCATCTCATTTGCAGATGCTAAAAAAAACAAAATGCTTTTGACCATAAGAGTTGGGCTAGAAACAATCATCACCTTTTTATTTATTTACTTATTTTCCATTTTTACACATCTCCAAAAATGTTGAGAAGGCAGCCAAAATGATAGTTATGATGAAGGAGAGATGCAAATAGTATCAAGCATTATCTAGAAGTTTTCCAAGCACCTGCATTAGGCAGCAGTGAGGACAGGGCTCTAGCTCTTTCCTCCGCAGTGGGCAGTAGCACTGACCAGCCACTCTGGAGCACGGCCTGGGCCGCCGCCTGCACAGTATTTAGCACCCCGGCATTGCTGGCCAGAGTCACCACCGTCTGCTTGAGGTTATTAAGCAGCCCACTGCCCAAGCCCAGGCCAAGCTCCTCAGGATCCACCTGGTTACTGATGGCTGCATGGAGCTGAAATAGATTAAACAGAATGGTGATTTTAATTTCTAAGGGAATTATACCTTTAAGAGGACACATGCTCACCATTCAAACTGTTATTTTAGAATAAATTTATGCACATTCTGTCATTTAAATTTAAGAAGGCTACAATTTTAGATGACTGACCTGTAGTCTGAGCAGGTTGAGAGCGGCCACGACCATGCATTCTTTCTCCTGTGGTGGCGGCCAATCAGCGCTGCCGTCCATACCCTCACTGACCTGCCGCAGCAGCAGGTCCAGCTGGTCGAAGGTCATAGTGCATACGTCTACCACAAATGGTACACGGAGTCCCACGGACCACTCGGAGCATGATGACCATGCAAAACTCTGAGAAACAGAATACATGAAAGATAATAAGCACATATAGTCAAAGGTAGTATACAACGCATCATATCTTGGTGACTGACAGGTTATACCTGGCCAGGGCCGCAGGAGATGCCCACTATGTGTTTGGAATTGAGCCCCGGCAGGGCTTTAGGTTGCTTCTTATTGGAGAAAAGAGTGTCAAAGTGCTGTAGCTTATCATTACTTCCCCAGCTGTGCACCTCCCCTTCTTCTGTGAGAGCCAGGCAGTGTGTAGAGCCAACCGCTACATCCACCACCCTCTTACCTAAATTGACAAAGAATGAATGTTAAGAGCAGACTTTACATTAAATACTCTTACATTGCACATTCTGAATATCAACAGTGTTTCTCAGAAAGTACTTACTGCTCCTTTAACTAGAGCAATGCCTAAATATTTAGCTATTGATTAGAATGAAGCCTATTGCAGGCCTAATAGTCACTTAAATTTTAGTTTTAACAATTTAATTACTTAAAAAACTTAAATGAAAATTATAAATGCTGTTGAAGTTCAAGTTCAACTAATATTTATATTTTATTTTATTTCAATTATATTTTTAATCATTTTAGTTAACAATAACAAACAACATTGTTATAAAAAATAACAAAAAGCCTGGAAAAAGCCAACTTTTTCCCCCTTCGTAATAAGCGATTTAGTCATTTTATAAATGAGGATTTATTTCCAATAAGTTTTATAACATACAAGTAAACATAATTATAACAAATAAGTAAACATTTTTTTTTTTTTATGAAAAGAAAAAGATTCTGTCATGTTGGCTGCCTCCAGGCTTTTAAAAGCCTGAAATATTTTGTGAAAGCACAAAGGAAAACTCTGAACCTTGTAGACTATCAAGCAGTTTGGGATAGCGGACGTGTTCGTCAGTGCCGTGGCCAAGTCTTTGATTGTCTCCTTTGCCCCAAGTGTACACTAGTCCATCTTTAGTAAGTGCTACAGAGAACTGGCTCCCACAGCACACCTTCATGATATCCAAATCCTGCAGCTTCTCTACAAGTTTTGGCGTCTTACATCCATCGCTACCCCCACGGCCGAGTTTACCATAGTCCCCATCACCCCACGACCATACCTGACCTGTAAAGAGAAAGCAAGAGAAATATGATCATATCATCCACTCATCCTCTTAAAACCACTGCTGACAGTGCTCTTCTACAGATGTCATACCATTCTCAGTCACAGCAAGGGTCTGAGCATCTCCACTTCCACAAGCCACATCAATCACCTTAAGCCCCTTTAAAGCAGTTACCAGCATGGGAGTGGTCTGGTCCTCACTGGAGCCTTCAGAAACAAGGTACACATTCCTGAGATAAGACTCTACATGTCTTTGTATAAACGGCAGTGGATTTTAGCTGGGTTTATACTGTAGATATTACCGTGGCCCAGCCTGCCGTAGTTTCCCCGGCCCCATGTGTACAGCTCTCCATCTGCTGTGATCGCTGCACTGTATGTGCTGCCACATGCAATGTGTATGACTTGCTTCCCTGTCGGCCTCCCTGAGAACACTGAAATCATGGTGGGCTCCTCTAAATACCTGTAGAAGCGGAAGAAACATACAACAAATTACATGACATCAACTGCGTGTAAAAAGAATTATATATGCTTTTTAGATTACAAATTTGGCTTTCTGGAATCCTTCATTTTGATTGGTCAAATAACAACACTAAGATATTATTTAAAGTGTGACGATATTGGTGCGCTCTTACGTGGTGTCTCCATGTCCCAGCCTGCCTCCATCTCCACAACCCCAGGAGAACACTTCCCCATTTACTGAAAGGGCCAAGTAGTGCTGCCCATCAGGATGAGCTGCAAGCTTCATTATTTTCCTAGATGACAATGCATGGACAAGCATAGGGGCCTGACGGGAAATCACAGGTTTATTGATTTAGTGCAGAAATCAAAAGTAGAAAAATCTGGCAACAGCAATATGCAGTGTCACATTAAGTTGTGACATACAAGGGGAGAAACCAAAAACAAAGCATTCAGATGAGGGACAAAACGAGGGACTCACTAGAGTGGTACTTTTATAATTTTGTGTGTAGACTGCACCAGTGATGGTGAGAATGAAGAAACCCTTCTCTGAGCAGACAATCTGTGTGACGCCCAGGTTCGACAGTGCCTTGCACTGTATTGGTCCATTCACATTAGCGTAAGGCTTCCATCCAAGCAGACCCCAACCGATCACCTCCTGCAGCGTACCCTGGAAGTGGAACAACAAAGAGATTGATTTTGTTTTTCGCAGAGGGATTATTTCACAGTATACTGACAGCAGAGGGGCATTATCACATTTAAATGAGGGTTCCCTGGAGCTTCCTGGAGAATCATTGTGCTCTAGAGCCAAGAAGTTGCTTCAGCACAAACAACAAAAAGGGGGAATCTAGGCAACCAGGTAGTAGATGACAGTAGATGACTTCCTGTATGACACTGCAAATAAAAGTGTTGCATGCAGTACCTTGTTAGAAGTGGGTGAGCTGCACTGCGGGGGGCTGCATGGGGTTGCCAGGCGGTCCAAGTGTGCCATGACGACTACAGCTGTCTGCCGCAAATCAATGGCCAGGTCATTATCTTGAGGCAGTGTAAGGTAGCGCAGAAAACTCTCATTTGGGCTCAGAGGGGCTGAAAGGATCTGAGGGCAAAAGTAGTGAGATATAAAACCTGGAAGAACAGCGCAGCTATAAAAATGATTCAGTGATTCAATCTAACCTCGATCTCCTCTTCGGGAACAGGCTCCTCCTTACTGCTGTGAATGCTCTGGAAGCGCTGCAGGAGGGGCAGTAAAGGAGCGCTCGTGCCCTGGGTCGAGCGCTCATTATCCATCTCTCTGGTTCCACTGTCCCAGAGCCTCAGCAGCAGCAGAACCGCAGACAGCAGCTGACTACAGCACAAACACATGCAAAATAGCTTGTATGAATGAGACCCTTTAGTCCTTCCAAAAATCTCTGAAAAGTCACATGCATGGTCCAAAATTATCATTCGCCAAGGGCCAACTGAGTAGGGCTGCGACAATAAATCAATGCTTCTCGATTCGTGGATCAATTATGAGATTTTCCAAATGCAACGTGATTCTCTCTCAAATCATTTCTGAGCTCAGTCAATTCAAGGCTAGTTTTTAGCTGCATGCTCAAATGCTCACAAAGAAAAGTGCTTGTGCGTTTGGCCGAGTCTGAGATTGTACTTGCAGCTCAGAACCCTTTTATGATGTGAGATCAAGTAGAGCCCACTGCAAACACCCTTGTAATTTACTTCAACCCTTTAGAAATTTATGAATGATTATTTTATAGAAGGTTTATGTGGTGTGTGTAAGGAATTAGAAACAGGAAGAGTACAGCCATTTCTAAAGCATGCAGTCCAACTGCTGTTAAAAAATAGGAATCGCGATGTAATCGTAAAATCTCATAATCGATCCAGAATCATTTCTCAATTCGTGGTGCATCAATTTGTTTTTCACAGCCCTACGTTAAAGCGTCAAAAAGATATTTGTTTTTACAAACAGATTTTTAAGAATTTTAGCAAAAAGCATTTTGGACCCTGGCAATATGCAACAGAATTCTGAATACCTGAGAGTTCCTCGTTGCACTGCGAGCTCCAGCAGTATGGCAAGGGCCAAGTGCTGGTCCTGCAGGGGAATGTTACTGGATGCTTTTCCACTGGCACTTCCATGGATGTCACTGAAGAACAAAATATGAGTAAAATGAGCATTAGGAATGTGTGAATTTATGATCACTTTATGTTAAAACTCTATATATAGAGAACCGTTCAAAAGTGGGGTCAATTAAAGAATTTTATTCAGCAACAGTTATTTTAAATATTTCACAATGTTTTAATGTATTTTTGATCGAATAAACATAGCCTTGGTGAGAAGAGACTTCTTTCAAAAACATTTTACTAGTAAACTACTAGAAAACCTGAGGAATCTGGTAGCCCTCTCAACGACCTCCAGCCAGACAGGAGACACCGTGCCCTCATCAAACAGAGTAGCTTCTGGGAGAGCCCGAAGAGCATCCAAAGATTCTTGCAGTAACTCACTGCACAGGTCCGCATCATCACCTGAGATGGCACAAATACACCAGTTAATGAGTGTGAATACAAGACTTTTATATATATATATATTATATACACATGTATATATAGTATGTGCTTTAACGGCTGTCGTTACCATGCTGTGCTTTAGCTACTAGATATTTTAGACAGTCTGCACTGTCAAACTCAGAGTAGTTGCATCTTTAAATTCTATACTTTTTATTTGGAACTTAATGGACAACCCAAAGATAGGATTATCCCTTATAAATCAATGGCAAAAATATGGCATCATTACAAGAATTGCTGCTTTAATAATACAGTATCAGAGTTAAAAACAAGTCTCAAAACCATAAAACTAACATTATACAGTAAACGCAATTTAAACAAATCAATATGGTCCATAGCCTTTTATGCGCTGACTGCTTTATTCTTGAATGAACCTCTGGATGCGGAGTGTAAATATCGTAAAGCAGGCCTTCTATAGACTATGATACCATCCAGCTCTATGTGCAATCTCTAAATGTCTCTTTTTTTCACCAAAGACAGGAAAACCTGAACACCATAAACTTTAACACAGGATAAACATTTACCCTTCCTCTCATACATCTACCTCCTCCCTTTCCTATCCTTATCCTTTTTTTTTCTCTCAAATTCTCACAACTATAGCAGTTCTTAGTCATTCAATGGAATGTGCATATGGCTCAGGTTTCAGGGCAGTGTTTTTTTTCCCGGGCCAGAGAAGCTGTATCCACCCATTCCCTGTGGACACTGTGCTGAACTGCTCTCAACATCTGAACAGATCACAACTAGATCTCCCAGCAGTCCGTAAACCTCTGCCCAGACTCAGGGTTTCAGCTACAAGCATAAAAGAAAATTCTTCTCATGTTTGCCCTCAAGTTAAGCTGCAAAGTCGACCTTATGTAGCACCACTACCTATCTGAAGTGGAGATTAATGCCCGGCCAAACAGACAAACAATTTCCTGTGCTTCACATTAAGCTCATAAAATCTACAAGCTAAATGTAGGCCAAAAAGAAAGTTCACAAGAACTCACTAGTATGTAACGCTTGATTGGCAAATTAGCCAATAATATTATGGGATGCCTTGATATGCTTCGTGTTCATTAATGTCAATATTTCCAAAAACCTGATTTTGAAGAAATGGATTCTGTTTTTTGGACTCAGTATTCTGTCTTTGCATGTCATTTCTCATTCGGATCAGTAAGATACAGGAATCCTACAAGGGGATCATGGAGTAAAATACTGTGTCAAAGCTTCAGTAACTTTCACATTAAATGAAAAGACTTCTGAACAGGCGATCCATATAAATAACATCATAAGAGCCAAAGAACAACTAAGAATTCAGGTAACACAGGAGGAAGAAGAAAAATAGCAGCAAATCCTCTGATTATGTTAAACAACTCTTTCTAAGAACTTGACTAAAAACAGATGCATAAAACGTTTTATCAACAGAAGTGCTGTTATAAATCAAAGCCTGTTTCAGGAAATGGATGCTGGGTAATCTGCAAGTAACCCTGATGGCCAGCCAAACCATGCTGGAAACAGCTTACCTGATCTCCAGGCTCGGCGGAGGAAGGCAAAGGCAAAGGAAAGAGCTGCTCTTGATCCGACCCTGGCCAAACCCTCCACTCCTTTACTGACTGGCCGAGTGCTAAGAAAAAAACAAACATTTCAGACCATTATTTTTATTGCTTCAAAGCAAAGCAGTTTAAAAGGCAACTTCAATCAAAGCTCATTTTCTCATACCTTTTATTATCAATGGCAGAGAGTGGAGGGCTGGGGGGACTCTTCCAGCGCACTTTATACTTTTCCTCCATCATGCTGTGGGTGAGTGAGATTAGGTAGCGCTCCAGGATCACCAGTCTCTGGCTCAGACGCAGGGCAGAGAGCGTGCTCTTAGCTGTCTGCGACGACAGCTTCTGTTGGTCGTCTACCAGTGCCATCAGACAATCCTTTAACTCTCCAGTTTCTATACAAATAATGGGGAAAAAAAAAAAAAAATCAATTATAACTTTATTATAAATATTGATATATTTGCCAATGCACAGGCCTCAGACCTATGTAGGTCATCTTATATTTTATACAGTTGATTGGTGACGAACATGATGCTGGACAACTCACTGTGTGCCAATAGAATACAGTTAGAATGCCCCTAAAATTCAAGACATTGAGGAAAAAAATGCCCCTGTATGAGTTTGAGTGGCAAATTTATTATCATCATCATCATCATCATATAATATAGTTAAGCAATATCACACAAGTAACTAGCGCAACAAACATGAAGGCCGTTTTTGTCCTGAATAGCACAAGTAATAATGTGGTAGATTTTATACAACAAACTATTGGCGTCTAAAACATTATGGTTTTAAATTTTTATTTATTGAGCTGTTTTTGCTCAATTTTGCAATTAAAATATTACTTTTAAAGCCACAGCAGTGTACTGAATCAATTACTCTCATAAAGAGAGACATTTACTTCATTCCTGAAAGAATCTGCCGTTCAGTTGAATTGAATGAAAGTATAACTTACCAACATACTTAAGATATTTACCAGCCCCTACTGGCAGTTTGTTTTATTTATAATATCATACAATTTTTTTTAAATTAATTAATTAATTAATAAAATATATATATTATATATATATATAAAAAACGTGAATGCATTTAAAACTCATTCATCTCATTGCATTGTGTATTATCAAGTGGGCTTTCTATTTTTGCTATTCAAATGCCTGACTAAACAAAAGTTATAAATAGTCTGTGATGAACGCCATAAGGAATTAGCATTTTATTGCAGTTTTGGATATCATGATAGCACTTCTATTCATCTCACTGTTGTACCAATTAACTAAGAAAGATCTTTTGTCAAAAAGCACAAAAAAGCAATATATAGATATAGATATAGATGAAGAGTTGGATCTAGTAATAATGATTTCTTATGACAATATCTGATGCAACATGAGTCCTTGAAGTGCATTCCGATCTAAAGCCTTCATTACGCTTGCCTGAAACTGTCTGCCTGGCTCCAGTGGACTGTTGTTACGGATGTCCATGCATTCATCTCTGTATAGCCTCTGGATAAAAGCCTCATACAAGCAGACAGGGTGAATTAAAATAGCCGATCTAAAATCCACTTAAGCCTTATGTAAGCCAAGCTGCCTAACCCTCACAGGCCCTGAAGCAGCAGTCTACACAGCACCAATAAGAAGTTATAGTGCATAGAAGTGTGAGACTGAGCGAGAAAAAGAAAGGGATTGAGCACATCACACAAAAGTAAAGGAAATGCTTTTACGTTCCACATAGCTGTTTGTCAATTTGTATCGCTTTAAACGGGCTCCCGCAGAAGCTAAAAAGCACCAGCATCCATTCATTTCCTGCAATTCAATATTTTGTTTCTAGTATAGTAGCAGTTGGAGCTGTTATCAGTAAATGTTCCTTTTTTCTCTCACCACTTTTATTACTATTACAATGGAGAGATGATTGGAAATGACAGAACTATTCAATTGCTCTCTTTTAGGGGCGAGATTATCCACACCAAAACATGCAGGCTATTTTACAAAAACTGAGGGGATCTTCTACAATCCATATCTTCATCAATGTCCATAAGAAAAAAAGAATGGTCATCTGATAAAGAGTTTTTCATTTAAAAAAAAAGAAAATAAAACGTCCCGTTTCTACATAATCCTCCCATTCAGCAAGCAAAAATGAACCTCTCTTTGTCCTGCATGTTATTTTTTGAAGAGAATATAAAGCAAACACCTTGAAACCAAAAGTTTAAGATAATTTTGATGTTTAAAAAAATCTGCTTAAAAATACAATAAAAAAAAAAATTCGATTTTGAGATACTATCAAGCTGCATAATATTTGAGGAAACTGATACATTTTCAGGATTCTTTGACAAGTAGAAAGTTCAAAAGAACAGCATTTATTCAAATTGTTAGTTATAAAACTGTCATTTTTTGCGCTAAACTGCGTTAGTGCATCCTTAACGAATAAAAGTATTAATTTCTTTGAAAACTAAATAAAATCTTACGCTGACCTCAAGCTTTTGAACTGTAGTGTACATAATTGGCAAGGTACAATGATTTAGCCCAGTGTTCATTCTGTGATACCGAATATAAAACGCCATAAAAAATGTATTTAGGTAATAAATATTTTTAAATTGTAGGGTGGATGGGCTTCCCAACTAAATAAACAAAATTTTGTTGGAAACACTGGTATGGAACACTGGACATAATATTTTTGCAATGGGATGTTAAAGAAATCCAATTATAGAGTACAGACACCTATATTTCCCAATCATGCTAGTTTTACTCTTATTATGAGGGACAGGGTATTTGGGGTGGGATACATCATTAATCAGAGGGGTTACGACCATGTGATTCTGATGGAAAGCAATGTAGGCACCTCATGAAAATGTTCTTATCATCACGCACCAGAGAGCTGCTCCACCTAGACCCGTCTGTAAACACACATGGCCTACAACCACACATAGGGTAAAAATAACCTCGCAGACAGTATGTACAGTCATCCGAGCCCAAAACACCTCACGCGCCAAGGGGAACCAGAAAACACATACACACATAAACTGAGACACATGGATGGTAACACACACTAGCCAGAGAGGGAGTAGGTCACCTATGTGGTGACAGGGCTGAATAACTGGGCCACATTTAGATGTGGCAAATCCATCTGCTATCCTACATTACACTGCTGTGCTGATGGGGAAACATGGCCAATGGAAACTCAAGGGTTTGCACTTAGATGTCATGTGCTGAGGTGGAGGAACAGTGTGTGAAGTTGGGGCCATTGCAGGTGATTAGATGCAGGATGTGGAAATGGATCTTTTCTACTGCATTGTGATGTATTTCTGAGCGTAAAAGATTATGGAAAAAGAAAAGAAAATGCTTGGCGGGGACTTGGTACTATGCATCAGATGTGGCTTCATTATGTGGGCACTGCACTCAAAAATGGAGGCAGATTTTAGGTGCGAGGTTTAAGCAGACTAAATGATTGGAGACATCCTGCATATGTCACCAGAGAGAAATCTGTCATTTTCCCTCCAGTGAAGACATTTTGATTCAAATGTAGAAGTTAAAAAGAAAATAAGAAACATGCACTTGGATGAATCTTTCACAATAAGTACTATAACAAGCATTAAACTAGAAAAATATCATTTTAATTTTAAATTTGGCATGAAACAGGAGTTGAGATAGTCTTTTCTTCCCTATTATGACATATATCCAAGTTGAACAGTTTCTGGAACAAGAAAACATTTACGGCGGGACTGGATTTTGACCATTGAATGGAAGCTTGTTTCCACCATGAAAAAAAAAAAAAGAAAAAGGTCTTTTTCCCGTGCAATTCTGACTTTTTTTCCCTCAGAATTGTGAGATATAAACTCGCAATTGCGTGTCATGTCCAGTTGTGAGGGGAAAAATACTGAGTTTATACTCACAATTGCATGTTATCATTGTGTGACATGACTTTCATTGAATTATATTCAATGTTGAAAATGAACATCATTTTTAATTTTGAGGTTGATTACAGAAGCATGGTGGGCACCCAAAACACTGGAGGACATGTTCCTCTTTTTCAAACACTGAATGAAACGGAGTGCAAGATCTTGAAATGAGTTTCAGAAAGTATTTTTAGACAAGTTTTTTTAGTGTGCGGGAAATCCTATGCAGATTGAGCCAATGACGTACGAGTGGGATGAACTTGCAAGATGGCAGTCAGAGGATGCAGTAATCAGCATGTTGAGTTCAGCACTCTCTATTTGAACCCAGAGCATGTCATTAAGTATCACCACCCACCTGGCTGCCTCCCCCAGTCCCACATCTCAATGATGGAGTGATGGAAAGATGAAGCCGCCACTGCCTCCTCCTCTTCCTTCTTTTCCTTATCGTTTGTATCATCTTTCTTTTGGGTGCAATCAGCACAGTCCTCTGAAAAATTGAGGTTTTAGAAAATTTTGAAAACTAAAAAAAAACATCCTGAAAAGAAGCCAAATTCACAAATATATAGTAATCCAATAGGATTCAAGGATAATGTGGCTTTTACCTGGATGGGCAGACTCCTCTCTGTCAAAGACAATTTCTTCATCCTTCACCATCTCGTTCCACATCTCGCTCAGTCCTTCAGGAGAGAAGGCTCGCTGTAAGAGAAGAGATATTATTACAGCTTCATTATAATAAAACTGTAGAGACAAAGTTATATTTTCCGTTTAATGACACATAAAATATGACATTTAAATATGATGATATAAAAAAAAAAAAAAAAACTACACACACGGCTGTTAAAAAGTTAGGGGACGGTAAGATTTTTTTGATTCGCACGATTACAAAGACTGCATTTATTTGAACAGAAACACAGTAAAAACATTAATATTATAAAATTAACCATTTTTAATTGTAATATATTTTAAATGTAATTTATTCATGTAATATCAAAGCTGAATTTCAGTAGCAATCACACATGTGGTAACATGGTCCCTCAGGAATAAATTGTAATATGCGGATTTGGTGCTCAAGAAATATTTATTTTTATTACTAGTAATTTTTGTGGAAACCATTATACATTTTTCAATATTCTGTCAATTAAAAAGCTCAAACGAACAGCATTTACTTTTTGTAACTATTTGTAAATATTTTGTAACATTATAAAAGTCTCACACAAAAATGGCAGAGATCTTTTGGTGACTATAAGCATCTATAACACTTCTATTTGTGCCAACTAGACAGCACAGTTATCTTATAATGCTACAAAAAGCTCACCGAGTACTTAAGCAATAATTACTGGAACTCAGAGCCCAGACTCAAGTTTCAAATGTCAAAAAAAAGATAAACCAACTGTAAAAAGCAGCGAGACTTTCACAACCACATGTTGTGATGATGCTAATAACAGCTACAGCACCTTGGGCAATGCTCCAAATCAATGTCACAGAGACCCAAACATACAGACACACAAACATTATTTTGGAGTGTTGATTTCATAAGTCATCACTGCACTACTACCAAGAATCAGTACCAAATTCATCCAGTGTTTTGAAACTGAATATGTGTTGAACAATTATTCACAGCAGATGTATTTTCCCTAAAACATGAGGGGACGACTCTGCAAACAAGACATCAATAATCACGTTGCGGTATAGCACATTTGCCCGTTTCTTAATTTAGAAAATGCCACATTTTTATAACAGCCAAACCATTTGGTGTGACAACTGAAAAACATTAAACAGACATAATCGAAAATCATAGTCCTCACAGAAAAAAAAAAAATGCTGTGTAATCTACTAAAACACTTAACAGCACAAACCGGTGTTAAAACAGTTAAATACCATTTAAATGTGTAAAAATATAAATGGAAGTAAAATATGGTGGACAATCAATATTTAGTTTGTGTTCACATTTGTAGCTGGGTACTCTAGGTTCTTTAGGTCCAAAAAAAAAAACAAAAAAAAAGAAAACAATACATTTAGTCCTGGTTCACTTGGCATTTACACTATACATTTCTACCACCGGACCTACAAAAAAAAAAAAAAAAAATTATGACGTATATTTTGCGAAGGAACTTGTCGAACCTCTAAAGAAATGGTGTGCGCGGGGCGAAATGCACTCGCTGTATGTGCGATATATGATGGTATATATGCAGCTGACAACCCATGAAAAGCTAATAAAATGTGTAAAGGAAACGGAGTCAAAACAGCGACAGTAATCCCTCCATCACACACACAAATGAAGATCTGCTCTGAGGAGAAGCGGTTCTAATTCCTTTACATCGCTATGAAGAGATAAATCAGGCATGCTTGAGCATTCCGTCCTTTTTAGGGTCACATCTTGTGACTTCATGCCCTGTTTGTGGTTGTTTACATGTCTTTGGTCCATGTTGTCTTCATACTTCATTCAAACTGCACCGGAGATCATTTGGAAGTGGACCGAGACCCAGGCTTTGGTCCGCTTGCTTGGTGAACCAAACTAACAGAGCAATCGCAGCAGGGTTTGTTTTAATCGAGCCAAACATTCCCTTAATTATGCAAAAAATTCAAATGGTTAAAGTGGGAGGGCATGATGACATGGCAACAAGATGGTTTAAACCAGAAGTAAAACCAAAATCATGATATCTCTTAGAGTGAATATCAAATCAAAAAGGCTGCGATTTTTATCAGAAGAATCACAATTACACTTATTCATGCAGCACTATTAATAACATCTCACGTCCAAATTTAGAAAAAACAACAAAATGATTCGGCTTCCAACATTGAAGTCACTGAAACATAACCAAACAACAAAAGTTAAGCAAACTTTCAAAACAAAATTCATGAGCTAACATGCCTTGTTTCAAGCACTAGCCTCCCAAAATAAATAATTCCTTTTTTTATACATTTCTCAAAAAGGAACAAAAAGGAACCCAAACCGCTTCTGGCAAGTTCACAATATTCATAAAGTCAGGCTACATTAAAAGTTTCCCTGTAGACACCAACAGGAGGTCAGAAAAATACATATAAAGAGACTTCTGTTTGCTTTGAGAGCTCTGGCAGCAAGGCACATTGACTGAAATGCTGTTACCCCATTGCTAAGGGAACAGTGATTAAAAACACACACAAGCTTTTCAACAGTTTAGGACCTCAAGCAATACTTTTAATATGCAACTGACCAGAAGAAATTATTTATCTACTGCCATTCAGCATCAGTACTCACCGAGAGACAAGATACAAAAGATTTTCAGTGTCAACAAACAATTTCTGTTTCTGCTGAGACTTAGAACCACATTGCTAGATGTTGACCAACAGTGCAATCAAGTAGCTTTCAGATAAGGACTTCAATAAATCCCTGCCCCCTAAAAAAAAACCATCAACACTCTATATTTAGCACCAAGGCTGGGACATCCTAGACGACAATATTTGGACCGAAGTCAAAATTCATTCATGACAAAATTTACCTGCAAGTCAATCTTCAGCCATTTGTCATGGAAGCGCAGCTGGGCATCAAGGGAAAAAGATGGAGACGGCATCCTTCCCTCGGCTCTCCAGGCTGCAGACGCAGCCTTCCTTAAAGAGACATAACAAGTTAACACTGTGGCGTGAAGCTCTGACAAGCAAAACAAATCAAGTCATGCTATCCATTTCTCATTAAAACGACTATCCCACCCTAGTTAATATTGATCATTTGCATATAGATTTTCCCAAAGTCACAGGAGTTCAGTCAGTGCGGTACAGCGTGCAGTTGATGATACAATCTGGCAGTTTCAGATAACTGGGAACCATCTTCATAGCCAAACTCTAAACTAAATTCATTCTTCATGAAGTATAATACTTGGTGTCAAACATTCACCATAAACAACTAATGCATTACAAAAAGATTAAAATAGGCTTAGAAAAAACTTTTTTCGAGAATTTTATAAGTCTTTTCCATGACATTAATGGTGAATGAAAATATTGTCTAAAAAAATACTTAAAATCAAAATAGTCCACACTACATTTCAAGTCTTCTAGCGTGAGATCTTTGTGAACCACCAACCACCATTACGTCAGGTCAGAGGTCACCCTTCCGACAAAACTCGACTTTTCCGTGAACACACGTACAGTTGTTGACGGAAGCCAGGGATTATAGTTTATAAAGTTTTAAACGTGGCTATTTTTCGTCCAGAAACTCATTGCTTCACTTCAGAAGGGATTTATTACTCGCATGGATTACTTTTATGATGGCTGGATGGGCTTTTTGGAGCTTCAAACATTCTGACACTCGTTTACAACTAGGATGGTTTTAGGATAAGTAAATGGGATTATATTCATTTTTAGGTGAACTATTCCTTTAACCACTGAGAACAAATCATTGAGTCAACTCACGAATCACCCAGATTGATGCTGCGAAAAAGATCAAGCAATTCTTGGAAAATAAGCGGACAAGTATAATGTGCAATTTTATAATGGATTTATTTTCTATTGTGAGATTTGGGATTTTTAATCATCCTTCATTGCCATTGCACAACACATTCTTCAAAATGGCTTTGAAATGACATAAGGATCAGCAAATATTGAAAAACGTTTAATTTTTGTGTGAACTGTCCCTTTAACTTCAAGCCTAAACAACCTTGAAATGTTAAAACGCATCCTCCACCTCTTCCCGCAATGCATAAAACGGACAAATTAGCAATATTTAGCATATAAGCAGGAAGTATGAAAATAATTATATTAAAATATGATTGTGGAACTGTGTTGAACCATACAAACCTAGTCGGACAGGAGAGCCTCACTGAAATAATTTATTAAAATAAACTGGGTGTTGGCTTGGTCACATTCTTTCATCCGTGTCTAATCTCCTATGTCAATATCTAGATGTGAATAAAATATTGTTGTTGTTGTTGTTGTTTTAATCAACAGATGTTGCTGTAATGCTGCAGGTTGCTATCTATGATCGTGTGTTGTTGATGGAACTCAGGCTGTCAGCCGCTAGCAGCTACAAGGCAGGACGTTCCCAAATACAGCGCTCTGACCTGCTTTTCTTGAGGACGCCACAGTCTATTAATACCGCAACCCTGCTATCTTTTCCTTTCCTAAAAGTCATAACGGAATCAACGCATCTTTTACCTGTTCGGTTGTCTTATTGAATTCCTGCTCCTTCGGTCCTACCACCAGCTTCACTGCAAATTAATGTCGGCCATGTCGTGTGTTGACTGACAGTATCTGCAACCAATTAAATCTAGAAGAATCAGATGACGCGCATCAGTCAGAGGGCGGGACGACGCAAGGGCCAATCACAGGCTGGCACAGACACACATGGAGCACGGCGTTCATTAAAATCGAGAATTTATATAATGACGTAACTTTAGTTTCACCGCATAAACTATTATATACAAAAATACTGTTATAGGTTAGAGTGTATATCATATTCTTCGACCCGTCATATTTTTTGACAATTTCAAAATATTTTTTGATTCCACTAGGTTCATTTAATTGCCCATGAGATAAAGTTTCAAAATTAAGACGAGGTCATAAAATTGCATGAGTTTTTGATGGAATATAGCATTCATTTTTAATTCATTTTATTTATTTAAATTTTATTTAGTTAGTTGGTTGTTAATAAAGCATAAATGTGGGACTAACTAATGAAATTCTCTCTATATAAAATGTCCTTGTTCTGAATTAAAGTAATAAATTTGATAAAAAAAATCTTTTTTATTATTGCTAAATGAAATACAAACCATGCCTCAAATAAATAAACATAAATATTTTTTAAAAAAAGAAAATATTACAATCAAAATATTAATCATAAAAATATTCGTCCTAAAAATGCATGGCACAGCTTTTCCTGCATAGGTACATAGGTTCAAAAATTTGAAGAAGATCAATTTCTTGTGTAAATTTAATCTGCATATATATATATATATATATATATATAAAAAATATATATAAAAAAATATATATAAAATCTTTATCTTAATATATCTTAATATTAATATTAATATTATATCTTAATATTATATCTTAATATATAATATTTATCCGAAAACAGAACATTATTAACCATAAATTCAATATCACAATTCAGAGAAAAACATATAACATTTGCTATAAACTAAACCAAACACAAAGGTTGCCCAATTTATTTTATATATGAATAAAAGAAATGTTGAAATTCTGTGGTCAGTTACTCACCCTCATGGGACTGAGAGCCAAAAAGTGACTAAATGGTGGCAGATTGTCAGTTTTTTGAACTATGTAAACTGACTTTTTAAATTACAGCGCCACCTGCTGTTAACAGTTTGAAGATCTGCGCAGCCACCTCATATTTGCACTAAAGATATTGCGAAACTCAAGTAATGAGTTTTAAATATAATTATACTATTTTATTTGCATTAAAAGCATAACTTTACATTACTCTTTATTAGTTTAAAACGTTAACTTTATCTGTTACATTACTAGTTTAGTCCTCTGCTTTAACCAGTAGAGGTCGTTAATTTGGCAAGGAACTCCTGTGAATGAACTTCCGGGATGTAATGTAAGCCTGTTCATGTTTTTGTGCATTTCAAGGCGAATAACAAAGTCCACAACATAACAAGCCTATGAGGGCTTCATCATCATCATCATCATCAGTCAAAGAGTGACCAAAAGACTTACACTGACCGTTCATAAACTCGCATACATTTATGGACGACACTTCATTCCCAGTCGCGGGTGTTGTGATAGCTGTCGTGTCCAGTTTTATCAATGGATCCACGTTTGTACTTCAGAAAAAGGGGATACTGCGAGCCCGCAAATCAGGTATTTCACATCAGAAGACCATTAGCCCCCCATTATGCTCCAAAGAAAACATAAAACGGCCCAGATTTAATATTTCAAGGATAAACTAGATGAAGAAAAGTTCGTCGCGACAACTTTTAAGTGGCTTGAAAAAAGTCTAGCAGAAAGTTTTGAAACTTTGAAGTAGTTTTAAAAGTTTGAGAGTTTAAGTTTTAGTAGTTAAGATAGATATGTGATCAGATCAGATGATAGATAGATAGATAATAGAGATATAGAGATATAGATATAGATAGATATGGTTGGATAGATAGATAGATAGATATAGATAGATAGATAGATAGATAGATATAGATAGATAGATAGATAGATAGAATAGAGATAGAGTTGATATAATAGATAGAGTAGACAGAGAGAGATATATATATATGATATATATAGATAATAGATTATAGATAGATAGATATAGATAGATAGATAGATATAGAGATAGATGGATGATAGTAGATAAGATGAGAGATTAGATAGATAGGTAGGGTGATAGATAGATAGATGATAGATAGATAGATGATAGATAGATAGAATAGATAATAGATAGATAGATAGATAGAGATAGATAGATAGGATAGATAGATATATAGATAGAGAATAGATAGATAGATAGAATAGAAGAGTAGATAGGATGAATAGATGATAGATATGATATCAGATTGATAGATAGGTTGGATAGAAGATAGATATATAGATAGATAGATAATATAGATAGATATAGATATATAGATAGATAGAAGATAGATAGATAGATAATAGTTAGATAGAAGATTAGATGAGATATAGATTTAGATAGATAGACAGTTATGATAGATAGATAGATATATAGATAGATAGATAGATAAGATAGATAGATAGATAGTAGATAGATAGATAGATAGATAGATAGATAGATAGATAGATAGATATGATAGATAGATAGATAGATTATATAGATAGATAGATAGATAGTAGATAGATAGATAGATAGATAGATAGATAGATAGTTAGATAGATAGATATAGTTAGATATGATAGATAGATAGATAGATAGATAGATAGATAGATAGATAGATATAGGATGATAGATAAGATAGATAGAATAGATAGATAGATAGATAGATAGATAGATAGATATAGATAGTATATATATAGATAGATATATGGATAGATAGATAGATAGATAGATAGATAGATAGATAGATAGATAGATAGATAGATAGGGATGATAGATAGATAGTAGATATAGATAGATAGATAGATTAGATAGATAGATAATAGTAGATAGATAGATAGATAGATATAATAGATAGATAGATAGATAGATAGAGAGATAGATTAAATGTAGATAGATAGATAGATATAGATAGATAGATAGATAGATAGATAGATAGATAGATAGATAGATGATAGATAGATATGATAGATATATAGATATATGATAGGATAGATAGATAGATAGATAGATAGATAGATATGATAGATAGATAGGATGATAATGATATGAGAGATAGATAGAAGATAGATAGTATATAGATAGATAGATAGATAGATATAGATAGATAAGATATATAGAGATAGAGATGAGTTTGAGAGTGTAGATATGAGAATATGAGATTTGAGTTTGAATGAGTTGAAAATGAGTTTAGAATGGTGGAGTCAATTAGAATAATTGAATGGATTTTTTGATTTGAGATTTTATTTTTTGGATATTGATTTGTTTGGATTTCATGTTTTTTCATTTAAAAGTGGAGGGATGTTTTTTGGATTTTCCCAGCTTTTTTCAGATTTTTTAGGAAAGCCGGATAAAAAGAAAAGAATCAGCTTTTTTAGAAGACCAGTCTGAATAGTCTGAGTTTGGTTGGTGGGCACACCAAGTCAGAGCTAGTTTGAAGGTCTGAGCAAAGTATGTGGCTAATTTGCTAAAAAGTAATAATAATAATATAATATAAATTTTACAATATCAGTAATAACTATGTCATTACAGGTGGAACTTACCTGGCTGACTGTGTGTGGTGGTGTGGTACACTTGCAAGTGAGTTATACCTTTATATCTGCGAATAAAAGTAAGCTAATGTTAATAATGGTAGTTTAAAATTGTGCATTTATGCTTTTTTTTTTAAGTGATTGTGGGACAAATAGGAAATTTCCTGGCATACAATGTTGCTCCTGCAGTTGTGGTCACTCCCCTTGGAGCCCTGGGTGTCCTGTTTGGGTGAATTTCTTTATTATATTAAGATATTTTTGACTAATTGTATTCAATGCAGTGGTCTGAGCGATCTATAAATAAATATAACAGCATTTGACATTTATTTCACATTTAAATCAACATATCAGAGCCGCTATACTGTGACCTGGAGTGATTTATGCGATTTTGTCCTTTCATCACATATCAGGGCCATTCTGGCATCCTGGCTGCTTCAGGAACGTCTCAATCTCATAGGGAAACTTGGCTGCACTTTGTGCTGTTGCGGTTCAGTTGTGCTCATCATTCACTCACCCAAGTCTGAAAATGTCACATCAAGAGCAGAACTAGAGGAAAGACTGATGGGCCCAGGTATGATAAACTTGTCTGGTGGAGCCATAATTCATCTATTCTCAATGGTAGTCTGGTGGTTAAAGTTCTGTCACCATTTGCTCACCCTCATGTCATTCCAAACCTGTATGACTTTCTTCTTCTGTGGAATTAAAAAGAAGATATTATGAAGAACGCTGGTTTCGGTTCCCATTACTTCCATAGTGTGGACAAAAATTACAGTGTAAGTCAGTGGGAACCGTTTTCTTACCATCGGCATTATTCAAAATATTGTGTTCTGCAGAAGAAAGAAAGAGAACTATCCCTTTAAGAATAAAGACTGAAAACTGATACAAAGGCTACCTGGCATGAATTGCAAAGTTATGGAAATCATCTATTGAACTTTTGTGCAAATCACTTAACAGCAGATTTTTCAAGGGAGCTAATCCTGCAAATAGTGTGCAGTAGGTTGCTTTGGATAAGTGAATTTGCCTTTTTTTTTTTAACAATGCATTAATAATTGCATAGATAGATAGAATTTTAAAGGAGGTCCATTTTTTTTCTGGAATGAGTCGTGCTTCATCATAATTCCATCATCAACTCACTCTCATACATTGTACCATACCGCGTTTCTGATCTTCCCTTTCATGTTTCAGTGTTCCTGGTGTACATTTCACTGGTGATCTTGTTACTGATCGTACTGATCGGTTGGCTGTCTCCCGTTCACGGAAAATCCAACATTATGGTGTACGTGGGAATCTGTTCTCTCCTTGGGAGTTTCACTGTGCCGAGCAGCAAAGGCCTGGGACTGGCTGCTCAGGAGGCCTTCAGTGGAACACCTACAAGTGATAGCAGAGCACTTTACCTCTTCCTGGGGTTGCTGGGAATTCTCGTTGTCAGTATTCTGATCCAGTTCACCTTTATCAACAAAGCCTTGGAGAGCTTTAGCGCTAACATGTTTGAGGCCATTTACTATGTGACTTTCACCTCATGTGTCATCCTGGCCTCCGCAATTCTTTTCAGGGAATGGACAGCACTCGGTATTGTGGACTGTTTGGGTATTCTGTGTGGTTTTATCACAGTATCTGTGGGTGTTGCTTTATTACGCATCTCTCAAGAAGCTAAACTTGCTTGGAGCCAAACCAAAGCTAAAGAGGACTAACTAATGAATACATAATTCTTTAATCATTAACTGACAGGGCTGATTTCACAAACATGGATATTATGTGTTAATATTAATTCACCCAATAAGGGTTTAAATCCAATAGTAAATCCAAATAAGGGAGACGTCCAATAACATTTTATAGACTAGATTGTATTCATTTTTTTAAAAAAAATATTTTAATATGTACTTTATCCTGATTATCATGCATCGGTTTCAACTCAGTCACTAATAAGTACTTTTTTAATAAATTATTGACTCTTAATATTGTAATGATTTCATGAATATATAAGTATTTAATTTAATTAAAATATATAACCTCTGTTTGAATAAATTACAATTTCTCCATTATATGAAATGATTCTCTCGGTCTCGAGGCTCACTTTTTTTCTTCTTCTTTCTTTCTTTTTTTAAAAAAAAAAAAATTGTATATATAAATAAAAATAAAAAATACATTGAACCAGGCAGCTAAATAGAAACGTTTATAACAAACATGACGTTTTTCATGTTTGTAAAGAAAAAATATACACTGCAGGATTTCCGTCAGGAATAACTCTATGGCAACAGTTTTGGTCAGTCTACCATCAATAATTTAATGTAATTGTATGCATGGCAAGATGACGGCCAGCAGGGGCTTTTTTCCTTACCTTTGTAGTCAACAAGTTGTCTTCCTAGTCGAGTTTCCTACTGAATCCTGATCCAGTCTCCCAGAAAACGAAAATCATTTCAATCCCGGAGTAAGTTGTGGATTATATTTATGTATTCCAGTAGGAACATTTCTGTTTGTATGTACAGTTTATCCTTGTAATATCTTTAAAGCAACGTTTTACTTTAATCGATTTGTTAGTTTGCGCTGTGGTTTCCCGGATGAAAACCAGAACCGAAAGAGTTATTGTGTGCCTGTATTTATATTATATTTTCATTCATGTTCATAACATACTTAACCGTTGTTTATACTTACAACGTTACATTGTACATTTGTTTCGATAAGCTGTAGGAAATACGCCGTTTTTAGTGTCAAGTAAGATTCCTGTAGTTTGTGTGGGCACCTGTCTTTTAACGTTTACCTATGTGCAACTGCTGTACGTCACTAGCTCAACATAAAGCACGGCCACACTTTGATATTAGGAGAGAAGGAACGTTTTTTTTTTTTTTTTTTTCTTTTTTAAAAGATGTTTTCTCCTTAATAATTAACTTTACATTTTACATTTGGTTACAATGTTCAAACGCATGAAAGGTAGACTTTAACACAGGACGACATAAAACCAATCAAGAGAGAAGTTCCGCGCATGCGCACACGTTTCCTCTTTCACCGTACTGATGGGGGTCCGACTTGCCTCTAATCGGCTCTTTCGAACAATTCAGTTCAAAGAACCAGAATGCATTCAGTGATTCTTTTGCGTCATGACGTTTTGCTGCATCACGTGGTCACTGGCAAATCCATTTAGATTTGCAAAAATTTGTATGAATTATTTTTATCATTATTATTAAATATTAATTTAAATTGTGTTTGTAAAATTATACAATAAATTCAAAAACATTTTTCAATATGTTTTATGTGTAACAGTCTGGCTAGTGAACCAAATCAGTCCAATTGAATTAGTATTTTGTTGTTAATCTGTTATGGCTATATATATATATAATATATATATATATATATATATATATATATAATATATATATATATATATATATATATATATATAATAATTTTAAACTACTTATATTCTAATTAATACATTATTTAATTCCTATTTATATGTACTATATTAGCAGTTTGGAAAATGGATGGATGAATTCAGTCTAATTTATGGAAGAATTGTTCAGACCGAATTTTGTGAACCGGTTGAAAAGATCCGACTCAAAAGAACGATTCGCTCACGAATCGAACTTCGGTACAGTCTGTGTAGGTGGATCTGCATGGGTTCGCGTCAACATCGCGTCTGAATTTCATGGTCGCGAGAAAATGTGAAAGTCAAAACTGTGAAATCTCTGTGACCGGACACGATGTCGAGCTGATCGCTGGAATTTAACTAGGTAACGTACTCTGAATGACTTCATGACCTCCGTTAGCCACCCGTGTGTTTTGCTGTGAATTATGAAGCTAATTGGCTAGGCTATCCGGCTGGGTTTGGCTGTATGAATAAGGTAATTGTCATCACGTTGCCAAATGAAGAAGATCTTGCGACAACCAAAATCTGGCCATTAAGCGATAGCTGGTTTACACTTGGTTAAAATAGACGTGAGATGTTGTACCGCTGTAAAGTTTGCTGGATCAGCTGTATGCTCATGTCTCGCGCCTTAAAGAGATAGTTCACTCATAAATCAAATTGTCATTATTTATTCACTCTTATGTTGAAACAAACCTGAATTACTTCCGTGAACACGCATAGATGTACACATCTCCGTCAGTTACAATTTGCTTTCATTGTATGGAAGTGACGGAATCAGAAAGGAACTAGGGTGAAGCCTATTGATCTATGCTGATAATATTTCCTTTAAGTAAACACATGTAATAGGACTTCGAGCCCGCGTGGTTTATTGAGTCATTACCTGTTCTGCTGATGTCATCTGGTCACTAATTGTACATCACACACACTGTCATTCTTTATTCACCCTCAGAGCAGTGTGGGTGTTGTCATGAATGTTACCTCAGATCTTACGAGCTGTAATGTGTGTAATGTGTCTCTCAAAAATGGTATGATTCAAGTTTTTATCCATACCTTGGAGTTGATCGCAACTCATTTACATGATTGTGATACATTTTTATTTCTTTCTTCCCAGGCTCTGCTGTTGGCCAGGATTGCTCCTCTGGACTGAATCTTTGGTGCGTGTTTGTCAATGTGACGAGAGGAAACTCTACCAACAACACTATGGGTCAAGACAGAGGAAAGTACGATTTCTATATAGGCCTTGCTTTGGCAATAAGCTCTAGTATTTTTATCGGCGGTAGTTTCATCTTAAAGAAGAAAGGACTCCTTCGACTGGCCAGGAAAGGCTCGATGCGGGCAGGTATGTTTTTTTTTTCTCTCTAACATTTTAACATAAAGGTGTCGGAAAAACACACCGTTCTGGAGAGGTTTAACTGGTATGGGTGGGAAACATTTTTGAGATGTTTTATTCAGACACACCTGTTCAGTATCTGTCATTGTTTCAATTTAAAGGTGCAGTACAGTGCAGATCACTTGCCACACACTTTTTATAAATCATTAACTCCGTTTCCATGTCTTTGACTGAGATGTTTAACCCCGTATGGACTTGTCATTTATAATAACAACAAAAATAAGTGTTATTGTTAAAAAGAGATCACTCCTCACTTTTATAAAGTTTCATTTATTCCAGTTTTATGTTCTGTAATATGATAGCATTTTTTGGTTGCTAGACAACAAACTCTTTTAAGCATTTTTGATGTATTTAAGTACCTCAACCCAACGTGTTTTTGCTTAAATGAGGTGTTTAAAAACATTTATTGTTACAGTTTACTTTCAAATAGTTCAAAATGATTGGTCGTGGATGAGTACCAATGGCCTATCATGGAATACATATTTAGTCAGAGTAGTCTGGGTTCTATTGCACGGTGTGTTAATAAGCTATTTTGTTTTCATAAAGAAATAAATATAATGAAACAGACATGATTGTAGTGAGATTACAAAAAACAATCATTTCTGATAATTACACATAAATGTGTCTTTTAAAGTACCCCTTTTTCATATTTTGAAAAATAATAAATATATATATTGTGTGATATTGTTAGTTCAAAGGTCTATGTAACACTAAAATATTTATAAAAACCGATTTGTGGATATAGTTTTAAACAAAGTAGCATTCAAAAGTTAATAAACTTAATACTTGGTTGGTACTCGATACTTGGTATTAATACAAGTAATTGGTAATCTTCCGAACTTCAAATATTTACCAAAAAAAACAAAAACATTAAGCAGCACTACAGTTTTTAACATTGATAATAATAAGAAATATTTTTGAGCTCTAAATCATCATATCAGAATGTTTTCTGAAAGAATCATGTGACACTGTACACTGGAGGAATGATGCTGAAAATTCAGCTTTGCCATCACAGGCATAAATAACATTTTAACATATATTAAAATAGAAAACAAATAGATGATTGTAGTGATGTTTCTCAATATTACTGGTTTTACTGTATTTTTGATCAAATAAATACATGAGCATAAGAGACTTTTTTTTCTAAAACACGAAAAAGTCTTAAACGGTTGTGTATTTTACATGGACTATAGAGGGTTAACGGAATACTGATTCTCTGTTTAACGTCAATACAAAGTTTGGTGTTGGCAAACTGTGATGTTGTTTACCTTTTCCCTTGTTGTAGCATTTTAGTTCTGTGACTGTTGACATTTATAAAAACATCTGAGGGATTGTAATATTTGAACCAAATAGTCGTCAACGAGTTTTTTTTTTCTCTTTTCGCTGTTGATATCTAGAAAGTAGGGTGTCGGATATGTGATGTTCAATGCAATTTAATTATAGAAAAAAGGACACCAAATTGTTCAGAATAAATATACTAAACATTAATCATCTTGCTTACCAGGGCAAGGAGGTCATGCATACTTAAAAGAATGGCTTTGGTGGGCTGGCTTGTTATCAAGTAAGTGACTGAGTAAAAAAACTGATATTCATCTTAAAGACAAACTTGAAGCCGCTGTTTACATACAGCATATATTTATCATGTTTGTGACCCCGCTGCTTGGAAGTAACCATTTTATTTCTCTCTGTTTTGACAGTGGGGGCTGGTGAAGCTGCCAATTTTGCAGCATATGCCTTTGCTCCCGCCACCCTCGTCACTCCTCTCGGGGCTCTCAGTGTGCTAGTCAGGTTTGTCAGCCTGTTTATTGTTAATATACAAATACATATTAATGGTACAGGAGTTGGGAAGTATTGTAAAAATACAGGTTTTAATGTAGAATGTTTGCACTGAGAACTCTAGTGTAATTCATATGAGTGGTTTAGCGGTCATTTTTGTGGTTTCCTGTTCTTGCTTTTGCAAAACAAAGTATAAACTTAATCTTTGTTTTTTGCAACAAGTGCTTACGTCTCTTAATGCTTAATTATCAAAGGTATTGTCATCTCAAATGCACCAAACAAGCTTCAACACTCTATGAGTTTCTTTGTACTGTTCAACACAAAAGAAGATATTTTGGGGCCCATCAGCTGTTTGGTTACTGACGTTCTTCAGCGGAACAAAGAAATTCATAACGGTTTAGAACAACTTGAGGGTGCGGATTCGGAAATGATGACAGAATTTTAATTTTTTTGGATGAACTGTCCCTTTGGTATCAGATTTTTTCTTGAAAAAGCCTGGATGTATGTGGGATTTTAAACATGAGATTTCTAGACCTTCTCTTAAAAATGCTTACATAGTAAATCATGAACACCTGGACAATTGTTGTGGATAATAGGGTGCCTTGGTATAAAAAGGTCAACTGATATAGGTGGTAAATATGCAAAAGCTCATGTATGGCACACTTTTTTTTATTATGAAGTTTACAACAAAACACAAAAAAAGTCAGATAACCAACAAATAATAGTATATTATGCACTTTGGGCTTTAGTTCAGGAATAGTTCACGAAAAATAATCCTGACATGAAGGTGTGTAAATGAAGACAAAATGTTAATTTTGGGGTGAACTATCCCTTTAAGATGATCAAGTTAATGTTTGGCTGTTTTCGCAGTGCGGTACTGTCCTCGTACTTCCTGACAGAGAGGTTGAACCTGCATGGAAAGCTTGGTTGTCTGCTCAGTATCCTGGGCTCCACTACCATGGTGATACATGCACCTCAAGAGGAAGAGATCGACAGCCTGGAAGATATGGCCAAAAAACTGGTCGATCCAGGTAAACTGTGACATGTAAAGACAATGAAGACACTCCTGGAATGTGACTCGGCAAAAACTGCTCATGGAGGAGCTGAATTCAGCTATTGTAATGTTAATATATATTGTTGTGGTTTTGATAAGTGAAAAAAATACGAAGAGTAAAATTGTTAAATATTATTACAAATTAAACCAACCATTTTCAAATTTATTTCTGTGATCGTAAAGCTAAAATTACAGTATCATTACTCCAGACTTCAGTGTCACGTGATCCCCCAGAAATCATTCTAATATGCTGATTTTGTTATCAATATTTAAAACAGTTGTGCTGCTTAATATATATATATATTTTTTTTTTACCAGGTTTCTATGTTTAGGTTCAGTAATTTCACTTTAATGGCAATGAAAAGGTTATTAGACAGTTATTGAAATGCCACTATAGTTAATTCATTGGTATTTAACAAATTTTGTCTTTTTTTGCAAAAAACTCTAAGTCCTCCTCTTTGGACAACAAGACAGTAAAACGTCCGTTTTACAGCCGCAAAAGGAACACTGTTGTTTAATTGCTACTTGCGAAATCCTGTCATTGCCCCTGCAATGATGGATAACTTGCAGCTTAGCCATTAAAAACATGATTTGAATCGTGTCTTCCGATCGGTTCTTCTGTGGACTTGGAGGCTTTTGCTGACAGAGGGAAGTGGCGTTTAGCGGTTTCTGCCAAAGAACTGATATTTCTGAATGGGCTGACGCAGGGATTTAGCAGATTTGAAGCGAAAGTATTTGATGAACGTATACTTTGCAGAGAGCATTCGCTCCATATCGTCTCATCTTCGTGGTGGCGTTTAGCATCTCTTCAAATGTTTCTTCAGGTATTCTTTTGAAAGTGATTTTAATAAACATTAAAAGAAATGATATTTGTCTTTTCCTCAGGCTTTGTGGTCTTTGCAACAGCTGTCATCATCACAGCTCTCATCTTCATCTTCGTATTGGGCCCGCGCCACGGGCAGACCAACATCCTGGTCTACATCACTATCTGCTCTGTGATTGGTGCCCTGTCGGTCTCCTGCGTGAAGGGATTGGGCATCACCATTAAGGAGGCCATCGCTGGGAGACCAGTGTTGCGAAACCCTTTGGCCTGGCTGCTGCTGCTGAGCCTGATCGCTTGTGTCAGCACACAGATCAACTACCTGAACAAAGCACTGGACATCTTTAACACATCCCTGGTGACGCCCATCTACTACGTGTTCTTCACCACCTCTGTGCTGTCCTGCTCTGCCATATTGTTCAAAGAATGGGAACACATGGGGGCCGATGACATCATCGGCACGATGAGTGGTTTCACTACGATTATCGTGGGCATCTTTCTTCTGCACGCCTTTAAGGACGTTAGCATTAGCTTGGCGACACTGGCTGTGTCCATCAGGAAGGACGAGAGGAATGGGCCAGTATTAAACGGCATGGCCGCTCACAACCACTCCAATTATGAGCTGCTACATAATGACGTCACGGAGGACTTTGACGACAGAGAGTCCGGGTTGCCTTTCGACAGCGTCTCCAGAAGAAACGGCACTATGACCGTCTCTTAGATATGCAGCAGTTCATTTATGAAAATGTTTGGCTGCTCTATGGACTTTTAGCATTTTTCTTTTCTTTTCAGATGAGATAAAACCTAAGACAATCAACTCTCAAAGCAAAAAAACAACAAAAAAGATGGACCAATCGATTGTACTAAGGTTTTTGTTTGCCTCATTTTTCGTTTTATTCCAACTAGACTACATGGTGAGCTTCATCGCATTCCTCATGTAGCAATGTAAATATACAACTGTACGTTTTTAAGAGACTTGTTATATTTTATGTACAGATATCTGTATTTACATGCACTGAGTTCCTTTCTACAAAATCAGTAGTTGCTTTGACTTTGTAATAAAGACATCCAAGTGGAATCATGAGACCTTCTCAATTTACCAGTCTAAGCATATTTTAAAGGGTGGTTTACCGAAAAATGAAAAACATAAAAAAAAAAAACTGAAGGCCTGTTTCTCACCCGCCCCCTTTTGTTGCTATTTCCAACAAGCCATGCACTCTCACGCCACACATCGTGTTCTCACCAAGGGAAAATACATCGCGGAGCAAAGAGGACACTGACAACGAATGAAACCGCTTCATATTTAAAATATTGTAATTTTTCAAAGAATTTTAAACAAATAGCGTATAGTGGCTCTTTAATGTGTCGTGACAGATCGCTGTAGCCCCTTCAAGCGGCTCATGAACCGATCATCTCTTCATACTAGTTCATTTATAGCCTCAAATAAACATGAATGGACATCAGAAGGAACGTTGTTTCGTGCGCGGAAAGACATGAGTACACACAATTTTGAGTTAAAATTCATCAACGTTAATCTACTAACTCCCCTGACTGCTTTGTCAGATAAAATGATGGATTCGGGGTTATGATTGGTTAGATCGCCTGTCAATCAAACTGCCGGGGGGTCAATTTCGTTAATAGTTTGTGAGATATTCATACTCACTAGAAGGGCATCTAATTTCAGTCAATGATTCATAAATCAAATTTTCAAACATTTCACATTAAATATGGTTCAACATTTTACAAAACATGATGAAAACCTGAGCCCCTAAAATAACATTGTAATGAGTACACTAATATTTAGTGAATTCTTTATGCATTGGTTGATGCAAAAGAGCATATTCACAACTTCACTTACACAATCTTACTAGCACACAACCTAGTCCAAGTTCCTTTAATTAGTGTCATTTTGTGCATGCGCAAGCTGGCAGACTCCATATGACCGCATAACAATGACCATTTGTATTTTGTGTGAACAAGTCCTATAGCAGATTCACTTTTTTTAGTAAAGAAAAAGCCAAGGAAACAATGTTTGATAAATTTATTGAATTAAAATCTGATTACATAATTCAAAAACTAAAAGGCACGTTTATTGGGAGTAAAAACTTGGTTACGCTTAGTCTTATTCAGTATAATAGAAGAAAAACAATCTTGCATGCAATCATTCAACACCACCAAATAGAAAAAATACCACGGGTCTCTCACCACAGCAAAAGCTTAAATAATCAGTTGATAAAACCCACTTGGCCATTTTCCAACCCTTTCCCCCCACGTATAAAACATGAAAATGAGTAGTGCTGTGCTATCATTAACATATAAAAGATAAGTAATTTATCTATAATAAGGCACGAGCGTGTGTACAAAAAAAAAAAAAATCAACCTGAAATACACTAAGTAAAACTGTTTGTCTACATCATCGTAAAACATATTAGCCTAATTTACCAAAGCCTGATACATGTGCAAAACCAATAACGGTACAATAGATTGGTGCATACCAAATCACTCAACTAATCGCAAGGCAAATCACTGGCTCTGTGAACACTACAGGCTGACATAAGAAAAGGCGTCTTTAAGTAGAATGTGAGAGTGAAACTGGTCCTAACCTTGAGGATAAACTTGTCGCTAAATAGGATCCCCTCTACCATCTCTTCCACTTCTAATTGGTGCAAATTTACAGCAATCTCAGTTACTGGCCAATGACTGATGGATCGGAGGCTGAAAGCAACGGACATGTTCTACTGGCATGTTCTCTCCATCCCCAGACTTCAGGTACTTGTTTAAAATGGCGAAGATTTCATCATTCAGAATCTGGAACTTGCGAATTCGTTCCCCCATTTTCTTTAGAGGCTAAAGTAGAAGGGAAACAGATGGATTAGTTGGTGTCTTCATTGCAGAAGTTGCACGGAAAAATACACTAAAACTCACTCAGAAAAACTCACCACACTCTTGATGATCTCATCCTTGCCATCATGTTTCTGCACCTTCAGGAGATGGTAGCTGAAATCCAGGATATCAAAGCGTCTGTGCTGACCGAGTAATGTGATAATCATGCAACCGGCCCAGTTCAGACCGTCTCCGAAACATTGCCTGGAAGGGGATCAAAATGCTTTAATAAGCTCAAAATCCTAATTTCATTGTAAACAGCAGTTCTACATGATAAGAAAAACAAGTGATCAGTTTCCACTCACTCAACGGTGAACTCGTGAGCTCCCACCGGGATGCAGTACACAAACTGCATGGCGCTCCACAACCTGTGAAACTCCACGCACTCGTCCACGTGCATCACGCCATTGCTGGGCAACGGGCCGCGCCAGATCGGGTCGTCCAGATAACCGCGGATGCGAGTCAGAATGACCTCGAACATGGAGAGACCGCAGCACAGCCGTTCTTTAGTCAGCAGGTCACCCTCACGCGCGATGGCAATTTGCTAATGAGAGATTGTACAGGGTATTGAATAAAATCGGACCAGCATGTCCGCATCAACACATTGCACTAATAATAAAAGTCAAATACAGCTGCAAACCACAAATATTTACCATTATTAACACATTTTGACCAGTAGATGGCACAGTCATAACATTTAAAGGATTAGTTCACTTCCAAATGAAAATTACCATCCTACGTGTAAGACTTTCTTCTTTCTGATGAACACAATCTGAGAAAAAATAATAAATATCCTGAAGCATCCAAGCTTTATAATGGCAGTAAGCGTTACCAAACGAGTATGAGCTGAAGAAAGTGTCTCCATCCACATCCACCCAACACACACGGCTCCGGGGGATCAATAAAAGCCTTCTGAAGCAAAGCGATGCGTTAACGGAAAAAAGAAACTGGCAACGTGACAGTTCCGTAAATTGAATAGGGAAGGCATAGGATGTAGATTAAGCTTTTTGAACTTCGGAGGCTGAATACAGAAGGGGGTCTGGCGGAAGATAGATATTTTACTTCATAACTTGTTAAATATGGATTTTTATTTTATTGAATTTTTTCAGCTCATACTCGTTCATCCCGCTCACTGCCGTGATGAAGCTCGGATGCGTCAGGATATTTGCTGTTCATCAGAAAAAAGAAAGTCATATTCACCTAAGATGATTTGAAGGCGAGTAAAGCTTGGGGTAATTTTCATTTGAAAGTGAACCAATTCTGACAATTCTGACTTATGTCAAGATCCAAAATGGTTTCTGAGATACTGCCTCACTTCCTGTTTGGCATGTCTTTGACAGGAACAATTAAAGTGGTCTGGAGTCAAAGACCAAAAATTCATTGGTAATCATCTCGTACTTAATGTAATTTTGTGTTTGTTTCACTGGCTTTCACAACTTCTTAAACATTCAATACAAGTGTAGAAGCACACATAAGGAAAATAATTATGCTTTGGTAAATTATAATTATGACACAAGTAATAATTATGACAAAGCCATGTGATTCACGAATTCATTTGTGTGATTCGTGTATTTGTTCTTATTATTTTTTCTGAATGTTCACTTGCCTTTAATAATGTTTTAGCTTATTACGCTAGTACTTTTTCCTGTGGTATTGGAGTACTCAAAGTGTGCTAAGTAATAAATGGAAAGCAACCTCACCACCCCCAAAATATTTTCCAAAATCCATAAATGATCCAATCCGTGACTCAAAAACCATAATAGGATCCAAACCAGTTGAGTTTTGTGATCCGCTGAACCCCTAGTCACAATTATGAGGTAAAAAGTCAATTGTGACAAAAAGTCAAAAGAGTTACCGTCAATTAGGACGAATTAAAATGGAAGAAAAGTCGAAATTGTCATAATTGAGTCAACTCGGCTTTTTATTTCAAGTTACTAAAGCATTTTTTTTTTTTTGGTGTCGTAGAAAAGGGGTTTGGACTTTGGATTGCACAGAAGCGGCATAAAAAGAAAGCAAGAGTTTGGTTACTAATGCCTTTGTAAATAATTAATCTAATGAAGTGACCGATAATAACAGGATAACCTGTTACCAGGTATAAAGTACTCCTAATTTCCTCAAAAGTAAACTTTAGCCAGAAATCACGATTTTTATTTGAAAATAATTTGCCCATTCCCACTGACGCAACTCATCAATAAAAAATGAATCGGGAAGGCTCTGGGACGAGATCAAAGCAGCAGTTAAGTGTGTAATTGGAGATGCTAATGACAATAAGTAGATGTGTGTGCTGGAGGTGGTAAAGCAGCAGAGCACGACTAAAGCGGTTGTCGGTGCAGTGATGTTTCACACACCTGAGGGGTTCCAAGACGCTCAATTAGAGGCACTAAATGCAGTGCTGTGTATTTGGCCTCCAAACGCTTCATCTTTGCATCCAGACGCTCACCCTCTGCAGAAGTGTGGCATGAAGAGGGTTTATTGTTATATTAGAGGAATTGATCATATGAAGCATGCTAAAAAATACTCAAGATCCTCGGAAAACATACATAAACACAAGCTTACCTTTAACGTGAACTCTTGGTAAGATGTTCTGGAAGGGCGCTGCATGCAACAAGTCACACACCTCCTCTTGAGACTGCATGAAAGGAGAACTCATTTCAGAAATCATGGAGTTAAATTCAAACAAGCAGTCTGAGACAAGCGTCCATTGCTACTTTGACACGCACATGCATAATCACAGAGTTTTGGTGCATTAATTTAGCTCTCGACATGACCAGGATAAATTCTGGTCATGTTTGTGAAGCACTGAATTCATTAATCCCTGGTTCAATGTTCATGGGATTTTTTATTTCTTGTAACACTTTACAATAATGCTCAATTTCTTAACATTACTTAAGGAAATACTAACATGAATGAATAACTAACATTTTTTACAACTTTTTTTTTATTAATCTTTATTAATGTTTAAAGTACTGTTTATGATACATGAACTACTGATAATTTTGATGAATTCTGCAACTTTAGGATTTTAATTAACTGAATACCTGAAGCCTGACCCATGTCAAAAAGGTGTTTTAAAGCATGTCCGATGAAGCCTTGGGACAGATTTCTATGGTAATCAGGAGTGGTTCCAGTAGATGGAGCCATGCAGTTACATACAGCACTGACAAGAGCTATTATGGATGAGGGTGTTGACATTTAAATTAAAATGCAGAGAATTACAGCTGACAGGCCTGATTGCACTGACCTTGCCATCAGGCAGAGCAGGTACTTTCACACAGGCATAGTGATTTTCTCTGGCAATGTCTATATTTTAATAGATAGCCCTTGATTGTTGACACTATATAATTTGAAGTTTAATGGTGGTGGAAGACAGACTCTCTCTGGGTAACTTTCATAATTGTGACATAATTGCCATAATTAAACAGCAGCTTATCACATCCGTGAAGAGCCCCTTGAGTGTCTGCTTGAACGGCAGATATTCTCATGCTGCAGTGATGTTTCAGCCAACTTCTTTCAAATTTCAGATAAGCTTCATTATTGGTTTACGATCATCATTCATTTTTGATAATGAAATGTTGAATCGAAAGGGCACACATGGACAAAACATGTTATACTGCACTTAAAAGCCACTGAATTCTGGTATCATTATTATAACGTACCATTTTGGATCTCACATTATTGAAATATATAGGTGTTAAATCGGGATTTAATAAAATAATCACTATTTTACAGACCAAAATATACAGTTTTTCCTCATACATAAATTAATTCTAACCTAAAGTTGGAGAAAATGTGGCTGAAGTCTAGCTGATGTCAGTCTTTGCTGAATGTTATTTATGCTGTCTTCACATGTTATTGAAAATTTCCTACTTCCCACTTCCAAAGTCGTGATTACAAGCTTGTTGCATTCAATTCAAGTGCTTTGTTGTTGGAAAGAACAAGAATCATTAAGGACACCAAGATTATTCTTGCCATTTTTTTTTTCTTTTTAAGGAAAAATCTTAAAGCCAAAATGATATTTAGCGTCCATTTAATTAATGATGCCTCGTGTGTCATTACTGTATTTTATCTATTTATGCGGGGTGTTTGTTTTGTTTTTTGTATTTGTTTTTCTCCTTTGTACTGACTGACCTGTACTATTTGCTTGCTTGTGAGGTGACCTTGAGTGTTTTGAAAGGCGCCATTAAATAAAATGCATTATTATTGATTCTGGAATTTCGATTAAATATAGGCCATTTTTCGCTTTGTGTAAAACATACAGTAAGCTTCAAATGATTATTCATATATGTAAATATGCATTAATTTAATGACCAAAGCGATGTAGCTGTTGTGGAAAAAACTAATAAAGAATACAAGTCAATCGTTCTCATCTATGTCATGTTTAAAGTTTATGGCCTGCCCAACTCAGGGACTTGAGTATCAAAATTATCCCAGAGGTTCACAGTGGTAAATACGACTTGTCCAAACTTTAACGAGGAAATTCGTATTTACCATAATTCCGATAGCATTACTGTGCGCAGCAAGCTGTACTTTGGATTTATTTGTGCCCTCAAGGGAATAATCTCATTAACGAATTCAACCCTAAATCAACCCTTAATTACATTCAAAGTCTTTTAGATATAAAAAAGGTGTCAAAAGTATATGACAATTCATCACATTCAGACTTTGAAAAGAACCGAAAATAATAAAATAAGTCGATGAAAAGAAAAAAAGTGACATGGAGAAATTGACAGTGCTGCCACATGTAACACAACTGCAGATGTGTTCCCATGACAACAATGTGTCAAAGTCAGACAAAGTCAGACCGTAAACACGAAGCAGGTGGCATACTAAATGGAAGTCACCGGGCATATATTCTTTTTTCCTGTCATGGGTTCATGAATAATTCCTAAGTAAAAATGTAGAGATTCATTCATGATTGAAGACTTTAGTGAAGATGTGTTTCATGTGTCATTCATCTCAGCACGAAGAGGAGAATAAAAAAGAAGCCAAATCACAAGATGGTGTTAATTAGTTAAGCTCACTACCCACAACACATTCTTTACTGTAAGAAAAATGTGTCAAAACCACATTATCAATCTACTGAAAAAGGTCTGTTTGGGGACGGCACATATGTGTTAACTGACACTTTGCTTAGCTTGTGCAGAAAGGGGTAAAAACAAAAAATGACTGGATAATCTTATTTGGGTTGGAACTTCTTCTTGAAAGAAAACATGACGGCAAAGTACAATTAATCAGTAAAATTATCAAGGCAATTGTTTTGTTTAGTGATGTGGTAAGGACAACTTTCTTTAGTATGGTGTAAGTGGTCAGAGATGATGTTGTGACAGCAGAGTTATCATACCAAGCTCTGTTCACTCAGAAGGCAGAAGAGCACTGCATTTCCAACTTCCCTCAGGTTCTGGAAGCACACGGTCTTCAGCTCAGCATACTCCACAATGTCTTTCAACTGGTGGTGAAAGAACTCCAGAATTCCTGCATCCAGGATACAAAATCATGTTTTGCAGTAATGACAATTTCATGGTGTTTTAGGAAATGTTGAAGTAAATTAGAGCCGTCAATGTTAACGCGTTAACGTAAGCGATTTATTCAAAATCTTTAACGCATTAAAATAATTTAATGTAGCTAACACAAATAAATTACTGAAGCATGTGAAATTGCGAATTTCACGCTCCGAGACAGAGCAAAATGGACAAGCAAAGTTTAGGCTACCTACTTTGGGCATCAGATACATTCCGGTCAATTAAACAAAAAAATATAGCAGATGTTCTTATAAACCTAGTCAGTTACGTCTTATGAGTGTCCGTATATTAGATCTGCACATTCTCTCTAAAAGTGACAGCAGCCTAATATTGCTGTCCGTGTTAATGTTAAATCAAACAACAAAAGAAAATCACTCCCTGCTCTTGACTGAATAACTTTAGAATCAGTGTAGGCTTATATTTAATTTATAGAGTAAAGATAATGCAGTTTTGAACAGTGTTTTGTTGACTAGAAAAATAAGCTGACCTTATATGTCAGAATAAGTTTTGTGTCTTAGTTTTGGCAGTCAAGAGAAATGACTGAAATTGTTCAATCAGAGTTTACTTTGCTATATATTTAGCAATATTATAGAATATGACAAAATAGATGTTAAGATGAATGGTGTGTGTATGTATGCTCAATTCCATAAGTATGACAAAAAGGGTGCGATTAACCATGATTAAGATTGTTAATCTATTCACAGCCCATATAGATATAGATATATTAGATATTAATACAGATTTCTGCATCCAATTTTTGTGGTTTCATCCCCATATTTATATCTTAAAACTTTGTTTACTTTCTTTTATGCCACTAACAGCCAAGAATCCAAGAATAAGTATTAATCATACGAGCAGAAGCTTTTAACTACATATACAGACCCTTTGCCATTTTCAACCCTTAGCTTCCCTCTCTCTCTCTCTATACCACCCACTTAATTTCTTTCTTTCATTTTTTTTTTTCTCCAGGCTGTGTGAAGCCCACATAATCAGACACAGTCATGATTTCAGCATGGAGTGCAACCTCTCAGTATGGTCACCCAGAATGTAATAAACAAAGAGAGAATGAAAGATGGCGAGAGGCAATTACCAAACCTTCCCAAGTCAAGAGGGGTCTGATTAAGTCTTACAAAACTCCCAGCATCTGCTGCGTAAGCTCTGTTTAAAGCACCAATGTGTGAATGACACTGTGGACTTCCAATCTGCCCAGCAGCACAGCTGGACTTACCGAAGCTTAATAATTTAGTGCCCATCTTCTACTTGGTGATATTTTCACAGGGTCAAAGTTCATCTCTTGGGTAAGAAAATAAAAGGCTTGTTTAGGAGAGTGATTTTCACCTGGCGAGCCGTACTCATGGCGAGGCAGACGGCATATCTTGGGCATCACTTCCATGAGGGTCTTCACATACTGCAGGATGGTGCCCTGAAGCTGCACCGGAAAGAACAAGAGGAGGTGATTTCAGCAGAAATGTTTGTTAATACAAATGACATTCTTTATATTTTAAAAGATTAGTGATTCAAAACGTTGGCTCCAACAATAATCTGATTCAATTTAGATTCTTGACAAATGATGTGATGTTTCGTGAAATCAGAAATTTGGTATACACCATATCATTACATGCACTCCTGGGAATTGAACTCATGACCTTGCTTGTTGCTAGCAACATGTTCTACAATTTGAAACCACTAAAATTAAAAGGCATCACTTGAGAGGCTCTAGTAGGAACCTGATGATTAAAAAAAAAGATTATGTCTAGCGTCTGCAAAAGCCCCCAGATCTCCACACACAAACTTCAATTTGCATGCTCGTGCACGTACCAGGCTTTTGACGACCTTTAACAGCTCTTCCATCACCACAGCGATTCCCTGGTATCCCAGAAGTCTGCAAATAGCCTTAATATGCGGAGGTCCCAGGAAGTTCCGGTAGAGGCCGTATATGCTACTGTATGCCAAATTCAAGGCCTGAATCATCAGGAAAAAGAAAAGCAAGCATGTTATGGAATGCATGGAGCAAAGCTGAATAGTTTATGTTGAGACATAAAGTTCCTACTCTTTGTATGTCTATATGTAATGAAAGTAACAGCAGAAGAATAATTGTTACAAAACTAAATAAAGAATAGTCACCTCCTTTAGTTCATTAAAGGGAAAAACAAACTGATTACTGTAAGTCATACCCAACAGCACAGCTCAGCTCCAGCTGTGTATGCAGTGTATGAATATTTATCAAACAGAGAAAATGTAAACATTACCCAAGAGCTGTCAAAGTAACAAACAGTGTGTGTGTGTGTGTGTACATGGCATCTTTTGAAATGGTTTTAACATGTTAATGAATATGAAAATGTTCAACTGTCGTCTATTATTACTGCTGCTGCAAAGCAAGAATGGACTTGCTACCACCAATACAAAAAATACACAGATACACTGCAGTGAGCATGTAAGATATGCTGCTGCATGAAGACATGCATCTCGTAGCAGTTCTAGGGGAGGTGGAGGATTTCAGAGTAAATCTGATTGCAGGATTAGCCTACAGCAAACACTGATCCAGACTTTTTGAATGGTAAGCATGCAATTTCTGGATGGATGGATGGATGGATGCTAACAGTATCTACTCATTTTATTCAAAATTACCCATGGCTCTCAAGGAGTAGAGGGACTAAACTAAACATATTTTATAATGCGTCAATGTTTTTCTTATAAGCTTCCTTTGTTTATTGGGGTCACAACACTAAACCAAATTAAAATAAAATAGTTTTTAAACAACGGCAAACAATTCTTTGAGTAGTAACGAAACTGGAAAGAAAGGAGTTTCATTCTGTTTCTCTAATTAGCAAGCAGCACTTGCAAGTTGACCGATTAAAGATGAATCATAAATGCATGAGCATTCATGTCCGTAGGTGTTGTGGCAGTGAGTCGGGAGACAGGTCACTAGTCTGAGGGACTAATTGAGAACACAGTGGGGGAGGAAAAATGCCATGTGTTCCTCCAATGATTGAGGGAGAAAGGATGCGTAAGAGACAGAGGACAAGCAAGAGAGTTCAAGCTCTCCCAGCTGTAATTCTGTTTAAAATGCACTCTACGCAAAACACTGATGTGTCGCCTCCCCCCTCCCCACAGCCCTCTCTCTCTGCTTTATGTGCCGTCTGGTGATCTAATCAGATAGAAGAGCTTTTCTGTGCAGCGGTGTGGATGTGGAGCTCTTTCTGAAGCAGACTTGAGCCATGCCAAACAGAGAAAGACACAGGTCACACTCTCTGAACGCTTCAGAGGAATTCTGTCAGCAACAACGAGACGATCTATGAAGTGACTTATCTTTTACGGTAAGGTTTTCTCTCCTTTACCTCTCAATTTCAGTTTTCACAGACACACCTGTTTTTCTATTAGACTCCCAAAGATTTTTTTAATGGGTGTGAATTACCTGTAAAGAATGGTGAAAGACTAATTTAGGCAAGTACTGACTGAAAATACTACCAAAGAGAAATTTTTACCAGCTAAGCAGCTCTGAAATTGATTGGAAAGAGTGAATACACATTCTGTTTTCCTCAGACATGAGAGACTTGTCTGAGTGTTATTGACAGTGTGCTTCTGGAAGATGCAAAATGATTAGTGTTCAAGCTTTCACACGGTGCTGAATGCCGAGTAATTACAGTGCGAGTGTGTAGCATAAAGGTTCACCACTCATCCACACAAGTCCATTTAATGAGTTACTGGGCTTTAAACAAACCAAAGCCATAAGTGCAAAGAGAAAAAATATATGACAACTATTAAGAACAAACTAATACACATGTTAAGCCAAAGAAAAATATCCAGAAATCTCTTTCTGCTCTCTAAGAGTTGAAGCAGAGGATCAGAAATAAAGTTTACAAACATAGAAATGACAAATTAAAATAATCATATATCAGTGTTTGACCAAGCATAAATCGATGGCTGATTTTAAAACGGCGAACAGCGAATAAATCTGTTATTCCATGACATTTATATATTTTAACTTCAAAATTATATTTGTGTTGTAATGCCATTCAATTATAATGACTCGAGAGAATCCCTTAAGAACTTCTCTCTTGGCAAGGGGATATGTGGATGTAACGTCAATTGGAAATTCACATAATCCTGCTTTAGATACCTTCATACCTAGTTTTGGAGGGAAAAAAATAAGATAAAGTAATCAAGGCGGATAAATAAAAAAAATCTGTTCTTGTACTCAATAACCTGGTGCTTTCCCCCAGTAGATAAATCTGCTTTAGCTAACACCATGCTAGAGGCAAGGCAATTGTACTTGAATGGAAGAGCAAATTGAAATGACAAAAGAGGATATAACCATGAAAAAAGCCATCTTGTGTTATCTACTCAACCCTTTTCAATGTTAATTATTACAATCTGAAAGACAAACTAGACAGAAAATAACAAAATAAATAAAGATACAAATGTAAGTCTGTATTGACTATAGCGAATGTGTTTCTAACTCTGTTTCTGTGTTTCTAACAAAGCTGCAGGTTTTTGATATACCCATCCTCAACCATCAATGCAACCGATTAATTCCTTTCAACAAAGTCCTTCAATTTAAAACCAATTTCTGCTCTGGAACTAATGATTTAAGTTTTCCAATTCTTTAAAGACATGTTTTTATACCAGAAGCAAGCCCACTGGTAATTTATTAGGGCCTTGTTGTACTACATTCAAGGATAGATCTGAATTGATGTTTTTTATTTTCCAATATTCTTCCAGATTCTTCAAAATCGTTGAATGTCGTCTCAAACCAGCATTCATTACCAAATCTAAAAGACAAACTCAACATGACTATCACCATTCAGAACGTGACCGCTACCTCTGCCATTGTCAGCTGGCCGTCTTCTCCAGGCTGTGTGGACACCTTCTACAGTGTCATGTACCACCCTAACTGGAACAGCCTTCTGATGGGTTACACACGCAAGAGTTTCCTGCGTGAGGACAGGGTGCCCGTGAGCCAGACGTCTACCAGTCTGGGTAACCTCAGTCCTCAGACTACATACATCCTCTGCGTCACTTGCCAGTCTGCAAATCCCACAAGAGAGCAGTGCCAGGTCTTTAGTACCCTAGATGAGGGCACTGAGCTCGGGGAGAGCAGCAGGGAGCTGGCAATGGGAATCTGGCTGGCCAGCAGCATTCTCTTGCTGATCATTGCCGTGGCTCTGCTTTGGGGATGTCTCCACACCATGTGTCCAGCAAAGAGGAACCCAGAAAGAGGCAGCCAGCCAGGTCCAAACCCTGCACACCTGGCTTTGACCCCCATGGGAGGGAACATGGGTAGTAAAGAAAGAAAAAGTCTATATATGCCCGGTTGTGGCGAGCAGGACTTTCAGAACGCAACAGTGATCGAGAATCCTTTTCGAGACGAGCCCGACAGAGTAAAGGCAAATGGGAATCGTGAACTTCAACCACCAAATAATAAACAAAGATTTGGCCAAGAGTCAGAATAACTGGGCTGCCAAATTGTCACTGTGATATACAGACCCCCAAAATTGAAACTATTAGAACCTACGCAATGAGGACAATCAGAGTGGAAACCATTTTGAGGAAATGAGGCTCAGACAATTGGGCTAGGCTGATGGGGTTAAATTAGCATTTAAATGTCAGATGAAAATATCATTAGCTAATCAACCAGACTGAACTGAATCAATTGAAGGAGGCCCCTTAGCTTGCACTGTAATTCTATGGACTTTAAGGAGCAACAAATATATATATATATATAGAAACTTTTTTTTGGTACTGAGGTTCATTTTGTTAACATGAGTTAATGCGTTTAGTATCAGAATTTATTTATCTAGGTTTAACATTTTAGCCAAATTTTTTTTTAAATTAATTTATTAAAAAAAAAAAAACTTCACTTTTTTTTAAAACTTAATATTTCTATTATAATTATTACCATTATTTTTATTTGAAAATTGTAATTTTTACGCTTAAAGAAATAGTACCAAAAATACACAAAATTAAGATTCCTGTCATATCAGACATATATATATATATATATATATATATAGCTTTAATGCATATATAATTGTTTTTGCTTTCAATGTCTCTGTGAGTTGATAGTCTGTTTGTGCATTCATTGATATCCTCTGCTTGAAATGTACCTTGCTTACCAATCTATCTTGCTTAATAAAAAAACATTTCCCTGTATGTTATGGTTTGTGAGAAGCATATTGTAACCGCATGTGAACGATGGAGATGTAACTGATCTAGGTGTGATATTTAAACTCGTTCAAACCCACCTTTGAGCCATACAGGTATTGTGGCTGGGCGTTGGGAGGCTTGTCTCTTTGAAACTCTTGTGAAAACGGCAGCACAGTGCGAACAAATCTAAAAGAAAAGGTAAAAAGAAAAATTTATTTGATTTTTGTATTATTGAGTTTGTCACCCAGTTATTGTCATCTGTTCAATCAGGCAGCACTCAGCATGTCCACTCTAGCCCCATTCACAGGTAACAATACAGTGGAAAAACAAAATCACAGCTTTCAGAGTAACAAGTTTCTAAGGAAAAAAATACAAAAAAAAAAACAAATTTCTGTGCTGGTTAAAGTAACTTGGCTGTGAGTTTATATAACAGGAGCAGATGAGAAGTGGCATCAGTGTGCTCTGTGCACCTATCCATCGAGAGTCACCCAGGAACCAACTAAAACGAGTCATTCACCCCTTACCAAAATAAATATATAAATAAATAAGGTCTTCTCAGAGGTGAGCTGGAAGCTTATTTGCAACCTGAGCTGAAGCTAATATTGTGTCTCAGTTTCTGAAATCTTAAAAAGAGACTTTAACCTACAGGGATGGCATCCCTTCAACCAACTATGAACTGTAATGAGACCACAACTGAACCCTGATGGTGTTAGTTCATTTTGATTCTATATGGTTACATTTATGATGAATTTGTCAGATATCAACAAGTTTATGTCCCCTGACTTTAGTTTTCTTTTCATCCCACATTCAGCGTACCTGCACATCAGTTCCATACACTCCATCTTGAAGACCTCACAATTTGGTCATTGAAATATTTCCCACCTCACAATGGTTCATTACAAAACTCTTTTTTTTCACCTGCTGTCATTTGGGTCAGACTGTACCTTGAAAAATGTTTGTGCTTAAACAATTCAACAGCAAAAGAGATACGAAAAGAAGTGATGGATAGAACAGCCAAACGCAGACAAACACTCAATTCACACACAAAAAAGTAACTGATTTGCCTCAAATTGCTGCAGATTACACACGTGTGTAAATATCTATGAACAAGTGTATGTCTCAAGTGTGAAAAACACTTCTGAAACATAACAGCCCTTTCCTGATTGAAATAAAACAGATATTTCAAACGTATCTTTTGATTATTCACATTAAGCACAGACTATAAATAACTAATTAATAAACTCAATAATTAACCATTCTCTAAAAGTAAAGATAAAAAGCAATGCGCCTTGGGAATCTGGCTTTTTGACAAGAGATGAAAGAAAAGTTCTTTGCCATTTAACTTTTAATCTCAATCACTTCTGTTTAGCTAAAATATAGATGAATTAATGCATATTTCAACAGCTGAAGCCCGAAAGTCTACATAAATATAGCAGTTAATGTGCTATCCATTTTCGACATTTGTTATGTGCTATGACATTTCACAAAATTATATTACTGCACAATCCTACCAGTAAAGATTATTAGAGCCTGCGTGATTCTTTTTAGTATTTAATACCTATATATACACACACACATATATATATATATATATATATATATATATATATATATATATATATATATATATATATATATATATATATATATATATATACACACACACATTTATATTTAATATACATGTTTGTATATATATAACATAAAATATAAAGGGAGGTTGGGTGGTTTTAACTTACCAGAATTAATTTTCTGTGATTTTAATCCTATCCAGAATTGTCATGTCAATTTAAGTCCCGCAAGTAATTTACTAAACTAAATTACTACAGAAAAAAATGTCACAAAAATTTTATGAAAAATAACCCTTTTCGATAAGGGACTTTAAAAACAACAATTTAAATATCATATTATATATCATTTATTTTTAACAAAATTTTTTATTTAATTTCAAAATTATCGTGGGGGTGGGTGAGCTGACCCACCTGTTCGTGGAGCCATTGTAACAGTAGTTGGGCAAGAAGTCATAGTTGAGTTCCCAGAAGACATGGAGTGTGATTCTGCCATAGGGTGCGGATACGTTGTGGTTTGCCTCGCGAAACATTGCGTCGATACTGTCCAGTGTCAAATATTTACTGAGGAGCTTGTGGGTCAACCGGTTTATCTCCAGCAAACCCTCCAATTCCTGATCACAGACAAAGAGAGAAGAGCAATTAAGACTAAAATTGAGACTCTCACTTTGACACAAAAACGTTTACAGACAATGCATTTCTATATATACACACAAACACACACAGACTTCAGACAACAATTTGTATGAAAACCGAAAATGAGCCTTGGAAAAATTTCATGGATTTTGAAATGCATCGGTCACAGTCAGGCGTCCAATGTCTATGCATTTATGGGCACACACACACATACAGGAAGCAAATGTTTCATTCTCTGGTAGACCAAGACTTGGCTAAATTATTTCTGCTGCACTGAATTTTAATTCTGCTATGAGAGCAATCTCCCTTTCATTAAAAATCCTGAACGGGCAAATACCCACCAAATTTACACAGCTAAAAACAAGCTGAGCAAATTCAAGGTCTCGAAGTAAAAAATGAAAAATGCATGTTTGCATAAAAAACAGATTTTTAAGGATAAGGCACCATGATGGAAGTAAGGTCCTCGCTCTCAAAGCGGTTGATGGCTAGCTCTAGAGATTTGTAAAGCGCCGAGGACACTCGCTGGGTGATCAGGCGGTTCAAGTCAATTGATCGTCCAAGGAGCTGCAAGACAAAAAGGACAAAACGAGATGAGTGGACTTAAGAACAGCAATAATAAACAGAAACAAATATGTAATCATACAGAAGAATTGCCATTCTTACTTGTACATGTCTCTGTTTGAGTAGCGTCTCGTAACGATTGGAGGAAGGCCACGAGATGTTTGCACCTTGATTCTTACATTCAGCTCTTAGTCTCTTGTCCAGGAGAAGACTAAAGAGAAATCATGTCACAGAAAATAAAAGTCCCCAAAATTAAAGAATTTTTTTTTTACATATTTCGTTACCTTGGAATTATCAGGTTCTATCTGACATTTTTGTCAAAATTGAGTTATTCACATATTCTTATTCTGTGACAACTTATTTACATAATGTTTACATAATTTTATTTTTTTGTTGTGTACATTTTGGGAATTTTATTTAGAAAACAAAAAGGTTGTATCTACAAAGTTGAATGGAATGCAAAAACTTCAAAGCTCACCATCTCAAAACTGCTCAGAATGCAGATAGAACCTCAGAATTCCAAGGTGGCGATTTGTCTTGTTACATATTATAAAAATTGTTACACATCAAATAAGGAATTACATAAACTTGCCTTCCAGCAAGAATCTTGTAGTAGGCAAAAATTTGATCAGCAAGTTTGTAGACAAACTGGTCAAAACAGAGATTCACCTGGGAGAAAGAATAAATCCAGACACACAATCACTTAAAGGAACATTAAAGGAAAGTAAATGCAAAATGAAATAACTGATTTAAAGATTTTTTTAGAACGTAGAAGGTCAAGAGGGTTTTACCTCAGCTTCAATCTCATCATAAAGGAACTGCTTTTTAAACTTTGTGAGAGCGTAGTGTGCGCTGTCGTTGTACAGATCCAGTGAGTACAACACGTACCTGTGTAGATCAGACAGACTTAGAAGGATAGATTTTTGCACATGTACCGTGGTATTTCGTGTACTAAGAAAATTTGGTTACACTTCATTTTTAAGGTGTTCTTGTTACAATGTGATAATACATTCAATTACCAAGTAATATTAATTAACAACATGTACTTACTACAGCGTTAGGGTTTGGTTTAGTGTTAGTTGCACGTAATTATGCATAATTTACTGTTATTACTACAGTAAGTACATGTTATGCCTGTAACAAGGACACTGTAAAATAATTGGTGTTACCAAAATGTAACTTTTTGTTCTCACTCCATCATAGAAGCCTCTTTAATCTCAAGGATGTGGTCAGTGAGGATCCAGGGCATGGACATCTCAATGGGGAACTGGATGCGGCGACCCATTGTGAGCTCCAGAAAGAACTCACGGAACCAGAGCTGGGACAAATCACAGCACTGCTGCAGTGTTTCTGCAACACAACAGGCATGCATTAGAGACAAAACATTAACACTGTCTGACTACATTTAACTTAATAGACTGGTCCCAATGAAATCAAAAAGACCTTTTTTTTTTTTAAATGGAACACTGTCGTATTTATTATAAACGATTTATCGATGCACATAAAAAAAACATGTGCCCTTGTAAACCATTTAAAAATAATAATGTGGGCTCCCCCTAGCTCTGAAGTCTCTTCTCTGACTGGCTGTGAATTAAGGATCTCTAATAGACCAATTTGGAGCAGAAATCAGTTACGGCAGAATAGCGGTAACGAGTGGAGGAAAATTAGCAAAATCCACAGAATAAAAGAAAATGTTTTGTTGCGCTTTTGGATGTCAGAATCTGAATGCAAAAGATAGTCTTCATTTCAAAAGAATACTGTCGTTGAAGACGCCCTTTGAAGCTAAACAGAGTCATTTATGTTGCAAGTCACAGACTCATGAAACTTGCAATGATTAGTCTACTATTAAAACATTAATTTGATATAAACATTATATTTACATATGCAGTTCAAAGGGGACATATGACACAGACACCTACATATAAGCATGAAATAATATTTAAACCTACATAGATAACTAACATTTTTTCTTGCATTTGCGAGTTTATATCTCCCAGTTTGGACTTTATAACTCGCAGTTGCGAGTTTATATCACAGGGGAAAAGACAGTAATGACTATCTCTCACAATCCTGTTTTTCCTTCAAAGAATTGTGAGATATGAACACAGATTTGTGAGAAAAAAACTGCCTCGAGATGAAATTTTTTTTAATTCTTTTATCCAGACTACTACTGCAGAACTGTCATTTGCTGCCACCAGGTAGGCTCCACCCACAAAAAAATGTCATCAGTTTGCGGAGACAAAATGGGTCTATGGCTGGCCAAGTTTCAATCCCTCCCCTCCAGCAACCTTTCAGTCAAATCACACAATCGCAGCCATTAGCATAAGAAAACATTTTCTACATTCCAATCAATTCATGATGGACAAAATCAAGTTCCATCCGACATTTTTCTTCTAATTTAAAAAGTCATTGCACTTGAATACACATCAATACAGCAGAATAGATGGTCGCAATTCCAGTTTTATGCCTCAATTAAAATGTACACATTTATTTGAATTAAATAAAAAACTATGAAACCAAGTGCCATGTGCAAACAAATGATGCTAGACATTTTTTTTTAGTTTGACAAGTGTCCAAAATCTTTGCAACTACAAAAGAAATTGTGAAATACTTTTGCTGTTCACTTGTACGTGTGTTTGTGTTATCTTTCTTTAAAATAAATGTAATTTGCAAAAGCAATGGCATTAATGCATTTTTAAATAATAGCTTTAAAAGGCCACTGTGAATGCAGATAATGTGATATTGGTACATAGTGGTATGACACATGGTAATTGAACATCAGTTCTACAGTTTATAAAAGAAGAGAGTGAAAAAGAAAATGTCTGACTGGGGAGGATAGGCATTTAGCCTGTTCCTTACCACTGAAGTTGAGCAGATGAGTGTAGAAGAATGATTCACGATGGAACTTCTCGATGTCCAAGATGGTCGGACCCTCAAGACTACTGCGCAGAGTCTTCTTTGAGCCACTCTTGTCAGCAACCAAAGACTCCAGCATGGTCCTGACCATATACAGCTATACAGAGGAACAGATGGAAGAAGCAGATGAAAGGACATTAAGTCTCTGATGCAAAGTTGGACATCTTTACTCCCCACACGTTCAGCCACTCCTCGACAGACACATTCTCATCACCATTCTGCTCTCGTTATCTCAACAAAGGTGCTCATGGGGGAGGGGAGGGGTCTCCTTTGCATTCTAGTCTGAGTGTATTAAAGTGCTGATGGAGGGCATACAGGTGTCAAAGCCTTCCTGGACATGTCAGACAGGCATCAAAGGACTCGTCTGTTTCTCTGCCCTTGGATTCCATCTGGAATTGTGTGTGTACGTGTGTCACTGTTTTCAAATACTGAGAGGCTACATTCACAGTCATTGTTTGGGTCAATTTGTCCTGTACATAATGTACGACAAAGGTTTTCAAACTTTTTGATGCAGGTCTCTCAAATATAATCCCCTTTAGAAAAGCAAAGTTTCTAAATTATATAGGCTGCTACATAAAAATAAAATGTAATATTATAAAAACAACAAAATTAAATAATTGCTTCCAAAAATTAAATAGTTGAAATCAACTGTTTTTTTTTTTGTTTTTTTTAAAGATTACAAATACTTTTATTTGCCCACAAAACTTTATGCAGATTTATTTCATAATAGTGCTTCCAATGGAAATAAATGATTGGGTAACACTTTATTTTAGGATTCAATTCTCACTTTTAACTAGTTGCTTTTTAGCTTGCATATTACTAGTATATTGGTTGTTTATTCGTACTTATAAAGCACATGAATGCTTTATTCTGCATGACCTTATTCTACATCCCTTAATCCTACCCCGTACCTAAATTTAAAGGCTACCTTACTAAATATTATTAAGCAGTAAATTAGGAGGCAAAAGTTATAGTGATTGTGTTCCCTATACTGAAGTGTTACCAATACATGTTACCATGACTTTTGACCAGTTATTAGAAGTACAACAAATTTTGGGAAAGTAATAAAAAAAGATAATACAAATTATAAATACACATTATTCATATATACACTATATATAGAGATGAATTTCACTGTGGTGAAATTCAAGCAGGATCATACAGAACACTGATGTGTCAAGAGTAAAATAAAAAAAACATAGGACATGGAAACAATCCTTCACCATGTACTCTATCAAATTCAACTGACTGTTGAATCAGGACACATTTATGAATCTCTCAAAAAAATGCCAATAGCAAAGCACTGAGATCGTGTTGAGAGGCAGCACCGATTACAGCTCAAATCCCTGAGGCGCTATTGACATTCAATACACCACCCTTCCAAGGCACACCAGATTCCACTGTGCTTCATGCAACATCTGCAGCAGTAGCGAGTGGTAGATTGCAAGCTCTTCAAAATGACACTGGGGGAGCGTGTGACTGTGTGACCGCATGTGTGTGTGTGTGTGTGAGAGAGAGAGAGAGAGAGACAGACGGAGAGAAAATAATAGGTTGAAAAAGCAGATAGCAATATGACTTATGTTAGGTTGTTTCAGGTAAGGAATTGTATAAAGTGAAAATGAGATTAGGTGACAATATGTAGCTAATCTGAAATCAGAGAGTACAGCTTTTGGACCATGTTTGAAAAAGGTATCAGCAGGAGAAAAAGATTTTCCTCAGAAATAGATTTCCTCCACCTGAAAAGTACTCTACGCAAATACATGACCCCAATGGACTCTCTGTCGATATATCTAGCTACGCAATATAAATTTTACGTGCCGTTGCATTCAGAATGGAAATCAAAAACTACATGCATTTGATGGTAACTCTGTTGCTCCTTGAGTTCTGAGGTTTCTTACCGTCACTGTAATAAAAAACAGGCATATATAATGGGGTTGCTATATTGTCTGCATTTGAGTAGAGTTTTTCTGCCCTTTATATGGTATAGAAACTGGAAATTGAAGACCACATACTTGAGTGCTGGAGGGTCCTACAGCACGACGAGGAACTTTGATATCAAATCCCCCCTTAGGATCCTTCTCGCCCCGCAGCGCTGGGTCATTATGCGGCTCTCTGCCCGTCTCCCAATCACAGATGGTCTTACGGATGGCCTGGAGGACACTGGAACAACATCACTGTCAGCTTACACAGACTTAAACAACTAAAGCAGTGAGACAGAAAGATCATTTGGTTTAGTGCCCTGTTGTACCTCTGGACGACGTTCTTCTTTCTCTTGATAGCTTGACGCAGCGGTTCTCTGAGCGTGACCTGGGCAAAGTCTTGCAGAGCTGAATAGATGGTGTGACGGATAGCATGGTTGAAAACGCTTTCCATTCGACCCATCAGCACCTGCAGGCCCTTTATCATCGCAATGACCTAAACAAGTAGACAGAAGCACATTCAGAGAACTGGAAAATGAACACTGGCACATTCAGAGAACTGGAAAATGAACACTGACACCTCAGAGTTACTTTGGATACGCTAAACAATTGACACTGATTCAAATTTAATTCACAACAGTTCAACACTGATGTCAATTCAGTCACTGATCTGATTCATTTAGTTAATTCAGAGAGGATTCATCAGGCTGATTCCAAACACAGGTCTGAGTTTGATACCAAATTTTACCCATTTGAAAGAAATAAAATTAATTACAAAAATATTTCATTTTAATTTGAAATAAAATATTCATTTGTATAATTAATTATAAAAAATATTAAAAGGACACCTGAATTAATTGTTCAGCAATTAATTCAGGTTAATTGACCCATCCACTCCCCCTCCCCCAATGACCTTTAAAATAGTTGATCATGTATTTTGTGCTGAAATTTACAATACAATGCAATGCATCTGAGCTTTGTAACACTCGGGATGACAGGAGACGTAGGTAACAAAAGACAACAGGTTTATTCCGAGGAGTAGGGAGAACAAGCATGACAGTGTGCACAGCACAAACGATTACAGACAATGAACAAGACAAGGGGAGGAACTTAAATACACAGATGACGAGGGTTAAACGGAAACAGGTGATGACAATAACTAATTAGACACAGTGAAGACTAAGCTAGACATGACAAGACAGACTGTGACAAGCTTTGGACCAGCGGGTGTACTGACCTCCACCAGAGCAAACTTCTCCTCGCTGGTGTAGTTGTATCTGGTGGCGCGTTCATACTCCTCAGCATTGTCTGGGCATTCTTTGTTGGAGTATTTGTCTGTAGGGTGCACCAATTTCCAGGAATACTGCAAAAAGAAACATTTTACATATAATTTGCACCTCTGATAACAGATCCCTGCAAACTATAATGTTGACATGGATTTTCTGTAAAGCTGCTTTGAAATGATATGTATTGTGAAAAGCGCTATACAAATGAATGTGAATTGAACTGAATAATTTCTTATGATGATTATTCTGCAATATTCCTTCAATGCTGCTTAAAAAAACATCAGTCACAGATTTCAGAAACTATTGTCCATCATCTCCATTTCCAACCTAATTATCTACAAATATCAAAATCTATTTTACTAATTGCCAAGAATGAACTTGTTTCAGGCTGTTTCCATGGCAACAATATTTCATAAGACTGCCATTATGGAGTGTGTTGTTTGGAACCTCTTTTCTAAGAAAAAAAAAAGAGAGAATAGCTGGAACCTGAGTATTAAAGAAAAATGAATGATTTTAAATCAAATGTGGATGGCCGATGGCCTTGTGGAACTAAGAGAAAGAACATGCATCAGAGGCCTGACAGGCCCAGTCTACTCAGTGAATGAGGTTCAAGCTCTTCGTCTTGAATAGTGGGTTGGTGCAACTGAAAACTCAAGGTTAGTCAGTCTTCGTGAGGGCAACAAGCTGGCTTATCTGCCTGTTGAAGTGCGTGGTGTGAATGACTGTCCTCAGACATGGAACAGGACTTGAGCAAAAACTATTTGCTTTTTGAGTAACTCAATTAAGCAGCTGGCACTTCTGTTTCAAAGAACTTGGCACGGTCATTCATCTTCTGTTGGAAGACTAGTGTACATTATATAGAACAAAAAAAACATTTTAGAGTTCACCGACAAGCATCGAAAGGCTCGAAAATAAGGACTGCCTGATGGACCAGGGACAGCATAAACGACGCACTGGACAGTTGACGGCCATGTCAGGCCAGTGCTGCGTCATCACGAAGGTTTATTATAGATTTTTAAGCCTTGCCCATTTAAATATTCAAGCGCAAGAAGACAAGAAAGAACTCTTTGGTATTTTGCTCGCTCTGAAACATCTCGGACAGCGCGAATGCTGAATTGATTTCTCTTTCACGTCTGCTTGCACTTGAACAGACAAATTCACACAAAATCATGTCAAAATCCCCACGAGACAGTTGTGAGTAGCAAGACAGAGAGAGGGGAAAGAGATCAGGACTCGAGTCTGTGTCTCCACAAGCAAAACACCGAACCACTGCTTCAAATCAAAAGATCCGTAAAGCTTCGAAGTAGGGGTGTGCGTTATATATTGTGTGCGATAATATCGTAATTGATGTTTTAACCATATGCCAAAGTACTACTATAACGAAGTACTATTGCGTGAGCGTATTCAGAGTGTGGTGTTTGACAGAAGTTAAAATGAGGGAAGAAACCGCGAAGAAGATTGTCAAAGTACGGCTCCAAATGCTAATCTATCTGAAAACACTGCTAGTTTGAGTCACTTATAATTTACATTTGAAAAAGCAGCGTCAAACATCTTTCTAGACATGAGAAGCATTTATAAACATCTTGTCCAACAAAAGACAACCTTTAATAACATGTTTTTACTCCAAACTCATTTCATAACAACAGTTGAGCATTCTTTTGTGAGATAATCAGGCTTCTTACACAGAATAAGCCAGCCATGTGTTTATTGGTCATGTTTAATCAATCAAAGCGTTTCAATCGCCCTCTGGCTTTCAGATGGAGAAGCATTTACTACTGATCACAGAGCCGTATAGCTCTGACAAGCTGCGCATTAAATAATCGCAGCCTTTGCCAAAAAAAAAAAAAAAAAAAAATCAAAAACACACACACAACAAACATGGCTGAATCATTTAGTAAGAAAGTTCCTTATGACAGAAACAGCGACAAATGGAAAGATATAACAAATGCTGTCACCAATTACATTGCCAAATTAAACATTTTTGAATGATGCAAAACATCGGCCGATTATCGTTATCGGAAAAATCTTAGAAAATAGAAATATAATTAGTCGTCAATATTACACACCCCTACTTTGAAGCAGTGTTTTGAAATAGGCTACCACTAGATATTGTTGAAAAGGTTGGTGCACAAAAAGTATTCTCGTCACATTATAATGAGGTTAAACCACTGTATTCACATAAACCGTTTTAAATATGTTTTTAGTACTGAAAGTGTTAATTATCTTGCTGACAATAGGCCATGTTTTGAGTGATTTTTCCGCTTTTATTAGGGCTGTTACTAATGAATAATTTTGGTAAATCGAGTAATTGCTCAATTATTTTGATGATTAATCGAGTAATACGTTTTATACCATCCCCTTGTTGAAAAAAATAAAGCATCCCAACTGTAAACCCACCACCCTCCCTCACCATTGCCTTTAGATTAACAGTGTTATGTGTAATGTAAAACTGACCATGTAAGCGAAATTTTTAAATTCTCTGTATGACAATTATCAAACTATAAATAACAGCAATTGACCAATCAGAACTCAGTATTGTAAAGCACTGCTCACAGTCACGCCAGAGCTCTTATTCAAGTAAGCTTTCGTCATTTTTCGCACTTGTTCAAAAGGATCAGGGGAACTGTTCAAGCACATCTTTTGTCGTTCTTTACAAAGAAGAGAACAGAAGGTATATGATATTACTTCGATCAGATTTAAGAACATTCCCCTGACACATTAGAACAAAGAACAAACATAACTGAAGTGCATTGATGCCGTAAGGGATCGTTGTCAAGGTGAATTAGTGGCAGTGAATGTCATCACCGAGGTGATAATACACACATGCATAGGGTATGTTAGATACATGCGTTTATTTACTTTAATAAAAATCTATGGGCTGTTCATACTCCGCTGTTTGAAACTTCCACCCATTCAATATACCGCTAACTCAAGCATTGCATTTAATTCAGAAATAATTATTGTATTTGTCTATCCAATGTTAGAGCTCTGGAGCGCTGAAAAGTTTGGAGCTCAAGTAGAGTTATTTTAATTAAAAATATATGTCGATAATGATAAAATACTTCCGTGCCCTCCAAAGTCACCACTTTAGGTATATAAAGGGATGGCTTGTGTGTACTTGTTTTGGCTATAGTTGTGGGGACCAAATGTCCTCACTTATACTGTGAAATACTTTCTCAACCCACTAGTGAGGACATGTGACTGGTCCTCACTATTTTAAAAGGCTTATAAATCAGCCAAAATAGGGTTTTTTTAGGGACGTGTGTATGTGTGTGTGTGTGTGTGTGAGTGAGTGAGTGAGTGAGTGAGTGAGTGAGTGAGTGAGTGTCTGGTGGTCACTCAAATACTACAATGATATAAATTCTGTAATTGAATGAATAATGCCTAATTTTCTACTTCTAAAAACAAATAAATAAAACTGTTTATGGTACAGTAGCACCAACACCCAAGCCAATAACATAATTTATTTTGAAATTGTCATGAACAGTTTGCATATTTAGAAACATATTGATGTATTCTACCGTGTAGGCGTAGGTTTATAAATGATTTACATTACCAATCTGATGAAATGGCAATCGTGACAGCCCTAGCTTTAATTATGCAGATATATTAAAAGCAGCATGAATCCAGCCGAGCATCATGCACATAATCATCATGGATCAAAAGTTTCTCTGGGTGGCGTTCACATGGACAAATATGAGTGTGACAAGTCCACTCACCACTTCCATGACTTGAGCACTCCACTGAGAGAGCAGCTGCAGGCCCTGCAGAGCCAGATCAAACAATTTCCTGTATTCAGAGTCGGTCTTCTGAGACTCCTGACGCCCAGAGCCAGTCACCACCTGCGAAAACGAGAAAAGGAAGCGATGATAAACAGCAAGCAAACAAGATAACATAACATCTAACACAACTACTGTCATTTGAAAGATAATGAGCAAATTAATGAACCACTGAAATCTCATCACACAAGCTAATGACAAAACACCAGGATGCCTGCCGCATCCTACAGAACCAGGGGCTGCATTCGAAATATGCAGAAGAAGAGATGCCAAAACCCCGCATCTATGCATGTGTTTCAGCAGTCCAAGACAGCACAAGACAACAAGCACTGTGTCGAAACCCCGGACATCTGACAACCATCGCTGTGGAACCAACAAACAAATTCCTCCCCGCTTCTCCTCGTCACTGGGCTGCTGTCACTGATAGCGGACCGTAGTTGTCCTCTAGCTGCCAATGTATTCTTATTACAGTGCTGCTGCCATGTCTTAATTCAAACCCAGGATGACCTCCTCCCCTCACATTTCCATATTCATCCGTAAGACTACCGACCCCCGTGGTTCTGAATACAAACTTCAAGTTGCGAAGATTGAGCCTTGAAACTATTCAGCCACTGAAAGGGGAATAGTGTATGAAGCAAGAGCTGCCCGCCCTCCCACGGCTAATGAATATTCCTGAAATCTACTCACATGAGCAAAATCAAACTCAACAAGAGCAACGTCAATCACTATAGCTTCTGATTCTCATTAAGCCGTATGATTTCAACCAGTAGTGTGTATCTGAAAGAGATTTTTCAGCATTACCAATGCTGAGGCTTAATTCAGTCTTATTGACACATTCTAAGGAAAATCAGATTTACCATGAGTACTAGAGCACATCGTACTACATACAGTGGTACTTGAAAGAATGTGAACCACTAGCAAACCTTCACTGAAGCTCCAGAAGGAAAACATTTGAGCACTGCCCTTCGGAAGCAACAGAAGATACTTACATGTTTCCCGGAAGACAAATTAAGTACAATTTACCTTTATGTTCAAATAAAAAAAAAATAAAAAAAATCTTCAAATTAATTTTTTGTTTGTTTTTGTTTAACACGTTTCTTGTTACAGGTAAATCAAATAACAAAAAGTCTGTAGCAGTGGGAGATTAAATCCATCTTGTTAATATAGAGGACGATACTGCAAACAAACATTTGTTTTCAATCCAACCCAAATAAGGAAAAACTGCTTACATGTGATGGTAAACGACTCATTTGGTTTTGCCGGTTTCTGAATCAAAGAACGACTCAGAGAAGTAATTTCATCAGAGGTCTTATGTTTAGAAAGAGCAAGTCATTTGGCAGATTAGGTAACAGACATTTTTTCCTCCGCCAACGTCATGGGAATATGAGTCATTCTACACTGCATTTGTTTAGAAAGACAGTGAAGAAAAAAACATCACCTCACTGTTGCTGTAGCGAGCCAGCTCAGAAATGAATCTCATATGGTCTTCACGGATTTGAATCATCTGCTCGCAGATATTATACTGCGGACTACTGCCTGTAGATGTGCACGACCACCTAGAGAATGGAAGAGGACAGGCAATTAAAAAACATGCAAGGATCTAATAAACACTTCACCTAAATACTAAAATAGACAATTGTTACTCTTTCACAAAAAAGTAGAATTGTGTACCGTTAATAATTTTATTTTCCAAGTGTTACAAAAATCAGCACATGGACACAGTCTACTTTTAAAACATTTATCATGGATTTGCAATCTCAGTTTCTTGGAAAAGACCAACCAATACATTGTTTAAAATATCTTCTTCTGTATTCCACAAAAGAAAGTTATACGAGTTGGGTAATCTATTCATTTAATTAAAGTAAGCTAAAACACATCTGCAAGCAACAGTGTTCCTATTCAATAATGGTCTGCTAGGCAGCTCACCTAGACTTGTTTTCCTCATAGTGGGCGCTGGTTTTGATGTAGCGGGAAAGTTCAATCTGCATGTCACCAAACAGAGGCACAACCTGCAATTGCTATAGGAGTAGAGCAGAATGTCAAATCACATCAAAACCTCTCTCAGATGACCCTAACACAAGTGGTCAGACAAGACAGACCGCTGTTTACTTCAGGAATAAGCATGCAAATGCATTCTCATTTGTAAACCCTGAAATTTCATGACGTTCATCAACAGCGTTCATCACATACAAGAAACACACCTTGAAAAACTTGTCAATCTTTGTGAGGTTGATTCTCTTCTTGGCATCCAGTTTGTAGATGTTGCTGTTGGTTCCATCCATGAGATAGAGACCAAAGCCCATTACCTACAAGACAGTCAAAACAAACTATCTGGAACAATAATATCTAGATTTTCAGTTGTTTTTTAGTTTTTACATTAAACTTTTTGAATTTACTCAGTAACAATGGTTGTTTGGTCAAGATGGTGATACATAAAAATCAAGATTCAAATTTAATACTACCAAAAGTCTGAGAAATATCATCAAAATGGTACAATCCTTAACTAAAAATACAATGGCACTTTTTTTCTACTTTTTGTAGATTATAATGTTACAAGATTTCTATTTCAAATAAACGCTGTTATTTTAAACTTTCTATCAATCAAAGAATACTGGAAAAAAGATTAGGCAGCACAACCATTTTTTTGGACCAAATCAGCATATTAGAATGATTTCTGAAGGATCATGTGACTCTGAAGACTGGCGTGATGACAGTCACAATAACAAATTATATTTTAAAATATATTTGTAAAAAATAGAAAAATTATTTTAAATTGTTATAATATTTAATAATTTCACTGTTTTTAATTGTATTTTTGATCACATAAATGCAGCCTTGGTGAGCACCAGAGACTTGTTTTAAATCATTTATTGACGTCAAACTTCTGAATGGTAATGTAGACAGTTCAAGTATTCTAACTATGTAGTAAATGTGCATTTTACCAGATGCTAGAGGATAGTGTGTAAATGTCAGTGTGTTCATGCTTACTTTGAGTAGCATGTGTTTCTCACTGGGGGTGAGGTACATCTTGTTTTCATAGTAGTCCACGCACAGGTTAACAATGTCTGCCAAAAGCTCATCATATCCGTTAATCACCTCAAGCTGCTGCTGTAGGGACTGAAACAGAGATGCTCGTCTATGTCAGTAACTCAGACACTAAACATGTCTGAAGCACTGCCACATGCATTTGTTTATTAAGCTGCTGTATACAGGGACTTGAAATTTAGTGAATTTTAGTGTTCACGAACTGCTACACAAAACACTAAAAATGTTTCATCACAGTTGCAAAGCAAATCAACACTCAATGTTTTTAGATACTTTATATTTAATACATTTTCTCTGTATTACGTGTCAGTTTACAGAAGATGCTGTGGTACCTGAGTGATCTTGTTGTGGTTGGCCAAAAACATGGACAAGTTCTGAGATTCCTGAATGGAGGATGGCTCAGACATTTTCCTCAGGAACTGGGCAGCTCTAATGGACAGAGAGGACAATATAAGTAATGAAGAGAAAGACTGATGGAGGACATATCCCAATGAGGCCAGTTCAGGTGTCATGTGTCACTATGACAAATAATGATATATAATTAAGGCCAAATATAATAAATTGTTGGATTTGTTTTTTAAAGAAAAACAAACATTTAATGAAAAATACAAATATTGTCTGACACTTATAAAAATATGTGTTGCTTTTGTTTTTTGTTGTGTGGAAAATGAAAGTGCATTTTAAATGCACAACTTCTATTGAGTTATTTAAAAATACACAAAAAATAAAAAAGAAGACAATGATAGAGACAGAGAAAGACAGCAAAAGAGTGACGTGGAGAGTTAGATGACACGAGGTGGAAAACTGGATGGGTGGTTGACAAATTTGACATTTCATAAAGTGTGTTCAGCGGGTGGGCACGCTAAAAATAAACTTAAATCCACACAAACACTCTGAAAGAGCAGGGAGAACAAAACTAGATCACTCTAGTCTCTTCAGGGTTATGATGGTATTCAGATCTTACGCAGCACTTGCTGAAAACAATGCATAATGGTTTCCTCAAACATGAAGCAGAACAACTCTTTTCGAAAATGATACATTTTCTTGAACAATATCAGCATTTAAGAGTGATTTGAGGGATCATGTGACACTGAAGACTGGAGTAATGATGCTGAAAATTCAGCTTTACCATCACAGTAATACGTTACATTTTGTAAAATATATAAAGATAGAAAAGAGTGCAATTTAAATTGTAATAATATTTCACAATATTACTGTTTTAATTCAAATTAATGCAGCCTTGTTGAACATAGGAGACTTCATTCAAAGACATTACTAAAATCTTAAACTGTAGTTTGTACATGTAAACTTTTTCTTGGTTTGAAATGTCTGTCTAATGGCAACGAAGTTCCAAAAAATGTATGTATGGATCAGCAATAACAACTGACTAGAAGATGCACCATGACTACCATCTAGAGGCCACATGTATTAATGATAAGGCTAGTTGCAGAACAGAGAAATATGTCTGTGGTTACCTCTTGTAGGCGGAGTGATCATTTTTGACGCTGCACTTCATGTTCTTAAGTTCGTCCAGCACCGCAAACATGTTGATGAACTTCCCCAACGTGAGCAGATAGGCTTCAGACACAAAGTCCTTCCTCCGCTCGGCGTGACAAAGACGACGCACTTCTCCACAGAAGCGATCTATTGCAGTCCTCTGAGAGACAAGTAAAATGAGAAGCATTAGAGTATCTTTCAACATCCTGTACTCAAATTCAGAAAATAGCATCAAGCATTACCTGAAAGTACATGAAGTTCATTAGCTTGGTGACCTCGGGCTCCAGCACCTCCACGGTCTTCTCATAGATCTCCACTCTGTTAGGCTGTTCATTACACTTCACCTGATAGAAGGACAGATAGAAAGGGTCAAATCGACAGACTATCAGTTTGTGGTGTTGTGAGTTTGAGACACTTTGGGCGTTACCAAATTACCTGAGGGATAGCTCTTGAACAGCTTCTCCATGTATACAGCATCACAGCATACTCCTGTCCTTCCTCTAACATCTCATTCTGCAGCACAGCAAAATTTCATTACAAAATTAAAATACACTTGATTGAGTGAATAAATGCAGCTGGATAAACCTTTCCTTCCTTTCTTCCTCCCTCCCTTAAAAAATAAAGTTTTAGGATACTGAAAAATCTAAAACAAAAACAAGTTAAAAAACTAGCAATAATGACTTTTTCTTCATTTAAGTATTACTTCAAAAAAATAAATATATCAATTTTAATAGTCAATTTTTCCAATTAAACTCAAATTTTGAGATTCAAATTCAAATTAATACGATTTTCTACTAATAATAGTAATAATCGTAATAACAACAACAACAACAAGGATTTCTGGACTAGTGATCTCAGAATTCTGAAGACCAATGTATACATACACTGCCGTTCAACGGTTATGCTCACCAAGGCTGCATTTATTTGATTAAAATATAAAAAAAAAAAAAAAAAAAAAGTAAAAGTAAAGTAAGTAATATTGTGAAATATTATTACAATTTAAAAAAACTTTTCAATTCAAATATATTTTAAAATGTATTCGCATAGAAAACAGCTACTGTAAATCGTTATAATATTTCACAATATTACTTCTGTTATTGTTGTTGTTATTGTTATTGTTTTCATCAAATAAATGCAGCCTTCTTTTAAAAACATTAAAATCTTACCAAACCCAAACTTTTGAATGGCAGTGTACATCAAATACAGATTCTACAATAAACCTGTATCTCATGTTGAACATATTCCCAAAGAACAGATTAACCCACTTAATCTGAATATCTGAACTCAGAAAATCTCCCTTAGAGTAACAAAAAACCTTTCACTCTGTGTGTGTAGCACTAAACTACTTCCACACACACACTCCTCAAATCCTCACTGCCAAACAGTCCCTGGCAACTATTACCTCTCATTAATAGAACACACAGCCGTTCACATTCAATACAAAAACCATTCAGATCAGCCCACATAGCTTGGCCAGGCTCCTCAAATGAGCACAGTGAACGTGGACAATGAGAGACACTAATGGACCCTCTTGAACCCTTTCAAGTCCCTGAGACTTCTTTAGCAAGGCTTCCATTGAGCTGGCTTGATAGACTGGTTCAGACAGCCAAGGTTAGCTTCATAGAGTCTAGGTTTAGTGAATTAAACAAGGGCAACCCATTAAGGTATAATTGAACAAGCTGAGCTGTTTCTGTCGAAATGCTGAGAGGATCTTACCATGTTGGAGTGGACGGTGGCCTGCTCGATGTAACGGGCGATGCCGGTCACGAAGGCATTGCGGTCCTCAAAGTTGGTGTTGAAGTTGGGCTGAGGGTGGCAAAAAGCAGCAATGTGGTTATGCAAGCACTGTTCTGTTTCATTTGAGTTTATATATTAAAAAATATATGCTGAATATCTAGATCAAGTGTCCCGCACACGTCCTGAAAAGTGAAGCCAAAGGATTTGGATCATCGCGGTGGCTTGTTGCAGTATATAAATCCCACCCTCTCCATGTAATCGAATTAGTTACTTATTTGATGCTATAAAACGTCATGATTGACAGCCGAGTTTGCTGGAGCCGGAGTGGGAGTATGGGCGGGACCTTGAGGCCATGGTTCCACCTAAGGATCACTGCTGCGCAGACTCAGCCACCAAATTAGTGGAGATGTGTCGTCCATCTTTTTTTAGTCTATGATCTAGATGGAGGGCTGCTCTGGGGTCAGTTGTTACCTGGTAAATGAGGGACGAGGGGAGAGGCTCGATGCAGGGCTGCTGATCTGGGAGTGGCAGCTCCTCCAGCAGGTCCACATTGGACAGAGCATCTTCCAGAGTCACTGTGGACGCCATCACTCTAAAATAAAACATGAAACATATGAGACATGAAAACTGGCTATGTTCAGGATAGCATACTACTAGTGCTATAAACAAGCTATGTGCGTGTCTATTCGTCTTGGCGAGCTATAATGACCGCTGACAACTTGAATTAAAATAAACAGCTTACTAAAGTTTATGAACAGGATCACACACAGATGCAGCACATACATTGAATCAGTCACTTTCTTTCTTCTCGTTTTCTTTCTGCGTGCTCTCATTTGCCCATTATGCATTATAGGTAGACTTTTCTTAAAGCTAAACAACCTAATTAATGGCAATTTAAACTTTATCTGTTATTATCAATGACAATTAAACATTCTGTTATTGCTATTATTATTCTAAATCACAACGATGCATATTTTACACATACAGATTACTGAATTTGTCAAAATGTGCAGTACACAACAGATCGTTTGACAGAAATACTGTATGCCAATCTCAGATGCAACATACTTGACTTGACCTTCCACTTCAAAAGTGATGAATCTTCATAATATCAACTGTATTCTTTATCTTGAATCAGTATCTGATCATACTGCCAAAGATATTCTAAAGCTGACACCTGTACACCACTTGGTTTGAACTTGTTACACATTACATACAGTTTTAAACACTACCATTAAAAAGTTGAGTCAGTCCCTTTTTTTTGGAAAGAAATTAGTTTTATTCAGCAAGGATGCATTGCATTGATCAAAATTACAGTAAAGTCATTTATAATATTACAAAAGATTTCTCAATTTTATATTTCTATAAATAAATGCTATTCATTTCAACTTTATATTCATTAAAGAACTAGAACTAAGAATAAAATATAAGCATTCACTATTAACTACAACTTTTGCCTCAATTAACTCCTAATTTAACTCCTTATTAGTTAGTAAGGTAGTTTTTTTTGTAACATTTAAGTTTAGGTATGGGGCAGGATTAAGGGATGTAGAATAAGGTCATGCAGAATAAGTTATTAATATGTGCTTTATAAATACTAATAAACAACCAATATACTAGTAATATGCAAGCTAAAAAGCAACTAGTTAAAAATGAGAATTGAATCCTAAAACAAAGTGTTACCAAAAATACTGCCAATAGCAGAACAACTTTTTAAGAAATAAATGCATTTTAATGATTTCTGAAGTAATGATGTTGAAAATTCAGATTTGCATGACATAAATTACATATTGAAATATATTAAAATGGGAAACTTATTAAATGTTTTTAGTCAATTTGTGATCAAATAAATGTTATATATAAATAACTATTATTATTACTATTATGTTGTGTTATAAATAATCTTAGACATTAACATTAACACTAGTGTACACTTGTAACTATTTTCGACATTGTATTAATAATAATAATAATATTTGATATTATTATGATTAAGTAAGATTATTAAGTTTCAGCAGGCTGTACAAAACACTCCAGCCACTCTATATGGCTTTGATATCACAGATAGGAAGCATAAACATAAATAACGGAAATGTTTGGAAACCATAGCTACAGGGCAAGCAAGAGGTTTAATAGCTGACAGGAAAAAATAAGACCTCAAAACATCCAAATTGTTGCAAAGAGGCAACATTTTCACACCTCACAGCATCGAATGTCAGAATGAAAGTCCTCCTACTTCCTCTTGTGGGGCAAAACCTCATATTCGTGCCAATGTGGCACAATGTTATAAAATCTCTCTGTAACATGGAGATCATGCTGACAGTGATTTAATCGCTACGAATTCCCAACTGTCACTGAAAATTAAAATTTAATGAAATAAAATGGTTTGTCAATTTTATCGCTGTGAAAGTACACAAAATTTTTGCTGATAACTTTATTTTTGCTCATTTTTATGCAGCTGGTCCAGAACCTGTTTATTAAACAAACATCTTATTGGCTGTGATTGTATGTCATGTTGCTTGTCGCTTCACTGGTAATGGCCACAAGTGCATGACAGTTGCTGACAAGACAATTAAAGGACATCAAAAGAGGAAACACAATGCAGACCTGAGTAGATGGAGAAGGGCTACTGTGGTCTTACAGAGATAAACTGTAAACCTTATTAAGAAAAATACTGACACAGACATCCTTAGTGTGCTGTGGACATCACTAGCACACATCTAGATTTAGATTTAGGAAGGCCCTTGTATATCTGATCATGGTGAAGCACATCTAGAGAGTTAAAAGAGAGGAACTTAGAGAAAAAAAGCAGAAGGAGATCTGTGATGAGGAAGAGAGTGAGCAGAAGAGAGTGGGCCACTGCAGTCTGTCATGAAGAACAGAGGGCCTCTAGAGAAACAGTGATGTTATCAGACACACACACACTGTTGTGGTTGACGGACAGCTGCTTCTGCCGAGTACTTTTGCCTGAGCAGCTGTCCTCTAAAATGTTAATCACACACTGAAGTAAAGCTGAAAAGTGTCATTTGTTTTTCATGTTCAAATATAGTCTTCTAGCCCTGCGTAATGAGCATAGACAACAATCAGTAAGCACTCGTAGACTGACTTCCTGAAGAATGTAAACAGGGCATTTTAGAAAATTACTCTATTTGCAATTCAGTTTTAACTCACTAGTGGTGAAATGTGAGATTGCAAACTTCTACTTGATCTGAAATTAACAGACGTTAGACTGAATTGAAATCTAACATGAAATCTAATGATGCAACGTACAATTCAGATACTAATATTTTTACATTATGACCAATGTTAATATGTTATACTTTTTTGAATTAAAAAAAAAAAAATTAAACAGTAAAGACTAAAATCACATAGTGTGCTGGGCAGTTTTTACTGGACGCCAAGAGTTGAAAAATACTCTTTGTGCTCAAAAACAGAACAAAGATTTCAACTTTATTCTACAATTCCGTCTCTTCCCTGTCATTCTCCTATGTTTGCTTTGTAGACGCAGTGCAGTGCTTTTTATGCTTTTTTTTAGTGTTTTATGTTAGAATTCAGTCTCTCTTTGTTTTGTTTTTGAGCACAAGAAGTATTCTCTTCACTTCATGAAGGTTGAACCACTGCAGTCACATGGACTATTTTAACAATGTCCTGGCTGCCTTGAAAGGTGCAATGACGTTGCTGCCTATATTATGTGTGGTTCAGATACCTCTTGGATTTAATCAAAAATATCTTAATTTGTGTTCTGAAGACGAACGAAGGTTTTATGGGTTTGGAAGAACATGAAGGAGAGCACTTAATGACATAAATTTCATTTTAGGGTGAACTAACCCTTTAAAGGTACTAACTAATATGCACCCTATATACCCTTACCCAAAAAATAACCTTTTGAAAGGGAACGGTGACACACTTTATCCTTAAGGTGGGGGGGGGGGGGGGGGGCATGTAGGTTTGGATTTTGTTTTCCTTTAATAAAAAGCTGCATTTGGTGTTTACTTGTGTCATCATTTAAGTGTGACAAACATGCTAAAAAAAAAAAAAATCAGGAGGGGGGCAAACACTTTCACACAACTGTATATAAATATATTTCACAAATGCAAATCTCAACAATCTGATCTTTGACAATGATCTGAGATCAGCACAAAAAAAGGCGACAACTCAGAACTGACATCTCACACGATTACTGTCACCTTCTCGTGAGTGGAGTTAGTGTTTAGGAATGTACAGTCTGAGCTGCTGCTATAATTGCAGCTGGTATTATTTCCTGAGGCATTACAGAATGTTACACCCATTTGTAGCAGCTCCATTATTTAAACCCTACATGATAAATATTTTAAAAATGAGCAGCTAATCCATGCAGAATGCAAACAAACAATATTCAAAAAATGTCTATTTATTTTTTATTTACTTATTTTTAATTTTTTGTAAGCTTTACAGCATTAACCTTGCAGGTCAGCATCTTTTGTCGAAAAGGAAGTGGGTAAGAGTCTGTGGACAAGATGTGTCAGCTCAGAATTGTGGGTTTTATCTGTCAAAAAAAAAAAAAAAAGCAGTTGCTGATGAAGTCTAGCACTTTTCCATGTAGGCTCACTTGCCTCAAATATCATGCAGACCTGAATGATCACAATTAAATTCATAAATCCATTTGTTTTTTTCATTAAACAACTTTTTTTTTAATCAATGTGAGGGGAAAAAAGGGAAGTTGTCTTGAGAGAGCTGAACATAGCTCATATTTAATGCTGCAGTAGTTCCCTGAACTACTTTTCAAAAGACATCTTTGAAAAAAGTGCTGACATGCAATCAGAAATCATGTCTTTTCTTATTACTCACAGGCGGTAAACTGGATCATTGAGCCAAAGTGGCCCGGTCATGAATGACGTGTTTTGGTCCATCAGACCACTGCAGTTAAAAGCAATGTTGTTTAGAGAGACCACAATCACTCCACAGGCTTTACAAGCCTTGTCATGTCCCTGAAGTTCTACACGCCTGAAAAGTTCTCTACAGGGCAGGTCATGATCAAGCACAGTCATATAAATGGAAATAGCAGCAGATAAAATTTGAAAACATGATCTAACATTTGGTTTGTAATTCTCTATCTACTCTTTTGGATGGCCAGATTTAGATTACAAATTATAAGTCAAATTTAGAGGGGCAAGACAGGCTTTTAATAAGACTTGGCTGCCAATGCAGTATAAACGTGAAAACTTTTGAAAGTGCACAACATGACTAGAGAAAACAGAAAAAGGGCTCCGACGTTCCCTTTAACATAATGCACTTTTGATTTTGGCACCACCCCTCTGTCGACTGACTGTCTGTGAGCAGGAATACAGAAATGTGGAAGTTCGAACTGTTTGAAGTTAAGCCCACACATGACATGTGGACAAAAATATATATATCGTGGTCACGAATTAAGAATTTGCTCTCACAATTCAAAGGATTAGTTCGCTTCAGAATAGGAATAATACGAGGAATAAGGGTCTTAACCAGTGAAACGATTGAGTTTAAATGGGTAAATCTTTAAATATTTTTGATTCTTAATTTTCTTTTTTGGTATACTCCAATTAAAACACACTAGACATGTTTATTCTGCGCACACTTTTTGTGTGAAATTGTATTTATTACAAAAGTGTGCTTTCACTTTAATTGAACATCAACTGATGCACCAATTGTTTACATGCACATCGATCACACTTGCAGTGTGAAACGAAATTTAGTCACACCGGCAAGAAAGAAGGTGATAAAATGCGACCAGTTGGTCGCAGTCTGGAGCCTTGGAGTGTGAGTTTCTTGATCAGAATAAGCTTTAAAGTGAACCCGACTTCCTGTTTGCCAATACACAAGACTGGAGACTGCTAAGCTCATTCGAGAATAACTACACTGGAAGGGGATCTTGGACGTCACTTGACGTTGGACTGTCTCCAGTCCTTCAGCCAGGGTGGAGATAAGTCCCAGATTCTGAGCACGTACATAAATCACAATCTGAAATGCGCAAAACAAAACAAAACGCTTAAGCTACTCTCTTAAGTCATACAAAAACTCTAGTCAGAATATCAAAACCTCAATAAACTATCCATACCGCTGCCATCTTCAGTGTGAGTGCAACATCCCATATGCCTCGCTCTGGCCGTCTGCCCTGAGCTCTTTTACTCCTGGACATCCACTAAGTCAGTATTAAACAAAGTACAGCAGCTCTCCAACACGCTGAGAAGATTTCCACCTGTGTTGATGGATATCAACAAAGCATGCCAAAACATGACCTCAACTCCAGCTGCACACAGAGCGAAACAAGTCCTTTTTTGCACCATGGGTGCTGTACATATTCAACACATGCTGCACACGGTGCCTTCCCTTCTGAAATGTACACATCTTCACACACACATTTTCCTCTCGTGGCAGCAGAAGTGTTGGCACACGAGCAAAAACTTCACAGCATGCAGCACGCACTGGTGTGCTCGCTCACAACTTTGACACACAGCTTTTATATCACACTTTTTTTTTTAACACTAACTTTGAATGTCCCTCTCAGAGGCAGTTGCACAGAACTTCCAAACTGGTTATCATGCAGCCCTTTACTTATTTACCATGGTAAAATGAATGAATGATGAATATAAGAATAAATATTCACACAAATCAAATTACTACCAACACGAATGAATGAAAATCGTAGCAGGTTTTCTAGGGCTAATCAACAAACATAATTACTCATAACCACCCATTTTACAGAAATTTAAAGATTAACGTTTTAATGCAAAAAAAAAAAAAAGAATTCTTATCTCAGACTTGATTAAAATACGTCACATCTGGTTGGGCGGTCGCATAGCCATAAAAGTTTGAATACTTTTCAAAACGGATCAATTTTCACATACACATACGGTCGATACTCTCACAGATCGCACAGATCTCTCCATTGTAAATGAATGACTTCTGATCTGATGTTTGTCAGAGACAGTGAAACGGCGGATTAATTTGTTCTAAATAATCTGCTGAATCATAAAACCCACTCAGGCTTCCACAGTGGAACAAATAACTTCCTAAAGCATCATTATCAGCATCTCAAAAGGGTGTGGGCTGATGAACCACATGCCTGAACTTTCAACAGCCCTGCTGACCTCAAGCCAAGGAAGACATTTCCCTTCCTTTTCTGGCTTTAAATCCAGATTTTCAGTCCAGAAAAGAACTGGATTAAAGATGAGGAGAGGGGAACTGACACCACAGAATTGGTTTACAGACACAGACTAAGCTTAGTTCTAGACTAAAGGGATTTTCAAAGAGAACCACCCCTGACAGAGTGATTTAATCCATGTCTAGTCTTAATCTGCATCCAGGAAACAAACTGCCAGGGTTTTAGGAGACGAAATAAAAGTTCACAGCGCTGTTACTCAACTGCTCTGATTCGAGGTTCCTCAAACAGCATGAAAACCTATACAAATCTCTCTCTAACTTTCCGTTTCTGTAAACCTTAACGCCAAGTAGAAAAACAACATTAAACATATATGATGAATATATTACACATGCAGAAAAGTGGAGGAAATTTAAAAAAAAAAAAAAAAAAAAAACTCATCTAAATTAAGGAACAATATTTTTGCCCCCTTGAAATTCTTATCAGGGGCATTTTTCACCATCAACAACAACTTTACATTACTTTCACATTCAACAAGTCTAAAGACAGATAACTACAGATGTCAATCCAATACTTTAAATATCTTTGAGCTCTTCTTAACTTTTGATCCAGATAGATAGATAGATAGATAGATATGGTCAGATGATAGACAGACAGACAGATAGATAGATAGATAGATAGATAGATAGATAGATAGATAGATAGATAGATAGATAGATAGATAGATAGATATGGTCAGATGATAGACAGACAGATAGATAGATAGATAGATAGATAGATAGATAGATAGATAGATAGATAGATAGATAGATAGATAGATAGATAGATAGATAGATAGATAGATAGATAGATAGATAGATAGATAGATAGACAGATAGATAGATAGATAGATAGATAGATAGACAGATAGACAGATAGATAGACAGATAGATAGATAGATAGATAGATAGATAGATAGACAGATAGACAGATAGATAGATAGATAGATAGATAGATAGATAGATAGATAGATAGATAGATAGATAGATAGATTTCAGCGGGTGGCAAGCATGAAAAATTATCTAATATCTAGAAGACAAGCATATGAAAAAAAAACTAAAAATAAGTACATTACTCACTGTTCCATAACTTAACATACAGAAACGCTTCTACTCAGTTTCAGGAAAGCTGTACAGCCAAACTACGCGACAAACTATAACGCATTCATTACAAAGTACGAAGTTCTCTTGAGTTCGCAGCGCAAACAACTTCTCTAGTCCTCGCGTCGACTGTGGCTCTTCGCGTCTCCATACGCGCAGGATCGTGAACAGGCCCACTTTAACCACGACGTAAAACTTCAAACAACTCAAAGGAATTCAACCCGACAATACCTTTCCATTCTGCCTTGCACATACTGAAACATAAACATATATTAGAAAAGAAACTACGCGAACGCAAAGTATTTGGCTGCCTAACTAACTACAGAGAAAGCATTTGAAAAAAGACAACACCCAGAATGAAAGTAAGGCAAAAGCTCCGCTCTACCCACCCTTACGTGAGATTTCCAGGACAAACTATCCGCTTCGACTATTCATTCATGCATTTTCCGTTGTGGTTTCCAGTTCTGAGGTGGCCGAGAGGATGAAGTTAACTTGTAAGACCGTTTTCGGTGGTTTGGAGTGGTTGAGGGAGTTTGTGGAGAAACCCTGCTCGCGGTGAGCTGTAGCGCTGCTCAGGCTGGAAGTTCCTGTTGTGTTCTACAGGGAGATTCAACAGGAAACTCCAGAGCCGCAGTACAGCTCGCCGCCAGCAGGGGGCGTTCAGGAATTCAACTCTCCGTGAGTACAGGAGGATTTAGAAAATGTGAAATGTTGGTTTATCATGTAAAGTCATATGTGAAATGCACTATTAAAACTATTAAAATTTAAGTTGTATGTTTATTCATCCCCATTATATTTTTTTTTACATTTTCTTTGCTTCTTTCTTAAATTCCTACATTTTATACAATTCTTTAGCACATCCTCTTTATTTTCCTGTATTGTGTATTTCAGTGCTATAAGCAATATTATAGTCAAGTCAATGAAGTTTCTGTTGTTACTGTGACAGACTCTAAAGGTAGAGGTACCTGAAGATGTAGTTCAAATGTTTGGGGTCACAAAATGTTTTGTAATGTTACTGAAAAAAAATAAAGGACACATTAATTTGATCAATATTGACATCCTAATATTGTGAAGTATTACAACTCAACATATCTTTTATATTTTACAATGTATTTCTGTGATGGCAAAGCTGTTTTTTGCAGCCATTACTCTAGTGTCACACAATCCTTTAGAAAACATTATAATTTGGTGATTTGTTGCTGTATAAAAATTTCATATCATCAAGGTTGAAAAGTTGTGCTGCATAATCATTTTGTGAAAAAAGCCTGATACATTTTTTCAATCAGGAATTTTCCATAGAAAAGAATATTGTAACATTTTTTCTTTCTAACATTTAAAATTCTTCACAATTTAATGAGTGTTTACTGAATAAATATTATTTCCCAAAACTTTTGAATGGCAGTGTATATGAAAAAAGTATGATGCAACATTATATCTCAAAGTCAGGGTAGTTATTTTAATATATGCAATCCATTCAGCACAATGAAAAACAGCTTTAAGCAACCACAAAACATACAAATATAGGCTTGAACTGCATACAAATGTGCTCTACAATTTAGCTTATACTATGTGCAGCACTTCATTTTTTTCTATTCACTGTGGCATGTAATATACATAATTAGATCACCTGTAAATTAAATTGCTTTTGGCATGTGCACTTCACATATCCACTGCATGTAGAGAACGATTAAATTTCACATCTGACGTATTGAGCCGCAACACTGGCCAACAACGCTGAAAAACAAACAGCCAAAACGTCCACAAAACATGACATTATGTATCTTGATGCAGCAAATGTGCTGTAGACAGTAGAGACAATATAACACAAGTTTCACTGTTTACAGCCACAAAGTGCTACTTCTGTACCAATGAAGTGCTATTGTGATTTTGTCTGTCTCGTGTGCTATGATGTCAGATATCCTGGTAGAGACAAACAAGAACAGTACAGCAGCCGTCATGCAGCAGTACAATAAATAATCTCTCTTGTGTTCATTCAATGCTCTGGATTAAAACCATGTTCAATCTGTTAACACTGTTCAAATCCAGCCATTAGCGACAGCGCCAAGGACTCCACTGAAAAAGAAAACAAACACATATGGTGAGTAAAACGAAATATTTCTGGGACATAATTAGAATCGGTGGAGGACTTACAATGAGGAAATGAGCCTCTGCACACGGCCTTGTTTAAAATAGTCACAAGAAACATGTGACAGTTTTTAAAATCGGACTCCATTTTGTCAATCGACTCGATTCTGAGGAAGAAAGTAAACATTTAAAGAATGGTAAAAATAGCTAATATCTCATCCTCATCGAGTTGAAGTGAAAGTTGCGAGATGAGGGTGTGCCGCTGGACTGAATCACCTAGAAAGACCCCAGAGTTTTGAACTTACTTCCAGGCCCCAAAACCAGCCTGCCATCTGTCTGAGAAGATGAGAACTAAATTCAGCACTTTCATGATGGCCTCCTTGACAAAACTGACCTGCAAAGACACAGTAACCCGAATTGATGGATCAGAAATAGCACAAACGTCTATAACAGTTTAAAAGTAAAAACTAGGCCAACCTCCATGGGGAAGACAGCTTACTGAATTAATAAGACATGCAAGAATGAGCCATTTACTATTTGTTTCCTGACGGACACATTATTTGGCCTGTGTAATTTCTGCTTACTTTCTCTCTGAGCAGACATCGGTCATGAATGGTGGACAAGTATCTGTAGTGGATTTTAATGAGCTGGTCCAGGTCTTTCGCCTCCTGTACTTGGTGTTGGAATTCTAGTCCTGTACTATGTAGGATCTGTGAATGAAGGCATGATAAATGTCCACATGATGATAAAAAAAAGTTTTAATTTAAATCGTTCAATCAAAACACATTTATCAGCATTTTCAAAAGTACTGCAAATAAGTAAAGCCTCTTTTCCATCTGTCAAACTTACTCTAGTCATAATGTAGTTGTGCAGGCTGTTGACAAAGTGCATGAGTTTGACCCTCAGGAGAAACATCCTGTGAATCTGCTGGTTTATGGGCTCTTTGGCTGTGCTTTCCTCAGATTGACCTCCTTCTTGCCTCTTAGCAGCTACTGTCAAATCTGTGGGAAGACTCTATTTTAAGATCCCATCACAGCAAGTGAACTAAAACCATCCTGATCTGAGAGTCCTGTGAATTAAAGGGTTAGATCACCCAAAAATGAAATTTCTGTCATTAATTACTGACCCTCATGTCATTCCAAACCCATGAGATCTTATCCTCCATTGAAAGCAACGAAATTGCCACATTCAATGTCCAGAAAAGTAGTAAAAACATTGTTATAATAGTCAACGTGACTACAGTGGTTCAACCTCAATGTTATAAAGCGACGAGAACACTTTTTGTGTGCGCAAAAACAAAAAATAACAACTTTATTCAACAAATTCGTCTCTCCTCATCTCTCCTCTTCTATGCTGCTTTCGCTGTAGCTGACACCTGTTCATGTGAGCAGCGTGAGGCATGCGTGTGATGCTGACACAGGAGCCGGCCAATAATGAGCTAGCATTCGGACATAAACTACGGAAACGCAGCACTGCGCCAACTTAACAGACTGACAGGGAAGAGGAAAAATTGTTCAAAAAAGTCGTTATTTTGTTTTATCTTTGAACACAAAAAGTATTCTCGTCACTTCATAACATTAAGGTTGAAACACTAGTAATTTTAACAATTTTAATAATGTTTTTACTACTTTTCTGGACATTGAATGTAGAAATTCTGTTGCTTTCAATGGAGGACAAAAAAACCTTTCGCATTTCATCAAAATATCTTAATTTGTGTTCCGGAAATGAACAAAGGTCTTACAGGTTTGGAACAACATGAGGGTGAGTAAATAATGACAGAATTTTAATTTTTGGGTGAACAAACCCTTTAAGATAGTTCTTATTTAACAGGGACAAAAGACCTGATTGTGGAACAATTTACAATGGAACTATGAAGTTACATAAATGTGAATTATGTAGATACCTTATTGTAATAAGCATTTAATAGTGTATCTTCTTTGTAAAAATATGCACTAGCTTTACTTCACTCTTGTTTTATATTACATATAAACAGAAGCAATGAAAAGCTTAGAAATGAAATCATATCTCACCACTGAATCGTAATGTGTCCAGACTATATTTGGCCCATTTGATCTGAAGCAGCAGTAGGAAGACCTGATTGTAGATTTTCTGACACTCTGAGCTAATAACAATATCTACAGGCCATGGAACCTGGTGAAAGAAATTATGCACAATTTATAGAAATAAAATGCAAGATTTTATATATATATATATATATATATATATAAGATAATAAATATAGCAATTATAATATAGTAATCATATATTACTAATATATTTAATTAAAAAATAGTTTTTAATTACAAACGTTAATACAATACTCAATCCAAAAAAGTTAAATGAATAATTTTCAAAGTCGAAATTAAATTCATTAAGGGTTTGTAACCTTATAACTCAGAGTAAGACCATCAAGGTTATTCACTGGCTGTTTTTTTCTTGCAGGATCAATAGTTTCAAGAAATATGGACAACCTAGAATCATGAGAAAGATGTGAAAAACACATAAGTGAACCACAGGATACTGAGTGGTGACATAGTATTGAATGGTAAACCACAGGATCTCTAGAGCTCTTTGTGCAGTACCGGCTGCTGTCCTCTGGGTGGCGCTGTCCAACAGCCTCTTGCAGCTGCACATTGAGGAATGCCAGCTGCTGCCAGCTCTCCTTCTCCAGAACTTTGTCAAAGATGGCTGTGTAGAAATCATACATGGTATCCCCAGCCTCCAACAGGAAGTAGTTCCTCATGGCCTGCAAGTACCCTAGAAGCCTAAGATTAAAGAAAGGTTTAGGCATAAATGACCTACAAAACTATATTATGCACAAAAGGATTTTCCTGCAAGATCTCACCTGTAGTCTTTCTTCAGGGTTCTCATGAGGTTCCCACAGCATTCGATGTATCTCCTCTCAATATGTGGATACAGACAGGAACGGAGCGTAAGCTCAAACGTCTGACATGTCACAGACTCGGAGGAGCGATCCAAAGTCACACTGCCACCCGAGAATTTCTCATGGAAGTCATTCTGCTCTAAATATAGCCTGAAAGAGATAACACACATTACCTCAGTGGAAAACAAGCTAATGAAATTGTGAAGTACCAAACATAGTGTCTTCATATAGTTATATTAGAGCTGCACGATTCTGGACAAACTGAGAATCACAATTTGTTTTTGTTTAAAATAGATAAAGATTCCCTCACAATTCAGAAAAGACAACTAAACAAAATTACATGTAATTTACTAGAGGTTCTGACAAAATGTTAATTGCTGCAGACTATTTAAAAAAATACTTAATTTGATTTTTTTTAAAACAGTTTGAATGAATGATTCAATGACTCAAATAATTGTTTCATCACTGGACGAACTTGCGTTTTTGAACAAATCTCTTGAATTATTGATTCAATGACAGACATTTTTTTTAACAGTAACTTGTTGCCACCTACTGGTGTAACAGTGTAAGTTAATTAAGAGTTCATTTCAAAAGGTGATTTACAGTGTTTATATGCGAACTATAAACTTTTATTCCAGTACTTCTGTGATTATTTGAATGTTTGTAATAGAAATAATGATACTGTGTGGTTGAAAAGACTGTTTGTGAAGCTGATTCATATCTATACATGCTCTATACATATCTATATCATATACTGCTCTCTCTAGGTCAGCAGCAGCACATATTTGAATGTTCGCTGTGATCGTACTTGTCAAAGGTTTAACAGACATAGGTAAACTACTGTCACTTAAGAATAAGATTGTGTGTGTGTTTGAATCGAGATCATGATCTTTTAACAATTAAATTAAATGTGCAATTATATTAAGAATGAAGTTTGAATCTTTGAAAAATATATATTTAACCTTGGCCACACTACTATGTACATCTATTGCTATTGAGGTGGGATACGGGTAAGGTTAGGGACTGATTTGGTGGTATGGTCGCATTTAAGGGCGAGTTAAGGTGTAAGGGAAGGGAACAGTGTAATAATAGATGCAATTACACAAATTCATTTTAAATATTCTGTATGTACAATGTAAAACATTAATATACACAATAAGTACTGTGCATTGTATCAAATGATTAATTTAAATGTTATTACATAGTATTTAAAGACACTTAATATGAATGGGGATCCCATCCTTTGCTCGTTTGTGTGTTCCTCAGTGACATCAAATTATTTATTCTGTATTCTGCTCTTACCTTGCAAAATTAATGGCCAGCAGGGGGTCATGGATGTCATCCAGCTCCAGATGACGTGCTACAATGGACTGCATCTTGATCAGGCTCTTCTTAGTGGCCTGTTGCTCGGTTACCATATTCGTAGGTGATTCTTCTCCATGCCGAAGACGTGTCTGCACAGACTCCAAGAAAAGCGTGTACAGACTCTTTCTTTCGGCATCTGCAGAGACACGAGTGTCAGAAATTTTGAGACAATCTTGTTTATCATCAAACTTTCTATATGCTATAAGAAACTTAATAAAAATGAAAACAAACTAAAAAACATATATACATTTTTAGAAACTTATATTTTTAAAATATATTAAAAAGTACTATATTTTAAAAAGAAAAGATGATTGCTTCAAGGTTGTTACCGTTAGCAAAAAACTATACATATATAAAAATGTGAGTGTGCAACAAAATGAAAACTATATTGAAACTAGAAAACAATATGGTTCTCCTTTGGCCCCCCCTTTGTCCAACACAAAATTCGCAAGCACCCCCATGTAGGCCAAGATACTTCTGTTGTAATTACACAGCTGATTGTGTTCAAACTTTTCAATTTACAGAAACTAAACACATAATATAAAACAACTATATTAAAAGTAAAATTTCAGTAGATTCAAGAAGTATTTTTTCATTCATGAATCTAATGTGACTTTCCCACATGTTTGTGATTAGAATGTCAAAAAAAAACGTTTTTTTAAATTTTGAACTCATAACTGTCATTTTCTTTACTCAAAATACATTTCAGAGCTTGAAAAAAATAAATGTATATTATGAAAACTAAACAATAAGTAATATAATGTCAGATACTTTTCAGCTTGATATTTAGCCGTTTTAACTTATTTAAAAGCTTGTTTTGTCTTACTTTAAATCATTTTAAGCCATCTTACAGACTCCTTGGAAGTGTGCTGAGGGCCCCTAGTGGGTCCCAGTCCCCTGGTTAACCACTGACTTAATTGACGCAAATACCCTCAAACAAAAGCCTTGAATTTATTTCTAAAAGTCTGTGCCATTTACAAACCAGTGACTAGTTGTTCTCAGATGCAACCTCCGGCTGATGCTAGATCTACATAGATGCAGTCCACTTATGATGAATCACAAGTGGTCATAGATGCCAAGTTACTGCTAAATGTAGCAGCACAGCCACATTTATAGCACATGTCATTATCAGTAAATGCTGCAATGTTGTGTTGTTATATTTGACAACTTTGTATTATTTAGCATGCGTCATGGGCAGGTGAGAGCAAATTTATTATGTCATACGGGACAGGCACTGAAACAAACTGAAATGACATAAATAACCACTTTCAAAAATAGACAAACTAAACTGAAACTCAAAACCAAAATACAAAACTTGTCCTCTGGAGAAACTCACCTCTGGAGGAGCCATCTGGCTGTTCGGTCTCCTTGCAGTCCAGGTTTTTCAGCAGCTGCATGGATTTGCCAGCCATGATGATCTGCTTGAGCACAGGCTTGAGGAAGGACACCATGGTGTGTTGTCTGCTGCTGGACGCCTGCTCCCCGCCAGAGCTTCCACTGGCAGCGTCGCTGAGCCTCTCCTCACTCTCTACCGTCTCAGAGACGCTATACAGCGTGTAAGTGGCATACCAAAAGTCCCTGTGGTTTACTGGTACATCCTTGTTCCTAGGAAACATGTCCATATATTTCTTTATTTGGCAGACAGCTTTGTAATATGCAGTGTGAAGGCATAATGTAATGTGAAGGCATCTAGTGAGTGATGCTGCCTGACACGATCCTGAGGGGAATTATGTCACACTGGCTTGAATATATTTATTTTGCCATAATGACTGACTGACTGTATATAATTCCTTAGATAGAGTAAAGTTCAAAAGTTTGAGATCAGTAAGATCACCAAGACTGCATTTATTTGGTCAAAAACGTGCATTTTTTTCCTTGCATTTGGCAGTTGGAACCCTGGTGAACATGTTAATAAGGGTGTCCTGCATACGGTGCCGCGAGCTTGCACAGCGCTGTCAGAAGAAATCCATGCGTGAAATAAATGTATTAGAAAACGTAACAATTCATCTAGGCCATACTTTTCAGGTCGGAAAATACAGAAATCCGTATAAATACAGAAAAATCACATCCTTAAACATTATGAAATATTATTACATTTTAAAATAACAGTTTTCTATTTCAAAGAATTTTAAAATGTAACATATTCCTGAGATTTTCTGCATCATTACTCCAGTCTTCAGTGTCTTCTCATGATTCTTCAGAAATCATTCTAATAATAATATTTTTTGTGGAAACTGTGATAAATGTTTTTCAGGATTTCTTGATGAATAGCAAGTAAAAAAATACTTGGAAATCTTTAAAGTAACAATGTATTTAAAGTATTTATTGTCAATTTTGATCAATTTAAAGCATCCTTGCTGAAAAAAAGAATATCTTTGCCCTAAAAAAAGAAGTATCCATTGTTTAAAAAAAACTGACCTGAATATTTTGAACGGTAATGTACATAAACTTTTAAGTTTTTTGTACCTCTGAATTATAAACTCTTTGGCAGGGTCAAATAAGTGACCGTGGACGATCCATTCGTCTACAATCTCAAGGTATGGCCGGACCGTTTCTACCCAGAGAGAGAAAAGAAGTGCCACCTGATAGGAAGGGGAGGGAAAAAAAGAAAATCACTTTTGTGATCTAAACTTTTTATAAGCAAACAAAACATGAGTGGTACATGGATAAAGGGACAAATTAAAGCATTTAATGCTTGAAAAAAACAGGCACACTTACAGACTGCTCAGAGGCCTCGCCCGCGCTGTCATATTCTATGATGGCCTTGTAGAGGGTGTTGAGTAAGTGAGAGGCTCGCAATACATTGGGCGTTTCGGGCGGCACTTCAGCCACTCCTGTGCAGAAAACCCTGTGCAGCATCGTGATCTGAGCCAGATGAGGGCTTAACCGGTCCAGGACAGATGATAGAGTCACCGTCTCATCTATGAAGAATCACCATAGAATTAATACTATAACTAAACAAAAAGAACTGTGAATACATTTACAGACACACAGAAAAAAAACCTTTGGCAATAATGTCTTTTTCGATAGCATTGAGCTCTTCTTTAAAGCTGGTGAAGTATTTATATAGGGCCCACACGAATGCTTGGTAGGTCCGGAAGGGAGGCTCAGAGCTCTTCTTGGAGGATGAGGAGGAGGAGGAAGAAGAGTTAAGACCTGGAGGAAAGGATTCTGCGCTGTGGCCAGTCACTTCATCAATAAACTTTTGCAGGCGGGAAACAGCCTGGCCATAGGCTGCTATGTGCTCCAGTACAGAGTGAAGACAGTTCTGTACACACAAATAGAAACATATAAAGGAAAGCACTTTGAACCATAAATCCTATGGTTCTATCTTACACAATTGCAGAAATAATTTCTCTTTGTTTTAAGTGTTAGAGTATAATTATACCTTTAAGTAGGGTACCACAGGGCTAAAGGCACCTTTGATTTTATTTTCCTCTAAACCACTAGATGGCACAAAACTTGACGTAGCTCTTTACAAAACATCCACTTTTCAAGATGTAAATTTGCTGATTCTGTGCTAATCTAATCTTTTTTAAATAATGTAGATTTAAGTAGCAAATGAGAATCGCTAAAATTACTGAATATATTTTGAGACAAAAGGTATTCATAATGATTTTCAGTTTTGTTCAAGGAAAAATATGTAAAAGTATGGTATTTGGGTTATATTAGTGAAAAGCACATTTTTTCTTAAGGTGTGCCTATATATATATATATATATATATATGTTTATGTATGTATGTACTCTACTAAGTAATATTAATTAACTACATGTTAACTACATATTTACTATAGGGTTTGGATTGGAGTTTGTTTTGGGTTAGTCATATGTAATTGTGCATAATTTATAGTTATTACTAAAGTAACTACATGTAAAGTGTACCCAGGATTGTAAAGTGTTACCATTTCCTTTTACAAAAATCAAAATAACACTAATTAAAATTATAAAAAATATTTAAAGATTGTGATATGGTGTATGTTCGGACCCTCTAAAAAATTAAATGGTACGAGAGAGGTTTATCCCAATTAATAAATAAATGTAATTAAATAAAAGCTGACACCTTATCTACTTCACATGAGCATGGTCAACTTCCAACAAATCCCAAAAACGTAAACCTGACAGGGAATGAGGAATGGTGAAAAACTGTCTCCACTCACATTAGTTAGATGAGTGACCACCACATCATTCCTTACAGTCACCTTGCCATCATTGTGCTGGAAAATGAAAAGTTTTTTCACACCAGAGAAGAGCCTGAGGAGAGGCAGAAAAGAACACATGATCTTTCCAGTGAAAAAAAAAAACTTGATTTGAGCAATCAGTCATGACGCATTCTCTTCCTGGTGAGTAAACATTCAAGTGTTGGCAATCAATGCAATGTTAAAAAAACAAAACACTGCATTCCAGAACTGCTCATTCCCTGCAGGTTTTAACTTGTATCCTAATCCCTATCCACATATGCAATCTTCACAAACATAACATATTCACTTTCCTTTGGTAAGAGCAAGTCTGTCCAGATTGTTAGATATAATCACAGCAATCTAGATATCATACCAAAGAGTTTCCCGAATCACTTGTGTCTCTGTAACAAAAGATTTCTCCTCAGGCAGGTAGAGAGGCCCAGTGTTATACAAGTGTTGATCCCTGCAGACAAAGAGAGTGACTTTAAAATATGAATGTAAAATGACAACATGAAATGAACACAATTTAAAACTTGAACAGCATTTGCTTCAAAAACCTAAACAAATCATAACAAAAAGTCCAAAATAATGGGCTTGTGAAAGCGCAAAAGATATCACAAAAACCTCTTACCAGACGTTGTAAAGGTTGGAGTGCAGGTGGAGGCTGTGTGGAAAGCGAGGAGAGTTGGGAACCCAATATGAAGTGACAATATGCTGCTCCAACCAAGCCCTGGAGTCCGGCTCACCCACTACAAAAACAAGACAGTAGGAACAAGGAGTCCTGATAACGACCTTCATGAACTAAAGGTTACTTTGAGAAAAAGTGCTAATACTGTCCCTTACCAGTCCAGGTGACTTGGACGGTCTTGTCATTGTGCTCGTGGTCCTCCTGTGGCGTTCTGTCTACCTGTATACCAGAATCCTCTCTGCTCAGGGGCTGCTGGCTATCTTCTTCTTCACTCTCTTCCTCAGACCAGTCCTGCCAAAAGATCAAATGATCTGTTGTTCTCTATTACTGCTAACATACCGATATAATCAGTATAGTATACAATAGCACTGAGGGGTCAAGCCATCTGTCGCCTTGTCGCAAGGTTGGTGGGAGCATATCAGGATCTGTACTGAAGAATTATTGTGAGGAATCGTGTGGGGGGTCTGTCTGTACACATACCAATTTCAAACAATCAGTTCCTAGTCTGTTGTGATTGGTCTACCGCTTACAGTGCATGTCAGAAAATGTGCTCTTCTACGTCAGAACGTCGGATCAGTATTGGTCGACACTGTACATGAGAGAAGCACGACGCATGTGTGTGATGCGGACTCGGGAGCTGGCCAATACTGAGTCGCCGTTCCGATGTAGAACACGGAACCCTGCAGTGTATGTACAACCATCAACAGCATAGGACACCGACAGGGAAGAGAAGAAATGGTTAAAGAAAGTGGTTGTTTTTGCACACAAAAAATATTCTCGTCGCTTCATAAAATTAAGATTGAGCACTGTAGTCACTTGGACTATTTTAACAATGTTTTAACTACCTTTCTGGGCCTTGAAAGTGGTAATTAAACTGCTATCTATGCAGGGGTCAGAGAGCTCTTGGATTTCATCAAAAATATCTTAATTTGTGTTCTGAAGATGAACAAAGTCCTTACAGATTTGGAACGTCATGAGAGTGAGTAATTAATGACAGAATTGTCTTTTTTTTTTTTTTTTAGGTGAACTAACCCTTTAATGCTTTTAATATTTTAAATACATTTTCAAATCTCTTCAAAATCTTTTAAATCTTTCTTTTTAGAGCAAATTAATTAATATTAATATGCTGAAAAAAATTGACAAATCATTGATAAGACACATTGTCCAGGCCTTTAGTATGTGATACAAGACAAGAAGTGATCTGATAGAGTTCACTCACTGGAGTGTCTGGAAAGGGCCCAGTATCAAGATCTTCTCCTTCCATGAGGTACTTTGCCCAATCAAACTTGTCTTCTATCTCTGTAGAAATAAACATTAATTTGTAGCTATATTAGGCATAGTTTTGTCCAAAAGTATGCATGTGTTGACACAAAGAACATAAAAATATTACCCGTTTCTTTCAATCTGGGTCTTTCGCAGTAGTTTGTGTTGGATGGAGAGTCAGACAGATGGAGTAATAAAGCCAGCATACTGTAGTGGGCATCAGTCTGAAAACAACAATAGAAATATTCAGCATATGTAGTGTTCCGAGTACTCTCTGAATGATGTCAGTGTTATCCCACCTTGGTTCCCTCAGTATTAGGAAGAGGAGAACTGAGAAATTCTTCAGTTAGCCGTGTCCAGCTCTCTGCTTTACTTAAGTCAGAGTGAACCATGAGTTTCTCATGAATCCTGGGAGAAAAAAGAAATTTCAGATATTACTTTTAATAATTAAAATATCAGCACAACAAAAAAAAAAAAAAAAGTACACATAATTGAGCAAAGCTTTAGACCTCCTACCCATTAATGGATCGCTGCACATTATGTCTGTTGACATCAAGGAAATGGTGAAACCTATAAAGAGGGGGAAAACATGATGAGAGCTTCATATTGATTCATTTGCAAAAATAAATTAAAAGTGCAAAATAGAAAACAATTATTAGTTTTAATTCAATCATTTAGGGTTTTGGTTTCACCCATTTCTTCTTCGGTTTCCTTTTCATAAATACATTCAAGCCATTAAAGTAATAAACAAAGGGAAGAATAAATACACCAAGTACTTACTTGAAATTGGACCAAGTAAACTTCAGAGCCATTTGAAAGTTTTGATCTTCCTCATCCTGAATGCCAGTAAAATGTGAGATGAGTCTCCGGGTCTCCAGCTCCAGCTCCTTCTCAAACCTGCTCCAGTGAGCCATTCTGATGACTCAAGGATCAACTGAAACACAAGATAGATAGATAGATAGATAGATAGATAGATAGATAGATAGATAGATAGATAGATAGATAGATAGATAGATAGATAGATAGAGAGAGAGAGAGACAGATAGATAGATAGATAGATAGATAGATAGATAGATAGATAGAGAGAGAGAGAGAGAGAGAGAGATAGATAGAGAGAGAGACAGATAGATAGATAGATAGATAGAGAGATAGATAGATAGAGAGAGAGAGAGAGACAGATAGATAGATAGAGAGATAGATAGAGAGACAGATAGATAGAGAGAGAGAGAGAGAGAGAGAGAGAGAGAGAGAGAGAGAGAGAGAGATAGATAGATAGATAGATAGATAGATAGATAGATAGATAGATAGATAGATAGAGAGAGAGAGAGAGAGAGAGAGAGAGAGAGAGAGATAGTCAGATGCAAACCTGCTTTTGGTTGTGATGCTGACTGGGGCGAGCCGTTATCAACAGCTGCGGCTAGCAAAACAAGAAACCCATGGCAAGGGTATTCGCTACATGTCACAGATGAAACAAAAATATGCCTTCTGTCTCCCGATTATAATCCGATAGCGAAAGTCGAACTGAGGGCTGAGTTTAATTCTATTTATTTTATTATCATATTACATGTTTCCTCTGTTGCCGCCTCTATGACTTCAGATGCTTCTTCTGTGGTTCCGTGTAAACAATAAAAACGTTAAAGAGGAGCTTTACTGCTACCTATCGACCAGGATAGAACATGACAAGACACAACAAATCAACACTGCCAGACGAGCACAAACAAAAACAATATCAAAATTCAGAAACAATCCATTCAGTATACAAAAAAAAAATCGTGCACATTTGTGTTTGCGTACCCTTCAATCACAAAGTATATTATTATTTTGTAAGAGTTATGAACAGACTTGACAGTTTGTTCATAACTGTGTTACAGAATGTGCATTTACAACAATTATTAGGAGCAAAAAAGGCCTCAAGCTGGCTGTATCTAAACTACTTTTGCGAGAACGATTGTTCTCGATCATGGAAAATATTTATTTGATAAAATTATACATTTATTTTGCATAGTGATGTTAATTTATTTTATTATTTTCCTATATGTCAATTGATATTAAATACAAAAATTGAAATACTCGTATTTTGGTAGGCAATTGAAGCTGGTGTCATAATTCACTAGCTCGATTAGCTCGGCTGTATGAGTGACGTCTTAACTATCCAATAACAATCTTCCAATGCGCGTCTCCCATTAGCCAATCCTGGCACAGGAGGGCGGGACTTGTCATATTACGGCTGAGAAAAAAAGATTCCACACTCCAACTTTACTGCTGTAATCTAACAGTATTCATACAGGTCGGAGTCGAGCAGATAGTTCGCCGAGATCCGCTGAGGCCATGAAGAGAAGGCTTCAGAAAAAATACATCATCTTGATTCTGGGATACTCCGTGGCACTGCTTTTAATTCCTTACGTATTAGATTACCGGAGCAAATCGTCCCACGTTAAAGATGGGTATCAGCAACAAAAGTGTCCCGATCTGGAGAGCACCATCGCCCTGTGGAGCAGCACCAAGTCGGGCAACTCAACGGAGGTGGAGGACTATGGCAACAGGAGTCAGTCCAGGACGCACATATACCTCCACGCGACCTGGAGGACAGGTTCCTCGTTTTTAGGGGAATTGTTTAATCAGCATCCTGATGCGTTTTATTTATACGAGCCCATGTGGAATATGTGGCAGGCGCTTTATCCAGGAGATGCGGGCAGCTTGCAAGGAGCCGTGAGAGACATGATGAACTCTTTGTTTAGATGCGATTTCTCAGTATTAAAACTCTACGCAGGCTCGTCCAACGTAAGTACCTCTTTTATTTTCGGCTGGAAAACGAACAAGGTTATTTGTTCGGAGCCTCTCTGCAAAGCGTATAAAAAACACGAAATAGGCTTAGTGCAAGGAGACGTGTGCAGCAAATGCCAGCCCAGAGATATCAAAGAGCTGGAGAAAGAGTGCAAAAAGTACCCCGTGATGGTCATCAAAGACGTGCGGGTTTTGGATTTGGCGGTTCTGGTCCCTCTCATGCGAGATCCCGCCATTAATCTGCAGATAGTCCAGTTGTTTCGCGACCCCAGGGCGGTGCACAACTCTCGGCTGAAGTCCAAACTGGCTCTGGTGAAGGAGAGCATACAGGTGTTGAGGAGCAAGAAGCAGAGCGACAAATACAAGCGCCTTCTGGTGCCGAGCAACAGGGTCCACCGAGCCGAGAACTACGTCTCGAGCGCCATGGAGTTGATATGCGACAACTGGCTCAGCGACATGTTGCTCGTTATGAACGCTCCGCCGTGGGTGAGGAGAAACTACATGTATCTGAAATACGAGGACCTGGTGCTCAGACCTGTGGACGAGCTCCAGAGGCTCTATCGGTTCGCCAACCTCACTCTTTCTCCCACCATGGAGAAGTTTGTGGTGAACATGACTCACGGACAGGGCTATTCTTCAGACAAACCCTTCCTCATATCATCCAGAGATGCCAAAGAGGCGATTTACGCCTGGAGGGAGCGGCTGAATGTGGAGCAAGTGAACCAGGTGGAAGCCTACTGCAGTGAGGTCATGAGACGGCTGGGGTATCAGAAGAGGAACATGGACAAGACCTAAAAGCACCAAAACGTGACTATATGGTACGTCAACAAGTGCAACATGATGTCAACTAGACCAAACGTCGGTCCTGGAGAACCAACAAATCCTGCAAATGTTTGCCGACCCTAATCAATCACACACACAAACACAAGCTAATCAAGGTCTAAAGGTTACTGGAAAGCTACAGGAAGGTGATCAGGGTTTCAGGGTTGGGTTGCAACTCTGTGGCTCTCCATTGACCCACCGACGTTGGTTTGGCCATAAAACAGCGTTATGATGAAACACTAGTTTTTGACACTCCACCAAATATAAATTGTAGAAGGTCACACTTTGTGCATTTTACAGTTCTATAGTGAAAAGTTCAGTCACACTTTATTTTAAGGTGTCTTTGTTACATGTAGTTACTATAGTAATAACTATAAATTATGCATAATTACATACAACTAACCCTAATCCTAAACCTATAGAAAGTGCATATAGTTACTTAATGTGTAGCCATTTATTTTAAGGTGTCTTTGTTACACTGTAATTATACATTGAAGTACTGCGTAATATTAAGTACATGTACTTGCTATAGGTTTAGGGTTTGGTGTGGTTTAGGGTTAGTTGCATGCAATTGTTCGTCATTTATAGTTATGACGACAGTAACTATGTAACATATGTGACAACGACACTTAAATAAAGTGCTACCAAAAGTTTTATAGGTTTTGTCAAAGATACCTTAGTAAAAGCATGGTTTTTTTTGGACATGCACCATGGTAGCACCATTATGTTCCTGGAAGCTACTCGAATTGCAATACCAAGATAGCGCTACTGTTCAAAAGTTTGATTACTGACTCCAAACTTTTAAAATTTACCATGGTACAGTCTGTCACTACATTTTTACAAGGGTATAGTTACTAGCTGAATTATACATGTTGGCGTACTTGGAATGGCATATGAAAATCATCATATATATTAACTACCATGCTATTACATCTGATACCAGCTTCTTGAATTCCCTTCAAGAAGTACAGTGTTAATACTCAAGCAGGTACACATGGGATATTTTTTTTTTTTACATCTGATTATAAATACTTACAAAAAAGTACTATGGATTTTGGGCGCAGTATTACAGTAATATCTGTTTTTTTGCGATCACTATGCACTTCCATAGTATATTTTTGTAAGGGAAATGACCTTTATTTAATATTATTACGGTAGCACTTTATTTAACAGTCCTGTTCCCCATCTACATACTATGTACTTAGAAATTATAATAACTTGGTTTTAACCCTGTACCTACACCTCAACACCGAACATTAACCCCTGTAGTTACTTTATATAACTCAGTATTTTAATAGGCAAGTAAACTGTCAGTACACGTACTGTAAAAGAAAGTGCAAGCATTATTACTATTGTATTTTAATTATGGTTACATAGTGTAATAGGGTCACCGCATGATGTTCCACTATCTATCGGGTCAAAAAGATGTCAGCAAAATGTGGCACCCGTGATAAGAAGGGACTGTTTTAGATTAGAAATGAGGTTAAAGTTGTTAAATGGGTTGGTTTACATTCATCTAGCACAACTATACATTGATGCTTCCATCCGTTACATGACAAGAGTGTCAGTCCCAGATTGATTATGCAACACTAACCAGTGTAGTTGTAAAGATGTAAATTGATTTTATTGGCAGTTTGCTGTTATGCATCTGAATGCAATGCACATACACTAAGGGATGCTTAGCAACGCCATGGGGAGACGAAAAATGGCACTTTAAAAAGTTTCTTTAATTGTTTATTGTAATTAATGCTTGTTTATAATATATTAACTTATATATTAATGATGAAAATGCACAAATTCTGTAGTTCATTGTAATTTTTTGTTAGTTATTTCACAAACTAATGCTAACATACAGAACCCTGTACTAAAGTTAGAGCTGCATGATTAATCATTAAAAGATCATGGTAAATCATCTTTTGAAAGTAACTGAAAGGAAGGGAAGGCAACTTTGGAGAGGCTAGCAATAGCAAGGCAGCTTTGAAAGCACAAGATCTCTCCTAAGCCACACCTCCTCCGGAGCAGAGTCTGCAAAGCATCTTCAAAGCACCTAACATAACAAAAATAATTAAAGCATTGAAAGGGCTCTCGCACCCTTAGGAAAACAGTGAATAGTGGGCGTCATGCATTTAAATATAGGAGAAAATAGGGCGCTTTGACAACAACTGAATATTGCCAGGTAGCTGACTTCAGATCAGGTCTGTTATCAAACGTGAAGTTTGTATGCCTGAGTTACAAAAATATCCTTTTTCCTGGCATTAATCGCATTCATTAGCACTTAGCCAAGTGTTGCATGATTTAATGTGTGTCTAGCATTTTTGGCAATTGATGGCATATTTTAATATGCTTCCATTACAGCGTAATTTTTTTTTGCACACAAAAAGTATTCTCATCTCTTCATAACATTAAGGTTGATCCACTGTAGTAATGTTGACTATTTTAACAATGTCTTCAGTACTTTCCTGGGCCTTGAATGACCGTAATTATGTCGCTTTCAATTGGGGATAAAAAAAAAAACTCTTGGATTTCATCAAAAATTTTGTGTTCCTGAAGATGAACAAAAGTCTTATAGGTTTGGGACAACATGAGGGTGAGTAATTAATGACAGAAAAAGAGACAAAAGAAGAGCAGAGTTTAGCCGAGGTCATTGATCCAGTCTGAAACAAACATGGTGGCAGTGGAGTCATGGGGTTAATACTATCCTCTTGAACTCTGCAGCGGTCAGTGGAATTTTGTCATTTCCAAACAGGACTCGAGCAGCAAAATATCTAGTTTTAATTTACTCTAGTCAATATAATGTGGAAAAAATGCTTTAAGTGGAGTTAACAAAGCAAATTTACCATAAATATCTTCTCAGCATTGTGACCGGTAAAAATATCCAACAAAGGTACGTGTCAAATCAAGTCATCATGCTCGAGTCTAATTTCATGGCGACGCATGTAAACGGTGCTCTATAACAGAACGATGGATCATGATACAGGCTTCTTTGTTTTCGCTATCAGAGGCATGTGATGGGGCTGGTGTGACCTAACAGACTGACCACACGTGGTTGGAACAGGCAGAAATATAGGGACTGCTTTGTGCTGGTTAGTCCCTGGAGGGACCAGTGCTCCCTGAGCTGAGCCTGTCACCAGCTCAATCTGTGAAGGCTCTGCCATGACTAACTTAGACATGCTGGCACCAGACATACATCCCTGACCAGTACAGACCCCTAACTGTCTCTTGGTGCCAGAGTTCATCACAGGCTTGTATAACGTATTTTTGAAATGTGCTTTTGGGTTTACTGTTTGGGCATGGTCTTGGCTGGTTAAAAAAAACCCTAAAAGAAACCAAAAAATATATATAATAATATATTAATTGTATTATTAATCTAATATTAGATTGATTATATAAATAATAGATTAATTACATATTATTATTATTGTAATAAGATATATTACCAATAATAATTCCCACGCATCCTGGAAAACATGGAAAATTTATGTTTATACTATACAAAATATTTAAAATTGGAACGAGATCCAGGTGTCATAATCTATAATTAAGAGCTTATATTAAACTTATTTAATAGTTAAGTCACGGCCATAAACTGCACCTATTTAAGACTTGTGGAGAGAGGAATATATTATTTCAGGGCATCATCCTTGTCTTTTATATTCACCATAGTGAAATTGGAAATTGATAGCTGAAAAAGAATAGGAAGCCTGATAGTGATCTGTCTTGGAGGGGGGTTAATAAAAAAAAAAAGAAGTATATATTAGCTAATTAATCTAATATTACATTATTTAAATATAATAATAAAATGTAATTTTCTATTAATAATATCTTATTCTATTAGTAATTTCTAATTTTCATTTCCAATAAGAATAGGTCTGTAGGAACACATCATTTCACACTGAATATCTGTGACAAATTCTAGCGGTGTCAAAAATTACGCGCTGTTCTTTTATGACGTAAACTTTGTTGACGTTCTACACAGAATCAGTGTTTTTTAGGAAATGTCCCAATATCCCCTGTCCACACAGCTCAAGTTATGTTTCTCTCTTTGCTGTAGGAGCCTGATGTGCTGTAGGAACAGGAGGACAGAAGGGGAACAGCTTGACATGAAGCTACACCAGGAAGTAATGACGGAGCGGAGGAGCAACACCCTAGGATCTCCTTCACAGAGCCGTCATGGAGCACAGAGTAGACGACAGAAGAGTTTGATGAGAGACACTTATAAACCCACCGACCTCAAATGATACTGACACGAATCCTGTAAGAAAAAGACTAACAATAACAGAGGGGAATCCAGTTCAAAATGAAACGGCTACCAAAGGCTCAGTCCCGGGTGTGTCCTGAGAGCCAGATTTCATTCGCAATAATCCCTGCGCAATCCCCAGCAGCCCATAATCAGCCACACGAGACAGGCGCTTGGGTCGTTGCACATGCACTAGGACTAGAGAGCGATATCCCGCTGGGTGGATGTCATGATGAAAACATTCTTTGGCATTCTTGTATTCATTAACCACAAATGAAAAGGGATTATGCATTACTAACACTCCGAAATTTGTGGTACCACCCCAAAAAAGACTGACGCACAAAGTGCAATAAAATGAACTAAAGAACTATAGAAAAGGGTGTAGAACGAGTATTCCCAAAGGAAATTTTGACTTCTCTACAACAACTACCGACACTCCCACTGGTGTGAAGTTTCCCAGTTCCCCCTGGACATCAGCAGTTTGTTCTTTTTGTATGAAGTCAACTTTGGGCTGTTAGACTATGCAGACTGTTGTGTTCATCTACGTGTAAAGATTGGATCGCAATTTGAATAGTTAAATGGGCGGAACTTCTAACCAAAAACTAAAACACACAATCATACATGTGTTATTGTTCTCTAACAATGCTTTTACTGGTCAAGAACATTGACCGTATTATCATTTTGTTAACGTTGTTTTGTCACCTTTTAAACAACATTTACTCTAAAGCTATGTGAACCATCAGAATTAAAAACTGATCAAATCTGTTATTTATAAATAAAACTTGTACATACATTTTTGTAGTAAACACTAGTTTTGTTTTATTATTATTTAATGACATATAAAATAAATCAAGTACCTTATTCAGGTATTGCTACTGTAGCCCACTTTGATATATTGGCTATTTTCATAAATGTACAGTTGTTAAACTAAAAAGCACACCACAGTTTTGTCACATTATTTGAAAGGCTGAGTGCATCTTTGTGTGTAATAATAATATTAAGAATTTTAATGGGAAAAAATAGCATACATCACAGACATAAAAATGGCAGCTTATGGATTTTTGTTGTTGTTTGTTTATATGGCATATACTGACATGCAGAACAGCAAGTAAAAGATGAATGCTACATGAGGGAGTTACATATCCTGAAGGTACATACAAGTCCACCATTAATACGGTCAGGAAAAAAAGCTATCAAACATGTTGTAAGAGTCATTCAGCAGAGGAGAGATTTCATAACCCACGGGTTGCATGATTACATGTGAATTCATGCTACAGCCGGTTTAAGGTTATGCACCTCAAACTGCGATTGCCACAAAGCCCGTGAGGCTCATTTTCTGGCCGAAACTTCACATAAATAGTGCAAATCGCCTCGATTCACATTTAGGTTATGGTCAGATGTTGAACTAGATTCTGTCGATGTGATCTGCTGATGCGTTTCCTCGCACAGCCCTGTTAAAAGCAAACGACGGACAGACTCAAGTGCAGACAATTGAGGCAGCTGTAAAGGTTATTTCATGGAAAGAAAGCAAAGTTAGTTTATTATGAAGTTCAATAGAAATTGGGATGAAATCTTATTTCGAACATCTGCAAGTTAGTTATTAACTAAACGTTTGGACTTTAGACATTTATTCATTAACAAGAATTCATTTCTAGACACGGAGGACGGCAGGAATGCACGTTGGCGGTTGATGGCACGGGCCATCCGTATACTGTATGAACAGAAAAACAGCAGGGTCAACATCATGCCGAACATTCCAGATTCCTAATTTCAGAATCGCAGACTGCCATATAGCAGCAACCCATTCATAATGTTAAGATCCACCTACAGGAACATTCTAACATGAGGAGGCGCAAAATGAACGCCACACATGTGAACTCTGATTCTGATAATGAAGTCTCCTTGATGATTACATCATCCCTCATCACATGAAATCTGTCTGAGAGTGTGCAAGTGGTTAATATTCTAATATAATACAGCAATACATGCAAGGACTGCAGCTCAGCTGCAGCTAAAGTGCATGGCTCATACACTCTGGTTGCATCCAGCTGTTTAAAAAAAAAAAGAGAAAAGAAAAGAAAAAAGTCCCATATCTGCAGATCAACATTCATATTAACAACAACCAGCACGTAAACCTGGCTTTCATACAACCAAGATATTGCAGAAAATGTAAACTCCAACTGACTTAAGTTGAGTATTACAAGGTTCCCGTATGCAGTCATGAGATAAACATGCACTCATGTCAAACAATGTTGCAACTGTGTAGAAGAGCTTTCACGAAAACCACTGCCATGTATGGCCTGGAGTATTTACAAACATTATGAGCTGCTCACTCATTTGTCTGATGGTAGAAGTGAGCATTTAAATGCAAATGTTTCTCATCTAATGTAATACTGGCTGTTTATATGTAAAAACTGACTTCCCTTCAAGAAAATCTGGCTCAGTCATATATGTGAATCTTATTTCCAGTTTGTGACCTCATTGCTAACAGAAAACATTAATGACCTAAAAAATGTAATTATGTGGCAGGTGGTGATCGTATGAAAGTGAATGTTAAGGGCAGCAGAGACTGTTCTGCACCCGTCCGTTATCATATAAAACAGCAATAAGGACATTTAGTGTCCAAAGCTATTCGAAATGCATTCTTAACAGCAGTTTTATATTTTTTTTTCCTCCAACAAGTCACATTTTCATGAAAAGACACTGAAGTCTGACATATCATCAATTACACCACCTCCATTCTTGTAAATACATCCCGAGCACTAACTCTCCATCTTTCTCTTTCTTTGATTTTTCAGACCCACCGCATGAGATCTTTGGAGGGGTCATGAATGGTCAGATGGAGTTATGTGCAAGAAAACTTAAGGTATGAAGCACAGGGAGGTGTGGTTTAAGGTTTGGGGGCGGGGTCAAGCGTGGTCCTCGATGGGGAAAACTAAACGTGTGCCACGGCTCAAGAGCTCATGTTCATGTGTATCCAGTTCTCGTTCCAGAGCATCTTCCGATACGCTGTCGCTGCGTTTGCCGTTCAAGCCCCAACTCCCGGCCGATCCTTCAGGGCCGGAGGAGGACGAGGCTCCGTTGGCTGTGATGGCCGTGTCGCCGTAGGTCAGCGTCAGGTCTCCTTCGTTCAGGATGAGGTCTGAGTCACTGTCTCGCAGCGGCTCGTGGTTCTGTGGAGCACAGTGACAAGTCGGACATGAAGGGAGGAGGACGGGATGTTTGAAGTGCACACACACTCACACACACACTATTCAAGCGCAGCACAAAGGTTCATGAGGGACACTGTGGAGTCACAAGAAGACAGGATAAAAAGAGAAATACACTTAGATGTCCTTATGCAAGAGAAATATCACACACTTACCTGTGTGTAATGCAGCCTTCAGGTTCAGTTGGAAATATCAAAAAGTTATGTGTATACGAATGACCAACAAAGTCATTTAGAAGTGGAAAATCAATATATTCGCTACAGCGCTGTTGAATGATTCGTTCTGACATGGTTGAGTTCTTGGTGGCACGAGCGGTTTCTAAGCAACATGCTGAATCAGCAATGCAACAACTTTTTTTTTTAATTATGTATGAGATTTGGAAAGAGAAGTTTTGAATAATAAAAAAAAAAACTACAAGGGTCTCGAGATTTAAAAATAAAAAGGGAAAAAAATGTCTTGATGTAAAATAATGGAAAATGTCTAGAAAAAAATGTTTAAAAAAACATTTAAAACATTAAATCTCATGTCACAGTTTAGTTTAAATACATCAAATTAATTAATTCTTTTCAAGACAATGTATAAAATTATTTTATAGGCTGTGTAAAAGTGACACCGGTATATTGATTTATGATTATGCACAGGATTATTTTTTTCTATCATTCATTGGGTATTTGTTTTGTTTAGACTACTTTCATATTTTGTTTCCCGTTTGAACACGTGCCATCGCAACTACGAACAATTTGAATGTAGGAGCTTCCCAGCTGGACTTGAAGGCAGCATAAGCATGGAGGGCAAAGCAGCAAATTTACACTGTTCACATATATAACAAACATTCAATGAAACCATCTCCCACAGTTTAAAGACTTGCCCTTCACAGTTCACTGTGTTTAATGGTACTTCATACAGTCACACTGGGTTCTTTTGAAGGGGGTTGTCACTGAAGCACAATTATACCAGGGGATTACATTGTGTGCCAACAGATCAAACAAACTCTGTTATGCAACAGTTAGCTTCACATATAGCTGCTGTTAAATCCTTTGAGAAGGATCTAAATAATGCCTGTTCCATGTTAATGGTTTAGTCTGTGAAGATCACCTGTTTAAGCTCTCAAAGACTGGGCACTAGACCTGAGCTCAATGTATCAGCAGAGTTGAGGAAAGTCCTTCTTATATCTTATTGCACGTCTCTCAGGGATGATTCTTTCGGATTTCAATTGTGGCATTCTGCAAACAAATAATTTTTGTATAATGGCCACTAAACTGAATAATTAATCAGGAAGTGAAAAAGAAAGAGGCTTTGTAGTAACTTTTTTCATGCAATATAATATCTTTTATGTTTATTTATTTGCAAAGTAGCCATTTAATAAGAGGACTATTGTACAGTTAAATCAGTCATTATAGCAAAAACAAACCTCTCCTAATATTTAACCCAAAGCTTATATTTAAAAAGTACATATTTGAAACAATATGGCTATTTTCTTTATTTATTTATTTTTTCATCAAAACCATAAAATTTACTATTGGAAACAGTGCATGTCCAATCAAAATAGACGTGTACCATATTTTATGACAACAGAGAACTGATCTGCCTGAGTGCCCTTCAGTGATAGAGACAAAAAACACTTTCAACACGAAAAATCTATAAACAAAGAAGTAATTTCAAGAATGAAAACGTCTGTTCCTCTATTTTGAGAAACAATACAAAAAAGATTTATCTAGAGGAACTATAAAAAAGGGTTTACAAAAAATCCTTTAAAATGAGGAATACATTGAGAAACAAATTTCTTTTTTCATCAGATTTAATGAGTAAGCAACTAATAAACACAGATGGAGGAAGTGAAAATGGAAATGGTGAAAGGATGAACAGCAAAGCAAGAAAACGGTTTAAATAAATAGCGAAACCTTAAAGGGTTAGTTCACCCAGAAATGAAAATTCTGTCATTAATTACTCACCCTCATGTTGTTCCAAAGACTTTTGTTCATTTTCGGAACACAAATGACTTTATTTTAATGAAATCTGAGAGATTTCTGTCCCTCCATTGACAGCTCTGCAACAACCACTTCGATACTTCAAAAAGCTCATAAAAAGAACATAAAAATAATCCACATGAATGAGCGGTTTAGTCAAAATTTTCTGAAGAGACAAGATGGCTTTATATGATGAAAAGTTTGAATTTAGGCTTTTATTCACATATTAACATCAGCGACCATGAACGAAAGCTCAACCGAACCTGCTTGACGCATGAGAACAAACCTGGTTTTTGCGGAAGCTCAAAAGCAAACGTGCTTGAGCCTCCGTTTACCATAAATGATGTGTTGGTCATTGTGAACATTCGTGAATGTTAATACCTGTATAAAGCTTAAATGCCATCTGTTCACATAAAGCGATCGTGTGTCTTCAGAAAATATGGACTAAACCACTCAATTCATATGGATTAGTTTTACAGTTTCTTTATGAACTTTTTGAAGCCTCTAATTGGTAGTTGCATAGCTGTCAATGAAGGGACAGAAATCAAATTTCATTCAAATATCTTAATTTGTGTTCTGAGGATGAACGAAAGTCTTAAGGGTGTGGAACGACATGAGGATGCGTAATTAATGACAGGATTTTCATTTTAAGGTGAACTAACCATTTAAATATATGACATGTTTCAGCAGGGTCTAGAGAGAACGATCGAAACAAGAAAAGAGGAATATATATATACACACAGACAGACACACTGGAGTATTTAGATGGCCTTGACCCAATGAATGTTCATGACACATTCATTGTGACTCATGCACTGGGGAAAGAGCCATTGTCATTATACGTCTGAAAACTCTGTGCCAGTATTCACATCGTTCCATCCGCTGCAGCTATGAGGGGCATAATTGTAATACAAGGGAGAGAGGTAGGCAACCAAGCAATTCTGCAGGACATTTAGCTCATTGTGTCCCAACAGCACAAAGTAAGAATTTAAGACGTTTGTGAGCTCAGTTAAGTAGCCCGAACCACAGTATGAGCATTGTGACGAATAGGGGAATTTGCAGGAGTGAATGGGGCGGTGACCGCTGTGAATAACTGTGTTCTCCATGCTTGAGATATTGGAAAGCCTCTCGGGCTCACCATCATCAGAGTGGCATCATGAAAGGCTCTTTTGTGACCGGGCACACACTGAATGAGTCTTCCTTCGGGTCTGTGTCCAGTCTAAAAGCCCCAGTGCTTTTGTGCGTCTGTCTGTCTCTCTCTCTCTCTCGCTCTTTTCTTTTCAAACAGGGTTTCACAGAGCAACAACAGCAACATTGGAAAGCATGCTATGGAAACCAAAGCATGCTGTTGAGGAACTCAGAAAAGGTACTTCTCTAGAAACATGGTAATAAACTGTCAGATAATGGGCAGTTTTTAGAATATTGAGCATTGGGTTGATTCCAAAATCAGTTTATATATATTATATATATTATTATTATTATTATTATTATAATATATATATATATATATATATATATATATATATATATATATATATATATATATATATATATATAAATAAAAGTAACCAAATTACATTTGGGAAAAATACAGTAAACAGCAATATTGTCAAATATTATAAATTTTATAAATATAATTTATTCCTGTGATGGCAAAGTTGAGTGTGTAAGTACATTAGAATGATTTTAGAAGGATCATGTGATCGTAATGGCTGCTGAAAATTCAGCTTTGCTATCAGGAATATATTTACATATAATTATATTTTGAAATGTAAACAGTTATTTTAAAAATTCTAATAATATTTCACAATATTACTGTTTTTGCTGTATTTTTAATTAAATAAATGCACCCGTGGTAATCATAAGACTTCAAAAATCTTTTTCAAATATAATTGATTCTCATTTTTATTAGATTTTATATACAAAAAATAAATGGAATTTTTTTTTTCTTTCTAAATTTAACTGACTTCTATTTTTATTTCCATATTTTATGTGGTCTTACCTCATAGGCCTGGGGGCTGGTCAGACATCGAGCCAGAGGACCGCAGCAGGCCGGCAGGGTGGAGGTCAAAGGGGGGCCGCTATGGGTCAGGATAGGCTTCAGGTAACTGTACTTAGGTTAAGAGGAATAAATCTTCAGAAGTGTACATGTCAAGCAGATGTGAACCACAGATGTCAACTGTCACATAAAGTTATAAGACTGGTGGATGTAGACCAGTGGTCAACAAACATATGGTACACAGAGGTATAAATCACAATCATTCGGTCATGCAAATGAATTGTCAGATCTGTGAGCTAACACAGGTTAAAATCTCACACTTTAATAGCATTTATAGCACCTAACTTAAGTTGCGTGACTGAGGAATGATTACCTCAAAATGTACATCCGGATGCGAGTTCGAGGAACTTTGTACTGAAAAGAGTAGCTTGGACAATCTTTTTGTGATTCGTAAAAGAGAAAAAAAAATGGTTATAATGAAAGCTTCCAAGTTCAACATGGCAGCAGCAAGCACTCATCTCAGAACAGATATGATTCATTCTCAGCATCTTAATCGTTGAATAAACAGATCATCCTTCCCTTAAATAGTTCACTCAGAGTCTAGTGCACATAGATCTAAGCAGGACAGCTAGTACGCGTTTGGCAGGAATACTGAGTTTCTTATTTTTGACAGAGGCTAAAAATAGAGAAGGCGCTGGTAAAGTGTTGATGGCTTGAAACCAAGAACACTCTGTGATGGATCTGGAAGTGTATAATATCTTTGAGGGAGGAGCTGGATGTCCCCTGCAGAGCTAGAGAGAGATTGCCAGGTAAATATCTCTGTAGGATCTCCAATAGCGTGGTCTGGTACCCAAAGAGAAATAAAACAGGCTGCTGGACCATTTTAATAGCAGTGGCCTTTTGGAAAGCACTCAAACACACTTTACTTCACTCCCGAGGGCCTGTGAAAAAGGAACTGAATGTTATTGGGTAGGTTGTTGTGACAAAAAGACAATAAGCATGTAAGCTCAAATACTGTGGCTGTGGGCGCACAGAAAATCGGAAGCAAAGTCTCCTAATAAACATCTGACATAAGCTTTGAGGACCTGTGAGTCACCACATATGGAGCTTCTAGCCACAGCTCTACAGGAAGCAGATTTAGAAGCATGTGAGAAAATGTATGCGTGTGTGCTACTTTTGCGTTTAAGCATTATTTCTAGCAACTGTGAGCTAAATAAAACCATATTCTTTCGCTATTTTGCTCCTTTCACCACCCACGATCATCTCACTGAAAAGGTACAGCTACAGTACACCACTCAGCACAAAATAACTGCAGTGGACGGACCCTGCGGAGAGCTCCAGAATCATCGATTACAGTCTATTTTAACGAAGTCCTGAATGAAGCAGTCATTTCATTTGACTTTCCGAACAAAAAAAAAAAAAAAAAAAAAAAAAAATGTACACAATGACATGTCCAGCAGCTCGAATTGAGGTGCAGAGCTCAGATTTTTTGGAGCAGGGGTTATGCAAGGAGGTTGAGGCCTGTCGGTTTGGGGCCTTATCGACTCAGTTAAGGCCTCAGAGGAACTACATCACTGATCAAAACAGTTATCCTATGAAATCTTTGAATCTTGCGTGTTTACATTCATCCAGATCCGCTTCAGCGAGTTTCAATACGTGTCTCTATAGTTGGTCTATGATGTGGGAGCAAATTTTTTTTTTTGCTAGTCATTTGCATGGAGCCAATGAAACCTCACTGGCTAGGCTCACTGAAGAGCAGAGAATAGAACAGTGAACGCAAGAAGTAATGCTTAGCCGTGCTCGAGTTCTTAATGACAGGACCACAAAAGCGTGTATGTGTGTGTTGTTGTGAATAGCATGCTGAAAGGATACTTGTGGTCAAAAGTATACCAAAGTCTAAAGAGCCAGGCGCTCTCCTGCTTGGTCTTGCTTTGCCCTTCTGCATGGGTTCCATCCTGAGGAGAAAGAGGAAGTAATGCTCATTTGTAGAATCTAGGGCAGTGTTATAATATACTATACATTAAGTAAATATTGACATTCAGAGAAGCTCTAAATTAAGATTCTTTATTACATCAGAGTACAATTCATTATTGAGGCAGACAAGAAAAATCACTGAATAGATGTCTTTAGAAGTCAATACTTCTATATTGTTTTATTTCCATCATTGAACATCAGCCTGTGATTAGCCTACAGCTAACAAGTCTGAGGTAGAATTAGAGACTGTTCAAATATTGAAGATATTTAGAAGTAAATCAGAAAGCTGACACTTTAAATTTTAGCTCAAAAGTCTGCCTTTTAGGTAATAAAGACTTAAAAGAGCAGTGTGTATTTACTGTGCCAAAAATGGCAAAAAATAATGAAAGTGTTTTCCATCTACTTCCATCTTCTAAATATATTTTTCCATATACAAGTCCCTTTTTTAGCATTACAAATGAAAAACTAATCTAATTTCCTGTCATTAAACTGTTTTATTTAAAAGGTAAAGTCTTTCATTCATTTATCTGACTACAGAAAACATAATACCAGGCTATATAGAAAAATTCAGCAGACTTTTGAATGGTTGGAATGAAATCTTATACTTAGCCGGTTATCCAACACTACCAGTAAACTCTCTCAATATTCATCCATATTTATCAATTGACTCTGTAAGTGTTGTGAAATATTAAGTCTTGCTCTGTTCTTTCAATTGCCAGTTTATCCAAGTTCACCTAATCTCAGGAGCTCAGCTTCATTGCAAGTTAAAGAGATTACAGATTAACGCTATCACAAACAAGCTCACAGTAACACTATACTGCAACCGACCCTAAGCTTACCATATTCCTTTAGTGTTAATACCATAGTGAGGACCACTGTTAATAAGATAAGATGCGAGACAAACACAGATCAGTGTACATCAAAAAAAGTAAAACTGTACAGAGAGGAAAAAAATAAATAAAAAATCAATATACAGTCGTGGCCAAAAGTTTTGAGAATTACATAAATATTGGAAATTGGAAAAGTTGCTGCTTAAGTTTTTATAATAGCAATTTGCATATACTCCAGAATGTTATGAAGAGTGATCAGATGAATTGCATAGTCCTTTTTTGCCATGAAAATTAACTTAATCCCAAAAAAACCTTTCCGCTGCATTTCATTGCTGTCATTAAAGGACCTGCTGAGATCATTTCAGTAATGGTCTTGTTAACTCAGGTGAGAATGTTGATGAGCACAAGGCTGGAGATCATTATGTCAGGCTGATTGGGTTAGAATGGCAGACTTGACATGTTAAAAGGAGGGTGATGCTTGAAATCATTTGTTCTCCCGTTGTTAACCATGATGACCTGCAAAGAAACGCGTGCAGCCATCATTGCGTTGCATAAAAATGGCGTCACAGGCAAGGATATTGTGGCTACTAAGATTGTGCCTAAATCAACAATTTATAGGATCATCAGCAACTTTAAGGAAAGAGGTTCAATTCTTGTAAAGAAGACTTCAGGGCATCCAAGAAAGTCCAGCAAGTGCCAGGATCGTCTCCTAAAGAGGATTCAGCTGCGGGATCGGAGTGCCACCAGTGCAGAGTTTGCTCAGCGCATCTGCACGCACAAGACTTTTGGAAGATGGCCTGGTGTCAAGAAGGGCAGCAAAGAAGCCACTTCTCTCCAAAAAAAAACATCAGGGAGAGATTGATCTTCTGCAGAAAGTATCGTGAATGGACTGCTGAGGACTGGGGCAAAGTCATATTCTCCAATGAAGCCCCTTTCCGATTGTTTGGGGCATCTGGAAAAAGGCTTGTCAGGAGAAGAAAAGGTGAGCTCTACCATCAGTTCTGTGTCATGCCAACAGTAAAGCATCCTGAGACCATTCATGTGTGGGGTTGCTTCTCATCCAAGGGAGTGGGCTCACTCACAATTCTGCCCAAAAACACAGCCATGAATAAAGAATGGTACCAAAACACCCTCCAACAGCAACTTCTTCCAGCAATCCAACAACAGTTTGGTGAAGAACAATGCATTTTCCAGCACGATGGAGCACCGTGCCATAAGGCAAAAGTGACAACTAAGTGGCTCGGGGACCAGAACGTTGAAATTTCGGGTCCATGGCCTGGAAACTCCCCAGATCTTAATCCCATTGAGAACTTGTGGTCAATCCTCAAGAGGCGGGTGGACAAACAAAAACCCACTAATTCTGACAAACTCCAAGAAGTGATTATGAAAGAATGGGTTGCTATCAGTCAGGATTTGGCCCAGAAGTTGATTGAGAGCATGTCCAGTCGAATTGCAGAGGTGCTGAAAAAGAACGGCCAACTGCAAATACTGACTCTTTGCATGATTGTCATGTAATTGTCGATAAAAGCCTTTGAAACGCATGAAGTGCTTGTAATTATATTTCAGTACATCACAGAAACAACTGAAACAAATGTCTAAAAGCAGTTTAGCAGCAAACTTTGTGAAAACTAATATTTATGTATTTCTCAAAACTTTTGGCCACGACTGTATGATCCCAGTTCAAGTAAAGTTGCACAATTTTCAATACCAAAGTAAAAATTAACTAATAAGCTCCCAAACATGCATGCATGTAGTAATAAAGTCATAAATTAAGAGCAGTTAAGTTCCTCTTTTCGACACGGTTGTTTGATTAATAATATTTATCTAAATTTTATTAACACTGCAAGACTCTATGCACAGATCTTGATTTTAACACAAACAAGGGTTTGAAACATTCTTAAAAATAAGTTTCCCCCCCACCCAATATATTTTATATTTATCATCATACCTTTACCAGAGAGTATGAAATAAAACTAACTTAATGGACTATTTCAAATATTAAGCATTAGAGCATTATAATACTAGTTACATAGAAAATCCATTACTTCTATTATATTTTACTTGAAAATCTTCCATACTTGTAACTCAACATCCTTGTATCAGATGTTTGTGTTCCAGATTGAAATAAGGGTTGTCAAAAGGGTTTTAAAGGACTCTTAAAGATCCTCTCACCTACTGTCCTGCTTAGGCAATATAGACTTCCCAGAAACCCGGTCTAAAATGTCTGTTTAACAGTTCACTCTGGTACAAAAGTATTACTGGTATTACTGTCAAAGTACCAGAATATAGACATCCTCAGTGCGTGCAGAACTGTGTTATCTTCTAAATGTGTGTGCTTCCGCTTTTGCAGAAGCCAAGAAGATGATTGGCTTCTACTGATCTGATTTCTGTCATTGCCCTATAATGAAACCAGTTTAAACCAGGATGAACAGAAGGGAAATGTCATTAGTTTCCAAGGTCCTAATTAGCTTTGCCATTCTAATTTGAGTAACAATTCATGATATAACAAGCAACTTGTGTCTCTACTTGTGTATGAATTTGCACTTCTTCAAAAACACCCACAGGTTTCAACCATGACATGGGCAGCAGTACTGTCACACATTGCCAACAGCTTAGTCAAGGTTGCTTGCATGGCCGCTTTTAAAGTCCACAATTCTTTGTCTTTATAAGAATCACTGTACTTTTTTTTTTTTGGAGGCAGAACACTGGAAGAATGAAATTACATGTCATTTTCGGGTAGTTATATATGAGGTATATAAGAGGTTTCACAATAAAGAGCAGTATGATGTGTGGCGGCAACTCATAATGAGAGTTTGCGCATTTTTCTAAATAAATCCAAGTAAGATTTGTCAGTGCAAAACCATAAAATTTGGGTGTTCTGGCTGCTATTTAAAGTGTTGCCTAGTTGCCAGCACATGTCTCCTTTCTTCTTCTTTTAAAGCCTCACTCATGTGCATAGCAAAAGTTCAATACTTGAAATATAATGATGGTAAAAGCTTCATTGGCAGGAGGACACAAACATTGAGACTTACTCCCTGAAGGACCTGGAAACTGTCCCCACATGGCTGAAGATCCTGATCAGGGTCCACTCCAACTCTGAAAGAGACAAAAACTCATCAGTTTGTGAGTGTGCATATGTGACATGAGCATTTAAACCAGTGCAAAATGCAGCCACATATGTGCAGTGAACTTTTAGCAGCAGCAGCAGCAGCAGCACGATGAAAAGATAAAAGGTGCAGTGGAGTCAAGCAGAGAGATACTGATCATGTACGATCCAATATGCCACAATATGCCTACAGCAGCAAGGGTAAGGTTTTCACTGGGAAGTACTTCGAGAAATTCAATTTTATAAGGTCTACAGACAATTCCACTCGCATTTGTTTTCTTCGGTTGGTACAGGCCTAAACTTCCAGGACAAAGTTTTTAAAACCATCTAATTTAGATAATCACTAAAATGTACTTATCTTAAACTATCAGTTAAAACAAAACAAACAAGGGATGAACAAAATACCAGTATCATATAATTTATCATAAGATATTAGAGATATTTCCACTTGTCAGTATCAATAAATATTCAATACTCAAAAACTAATTTAATAACACTGTTAAATATAATCTGAAAATATTTGTTCATTTAACACTGTGATGCCAAAAGACACTTTACAATTTATTTGAACTTTTAATGTTTTATTTAAAAAAAAAAATACTCAAAGTATAGAATATTATTGATATTGACCAGTATTAACTAAACTATAAAAATTATATTTGTTAATTGAAATAAAGCTGAAATGAATAAAAAAATATTAGAAGAAAAAACAAAGAAAATATCTCCCTTTGCATTGAACTTTTAGCGTCATAACTTTGCAGACATTGTTTATGCTCAAACAGCAACATTACACACTAAAGTTTTTTTAGTCCAAAAAAAAATTGAAATCATAATCAACCGCCCCTTTAAAACAGATATAAAAATAAATCTAAATAGAAATATAAAAAAACATGACAAAATTACAAAAATAATAAATAAAATGTAAAGATAAAAGCTTCAATACATTAATAAATATTATAATAGCTCATAAATAATACTAAAATAACATTGGTTGATTATTAGCCATAGCATGATAATTATTGTCTTATTGGTATGAGCCAGAATTTTAATATCAGCACATCTCTAAAATCTGTGGTTGTTTCCTGTCTGTCGTTCAGACTGTCTATTCCTGTGTAAGTGGTTCTTGGCCTGAAAAATCTGCAAAGTGGGCCAGATTTCTGTCCGTAGTGGAGGCCAAACTTGTGTGAACAGCCAAACATGAACCGCCATTCGCCTTGACTGGCTGAAACACGAGGAGAACCCAACAGACCTTAAGAGCACAGAGGGTGAGATTCTGCTGAGATACGTGACACAACAGATGAACTTTCACTTTGGCCTTCAAGTACATTCACTAATCTTTGATCCTATTTCTCCCTCTCAATTAAAGCTGTGGATATGATGTGGCTACTAGCTTTTGAACCCCAAGGACCAACAGAGACTTCATTGTGATGTTAGACAGAGCTTGAGGGTTAGCAGATGCTCAGGCATTCTGAGCCTCTAGTGCCGCCCATGTGGACAAGAGCCAATGAAAACAAAAAGAGCTGACTTATTGGTCTTTGCTCTTACACGTAGTGAAACCTTAACTGAATGTCTTATCTTTTCACAGTCAGCGAGGATGATTTCTTACTCATAATGTGGGCGACATTAAACAGTTAACATGCTTCTGTCAATGTCAGTGACGCATATCTGCGACAAACTGGGTGTCTTAACAAGCTGCTGTTGTTTCTACCACGTCTGGAAGAGAACCGTCTGTAATACAAGAAAGGGGAAATGGTGTGGAAGGAAAGAGCTTGAACTGTATAGAAGGAAAATCGGGACGCTAAAGACTTGTAGGTGTTCAGAGGAGGTATGAGGAGTAAGAGACATAAATCAAGGAAATCAATGAATGTAAAACAATATAAACAGATCTGCAGATGGAGGATTGACTACATTAAAGGGTCACAAGGAGGTCAGAGAGGCCAGTTATAACAGAAAGGGAAAGCAAAGATCGAGGGAGAGTACCACGTGCGGCCCCTAATGACATTCTACACAGTCTGCACACGCCTGCGGAAAGATTTTCAGCATCGTGGCTGCTGAATACATCCTTCCTGTGAGACGGTCAGAGCAGCTCTTGCTGTCGGCCTGTGCACGGTTGCAGAAGTACTGAGGCCAGGGACATCAGATTGTTGGTTTTTAATGCAGGTGTAAGGGGAAGCTTGTTAATTTCGAATGCCTAATCTGGTTTCTTTTGACGCTTTGGTATTACTCATCTGCAGTTTTAAGCCAGTGTCGAGTCTTTGCCAGTGAGCTTTGTGTACAGATTTCCTTTAGCACACCAATGTGAAAACAGGAGCGACAGCGCACACACACATTCTTTCAAAGTGACTCCCACCAGTTTTAAATGCAGCCCTGGAAGAAATGCACTAGCACATCTTGGAGAACAACCGCCAAGAACAAACATTTGAGTGTGCTGAGGAAGTTAACTGCATACAAAGGGGTGCTATCCTGAATAGAGAAGTGGATTATTATAGATCATACATCAGAATAGAACTGATACCAGACAAAGAAACATTGACAAAGTAACATTATGAAAAAGTATATTGGTTTTTCTTGGTAGTAAATATATATATAGAGAGAGAGAGGGACTTAGCAGGAACACTGTACATAGAGTCTTAAGCAACCAAGACATAAGTGCTTGATTAAAGCAGAAGCTTACAGGATCGAACACCAACACAAAACACTGCTTTTATTGTGCATTTTACAAAGTGAGCTCAAAAGGTCACCACCACCTGTACAAGATTGCATCATCACCTGATGTAATTCCTCAGTCTACGCAGCCTCTCCTTCTCAGCAGCAGAAGACTCTCCAACCCTGAGCACAACACACAACTCTTGAGACCAGCCCTGCAAACAAACATCCTAATAGCTTCGACTTAGAAAAGTGAGGAAAACTTCAAACTCTGGTTTTTCTTAGGTTGGTCTTTGTATTGCCATTTGTGTTTCTTGGAACATCACATGAAAATGTAACAATTAAAATTGTTGAGGAAATTAACATTCCCAAAAGAGTCATATAATAGATAAATGGTCTTTTTTGGCACACTGAGACAGAAGAAATCAAATTATGTATATCGAAATACGTTTAAACTCCTCTGCAAAACAGACATTTCCTTTCCGATGCATAAAATGTTTTTGGTGCTTCACATTCCTTCTCTGAATTGGCTCTCTGAGTTCAATGTTTATAGAGTAAGTGGGACCTCCCAGGACTGTTCTAGAAAAGGGAGAACTGGCCAACACAGAGGAAGAAAGTCTAAACCAATGCAGAAGAGTGTCTTTTGGCTTAGACCTTGAGTAACAGACAGCCTCCAACCACTGTCAGGCCATTTATAGTATGTAAGTGTACTATATACAAAATAGACTTTTCTCTAAATTTTCATATAGCATTTTATAAAAAAATTTAATAAAAATTAAAATGTTAAATTAAATATAATTTAATATTACATGCTTTAATATATTAATTGTTTTATTGGACAAAGGAACAACTGTTCGGTTACATTTATACACAGAAAAAAAATATTGTTATATAGCTCAACGCGTTTGGTCTTATTTAAATCTAGTTTTCTTGATTTTCCAAGAGTACCATACTTTTACCAAGCCTCAGGGAGCAATTCTGTGAAGTAGCTAAGTAATACAGCATTTTCTCCATCATACAATACGTTTTAAAATTAATTGCATTCCATTTATCAACACAAGCCACCCAGCATTAATATGATATTCTCATATCGATCTATTTAACTGCATTGTGCAACCGCCGAGCAAACGCACAGAGTAACGTTGCAACATCATTTTCAACACACAAATGAATCTAATATGATAAAAAAAAAAAACGCTGTGTTACCACATACGCTTGACTGGAAGAAGCCGAAGTGGCGACTGTGGCATAATAAAAGTTACACTGTTTGCGGTTTCGTGTTCGTCTCTCATTAGCAATCGCTCCAGTGGCCTATTTCAGCTCCACAGCACTAGGCCCTGCTCTGCTTCATACTACAGTAATGTTAATAATCTAATGACATCCATGAACATGATTTCTGCCCCAGTCTCCCATCCCGATTCTTTTCCACTGGCTGTAAGGTGAAGATGACATCTCCCAAAATTCAACGCTCAAACTCTTAGTCATCAAGCTACACCTTTGTTTTGAATAGGTGACATCTAGCTGCGAAAAATCTACATATTGTAGCTTTAATATAAATGTGAAAGTGGCCATGCTTTGCATTCTAATGTCTTTTTCCCCCAGCACTCAGACATTACATTGACAAATGCCTAAAAGTACACTATCGATTCCAGTTTCAACAGGGAGCTATGCAAATGGCTCTTTGATCTCAGGTATCATGGTAAGCAGTGGCAAAAAAAATAAAAAATAAATACCAGTGGCATCCTATCGGTTTCTTTGAGCTAAATATGAGCCTCTTCTCTCATCCCCACTTAAATAGAGTAGTTTTGCAAAATGTTTCCAACAAATTATCTGATTGCTTATTTTAATTGCACATTGATTAGCCTGCAGTTGCCCAAAGCAGGAGACAGCCGCAGTGGAGTTGAGAATAGTCTGTATGTGTGAGTATTGTAGAGTAGCCCTCTTTCAACATGGAAAAATGTAGCGTGAGCTAGTCCAGGGGTCAATTGTAGTGCATTTGTGGAAATAGAAACCCTTTGGAGAATGAGAGTTTATTACATTCATCAAATTTAGCTTAAAAGTAGACCAACAAAAAGCCAGCAGTGGAATCCCTAAATGCTCAGGAAACGCAGCTGGCCAAAAATATCACTACCGTTAATACACTAATGCACTGTGAGACCAGAGGACTGTTACTTTTACTGTGCAGAATTTAAAATAAGAGAAACACCAAATGTCTCTTTGATCTGCCACTGTATTGTCAGACTGTTGTCCTACACCCATTATTTGTCTTTTCCTAGCCTTAGTTCTGCTCATTTGCAGGGTCCGATTATTGGAATTATCTGCACAGACATTGAATTTGGCACAGGTTTTACGCTGGATGCCCTTCCTGACGCAACCCATCACTGAGAGTGCTGGAACACACTCACACTCACGCACAGTCCTACAGCCAATTTGACATATCCAATCTACCTAACCAGCATGTATTTGGACTATGTAAGGGAAACTGAGCACCTGCAGGAAACCCACACTGACATGCGAGAATATGCAAACTCCAGTTCACACAAAGAGAACTTCTGGCTCAGTCGGGGCTCGAACCGGGGACCTTCTTGCTGTGAGGCGACAGTACTGTCCTACACTAATTATATTGGCAAAATTCATGTATCTAAAGCTGCTTAAGAGGGTTTATCCACAAAAGAGGGAAAATAAAGGCCCTTGAGAAAGAAACAGGAAATGATGAATATCAGAATTCATTATATTTCTCTGCTTTGCATACAGTATTTGCATAATGTGGTCCTTACCCCAAAAAACATGCTACATTGTTGAGTAAAGATTAAAAGTCCCTTCAATAAGATTAAGTACTTTTTTTTTACCATTAAAACTCAAAACTCACTCACACTCAGGGTGTTCTACACAGTTACTAAGGCACTCGGAGACGGCTTACTGGCCCTAGTCCTTTCTTCAGTGTAAGTATATGGAATTTTTTTCATCCAGTTAATCATCTACAAGGTCAAATTTCTAAGTCAAATTGCAAGTTATGTGAAAAGTTAGGGTTTATTCAAATCCCTAACCTAAAGCAATTGCAATAGTAAATTGTAGAAACCTCACTTTCACTGTTAGTTTAACTCAAACCATCCTTGTTCACATTATTTAAAGTCATGTAACTACATTAACTCATTCTATGTAACTATATAACTCATTATTATATTGCGCTCACATTAACAGAGTTGTTTCTACTAAAAATAAGTATTGTCAGCTTTACATAAGTGTTGTTTCAGTCAACTTTGCTGAGCGAAATGTTGACATAACTAACTGGGCAGTGGATCCGTAGTTCCCAGCATGCTTTGCAAGGAACTGTATTAGAGTAAATTTGGGGTTATAGTGCTATTTTATGTGTTTTTGTCAGTATAGGGAAAGACGTTGTTTGTTTATGTTAGTGTTTAATGTTTGTGTTAAGGCTGTGAATACTCATATACGCGTCTTTATAGCATGGAATTCCAGCTCTCATTTAAATTGAGTAAGTTAAATGAGTTATTTATTGAGTGAATTTTGTAGCGAAAAGAGTTAATTTAATAAGGTAAATCAAATTAATAAATGTGTTCACCTTACATAATAAACATAACATTCTTAAATAAACTGCACATATAAATATTATGTGAGTGACAAATGATTTGAATTTACTCAAAGAAATTCTGTCAGCTTTACTTGAACTTCTTTTGTTCATACAACTAAACTGTTATTTGTACTAGTTACTCAATATAGTTGCATGGAAGCACTTGACACTGCTTTAAGTAAATCCAATAAATCTTTTTTTTTGAGTACATGAACTTTGTCACCATGATGTACACACAGGACCACAGGACAGACAGCTGGACAATGTTAGGATTGGTATTAGCATTGGTATTAGTGGTATTGACCACTTCAGCCGAAGGAAAATGAACCGTTTACATGATTGTTTTCACAACTTCTATTTTTAGTGTTGGCTGGTTGGCAAAAGTTTAGTTTTGATACAGAACCAGCTCTGGTGCCTCAGTGTTAAGACAAAATCTATACTTGATGCAACAAATAAAAAAAACTCAAAATTGTCCTGATCATTGTGGCCCTTTAGGTATATCGGTTCACCTCATTTACCATGTACACAAACCCTAGAGATGGTTGTGCATGGAAATCCCAGTAGATCAGCAGTTTCAGAAACACTCAGCTGCGATTCCCAAAGGCATCGGGATCCCATTGTCACCAATATTCTCTACGATCAACTTAGCTCACAATGCTTTTGGGAAACGCAGCCACCAACAACCATGCCAAGTTCAAAGTCACTTAAATCACCTTTGTTGCCAATTCTGATCCACAGTCTGAACATCAGCAGATCGTCTTGAGTTGCTGCCATCTGATTCATTGGCTGATTAGATTTTTTGTGTTAACTTAGCATTGATCAGGTCAACCTAATAAATATATATTGTTTTAATTCAGCTTCATTTCAATTATGAATAGTTTTCAGTAATTTCAGTTAACAATACCAACATCCAACCATTCAATGTTCAAGCAACATGAGGGTATTTGAATAATGACAGAATTTAAATATTTGACTGACATTAACAAATAATCCTTTTACGAAAACCTCCTCATGCGTTTGACATCTGTCGTTCTCATGTTGGACAAATAGTCACTAGGCATGCAAAAATCTCTGAAACAGCATCAGTGCATTGTGATCACGATCCATGGGATGCGGTATGCAAGCTAAACAGAAAAGCCTCCTTTAAGAGTATTATGTAGCAGCGGGACACTCAAGACAATTACAGTTATGGACGCTGTCTATTCTTATTCCTAGTCTTAATTCCAGTCGCCCTACGTAAGGCCAATGCATTAGCTCAAATTACACAAAGCCATTTAGTTGGTGTTTGAAAAGAATTTAAACCCCTATCGCCCTGATTTGTTGGCATGAAAGGACAAAAGCAACTTGTTCACAGAAATACTGTTGTTAACGCAGCTTAGATTCACCTCAACATGGCCATCCTACACATATCTGCAACTCAATGAGTGCACAGCAGTTTTGCAGATAATAATGTGAGCTTCTCAATCCCATTCTACATCAGCTGCCATCAGCACTGGTGCTCAATAATCCTCTTTATTCTGACAAACTAGCAGCACTTATTAATGCCACCGTACCAGCCAGCCCCTGCTGAGGACAGCCAGACAAACACCAGCTCTCAGCAAAATAACCAACTCCAGCTCCCATCCCATCCCATCTGCTTGAGTGAAGAACCCTGGTTAATTTTTCGATGCAAATTGTACTTCAGAAAAAAACAAAATGGAAGAGGGTGTGAAACAGTGAGCAGTGAATGGTGTGAAACTAGCCAGTTTCAACTTAATGTCTGTTATACCCTATATAATCAAACACCAAAATGATCATGAGGAAGGAAAATCATTTGTTAAAACCTGCTTGATTAATAAAATTAATAAACATGTTTATGGTGAGCTTTTCTGCCACCTGCAGGACAGTAGGGGTTAGGGTTAGGCTTTGGGTTTAAGTTTTTCTCAATGTTCTCCAAATCAATCCACTGTACCATTTGAAAAACATCTACATGTAGCTTGTCCATTTAAATCTGGACGCCTTGTTGTTCATTGTGATTTCCAGGGTGTTGTCATGCTGTTGCTAACGTATTCTGATTAGTTGTTAGTACATTTCTATGTGGTCCCTAGCTTACTGGTCCAGGTCAAGAGTCCACTCAAAATCTGTATGATGTTTCTAGGGCTATACCATCCTGTTTGTAAACACTCAAAAACTCCTAAAATGTTCCAACAAACAAATGATAAGACTTCCTATGCATGAAAAACGCTCCTGAATCCATCTCACTCTAAACAAAAGGGTCAAATAAGGCAATGGTCAAGGTCTCCTGAACTCTGACCTGATATGAAGCCAGGACAGCATTGGCGTGGTGCCTCCTCCGAACACCCAAACTGTGAAGAACACAATGAGCAGGGTCGTGGTGAACATCATCTGTCGCGCGTAAGTGGCGGTGTCGCGGATCGCCAGAGCGAATGCCATTGCCCCTCGCAGCCCTGCAGAGCACAAACACACTCACAGCAGTCACAATAGATTTTAGTAAGAATGACAGCACTGCTACAAATAGAATGTCAGTGAACTTAAACAGGCAAACAGAGCCATCAAACTCGATCAGATGTTTTAAGGGTACTGCACTTTGCTGCCCTTTTAGCTGGGTGATGTTGCTGATCTGGAGGGAGCTGCTCCACATCAAGAGCCGTTATTAGAGATGTTCTGATTCTGATGCCTCATTTCACTCTTAATTTAGATCTCAATAACCTTCAGCAGGGTGCTGAAATCTACTGAGAGTTCACAGCAAAGAGTCTGACACTAAAGGACACTAGAAAACTGATACCATCGATTTATATTCTACTTTGTTGGTTTAATTAAATAGTTCCACATCTTTAATGTCACGCAAGCGTCAGAGAAGAGGAAGTAAGCCAAGTGTGGTCACCATACCTGCGAACATCATCATGTGCTGAAAGTTTCCACTGATTTTGTGTCTTCGGCCTAGGTTAATCAGGAAAGACAGGGGGTAGATGTTCAAGGCCCGGCCGATAAAGATGGCTACCTGGTAGTCCAAATGTTAAGAAAATTTCTTCTCACACAAGACAAATTAAATTTTAAAGGAAATTTAGACCAAAAGTAAGAAATTAATACTTTAATCAATCAAAAGTTCTAAAGAATAGCATTCATGTTTACTGAATAATCAAAGAATCCTGAAAAAAATTGTTTCAAATGTTTTGGTCAAAAAAAAAATAAAAAAAATGCAGGAATGGTGCAGCATAAGAGACTTTTTCAGAAACATTCACCAAAAAAAAAAAAACAACAAAAAAAAACCCTTGCCAACCTCAACCTTTTAAACTATATTCTAGATTATTGTAGAGTATAATTTAAATTGTTGGTTAAAAGTTTTAATAATTCAAGATTAGATTCGAATCCGTTAAACCACATCCACATATGAACCATATTGAGTCATACGAACCACCTTTAATGGTGCTTTTTGTCCTTTTTGGAGCTTACCAAATATGGTGACATTATTACAGAGATTTCTAAAATAAAAGAAAAGTAACTGGCTATTTATTTAAAACCTGTACACAATGCCTCCTAGTGGTCACCTAAATAAAAGGGGTGATAAAACAGCCTTGAATTTTCCCAGATGTTCTTGAGTCTTGGTTTAATTCACAGGTAAAAATCTGTAACATGTCAAAGGAGTTAAAAAGCTTAATTTAATATATATATATATATATATATATATATATATATATATATATATATATATTACCACTTATTCATGTGGAAAAAAAAAAAACAATGTGAAACTTTCATTTCAACTGAAAGACAAGGGGCCTGTTTACACCTTGTCACTTTGTGCATTTTCTCTGGCATCTCATGCTGAAGGTCAATGCACAATCTCAGCACACAATTGCTTCGGATTTATATTAGTTTTGTTGAGACATATTTATGTGGCCAAGTATAAATGGAGCAGTTTTAACAAAACGGATAGCTATCTGATCAGTAAAAAAAGACCATGTATAAACAGGCCGAAGGATACAAAGGCTCCAACAATGAAAATGGGGCTGAAGACGTGATTCTGGAAGGTGAAGAGTGCCAGGCCCATGTACGAGAAGATGAAGTTCTCTGCGAGGAAGTGCAGCACTTCAAACAACTGCAAGGCAAAGAAACATACCACACATGAAGCCATCTGCACCTTACAATCACACAGGTGTTCAACAAAACAGCTGAAATAACATTAACACAAGAAAAATAAGGTTCAAACTGAAGTACAAATGCATGCTCCTCTCTGTACTCAACACTGGTTTTTATAACATATGTTAGATATAAAGCTAAGGCCAATATCTTCAATTTTTTTGACTCCAGTCTATAACTTCTCCCCACAGACTGGAGCTTTGATAACAGAGTGTCCGGCCCCCTGGAGAAAAATTCAATGCCACAGGGGTGTCGTAATTACTGCATGCACCCCACCTTGTTTCATCACATTGCACTGCTCTGACAACACCACGGGGGTGCTGGGAATTCATTTAGCACCATCCCTCGACTCGCTGCCCCCTTGTATCAAAGCATCTTTTGAAGTTGAATACACAGGGCTCCCATCCCTCCAAAAAACATCCTTTCGTCTTTTCATACCTTACTTTTTCAACTTTGCCCCAGTTCATATCACTCCGATTTCATACCAGCTGCTCTGACAGCAAAAAAACAGAACCCAATCTTAATGTATTTCCCCCTGAATACAGCAAAAACATTTTACCTGTTTAGTACGTTTGGTCGACTCCTCCGAGAGATTGTTGTAGGTATAGTGAGCCTGTGTGATTCCACAAAACAGCACAGCCACAACACCTGGAATAACAAAGGAAATCAGCGTCATGTGTGGCTTTTTTGTTCTAAGTGGAGGATGGGATGCAATAAAACAAAGTGCAAACGACTGCACAAATTTACACAAGTATGTCAACTTTCATCCACATGAAACTCCTAGGTACAGCAACACAGAGTTTTAGGTTTTTGGATTTTATTTCACTTGCATTTCTATGCAAATGATTTTGGCAGAACATTTTTTTGTTGTAGTTTTGCCATTTTTGCACTTAAACGGTACAGCTGGAGAGAGGACAGAAAGTGAAGTGGGAGAGAGAGGAGGTAATGACTCGGGTCGTCTGAAGCGCCACATGTTGGAGTGCTGCCCACGAGGCTATCAGTACCGACCAAGAATGTTAAATATGTTTCATGCTAATAAAGCACATTAAAATTGATCAAATTATCATTTAAACAAGATTATGACACTATTTTTCCAGTTGATGCTTAACAATAGTAAATGTTGTGCCGTTCCTAGAGGGGTTGCATATGTAGTACAGTTTGATGTCTGAGTTACCAAGTTGATTAACCACTATGCTTTCATTATCCACCCACATAAACACCCACCTGTGAATCCACATGCTTCAGCCAGTAGAAAAGTACTCCAAGACATGAGGAAGAATAGAGCCGTCTCAAGTAGTGGGAAACAGTGCAGCTTGGTGAATTTTGTCACGTGGGTAAAGTTAAGAATTTAAATCATGAAAAAAGATTGCATAATAATAATAATAATAAGTGTATAAAAATATACACAACCGTTAAAAAGTTCGGGGGTTTTAATGTTCTTGAAAAAAAAAAACAATCATTTAAAGTACTCAAATAAAATTTCCTTATTTAATATATTTTGAAATGTAATGTATTCCTGTGATGGCAAAGTTAATCATTATTCCAGTCTTCAGTCACATGATTCATTCTAAAATGTTGATTTGGTGCTGATTTGGTAATATCATCAATGTTGAAAACGGTTGTTTTGCAGCTCAACCTTTTTTTTGGAAACAGTGATACAGTTTTTTCAGGACTCTTTTAAAAAAAGTTATAAAGAACGCTATTATCTTAACTTAAGAAATAAACATCTTACTGAACCAAAACTTTTGAACGATATGCATACAAACTGTATTTGCTAGGTACTTCTGACAGATATCTAATGCCGTTTAAAAGATACTGCAACAGCGTTACTAATTTTGCAAATGAATAAAAGACTAAACATCACAATGGAGTCAAAGGGCATGAATGTAACCTAGATTAGAAAAAGAATTTCATGACAACATGCAAAAGGATATGAGGGCAGTGACTACACCAGTGACTGCACCCATTGCAAAAGAGCCACTGAAGATGCCCAAGAAGACGCCCACGGATTTGAAGAAGGCAGAGGCATCAAATGTGTGCGTGTTGGCTCCTGCAGGCTGATATGCCACAATTGACCTTCATACCAAAGACAAAATAATCCAAATTAACGGACTGTGCTTATCTATGACCAATGCAGTCTATGAAAAAGGACACATTTAAGATTACGTTTTTTTAAATCATTCTTTGACCTGGCCGGAAGCATAATGTGAACCCAATGTAATTTTATTTTATTCACAATTTTAATTTTATTTACAAATTGTGTAAAAAAAAAAAAAGTGCTGAAGCAAGAAATCAGAAACAATAAGCTCTAGCTCATTGTGTTCAAAAGGGGGAGCCAGAGAGCCATCCTGAAATGCACTAGAGTTACGGCATCATTAGTTTTTACTATTGAACACTACAGTGAAAAAAGTCCCCAGCACACACCCTCTGTGCTGCCAGCCTGGGAAATCCCGCCAACTGCCACAGATAAAACATGTGATTTTACTCTCTTTTTTGTAGCAACAGAAAAGGGAATAAGAAACTGATACTGTTTGAAGGGGGACTTACGATGAAAGCACTATGGAGACTGCATCGTTCATGACACTCTCTCCAAACAGCAGTGCATAGAGATCACCATCAGCATGGAGCTCATTAAAGATCGCAAGCACTGTCACTAAAACCACACACATACAAATCAGCAACATTATGTATTAATCAGTAATGATTAAAAAAAAAAAAAATCTTAGCAGCTCAAAATTTAACAATAACAGCATGTTTATATTAGAAAGAGAACAAAGCGACAGCGAAATTAAAATGGACAAAGAGAGAGAAGATGTACCTGGATCTGTGGCAGATATGATGGCACCAAAGAAGAGGCAGTCTGTGTAGTAGAACTTGTCAGTGAGTTGACCGAAAACCTTCATCAGTTTCACCACCCCATACATGAGGTTTCTTTGGAGAAAAAAAAAGTATGTTTAGAATAGCATCTTACATTAACACTAAAAAAATGCTGGGTTGAAACTCAACAAACCCAGCAACTGGGTTGCTGTAATCCAGCTGTTGGGTTAAATCTTCACCCAACATGCTGACCAGTATTATTTATTCAACTATTGTTTGTTGTCCATCTTCAAGCCAGTATTTTTTTAGAGTACTTTTTCAACAGAATGGAAACGTATCTGTATTTCATACATGTAGAACATTAAACTAGATTTTGAACATCTTTTTTGACATTGATTTTTAACACTAAGAAACATTTTTTACTCAGAACGGAAGGACAAAAGGTATTAATCTATTATTATAGAGCTCAACGGTAGCAAATAACGAAATGTTTCTGATGGTGACTGATTACTGCTGCCACAAATTCCATTACATGCCTGAACCTGGCTCTTGTATTATGTCATTGGTTAGCAAAAAAAATAACTTTGAAGAGTTTAGTTAAAAATTTAGGTTAATCTATAAAAGAAAGCATTGTAATTACATATTATAATTGGCCATTAGGACTAAGTTTTTAGAAGTTTACTTAAAACATCCTACTATGTGACAAGTAATCAAAAGTAGACAACAGTTCCCTCCTTAGTATAGTTCTGTTACATCTGTAAAATGTCATGGCTGCTCCCACTGTCTGCCTGTAAACACAATTCCATGGTCAGTGGGAATACAGTCCCAATGTGCACACTTTCCACCCCATCTTCCCTAAATAGTATTGTATATTACAAATGTCACATACTATTTAGGATGGATAGTATGTCCAATGAGACACAGGCTGTGAATCTTAGTGACTTACCCAATGACAAAACAGGAAATAGCAGTGCCCAGGAAAGCATAGGTTATAATGGATCCTAGGTTTCTGAAGAAGTGTCTCTAGAAGAAGAAGAAGAAGGAAGAGAAAAATGATGTGAAAAATATCCTTGCCCTGAGAAAACGGTTCAAGCTCAGTTGTATGTATTATTTATAAAATAAATACCATATTGCACTTGATCAAAAACAGTAGTATTGTTTAATTATTATTAGAGTTTAAAATAACCATTTTCCATGGTAATATTTTTAAAATGCATTTCATTCCTGATGGCAAAGCTGAATTTTCAGCAGCCAATACTTCATTGTTACATGATACTGATTTGGTGCACAAGAAACATTTCTTATCATTGTTAAAAACAGCTGTGCTGCTTAATATTTTTGTGGAAACTAACACCACTTTTTTTTTTCAGGATTCTTAGATTAATAGAACGTTCAAAAGAACAGCATTTAGAAGTCTTTTGCATAAATGTTTACTGTCGCTTCTGATCAATTTGTCACAGACAGACATGCTATATAAACAGTACAGACAGACAGATCTTACTCATCTATTTTTCTATGCTTGTTTACGGACGGACACTGTTTTCCTGTGTATTGGTCACAAGATACTGAGTCATTCTGTTGCAACAAAGACCAGCAACTACAAGATGATTTGATGTTAAACCTTTCTCTTTCACTGTCAAAGAGCTTCTTCTGTTGCAGCTCTTACACTACTCTTTCTGTGACCGTGCAGTCAGTAGATGGCAACTAACAGTAATCACTGAGATACAAATACAGACAATACAGTCGGTTTAAAATTAAACCATGTTACCACACAAACTACATTTCAGCCAGCTAAACTAATTAAACAGCTTGGGAGAGCAAATCTGAAATCATTCTTGAAAAAAATGAAAACATTTTCATAGCGAGAGAGTAAGCTGTCAGTGAGCTGAATGAAACTAAGAAAGGCATAGAAGAGGATCAGAAAACAAACAGTTTTACGGAAGTTTCTCAGAGTAAATGGCCAGTTTAATCTTTACTGTAGACACATTGAAAAGGGAGTTATCCGTAGGAGCAGATTTTGTGGTGGCTTTAAGGGAATAGTTCAGCAAAACTGAAATTTGTCATCAGTGACAAATCTGCGTGACATTCGTTTGCGAAACGCAAAAGATATTTTTAAGAATGTTGCTAACCAAACAGACATTTCTCTGGAATATCTTCCTTTGTGTTCCACAGTCGCAGGTTTAGAACACCATCTGGATGTGTAAAGTATCCCTTTAAGGCCCGTTTACACCAAGATAAAAGCTTGGTGTGAAAATTTGGTGTGCTAAATCTTAATTTCAATTGCTGCTCACTTTTCCTCCATTCTGTAAGGATCCGCAAAAAAGTCAAATGTGTTACAAAGAGGAAACAATGTAGCCTTGTGCTTCTGACTCAAACACACACAGCTGGCAGAAGCCCATTCCTCTCACTTCCTCAGGGCCTCCCTGCTCACTCAGCACAACCTAAAACATCATATTGCTATCTGGAATCCAGAAGTCATAAACATGATATTCATCTGAAAAACACTGCAGTAAAATACATGAGTCGATACTGTACATACATCCCGTTTCATTACATTCTGGTCTGTGTAACCGGTGGAAATTACGCACTGCAGTCCGTTACAGAGTGGGGCAGCACGATTAAATCATTTTAATCGTGATCACGATTCATTAAAAATAATCGTTGCAAAATTAACGATATATGACCTGAAAACACAGACAAACATGTATATTGGGAGTTCAGCGATCTCCCTTGTGATATTCTGCTCAAATTAAAGTGTCATACAGTCAGCGTGTGCTGCTTCACAAGCCGCTTGTGTTATTTGCTGCTATTAATCTGTGATCAAACCTTCTCAGTGACTAGTAATAAATCCAAACGTGAATCTCGATTAATTTTGTTGCTGAATAAATGCACTTACGCAACTTCTGTGCTAAAACACAAAGTAAAACGTAGACATAATTTGGAATGATTGGAATTAATATTAGGAATTTCACGGTTTTTAGCTTTTGCGAGAAGCTTCTTACAGTTTTAGCAATTTTTTATAATGAGAGTATATATGATAAGAACAATAAATCAGGGAAATCCATGAGGTAAAATAAACCCTGCATACGAGTTGACATTCTCTTGATTTGTGCTTACGTGAAAGTGCAAAAATTCTCATGGAAATGTAATAAGACATTTCTCAAATAACAACAGCCATGATTAATGAGCAAAATAATCGTGATTATCGGCCCTAGTAGAAAGTGCTTTACGGATATCTTTGACCAAGAGTCCTTATTACATGGAAAGTCAGAGCAGACAGTGTTTTTGTGTCAAATTAACTAATGAAGAACAGAAGTACAGTGTTCAATATGTCATATTGTTGTGTACTTGGGTGTCAAACACCCAGCCAAAAAAACTTTTGTTTTAAAAAATGTCTTTTTGGATGAACTATGCACTAAGCATTCATTAAAGTGTAAAACAACAATAAGCAACAGAATAATTAGCAATGCCTCTGTACGCTACTTCTGTGTGTAGGTATTTGTGCCAATATTGTTCACTGCCAAAAAGCTCGGTAATACTTCTATAAATAAGCCAAATTAACACTGTAAGCCACTGAATAATAGGTCATGAGGAACAATGACGTTAAACACTAAAACCAAACTTGGCTTCACAAATTATACAAAGGTCACAATCTGACTTCCCACGTTAAATATGCAATAAAGCAAAACACAATTGGTCCCACTTTATATTAGGTGTCTTTAACTATAATGTACAAACATTTAAATTAATAATCTGACACAATGCACTTATTATGTACATACGTTTTTTACATTGTACTTATATTTTTAAAAATAACTGCATTACATATGTAATTATTTTCTGTAATTACATCTATAATTACACGGTTGACCCACCTTTAAACCTACCTATACCACCAAACCTGTCCCTAACCTTACCTGTATCCCACCTCAATAGCAGCAGAAGTGTTTTGGGTAACACTTTATTTTACAATGTCATTGTTACAAATGTTATATGTACTTCCTGTAGTAATAATTTCTAGTAATGCATAATTACATGCAACTGACCCTAAACCAAACCTTCACACTAACCCTAAACCTATAGCAAAGTACATCCAGTTAATTATTATTACTCGGTACTTAAATGTATAAATACACTGTAAGACTGACACCTTAAAATAAAATGTAACCGTGTTTTGCAATACAATATGAACGCGATAATTACATTGTGCTTATGTTTTGATGAAAGTACATAGTAGATAAGGACACTCAATCATCTCAAAATTTCATCATGTAAAGGGGTAAAGAGGCACCTTAACGGATGAACGCTCTAAATAAAAGCTAAAACAATAAAAAGGTAAACACCCTGCTCTCAATATCACTCACACCTTTTTGAGGCTATATCCGGCATGGAATATGATGGGAGGTAGCAGAATGTTGAAGAACACCTCTGGGTCAAAGGTCACCTGCAACAAAAAAATTATTTATTGTTAACAAACAAATGTTTATAATAAACACGTGTATTAAAGACCTCATGAATAACTTGACATTGCAATTGCCAATACTGTCTTGATGTATTTTCTTTTGAAACATTGTTGGGGCATGTCCTTTTTCAGTTTAATTCATCATCAGGAAGATGCTGGTGTGTCATAATGGTAGGTTTTCCAATTATAAATGTACCATTTTTATTTATGAGCTGCTGTTTGTTTGTACTATCAAATCAACAGCAGGGGAATTTATATAATATGTATTAACTTTTAAGAATACACTAGCATTTTTCCCCAAGGCATATATGAAGAAGCACACTACACAGCAGTGTTAGTATTATTAACTATTATTAATATTATTTTGATTCAGCATTTATCGTTACATTTTCACTTTTTTCAGTTAGTTACCATGCAACATTTCTAATTTTCCTTAATTTTTTTTTTAAGAGTTTCATCTAATATTTCGATTTTATCATTTCAACTTTGATAGCTTTAGTTTTCAATACCACTGCTGAACAGGAGACAAAACTTAAACTTCAAAATGAAGCTTCATCCTCTGACAAACCTCTGCTGGTTTTATCAGGTGTTTTTATATGCGTGTATGTATATTGTCGCAGTTGTACCTTGCGCAACATGTCGTTCTGCTCCACACTGTGGATTTCTCTAAGGTTGATCTCCCCCTTGAGAGTGTACTCAAAGAACTTTCCGCTAACGTTGAGGAGCACCGTGCTGACGGGACCTTCCTTCAGGGTGCAACTCGGAGGAGTTTTATTGTGGTAGCTGGTGGAGGGAATGCCATACCGCAAAATAACTCCCACCAACAGACCTGTCCGACACAAAGAAGATAAATCACTCACGTGCACATTCAGTTCATATACTGTGGGGTGAACAACAGACTTTTTGCAGTTGCACTGAAATTACACTCTTCTCCTTAAAAGCTCAGTATGAGCAGATTTGTTTCTGTGTGATGACAGGGAGAAGAGATGAGAGCCTGCGGTGTTAAATCTGTTGGAGGGTATTTCCATACTAATGAAGTGCCAGCAGCACACACAGCATGGGCAATAGAAACAAGAACAGAGGCAAAAAAAACAAATACAGCAAAAACCCCACCTAATTGCAGGTAAAATACACTATTTTAAAGCCAAGTCTAGACCTGCCAAGAAACTCTTGATTTCTGTTAAATGAATTTGAATACAATGAAATGTGTTAAATGCACCATTGCCCGTCACTTGGACAGTACCGATAAAGAGACTACTTCATACCTTAACTAACCCTAAAAAGGTTCAATAGTACCTTAGGTTAGATATTACTACTCTAAGGAACCGATATTTACCTTTAACAGTAGCTAAAATACAAAGATGTTTCTTTAAGAGTATTGCCCCAGTGACAATATCTGTATCCCTACAGATATCATTTGTTAGGGTATGGTCCCCCAAAACAATCAAATTGGCCAAAATGTAATAAATTACCTGTGTAAATTGAGACCAGGACAACTTCTGTACCAAGAAATCTATGCTGTCTATCAAACACCTGTTGTCCTTGTTATAATTTTGTCAGAAGTATTTAAAAAAAAAAAAAAAAAAAAAAAAACTGCATGTGTTTTTGAAAAAATTAATTTAAAACTTAAAAAAGTAATTAACTGCCAATTAAAATAACCCACTCAATTAATTCTATCTAAGTACCATTTAGAAATGTGGCCTCTGAAAATACAGTTTCTGTTCAGAAAATTATTTCACTTCCAATCCCTGACCTACTGACTACAATCTGGCTACAAGAAGCATATTCCTCCATTAATGGCCAGACAAAAGAAGCCATGTATTTGCTTTTTGCAGTGCTGTCAGCATCATGACATGATATTCCTGTGGTTTGAGAGTTAAGTCACGTGCCATTCAGAATGATTCCAAGAAGAAATCAAAAATGGTGCAAGATGTTGCATTAAACATTTTTTTTTTTTTTTTTTTAAAAGTAAAGAAAGTCCTATTTCAGGAGCATATCACGATCACGATCCTAATATCTGCAGTGAAACTGAATTAGAGGGAAGAGGTGTGAATGCACATAGGGATGAGTAATGGTGCATATGTGTGTGTGTATATATACGCACATGTAACAACACACAAATCCCGAGAACTACCGTGGTCATTGGCATGTAGATAAGCTAGGATACGACTTCCAGCACTAAACTCAACATATGAAAGGTAGTTTACAGTTGAAGGACATAAAGACACACAGATGCTGTGTGCAGCAAGGCTTAAATGAGCATGTGTAAGGCATTAGTAATTGGGTTAGCATTACACTTACAACCCGGCAACGACAATGAGTGACCTCGGATATCTCCCATCCAATCAGAATCCAGGTAATGCAGCTTAGTGTTTTGTCTTCCCCTGCACTGTTGAATACGTCACAGTCCACCAAAGTAAAACACAATTACAACACTTTCCTGGCAGATTATTTTATTCTTCAGGGACAGAAGGGATCGTAGAGCAGAAAGTCCCTGACAGCCCAGTCCAAATGCTGTGATATCAACAAATAGAAAGAAACCCCAACACACAACTGTAACAACTAGACACAACTGTAACATTATCATCTGTCCAGCCATGAACAGGTATCTCCATTGTTAGTATTGCAACCTTAATAACAAAAAAAATGTAAAAAAAAAAAAAAAAAAAAAAAATTGGCGGAAAAATAAAAATTACTACTTTGAACCAAACAGGTTCAACTGAAGTCAAACCTGCTTTGTATTTGCAAGCAATTCATCTTAAAAAGATGTGAAAGGAGTAGAATGGGGCAGATTAATAAGGAGGAAGAGCATACTATCAAAGCTAATTACACACTAGAGAAAGCTCTGGCAGAGCATTTGATGGATAGGAATATGAAAGATCCCATTTGAGGGTGAGGAAAGAGACGGAGCAGTTTAAAATCAAGTTATACAGTGAATTGGAAATTGAAAATAATCAGATCCAGAATAAAGGAAGCATTTTCTAGCTGTACTAATTCTGAAATATAAATAGAACAGCCATCAACCGGTTAAAATTCCATGAACCTTTCCACTGCATAAAAGGTTCTTTCCAGTGGAAAATATGTTTGGATTCAAGCGTTTTTCACATGAAGAAAAAAAAGGTTCTTTTAAGAATTTTCCACTGAAAGTTTGGGGAAACAAAGAAAAACATTTTTTTTAAAAAACCACTGGAAAAGGGTTTTTTGTTTGTTTGTTTTTGCGGTGTCATAGAAGAAAGATTTTTGGTCGCCAAAGAACTTTTCAGTAAAGAGTTCTTAAAAGAGCCATTTGTTGTAAGGGTAAAGAACACTTTAAAAATCTGAAAAAACTTTTGTGGAATGGAAAGATTCCCCGAAAGTTTTTCATGGAACCATCAATGCTAATAAAGAGCCATTATTTTTAAGAGCGAGGCTTCAGCAATTATCGGAAGATGAAAATTTGGAAGTTCCCAGGACTTTCTGAACTGTTGTAACTGCTGTTATTTAATAACAAAAGTCAATCTGCTGAATGTGGTTCTTCCCCAAGATCACATTCTAAGCCAAGTAGACATGATACTATGTCTTGTCAATATGTCAGACAGGTATGTAAAGACTCCTGGGTCACGATTTACACACTTCACATGCATGAACATTTGTCAGATTTATCTAAAAACAGTATTTACAGCAAAGGTTTGATTTTATTGAAACCAAACGGACTAACATATGGCCAAAGCAAAACAAGAATATCTTGTTTACAACATACAACTGGTTCAAGAGGATAAAATATGCCCCTTAAAAGTGTTAGTTCACCTAAAAATGAAATTTCAGTCATTAAGTAATCCCCCTTGTGTTGTTCCAAACCTGTAAGACCTTCTTTCATCTTCCGAACACAAGTCAAGATATTTTTGATGTTTTTACGTAATTAAGGTTGAACCACTGTAGTCACATTGACTACTAACAATGTCTTTACTACTTTTCTGGACTTTGAAGGACCGTAATTAGTTTGCTTACTATCGGGGAATAAAAAAATAAAAAATAAAAAACTTGGATTTCATCAAAAACATCTTAATTTGTGTTCCGAAGATGAGCGAAGGTCTTACGGATTTGGAACGACATGGGCAAGGACAGAAATTTCATTTTTGAGTGAACGAACCCTTTAAAGTCGACATGAAATGGAAGTCGCAAGTCTTTTCTTCCCTATTGTGACATATCTGAGTGAAACGGCTTCTGGGATGGGGGGGGGGGGGGGGAGTAGGCTGGGACTGGATTTTGTCCTCACAAGAAGTGGGTGTTGCTAACTAAATGGCAGATCTGAATGCCAGTTAGCAGTCAGTTGTGGAAGATATTTAGTCCCATTTTCCACTGAGACATGCATCATGAAGAGAACAGGCGTAATTTCAAGGGGAAGGGGAGTTTAACATTTTTTTGATTAAAAAGGTGCTGTATGTAATTTGTTTGACTGTATTAAAGCATAAAAACACCATAATCTGTTTGCAGATATTTAGGAAACATGCTAAATTCTAGTGGTGTAACGGATCACAAAATTCACGGATGGGATCATATTAGGGTTTTCGAATCACGAATCGGATCATTTTTCAGATCAGCAAAAAATAAACAAATAAAATACAAATAAACATGGGGGGGTAACCAAGTACGTTGATACCACAGTAAAAACTAAAGTTCCCAAGTGAACAGACAGTAAAAATAAGAATACAGTACATGAATTAAAACATAGATAAATATACTATATAACAGTTACAAATAAAATTAGGTCTAACAGTAACATTCATGTACAGAAATGTAATCATAAATATAACTGCACTGCATGCATAGTATTCACTGTATAGATTAAACAGATTAATCATTAAAGTTATTTTGTTGTTTGACAATTAGTGACAGTTATTTTTAGGCTGTTGTCACTAAATGCACGGAACCAATGTACGACCGAATGCATGGAGCCAATAAGATGAAACCCATCCAATTACTTTCCGAAGTTATCTCAACAGTTTAGGTTCACTTAAGACGTTATAACCGACAGTATACAAGAATACTTGTCGAGACGGGGATTTTGAGATCATTTTGTCTGTAGGCCTATGTGTCCGTTCAAGCGCAAGGAGTGACGAAACAGAGCTCGATTATGTGCGTGTTCAAAAATATCTCTATGAGCGGGAGCATATAAAAACGAATTATATCAGTAAAAAGCTTGGAATGTCCACTTTTAAACAAACCATTTCAAATCAAAACGAAATACTCTCTGCTAATGTAATTCGTATAAAAGGTGCATTTCTCTCTGCAGGGATGGCGAAGTATAATGAACTGCAAACTTCATCTTTGCAGAAAAAACTGACTCAGGAAAAACTAGTTTATTAATAAATTAAAATCTCTCCTTGCCGTTTTTTCCCCCGACACGTTAATAACCATTACTTGTGCCGGTGCTTTGCGGCAAGCTTTATGTTTTCATGAATAGGCTATATACGCCTATATGTATGGTTTAGTATTCCACTCAGTATATAAGTAAATAAATTAATATAAGTGATTATTATAAGCGTGCGATTAGTTGACAAATAAACGATTAAATTAACGATTAATACGCGACTAGAAAAATTTGTAGTAGGGGGCAGCCCTACTTATTACGAAAGGTATAGATTGGTATACTTGGTTATAAGTAATGTTTACGTTTTTAACAGTCGGGTACTTTTGGTTTGGTTTGGTTATTGATTATTTCTATTCTGTAACTGACTTAGAGGCTTATAGGGAAGTAGGCTAGTTAGCAGCAACTTTAGAAATGTTATAGACTTGTGTCGTTGAATTGCTGTCAAAACTGTATTATAATAAGAACATTGTGTTTAAAATCAAATCTTTAATTTTGGAAATTGGTAGGCTATGATAACGGTATTGTGAGAGTTATTTAAGAGTAATGGACAACTAAAAGTATCACATCCACATTAAATACTCAGAAGAATTAGTGGTGTTTTTTAAGCTGAGTTGATATATTGAGATTATTATAATAATAAAGACAAAACTAAAATACAGTACACTCGTTTATTTATTTAATGTTATTGCCTGATTTATTTATTTGACTTATTTCATTTGATGCTGCTATGATGACTGTAACAGCAAGTATACTGTGTAAATCCTCTGTATGTTTTGAGTTTGTGACATCCTTGTTCTGCAATAAAAAGACAAAAGATTACCAGATGGGCAAAATTACAATGGGAAAAATTATATGGAGAGGAGTAATATTTATTAACTATTCTCATATTACGTCAAATTTCACATCCATTTATGCAAAAGGTCTGAAATTAAACCCAATATTATCCAGTTCAAGAATAAAGTTAAGCTTTATTTCGAATATTGAAAGGATTTTATTTGACAAATGCATCTAACCAGCTACATCTGCAATAAAGACAGCAAATAAAATCTTTAAGAGTCACAGAAAGTGTACGACTTCAGTAGTCCATTTTCAAGTACTCCCAACTTCATTTGGTGAGTTCATGTGAGATGTGCCAATCAGCTCGCCTTGAATGTAGATGACAGTAGGCAGCTGCATTCATTCTCGAACCGTATTTGTGGAAGATACACCAATATTTGATGTACTTCTTTCAATCTAGAGGCACTAGTATTCCACTACGCTGACGGAAGTAAGAATACACCGCTTCGAGTCAAAACGGAAGTTGAATTACTTCATGTGAAAAGGGCCTTTTTAAAAAAATAATGATGTGCACATTTATAATAAACACTGCAACATTCAGTAAAAAATAATAATTGTCGATTTTCAGTCTACAGTAAACAGTAAAGAGTCAGAACATTACTGTCTATTAAAGCAACTTGGCCAAAGAAGGGTTTAACCAAATCAGACAAACTAAGCACACAAATTAAGTGTGGTATAAGTCTGACCAGCAAAAGCAACAACCATAAAGGTAAGTAACATTTAACCAGGACTTTCTCTCATGTACTTCACACAGATGAGAGGTCTCATTTTCACTTGAGACAAGACACAGGTGAAGACAGGTGTTTCCTGACCTTGCTGAAGGCCTTTAAATTTTTCACACTCGTCTTAATGGATCAGTTAAAAAAAAAAAAAAAAAAAACATTCTGCCCTCATATCATTCCAAACCCATTTGATTTTTCTCCCTTCCATGGAACACAAAGAAAATTGTCCTGCTCATTTTGCCCATGCAATTACAATGAAAAGAGAGAGACATACAAGCTTCAAAAAGAATGAATAAGCAACACCCCAAAGGGTTCGTAGACGTTTCACTAAAATTGTCTTGAGTGATAAATAGACTGCATTTCTAATCTTTCCTACAACTACCTTTTAAACAGTGAAACTGGGTTTGTGTACTGGATAAACGGATTAAAGATTCAACTCAAAAGAGCAATTCATGCGCACTCCAGACATCACTCCTTCTCTTATCAATACTAGGGCAGAAGGAAAGGTTTGCAGTGAATAATAACTTAAATTTCTATATGTACCCCATACCATATTGAACGATCACTTTTTTACAGTCCTTTTCCAAGCTTAAAAGCTTTTATTGTGCATTCATGGAAAAGCAACCATAACAATCCTACAAAAATTTCTCCTTTTGTGCTCCACAGCAGAAGAAAAAAAAACGTTTGAAGCAACATGAGATAAATGTAATTTGTGGATAAACTATTCCTTTGAATTACAGACTGATGTCATGTAGACTGATCTAACCTGAAATACAAAAGCTGTCACACTCTTCAAAGCTAGTATGAGGAACTCAACAGGAGTTATGGCAGAAATAAAATAACAAACGAAACCACAGCGTCAGAGAGCATGACAAGCGGGGTGTTCTTACACACATAAAATATTATGCAATATCAAAACTGTGGGTTGCATAAAGGCAAACACATGTGTCAGCTATTATGCTACATTCAACAACATTAACGAACATAATACTTCGAAACGACATGACATTCGAGCCACAAGGGTTATATTAGCACTCGTTCAGGCTAGCAGGCTACATGGGCTCATTCATTTGAGGCTTAGCTAAGGGGTTTACATGATGGCTGTGTTTCAAAACCCAATGAGCTGTCTATCTACACCAAAAAAAATGCGCAAAAACACTCGAATTCAGCCATGATGACTCGGTACTATAACGGCCAAAATGCTGTCGAGCTCGGCGGCTCATTCGGTTTTGAGACACAGCCCATGTCTAACGCCTTTCGCAATGTTAAAAAGACTCCTTCTCACCGTATATCATAGCCAGCCCGGTCTCGTGCAGAAAGCGCACTCTTCTGTGTTTGAAGAGCCATATTGTGAGGATAGTGAGTGTCAAAAGCAAAATGAATGTAAGTAAATTCACGCTGTCCTGCCTGTGACTTTCCTCTGCCTCTTTCTCCGTGGCAAGTTCCTCCATGCCGCCGTCATCTGCTCTTATCTGGTAACACTGGCTTAAAATGAGCATTAAAATAGGAAACCGTGATCTGTGTCCTAATGCATATAATGTCCATGGCTTTGATGCTGTGACCGCCTCCATGGTGCAGGATGCTTGTGGCGGGTTTCCTCACTCTCTGCTTCAGCTGCGTCAGGTAGAGGCAGAGGCAATTATGATGTATATCAGAGCAGACCGCAGCTCAAGCTCTTAAAGGCACACGCACCCTGCCATATTTCTGTTCTTAGCACGAACATTATTCAAAATTGAGCCTGAAACTCTTAAATATAGTATTTTGGCTTATTAATTAGGCATCAGAAAAGGTTGTTGTTAATCTTCAGAAGATTTTAATTGTCATTTGTCAACCAAAGAGATCAAATGAAATATAATAGGCCTTATTTAAAGGGTTAGTTCATCCCAAAATGAATATTCTGTCATTAATTACTCACCTTCATGTTTTTCCAAACCCGTAAGACCTTTGTTCATCTTCAGAGCATGAATTATGATGTTTTTGATGAAAACAGTGAGCTTTTTGGCCTCCGTAGACTGCAACGTTATGACCAAGGCCCAGAAATGTAGTAAAGACATTGTTCAAATAGACCATGTGACTACAGAGGTTCAGCCTTAATGTTATGAAGAGAAGAGAATACTGTTTGTGAGCAAAAAAACAAACAAATATTACAACTTTATTACATATACGTTAACAGCGTAGGAGACTGACATGGAAGGCAAGAAATTGTTGAATAAAGTCGTTATTTTTGTTTGTTTTTGTACACAAAAAAGTATTCTTGTCGCTTCATAACATTAAGGTTGAACCACCGTTTTAACGATGTCTTTACTACATTTCTGGGCCTTGAAAGTGGTAATAATGTTGCAGTCCATCCGAGGCCAGAAAGCACACAGGGTTCATCAAAAATATCTCAATTTGTGTTCCGAAGATGAACGAAGGTCTTGTGGGTTTGGAATGACATGAGGGTAACTGACCCTTCACAAACAGTTTGATTGACAGGCGATCTAACCAATGATAACGCTGAATCTGCCATCTCATCCGACAAAACTGCCAAGGAGTAGCCTATAGTAGATTAACATTGGTTAACTTGAAATATTGTACATACTCATGTCTTTCCGCGGTTGAAACAACGTTCCTTCTGATGTCCATTCATGTTTATTTGATGCTATAAATGAACTAGTATGAAGAGATGATCGGTTCACAAGCCGATTGAAGGAGCTACAGCAATTTGTCATGACACATTATAGAGCCACTATATGGCATTTAGTGTTTAAACTGCTTTAAAAAATACAATATTTTAAATATGAAACTGTTTCATACGTTGTCAGTGTCCTCTTTGCTCCGCAATGTATTTTTCATGATGTGTGGCGTGAGAGCACATGGGTTGTCGGGCATTGCAACAGGTTTTGCGAAGGGTCAATTAATGACAGAATTTTCATTTTGAGGTGAACTAACCCTTTAATATGATAGGCTTTATAAGCTGTTTAGTTTCTATGTATTCATAAAAGCTTCACATTTTTTTCAATCCTGTCTAAATACAGTTTAAAATACCAATTTGTTCTGGTTTCGCAGTTGTCTAGCAGGAAACTTATTATGTCACTTAGTTAGTATATGGACAATCATCTGGTTTGTAGATATTTATATATCTCAATTAAAGAAAAATATTTAATTTGTAATACAAATCTTCGCAATAGCTTGAGTAACAATAGGTTAAAGTTTGGGATGGTTATTGAGAACAGGCCATTTTAAGAGATTATACAAATATTGTTTTAAATTTCAGTGGAAGATTCAAACATTTGAAGCAAAGTACTTTTTTCTAAATAACTGAAAATTTCATTGTTTTGAAGAATGTAAAACTCTTAATAGTACTGACCTCCAAGGACTATAGCTGTCACAATGATTTAAACAACAGGAATTTTAGATTTCCTTTCTGCTCTTCTGTATGCTATCAGATTTCCTTTGCTATATGAAAAATACAAAGTCATCATTTTCTTGTTTTGACTACTCCATGTTTAAAACTAACTTTGTTGTAAAGTAATGACTGAACTCTTTTTAAGAGTTTTGTATAACCCCAAAATAATTCATATTAGTTTACACTTATGCAGAGTTCACAACTGTCTTCACAAGTTCTAAAAAAAGTTGCCAAAATGTTTTTGCAATGCTGTTGACCTTTTCAGGTCTGCAAGTAACTTCTTTTTGTGCTACATGAAACAAATTATTATTGGTAAAGGCTAGCCTGCATTTTATTTTATCAGTTGATGTTTTTGGTCACACAGATGAGTCCATGTAATTTACTTGAGAACATTTTATGTATGTTGCTGAACAGCCAAGTGCAATACTCTAATGTGTCATGTTGTCATATATTTAATTGAAATATATACGTGAGTGGTGGGTCATACACAAAGAAAAAAAATACACTTTGTGTTTAAAAAATACTTTCTTTTCTGATGCTTTGTCCTGATTGGTGCACAGTATACTTTAAAAAGTACGGCATCACTTCCTCTACAGAGAGATCTTGTGTTTTGAGCAGAGAGAGTTTTTGATTGTATAGTGCAGAGTTTGTGTGTGTTAGGAGAGTTTGAATGTGTTAAGAGTATCATAGACTGAGAGTATTACTTGTTTGAATTGAATATTTTTTGTATACGAGGAACTTTGTTGGTATATTTGACCCTTTTCCCTGTTTTCTGATGCTGATTTTGGATTGCCTTTTTAATTTAGTTTGCCTGGTTGTAAATATATTGTAAATGCTGAAAATTTGGGAAATTAAGAAGTCTGACAACACTTTTGTTTATTGTAAACAGTTTAATCTTTATTTTTAGGGTTTAGGAAAGAGGTTTAAAAAAGGGAAGTTTTCTTTGCTATTTTGGCCCAGTCAGCTCCTGAATCAAGAATCCAAGTCAAGTCAAGGCGAGCTTTATTGTCATTCCACTACATGTGATGACATAGTGGAATGAAATGTCATGCCTCACAGCACCACGGTGCTACATGAATGGGTCAATGACGTTTTGTTTTTTTTTTTGTCCAAAGGCCTTAATAATAATAATAATAATAAAAGATATGACATCCAATCTAAGGTAGTCCAAATAGATCTTTTTTATTGAATCCAAAAGGTTTTAATTATATTTTGCTACATATAAAGGTATTTTAAAGATTTTGAAGTATCAAAAGGTCGTTAGATTTAACCGTCTAAAGGTCAAAACTGTTAGGGTAGGCAGAGACAACAGGGACCCAAGAGCAGATAAAGTGTAAACAGAATTTATTGTCCAAAGGGTAAAGGAAATCAAAACAAAACATACAATAACTGGTAGCCGAGCCACCAAGTAGAAGGGCGAGACAGGGGCGAAATCCAATGGGCAGGCGGAGGTCAAAACCAGAATCGGACCAGCATATAGGGGCAAAACCGAGGCAAAGGTCCAGAGGGAGAGCAAGAGGGTCAAAATCCAGGTGAGCCAGCCGAGGAACAAAAAGGAACAGGAACTGGGCAAATGAACAACAAAACAGGGTAAAATAACCAAACAATGCTTTCAAATGTTAGGTGCAATCAAAGACAAGATCTCTTGACAAGGGGACAGATGTGAAGCGGACGGAAACCAAAACACACTGACAGCGAACCAAAGAAAGAGAGGAGTATAAGTAGGGGAGACAATCAGTGCAGAAGATGGGGAACAGGTGTGTGAGTAATGAGAGAGAGAGAGTGCTGATTAGAATAGGATTCAGCTGTGATGTAAGGTGAGGTGACAATTAAGACACAAGACAACCACAGCAGAAAGATCAAACCAGAGTCCTGACAGTACCCCCCGCCCCAGGAACGCCACCAGGCTTCCCAGGACGAGGGACAGATCGATGGTACTCCTCAATAAGAGAGCGGTCCAGAATGTCCCGGGTCGGGACCCAACACCTCTCCTCCGGGCCGTACCCTCCCAATCGACCAGGTACTGGTATCCTCTGCCCCGGCGCCTAGAATCCAGAATCCTCCTAACTGTGAAGGCAGGAGCACCCTCAACCATCAAGGGGGGGGGAGGGGTCTTAGAAGAAATGGGGGGAGACGAGGAGAGGGGACGAATAAAGGGTTTGACACAAGACACATGAAACACTGGGTGCACTCGACGAAGGGGATGCGGGAGCCGAAGCTGAACCGCCACCGGGCTGACCACCTTAACAATGGGATATGGCCCAATGAACCGCGGTGCCAACTTCTTGGATGGTACCTTAAGGGGCAGGTCCTTGTGGAGAGCCACACCTTTTGTCCACAAACATATCTGGGTGCCTCAGCCCGACGGCGGTCTGCCAATCTCTTGGTGCGGTCCCTAGTTCTTAGAAGTGCTTCCCTGGCCCTCCTCCAGGTCCGCCGGCATCGATTGATAAATGCCTGAACTGAGGGAACCGCAGCTTCGGGACCCTGTGAAGGAAACAGAGGAGGTTGATACCCAAGACAGCAAGAAAATGGGGATAACCCAGTAGATGACACCGGCAAGGTATTGTGAGCATACTCAACCCACGTAAGCTGCTGGCACCAGGAAGAGGGGTTATGAGAGGCCAGACAGCGGAGAGCCCTCCCGAGATCCTGGTTCGCACGCTCGGTCTTGCCGTTGGTTTGTGGATGGAATCCTGACGACAAACTAGCGGTAGCGCCAATCTGTCGACAGAACTCCCTCCAGAAGTGGGAGGCGAACTGGGGCCCTCGGTCTGAGACCACGTCCTCCGGAAGACCGTGAATCCGGAAGACGTGGTCGACGACCTTCTGGGCGGTCTCCTTGGCTGAGGGGAGTTTGGGAAAGGGAATGAAGTGGACCGCCTTGGAAAAGCGATCCACTACCGTAAGGACCACCGTATTGCCACTGGACTCCGGTAACCCCGACACAAAGTCCAACGCAATGTGGGACCAGGGACGGGATGGAACGGGAAGGGGTTGGAGCAAACCAGCGGGTACAGAATTAGAGGACTTATTTTGAGCACAGACCGAGCAAGCGACCACAAACCCACGGACATCCCTCCCCATGCCCGGCCACCAGAAACGCTGGCGAATGGAAGCCAATGTTCTCCTCACTCCCGGGTGACAGACTAGCCTGGACGAGTGGCCCCACTCCAAAACCCCTGGCCGAACCGACTCCGGAACAAACAGCAGACCCGCCGTAACCCCATCCGGCACCTCTGCCCCCGACTGGGCCCGCCTGACACGCTCCTCGATGTCCCAGGAGACGGACCCCACCACACGACCAGGAGGGAGGATGGTGTCTGGCGGGGCTGCGTCCTCGGGGACAGAAAACTGACGGGAGAGCGCGTCAGGCTTGACATTCTTGGAACCCGGCCGGTAAGACAGGGTAAAATTAAAGCGACCAAAGAAGAGCGCCCAGCGAGCCTGCCTGGAATTCAACCGTTTGGCGGTTTGGATATATTCCAAGTTCCGGTGGTCAGTCCAAACCAGAAAAGGTTCCACTGCACCCTCCAACCAGTGGCGCCACTCCCCCAAAGCCAGCCGCACTGCCAACAGCTCACGGTTGCCGATGTCGTAGTTCCGTTCTGTGGGAGACAATCGGTGTGAGAAATAAGCACAAGGATGCAGTTTGTTGTCGAGGGAAGAACGCTGGGAAAGAACCGCTCCGACACCTATCTCTGACGCATCAACCTCCACAACAAACTGCCGGGTAGGGTCTGGAGTAACTAGAATAGGTGCCGTTGAAAACCTCTTTTTGAGGTCATCAAAGGCCGCCTGAGCGGATGAGGACCAGCAAAATGGTGTCCTTGTGGAGGTTAATGCAGTCAGAGGAGCCGCCACCTGGCCAAAATTACGGATAAACCGCCTGTAGAAATTAGCAAACCCGATAAAGCTCTGTAATGATTTTCGATTGCCAGGCGTGGGCCAGTCGGAGACGGCTCTTACCTTAGCAGGATCCACGCGAACTCCCTCCACCGAGACGATGTGACCCAAGAACGGCACCGACTGTTTGTGGAAGGAACACTTCTCCGCCTTAGCAAACAGTTGGTTCTCCAGCAGGCGCTGGAGCACCCGCCTGACGAGCTGAATGTGTTCCTGGAGTGAACGAGAAAAAAATCAAGATGTCATCCAGATACACAAAGACAAACTTGTTGATCATGTCTCTCAGCACGTCATTGACGAGTGCCTGGAAGACGGCTGGGGCATTAGTCAAACCGAAGGGAAGAACCCGGTACTCAAAGTGCCCCGTGGGGGTGTTGAAGGCCGTCTTCCACTCGTCCCCCTCCCTGATCCGAACCAAATGGTATGCGTTGCGGAGGTCCAGCTTCGTGAAGAACCTTGCCCCCTGCAGGATCTCGAAGGCCGACGACATCAACGGCAGGGGGTACCTGTTCTTAATGGTGATGTCATTCAACCCCCGATAATCAATGCAGGGGCGCAAGGAACCATCCTTCTTCTTCACAAAGAAGAACCCCGCTCCCGAATCAATGAGTGCAGAGAGTTTGTAAACAGCACCTTTGTGACTGACTGAGACTGGGAGCATGGAGCGGGAACCAGTGGATGGGGTGGTGGAAGTAGCGCTCGCCAGTATCCCCACGCTTACTGGCGAGCGTTGGCTTTTGCCGGGCAGGAAGAAGCAAAATGTCCGGGTCGACCACAGTAGAGACATAGTCCCTTGGACAGGCGCTTCTGTTTCTCCTCTGCAGACAAACGGTACCTGCCCAACTGCATAGCCTCCTGAGCGGGTGGATGGTCAGGAACAGAAGAAACTGAGGTGGTAGGTGTGGGGTCGACAAATGACGAAGATGTAGGGAACCGAGCTCTCCTACGAAGATCCCGACGGTTGTCTAAGCGGATGGCCAGGTCAACTAGTTCATCCAGATGTTCAGGAAGTTCGTGAGCATATACCTCATCCCTTATGTCGTCCTCCAGCGCCTCTGTGAACCTGGCCACTTGTGCTGCTTCATTCCACTTACTTGACGCTGCAAGGGTGCGAAACTCTATGGCGAAATCCGCCACAGAGCGTCTCCCCTGACGCAGTGCTGCCAACAGCCGCGACGCCTCCTTACCGAGTGCTGAGCGGTCGAATATCTTGATAAACTCTGCCTTGAAGCTGGAAAATTCCTTGCAGCATGCTGCCTTAGCATCCCAGACGGAGGTGGCCCATTCCCGGCCCGGCCGGCGAGAAGGGAGATGACAAACGCCACTCTGGCAGTGTCTGAGGCATAAGTGAGGGGTTGCAGAGAAAATATCACCTCACACTGAATCATGAACGCACGACACATTGTAGGCTCACCGGAATAGATGGGAGGATTGTTGATGCGTGGTTCGGGGGTGACCGGGAGGCGTTCGATGACCGGCGGGCGTTCGATGACCGGCGTCACAGGAGCGTGATCGATCTGCATCTGGCGAATGGTCTTAGACAGCTCGGTAACCTGGCTGACTAGCGAGTTAATGGTTTGATGAGCGGCCACCAGCTCGGCCTGATGCTGTCCTAGTAGCGCACCCTGCGCTTCCATAGCTGAGCGTAGCTGAGATTGGTCTGCTGGGTCCATCCTGGTCAGTGTGTACTGTTAGGGTAGGCAGAGACAACAGGGACCCAAGAGCAGATAAAGTGTAAACAGAATTTATTGTCCAAAGGGTAAAGGAAATCAAAACAAAACATACAATAACTGGTAGCCGAGCCACCAAGTAGAAGGGCGAGACAGGGGCGAAATCCAATGGGCAGGCGGAGGTCAAAACCAGAATCGGACCAGCATATAGGGGCAAAACCGAGGCAAAGGTCCAGAGGGAGAGCAAGAGGGTCAAAATCCAGGTGAGCCAGCCGAGGAACAAAAAGGAACAGGAACTGGGCAAATGAACAACAAAACAGGGTAAAATAACCAAACAATGCTTTCAAATGTTAGGTGCAATCAAAGACAAGATCTCTTGACAAGGGGACAGATGTGAAGCGGACGGAAACCAAAACACACTGACAGCAAACCAAAGAAAGAGAGGAGTATAAGTAGGGGAGACAATCAGTGCAGAAGATGGGGAACAGGTGTGTGAGTAATGAGAGAGAGAGAGTGCTGATTAGAATAGGATTCAGCTGTGATGTAAGGTGAGGTGACAATTAAGACACAAGACAACCACAGCAGAAAGATCAAACCAGAGTCCTGACAAAAACAGCCATTTCATTTGTGATTAAAATATCTTAAAATGTGATAAATGTATATATTTTTTATTCTGGCATGATTTTATAACATTATATATCAACGTGGTGCAAAATAGCATTAAAGTTATGCATAGAAGTCGTTGCTTTGTTATGAGAAAGAATGTCTGGAAAAATGAATTTCATTGATCTCATTCGGAGTAACCGATATAATGGGACCATTTTGGACCAAGTCATGTTGTCAGTATCGTGTGACAGGATGTGACATCATTCAGACACCTGCAAAAGACCACATGGTCGTGAAGCAAAGTAACTAACTCTTAACTATTTAAAAAATTCATGTTTTCACTTGCACATACGCATGTCCCGAAACATCAGGTCATTCGGTATAACCACTATAAAAGATGGAAAATATTGTAATATTTTAAAAACTTGTACTAAATATAAAATGTTTGATTGTCTTTATGCTAGCTTGCTTGTTATATCAGCCTGTTATTGTTTGAAAATATTGTCACGCTATGTAATCAGAAGAGTCATTCAGTAAAAACAAAATTTTGATAAAACCGAATTACTTTTTTGGTGACAAATTTTGTCCATCTTGTAAAAAATTACAAAAGCAGTGTTGATTGATTATATAAAAAACCCTACATAATCTCATTGTTAACACTTAAAAAAACATCATTATGTTTTTTTTTACACTTTTAAAAACCTTATTATTTGTAAATGACCCAAATACAGACATACAACAATGAAGTAAAGCATAAAAATCCCAAATCAAGTCAATAAATTTATCATTGTTCAAATTTTCTGCATTTTTCAGAGTCTTTCATGTTGCACTTTTGCAAAAGTATCAAAATAGCTTTACTCGATACAAAGTTTCAGTCCCTACGTTTAATATATGCCTGATGGAGGTCAAGGAACCGAAAAATTGTGGTTAATAAAGCTATTTATATACTTTTTCAAGTACTGATAGTCAGCGGGACTTTCTTTGGTTTTTGAATTTAGACTTTTTTGGTCTTTTCTCCTACACACATCTATTACCTGCAGGTGTGCGAAGGTAAGTATTAACTGACAGAAATCCTTATAAAAAAAATTGTCAAATTGAGTTCTCATAAAGCAAATAACTGACATCTTTATTGTTTTCTTGGCACGCAGATAACAAGCTCACTGAGAGCACAAACACACAAACCCATATAGCCTCTTACTGCATATTTCAATAAACAAGCTACAGTTACTTTCCTTTCTTTTTGAAATGTAGTTCGACCTCGTAGCGATGTTTTAAAATGTTTAGAAAGCATATGCTTTAGTGTTATTTATTAAAAAAAAAAGCTAAACAAACAAAAAAAACTCCTGAGACAAGATCTGCAAAAGGGGGAGGGGAGGGGTATATATAGCAATGCTCCTAAAATGAGCATTTTTATCAAGTTTGTATGTTTAGGTTCAGTAATTGCTCTTTAATTGCAATAAATAGGTCCTTTTCATTGCCAGTAAACTGAAATACCTGAACCTAAACAAATGAGCTTGATAAGAAAATTGCAGATGGCTCTTGCATACGAAGTCTTCATAAATATATATAAAATGTAATCCATATGCACCAGTATGATTCACATTAATTGTTCTGCAAAGATTACTTTACACAACGCACGAACCTAATGTTCCTTTTTTGTGCATAAAACAGGCAGTGGTCAAATGTCGGTAATACCCCCCACCCTCCCCTCCCTCGCAGATTCGACTCTGCTTTGATTCGCTGTTACCTAGTAACGCTCTCCGCTGTAGTGATTGGCTCATTCGAGGGTCAAGGAAACGGGAAGCGCACAGGTTGCGTGTTCTTGATTACTTTCTGGGGAGGGAGAGTGAGACGGAGCGCCACTGCGACTGATCGAGAGCAGTTCAGAAACGTGTGGCTTTTACAACAAGAGGGGCGCACTGACATATCGTACGACCGACCGTCCATAAATGGGGTGCTTCTTCTCCAAAAAATCCAGGAGAAAATCTCCTCAAAAAGACTCCGCTTTACCCACTGGGGACGAGAGCGCTACGGGCAATGACCTCCCCGAAACCAACAACACTGCGCTGGGCAGCAACAGCAACCAGGAGGCTCCAAAGCAATACAGCTGGGACAAACGAGAAAAGGTACGACGCTGGCGTTATGATTACGTTCTGGGTCCAGACTATACGTACTCAGGTTATTGTATGTTGCATAATTTCATTACAGAATGGAATTAAGGTCTATCCGACATGGCTGTTATCAATTCTCCTTGTTAAAGCGCATTTTACGCCGTTCACTACATGCGTAATCACGCTAGCGAAGGGTTTGGCCCCTGTTGTTCAGTGTTAATGACTGACTTGACTGCCACTGTTGCTTTCGATAGTCTCTCGGCGGTTCTAGGTTTTCACATGCTATGGTACATTATAGACAGAGCTTATTATCGGCTTAAAGTCAGGGCACGTAACTTGTTTGCCTGGCGCTCGACCAGATAGCGTTGTGTGAGGGATTAGGACATAAGTGGTGTCGCCATCAACATGCATGACACTATAACAGAGGGAGGAAGGAGGTGGGAGTGTCCGTCTGCCCCGGTTCGACCACAAAACCATATGCTTTGAGAGCTTTTTGAAGTATGATTCAATTATGTTTAAATATTGCCTTGGTCGATGCACTCAAGTGCAGATTGAAAGGCAATGAATGCAAGTCCAACGGCTTGTCAGTTTTCTCATGTGGTTTGTCAATGGCAGTGTCTGATCTTATGGATTAGACCAGTAATTCGCATGTGGGGGTCAAGGCCCACTAGAGGGCCTCAGCAAACTTCTAAGGGGCCCCACAAGATATATTTAATGGTATTTAGGTTAAGTATTTACAGTCCTAAAACTGGATGGGACGTAACACTTTCAAACCTTTGGGAGTTTTCCTATGGATTTTTGGCTTGGCTATTTTAGATTTATAAGTAAAGTTTGTGGTTAAAGTCAGAATGACACGACGATTCTTCCATGTACTGTAAATGTTTTTTTCCATTGTAGTTTTAAAATGTCTTTATTATTGAGTCAACTGCACAATTACTCATCGCGCTCATTACAATCAACTGCAAGTTCTCATTCATTTTTGAGTGCCAGCATCATAAAATCCAATCAACTAAGCTCCCGCTCTATATTTTTTCTTTTCTATAATCCTTTACACTCGGATGTACGTCACAGTCATACTATGGAAATGACCTTTTGTTACTTCCATTTCATCATGACTTGAGCACTGCTTGGAAAGACTTTCACAACATAAATTATACATGGTCATACCAGGGTTTTTTTAAATACAAGTAGTATGTTGTTAATTAAGGATTTGATCAACCAAAAGGATGCAATTTTACATGTAGTCGTTATATATCAATGGATTAGTAACATGCTAAGTAGATGTTATAAGCCAATATCTGGCCTGGTAACCCAAATGTCTTTTGTTTAATCCTTGGTTGGCAGGCATAATCTCTGAACTCGAGTACTTTTTAGCTAGGGAGTTGCTACGGTGTTTCTATTTGATTGTTATGGTGTTCTGAGTGGTTGCTGGATGGTTACTCACTGGCCCAAGTCAAAAGTGCTCTAAAAGTCTCTATGATGTTCTGGTCCCTAGATACAGCACAAATCCATTCTTCAGTTTAAATATATGGATTTTTTCCCCCATTTTTCTATTTTATCATCTGCCAGACTAAAGCTGATTTGCACACTACCTCAAGATGCATAATCCGAAGTGTCATTTGTGTCACAAACAATGTAGAATTAGTATCCAGTCGAAGTTTAACCCTGTAAAACCTGACTTATGTAAAATCTTATCTTTTTTTATGAAACAAATTGTATGTAGCTCTCATATTTGATTCATCAGGCTTTTATGGCCTGTGTTTCTTTCAGAGCTTCAAACTTAGCAAAAATATCCAATTGGGTGCAGATGTTGTTATTTATGGCAAAAAATGTGAGCTGTAGCTTTTTATGACTATTGACACAAAGTACATAGTGTATAAATATTAGTTGTCACTCTATATATAATCTTATAATAATCTTAGTAAGATTATACATTAAATGCTTTTAATTTGGGGGGGAAACATAATGAAATTCAATGCAATAATGACTGAGCATGTGTCTATCTAATAAACACATATCCTGTTACAACCTACTGTGAAGGGAACCAGAAAGCAAAGAGCTGATAATGGTTTATCACTTTTTTAAGTTCTCCATTTATTGACCTTGACATGTTTGCACTTTTGTTGCAGGTTGATCCCAAAGACTTCATGCTGACAGGTCTCAAGAACGAGACCGTGGGTCGGTTGCCAGGCAAACTCAATGGCCAGCAGTTTGTCATTCAGGACTGTGAGAACTGTAACATCTACGTATTCGACCATTCAGCGACTATTACCATTGACGATTGTGTGAACTGCCGCATTATGTTAGGTCCAGTCAAAGGCAGTGTGTTCTTCAGAGACTGCAAAGATATCAAATGTGTGGTGGCCTGCCAGCAGTTCCGCACCAGAGACTGCAAGAAAATGGACGTCTTTTTGTGCTGCGCCACCCAGCCAATCATCGAGTCTTCTACGGGCATGAAGTTTGGCTGCTACCAGTATTACTACCCTGAGCTGGCTTTCCACTTTAAAGATGCGGGCCTCAGCATCTTTAACAACAACTGGAGTAATATTCATGACTTCACACCCGTTTCTGGAGAGACCAATTGGAGTCTCCTACCAGAAGATACTGTTGTCCAGGAGCATGTGCCTCTACCAGATCCTGAGTCAGAATTCAAGTCTGTGAGAGTCTCTTCTGAAGCAAGTCGGAGCATCGTGCCCATGACCAAAGGTGGCCGGCGTACAGAGAGTGATGAGTCCTGCCTGTTTGTCTTCTTTTCTGGGGACTACACAACTGCTAATGCCCGCAAGCTCATTGATGAGGTTAGAACTACTTTTATAGAGTTGATGCTGTAGAGTTGTCATTCCTGATTGCGACAGTGGGCGATCTGCAAACTGACATGCAGCATATTTGTTCTTTGAATCATATTCTTGTTGCAAGCTGGAAGTTAATCAATATGACTTAAAAATTCCCTAATGTGACATTTCTAAAGAAAAACTTTGTTTATGCCCTCAGTTTAACGCCTAATTGAAAAATGTTGTTCACAGCGAGTTTTCCATGTTAATTGGGAAATTAAATAAGCTTTCTTCAGTCACCCCACCTACATATTGAAAATAGGATGTATACTATTCACTTATATTTGTAAATTTTATCCATCTTTGCCTGCTGGAGATGTTGCTTGCAAAAGTGTGTCCAATTCAACACAAGCTCCATATCAGTTCTAGTGTGCTTTTTAGTTTTATACTTGCGTAAAGGAAATGACTGACTGTATGAAAATAGTTTTGTTTGTCAGCACCTGTATTGTCTGATATAGTATTTTGTTCCCAAATACAGAATGGGCTAAACAAGAAGGGAAAGTTTTGATTCACAGTTATAAAGCCGGGAACACACCAAGCCGATGCTCACGAACTAGTGGCGACGAAAGCAGACTGCGGGTTTGACAGCTTCTGGGTCCAAAGTTGCCCTGACACACCAAACCGAAGCTCGACACCCATGTATAAAGGAGATAACTGTCTATTTAAGCAGATACGCATAAGTATTTGTCAATATTCGTCATTCAAAAAGGCAACGCGAAACTAAGACTGCATGTATACAAACCATAAACAAAGCAGGGCTTGGTTACCGTTTTGAGTATGAGTCATGCAGATCATGTTCTTTATTCAACTCCGCTCATGTTATTATGAAAATATTCGTGCATTCGAGTGCTCAGGTAAGATGATGTAAAAATAAGAACAACCTTCTGACTGTGCTGTCAGGACTTCTTTGCTTGCTTTCATAACTTTTGCTTATATTCGCGTGAACTGACTCGTTTGCTATACTGAACAACCAATCAGAGTTCTCTCTCTCACAGACGGCCCGACGCCAAAAAAAAGCAGACGAGGACCAAAAAAAACTTAGTTGGCCGACGAACAAAAACTGCCCTACGGCCGACCGTCGGCTTGGTGTGTTCTGGGCTTAAGGGTCTTATTTGACAATTCACAGAATAATTGCCTCAGTCATAATTCAAATCAAAGTGAATAGCTTTGTGTCTTCATGCCTTGAATCCAGCAGTTAAATTTATAATAATTATGATGTACTTATAAGAAAAACACATTTTTAGTTATCAACATATTATTAAAAGCACATTTATATACAAGCATTATCATATATTTTTTTAGAACATAAAAACAACACATTATAAAAAGTTAGTCATTCACATTAAGAAATAATAGGGTTGATTTCATGCAGATATTAACTAGAGCAATATTGTGAATTCATGTAGTTATCACTAAACTAGTGTATTGTTTAATCAAGCTACAGAAAAGTTCACAGAAGTAGCCGCAAACTTTAAGATATCATCTAGATGTCTTAAAGTGACTCATATGAGGAAGAGACAGAAATAGACAAAGTATTTGCTGTCATGTAACCTTTTTATCTCTGACTTCATTTAGAAATGTACCACTTTATAGTAGTTATCATTTAGCTTTATTGTCATGCTTCTCAATACAAAAAAATAAATAAAAAACCCAGCCTGTCCAGCAATGGATAAGCAAGCTAATTTGCAAAAACCTTTTCTTTTCTTTCTGTATTCACCTAAATGCAGGCGACCACCAAAGGCTTTGTCCTTATTCAGACCAAAGAGGTTTCCATGCGCCCTGAAGATGTGAGCCGAGTGTTCCAGAATAATGCAGAGAGCCTCACTGAGTGGATCACCAAAGGTGCTGTAATGTATTGTGTTATACCAAATAAAAACATGCACAGCTTCTTGGGGGAAAAATTGTCCGTTTCCAAATATAAATATTATAGCACAATAATCTGTGTTCCTGCAGGTCCAGTCGTAGCCCTTGAGCTGAACGGAGATGGTGTGGTGGAGGCGTGTCAATCCATTGCCAATGAAGTGTTTAATGGGACTAAGGTAAATATAAGAGGAAGCTGTTACTTCTCATCAGTGTTGGGCATAATGCATTACAAGTTATGTAATCGGATTACTTTTTTCAAGTAACTAGTAAAGTAAGGCATTACTTTTGAAGTTTACAAAAAAATGCAAGTTACTTTTTTTAAATAAGTAATGCTTAAGGTGCAGAGGCGTGTGCGCTGTATCCTCGAAGGATTCACTTTTGGGGTGAAAGGGACTTTACATTTGATAAAAATAGAACATTTATTTATCTTTTGTTGTTATTAAAAAAAAAAACAAGGAAGCTGAGGTGAGAAAAGATTACGCAAAAGTAATATAACGCATTACTTTCCATAAAAAGTAATGTGTAGCACAATTAGTTACTTTTTCAAGGAAAAAAAAATCTTTCCCCAACACTGTTTCTCATGTCCATTTATCGAGGATGTGTCTCTGATCATCTAACGTTCTTCATGCTATCTGCTGCTTTTCTTGCAGGTGTTTGTTTCTGAGAGCAAACATACGTCCTCACGTGATGTCGACAACTTTTTCAACTTTGCTGACATGCAGATGGGACTGTGAAACTGGCGCAGAGGGGCACCTTAAATTAATGTGGGTTTATATTTGTTTGGTTTTGTCAGTTTTGTCATATTAGCGAATTGGAATTACTTAAATGCGAAGCCACTGATATCTTAACATTTTGAGGGGTTTATAACCACTATTTATTCTTACTAGACCATTTTGTTCTGTGATCTGACAATTTTACATTTTTATGCCTATGAAACAGACATTTAGTCAGTTAGGTTATTTGGATCCAATCAGAAAGGCAAGTGCCTTTAGATGGAGAACAAAATCAAAGAGAACTGGAACTTTAGTGTAATCAAACATTGCTGTGGACAATTTTATCACTTATGCTGAAAATAATGAATTTGATTATATAGATATTTATTTAATTTTTTTTTTTCATAAATGTATAGCTGGAAATTGTGTTTTATTCTCTTTTATGTTTCCATTACATATTGTATTGTCATTTTAGTTTGTGTATACTGGATGGCTGTAAAAAATTACTGTTAAAATGTCAATTGCCAGAAAACATGAATTGTTGAATCAGGTTTTTTATATAGCAGATATATATCATGTATTTTATTTCATTTCCTATTGGCATGGCTTTTGACTCGTCTCCGAATTATATTTTTTGGGGGGTGGGGGGTTTCAGTATTTTTTTTTTATTTTTTTTATTGTAAACAAATGACATTTGTCCTCTATGTAATTTTTTTTAAGGTAACACTGTTCTGAAAAGAATGTAAAATGTTCAAACTGATACTTTGAATGTACTACTAAAAGGACACACTCCTTCACACTCCTCTATTTTTGTAGGAATGCTAGAGAGCATAACTTTCCTGTGACCCCCCCCCCCCCCCTCCAAAAAAAACCATAATTGCACATAATAGAATCACAGTATATCATTTCTTTTTAATTATTATTTCTAAACAGTTATTATTTGTACGAGACAATTTTGTAGAACTGAATATAAACTGTGATTTGTCAATACATTTGTTTTGGCCTAAATTTGCGTCTCATCTCTTTTCATCCGCAAACAGACACAAAGCTATGGCTTCTTAACATGAATATATTAAGACAAATGTCAATTGGTGTAAATATTGTGAGTCAAGAGCAAGAGATTGTGATTTACTATGTAAGTCTGGTTCAGTATTGTTGTGTAATGTCACAACAACAATTTGTAGGCCAACCTGCAAGGTTATGTGACACATATTATTTGAAGAGACTTTCATGTTTTGTGCAACAACATAAAATAATTTGCTAAATAAAAACTACAAAGGTTATTTGAATTTATATACAGTATATATATATAATATATACACACACACAAACAGATACATATATGTATATATTAGACAACTGTGATATGCATACACAACAAAAATATAACAAAAAACTAATAATTTTATTCAGCAAGGGTGCATTGTGTTGATCAAAAGTGACAGTAAAGACATTGTTTAAAAAATTGATTTAAAGTAAATTATGTTCTTTTGACCTATTTATAAAGAAATCAAGGAAGAAATGTAAAAAAAATGTTTTACACAAAAATATTAATGATATAGAATACTAGCAACTGTGATATAGTAAAAAAGGTTATAAATCTCAAGCAAATTGTTCATGTGTGCAGACTACAGATATAAATACTATGATAACTGCTTATAGGTAGATAAATTATTATTGCTACTCTAACATTAACTACATCACAGCCGCCCAAAGTGGCAACTTAACTAACCCTAACCCAACATTTAACTAGCCCAGAAAAAGAATTTCGCTCTGCATTTTGCACTGGCTTTCTCAGTAAGTAGGGCCGTGAACCGGGCGGAGTTTAGGACCCAGCGGCCGAGTAGTACAATAGAGCTGTTGTGTCGTGGTGAGAGGGTGATTTCTGCTTTTGGGATATTGACAGTGGGACAAGAAAGGAAAAATAAAGAAAATACGAGTATTTGGCGCACCTCTGGATTGCTGACTTAAATACAGCCTTGCGGAGTCTGTCGCCGTGTGCGATCGTCCCGAAACACTGGATTTTTGGATGTGAGGTAAGGGTGCAGCATGAACAATACTGCTCGTGTCTTCACACAGGGTTCAGTGTGCCAGTTATCCAGGCAGCAGGGCCTGCTGCTTCCTACAAATCCTTTAGGGCAGGGTTTTACGTCCACAGTAGACTACTGGGACAGTATTGGTAGCAGTGATGCCATTATGTTGGCGATCTCGCTCTGAATGATGTTATATAAACACAGGAAGCGTTCTTGTGGCGGTAGAAGGGACTGTGGTGGGTTCGTCATGTAGGGCGGCTCGAGTTTGGCGCCAAGGCCGTCAGAAACCCTCGCGGGCACAGCAATGGTGGACGCCAGCACGTAATGCTCACACACTGACACTGTTTAGTGAGACTTTACAGTAAAGCGTTGCTGTGTCTGCCCTCCCGTTCTTTATTTAGCTGTGTGAACTCGCATATATGTTCTCTTGGCATGGGCATAACTGAATATTAGTGAAATAGTCCTAACAACTCAAGGGCTCGCTAAATATGTTTCTCCTCGTTGCATCATGTTTGAGTTGTTTCAAGTCTCGTGCATTGTGTGAATGGACGCTAGGGTTTTTGCATAAGAACTCGCGGGAATCTGTCGCCAACTTTTCACGTTCTGCATGTAAGACATGTAATCAGACAACTTTGTTTTTAAAGCCGTGAGAAATGGACTTATCTTTCTCGTTTGGTAAAGAACACTAAATCATTCGAGCAATGAATGAGTCAGCCGATAAAACGAATAAATGTATATAAATGACGTGCACACTGTACATTTTGATAAATTACTTGAGTTCAAAATTAAGTTTTAATTGTGAAGCGGTGCTACAGAAAGTTTGGAGCGGAAGTATCGTTGTTGGAATGCGGGAATGCCCTCCTCGAGCTTCCGTTTCCCCTCACTGCTTCCCGCGAAATCCTGGGCTTCTTGTCGTGGGTTAATTTGTTACAAAATGACCTATAGGCATTTAAGATTTTTATTAACGTTTTTGCTGAAAGTGGGTAAAGTGCATAAGATAAGTTTTATAGCACTTTTAGTGGAATAGTCAGTAAATGAAGGTTATAGCAGTCCAGGAGAGTCTGGGCACTAGGTGGAGGAAATTTGCTTTTAGTGAGTCGAATCTTCTGAATCATTTCATTAAACATTTGTTTATAGAGATTGGTTGTCATTTGTAGGGGCCAACTACAGCTATTATTATGCTGATAGCCCTTACAAATGACAGCATGTTAAATAAATAAATTGAGTTTCAGTGTCCTTCACTCGTGAAAAGGTTCATAAATGATATCTATGGTTCCATGAAGAATCTTTAACATCCGTTGCACAAAATGTTACTTTTCTTCAATATTAAGTGTTCTCCAAACACTGGCCGAACAACAGTAAATGTGACTGCACCTTCAATTTCCGAAATCCAGTCGTTTCGATAGGAATCGACGATTTGCAGGAAATGAATCTGTGAATTTGGTGTGATAAAAGAGTTCCACATGCAAATTTCACAACCGATTCAAGTTGGTCAACTGGATTTGCAGTGTTTTCTGTGTGCTTCATAAATCATTAATAGACAAGTGACCCTTTTAAAATGGTTATTTTTAGAGCTGATCACTAAAAGCAAAAAACATCCCCCAATTTGTTCACAAAGATGCCCTATTTCAGGTTATTTTCAATCTTTTAGATGCTTCCAAGTATGATCATCTTTATGTGAGGGGCCCCCCATTCTTCCCTTCCTCGTATCTGTATGTTTTCATGTATAAAGACCAGATTTTTACTGTGAAAATGTAACTTTTAAGTATATGTAAAATAAAGGTGAAAATATTTAGTTTATATTATTGAGAGAAATTTTACTCACTAAAGCTCTGTACTGTTCGATTATTTATTTATTTATTTATATATTTATTTAAATCAAAGGTATATTTTATTTTCATCATTTTTTTTCTATTTTTTTCTTTTTTAAACACGTTTTTCCTCTAAACCTTTCCTTAGACCCATTAGCACTCCCTTGTGGCCTCCTGAGGGTCTTGAAAACCCTTGTCCTTGTTAATTTCGTTCATGTTTCATTTAATGCTGCTTCCAGTGAAGAGCTGTATGCTTTCAATAGATCCACCAAATATTCCTCCGGCTGCACACTATCTTTGAAAGGAGGACGTGGAGGGAAAAAAAGTCACTGCATGCAAGTTAACAAGAACATTCTAAAAGATTTATTCAAAACATTTTGTTTACTAGCAAAACACCATTACTTAAATGCAGTTCCTCTTAAGGGTCAGTTCAACACAAAATCAACGGCAAATTTAAGTAGATTAAGTAAATTCAAATTCAAAGATCATTTTTTTCAGTGCGTTTCTAAAAGAGCCAGTAAATGGGATGGTTTGAGGTGGGTGTGGGGGTGAAGAAACTCTCAGCAGTCTCTGATCTGTTAGTGTTGGGGTGTGGGGTGGTTTTTCTGGTCAGAGCATTGTGCTTTATTATGGTGGGGGTTGGTTTTAGGACCGTGTCATTTTGTCTTGCCATTGTGAACTATAATGCAAGGCTACCCAGATTAGGCAGTCTCCCCTTGCAACAAAGAAATAATGTCTGTTTACCTTTCCGAATTGGTCTTATTTACACAACCATAGAAAACTGATTCATTATAGGTGGATTTAAGACTAGGTTTCAAAGAGAACGGATAGATCCAATTCATAATTATCAGTTTGGTGAGCTAGTCACAGCCATTGTTTCTGCTTTTCATCATAGACCGTTTCAGTTTACCACTCGCATAGCCTTTAAATGCAGATCTTCAACCATTCAGTTTCATTAGTCCTTTCTATTTAAAACATTCGCACTGTGAGAATGGGGGAGTGTGTGTGTGTCGAAGCAGATGTGCTTCTCTGCATTTGAAAGCTGGTCCGTTGCTGTCACAAGTGGCTTTAGATCCACATCAACTCCTTCGTGGAGTAGTGAAGAGGTGCACTGAGTGCGTTTTATTAGTCTGGAGACATTGCACTGCACAGCAGTCATGAGTATGCAGTCTAAAAAGAGGAGGAGTAGTAATCCATACCAGCTTGATAATGATATTAATAAGGATCATGCAAGAATTATATCAACCAAGTGAAGTGTGTAAACAGTTGATAACATTTACTGACCGTTTCCAAACCACCGTCTACTATTGTTGGGGCGAACAGTCTCTCCTTAAACTCTACTCAAACGCAAGCCATCGGTTAAATCAGACGTTGTCTAGTAGTTGTGTCTTTATAGTAATTACACACATCAAGTTTATTGTTTGTTTATATAAGCAGCAGATACAGTATTGTGCAAAAGTTTGGTCTGAAAATTTCATGTAAAATGAATATTCAATATATTGACACTTTTATTTGCCACACACTTAAAAGTACGTTAGGCAGTTTCGTAGAGGCTTGCAATAGCAAGCATCCTCCCTTCAGAGCGCTCTCCAAAACACATGAACGCACAGCCAGAGCACATTCTGCGAAGCGTCAGGAAACGTTAACTGAACTCCTATCTCAAAGCTATGTAAAAAGCTCCGACTTCCACAGATGTACATTTCTTTTAATATTTTAAACCACTTCTATTATTGATTCCTATCAGGCTGTGAAGAGAGTTTCAACTAAACGTGTATGAAAAACATTTCCTAGCCTACCTTTAACTGGGTGGCAGTGAATCTTTTTCCTATAGATTGCCATATCAGAACAAACAGTACAACAGTAGTTTTGGTCACTCCAAAGTTGCAAAGACAGGCACAGTTACGATAGTTAAAGAAGAAACTTATTTTACATTTTACACTGTTATGTTATTGAGAATGTAAGTCATTGGGTGTACCTGTTCAAGCAGGGCATTACACTCTGTTGTTCTATCTGAAGTTTCTAGACTGTATAGGGGTCTGGGCAGACAGCACTAGTACTCCATCCTCTATACCAGGGGTGGCCAACGTCGGTCCTGGAGAGCCACAATCCTGCAAATTTTTGTTCCAACCCTAATCAAACACACCTGAACAAGCTAATCAAGGTCTTAAGGGTTACTAGAAAGCTACAGGAAGGTGAGTTTTTATCAGGGTTGGAGCTAAACTCTGCAGGATTGTGGCTCTCCAGGACCGACGTTGGCCACCCCTGCTCTATACGATATACTGTTGCATAACAATCACACAAATTCCCTCTCTTATTGTTGATTTTAGGGTTGATATGATGGTGAAACTACTCGAAATCCTGTGCATTGAGTCCCTCATGCACACATCTCGCGATTTTGGGCTGTCCCAGACAAAATATGACCAGCCGTGGCGACTTTTGTGGTCGTAACTCCTAAACGGTGGTCCTATGTCGTCTAGTTAGTGAGAGAGGTTTAAAGACAACTGTTGTCATGGTCTCGTAACCAAATATTGCTTAGGATAATTTTCTGGCAGAGTAGACCTACGTCTACTGAGTAACCAATAAAAATGCAACATGAAATGGCGTATCGATCAACGCGACATGGCGTTAAAACTACTTTCCTCAAGCTTGATTTGCAAAATTGGCTTGCCAAGCCATGACCACATCCATATTCTCCACTTTTACGTCCTTTTTTTTTTCAGCGCACATCACAACCACAATGGCCAAAGTGTGATTTTCTCTTGCTCAGTTCGTCACTAGCGTATGCTGACGACATTTTAAATTTTTTATACTAATTCGCTTTGTAGCCTACGATTCAATAATGTTATCATCACACAGTCTGCATACATTACGTACCCAAGTTTATTAGATCCATGTTGTAAAATGTGGTTTGTAATGATCTTGTAAGATTGCCGAAATCGTCGTCTGTAACGGGCATCAGGAAGCACCATGGCTTTAAACATGCTGCTAAATATGCAGATTCCATCTTGACTATTCTCATTCTGTCTGTGGTATTTATAGTGTCCGCTCTGTCGGGCATGTACCTCACCAACCACAGAAATAACCAAATCAAACTATAGCGCATTGTTTTCAAAAGTCGCCACACAATGGTCTGCGTTTTTATCTTTTAAAATGCAACTTTTCCCAGAGCTTTACTATACCAATTGTCTGATAGCTAAAGCTTTTTGAAAAATATCAAAACAGTATGTGTGTGTGTGTGTGTGTGTGTGTGTGTGTGTGGGGGGGTAAATCTATGAATCAACTAGTAAGTAGTTATAAAATAATAAATAATACAATAATAACATTTGCTGTTCACTTTATCTTCCTTATTCTTTAAACAGAAGGAGTAAATGTTTTTTAATGGCAGTGTGTATTATTCTAATCAGAAGTGTCATTTCTTTAAATTGCCTTGCTTAATATAAGCTGTCCTTTCAAAGTATGTCTGTTCATAGTTTCATACGTGTGGTTTGGCTGCAATTGCCCCTAGTGAACTAGGTTAATATTTATTTAAGGAGGCCCCTCAGTCAGGTATTGGAGTCTAATAAATCATTGTATGGGCTGTGCTTTACTGGGTGTCTATCAGTCCTGTTACCCTCCACTGCCTGTTTTACCACCCCACATTCTCATTTCTTATTCTTTTTTTCAGGAATGAGCGAGAGGCAGAAGCACAGCAGAGGAAAACAGTAGCATGCTCTTTGAATTTATGGTAAGAAAACCAGCTCAAGGAAAGGAAAACCATTACAGCTGCCTTCTATGGGCCATTGATATATGCCGGTAGTATTTATTACCATGGTCATGTATTTACATATATTTGCTACTTACAGAGAATACCATGGTATTACCATCAGGGTTCCTACACAGTTTGGAAAACTATGTAATTTGATTGGAGTAATTTTCAGGTCTGGGTAAATGGAAAAAAAGAAAGTTGAGTATGGAAAAATATGTGTTTTCAGACCTACTCAGTTTTTTAAAAATTAAAAATTTCTAACTCATCAGAATTTCTTAAAAAAAAAAAAAGGGTTATAAAAGCAAAAGTTTAGTGATCATCAAACACAATTGAATGAATTTAATTTTTATGCACAAATGCTGGTTATAAAGCAGTTTAGACTTCTTAAGTTTTCATCGCGTTTATCACTTTGAGAAAATAAAAATATTTGCAAATGACCGTACCATATACCAGATATAATGCTGAAAATAATGATGTATTAACCATTTGTTCAATATGGTCTGAAAACAACCGAAAAGGTTTGGAAATTTGAGTCTGGAAAATTATGTAATTTTGAAATGGAAAATATCCTGTAACATGGTAAATGTAAAAATCCTCCCTCAAATGAATAATTAATAATCAAGTAATAATTTCAACAATTATTCAAAAAATTATATTAATCAGCATATTAGACCGATTTCTGTAGGATCATGTGCCACTAAAGACTGGAGTAATGGCTGCTGAAAATTCAGCTTTGCCGTGACAGAAATAAAGAATAATAAAAATATATACTTGTAATAATATTTCCCTCTGTGATGTGAAAACATCTCCATTGTTTCAGTATAAGTGAAATCATTGTGCCTAAATGGTTTAGTGGAACGTGATTGAGTTGAAGATGCATTTGAGCTGGACTTTTATTTCTCTGCAGGATACGTCAGGATGAAACGACTCAGGACTTCGAGCAGCAGTGACAGTTCAGACAATGAGAGTGAGTCAAAATGAGCCTTACAAAATTCGGAATCCATGTGTAGGGTTTATAGAGAACAAAAATATATATTTATTCTTGGCTCACTCCGTTGTTGTATCATAAAGGTCCCTCGACATCCTTTTCCTCTAACAAGTATGGAAGCAAACAGGGCACCCCCGCCTCTGCTCAGAAGAAACCAGCAGAGGTAAACAAAGAAGAAGAATACTTTAATGTGTTTTAAGACCCTTGATTGAGCAGCACACTTATGGATGATTTTTTTTTTTTTTATAGTAAAATTGGGCATATCACTCATTTAGGTTGAGATTTGGTCTGATTTCTCCCTTGTAGGTGTTCAGAAAAGACTTGATCAGTGCCATGAAGCTGCCCGACTCTCACCATATTTCTCCAGAGGATTATTACCTGTTGGCGGACACATGGAAGCAGGAATGGGAAAAAGGAGTCCAAGTCCTCGCCAGTCCAGACACTATCCCTCAGCCCTCTGTGAGGTATGTCGAATTGAATAAAAGCCAGTAAAAACAGGTTTTTGGACATGTACCATCTTGCATGTGACTTAAAGGGATAGTTCACACAAAAATGAAAATTGTCATCATTTACTCACCCACAAGTTTTTGCTAACCTGTATGAATTTCTTTCTTCTGCTGAACCCAAAAGGCAATATTTTGAAGAATGTCGCTAACCAAACAATTAATGGGCCTCGTTGACTTCCATAGTATTTTTTTCCATACTATGGAAGTCAATGATGCCCATCAACTGTTCGATTTCCCATATTCTTCACAATTGTGTTCAGCAGAAGAAAGAAATTTCCAGATTACGTTGGTTATCGCAGTTTCCTATTCAGTCAGGCATTTAGATATGCTTGTCAAAACTTTCCAGCATTTTTAGCAAACACGAATAAGAGTGTTTGAAAGCAGTGTCTATCAGCGAGTACCGAATATACCCAGTTCTCAGTACTACTGTTACTGCAGAAATTCTGGTACCGTCAGCTATTTTTGCTTTTTTTGATTTATTACCAACTGGTACCAGAAGTACTGGTCTTTTATAATAAATAATTTATTATAAATATTGCATTATTCCATTTAAAAAAAAGATTTCATTGTGTGTGTGTGTGTGTGTGTGTGTGTGTAGGATAATAGCAGAGAAGCCAAAGGAGGTCCTCTTCACAAAACCGAGGAAATATATTCAGTGCTGGAGTCAGGATTCTACGGAGACGGGTTATGTCAATATCAAGGAGTTGGCGGAGGCTATGTGCAGATATGACCTAGATGATATGGATCTATACTGGCTCCAGCAGCTTAATGCAGAGCTTGGGACAATGGGTAAGAGAGAGCATGCCTGTAAAAGCTAAGCTTCCCTGTAAGATTTGGTGTCATGAGCAAAGTACAATTTGTATGTTTCATTTAGGTGATGGGCCAGTGAATGAGCTGATGATGGAGCAGGTGATGGAGGCACTGGAGAGGCAGTGCCATGACAACATGAACCATGCCATCGAGACGGAGGAAGGGTTGGGAATAGAGTACGACGAGGACGTCATCTGTGATGTATGTCGCTCACCTGACAGCGAGGAGGGCAATGACATGGTGTTTTGCGACAAGTGCAACATTTGTGTGCACCAGGTGAGACCTTTGATATCATCAGTAAATTGTCAAGAAGAAAATGTGACATTTTATTTCATCTAACTATTCTGTTATGCATTTAATATTTTGGAAATGCATAAACTATTCAAAAGTTTGAGGTCAGTAAGATTTTTTGTTGTTGTTGTTGTTGTTGAATGAAATGGAATTGTTTTATTCATCAAGAATGCATAAATTAATCAAAAGTGAAAGTCAAGACATTTGCTTTAAAAGATAGATTTCAAATAATGTTTTTTTTTTTTTTCAAACTTTTTTGTTCATCAAAGAATCCTAAAAAAAAAACTATTTTCAACAGTGATTAGAATATCAGCATATTATAGTGATTTCTGAAGGATCATGTGACACTGAAGACTGGAGTAATGACTGCTGAAAATTCAGCTTTACCATTACAGAAATAAATTAAAAAAAAAAAAAAAAAAAAAAGAGTTAAAATTTTAAAATGTATTCAATTATAAAGCAGTTATAATATTTCACAATATTGTAATTTTACTGTATGGCCTTAGTGAGCAAAACTTCTTAAAGTCTGACAGACCCCAAACTTTTGGAGTGGTGTAGTTTCTGTTGTAAAAACTTTAATTGATTATTATATTTTAATTGCATTACTTCCATGAATATAGCCTTTGATGCTGATGAATATAAGAAAAAAAAATACATTTGTAATATTTCTGTGAGTCTATGAAGATGAGTGTATACTAAAATTAATCATGCTTTTATTTTGTTGCAGGCCTGCTATGGCATTGTGAAAGTCCCAGATGGAAACTGGCTGTGCAGAACTTGTGTGCTTGGTATCAACCCTCAGTGCCTTCTTTGTCCCAAAAGTGGGGGCGCAATGAAGGCCACAAGGGCGGGCACTAAATGGGCTCATGTAAGCTGTGCACTCTGGATACCAGAGGTAAGTTTTCTATGATCTTAATGTTGTTTCATATGTAATATCATGAAATGGAGCTTTCTTTCCTATGTCAACGAATTTTCTATTTATTAGTGCATTTAAGTGTGTCATATAGATACATTTTTGATTTTATGGGACCTTTAATGAAAATAAGTATTAAGAATTTGTGTTTGTCTTTAGGTGAGCATTGCATGCCCGGAGAGGATGGAACCCATCACCAAAGTGTCTCATATTCCCCCGAGTCGCTGGTCGCTCATCTGCAGTCTCTGTAAACTCAAGACTGGAGCCTGCATACAGGTAATGCTGTATAGGGCAAAGTAATAAAAATATAGTTTGACAGTTAACTATTATTGCTTTGTTGGACATGTGAAATTTAGCACCGAAAATGTCCTTCGGTGATGTCATTTTACAGTAGTGAAATCGAGTGCAATAGAATGAGAGTTCTTTTAAAACTCTCTAAAAAAAATTTAAAATATTTTTTGGATGCAAAATATTAGTCGAATTTTAATTGTATCTAATTATTTATTTAATAAAGGGTAATGATGTTTTAATATTAAGTCGTGTAAAAATGTAAATAAAATAAAATTATTAAAATACTGTTATATATATAAAATTAATTTAAGAAATATAAAATATTGGTTCTAGTTTTTTCTTCCAAAATGTCTGTGGTTTTTTTTTTTGTTTTTTTTTTTGTTCTTATACCGTCTCTCGTCTTCCAGTGTTCGGTTAAGAACTGCACCATCCCTTTCCACGTCACTTGTGCTTTTGAGCACAACCTAGAGATGAAGACCATCCTGGATGAAGGTGACGAGGTCAAGTTCAAATCCTACTGCCTGAAGCACAGCAAACCTAAAGCAGGAGAAGCGGGTTTGAGTCCGGCCCGTCATAAAGCTCCGACTGAGACTGAGAAACTGGGCTTGAGGGCGCAGAAGCTTCAGGAGCTGGAGGAGGAGTTCTACACACTCGTACATCCCGAGGAAGTGGCCCATGACCTTGGACTGCCACTCCACCTGCTTGATTTCATCTTTCAGTACTGGAAGATAAAGAGGAAAAGCAACTTTAATAAGGCCCTGCTGCCACCTAAAGAAGATGAAGAGAACTTGCTGCAGCAGCCACAGGAGGACAGCATCCACACACGAATGCGCATGTTCATGCACCTGCGGCAGGACCTGGAGAGGGTGGGTACTCCCTCTATAATAGATGAGATTTTTTTATTCTTTGTCTTGCCGTGAGCAATTTTCCCTCTATTATCCATGTTTTTTTGTTTTTTTTTGTGAAGACCTTTTCGTTTAGTTCTACACTTGGTGTTGATGTATTGGCATTGCTTTGGTTGTTGTCTGACTGAGCTTCATCAAAATCGATAAGTTGTCAAGACAATCCACCAGTCGGTTTTGAAAATTCAGATTTGCATAAACATATCATTTTATGTGGTTCTCTCAAAATTAATAATTGCACAGTTCAGTTTATGCACACTACCGTTCAAAGGTTTGGGGTCAATACGATTTTTGAAATGTTGGAAAGAAGTCCCTTATGCTTACTTAAGGCTGAAAGAAATTAATTTATTATTAATTTTTAAATGAAAATCTTTTGTAAGATTTTAAATGTATTTACTGTTTACCTTTGATCCATGTAATGCCTTCTCTCTAAGAATAAATTAATTTATTACTGATTGACTGGCAGTGTATATGCATGCTTAAATCATCAGTATCATGTTGCCAGTTTTTGATTTTATGATTCTTTTATATGTGTGTATGTGTGTGTCATTTTTATCAGGTGAGAAACTTGTGCTACATGGTGAGTCGAAGAGAGAAGCTGAAGCTGTCACAGAGTAAAGCACAGGAACAGATTTTCAATCTACATGTCAAGCTCATTAACCAAGAGTTATCTGCAGGTAATTTGAATTTATTTAATACATATATTTATTTATTTTTGTGCGCTATTTTTTGCAGTTTTTCATTTTCATTTTTTTATTTATTAAAATATATATTTAATAATTTTATATTTCATAAATGGTTAAATTGTTTGTATACTTGTTCATCCCTGGACTCTAGATTTACTGGAATTCATGCAGCCAAAAAGATCCAGAGAATTAAAGATAGCCGTAATCTTGCGTAATTTTGGCCATCCAGCGCCACAGACTGACTGTCTTCTACTTTTTATTGACAGGGCTTCCAGTGTCCTCATCTTTAGAGAACCTATTCCACCCTCCTCCCAGGATAACCCTAAAACTCAAAATGCCCAAAGTGTCGCTTGGCAATGGCAAAACCAGCTCCAAGTCTGGGAATGGACCCCTGTGCCCGGATAACAGCGGTAACGTATATGACACTAGTGAGGGAGGCATCGGACAGGGCAAACCGCAGATCAATCTCGGACGGGTACGGATAGAGGAGCGCGCCAACGGTCTCTTGCCAGCCTCCGTCTACATACGACGAGACGGTGGGACTCCCCCATTGGCCGTAAAGCAATCGGGCAAACCCCTAGCGCTGCATGCTGCACTCCACGGTCAATCATCCAATGGGAAGAGCAAGACTGAACCAGAGAAAGCCCGCCCATTGAAATCCAACGGCATTATGGACAAGCCCATACTCCAAAGAGACACTTCCTGCCAGACGCCCACTGAGAAGGACACATGCAACAAGATTTCAGGGAAAGGCCAGTCAGGTGGATTCCACAAAACCTCTCTTGAGCACTTAAGTCGATCTCTCAAGGAGGCCACTGTCAGTTTAGTACGAACTGAGGACCTTCGGGCCTTTGAGAAGAACGCACGCAAGACCTCCGGATTCTCTAAACCGGTTTCCAATGAGAAGCCACTAGGGGGCAGCAGAGCATGCCAGGAGAGCGACGGCTACTGCCCGGACGCAGAGCTCAGTGACTCTGAGTCCGAGGCTAAAGGGAAGTGCCGGAAGGGAGGGAGGGGGCAAAACCAGAGAGGTGCAACTGGGGACTATGTCAAGTCAGCCAGCCGAGCAAAACTGTCTTTTGGCTCTAGGACGTCAGTGCAAAGGTGACAATCTTCAAAAGCATCTCGAACCCACTGCCACACATTACCGTAGTTCTTCAGCGGTAATTGGAAGTGCCACATTCTGTTTTCCTCTGTTGAGGATCAGCCGATTGGTTTTTAGTGCGGTGTGCCAAAATATCCTTGCTGGCTGATTGCAAAAGTGCAGATTGGTCTATTTTCGGGACTGATATATATCACTGTGTCTCTCTACCCAGCCATAGGGTTTCTGCTGCAGCTGCACTTGGACTCAGTACATGAGAGCATGTGTAAAGTAGGTTTTATGGGCCGTGAAGCAGTGTTTCTGTACATAATGGAAACTCCGTTTTGGACTGTACATAGTAGTTTGTGTTAAGATGTGGAGCACATTCAGATGCTTTCCACATACTCAAACATTATCATACTTTCTTACTGATATGCTTATGCAAATAAATAAAGACTTAAGATCTGACCAATCATGATTGATTGTTCTGAGGATCTGCTTGTCTGGCCGGTCTTTTTTTTTTTTTTAATTTTTTTTTTTTTTTGCCTTTTTCTGTTCCTTTGTCACTTTGGTCTCTCTTCCTCTTGCTTTGTTGTTTTCCCTTCTTTGCTCATGTTAGAATTGGCATGCTTGAGTTAGAAAAGAAAGTGTTTGTGTGCAACTGTAATTGTTTTCCATCTGTCTTCAGAGTGTGAAAGGATGTATGTCAAACCTTAATGTTTATTTTTGTTCCCTTTTTATTCGAAGCCATTTTCTGTCACTTCTGAGCGCAAAACCCTTTCTTACGTTTGCAAAAGACCATAAAAATGGCCTGTAATAAAGTGAGAATGGATTTTTATGTGCTTGAGCTGTAGTGAGTGTTTTAACACCACATTCATGTATGCATCCAAGTCAGTCAAATAAACTGGGCTCTCTGCATTAATTACAAAAAATACTGACATCTCCTGGGACCCAGGCATAGATTTTGTCCTCTGTAGAGGACATGTTTTAGTAAATATCTCTGAGACCATACATATTTCATTTTTTAAGCCTGGATGTCCTGCACTATCATGGCTTTTCAGAGATACCAAATGTTAAGAGAGGGAGTTGTCATGGTCAAACCTCCAGTCTTTAAAAACAACTGACATTGACTGAGTAATCAAATTTAGCATTCTTGTGGAAATATATTTTGTAATTATATCATTTAAATCAGACAAATTTTCAAAATGTTTGTCATAAATAGACTTTATGGGGTGTGAAATCAGAATATGATTTCATATTCTGGCATCGATTTCATACGTGACCTCCCGAGGATACCACACTTGCAGCATGTTTATCAGGTATTTTTGGGAAATGCAACAAGTGAATAGGGAGGGGAATTGTACATCGATATTCCTATGAAATATGAGACAAGTTATTACTCCCATATTAGACTCCTACACTTTTTCATTACGTGTTGCCCCAAGAACACATTCATTTTCAAATTAAATACAATGTATAGGTATAGATAATGTATAGACCCATTTATGGCCATGGCAACAAAATAGTATGTGTATATATATATGTATGTATGTTATATATTTCATAACATAGTTGAAAATCATCTTTATGCATAGTTTGGTTAAAAATGAGCCTGAAACCTAAAAACGTATAGGTGAATGGAAAAAAAAACATTGTTTTAACCTATAAGTCTCAATTTTCTAAACCTAGTGCTGCTGGACATAGCGTAATTTTTTTTATTATTATTGCTCGAAACGATGTATTGACAAAATTCATTATTTTGTTATATATTATTATATATTCAAATGTTTTAATGTTTTTAAAGATTTATTCAACAAGGACACATTAAATTGATCAAAAGTTACAGTAAAGATACTTATGTTGCAAAAGATTTTAAATAAATCCTGTTTATTTTAACTTTCTACTCATCAAACAATCCCCAAAAAATATATATGTATCACGGTTTCCACAACCATATTAAGCTGCACGACTCTTGTTAATGATAAAATGGAGAATAAAATGTTGATAATAATGTTTCTTGAGCACCCAATCAGCCTATTAGAATGACACTGAAGACGGGAATAATGGCTGCTAATGATGCATTAATAAATTACGTTTAAAATATATAAATATATATTAAAAAAGTTTTTCACGTGTTTTGTATTTTTGATCAAATAAATGCAGAGTTTGTGAGCATAAGAGATTTTGCGACCCCCAATTTTAAACGGTAGTCTGCATCCGCCACATCAAATTGTGAAGTTGCAAGTCATGTTCATGTAAAGCTCTAAAGTAGTAAATAGTCTGTCATTTTCCTTCAACCTCATTCTTCTCCAGGAGCCCTCTGGCTAGTCCAAATGGAAGTGTTCTCCACAGTTTTAATCATTTTCTTCGCTCCAGAAACCACAGTTTCTGCACTCTGTGGTGTTTCCTCGGGCTGTACCTGCCTCCTGCTGTCAACTAACACAATGAGAGAACTCGATAATGAGTGAATCGTTTACATTCTGAAGGGGTTTAGTTGTGTTAGATGTGCTTTTTGGTAATCTGATGAATGCAGAACAGTTAGTTCCTTGATTCTTAATGTGTCTTACCCTCATAATTGTGCCACATTTGAGTCATCAGGTGGTGTCCATTATGCTTAACTTAGTTCAGAGTAGTGGATCATTCACTATTGCTGCCAAGAGACATTTCCATTTCACTTAAATATTGAAATGGATCGATAATGACGAGCTCCACTGTCATCTGATGTTCTTTTCAAGCTTAATCAGGTTATCTTTAGGCTCAACTGATTATTTTGGTTGAGCGGCTGCTGTGTTAGCTGCTACAGCAAGACTTCAATGCTGCCTAAGGCTTATTGATCATTTGAAGAAAAAGCTGACTTTGACTCCAGTGTTAAACCAGCGCAGCACTCACTCTGTTGAGGAAGAAATATAAATCATAGCAAGTAAAAGAAACAGTTCTGCAGCTTTATTGGTAAGGGATAACAGTCAGACTTCTTGCGAGGAAAAAAAAAAACACCTCATTGTTAAGTGAGAGCTGTAAAATAACATTTAAAGGATTAGTTCACTTTAAAATGAAAATTACCCTACGCTTTACTCAACCTCAAGCCATCCTAGGTATATATGACTTTCTTCTTTCTGATGAACACAACCGGAGTTATATTAATAAAGATGCATCCAAGCTTTATAATGGCAGTGAACGGAAGCCAACAAGTATGAAGCTCAAAAAAGTGCATCCGTCCATCATTAACATACTCCACATGGCTCCAGTGGGTTAAGTTACGTGTTGCATCATTTACGCTTTTTTTCGAAAGGTGAATATGGAAAGTGTAGGGCGTAGAGTAAGCATTTTAAACTGAAAGAGGCGTTACACTTTCTTCGTATGTTAAATACAGAAGGCGGTTTGGCGGAAGCTAGATATTTTACTTAATAACTTGTTAAATATGGATATTTTTCGTAAAAAAAAAAAAAATGCATCGCATCGTAGCCGTGTGGAGTACATTTACAATGGATGGATGCGCTTTCTTGAGCTTCATACTGCTTGGTCTCGTTCACTGCCATTATAAAGCTTAGATGCGTCAGCATATTTATTAAAATAACACCGGATGTTTTCATCAGAAAGAAGAAAGTCACACCTGGCGTGGCTTGAGGGTGAGTAAATCATGAGGTAATTTTCATTTTAAAGGGAACTAATCCTTTAATTTAGTTCTGAGCATGTTAATTATCAGTGCAATTATAAGTATGTACTACGTACTCCAAAACAAGCATGAAATTTGGTGTATCACCTTGTAATATTCTTATCGTAGATATGTGCACTTTGTTCAACATCGACATTGCAAAGTAAAAATCAATTTTAGCATTACAGAAAGTTGAGTTATCCTTTTATAAAGCACCAAGTAACCTTTTTAGTCTTGGTTTAGCAGTAGCAAAGAACTAGATCAGGATTCCAAACTGCAGAAATGATCAACCTGCTGTGTAATTTGAGTGAACTCTGTCCTTGATTGGCTGGTTCAGGCAGGTGCTAGAGCTGGATCTAAAACGGAAACTAGATCACCATGAACAAGGTTGTGCACTCCTTAACAGATGAACCTGCATGTCCACATACGAATAGAAAAACTAACAGGAGAAATTAAGCTTAAAATCAGGTCATAAACAAGAAATATTAACATTTTTAAACTACACATGAAGCATGAATCAAGCATCTTTTATTTATAAATATACACATTTTTACAACGCACAATGCCTTGAATATAAAAGTAGCCAACACAACCAAAGGATCCTATATTATAGGATCATGCGACACTGAAGAGTGAAGTAATGGCTGCTTAATATTCAGCTTTGCCATCACAGAAATACATTGATACATTCTGATCAGATGATCTTGGTGATCATATATTACTTCTTCCAAAAACCCCAAACTTTTGAATGGATATTACTTTACTCCTTCAATGTCTATACATTGAGACTTTTGTATGAAAAACTCCATTTGCCAATCGTTTAAAGCATTATTACAGGGGACACAGAAACATGTAGAGCAGTAATGCTTTATTCATTGATGGGATGTTTATTTTCACAAAGTAGCTATAGGCCTTCTAGATAACTAATACTGTGTAACTGGTTGAGTGTTTATTTAGAATAAACATGAAGCCACATATTCGGCTTGGCTACATGCACAAACTGCGCAAAATGTAGATACACTGATTTTACATTCACAATACTTGAAAATGAACAATGAAACATGGGGGCTTAAATGCACAGAAAATTAATTACTAAACACGGAACTCCTGTGCATAATAAACCAATAAACCAATGAAAGCAAAACACATGGGAACAAGGGAATCACAAGGCATGATCACATGACACATATGGGAAACGGGAAGCATGTGGAAAACATAGCAATGAAAACATGAAACATGAACTTGAAAATAAATCATGAAACATACTTATGAACATGACACCAAAACAAGACATGACATTCTGCATATCATGTTTTTTCACCTGAAAAGAAATACGATTTGCCTGATGGACAGTAATATGATAAAAAAAAAAATGCATCCATTAGGATCTTTCTATTACCATGTGTACAATCGAACTAGAGCCGTTGAAAAATTGCAGCTTGGGGCACAAAGACTGAATACCATCTGCTTGTGTTCTGTATTAATGTTATGAACATTTGACTATTCTTATCGCTGTTCAACAATTTGCATAATGTGCAAGAGCCCTATTGTGCTATGACTGAAGTACTATATTGTCTTGTTTTCCAAACTTTGTCTGTTAAAGGGGTTTTGTAACATAATACAAGACAAAGAAGCCCTTGGAGCCACCCCATGCAGTTCTTATGGAATTCCAATGAAGTAAAATGAAGGTCAGCTGGAGTTACTGCGCCATAGTGAACTGGATTAAGTTGGCTTTGTTAAACTGAAAACAATGGAACTGCACAGCTGGAATGAATAGGTTCCATTACTTTATTTTCACAGAAGATGATGTTGGGTAAATGTAACTGATCAAATAAGTCTTCATAATAGTGCTATAGAGATTTCTCTTCTGTGTAACAGTAATGCTGTGAGAGAAAAGTCCCGTGTCATCGAGAAACACTGTTTCTCTTACAATACTGAGGTCAGCAGTTTAGCATTCTGCCTCACTCCCAGCAGCAGAGAGGAGCTGCATCACCAGTCCCATCCAGAGAAAACTATGTAGGGAATTAAACTTGTCCAACCAGACGTATTTTATATTAATAACGTCTCTGTGTTGACGCACTCATTTAACGTTTGAATCATTGTCTCGTTATAAAGTATAGAAGCATATGGCTAAAATCATACCACTCCAACCGCTCGCATGACAAAATGCAAATCCTACTATGGGGAAGGTTTATGAATATTAATAAAGCAAGGCTGATGACACTTCCATGCGCCCAGCCAATTGTCCTAATTAATATTCATGAGCTAAATGTTCCGTTCGTGAATTCGTTACTTCTGCCTCTCAGCCAATCACTTTGTCCTACGTCTTGTTACGTCACTGGTATTCATAAGTCAAGCTCAGCAAATCATTTCTTCCTTCTGGCCGAGCGTCGCGTCACGTAATAAATATTCATGACACAAGCCTTCGCCGTAGTACATGTATGAACCTGTCAGGCTGGCCGGGCGGAGAATGCAGTGGACAAGTGCGCCGTTTTCATGACCATTTCTTTTCTCGAACATCTCTTCAATGGACAGATTGTCGAAACGTCCAGTAGTGGGTAGATTCGTTTGGAGATTGAAATGAAAGGAAAACTCTGAAACAAGTTTAATTTCGTCATTACACGGTGAAGAGAGAGTTTCTTCCGGACTATTTCGGCTTCCAACGCAGGATTTTGTTGAGGATACCCAGCCTTGTTCAACCTTGTGCCGCCAATGACAAGTTCAGCACCGCGTAACATCCACCTCACTTTTACACGACCACTATGGTGCTTTTGGAATCAATGAATTGGACGATAAATGTCATTTCCTTGCAGCATCCGAGTCCTTCAGCGTCAGAATCTGTTGAAGCCGGTTTATCCTGTTCTCACGTGTCAAGTGTACCGAATAAAATTACTTCAAACATCATTGCTGAAATAATCTTCCTGGACTGAGAAACAACATTTAAAGCCTGGTAAATCCTGATATTTTATGACTCATGACAGTGCATATTTCACTTCATCTCATTTGAATGCAATCCTGTATTTGCATAGCCACTAGTCTTTTCCCTGCCAAACAAACCACATTGAATTTCCATTGCTGGTTAGTTGTTGGTCTTGATGGTGGACCAGCAACAAGCTGCTTGACCTAAAGTATGCTGGTGTCATTTATCAAAATTTAAGACTGAAGTTGAATGAAATACAATACACATTCTCTCAACTTTTACATTTTGACAGCAATCCAAGATGACATCGGCAATCGGCCAAGTGTCACTGAGTGAGCTGCCCATGGATAGCTGGATGGCCAATCTCCCCAGTGAACTGTGGGATACCCCTCTCTGTTACATGGCTATTCCTGGTATTTAGCCTTTCATTTTCATTTATATGTTCACTAACCAAATGCAAAAATCTTTTTCTTGATATGCACCTCTGAGTACTGATAAAATAATATTTTTGTGGGAATTTGACATTGTTTTCATTAAGTACCCACAATGAGAGACTTTTTATGTATTTAAAGTGTGGATGTATTATTTTTGGAGGGTGCCAGAACTTGATGAGAGTGACCACAGATCCAGTTTCTGATTAACTTATTATATTATTATAAATGATTATATTTGCTTTGACAGTTTAGTTCATGGTCATTGTGTCATTGTTCATTGTTGGTTTGTAGGGAGCCATAATAGCATAACCTACTGCCTGGATAAGAATGACCGCGCTCCAGTGGACCCTACTCAACCAGATATATTGCAAACGCTGGACAAGTTCATGAAACCCATCATAAGGCCATTTGTATACAAGTGGGCAATAGCACAGGTACGTAGTTGTCATTAGGCCTTTCAAAATGATTGATTAATCATCTGATCGTGGTTATTCGATCTAATTGCATTTATTTGACAAAACTGCAATAATTGTAGAGTTTAAATTTTACTCAAGTTTTGCCATCCAAATAAATTATATTGCCGTTTAATATATAATATTCTTATCATAAGTAACTAATTATATAAATATTATTAATTTTTACAGAAATAAAGTAAATCATTTTTTTTATTATAAATTTTATTATTATGTTGTGTAGGATTCAAGGGAAAAAATAGGCTTAACTGTAACTATGGAAAATATGATAGCATATTTTCAGTTCAAAACAGCAAAGTTTAATTGAAAAAAATTAGTAGTTTGCATCATTGGATATTACTGTCTGTCGTTTAGCATTTCTATCATGAAACTGTCGTACAAATATAACATTTTTAGCTCATTCTTAACACGTTTTTTTGTGTGTTATGAGTATTTTAACAGGTTTTGTGTCAGTTTGTGTTAAAGGTGCAATAGGACATTTTCGGAGAGGCTTGCAATAGCAAGCTAGCTTTCAAATCATAATCGCACCCTCCCTTCAGAGCACTCTCCAAAGCCACGCCTACTCCAAAACATATAAACGCGCACACACACACACACACACACACACACACCTGCTCTCGGCAAACCGTCACAAGAGATGCCGTTAATATAACATTACAATAATAATGAATGTAAACAACTTAAGGAGCTTGTACCTGACCGTAGGAGATTCATTTCGGTGTTGATAAAGTTGATATGGATACACATAATTCCGAGTCTGAGGACGTGGACAACTCTGGTTAGAACGTCACGGGTTGCCATCTCTTAATTACGGTAGGTATGGTGTGAGCGCAGCATAAGCTCGTAGTTTTTATTTGGTAGGAACTGTAAAAGGTGGCTGCTGTTTGTTTGCAGTGCTCCGTGACTAACGTCTGTCTACATAAACTCTTGATCAGTTCAAGTCCTCCCAGTAAGTTTGTATTTACCAGGCGGGGAAGTTGTGTTTACGATGTCAGGTGCGTTCAAGTAACTTTCGTCGGAGCAATATGGTAATGCCTGTTGAATTGATTTAATTAAAAAAAAATTAAAAAATTAATCGGAGCAAGATGGCGGTGTACTTCTCTTCATTTACAACACAAATATGCAGCAAGGTTTTTTGAAATTTGTTCTGCTTTTTTATGTTTTTAAATAAATTACGAAGCCACTGTAAACTTTATCGGTAGGCCTACATATAATATTGTTATTACAGTGCTATTATATTTTGTGCAGGGAATTAGCATATTTTGTTGTAAATAAAAAAAAAGTTTGACGATGTCACGGCTAAATATTGGGTTATTTAGTTTCTCACTGACACGCCCCCAATTCGTGAAGATTGGGCTTCAAGAACATCCAAAGCTTCCCACTGGTATTTACAACTTTGTGTTGGCCTTCATGTGTGTTCAACTCGTAAATACAATTTTTTCGACATGACTTGAACGCACCATCTGCCGTATGATGACGTCTGATGTCTGCGCGAACAGTGTGCGCGAGGGTACGTAAAAACATACGTTGACAGGCAGGTAGGACATCGTATTATTTCATTCGAACTTAATATAATGATTGGATGAACATTTTATAGCCCAACGCCTTACACAGAAGATATATATTTATACAAAATACATTTAATGACCGTACATGATTGGTATCAGAATATGAGGAGACTTTCAACCAGTATAACAAAAAATATTACTGTAGAGAATCACCTATTGCACCCTTAAATGTGTTAAAAACAAAAAGAGAAAATGCAACAGTGTGTCCAACACAATGTGCTAATTATCATCCAATCACATCGCTGCTTGCGTCACCTCGGGATCCATTATTTGTTGTTCTTACGAGCGAGTCTCTACCTGCTTCAACTTTTCATCATCGTTGGATATATCTTCAACGCGTGGAGGTAAGAAAAATGTTTTTATTTGGCATTAGAGGCTTTCAAAATGTCGTTTGTGATAATTTGTTGACGGTCGAGGCTTGAGGGGCATTTTACACATACGGTGTAGCCGAAAAACTGCTTCACGATTGCCGGTGTGAGCCCCGCCAACGCTACACGATCTCGGTGGTGGGAACTTATTTTAACGAGCTTTATGGTTTCTTTTGCTCGTGAGTTGACATGCTTCTAAGTAATCAATGACAAACTATAGCCATGCGCCATGATTCGCATGAGGGAATTTTACGGTTTTACCGTTTTCCACGTCTATCTTGACAATGAACGGCCACGTATTGTGTAAAATGCCCTATGAAGTTAACATTATCTCTGACTCTTAAAATTTTCTTTGCTTTCTAGTTAAAGTAGCTTATAATATTCGCTATGTAAATAAATAACGTGTATTTATTTGCACTCTTGCAGCTTTGAATGGAAGACGCCCCTAAAGCACTTGTGGCAGTTTTTGATGGTGACAGTGGGATACCTTCACCATCGCTTGTATGCTCTGCACTCGAACAAATACGTAAATTAAAATGATTAATGTTTAAGGCAACATTATTAACATTTAAATTACTATTTTGATTAACTTTTTTTCCACGTAAATGTTGCGGGATTAATAAATTCTATACGAACTACGTGTGAGTTTGTTGTGTTTTTATACCATACAAGTTTGTTCAGTTGGATCAAAAATAACATTTGACACGTTGTATAACTGTATAACAGTGTGTAAAAAAATGTTAATAAAAATGTAAACATTTTCTGTGTTAAGAGATATTTCTTAACACATTGGTTGACTCACAAAGGTGTGTCACAGGTTGTGTTTTAAGAGTACTCTGTTAAATCTAAAGTTAGAATTCACACTCATCTTCTATGAACAGCTCTCGTTTTGTTTGATTGGGCCATCTCAATCATTTTAACATTGAGCGTTGTTAGACTGATGAGGCACGCCAGCCTAAAATGTAACTTTTAAAACTTATTGTCATAACATCAAACAGAGCCTGTGTAATACAGTGCAGTCTGGTGGTTACAGCCCTGTCTAATAATTTCAATTATTTTTACGTCAATTAATTGTCAGTACAAAATCCATAATAGTGACAGGCTTAGTTTGTCATCGCTGACGATTTCGGAACGTAGATTTGCATTTTTTGATTGCATTGCATTTTCTTGATTTCATAATCATCTCCATTATATTTTTCAATATTTTCCATCAGATTATTTGGAACCATTTTGAACGATGGTTGCACAATTCACATTTTCAGTTACATGAACAAATAGTAAACTGTCTGGGTTCATTGAAAGCCTTGGTGTTCTTCATATGTTAAAATACAAAATCATTAATACTGAATCAGAGAAGGCATGATCAAATTCTTTACATCCAACATGACTGTCACGTTTGAAAAAACTATAATGGGTAAACACGTAAAAGCTCAAATGAATGCAGTTATGCTGGGTATATGATATCAAATCCCTCATGAGATTATAGACCAATTTATATCAGCATGCATCAGCAGATTCTTGTAGAGCATGAGTCTCTGAAATCTATGAGCATGAGAGGCAATAAGTTGCTGTGTGTTGTCGTGGAGAAATCAATTAAACACTCAGTGGCTTTGCTGCTGTGAAAGCTTTGAAAGCACAATTAGATGGGATAGTTATGACAAAAGTAACATTGATGGATGAGCATTGTCCCAAATGTATAGATTAGATACAAATCAATATAGTTACAGTGTTACATTTTTAAAGAGATGTTTGTTACTTTCAGTGGTTTCACTTGCACTGTTGTCTCCATCTAGCTATTCAGCATTAACTTTATGCACCTGCATTGTTAATGAATGTGCTTTACATTATTTACCATAGGAGTCTTGCATTAGGGAGCAGTTAGATTGTGGAGTGCGATACTGTGACCTGAGGATAGCACATCGGCCTAATGACAGCTCAAATGATCTCTACTTCTACCATGGTGTTTTATACCAATATAACAGTGGAGGTAAGACTATGAAAACAATTGATCGAACAAAAGATGTGCATTTAAGACTGCCAAGGCCTTTAATGGTTTAAAATATAGCATAACATTTCCCAGTATCTGTTTGTTGTGTAACTTGATATGTGCAGTAGTTCTAATTTGTTAGTTTGAAGAATAGAAATATGTGCTTTTTAATTGAATTAAATGAATGTATTGTGTTATTTCAGGTAGTATTAAAAGAGATCAGAGAGTGGTTGGATGTTCATCCAAAGGAGGTAGTCATCCTCTCATTTAGCCACTTCCTTGGCCTCAGTCAAGAGCTTCACACACTGCTTTTCTCAACTATAAAGAGTATTTTTGATTCCAAACTCTGTCCCAAAATGGTATGAATTAATTTTTCTTGTTTAATTTCAGAAATAGATGAGGGGAACAATATATGTACAATATTAGTAGCAATATATTTCCAATACTTTATGAAAATATTCGATTGATTTCTCTGTCAGGATCGTGTGACATTACGGACATTATGGAGCCAGGGTCATCAAGTTATCATTTCATATGAGCACAATATTGCCAACTCCCACAAAGAATTGTGGTTCCACATACCTTATTGGTGGGCTAACAAGTGCAAGGCTGAAGCGCTGATCGAGGAATTTGAGCTTAGAAAGCAAAATGGCCGACCAGGTAATCCTTAATGATATGTCATTAATGAAATAATTGATTGATTCCCTTGATAAAATATCCTTGGAAAAGTAAAAATGTTTACTCGTACAATAATTCATAAGATGTTATTTTAATTTTTCGTTTGATAAAGTGAAATGTTTCCTGTAACAGTAACTCAGAAGCTTTTATTTTATTGATAAACAATCATCGTTAGAAAAGTGAAAATGTGTCCTGTAATAATAAGCTACTATTTTATAAAAATTTTCTCTTGAAAATCTTTTGCTTTTATTTTATTTTTGAAAAAGTGAAATTAAACATCCGTTTTCATGTACACCATTTTCCACAGGCGGCTTTTTTGTGACTGGCATCAATCTTACTGAAGATCTGAAGTACATATGCTCCCATCCCACAGAATCACTGAAGGATATGGTGATGTCTACATATCCCATATTACTTAGCTGGGTCAAGCAACAGAAACCTGGCTCTAACATCGACTCCCTCAACATCATAGCTGGGGACTTTGTAACAGAGAGCCAGTTTATACCAACCGTTATTGCACTGAATGAAAATCTGCTCAACAGGACCAAACCTTGACCCTCTTATAGTCTGCACAATGTATTTAACATTTGACGAAAGTGTTTGTTGTTCTTGTGATGTTTTTATACTAGTCAACTTTGCACTTTTTTTTATAAGGGTGCTTACACACTAGAGTTGATGCTGCGTCAGCTCCATTCATTTCAATAGTGATGGAGCATTGCAAGGTCTTTCTATACTCACAAAATGAATGCTGTCCATCAAACGCTCCATCGTAGAGCTGTATCTAGTGTGTAAGCACCCTGAGGGTGATAGATAATTTTGAGTTATGGGTAGAATAATGTAATGCTCTGACTATTATGACTTGAATTTACTGTCTTAAGCTTATTTATGCAGTCCAATATATACCTCTGATTTTGCAAAAATGATCATTTTTAAGGACCTAGTCCAAATGGATGTCATTATCGAGTTCTCAGTTACCAGAATTTTACATATTGTAGAGCACCAGACACAAGCACATTACAGGACACAGTAAGTTCACTGGGGGGATCAGAGTTTCACAGATTGCATGAGAATTGCTGAAGACTACTCAATGCAAGCCTGCACAAAATGTATTATAAAACACTCAGGATTGTTCATTCTTTATGACCTAGACTCATTTTCAACTTTCTACTATGTGGAATGGCAATGAAAATCTGATTCAAATAAGTACATGTCTGCATGGTGCACACAATCAAAAGCATGAAGAGACACTCTTGATTATTTCTGTGGTTGGGTTAGGGTTAGGTGTTCTCTGCCATAGTAGCATGCAATAAGATCAGTTTGCATTACAAACATTAATGCTTATACTAACACTATCAGCAACTGAATGGAATATAAAATATTCACATTTAATATTTGAACATTTACAATAAATAAAACATATCTAACTATATTTATTCAGTTCTTTGTTTTATTTTTTTTTCAATAAATTTGTCTATATTTCCTTTAAAAATTTCCCATATCCACCAAATTTGGCACAGTCCTTCAGGCTGTTCTAGTTTAATGTTTGCTGTTGATGATGGTTTGAATCTGTATTCAATGTCTGGTTTTGGAAAAGTTATTTTAGCTTTGAGACTAGCCTTCATTTATTCAAAGAATCGATTATTTCTTAAGATTCAAATAAATACCTAATATTATTTATAGTAATATTTATGCCGTGTTTGAGTTTCAGTGTAACATTAATAACAACGCTGAATTATTAATACTGAGGATTCACTGATTCTATCAACACAAACAGAGCAAGATTTAGCTGACATGGAAAGTGGCATTTAACTATGCTTTGTTCTATTGATTGGACTCTACTGAAAGCCTTTAGTCAAAGTTAACCTTTGATAATGAGGCTTTGTGTCTCTTTCCACCTCAAAGATGATAAAAATGATGAAAGGTCACCAGATTTACAAACCCTAGGAATAACATTTTGAAAAAATACAGAGAAAAAAAAAAAATTGTATTGCCATTATAATGGCATAGAAGACTTTTATGCTCTGGTAAAACTTGATTATGGTAAAAAATATAACATTATATATATATATATATAAAATAAAAATATTAAAAAATATATAATTAAACATAAGTAAGAGGATGGAAAAAAGCTTAGTCAATGATCAGTGGGGGGTGGACATCTTACAGGAGAAGGTCTACTTTATATTTTTTGAATGACTTTTTTATATAGGCTACTATATATTTTTAATATAATTATTTTTTTTAACGGATAGCTGTAATTTTGATTAGAGAAATAAAAAAGAAACAGCGCCAATATGCTAGTACTGTGCTAGTATATTATTTATTGTTAGAAATTAGTGATTAGAAAAAGTTAAGATTCACCCCTTTCTTTGTAATATTGTGATAAAAGATCAAATAAAAAGTAATGTCCAAAATATCTGGGCTTGAACGCGAATGACCAAGATGTCTCTCAAGAGTAGGAAAATAGATTTTCTGTCGGTTTTAACAACTCATCATCTGAATGTACAGCGCGAGAGACTGGAGCCGCAGGAACAAGGAAATAGTGAGCTTTAGCTCGTCAGGCGTCTCTCATGTCCACGTATAATCCTAACACGTCCAAAAGACTTTTGCTTTCGTAGAAAAAGGAGTTCACTAACCGATGAAGTTACGTGGTTACATTTAAAAAGAGTTGGGCTTTGAGCCTCGTTATCGATGTTGTGTTATCGGTCGTTTCGTTCAAACACGGACGGTTTCAGCCTATCAACTCGCTTTGTTTTCAAACGCAGCCATTTAGCAGCATTAGTAAAGAGCTTCTGGTTTTAAGTTGATGGATAACATTAAAGAGGCTGAAATGAATCACGAGGAATGGATGTCTTGTTTGTCAGAGAAACTGTGGGATGTCCCTTTAACGAATCTCTCAATACCAGGTGAGCTCCTGTGGAAGGACGTGTCAATTACATGTTTTTTTTAAATGTTATTATTTAATCTATTATTTAACGTTATAATATTTTACCAAAATAATATAAATGCCTGCATAATATATCGTGCTTTCTTTCCAAATTCTCATTCTGAAAATAAGCACATCAACATTTCTATCTTACACCCCAGTTTTCTGTTCATATAGATTTCTAAATCTTTCCAAAGTAATCTTGAGTAGATACAGTGATAAAACAAATGCAAAATAGTTTCTTTTTCTTGTCCGCAAAATTCACAGGGAAATATACCCCCGGTTTTTAAGCTAGTCCTCGACCAAAATGCATGTTTTATGTGAAAGCAACTTGTAGTGACATATCTAAAAATATTTTGGTGCTATCGTTTTGTCTCAAGATGCACACCAGTAATGTTTTTTTTCTAGGGTACATTTTTAAGAGCTACTTAAATACCCTAATTGAACTAATCCTGGCTTAGTCTAAGCCCTGTCTGTGAAACTGGGCCTAAACGTTGAGTTTAATTCTTTCCAAAACTTGTTTTCAGGCAGCCATGATGCAATGAGCTACTGTCTGGATATGACTTCTCCTCTGCTCCGGTCTGAGTCAGACACATTCAGGTTGCTTGATGGAGTTTTCTGCTGTCTCACCCGGCCAGCTATTTACAGATGGGCCACTACTCAGGCAGGCATACACCTCAAATTTGTTTGTTATTTTGACTGCTTAAAATGCTTCATATTTCATATCAGAGATACAAATGTTTCTCCCAATGCTCTCATATAGTGTCAGTATATTTGTTGTGCAAATTCAGCCATTTTTACATGAGAAATGTATTTGTATCATCATATGAAAGTCCCTTATTGTGTTGCAAGTAGGTGCAAGACATTGTGGAGCAACTCACTGCAGGCATTCGATACTTTGATCTTCGAATTGCCCGTAAACAGCATGATTCTTCAAATGAGCTTTACTTCACCCATGTAATTTACACTCATGCGACCGTCATTGTAAGTATGCATGTTGAGATGAGTTAGCTATTTAAGTTCACCATTTCATTCTTTGTTTTGTACCTTTTTTTTTGCTTTATAAATGTTTTGTTTTCTAGAAAACTCTACAGACAGTTGCTTCTTGGCTTGAATCTCATCCCAAAGAAATCATCATTCTGGCATGTAGACATTTCGAAGGGCTGGATCATATATTGCATGAGAAATTCATATATTCTCTGAAGAAAATCTTTGGCTCTAAGCTGTGCCCTCGCAATGTAAGAAACCATTTGGAATTTCAAAAACAACATTTTTCCTTAATATCACTCTGATAGTATGTTTAATATACTACAGGTCAAAAGTTTAGAATTATTATGATCTTTAATGAATTTGAAAGGAGTCTGTTATGCTCACCAAGGCTCCATTTATTTGGTCAATACAGTAAAACAAGTAATATTGTGAAATAATATTACAATAAAAAAAACTGTCCTATTTTAATCTACTTTAAAATGTAAATTATTCATGTGATAGAGCTGAATATTCAGCAACTATTATTGCAGTCGTCAGTGTCACATGATCCTTCAGAAATCAAAACATTAATATTTACATTATACATTAATATATATTAATATTTTTGTTAATATTTTTTATGAAAACAGTGATACTCCAGCTTTCAAAAGTTTGTGGTAAACAAGGACACAGTAAAGACATTTATAATATTACATAGCATTACAGGCTAGATATAACATTTATAATATTTGTATTTCAAGTAAATGTTATATATATAAAAAACCTTTTTAATTGTTAATGAAAAATTGTAATTAATTTTTTTTTTTTAATATGGTAATATTATTTTACAATATTACGGCTTTTACTGTATTTTTTTAATCAAATTGATGCAGCCTTAGTGAGCATAATAGACTTTTTTCCAAAAAAAAAAAAAATTCCAAACGTTTCACCAACATGAAAACAATTTGGAGCTGGCACACGTTTGTACCAACACTTTAAACAGCAACAGGCTCAAAATAGGTTACTGATTTGTTTTGTGTCATACATATTTTTAAAGGAGGTCCTACTGACCTTGCGGAGCCTGTGGACATCAGGCTATCAAGTGATTCTATCATATGATGACCAGTCAGCAGCATGCCATGGGGAGTTGTGGCCTGCTATCCCGTACATTTGGGCCAATAAGCCTAATGCAGAAGAGCTGCTCCATCATCTTAAATGGCAGAAACAGCTTGGCCGACCTGGTGAGAGAAGCTTTTGGTTGATTGTAATTGGAAAAAAATGATGGTTCCACATATTTCTATCTGGTCTCTGATCAGAATATTTCTTTTGCCCAGAGGGCTTTTTCGTCGCAGGCCTGAATTTGACAACAGATCGATGCTTTATTGCTACGCACCCTTGGGAATCTCTCCAAACTCTGACCATGGAGAATTGGAACTGTGTGAGGAAATGGCTAGAAGATCAGAAACCAGGAGCTGAACCCAAAAGTCTAAACATAATAGCAGGTGACTTCATTGGAACCGTCCCATTATGCTCTATGGTTATTGCGCTAAACAAAAAACTGCTGTAATCAAGGAGCTGTTGAAGCACAATAAATTTAGATGTAAACTCCCGTCTGGAGTTTTACATCATCAATTCGTGACACGTTTAATGATGCGAACTGCATATACATGCGGGATAGAAAAGTTAGCTAGCAAAAAAACAATCACTAGAGTTAATTTTGATCATGGCTTGTCTTGAAAGGAAAGATGGAAAAAAACAAGAAGTTGTTAATTGAGTCATCGGATTCTGTGCTTCTATCGGTTTTTAACTTAACGGTTGTTGTAGGAGAAATCACACTACAGTACTGTGCCTCAAATCTTCTGACACTGCCAGAATTTCATCGGAGGCAATGGTAATCGGCTGTCGGCGAACATATCAAACTAAGGATCTAGGACTTCAGATTTTGGACTAAGATCTGAGGAATCTTTAAGGAATCTTTAAGTCTCAGACGCCCAAAAACGTAAAGTGTGAACCTGTCTTAAAAGTGTGTGCGGGTTAATGTCTAAAGCCAATATTTTATCCTCAGTGCGTTTACATATGCCTCTATCATGCTGCTTAATGAACATTTTTTGATAGACAGCATACAAGTATTTTATAACAATATTGTTTATATTAACACAAATAAACTTTGCTTCCTAATGCCTCATTTTATTGTAGAAAAATATAGTTGAGATATTTTAAATACACTGTTTATGAAGCAAATAAATATTTACACATCATTATTGTGTGAATTATTTTGGATGACGTTGTCCTGGCCGTGAAACGGGCCGGCTGTTACCAGGTGACCTGAAACAGCTTCCTGTAGCGGCCATATGCAGCTTGGCTAATGATGACTTTGACATTGGCTGTGCAGTCATCTCCAACAACATCGACCGCCTGAACCGTCGCCTCTTTATACAGCCAACTGTGAAGGGAAAAGGGCACAACATTAGCAAGTCTGGATAAAATCATTTAGTCCCTTATTCATTTTAACTTAACTTACGCTAATTGGGGGGTGTTGAGCTGCACTTTGAGGGTCATTGTTTGTTTTCCGGTATGCTTAACAACAGCTTCTTCAATCTTTTCTTTTAATACCTCCAGTCCGTGCAGTTTGAGAGCTGATATGGGCGTAACCTCAGGATCACTGGCCTCATATCTGTAAAAAAAAACACATTTATATTTATTGAAATAAAGAAAAAATTCTCGCTCATGCAAATGTCATGGCCTGTGTTCTAAGTGATTTTTTTTCTTTAAAATCTTTCATTTGAAATCTTCAAGTCGAATGATTTGAGGCATCATTCACGTCTGTAGCACAAAATTCAAGGCAAGTTATTTTTGGAAGTTTATTGACTTAGGGTTTTAAAATAGTATTTGACTATTCAGTGTTGGGGAAGGATACTTTTAAAACAAGTGCATTAAAAGATTGCGTTACTTCCTAAAAAAGTTACTAATTGCATTACTTTAGCAGTTTTTTTTTTTAAAGTAACGCGTCACATTATTTTTTCGTTACTTTTTCTGACCAGGGCTGGGCTTACTTGTTTGTGTTTTAATAACAACAACAACAAAAATTCTATTTTTGGCAAATGTTAAAGCCTTTTCACACCAAAAGTGAAATGAATAAGCTTCAGGCTGAAAGAAAAGCATATTTACACCTGTACAGTAGAGGGCACAGTTGAAACAAACCTTTCAGCCATTTTGAATCAAAGAAGAATAGGATATAGGAAAAGGAAGTTCAACATTCTTATTTCTAAATCTAATCTAAAGTCATTTTTGCTTATTGGTATGGTTGACTTAGATCATTGAAGATTAGCAGCAAAGCCATTCTCATATTGCATTTCACTGTTTTTATTCATTTTGAGGAATACTGAATGTTTTTGTGCAAGTGAGATGAGTAAATGCAGGCCCGCATTTAGTCTAGAACTACAATAACCTACATGTTTGCACCCAACACCTCTGCACTTTATTTCTCTCAACATGGGGAAAGGAGAGCTTTCAGTCAATAAATGTGAAAAAGTAACTTAGAAATTTTGTCGTAAATTGAAAAAGTAACGTGTTACTTTACTAGTTACTTGAAAAAGTAATCTTATGATGTAACTAATGTTACTTGTAATGCGTTACCCCTGACACTGTTCTTTACTAAATGCATAACTATATCTCTCACCCTTCAATGAGGTCGATCTTATTGTGCACCTCTATTATGGAGTTGAGTAGTCTTTCTGGAATCTGAAGATTCTTTAGGACATTCAGTACATTGACCTTTTGATTCACAGTTTCTGGATGACTGATGTCTCTCACATGAATTATGATGTCCTGCAAAAGGAGAGGGTGTTAAACTTCTGTAACACTTTCCTAAAGCCTTTATATATAATGCATTATAGAAATATTTTAATGCATTAAATACGTCTTGTAATGCACCTTACATTGTATGGTCTCATGAATAATTGTAACCACAGTTATAATACTTATTGCGTTCCATTGAACGCACCTTTAGATAGTAAAATGCATTAAATCACATGACAAACAATACATTTCAGATGCAACAAGTAATGTGTACATATTATAATGCATTTTAACTTTGGTTACAATTATTTATGAAAAAATATAATGCAATCACTGATCTATATATATTTATATAGATTAATGAAATCATTATAACGTACATTATGAATACCTTTGTCACGCATTATACATAAATCTATCACAATTTTAACAGCGGTAAAAATGAAAAGCTTTTTAGTGTTGTGTTTTGGGTACTTACTGAATGTGTCACATCCTCCAGTGTGGCAGAGAAAGAGTCAATAAGCTGGTGAGGGAGTTGGGACAAAAAGCCAATGGTATCTACATACAGTACAGTCATGTGACTTGGTAGCTGTCCTGCATGTACTGTAACATCCAGGGTGGCAAAGAGCTGGTCTTTAGGCTGAAGACCAGCATCTCCAGTCAGCGCTTTAATCAGAGTTGTTTTACCTTCAGAAACAAATACGGTTAATGGGTTTCTTACAATCTCATACAATAGATTAACAATTTAACATTTCTCCAAACCTCACCACAGTTGGTGTAGCCCATGACAGAGATGATAGGAAAGTCTTTGTGTTTGCGCTGGGAGCGCAGCAGGTGCCTCTTCTTTCTAAGTCGTTCCAGGGCCGATCGGATCTTCAGCTCTCGCTCCTTCAACAATCGCTGCTGCATTTCATACAAGGTTTCACCTGCAGACAACATTTTAGTTCCAGTTAAATACCTTAACTTGGGATTCGAAATGTCCCTGGATTAAATGTTTCCTTACCTGAGCCCATAATGTACCTTGAGCCGCCACCTTGCTGGTCTAAGTTTGCTACTTCGTTTCTCAGGCGTGATCTTATGTGTTCAAAGAACAAAAATATGTTAAATCTGTGTTACTTATTAGTGTGAAATAAAAGTGATCATACCAGACTAATAATCAGCAAACTGGACAAAATAAAACTGTCAATGTATCGCAAGTACAATACTGTTCAAAAGTTTAGGGTTAGTGAAGAATTATTTAAATGAAAATAAAATTTCTATTCTGCAAATACGCATTAAATTGATCAAAAGTGACAGAAAAGATTTATTTATTTGAAAAAGAAAGCAGCATTAATATCAAATAAATGCTGTTCTTTTGAACTTTCTACTCAGAGAATTCAGAAAAATGTATCCCAGTTTCCACAAAACATTAAGCAGCACAACCATTTTCAGTATAGATAATAATTATAATGTTTTTTAAAGAGCAAATCAGCATATTAGAATGATTTCTGAAGGATCAAGTGACACTGAAGACTCAGGAATTCAGGAATAAATTACATTTTAAAATATTAAAATAGAAAATTGAAATAATCTTTCACAATATTGCAGCTTTTACTGTATTTTGATCAAATAAATGCAGACTTGGTAAACACGAGTATCTTAATTAAAAAAATATATATAAAAAAAGTACTAACTTTAAACTTTTGAATGGTAGTGTTTGCAAGGAAAGGATTCTTGATTTCATCCGGGAACAGTACAGATAAGAAAAAGAGTGAACTAACAAACATAATTTACCTGAGCAAGGGAATCTCTGCTAAAGAGATCTGCAGTTTGGCCTCTTTTGTTTTAGCGTTACGTCGGAAAATATGGAGAACAAGTGAGTATCGATCAAGAACTTTTACTCCCCAGGCTTCCTGCAATTCTTTCTGAAACACAAGTATAACACATTGCATGTTTCTAAGAAAAAGCATCACTGAAACTTTAATTACAATAGTATTCAAAGTAGAACTTATGCTTACACTACAGCCATAGAGAATCTAGAACTGTTTTATAGTAATTATATACTTCATGCATCATAATAGTTATAATATTTGTGTGTGTGTGCACAAGTTTTAGAAGCCTTTGAAGTGAACATTTATGCGATCACAGTATCATGGTCTGACTACTCACTTCCGAGGAAGGTGAAAGACGCTCCACATTCACAAAGACAGCTGTGACCCCAGATGTAGCTTTGATCTTTTCTTAGCAATGCATCAGCACATAAAAAAAGAAGTCAATTTGTGTCTAAAATATATTATTTATTCAAAACCAGTAAGCTATATACCTGTAAGAGTCTGGAAGTTTCCCTTGCCGAAAATTCTTCTATTTTCTGGTGTCTTGGTGGAAAGGATGAGCTTGTCAATAACGCTCCAATTGTGTAAAGTGTTCACCAGCCCAACAGCCTCTTCCATCATAAGTGCCGCTGTTAAAGGGAACAACACTGTATTCTGAAATATGTCATATTTATACACTAAGTGAAATCAGTGCAAGTGTCCACTTTTACCTGTGGTCAGATACTGCTTTCCCTTGCCCCATTTTACATCAGGATGAACAATGAAGATCCTGTGGTCTTCTTTACCAATACCCGTGGGGATCTGCTGCTGGAACAGCTCCTCTACTTCAGCTTCATCAATTTCATCTTCTTCCTCCAGGTTGTTATCTGTGCTGTAAGTTTTGCTCTTGAACACGCAAGCTGTCAAAGACAAAGTCCTTGCAGGTAGAACTGGAACTGCAACCCCAGTCTTTAACCTTTGACTCGAGCATGTTAAGATGAAGGGTTTTGAAGTACATCGAGGTTTACATCTAGCAAAGTTCATGTACCACCTACCCAAGATATGTTTGCATAGAAACGCATGTTTAGTCAGGACACTGATCTTATTAAGATTCATTTGCTCACGTTCGAGTTACAATATAATCAACGTCGAAATCATGTGAGCGATATAGAACAAAATCAGCAAGAAACACATTTAATTTACTGACCAACTAAGTCTGCATATCTGCTTCAGCACGCATGTTTTGGTACGTCTTCCTCTCTTGTGTTTAACACCAGCGATTGTTCAACTGCGCCACCTGTAGGGGAGATGCGGTATTAAATAAATCCATTCTTTATTTTTTAAATACGCGGTTATTTCAACTTCCAGCAATTTAATAAATTACAAAAATAAACTTATGAGAGATATAATAGATATAATTGTTTATTCTTTGTTGAACACTTAAACATGATCCATCCACACGAAGAAAACCACGACCTCCGACCGATGACTTTTATTTTGAAATTATTTTGGTGGGCATAAAGTGTCCATGACTGTCTGTAGAAATGTATTTAAGTCAATCTATGAGGCTGTACTGTCTGTTCCTAGCAGTAACCTGTAATGTCTGGTATCTTTAAGGCAATGTCGAGTGAGTAGATATATATTTTTTTGTATTCATATATATTGTAATGTCTTCGAATTATACATATATTTTAATTTATGATTATTAACGTTGTATCCATCATTTCACTTTGCATTGAGCAGTTCACACTATCTAGTTTTAATTAAATGTGCAAATGTTTAAACCTAAAAACAAGATTTTTGTTATGTTTTAACTATAGGTGTGCTTCACATAGGTCAGGTTTTGACTGTGCTTTCACCCAAAACTACAATGAAACTAAAAACATGTTTTGACTGCATCTGCTTTGACAAAGTTCCAAAAGTACAGAGTCCCAAAACAAAACAAAACTGCTGAGACAGCTGGTTGAAAAAATGGCAAGTGGTGTGAATCATTTATTCTGGAGCAGCTAATAAGCAAACTTGATCTTCTGCTCTCTAGAGTTTCGTCTGGCTGTGGTTCAGTTACATGTGTCAAAGATTAAGGCTGACAACTTGGGAAGAGCACAAAAACTTGTGAAGGAGGCTGCAAGCCAAGGTGCAAAAGTTGTAGTCTTACCTGTGAGTATTACATTCTCTATCTTAGATTATACATTACTCACCACTGATGCATAAAGCATGTGTTTGATTGCTAAATAGACATTGGTTTATAGAACAATATATTCCATTATCCATGATTTTGTAGGAGTGCTTCAACTCCCCTTATGGAACTGGGTTCTTTGCTGAGTATGCTGAGAAGATCCCAGGAGAGTCCACACAGGTGTTGTCAGAGGCAGCCAAGGAGTGTGGGGTGTATTTAGTGGGAGGTGAGACCCTCAAACACAAGTGCGTACATGTATGTAGGTTTGATGCCATAGCCCTTACATGATTGTGTCGATATTGAAGGTTCCATTCCTGAGGAAGATGGAGGGAAGCTCTATAACACCTGCTCAGTTTTTGGACCTGATGGAAAGCTGCTTCTGAAACACAGGAAAGTGAGTGAAAGTAAAGACATTTATAATGTTACAAAAGATCTCTGCTTTAAATGAAAATGCTGTTCTTTTGAACCTTGTTGAACGTCAAGGAACCCTGAAAAATTTAGTTTCCACAAAAATATTAAGCAGCACAACTGTTTTTATTGGTTCTTAAACTTCAAATCAGCATATTAGAATGATTTTTAACTCCGAAACTAGAGTAATAGCTGCTAAAAATTCAGTTTTCCATCACAGGAGTACATTTATAAAATAATAAAGTACATAAAATAAAATATATTAAAAATAAAAACATTTTAAGCTTGAATAATATTTCACAATTTTAGTGTTTCACTGTATTTTTAATCAAATTTCTGTCAAACACATTACATGTTACTGACCCCATGGTTTTGAACGGGTATTGTATGTATATACAATATTTCATAATGTATTAATATCATAAGCCTTTAGGTTAAAAAATTTAGCTAAAATGAAACATGTTATTAAAAATGACTCAAAAAATGATTAATTTATGTTCTTCTTTTTTTTTTAATCCTTATTTTCCGATTTTTATTTTCAGATTCATCTCTTTGACATTGATGTACCTGGAAAAATACGGTTTCAGGAATCTGAAACACTAAGTCCAGGAAACAGTTTATCCATTTTTGAAACCCGTGAGTGTGTATTATGGAAATCTTGACCATGTTACCTAGGGATGAATTGGTACTATATTGCTTATCAGCCATTATTATTATTATTATTATTATTATTATTTAAATATATATATATATATATATATATAAATATATATAATATATTATATATATATATATATATATATATATATATATATAATATATATATATATATATATATATACACAGTTGTGTTCAAAATTATTCAACCCCCCAATGCTGTAAATGGTTTTAGAGAATTTAGAGTACATTTGTAATTGAATTCAGAATGAAATCCTACAAGGACTTCTTAAAGAAGCATATGCAACTAAAATGACATCAATTGGTTTTGTAATACAGTAGTAAATGTTTCTTTTGTGAATTCTTCATTGACACAATTATTCAACCCCTTAAAGACTACCACTCTGAAGAACAGAGGTCCATTGAAGTGTTTTCAATCAGGTATTGAAAGCACCTGTGGATGTCAGGGAGCAGCAATAAAGCCTAATAAGCACCAATTAGGCAGCTTTAAAATGACTGTGATACTCAGCTCCTTCTAGACATTTACTGGTGTGGTTACAAACATGGTGAAGTCAAGAGAATGGTCCAGGAAGACAAGAGAAGAGGTGATTACTCTTCACAGGAAGGGCAATGGCTATAAGAAGATTGCAAAGATGTTAAACATACCAAGAGACACCATAGGAAGCATCATTCGCAAATTCAAGGCAAAGGGCACTGTTGAAACGCTACCTGGTCGTGGCAGAAAGAAGATGCTGACTTCGACTGCTGTGCGCTACCTGAAGCGTAGAGTGGAGAAAAGTCCCCGTGTGACTGCTGAGGAACTGAGAAAAGATTTGTCAGATGTAGGTACTGAAGTTTCTGCTCAGACAATACGGCGCACCCTGCGTAATGAAGGCCTCCATGCCAGAACTCCCAGGCGCACCCCCTTGCTGTCTCCAAAGAATAAGAAGAGTCGACTGCAGTATGCCAAAAGTCATGTGGACAAACCACAGAAGTTTTGGGATAGTGTTCTGTGGACTGATGAAACAAAATTAGAACTGTTTGGGCCCATGGATCAACGCTATGTTTGGAGGAGGAAGAACAAGGCCTATGAAGAAAAGAACACCTTGCCTACTGTGAAGCATGGCGGGGGGTCAATCATGCTTTGGGGCTGTTTTGCTTCTGCAGGTACTGGGAAGCTTCAGCGTGTGCAAGGTACCATGAATTCTCTTCAGTACCAGGAGATATTGGAGGACAATGTGATGCAGTCCGTCACAAACCTGAGGCTTGGGAGACGTTGGACCTTTCGACAGGACAATGATCCCAAGCATACCTCCAAGTCCACTAGAGCATGGTTGCAGATTAAAGGCTGGAACATTTTGAAATGGCCATCGCAGTCACCAGACTTAAATCCGATTGAGAACCTCTGGTGGGACTTAAAGAAAGCAGTTGCAGTGCGCAAGCCTAAGAATGTGACTGAACTGGAGGCTTTTGCCCATGATGAATGGGCGAAGATACCCGTAGCTCGCTGCAAGACACTTGTGTCAAGCTATGCTTCACGTTTAAAAGCTGTTATAACTGTAAAAGGATGTTGTACTAAGTATTAAGATTGAATGTCACTTGGGGGTTGAATAAAACTGATAATGATGTGAGCAGAGAAAAGACATTTGTGGTTATTTCATTATAAATGTTATGTTATATTTGTCTGACCTACACGTGCCTCTTTGATTTAATTGTAAGCAGGATGACTGAATGATCAAAATCAATGTCAAACCGGCCAAAACAATCAATTTCAGTGGGGGTTGAATAATTTTGAACACAACTGTATATATATATATATATATATATATATATATATATATATATATATATATATATTAAAATCAGTATAAATGTTGGATGTATGTATCTGCAGATACTGAATTTTTGTGCTTGCTTATTTCTCCAATTTTTACATTTAGTTAATCTGTAAAAAAAACAAACAAAAAAAACAACATTTATAAATTAGTAGCACTGTTAAATGTAATATTTAACAAATCTCAATCTGATTATCCATTTACCATACTTACTTCATACTTATACTTCAGTCACTTATAGCCTTTAAAAAAAATTATTTCAGATTTTAGTGTTTCGTTTTAAATGTGTGTAGAAAACATAGTATATCATTTCAATGTTGGTCATTTCTCATTTCTTAATTATTGCCTTATCAGTATTGGGCAGAATATATTGGTGCATCCCCAATGTTACCTTTATATTTGTGCTTTCCCCGGATGTGAAGTCACACAGTTTATGTCTTTCTCCGTAGCATTTTGTAAAGTAGGTGTTGGAATATGTTATGACATCAGGTTTGCAGAGCTTGCACAGATCTATGCCAAGAAAGGTGAGAATTATTCAAATGGCATATGTGAGCAATTTGGATAAAACATGATTTTGGTATGCTGGAAGTGATTTCCTCATATCCCTGTCTATGTAGGGTGCCAGCTTTTGGTATATCCCGGTGCCTTCAATATGACCACAGGACCAGCTCACTGGGAGCTTCTGCAGAGGGGGAGGTCAGTATCCCAGACCACCTAAGAGTTACGAAACCATTCAGGTCCCCATTCCCCTGTAGGACAGTTTGTGTACTTTTCACAGGGCAGTAGATAATCAGGTATATGTGGCCACTGCTTCACCAGCTAGAGATGAGACTGCCAGCTATGTGGCCTGGGGTCACAGCTCTATAGTTAACCCCTGGTAAGTGCTTAATATCTTATTTGCTGCAGGTTATGCATACGTAAATAAGTTTACTATAGTACCTGTACCCTCTTTCCTTACAGGGGGGAGGTAATTACCAAAGCTGGGTCAGAGGAATCCGTTGTATATGCTGACATAGGTGAGTTTCAGTGTTTTACATTCATTTAAAGGGTTAGTTCACCGAAAAATGAAATTTGTCATTGACTACTCACTCTCATGTCATTTCAAACCCGTAAGACCTTTGATCATCTTCACAACAAAAATGAAGATATTTTTGATGGAATCTGAGAGGTTTTGTGTTATCTCCCATATAAAGCAATGTAATTACCACATTTAAGGCCCAGAAAGGTAGTAAAGACATTGTTAAAAGTCAGTGTGACTACAGTGGTTCAACCTTAATGTTATGACGCAACGAGAATATTTTTTGTGTGCAAAAACAAAACAAAAATAATGACTTTATTTATCAATTTCTTCTCTACCCTGTTAAGTCTCCTACGCTGTTGACACAGTGCAGCGCTTCCGTGTTTTCCTCCAAACGCTGACTCAGTATTGGCATCATGCATGTGATGCTGACGCAGAAGCCAGCCAATACAGAGTCAGCGTTCTGATGGAGAACACAGAAGCTCTACAGTGTCTTCAATGGACACTGCACTGCGTAGGAGATTGACAGGGTAGAGAGGAAATTGTTGAATAAAGTCATTATTGTTGTTTTGTTTTTGTGCATTAAAAACATTAAGGTTGAACCACCGTAGACATAGACGTTGACCATTTTAACGATGACTTTACTTCTTTTCTGGAACTTGAATGTGATAATTTCGCTGCTTTCTATGGGAGATAACAAAAAAAATAAAACCTGGGATTTCATCAAAAATGCAGTAACCTAATTTGTGTTCTGAAGATAAACAAAGGTCTTGTGCGTTTGGAATAACATGAGGGTGAGTACTCTATGACAGAATTTTAATTTTTGGCTGAACTAAGCCTTTAAATTGTGAACTATACAGAGCCAGTTGAGCATAATGCAAACATATCTTTCCTCTTCTGTAGACCTACAGTATTTGGCTGATGTGCGTCAGCAGATCCCAATCACTACACAGCGACGGAATGATCTATACAGTGTTAACGGTGTTCAGGAGGGCTGAACACTCGTACAGACGAAGCACTGCAGTGGACATTAAATCTTGATTTATGGCAGACTTAGTCAGCACTTTTAGAGAGAAGCCTGTGGAATATGGGGAATCGCACGACAAAGATGTTTGAATTATTGTGAACTACAAGTGCCTTATAATTTGCATTCTTGTTGATGCTCTTACAATGAAAAATGATAGTAGGAATAAATAAAAGACTTTCATTCCTTCTTTAACATCTTAATGTAGTGATTAACATTGGACAGTTATTCTTGGACAGCTGGTGGACTAACGGTGCATTATAAAAATAATATTACGCATGCATATTATAAAGACAAGTGATTTGTAATTCAAAATAAACTCCTATTATATTGGCATCAAAAATATGTACTTTATATAAGTTCATATTTAAAATGTTACATAGTAACTTATATAACCAACACCCCCCCTTGTGTTTTGTGGCTCATTGACTGGTTATTTACAATGTTGTTGTATGGGCTGCCATGGAAACTGTGCCCTCTTTTCATGCAGGGGTGAAGTTGACAAAAGCTGGGTCAAAGAAGGCTTTTGTATAGTTGCTGACATAGGTGAGTTTGATAACTGTTGCATTTAGATAAACCCTAAATCCCTTACTTTAAATTATTTAAAAAAGCTATTCAGCTCCTAATATGACATCGTCATCTTTCTTGATTTAGTGTATTTTCTCAGTGACTTCTTGTACATTTAAATGAACTACAGACAATGGCAGAAGAGATCCATGTGCATGTAACCTCAAACAAGATGAACAATAACTGAACTAATACCATCAATTCAGCATGTTAAAATAGTTAAAAAGCTAAAATGCCTAAAAAGTACCTTCACTCATGTTCTTGTGTTTTCAAAAGTCATTGTCTTGTCAGGGCAACTAAAGTAATGTGGGTTACAACAGAGCAAAAACATTTTAATTATTGACAAGAACAAGTGTATCACAGTTTGTACTTTGTTACTAGTTCTGTTATAAACAAATTCAGTCATAACTTTTGTCTCCCTGTTTATCATTTACATTACTTATGCAGTAACTCATCTGCATTTCTGCTCAAACCTGTCTAACCACTTTGGGTAAAACAGGTGAAGTTATAAAACTTGTTTTGAGCTTACTCCCAACAACATAGCATATTTGTAATAATCTGTAAATGTAACGTTTCATTCAAATATCTTAAAATGGCATAGAAGGAACGTATGTGTATCATAGATACTTAATTAGAAAAAGTGTTTGATCTGTATATTGAATGCAGATAAAATCATATTTTTAGCTTGACATGTTTTATTCTATTGTACTCAGTTGAAGGCATAAACCAATGGCCTTGAATTGTACCGTCTCAATCTGATTCATCACCTGAATTGGATTGTGAAATGGAACTCTGAATCATTTCCTGTGTGAATAAGCATTATGAAACTTAATAGTATCAACCAAGAATGCCTTTCCCAACCATGTTACACATCTGTCTCTGGAAGGGAAGCCCATTGCTCCAAATCAAACACAATCATGCCAGTGCCCTCACTAGAGGAATCATCTGCAACACAAAGAAATGACTGTCATATAACAAATCTAGTTAATTTAGTTAGACCATCAAATAAATGGGTCTTTGTTACCTCCACATCTGTGTTGCTTTCTTTTTATGTCTCGGTCCCATTTCTTCTGGAAAATCAGAGACACAGCCACCACCAAGAGTACAACCACACAGAGAGCAGCACTGAATGCCCACATGTGCTCTGACAGCCGAACGCCAACTGACCACATACAAAACTCACATAGTAATCACATATTTAATTGGAGATTGTGTTTACTGTATATCTCAGGCTGACTACCATATTGTTCACGTTACAAGACATTCACTTGTTTTACATATTATCTGGCATATGCAAAAAAAAAAAAACCCCACCAGCATTACGGAAACTGACAAGGTACTTACAGCTCGTTGCTGTTAAAGTTTCGTTCAGCAGGTTATTTTCTGTGACACAGGTTACAGCAGTGTCTGCTGACATGTTGATGGATAGGACACTTGTGATGTTGTAGAGTTCGGACTGTGGTAGAGTATTTATAAATGTTTTGAATAATATTTCTGGAGGATGCTGTGTGTGGTTGACAAGCCAGTAGATGGATGGAGCAGGAAATCCTCTAGAGTTGCACGATTCACCAGCATTCACTCCATTCTCTCTCAATAAAGTAGGATGGCTGAAATGACCTGCAGATGTATAGGGTGAATGCTTAAAATCAAAAAAAAGTATCAGAATTAAAAGTAAACATGAAATATTTTACCTTTAGCTGCGATGCAAACTTTTTTCACCATGAAGCTTAAAAGGAAAACTGCAATTATGAATATTACGTAACTCCATGGAGAAATCTCCAGTTTTTGGGGGCTAAAGGTGACACTGTTGTCCGGATACTGTGGGTTACATTTCCACTTGTCCCTCTATCCAGACTGCAGTGTCTGCAGTGTCAGTGTTCCTATTCTCCATTCAGATGTGATGTGGAAGGGATGGAGGACACACTCCCCAATCCCTTCCACTATGCATTCATAGTAGATATGAGTTCAAATGTAATTCTTGAACCTAAAGTATAGCCTACTACAGGGTTAACAACATACCCAATATATCAAGACAGATTCAAGAGAGTCGACTAGGTTAGAACTAATTTGAACTCATCCACAGGACTTACCTGTACTGAGGCAAACGCCAGTTGTCACGCTGAGCAGCAAAGCACCACACCAGTTCTCTGTCATTGCTTAATGATAGTCGTGGGAGTTTTTGCAAAAGTGCAACTTCAAGGAGACAGGTGTACTGCTGTCAAACTGCCGTCACTTAAAGTTGTTAGGTCACACCTTTGGGCTGTTCCCAAAACCAACATGACACGTCAAACTGTCTGCATAAACCTGTCTTGTATCCTTTGGCTAAATATAAGTGCGAGTAATAGAACAAATGGAACATACCATTGATTTTATAAAGTGTTAGGAAACGCAATTGACACATACGGTATGTAAGCACGAAAGTAAGTAAATATGCTAATTAAATTTGTATACATTTTCTTTTTCATATTACCTTGTATGCAGTTTCACAAAATTTTGTCAGAAGAAATTTGGCAACTTGTGTTGTTAAATATTCTCAGAAGTTGCCAAAGGCTCATATGCCACATAGATATAGATCATATAGACTACTTGATTCAAATGACTCTGTTTACAATAGATAGATAGATAGATAGATAGATAGATAGATAGATAGATAGATAGATAGCCTTGGTTAAGTTTTGGTGATGTAAATGTTGCATCATCAGATCACTATCATTGCGCTGAACCCTAACACTGATCACGTGACACAGCACGCCCCTGCGTGATCGCCAATCCCCTCCATGTCCTTCACTACACATGTAGTGATTGGCGTAGAAATATTGTGTCGCTACAACCCTCCTGTTTACTGTAGACCATTTACAGTAAGTAAGCGAGAGCTGTTCACTCTTCTGTGATCTCAGGGAGCCGGTATCTCGTCGTCAGCCACATCCGGAGTACGCATGGCTTCGCACGCGCAGAACGACAGCTCCGTCGGCTTCCAGCCGGCCTTTAAATCGTTCGCCACAGATGCGATCCACGTCGGTTCGGAGCCGGAGCAGTGGAACTCTATGGCCGTAGTGCCTCCCATTTCACTGTCCACCACCTTTAAACAGCATGGACCGGGAAAACACGCGGTAAGTTGAAAGGGTTTGATATTTAAGCGATGTTTCTTATTGGTCTGATATGTTGCTGTGAACGCAGTCGATGTGTGTACTAAATTGTGTGATAAGATTATTTTTAAATATAAAGTAATATACCAAGAAGACATCAATGACTCGTTTTATTTACGTAACGTTAGTTGTTGCCACAGTGACTAAGCATCATGCCGAAAAAACAGCCGGCTTCCTGGTTTTAGGTGTTCTCCAGGCTGGTTTGCTGACTGGTTTTTATAGGGGTTTGCAGCTCGCCTTTAGAAGGTCCTAACCACAAGCCAGGGCTATTTATGTCAACATTTGATATATTACAAAAAATGCATATGACATTTAAACCACACCACAGGTTTCCACAGGTTTAGGTCGTTATTAAGCTTAATTGCCCCGCTGCAAAAAACTTAACTAGCTGATTTAAGCTGGTCTCCCAGCCCCAAACCCCTGTAGAGCCAGTCAACAGATGATATTTAGGATGCCTATTAATAAGAGTGCTTCCAGATTACATCAGCAAAGATGCTGCAAGTTGACTGAATATTAACTCAACCACATGAGTCATGAGAACAGCCAGGTGGTTGGTGTAAAAACATGTGTTCATTTTGTTAAACCACAGCAAAACTGTTTCACCTGGAGGCTTCTTTTCTCATTTTTAACTTTTCTACGAATTTACAGGGTTGCTTTATTGCACACTCACAAATTTGACGCATTATTTGCACAATTCAAACCACTTGTGTATGCGTATTTTGAATTCAACATTTTTTTTTTTCCTTCTAATGTTTTATCTGCCAGGGTTTTGAGTACAGCAGGAGTGGAAATCCCACAAGAAACTGTCTTGAGAAAGCAGTTGCTGCTTTGGATGGTGCACAATACTGTGAGTGCATCACCAACACAAAATCATTAATATTATATTTTCAAATGACATTCATATAAACCTAAAGCTCTAACTTTTCTTAATAGGTGTCGCTCTTGCCTCTGGACTGGCTGCAACTTTGACCATTACGCACCTTTTTAAGAGCGGAGATGGAATTTTGTGCATGAATGATGTTTATGGAGGTGAGTTTCTGCTCCTAATAATAAAAAATACATTTAAACTATTGTACTTGATAGAAAAGAGAGTAAAAAGCAGAGATTGAGCTGGGAGAGATGTTAAGTGTGTCACATTTTTCCCCACCAGGTACTAACCGATATTTCAGGAAAATAGCTGCAGAAGTTGGGCTTGACGTCTCTTTTGCTGACCTCACGAAGCTAGAGGAGCTGAAAGCAGCTCTAAAACCAAATACAAAGGTACACCTGGCTGAGAAAGCAGATTTTGTTTATAGAACGTGATCAGATTTCGAAATCTTCCCTTTTGTTTTCTATACAATATGTTGCTCCACCTCTGACTTAATTACTGTGAAAGAGGGTGGATGGGGAAATATTTGGTTACATGACAAAACCTTAAAATTGGGTAAAATTGGGTAGTAAATATTCCCATTTCTCCAGATGGTGTGGATTGAAACGCCCACAAACCCCACTATGAAGGTTGTGGACATTCAAGGCTGTTCAGATATTGTCCATGAGCACAACAAGGACACAATTGTTGTTGTGGACAACACTTTCATGTCAGCCTATTTCCAGGTATACACATTTATTTTCTTAGCTGATGTTCTTTTAATGACTTTCTTACTAAAGACTGTTAAAAAGTTAACTATGTAAAATGTCATTTTATTAATCTTTGTGTACAATACTCTAATGTTAGGATAGAGTTTCCTTACTCAAACTAGGTATTCATTTAAATATCTCACCATTTTTCTCATCTGTGGAACAGCGTCCCCTTGCATTTGGAGCAGACATCTGCATGTACTCTGCAACAAAATACATGAATGGTAAATACAAATTTCAAATGATAATTTATGTAATCGAAATCATGGTTGATCAAAGTTAAAATTATCTATATAATTCCAGGGCACAGTGACGTTGTCATGGGGTTGGTTTCTCTCAACCGTGAGGACCTCTATGAACGGCTGAAGTTTTTGCAAAATGGTAAGTCTACATGAACTGAAACCTTTTAAAGTCAGCGCGAAATGGAAGTTGCGATAGTCTTTTCTTCACTATTGTGATGTATATTGGACTGAAATGGCTTCTTGAAGAAGAAAAAATGTAGGGTGTGACTTGATTTAGTCAGGAATCGACTGGATCGTTGGATGGTTGTGGTTTGATACTGCTGTGAGTGACAGGTTGTCCTGCATTCGCACCAGTAAACATCATCAGAAAATAGCAGAGATGTCACTGTAGAGTGAGAGGAAGTTAATTCAATCAAAGATTACGATAATGCATGAATTTTTTGTACGGAAAAATCATTTATAATAAATTTTGCAATTTTGGATTTCATGGTGATAATCTGTCTGATGACATCCTTATTTTCAGCTAACAGCTCTTCTCTTTATGGCATGACTTTGTGACTAAAGATCAAAGGGGCTGTAGTGTAGTGTATTTCACAAGCAGTTTATAGCATGTCATTAAATAAGAGAAGTTTATTACAGGTTGAAATAAAGCCAAATTATTGGACAGTACTAACAATATAGAACAAATGGCTTTTGCAATAGATGATTGGTGCATACTAATTTGGTACAATAATTTTTTTATTTGGACAGTTGCATCTTTTGAAGTTTTGAGAGAACCATAATGTGCAAAAAATCTTTTGTTTATGAAGTGCTACACCTGATTGCAGTTGAACTACTTTGAATTTTTTTTAATGAGGTAGTCTCAAAGCTTAATTAAATCCCCATAGATATGAATCATAGACAACTGAGCTTCTCACCAGAGTGTTGAAGCTTCAGTTCAATGTTATAATGTACATAAATATGCAGAAGTTGTTGTGTTTTAACATGCTAGAGAGAGGCACCATTGTAATCTTCAAATATAACTCTGGGAACAAGGAATTCTTTTGTAAGGGACAGGAAAAATGCTTTTCATTCACTTGAAAAGAAAGTTACTTGTCTTCATGTGAAAGTAATATCCTGTTTTAATATCTGCCGGCAGTATTTCCCTTTTGTTACTCCCTGTTGTCTCATTGCTTAGCAATTTTGTAAAATGTAAATTTTCTTTTCATTGCCTGGCTGTAACTTTGAAAATGAGCTTGAGTCAGTAAAAGCAGAAAGTTTATTGTTATCTCTCTTCCTCTTTCTTTAATTCAGCACTTGGGGCCGTTCCTTCTCCATTTGACTGTTATATGTGCAACCGGGGTCTGAAGACACTGCACCTGAGAATGAAGCAGCACTTTAAGAACGGACTGGCAGCGGCACAGTTTCTAGAGGCCGACCCAAGAGTGGACAGAGTCATCTTTCCAGGTGTTTATGATATTATCGTCACATTACATAGAGCTGTATGTTGGGCAAAGTTCACATATGTTGGGAATTGTTCAAATCACCTCTCTGAATATAAGATTTCAAATGATTGCAATAGTAAATGTTTGGTTGAGTCAATAATAATACTGTATAGGTGTGATGTTGTGAATTTATATACCCTATCCAAAAAGTTTAGGGTTGATGTTTTAATGTATTTGAAAGAGGTCTCTTATGATCAAAAATGTTGCATTTATTTATTAAAAAAAATCAAAAGTAGTGTAAAAATTGAAAGATTATTAAACATTATTATTTCTTAAAATAAAGTTCTATTTTAAAATGTAATTTATTCCTGTGATGCCAGGATTTTCACCAGCCTTATCTCCAGTCTTCAGTATCACACGATCCTTCAGAAATCATTCTCATATGTTGATTCATAGTTGAAAACTGTTGTGATGCTTTGAAATAGAATTTTTGTAACGATGTAAAAGTCTTTATCATCACTTTTAGTCTCTTTAATGTAGTATTGTTCCTTGCTGAATAAAAGTATATTATTGTTATTATTATTGTTATTATTATTATTATTATTATTATTATTATTATTGTGACAAGCAGGGGGGGCCGAGAGCTGTGAGAGAACGGCACGAGGCATCACCTGCGCACTGCACCGGTCTCGTATCTTTCACAGCTCTCGCCCCGCCATACTTGTCACAATTATTATTTATTATTATTTTTTTACTAATTCCAAACTTTTGAATGGCAGTGTAGAAGCTTCATTAGTTTTAGACCAGCTGCGGGCAACATTGAACTGTATTGTTCAAAATCAACTGGCATTGACAGATTCCAGTCAGAACTGATTGACTCTTGATCATCTTTTTTTACTTCAGGTCTTCCATCTCACCCTCAGCATGAGCTGACAAAGAGACAGTGCACAGGCTGTCCTGGGATGATCACTTTCTACATTAAAGGAAAACTGGAGCATGCCTCAGCTTTCCTCACTAATCTGAAGGTGCTTTGAAGCTACATATATAGTTTGAAAAATCTTTTCCATCCTACATTATTAATGAATCTATGTGTAATTTGTATTTCAGTTGTTTGCACTTGCTGAAAGTCTTGGTGGTTATGAGAGTCTGGCAGAGCACCCGTGAGTACTGAGCACACGACTAGCAAAATCCACTGACTGTTCTTATAGAAGATTTGTTTTTAAATCAGTGCATCTAGAAATTTAAAATTTTTTATTTTTTTTTATTTGTCTGTTTATGAAATGCATATACCAAGTATGCTTGGTTGGTCGTTCAAGTGGGCTTATTTTGGATGGACACAAGGGGGCGCAAACATTTTAATGTTGTACTGAAAGGAAATTGCAGAAACAACACTTTTGTTGTCTGAGCAGTTTGCGTGTTAATTTAAGGTTCGTCACCAGCTGGCTTTTGAAATGTAATTGTGACGGATTAATGATACTTACGGTTCACAAGTAATTCACTTGAATGTGAGTGTTAACATCAATGAATTATCTCTAGCTAGATCTTTCTTGATATCACACCTGCACCAATGTTACCATGATTTATCCTGAAAAAAAAAAAAGATTTGGATCAATCAAAAACTCATTTTGAGGGGACATTTCATCCATCTCCATTTCCCATGGTGCATTTTCTTTTCCAGAGCGATTATGACTCATGCTTCAGTACCTGACAATGACAGGAAAGAACTGGGCATCAGTGATACACTCATTCGTCTGTCGGTGGGCCTGGAGGATGAAGAGGATATTATTGCAGACCTAGACCAAGCCCTCAGTGCCGCAGTGAGTGTTTCACGACATATACTTTTTAAATAATTTATTACTTTTATTCAGCAAGGAAGCAGTAATTTGATAAAGTGGCAGTAAAGTCATTTACAGGGTTAAACAAGTTTTGTTTCAAGTAAATAGTTAGTACTGTTCTATTATATTTATATTTTAGTATTTAGTCAGCCACCAATTGTGCAAGTTCTCCCACTTTAAAACTTGAGAGAGGCCTGTAATTTTCATCATAGGTACACTTCAGCTATGAGAGGCAGAATGAGAAACACAATCCAGAAAATTACACTGTTTGATTTTTAAAGAATTTATTTGCAAGAAAATGTGGGAAATAAGTATTTGGTCACCTACAAAAAACCAAGATTTCTGGCTCTCACAAACCTGTTCCTTCTTCTTTAAGAGGCTCCTCTGTCCTCCACTCGTTACCTGTATTAATGTCACCTGTTTGAACTATATAAATGATTGAATAGAAATTTCTATATGAATAGAAAGTTAAAAACAAATTGGAACAAGCCCAAAATGGCTAAACACTAAGCTTACTAACCGTAAATTACTGGAAAGGAAATTACCAAAATTAAGCAAATGCAGTTCCTTTAAAAGCCATTGCCGTCTCAGAAAAACATCAAAGACAGAGTTAAGTTTTTGGCAGAAAATGGGAAGAGTGATTCAGAGTGGTTCAGCAGGTTTGTGTGAAGTAATGAATCCCGATAAAACTAGTTGCATGGAGATGCACCATAGCAGTGTCTTTGAAGATATGGTATGAAATACAATTATTAATTATGAATGCAATGCATTTCTACCACAGTGAAGCGTGGAGAAAGATGTGTCATGATGTGGGAGCCTTTTTAGCTGCTGGTATTGTTGAACTGCTTCACTGTGAAAAGACATGTAATGCTTTGGAATAAAGGGCTTGCATCCCACAATTTCGACAAGAAAATGCTTCTGCTCATACTGCAAAGACATTAACTGGGAGACATTTTTCAACTGCTGCTGTTTACTCACACAGCTTAAACATATAAAGAAAACAAAGGGAAGGCTTTCCCATACTAAGTTACTTATTATACAGTATTTGTGCAATTCTTGATTAATTTCTGACCAGTGATTTGTGGTTAAAATTGTAAAATGCACCATTTAAATGCTAAATGATGAATTAAAAATTAAATGATACAGATGTTATTTTCACGATAAAGGCATTATTATACGTAATCGTGTGCATTTCTATTTGTAGAACCTCATTTGTTGGTGCTTTCATGTGTTTAATGGTGCATCCTCATGTAAATTGATTTTATTCCCTAAAATGTGGCGCTTTTTTGTGTGTGTCAACACCAAGATCATAATATATGATTTGCCATCACAGGAATAAATTACATTTAAAAATATACATTAAAAAAACAATTAGTATTAGTACAATTGTAGTATCATATTAATGTAGTAAAAGTAATATTATTGTTTGTATGCATTTAATTTTATTTATTGTTTTTAGTGTAGACTTTTTTCATATATTTAAAAACATTATTATTAGAAACATTATTAAACCAAATGCTAATTTCATTCTCATGTTAAAACCAAGATAATTTTCTATTCAATATTGATTAATCTAATATCATGCAACCGGTTTCTTTTTTTAAAACAGCATCCAAAAAAGTAAGAGGCTGATCAAGATCAATCAGGAACAGCAGTGATGCCACATCTGGACAAGACAAGGACACTTTTTTTTTGTGGTGCATTTATAAATTACTGGTTAAATGACCGTTATACTTGAACAAATTGAATTGTATTTGTCAGGGAACAAATAACCTCAAGAAACTCATCTTTTCATTCAAAGAACAGGGGATTTGCTGCTTTTGTATTTCTAATTTTTTTGTAATTCTAGTTTGATGAGATAGTGGGGCTAAACAGAACAGTCTCCACTATTAAAGTTTTTAAGTTTTAAGGACTGCAAGGGAAATCTGATATGATGCAAATGGAGATTTGTCTTTTTTATATAGACTGTTCAAGTGAGTGATTCAAGTTAATTCATCAACAATTACAAAAAAACTAAACAAAAAATAAACACCCTCGGTGTTCTCAAGTAATGCACAAGCACATAATCAGTCTTATTTTCTGCATCAAAGATGCCACCTCATAATGTCTCAAATCACCTTTCATTGATCAGTTTTGTATTATAAATGCCAGTTACGGCCTGAATGCTTTAGCATTTTCAATTCTGAAGCATCACATCTGATCTTTGTCTGTGCTGCCAGACCCATTAAAAGCCATTTGTAGTCTCTCCCTCTCTGATTTGTCTTCTTCCTGAGCGTTTTGATTGTGGTCCACCATAAGAAACCACTTTGAAGTCAACAAGCACCACAATTGTAATTGGAAGATAAATAGTAAAAGACATATCTAATGAGCCGATCTAACAACACCATCAATAATGCTACAAGGACAGCTTGAACTGAGAAGTAATTATTTCTCTTCAGTATTTATCAGGCTTATTTATTCCTACGATGGGCATGATGGGATAATTACATTACTAGTCCTGACAAGGCTAATTCGCAGTCTCTTGATGTGCAATTTAATATTTTTGGGTATTCTGAAAGAAACTGAATAATGAAGAAACTATTAAGTGGAAAATATTTACATCAGGATGACAAATAATTCTAAATTCTAGACAGGCAATTTTGCATTTTTATATACAGTTTTACTGATAAATGACTCTGGGAGTCAAGCTATTTGAGGAATAAATCTTTTCTCACCTTTTTGTTTGTCACCATAATTCAATGCCTACATGTTTTCTACAATCTTCCAACAAAGCAAATATTCTGTGATGAAAAGCATCTCTGTTATTTACTGATTCAAAGGATGCCGATTTAGCAAAATGTACACACAGGAAGCACAACACCATTAACCCAGGTATTCTGTGACAAAGGTTGTGCTCAGAGCCATTATCTCTACATATTACCATCTATATATCTCAAGTATAGGAACCACTGACATTTCCACTTAAGCAAGACATAGAGCATGCAAAATGTGATTCCTAATCTCTTAAAGGGCCATGGGTGTAAAGTTCATTCTATAATGCTTATTTATAAATACTGTTTAATATTTAATGTTCATACAGTTTGGAAGCTGTATGTGTTACAGGCTAGTAATAGAATGAATTGTAATATGAGCAAAGCTGAGGTTGCACCTCTTGTGACCTAATGTTCTGTGCCATCACAGGCATTCATGTTTGATCTTGACAGGCTCCTTTCATTCTTGCTTTCCAATTTTCACATATCTAAAGAGAAGATATTGTCTGATTTGCACCCACCTATCGCAACAATGATGGCGGATCGTTGACAATGTCAGGATGATTTTAGCATGATTTTTACATTGACATAAAATGCTATTTTTTTCAGTTAATGGTTGCAACTTCTAAACTATTTTGCAACTACTTTGCAACATTTTCACAGTAGGTTGGTGGTGGCATTGAATCCTACTAATTCTTCTCCTGACCTGAGATTTTAAAATGAGCTTATTTTCTTTTCAGCTCACAGTTTCATGAATATAAGTGATATATATGTAATTTCATAAATATCACTAGTAAGTGAACCGCTTGTTCTAGTTTAAATAGAACAGACCACTAGTAACAGTCAGTTCTGGTCATAAGTTTATCATAAGGATCATAAAAATGACATTTTGTTTTTACTGTCCTGAAAAGATGTTTACATAAAGTCCACAAGACAAAGTATTAACTGAATTTAACACTTGATTCTTGATGTGTTGTTACCTTGATGATCATCAACTGTTTTACGTTTTGTGACAGTTGTTCATGAGTCCATTGTTTGCCTGAGCAGTTAAACTGTTCACAATATGGAAGAACAGATCTGTTGCTGTTTCAGTTATCAGTTACATTATAAACAGGTACTGCACATTGTTTGGTTTTCGTATGCTGTGTAATGCCACAGGCTGGTAAACATTCAAAAGCTTCATAAAAGCTGCACCTGTATAAAAAGTGGAAACTGATGTTTCAGTTCATCACATAGCCAAAAAAAAAAAAAGGCTTAAAAGCTTTCTTTTGAGCAATTTTTATAAAATGAAGGCTATGAACTATGAGTCATGTTATTACAGGACAGACTATGTTATGATAATAGCCATTTCATTTGATTTATTTTTCATACTTTGATTTAAAGTTTCTTTAAATACTTTTCACTAAAATGAGTGATAATCTCTCATTGGTGCAGGTACAAAATAATGAAAAGTGACTTTGGCCAGTATTATGCATTAGAAATTTTATAGGTGCAATTACTGGATGAAGATGCATTTCATTCCTCATGTCTTGCCAGTTCATATGCAGTCCTGTAGGGTCATTCAGATAGATCATGTGGAAAATTACTCTGTTAAACTTTGAGCGGCCCATTTGGTTTAAGAAAGCAGTTGGCTTTAGAGATTAGACATCTTCAAATAGTTTAAATGGTCCATGATTGTAATTATGGTTATGTAGGATAAAATGTATGATTTGTGAATGTTTGTTGTTGCTTATTTACACACACTGTATCAATAATTTGTCTCTTTCCCTTGATTACGCATTACGTAGTGCAGCTTTGATGATTTTAATCACCTCTTAAAGATTCTATTTTCATCTTGAACGTTGAAAGAAATCATCCCAACCAGGAGCTTTGCTGCCATGTTTTTCCTTTGAGTGCTTTTTTCGTCTTGTCAATGTCAATGCTAATCTTTTCTACTTTTATTAAACTTCTAGAACTGAAATCATAAAAGTGTTCAAGAGCATGTCTGCAAAATCATGCTAAACTACATTTCCAATGGACAAAAGCAGAAAACAAAAACAGCTGTGAGCTTCACAATCAAAAAGGTCCTGTTGTGTTCATGGAACCTCATATACAGAGTAACCATGGAAATCCTTCTTTATTCCTTGTAGTAGAGAAGAGACAGGAAGTGTAACTGCTGTAATGCTAACATATCCTTTTAATTCCTCAATTATGTCTGTTAAAATAATAAAATAATTTGGGCGCTCCAGCAGGTTCGGTTCTGAACTCAGTCACATGAATCACAGCGTACAGAAGAATCTGTTGAGTCAGAGACAGAAGGTTCATCAAGGTAACATTCAGTTCTGACAGGAACAGGATTCACTCCTACAGTGTTTTACTCTGACACACACTAGAATGAAGATTACTTGTTATTCAGTGGAACACAATGCTGAATTACTTCATTTTCCTGTGAGAGGGACAGGATTGTCAAATGCATCACCGCACAGAGACGGACCACTCTCCTGTACACTAAAAGCTGAACTTTATCATAGAGTTTCAGGCTTGAAGAGGATGCATTTTGTCATTTTCTTCCTTACTGGGATGCATTATACTCTTTTAAGAAGCAAAAACAAGATATTTCGTTTTTTATAGTCCTGTATTAGAGAATTATCAATAAGAAACATATGACATCACATTTCTGCATTACTGTGGCATATGCTAATAACTGTGAATTCAAGTTTCTATTATTTAGCTAGTCGTGAAATTTCTTATTTTCTTCAGTTATTTAGTATATTGATCTCTGCTTGAAAAAAATGTTTAGTTGGGAATGTATGGATCCTCTTTTGGGTCCTTAGACATGCACTGGTCTAGTCTGCCCATGCATACAAGGTGACACTTACTCTTAGATCAATTTATCAGAGAACATTTAAAAAAAAATGTATGTTGACATCCTGATAACTGCATGACCAAAACACACAGTGCAGCACAAAGCAAAGTCCCAATTTGGAATGAACTTTGACCTCCGTCTGGTGAGAAATGTCTCTCTTTGAAAGCCCTAATAGATATTATATATCCTCCTGCTGTGATGTAATTGCAAACCCACTCCCCTCATTATCTTGACACTCGGTTATCCGAGGAGGATAGCTTTCACTCACTTGCTGTGTGTTTCATGAATACAACAATTAATTCACTGAATGACAATCCAGGCTCCAGTGAAAATCTTGAAATTGCAGGCCTTTGTACACAGGCCCATATTATTTATATATTTTTAAATATTGGCTAAACCAAAAGTTTGGAATGAACAAGTTTTTTTTTTTTTTTTTTTTTTTTTTTTTTAAAGAAGTCTCCTTATATACATAGGCATAATTATGAAGGAAATAAACATCTGGGATTATTGGCAGAAATCTATTTGTATATACAATAAATATTACAATACATTTAAGTCCTTATTATATTGCACTACATTGTATTAAAATCCAAGGTGTGCCATGCTTCATCTTGTACTAAAGCTTCGTGTCTTCAAATAGCCTAAAAACACAGTCAGCTTTATTTGAATAAGTTGTGAAGCAGGCTATATTATTTCCTGATGTCTTTAGATTGACCAACATCCACTTCAGACACTTGGAGATCTTGGGAAGCTAGTTCAGCCAGGTCAGCTCAGATTTTATGGCCTTCTTTTGTTTTTTTACTGGCATTAAAGTTGTCACAGGCAATCAGTTATTTGTTGTTGAGCTAATTATTAATTTCACCAAAGTTGATCATTTATTACTTCGAAATACGTGCTGTTAAAAATACTGCTGAGTCATTTAAAGTCCTGTACGAATAAAAAATAAAATTATATAACACAATTAATTACATAACCATAGTGAATAACTTCACTGGTCACGTACCCCAGCACGCCCCTGCCTAATCCAAACCCTTACAAACACGGACACGGGGATTGGTGTAGAAGGGTTCGGTTGCTACAACCCAAACGGCTGTCTGTAAGAGAGAGCTGTTCAGGGAGCCGGTATCTCGTCGTCAGCCACATCCGGAGTACGCATGGCTTCGCACGCGCAGAACGACAGCTCCGTCGGCTTCCAGCCGGCCTTTAAATCGTTCGCCACAGATGCGATCCACGTCGGTTCGGAGCCGGAGCAGTGGAACTCTATGGCCGTAGTGCCTCCCATTTCACTGTCCACCACCTTTAAACAGCATGGACCGGGAAAACACGCGGTAAGTTGAAAGGGTTTGACCTTTTCTAAGTGCTGGTTCGCATTAGTCTGACTGCAACGGATCGAGTGACTGCTTTCCATTTAAATAGATGTGATTTAAGAAGTTTTTTTTTTTTTTTTTTTTTTTAAATTATGAATTTATTTATAAATATAAACTAATATAGCAAGTTTACTAAGGAACACTTTTCAGTTGGCTTAAGAAAATTGAATTAGGGATTTGATTTAACAAAATAAACTTGACATATAACAACACTATAGGTTTAGGTCAAATACTTCATTCCTATGCTTTAATTCTTCCTCTGAAAAAACCTGGTCTCCCAGCCCCAAACCCCTGTAGAGCCAGTCAACAGATGATATTTAGGATGCCTATTAATAAGAGTGCTTCCAGATTACATCAGCAAAGATGCTGCAAGTTGACTGAATATTAACTCAACCACATGAGTCATGAGAACAGCCAGGTCAGTGGGGTTGAAGTAAAAGCATATGCTTGCTTGTGGACTGGACTGTCTCTTCATGAAGACACCACAAACTAACAGTACCAACTGTACTTGATGGATTTAACCTATGAATATGATGTCTAATATAAATTTACATCTTAAATATATATTTTTTTATTTTCTTTATTATTTACTCAGATTTGACATTTTATTTTCACAAGTCAAATCACTTTTGTATGCATAGTATTTTGACTTCAGCGTTCTCTCTCTTGCTCCTATCTATCTATCTATCTATCTATCTATCTATCTATCTATCTATCTATCTATCTATCTATCTATCTATCTATCTATCTATCTATCTATCTATCTATCTATCTATCTATCTATCTATCTATCTATCTATCTATCTATCTATCTATCTATCTATCTATCTATCTATCTGCCAGGGTTTTGAGTATAGCAGGTGTAGAAATCCCACAAGAAACTGTCTTGAGAAAGCAGTTGCTGCTTTGGATGGTGCACAATACTGTGAGTGCATCACCAACACAAAATCATTAATATTGTATTTTCAAATGTCATTCATATAAACCTAAGGCTCTGACTTTTCCTAATAGGTGTCGCTCTTGCCTCTGGATCTGCTGCAACTTCTGCCATTACGCACCTTTTTAAGAGCGGAGATGGAATTTTGTGCATGAATGATGTTTATGGAGGTGAGTTACTGCTCCTAATAATAAATATCTTAATAGAAAAGAGAGTAACAATAAGAGATTTGGCTGAGAGAGATACTGAATCTGTCATGTTTTTCCCCCACCAGGAACTAACCAGTATTTCAGAAAAGTAGCTACGGAATATGGTCTTGATGTCACTTTTGTTGACCTCACGAAGCTTGAGGAGCTGAAAGCAGCTCTAAAACCAAATACAAAGGTACACCTGGCAGAGAAAGCAGGATTTTTTTTAAAGAATGTGATCAGGTTCTAAAATGTTGCTTTTTTTTTTTTTTTTGGCAGTAGCTAAAAATTACTGTGGGAAAGTGGGTAGATGGGGAAATCTCACGATTAAACCTGACAGCATATAATTAGCTCTGGGAAGTTCTACTCTAACTAAAATTGGGTAGTAAATATTCCCGTTTCTACAGATGCTATGGATTGAAACGCCCACAAACCCCACTATGAAGGTTGTGGACATTCAAGGCTGTTCAGATATTGTCCATGAGCACAACAAGGACACAATTGTTGTTGTGGACAACACTTTCATGTCAGCCTATTTCCAGGTATACACATTTATTTTGGTCTTTTAATGATTTGGAGTAGAAAATGGAAGGACATGAAAGTCAATTTAAAGGTGAGTTAACTATGTTAAAAGCATAGGCGGAGTTTGGGGGGTCTGGGGGGGGCAGTGCCCCCCCAGTCCAGAGCCAATTAATGCCTGTCTTGTGCTTTGAATATTTTTTTTTTTATTACAGAATTCATATTTTCTCGTTTTATTTGTCTTATCTTATTAGTTCTGTGTATAGAATGAGTAAGATATGGCTAAATAATTTTTAATTACTGTAGCTTTATTACATTCTCCCGCGATTTGTGAATCTCAAAGTATCGCGGTACGTGAGTGGACGCTCTTCTCGTTCTGTTTTACGCGCTGAATAAACAAAATGGACATTCGTCGTTTTTTTAATAAATCCACTACTAAAAGTGTGGAGTTTTCTAATTCTACTTCAACTATCAATTCCATTGCTGCTAATACTACCACAGCAATCGAGGCCGCATCAGAGAACAGCGCCGGTTCTGCATTAGGTAAGATATTGTAATGTCTGAAGTAGTTCTATGACAGTCAAGGGAGGCTCTGTTTATGAACTTTAATCGGAACGAAGAAGAACACACTGTAATCAGTCCCTCCAGAAAAACGCGATTATGCGATCGTTTGATTTCATGCATAATCAGCCAAAGTCCGCATATTTATGCGGGGGTCACATTTTTTCAAATATGCCGCACTTTCGCCGCATAAATTGCCGATTTCAGCAAGAAAAATATGCTATGATTTCATTTTCGCTGCAAAAAAAGTCTCATATATCTTAGCAGAAAGTTGAAAATGTTGCGTTTACTTCACACAAGTAAAGCGCCATTATTTTCCCCCTGTTGCCATGGGAACCTTATGAAGTGACGTAATTACGCGACGTGAACGTCATCTGTAAAGCCCGCGGTGAAACCATGATGAAGCACGCAATAATTCTCATTCTCAACAAAAATAAGCTCAAAAGAGCGCGCGAAGCAGTTTCCCAGTGTGTCACATGACGCTGTATATTAGTAGTGTGTAAAATAATTCACGTTGCAGTAAGAGATTACACTTAGTGCACTGGAAGCACTTCATTTAACAGAAGATGTGTGTTTTGTATCGCTACCTCTGTTAAACAGGAAGCACACATTTTATTTTTTTATATTTTATTTATTCATTTTTACAGAAGTTGAATATTCCTTTTGTAAAGCGACAGAACTTGTTTGACTCAATGTTTTGAAATTTTGAGCCGTGTGTTGATGAAGGTCTGAAATAAAACAGAACGAGAACTTCAATATTCTGTGATTTAGTAATTCTGCCTCTTTACATGAAGGTAGTATCTAGTGAGAACAGGGTGTTGGGGGGGGGGGGGGATCACCTTTTTTCCCTCTTTTGCATCAAAAACCGCAGTTTTTGCAAGTTCCCGCAATTTCGTCGCATAAAATTGCAAAAATATGCCGCATATTCCATCGCGTTTTTTAAGAAAACGTGCCGCATAATCAAGGATTTTTGCCCGCAACAATCACAAAGAAATCCCGCGTTTTTCTGGAGGGACTGTGTAACACGCGCGCCCGTCTGACACACTCGCTTTTTTTCGCCGCACTTCTGAACTCCCCGCGTTAACTCTATCACTGCCGATGCAAAACAAAACAGCAACTATAAAGAGTCTGTTCTATTCGCTATTCTTTGTATAAAGTCATTGTTCATTGTAAATGTATTTTATATGTAGAATGTATGATATATAAATATGATATAAAAAAAAATCTGAGCTCGTGGTCTGCTGGCCTGGTAGGTGCCCCCCCAAGCACAAAAGTGAAACTCCGCCTATGGTTAAAAGTACATCTTATTAAGCATTGCATGCAATACTTGTTTCATAAAGTCAGTGCAAGGATTTCCGTTATTCAGAAACAAGGTGTTCTTTAAAATATTTCACCATTTTTCTCATCTGTGGAACAGCGTCCCCTTGCTCTTGGAGCAGACATCTGCATGTACTCTGCAACAAAATACATGAATGGTAAACAAATAAGAAAAATTAATATAAACCTTTTATTCAATTGAAAATTTGGTTGATCTAAGTTAGAATTCTCTGTATAATTCCAGGACACACTGATGTTGTCATGGGCTTGATTTCTCTCAACCGTGGGGACCTCTATGAACGGCTCAAGTTTTTGCAGAGTGGTAAGGCTCTACCTAATCTAAACAATTTGTTTCATAATCTGTCTTATAACATCCTTATTTTCAGCAAACAGCTCTTCTCTTTATGGCATGACTTTGTGACGCAAGATCAAAAGGGCTGTAGTGTAGTGTATTTCACAAGCAGTTTGTAGCATTTTGTCTAATAAGAGAAGTTTATTACCGGTTGAAACAAAGACAAATAATTGGACAGTACTAACAATAGAGAAAAATAGCTTGCATTATGTAAAGAAATCAAATATATTGGCCCAATGCATATTTTGCAATAGATGATTGGTGCATACTCATTTGGCACAATCATTTTAATATGGACAGACGAAGCTTTGAAGAAAAAAAAAATAATTTTATTGCTAGTTTGAAATATAATCTCATAAAACCATAAGGTGCATGAAAACACCTCTACACCTGATTGCTGTTGTAATATCAGATTTGATTTATTTTTATGAGGTAATCGCAAGGCCAAGGAATCATAGACCATTGAGCTTATCACCAAAGAGTGTTAAAGATTCAGTTCAATGTTATAATGTACATAAATATGTTTTAACATGCTAGAGAGAGGCACAGGGTATAATCTTCAAATATAACTCCGAGAACAAGGAATTCTGGAAATTCCCTATTGGGGGACTTTTGTAAGGGACAAGAAAAATGGCTTTCATTCACTTGAAAAGAAAGCTACATGTCTTCAGATGAAGGTATCGGAAAATATCACCAGCAGATATTAAAACGGGTTATTGCCTGTAGTCTTATTGCTAAGATGTTATGTAAAATCTTTGTAATGTATGCAAATTTCCTTGCACTCCCTCTTGGTTTCGAAGTACATAGTTCAGAGAGAGTATCAGGGAAAAAAATTGTTCTTTGCATACATCCTTTATTTTAAAGTCATTTTTAAATCCTTGTCTCATCCCTGTATGTATAATTTGAGCAAACTGTAATTATAGAAACGCACATCTCAACTGTTACAGTCCTGATTTGATGATTAACCTCGTGCTTTCTGTTAGGAAGCTTAGCAATATATCACATTGCAGATTCATCCCTGACTGTAACACTGAAAATGAGCTTGAGTCATTTGCATAGCAGAAGGAGAAGGTTCATTTTCATCTCTGTTCCCCAATTTTCAATTCAGAGCTTGGGGCCGTTCCTTCTCCATTTGACTGTTATATGTGCAACCGGGGTCTGAAGACACTGCACCTGAGAATGAAGCGGCACTTTAAGAACGGACTGGCAGCGGCACAGTTTCTAGAGGCCGACCCAAGAGTGGAAAAAGTCGTCTTCCCAGGTGTTTATGATATTATCGTCACATTACATAGAGCTGTATGTTGGGCCAATTTCACACATGTTAGGAATTGCTCAAATATAATGCAATAGTAAATGTTTAGTTGAGTTGATGATAATACTGTGTGATATAATGAATATTTTAATGCTGATTTGGTGCTCAAGAAACATCTGTCCTTGCACAATTAAAAATCTTTCTGTAGGGACCTCTTTGGTAATATAACACCTGTAGGCAACTTTGAATTTTGCTAAAAATCAACTGATCTTGAGAGATTCCAGTCAGACTTTGATTCTCGATCATCTTTTTTTACTTCAGGTCTTCCATCTCACCCTCAGCATGAGCTGACAAAGAGACAGTGCACAGGCTGTCCTGGGATGATCACTTTCTACATTAAAGGAAAACTGGAGCATGCCTCAACTTTCCTCAGCAATCTGAAGGTGCTTTGAAACTTCATAATGTTTGAAAATATTTTACATCTTAAATTTTTAAAGAAACTATGTTGTAATTTGCATTTCAGTTGTTTGCACTTGCTGAAAGTCTTGGTGGTTTTGAGAGTCTGGCAGAGCACCCGTGAGTACTGAGCACACGACTAGCAAAATCCACTGACTGAGGGAAAAGATTTGATTTAAAACCAGCGCATATAGAGAAAAAACCCTTTAAGTATAATCACTTTTATTTTTTTGGTTGTTTATTGATTTAAAAAAAAAAAATTGTTAATGTTGTTGTTTATGAAATACCAAGTTGTAAGTTGAATGTGTAAGCACACACAAAAAAATCGTTCAAGAGGGATTATTTTGGATGTCCACAAGAGGGCGTAAGCAAGTTAATGTTGTAGTAAGATGGAAAATGCAGAAACAACACTTTTGTTGTCTGAGCAGTTTGCGTCATTGTAGAACATTGTTCAACAGGAGCTCATGGAACATATCTTTAGGCTATTCTGTGGTCAGCCTTAAATATACAATCAGATTTAAGGTTCGTCACCAGCTGGCTTTTGAAATGTAATTGTGACGGATTAATGATACTTACGGTTCACAAGTAATCCACTTGAATGTGAGTGTTAACATCACTGAATTATCTCTTGCTAGATCATTCTTGATATCACACCTGCACCAATGTTACCATGATTTATCCTGGAAAACAGATCTGGATCGAGCAAAAACTTGTTTTGAGGAGACAATTGATCAGCCTCTGTTTCCTATGGTGCACTTTCTTTTCCAGAGCGATTATGACTCATGCTTCAGTACCTGAGAGTGAGAGGAAAGAACTGGGCATCAGTGATACACTCATTCGTCTGTCGGTGGGCCTGGAGGATGAGGAGGATATTATTGCAGACCTAGACCAAGCCCTCAGTGCCGCAGTGAGTGTTTCACGACACATTTGTACGTGTGTAATTGTGTGTGTGTATATACATATATATATATATATATATATATATATAATATACACACACACAAACACACACACAGTCTAATCAAACACTTTGTCTCACTGGTCCCAAATAGATCTACAGATCTCCAGTGCATTATGATACCGGTGCTATTATAGTGCTAAAGGCATTATACATAATTGCATTTCTATTTGTAGAACATCATTTTCTGACCAAAGGTGCTTTCATGAGTTTAATGGTGCATCCTCATGTAAATTGATTTTATTCCCTAAAATATGGTATTTTTTTTAAGCGTGTGTCAACAGCGAGATCATTTCAGCCCATAAAGTTCAGCGAGCCATTTCTGAGAGCACAGGCCATTTCCCCTCTCTCTAAAGTGCACAGAAAAATAAGGTTCCAGGCAATAAAGACAAATCAGCTCAGGTCAGAGTCTGAGAATTATTCCCATTGAAACATATTTGTGAGGAGAAAGCTACGAGTTTGTGGGCTCTGCATTGGCTTTGCTCTGTGCAGTCTCTCGGGAAGCCTGTTTGCTTTATTCGACGCGGTCTTAAAGCGTGATATGGGAACGTTGCAGACATGTGAGCGGATGCTTATTAGAAAGCAAAAGTGCAGCAGTATTGGTTGATCAGATTTGTACACCGGTACGTCATGCACACCATTATTGTGAAAATCTAGTCTGAGGTCCTTTTCTTCTGTCAGAAATTCAATGCTAACCCTGCAGTTTCATATCTCATCCCTTTAGAAATGCTTTGCTGCTCGTCTGAAGAGAATGGAAATGAAATCATGACTTGTATCCAATTGATATCCAAAATCCCTCTGAGATCATTACAATAGGAGCTTTTGTGATTTGCGGTGTGTTTTAAAATGATGGCACATGTTCTGAGGGGGTGAATTCCATTAGGTCCTGGCACACAGTTTTCCTTTGAGAATTATAGATCTTCATTCTTTCTGAGAACCGTAGGTTAATTATCTGCAATTATATGAGGTTAAGAGCTGTCATTTAAAAAAAAAAAAAAAAAAAAGACTAAATATGCTAATGTTCACAGAATTTATTGAACCACTCTCTGCGGTGAGCCTCAAATTGCTGCCTCTCTGGCCGGGTGCTGTTTCAACCAGTTGGCAGAAACTGTGGGGCTCTCCTTATCAACCAGCTAGTGAACTGAGGACAAACCTTTACCTTATATCAAACACAACTGAACCAGCTAATTAAGGTCTTCAGGAGCACTTGACAATTACAGATAGTTGTGCTGGATCAGGGTGGGATCTGAACTCTGCAGGTGGGTAGATCTAACAGTTTTGGCCAACCATAGATTATATCATTACAATGGCACTTGTCAAGGAGTGGGTTATGTACCTACCAAAAGCGGTGCAAGGAAGCATAACCAGTGAACCGCCATCAGGGTCATGGTTGCATTGATGCCTGTGGGGAGTAAAGGCTAGCTTGCCTGGTCCGATCACACCGATAGCTCAAACTGCTGAAAAACTTAATGGGAAGATATCAGAAAACACAGTGCATCGCAGTTTGCTCCATTGGAATGTATAGCTGCCAGTCAGAGTGCCTGTGATGACCCCTGTCCACCACCAAAAGTGCCTACAATTGGACTTAAGTGTCAGATGTGGACAATGGAGCAATGAAAGAAGGTTGCAATAGAGTGACGGAAGGTTGCCTCTCATGAATCACTCTTTATTTTAGATCAGGTATATGGGCAGATGCATGTATGCCATTTACTTGGGAAAGAGATGGCAGCAGGATGCACTATGGGATGAAGGCAGGGCAGTGGAGGCAGTGTTATTCACTGGTCATGCATGTTATATTAACATGTTCCACCTACCTAAAGATTTTTGCAGACCACATTCACCCCTTCATGGGAATAGTGTTCTCTGATGGCAGTAATCTTTATCAACTGGATAATGCACCCTGCCACATTGCAAAAATAGTTTCAGGAAGGGTTTGAGGAACATGATTTCAGTGTTGTATTGGACCACCAAATCCAATCCATGGAGGCCCCACCTTTCAGTATCCATTGGTAATGTCTTGGTGCCACAGAACCCATTCAGAAGTCTTGTGGAGTCCATGCCAACGCATCAAGGCTGTTTTGCAAGAGGGGAGAGGGGAGGGGGGAGCTACAAGATAATTGCGACTGATCAAAAAAAAAGCCGCAGACTAATCAGAGTGCCTATGATGACCTCTCTCCATTGTCAAAAGCGACTACAATGGACACTTGAGCCTCAGAACTGGACCTTGGAGCAATGGAAGAAGGTCACTAGTCCAATGAGTCCTTTTTCTTTTACATCACGTAGGCATTTACCTTGGGATTTAATGGCACTAGTTTGCACAGTGTGATGCTCTGGGCAATATTCTGCCGCAAAACCCATGAGTCCGGCCATTCATGCGGACCTAAATTTGAAACGTACCACCTACCTAAGCATTGTTGCAGCCCAGTTTGAGGAACATGATGAAGAGTTCAAGGTGTTGACTTGGCCTCCAAGTTCCCCAGATCTCAATCCAGTTGAGCATCTCTGAGATGTGCTGGACCAACAAGTTCGATCCACAGAGGCTCCACCTCTAACCTACAGGACTTGAAGGATCTTCTGCCATGCAGTCTATATAAGACTGTTTAATAATTAGAATTAGAGACTTCTTCAGAAACATAAAAAAATCTTACTAACCCCAAACTTTTAAGATTTTATTCATATTTATAATTTATACATCTATTAACCCAATTAAACCAAACACTAATTTGATTGCCATGTATGAACCAAGATATTTTTCTGTTCAATATTTATTTCATCTAATGTCATTCAACTGGTTTCTTTTTTTAAAACAGCATCCAAAAAAGTAAGAGGCTGATCAAGATCAATCAGGAACAGCAGTGATGCCACATCTGGATAAGACAAGGACACTTTTTTTTGTGGTGCATTTATATAATTTACTTGATATATGATAGTAAAAAACATTAATTACCATCTTTTCATTCAAAAAACATGAGATTTGCTGATTTTGTCTTTCTACTACTTGTAATTATAGTGCGATGAGGTAGTGGCGCTAAACAAAACAGAAACGAAACTCTCAAAAAACACCCTCGGTGTTCTCAAGTAATGCACAAGCACACAATCAGTCTTTATTTTCTGCATCAAAGATGCCACCTCATAATGTCTCAAATCACCTTTCATTGATCAGTTTTGTATTATAAATGCCAGTTACGGCCTGAATGCTTTAGCATTTTCAATTCTGAAGCATCACGTCTGATCTTTGTCTGTGCTGCCAGACCCATTAAAAGCCATTTGTAGTCTCTCCCTCTCTGTTTTGTCTTCTTCCTGAGCGTTTTGATTGTGGTCCACCATAAGAAACCACTTTGAAGTCAACAAGCACCACAATTGTAATTGGAAGATAAATAGTAAAAGACATATCTAATGAGCCGATCTAACAACACCATCAATAATGCTACAAGGACAGCTTGAACTGAGAAGTAATTATTTCTCTTCAGTATTTATCAGGCTTATTTATTCCTACGATGGGGATGATGGGATAATTACATTACTAGTCCTGACAAGGCTAATTCGTAGTCTCTTGATTTGCAATTTAATATTTTTGGGTATTCTGAAAGAAACTGAATAATGAAGAAAATATTACATTATACATATTTATTGAGAATGGCAAATATTTTTCAAATATTTTATTTTACAGTCAATGCCTTTTTATATGCACAGTTTTGCTGAAAAATGACATTCTGTAGGAGTCTGGTCAAGGCATAAAACTATAAGAAAGCATTTTAGTGCCTTTTCCATTGTCACTACATTTCATTTCCTGTTTTCCACAATCTTACCACAAAGCAAATATTCTGTATCAAATGGAAAAACACCTCAATTACTTTATTTACTGACTCAAAATGTACACACAGGAAGCACAACACCATTAACCCAGGTATTCTGTGACAAAGGTTGTGCTCAGAGCCATTATCTCTACATATTACCATCTATATATCTCAAGTATAGGAACCACTGACATTTCCACTTAAGCAAGACATAGAGCATGCAAAATGTGATTCCTAATCTCTTAAAGGGCCATGGGTGTAAAGTTCATTCTATAATGCTTATTTATAAATACTGTTTAATATTTAATGTTCATACAGTTTGGAAGCTGTATGTGTTACAGGCTAGTAATAGAATGAATTGTAATATGAGCAAAGCTGAGGTTGCACCTCTTGTGACCTAATGTTCTGTGCCATCACAGGCATTCATGTTTGATCTTGACAGGCTCCTTTCATTCTTGCTTTCCAATTTTCACATATCTAAAGAGAAGATATTGTCTGATTTGCACCCACCTATCGCAACAATGATGGCGGATCATTGACAATGTCAGGATGATTTTAGCATGATTTTTCCATTGACATAAAATGCTAAATATTTTTAGTCAGTTCTTGGTTGCACAACCAACTTCTAAACCATTTAACATCTACTTTGTTACATTTTCACAGTAAGGTTGGTGGCTGCAACGAATCCTCCTAATTCTTTTCCTGATCTGAGATTATACAATTAGCAATTACAATTATTCCCACAGTTTCATTACTATAATATCAGAACTATGACGAGTAATATCAAATGTTAGTTTAAATGGACCAGACCAGTGTTAGTTGCCACTGTTAGCCACTAACAATCGGTTGTGGCAATAACTTTATTATAAGGATCATAAAAATAAAATTTTGTGTTTATTTAGCACTGTCCTGAAGAGATGTTTACATATAGTCCACAAGACAAAATAACAACACAAATGTTACACAAATGAACCAGTTCAAATGTTTACATATGCTTGATCCTTAATACTGTGTCGTTACTTGGATGAACTGTTTTTTTTTTTTTAATGTTTCATTCATGGGCCCATTGTTTGTCCTGAGCAATTAAACAGCCCACTGTCTTCAAGTCGGCCTGAATCTTCAATCAAAATGTCTTAACTCAGTCTTCCCCTTCCTTAAAATTAACAACAAGCTCGCATTCACATCTGCCCCCATCCAATCAAGTCCCCGCTCTGCGTTTTCTTTCTCACAATATAAAAAATAGGTCGGTTGCTACTTCTGTTATGTTGCAAGTATAAAAAAAGTGGCTACTGCACATTATTTGGTTTTCCTATGACCGCAATTTTACGTGCCTTGCCTCAGACTGGTAAACATTCAAAAGGTTTTACAAATGGATTTACAAAGTTTCTTTCAAGTTAAGTTTCTCTTAAATGGGTAATAATAATCTCTTCCTATTCATAGGTGCAGGTACAAAATAATGAAAAGTGACTTTGGCCAGTATTATGCATCACATTAGAAATTTTATAGGTGTAATTACTGGATGATGAGTGTCTTTGTGAAGATGTGCCAGTTCATACGCAGCTTTGGCCATGTAGGGTCATTCAGATAGATCGAGTGGAAAATGACTGTGCACTTTGAGCTGTCCATTTGGTTTAAGAAAGCAGTTGGCTTTAGAGATTACACATCCTCAAATAGTTTAAATGGTGAATAATTTTGTCATGTAGGGACAAAAGGTATGACTTGTGAATGGTTGTTGTATTTACACAAAATATGCTTTCCCTTTCCCCTTTCTTTGTAATCCTTTACGCAGTCTAGACTAAGACAGAAGCTTTGTTTATGCTAATAACCTCTTAAAGTTTCTGTTTTTAACTTGGACTTGACCCCAAAGCCACTGGTAACATAAATTCATACAAACCAGGGGAATTTTGTTTTTGAGTGATGTTTTCATCTTTGTCAATGCTAATCTTTTCTCCTTTTATTGAACTTTTAGTGCACCAGTCATAATAGTGTTCAAGAGCATGTCTGCCAAATCATGCTAAACTACATTTCCAATGGACAAAAGCAGAAAACAAAAACAGCTGTGAGCGTCACAATCAATAAAGTCCTGTTGTGTTCATGGAAACTCTCATCAGCAGTTTTTCTTTCATTTGTGCTGATGCCAGTGCACATAATACACATGTCATGTATCAATCTATCAGAAAGACAATCAGGATAATTGTTTTGGTTGTTGTCTTTGCTAATTGGAAACGATTCCTCTGCTACTTGTTCATTTACTTCTAGATATGAGCGATGCAATCTGGATTATTTCTACTAAATTAAATTGGATGTCTTATGATACCATATACAGAGTAACCATGGAAATCCTTCTTTATTCCTTGCAGTAGAGAGACAGGAAGTGTAACTGCTGAAGTGCTAACCTTTCCTTTTATTGTCTCAATTATGTCTGTTAAAATAATAAAATAATTTGGGCGCTCCAGCAGGTTCGGCTCAGTAATGAGTGAACTCAGTCACATGAATCACAGCGTACAGAAGAATCTGTTGAGTCAGAGACAGAAGGTTCATCAAGGTAACATTCAGTTCTGACAGGAACAGGATTCACTCCTACAGTGTTTTACTCTGACGCACACTAGAATGAAGATTACTTGTTATTCAGTGGAACACAATGCTGAATTACTTTATTTTCCTGTGAGAGGGACAGGATTGTCAAATGCATCACCGCGCAGAGACGGACCACTCTCCTGTACACTAAAAGCTGAACTTTATCATTGTGTAATAACACTCAGGCTTTGAGTTTTAGGCATGAAGAGGATGCATTTTGTCATTTTCGTCCTTACTGGGATGCATTATATTCTTTTAAGAAGCAAAAAAAGAGAGACATTATCTTCTGTATTAAAGTGTTGTGTTACATAATTATTAATGACAAAAATAGGGCACATCACATTTCTATGACAGACTATGTCTTTCAATAATTATTATGGCAATATATATATATAGGCCTACATATATTTGTACTTGGATATTATCTGTGGATGCTCGTAACTGTAAATTGAAGTAGTTTCTATTAATTAGTCTAGTTTTGAAACTTTTATTGTATTTCCTTGATCCCTTCGGAAATTTGTTTAGTTGGGAATTTATGGAGCCAGCCTCTTTTAGTTCTTTTGAAAGGCACTGGTCTATTGTCTGCCCATGTACAAGGTGACACTGACTTTCAGATGAATCAGTCAGAGAACATAAACTTCTAGGGCTTCTTGGAACATTGAGCTTCCAGAAAAACAAACAGGCTATGATTTATAAGGTGACATTTTTGCAAGACCAAAATTGAGTTATAATTCACCTATATGGAAGTGGAAGTATTTCTTACAGCATTATTATTACAACAACAATGGTTATATAAAATATGAAAATTATATAAAATATGTCTCTCTGCTCTCTGTGTTTCTGACAGGCAAAAACCAAAGACTTTTTGGTTTTATAGTAAACTCATATATAAACTCACTATATATATATATATTTGTATACCATCATTCAGAATCAACATTTTTGTATCAACATGTGCAAAAGCACAAAAGCAAGAAAAACACCAAAGTTTCCTAAAAAATAGCATGAGATCGGGCCAGCGTAATTTAGAATGAACTTTGATCTCCATCTGAGAGAAGACTCTCTTTGAAAGCACTAATAGGATATTATTTTCCTGCTGAGATGCAATTTTAAACCCACTCCACTCATTATGTTAACACTCTGTTATCCAAGGATGTCTTCACAAAATCGTGGTGTGTTTCATGAATGGGACAATTCATTAATTAAATGACAAATCAAACCCCAGTCTTCTTGAAATCGCAGGCTTTTGTATGTATGTGTCTGTGTGTGTGTGTGTGTATGTATGTATGTATGTATATATATATATATATATATATATATATATATACACACACACTCACACACAGACACACAAAATCAAATTATACACTGTGTTGTGTACAACATGAACACAATATACAATTGCACCTAACCACTTTTTAATGCAAGTATTTAAGACATGCAGCTAATATAAAATATGAAGAAAATTACTACTAGAACTAGATAGCGTTTCCTGGAAATTCTCACTAATGAGGTTTTGAGAAAGTTTTCAGTTCATTAAACCATTAAATTCTTTTGAAATATCGACTAAGGGAAATCCAATTTTTTATAATGTGACCGCTCTAAGGAAGAGTGTGCAGTATAATTTACTTGTGTATACTAAATTTGTGGAACAGAGAGTAGAATTTCTGTCTCTCTCTCTCTAACATTCAGTGATACGATTATTGTAGATGTAGCTCTAAAATGAGTTAATAGGTTTTCTCCAAGACTCAGTATCCTGGGAAAGCCATAAGCAGCACTTTCAGTGCATGGCCATAAATCAAAAAGCTGCACCACAGCACCAAACAATGGCAGCTCTTATCCACAGACTTTGACTCAGCAACATGCTGTGAATTTGCCTGAGCAAAGGACCATCCAGCCTGAAATATAGGGTCCTCACTCATTTAGACAGACCTCCACAGGTCAGGCAGAAATGTACTTGAGTAGCTCAACATAAACCATCCTCTTATTTCTTTCTTTCTTAATTTTCAGAAGTAGTAAAAAAAAAACCCAAAAAATGCTTCTTAGTCCTCAAAATCATTTTTCAGACTTTATTTCCTCAGGCATAAGTTTATTATGTGAAGACATTTCATCACTCTACACATTCATCACAACATGATCAACCATCAAACCACAAAATAGTTACGTTTGCATATGTTTGAAAAACGGTTGCCCGTGTAAAAGTAAAATAAAGCAAGAAATAAATTGGTTTTCTGTAAAATTAATATATGTTTGTTTAAAATTGTTTTGGTGGTATTAAGAGAATATGGTCCACCAATTACGATACTTAACAAATCAATGTAGAACTGATTATGGAAAGGAGATGTGTTTGCATTGACTGATGTGAAAAAGGAATGATGACTCCCAACGCCATGCTTGACAGGTTTACAGATGTACGCTTCAAACTGAATTGGAACATACCTAAAGTCCTATAAATTACTGTAAAATTAGCATCCTTTTATACTGCTCTCTCTGTTCCCATATTGTCAGTTTTATGTGCAATCTGATATTCATTATTAGCCGCTACTTTAGAATACAGACCACTTAATAATTATGCGAAGCACTAAACGAACAACCCAATCAATTCTGAAGATGCTTTTAGTGCAGTATTCTTGCCAACACAGCCAGTTATTTAAAGCCCTTATAAAATATAGATTTAATGTACCATACTCTACAGCGGCAACTGCAGGAATGCTTAGCTCTCTGCTGTGGTTATTCAGCCTATATTTCACCTCTGCAGAGGTCAGACCGCAGTGGCTGAAAATGTGAGGTGTTTACAAAACACTATAATATGGGTCTCTTATCTTAGCAGACAGAGGAGAGAAAACATATAGATTTAAAACTCTGAACTCTGAAATAAAGGCTTGGCTGCACATAGAGGTAGAACTTTATTCACCTTTCAAACAATTACTGTGTGATTTCTGCACTACTAGTGTAAGAATTGCTAAATTGGTAAACAGATATTTCGAATACTCTTCTCTCTGCTGTTGCTCAGACAAACAGCTCCTCCCCAAACTCACACCATTTATTTAGCAGAGGTTAAAATTTAGATTGAAATGAGTCTGTATCGTTAAGCCTATGGAGTAAAAAAAGATTAAAAAAAAAAAAAAAAGTGAGATAAACATTGTGTAATTGCGAGGCCAAAATGAACACTAGTAATATATAAAGTTGCAATTCAGAGATACACAATTGCAATTACCTTTTATTTATTTATTTATTTATTTTTAAATCAGAGGCAGAAAATGTTAACACATATAGGCTTCTCATTAGTTTATACGCTAACCTTTCGGTTTCTCTGTTTTGAGCAGTACTATATCTAAATGACTCCTGACAGAGTCAAATGGCAAAGCCAATCGAGAGACCATCTGACAGTTTACATTCTCATTTTTCAACTACATGGTTTTCCACAGCTTCAGGATGAAGCTGACCAGCACTTGCTCCAGGGATCAAGATCTCTATGGTTCTCGACACAAAATCAATTTCTGTGATACTCTTTCTTCCTCAAAAGACCAAAGCTGAGGGAAATAATAATGCGATCGAGTGCACAGAGTAATAACAGAGTAATAAGAATAGATAGTAGAAACTTTTTGCACAACAAAGAAAGGACATTTCACAATAATTTGAAACTCATTGTTTTGAAAGGATGTGAATCATATTGCATTTGTGCTGGATTCTAATGTGAATTTCCCAAGTGTTCCAGCTTTTGAAGCACATTTCCAATTTTTTGGAGTACATGCTGAGGAACTAATTTGCCATGGAAACAACCTCAACCTTTGAAGAGCTGGGTGCTGTGATGTGCAAATGAAAAAAGAGTCATGATTTACACGAATGCCAATATGTAGTAATTGCTTACACTGTGTACTTATTCCTGATCAGAAATAGCCTCACCTCAAGGAGCCAATGAGACCCAAGTAAAGAGTCTCTCTAAGTTTCCTAAGTTTCTCTAAGCTCCTCGGATACATTTAGAATTACAATGATGTTACTTATGCTTCCAGGATCCTTTATTTCATCAAGGATTGCTTCATGATGGTATATAAAACAATAATTTAGGATGTATTCTAAAACCCATGCAGACATATGTATTCATATGTTGAACATGCCCCCATGAGCTTGAGCAAATTCATATTTAAATAAGCTCCAGGTTGCGTAATTTCATTATATCCAGCCTTTTATCCCATTCAAGATGTGGTAGTCACACATCACAGCAGTTTCAAGAGAGCACACATTTATTGACTATGTATTTTCTTATTTCTCATTAGAAAAGAGAGTGCTGATTGATATAAGTAAAATGAGAGAATACCTTGTCTCAGAGGACAATACATATTTATAATGTTTCTCTTTAAGTGAACATTTAAATATTAATGATGAACATTCATTCAGCTTTCCACTGCAGAGAAACAAAAGACTTGATGAAATACATAAAAAGGAAAGTCAGCTTTCCAGAAATTGTATGAGTTATACCATCAATCAATAGCTCAGTCTTGAGGACATGTGGCAATTCAGTAGTGCGTGCAGTTACTACACTATTGCGAAGGAGATTTCCCACCAGCGAAATACTGTATTTCAATAATACTGTATTTTAAGTGCCATTCTAGGGTATACATCTTTTATACAATGATGCATTTGCTTATATGACTGTTTTATAGCATTTTTTTTATGCTATAATTTTATGAATTGTTTTATGATACTTTTATAGTTGCTTTTATCTCATTTTGGAACTTGACAGCCTCACTCCACATTCACTTTCATTAGAAAGAAATAAGCTGTGATATTGACCTTTAGTGAAAGTCACACTGGTTTGAAATGACGTCAGATTGAGTAGATTTAAAGTGGCTGTATGTAGAATTCAGAAAGCCTTGTTATTAGTGACAGCAGTGGCTATTAAGTGAACTGCAGTCAGCAACTTATTGCTCGTGCTCGCACTTCTGCACACATAACACAAGAGACTAAATGTGACTCAATGCTCCAACATCAGTTCTTTTTTGTTCTTTGTTTAGAAGTAAAAAGAGGTATACCTTTGCAGCGCTATATTGTTACTGAACTATTGGTCCTGTCTATGCTGCTGAGAGCGACATTTAGATGAATATGTAAACATGTGCTGCATGTCTTTCTCTCAATATAAATACAGAACAAAGAAGACAACAGTGAGAAAACAGCAGTCAAGAAAGCATTATAGCAATGTGAATATCTTTGCACAAGCTCTGCAATACACTGGCATCATGTTGACAAAACTCATTGGTTTTCACGGAAGCTCAATCTGCATGACACACGAAACTGATCCTCATTGGTTCTCGCAAGTCAAGCAAACATGCTTGAGCTTCCGTTTACTGTAACTGATGTGTGCATTGATGTATGTGAATAAAAGCCTAAATTCAATCTGTTCATCATATAAAGCAATCGTGTCTCTTCAGTAAATTTGGACTAAACTGCTCAATTCATAGTTTTACTATCTGTTTATGAACTTTTTGAAGCGTCAAAGTGGTAGTTGGATAGCTGTCAATGGAGGGACAGAAATCTCTCAGATCTCATTAAAAATATCTTCATTTGTGTTGAGTAGATGAACAAAAGCCTTATGGATTTGGAATGACATGAGGATGAGTAATTAATGACAGAATTTTCATTTTAGGGTGAACTATCCCTTTAAATGATCATAGCTTGTCTAACAAGGTTCTTGAGATTGCCGCTGTTGATATACCCAGTAATCCTGCTGTATCTTTCCAGATAGAGTATACAACCAACAGCTAATGGCATTACTCTGTGACCTTTGTCACATTTCAAATCTGACACTGAGATTGGCAGTCAGCTTTTAGGATGATGGTGTAACAGTGATCCAGAAAATCCATTCAATTAATGCTCCACAGACTCAAGCTTAAGTGTTTTATTAGGTTATATCACATAGGTGTTTAGAATGGGCAACCGTATTTAATTTATAGATCAAAAGTGATTCTCAAACTGTCCAGTTCATAACAGCTTGGTACAGTATTCGAGTCACTACTGACTGAATGAACCAATAATCTGAAAATAAATATCCTTTTTTAACACTAAAGTAAATATCAAGAGTGATCACAGCATAGTCTATAGGCTGTCACAGTGATGCGAGTTTATTCATCAAATTTCAATTATCGGACAACAACTCTGCACCACAAAACTGATGGGAGCAGCTCTGGAGGGGGATTGAGTGTGAGGATGACACAGTTCATATAGCCTAATTTGTCTCAGACTTTGTAAGTTACCAAAACCGCACATGATAACACACATCACACAGGAGACACGGGCGGCGGAGAACTTGTTTAGTTTCATTAACACAGTAAATGGTTTACCAAAAATGTGGTTATGAGTTCTGAGAATTTAAGAATGTCAGTTTCCTTTTAAAATGCGGTTGTTATGCTCATTAATTAATAACCAAGCTGTATGTGACCATAACCTTATGGCACTTTAAAATACGACTGACAGTTTATATTGTATTCGCTATTAAAATGTGGTTAAAAGTATATTTGTGGAACAGAACTCTTAAAGAGTTAGTTCATCCAAAATTGAAAATTATGTCATCAATTACTCACCATCATGTTGTTTTAAACTGAAGATCTTTTTGATGAAACCTGAGCACTTTCTGTATATGCAACTGACATTTTTACGCTTCAAAAAATGCATAAAGAGATCGTAAAACTAATCCATATGAATTGAGCAGTTTAGTCCAAATTTTCTGAAGAGATTCAATCACTTTATGTGATGAACAGATCTTTCAGACATTTATTCACAGATGTAAGCATTTATCAACTCACACATCAGCTCAGCTTCTGTTGATGTTCGCTGATCAATGTTTAAATGTGAAAAAAAGCCTATTAAATCTGTTCATCATATAGGCCTAAAGCGATTGTGTTTCTTCAGAAAACTTGGACTCAACCCTTTAATTGATATGGATTCCTTTTACAATCTCTTTATGAACCTTTTGAACCGTCAAAGTGTCTGTAGAGTAGAAAACTCTCAGATTCCATCAAAAAGAACTTCATTTGTGTTACGAGGATAAACGAAAGGCGTACAGGTTTGGAACAACATGAGGGTGAGTAAATGATGACAGAATTTTCATTTTTTAGGTGAACAATCCCTTTAATAAAACTGTCTGTGAATACTAATCATATTTAGACATCAGGGCTTTGACAGGCCTATGAGAGAATCTGAAAGAGATGAATGCAGCTGACAAAATACTTATTGTGTCTAGATATCGCCCTATGAATCAACGACTCTGTGGGATATAAATAGATGGCAGTGCGTGTTAGCAGAGCCAGATTATTCTGTCACAGAAAGTTTTTGCTGTCCAAATATGGTAACAGTGGAAGCGTTAAATAACAGCACATTTTTACTTTTTTTCTATAATTGTTTCACAACATTTCCCAAAAATTCTACTATATATATACAAATAAAATGTCATATATAAGTTATATAAACACTGTAATTAACTGTTTGAGCTAAAGAATAAACACAGATAATCAAGCTGTCATAAAGTTATTTCTAGAGAGGGCTACATTAGAGTACATCATTTTCTACTGAGGAACCCTATCGAATTGAGCTTCATGTCTCTCTATCTAGATCTCAATAGATTAATTTGTGCTGAATATCCTATTGAATTATTTATGAAGTCAGCAGACTGAATCTAAACAGCTCGATAGCGTACAGCACAAGCAGTTCACTGCAATCCTTCATCATATTGGACTACTGTTTGTTTCATTGCGATTATATTTGATTCAAAATGGCCAGCACTATATTTTCTGCCCATTATACATATGATTAGTTTATGATGTTTTGTAAATAGTTTTTTGAAAATTAAGCACAAAAACGTAAAAAGATATTTAAACTGGCGCTATTGTTAGAAATGTGACTATCCTATTAGCCTGCTGAATAACGTCCCTGCTGCACTTCAAGTTCAACATTATTCCAGCCATCTGGTGTATTCCTGGCTCACCCTGGAACTAACATTTATATAAATTATTCTATAATGGTTTCTGTTGCAGTGGAGGCTGTGGATGGTAGATCCTAAAGGTCTCCTCAAGCTCTAATTTATTTACGCAGGGCCCTGAGCTCCTGGTAGCATCAGCTCCATCTGTCTCTAGAGCTGGAGAGGAAGCATAATCACCTGCTGGATTTTGTTAAATGCAGATATGTACGTGACAATAAACAACTGCTCTAAATAATCAGCAATTAACAAACCATATGGTATTTTTAAGTGACAGTTATAGTGAGAGTATTTATGTATAATTCAGCTGACACAAAACCACTACCCATTTATTTAGTCTGCATGCTTAATCAGTATGCACTTGATATTTGGCTCTTAGATGCAAATGACAGAGCTCAACCTCTATTATAGTAATACCAGGATTTGATGCAAGTTAGATTGGCAAGAAGTTCTTTCATCCAGACTCTGGAGGACCTAAGGCATCAATCCAATGAGTCTTTCCTGGTAATGCTCTGGTCATTCACTTGCATAGGATGTGTCCAGAAATCTAAGTGCTGACTCATTTGAATTCGCTTCCAAGGGTCTATACAATGGACTACTTTGAACATCTGAAGATATGAAGATTGTATTGCTTTTTTCTGCATTGTAATGCATCAGGCATCATGCTACATCTATTAGTTGCACAGGGGGCATAACCGACAAATTGCACTATTATATTTGAAAAATGTCAGAGCAATTATTGATCAGGTTCACAAACCATTAGAATCAAAACCTTTTCAAAAATAAAATGGCTTTGAGAGTTGACGTGTACAGCTTTTGTGTAGCTATATGATTTTAAAAGGTAGTATGTGAACGTAATCTGAAAGTGGTGGTGAACTTGGTGCACTGATTGAATTTAAAGATGTGAACATATCCTATAGTTGTAGGTACAGAATATATTAGAGTTATAGATCTTTTCGTTTGAGCTGAAATTCACATATGGGCACTAAATTGACTTTGAACAGATCTGACAGGCTAATTAAATCGCTACAGCTGGTTCATTGCTCTGCTTCTGCAGTGACATCAGTAAAGCCTGGTGCTGGTTACTCTGGTTGCCACATGATACATGGATGCCTGATGCTGTGGACGGGTATTAGATTTTTAATATTGCTTAAAAATCAATGGGCATGTAAGTGGAAAGAATTATAGACTCTCTTGATTAACTGTTGCAAATTGGAATGTCATATTTTCACAGACATTTGGTATCTTGAAGTGGATGCTGCTTTATTTTAGAGGGAACTATGATGTTCTAGATGTCCTCATGCACAAAGCCTAGTGTTTTGTACGAGTGGGAGTAAAATCTATGAAAATATTCTTCACTATATATGAACTAACATTATTGTATTGCAGAACTAATATGCTTTATTTCCAATATTGGATTGTATTTCACATTGTTGTTTGAACGCCATTGCAACTCTGTGTTGCAGGGCCGCTCTAATGCACTTACATTTATCATTCAGACAGTCTGAGATGAATCACTGTTACACAGGTTAAATGAACTATTAATAATTTATTTATGGTTTCTACACTTTATTTTGTGCCTTTAATGCCTTTTCATAGTATTTTTTATAGAGATTGCAAGAACATTCTTAAATATTTCAATATTAAATAGGCATTCCAGATGTCGAGATTGTTTTTTTCCCGCAATTTCTACTTTCAAAGCACCCAGTCAGCCTTCTGAGCAAGATATTTTCACAGCAAAGTAGCCATAGCAACAGAGGAACATCTGGCTATATGCGGCACTCATGGCCACAGGAAACGAATGAATGAACACAAAAGTGAACAAATAAATGAAATGAATAATAATTATTTTTTTTTTTTTTGGGGGGGGGGGGGGGTAAATAGATATTAAAAAATACAACCAATTCAAACAATACTGTGCATCTCAAAAGCAATAAAATCCCTACTTTTCCTGTTATGCAGTGTTTATTTATTCCTAATTATGTCATTTACTTTTTCAGCTGTTGTTTATTTTGAATTTATTTTGAATGTACCTCTCTGGAGACCTACATTGGATCTGTTAAATAAATAATATGACCTCAATGACAGTAAATGGACACTTTGAGAAAATCCATCTGCCATGATTAGTCGTGAATAAGGATGTATAAATACAGGGTTTGACATCTCAAAGTGGAACTATCCAAATGTAGAGCCTTGTAAAGTTTATGAAGTGTTTTTGTCTTTACATGTAAATACAGCATTTTTAATTAATCACATTAATCACATAGTACCTTGTTTACTGATGTCTTGGCATGGTGAAGTGTGATTATCATGAAATGTAACATACAGTTAAACTTATGTTGCATTTTCGAGGCAAATTGAGTTTGTCAAGTCAGTGAGGTGGCAGCAGGCCAGTGAAGTAAAAGGTTTCATTACATTTGCTCAATCTTCCCTGGGCACACTAACAATGCCCAGACATTTGCCAGGTGTTGATAAACTGGCTTCTGGAGGTACAATGGAGTTGTCCAGGAAACACCTCATCACCTCAGCAAACAACACACACTCTTAACTGCATAAAGAGATGGGGAAGACTAAACATGAAATGTCTAATAACAAAGTTGTAACTCATGTTTTTAAATGAAATTATTAGAGTACACAGACATAGAGTACATTTATACAAAAACATTGTGCACTTGCTCATAAGTCCTTTGGTTTATTTGGAACGACGGATTTGATGAAACACTGCTTTGACGTCAATATTCAGGACAGCAGACACGCATTCAGCTGTAGCAATTTTGTACAAATGCATTTGATGAATTTTAACAACCAACACAAGCCGTCCAGCAAACAGACTCTTGTTTGCTTAGAATACAACAGGCACCAGCGAAGGTCAGGTGAATGTTGCTTGTCAGATAAAGGTCTGTGAGGGCACGAGTTTAATGTCTCTGGATGGTGTTTCGGTCACGGTTCTGTGTGACAGCTATTTGGCCGGTGCGTATGACTAGTGACGGAGAATGAGATTAGTGAAACATCTTACAGGCTTTACTGTGAATAAGAACAAATGTGACACCCAAGGGACCAGTGTGTATTTCACTGCGGTCACATGTCCGGAAAGCGTCTCAGACAAAATGGGTTTACAGTTCATTACCCTGTGAATTGCTCACCAGGTTGGTGCATCTGCTTGATTTAACTAGTGAGTGATTGCTTTACATGTACAGATTGGCTATATTGGAGCCTTGAGCTTTCTTTCTCTGCAAAAGAGACTTCACGAACCCAAGAGACAGAGATGTGTAATTTGGCAAGACAGAGTAGTAGGGGTGCACCATGTTTAACATTATACAAAAAGGGGCATTTCAAATGACACCGAGGAAGAGAAGCAAAAGACATGTTATAGAAAATGAGGTTCTTACAGTCTGGTGGATTTTGGAAATGGGATGGTATGAACCATAAATCATATACAAATCCATTCCACCAAGTATTTCAGAAGATGTTCTCTCATCCCTCAAAGAGCCCAGTGGGACAACACATCAGACTCTCTACACTGAAGACATTTATATTCATAAACATCTGGTGTGTATTATGGAACAATTAAATAAAGGTGAAAATTTGCATTTGTGGAAGGAAAGTGTGTTATGAGAATTGTGGGACTGAAGCATAAAATGAATCTTGGAAAAGGACGAACATTTATTGTTCTAAAACATTACGATGCATGAAAAATTCCTCTGATTGCTATGACATTATTAAGTCTCTGTGATAAAAGAGTAAAATAGTTCCAACTCTCTAGAGGGGGTAATGATTTTGACTAATCCCAAATTGTCTTTAAATATAAGGGTTAATGTAGAGTTTAATTACTCAAGGATTCATTTACTGATAAAAAGAAAAGCAAAAGATAATGATGCCAATTGTGTACAGATGAAATAACACATGTAATGTGTTTTAAATGAGAACAATAAACTCATTGTCAACTGTAAAGTGAAACCAATGTTCAATTAAAGTGGGTACAATTATGATATTGATAAAGGCTGGGAATAAACTTTAAAACTCTAGATGTTTAAATTAAAGCTCCAAGGTTCATGACAATTCCTGCAGTGGCATTTTAAGAAAAAAAATTGCCAAGCCTCTTCTGTATTATGTAAGTAATTTTGAGACATTTTACATTTGTTAACTAATGAGACAAATACCGTTAATCCAAAAAAGAACACGGAGGTATTTATTGACTTGAGGCGTAAACATCGCACGGTGGAAACAGCATTAGATGAATAACAACTTCCTGTATGACATTATTAGAATGCTCTGCTTATAGCTTTACTAAACAAGGTTAAATATCAGTCACATGAATACTGATCATCCTCAGATGCTTGTTAATGAGTATTCTGGAGTTGTGCTGTGCCTAGGAGGATCCTAATGTAGGCCAATAGAGGTAGAAATCATATGTTTTGTAGTAAACAAGTTATTAGAAGTAGTAGAGTAATGAGCTAAAGTTATTCACTATAACAAAAATGCATGCCTCTTTCTTTCTTACTGGCCTCTAATAAAGCTTAATGAGGTCTAATTGACTGAGATTAGTGCTGCCCCCTGCAGACTTGATAACTGTGCTCAAGAACTGCACGCAATAAGGAACAATCAGTGTAATAATAAGCTTGACAGAGAGATTGCCGCTTTAACTGAGCAGCCATTTGTTGTTAAGAATGTATTCTGAAATGTTTGTATTCAGAGGCCAAGAGTGGGATTTGTTTGTTTTTGTTTTCAACAGATAATTAATAAATGAGCCTACAGTTGATAACTAATGATCCTGTTCTTTAGAAAATATAGCCAGAAAATACTTATTACCTTAGGATGTTAGGTCAAGCATTTGGCTGACTTTGAAATTGAGATTGATCATTTCAACATTAGCTAAATTGCTTGGAGCAGAAACACAATTGTCCAAAAAACCTTAACGTGGTCAGTAATACTAGTATCAATTTCCTGAAACAGAGTGCCACTACACAAAACTCAAACAAGATTTAAAAAAATAGGAAAGTTCAAAAGAGAAGCACAAAAGTCTCTTTGTTTTGTTGAATTACTTTTGTGGCGACACAGTGTCTGTTGTTTTTTTTACTACCAAAGGCTTTTACTATAAAGGCTATAATATATACTCATTCTCTCAAGACAGATAGTAAGAACGGAAATTCTTTTAGAGACTAATTTGTATTTGAAACATTTATTTCCAATTGATAAACTGACATTGAATCTCTTGCTGACATTGATTTTTCTTGCTGAGATCAGGAGACTAAAGTGCCTCATTAACAAACTCCCTTGAAAGAAACTGCAATGATTTTATTAAATACATAAGTTAAGTAAAATAGACGTTTTCTTTAATCATCTGGAAAATCATAAACGGAATCTGTAGTGATTTTGATGGGATAAAAACAGAACATCTGTCCATACACCAAAACAATTTATATTCTGAATAACTTCCTTACTAAGAAGAATAGAGCGATGTCTTCAACCAAGGTTATAACAGGACAGAAATGGAATGCAAATGGAGGAATAGCCCCAAAAACCACTGAAAAACTGGCAGAACATTCTGACTAATTTCAGACAGCAACCTCAAATGCTTCCCCTGGAATTCACATAGAGTTAAATTTGTTATCAAGTTTCTTCATTTGTACTCATTTTAGACATTTCACCCAATCAGTGGCCAGGAAACCGACATTTAGTGAAGGTCAGCATTCTTATACACACCCACTCAAAAGTCACAATTTAGACACTGTGTTTTAATACTCAAAAGCTTCCTCATTCCTGGAAGTTTGAAATATTTATAAAGGAGATGCAAAAAGTTTTGTGAAAAATGTTTTCATCTCAGTACTACATGTGTAAATAACGAATTACATTTGGGAATCTAAGAAGCAATGGAAGGCTGCTGGTCTGTAATCTATTACATCATCTTTTATAATCTTTATCACATCATAAAACAGATGGCAAGCCATTAGGTATGACATTGTTACTTAAGATGTCTATTTGAACATGTTGCCAGCCACTGCAGAAAGGCATTTATTTATTTATTGTCAAGGTAGGATTTTTTTTTTTTTGCCGAGCGTGGATAGTGATACTTGGAATACACAGCAATGTTCATCCTTGAACAATCCCATTTCTGCTTTAGAGCAACATTAATATAGATGTATAAGACACACAGACACAAAGACACACAACAGCTGTCCATTTCCCTGTTTGTGAGTACGAGAGTTATTATAAGAGTGTAAAAGTTCTTAAAATGTTTGTTCCATTTGTTTGTGCACTAAAGTAAAGATCGGCTAGAGTCTGGTGTAAGAGCAGCGGTTTGCAGAGTTCACACTATTCCAGTCCTAAATCACACCTTCCGGTGTTCCTTGCTGCCTGACTAATCTGAGGAAGCTGCATTTGTTTCTCAGTAGCCCACATCTAATTGCTTGCAGGCCTTTCAGCAGCCTGGTATTAATTCTTTCTGACCCTATGAGCCATTGATTCCACTCCATTTGTCCTTCTCCTTCTCATTAGTGTTAGTTTCTAATTATGTAAGACTTACTGGCAACTGAATGGCTTTTAGTCCCTCCAGAGAACACTCCAACAAAACAAGGGTTTAGCAAATGAGCTCTCGGGATGTCTGGGGAGGCATAGTAACACCCAGTGCTGAATTATGAACACTTGGCAAAAAATTGAACACATGCGCACATGGAGTGCAAACGTGGACTGACCTCACAGCTGCAAACACTGAGAGAAGGAGAGAGCTGTCCGTAAGGTCGGATTTACAACGTCTGCTGCCTGTGCCTCCAGTGCTTCCAATGTGATGGAAAATTGAATAAGTGCATGATCAACAAATTATGCACTGTGGACAATTTTCAGTTTTTATTATTCCCTCAACTAACATCAAGGAGCCAGTTTTAACAGCAGCAAAAACAGTGTATCAGGAAATATCAGAACTCTGAATGCCACGACTGACAAATCAGAGTATTCCGCAGTGTCATATAACAATCAAAAGCTAAATGCGTATACTGTTATACTCTGAGAGATAGCTGGCATTTTGATAGAGAAATCACCAATGAGCAATTGAATTAAAGTGATGTGTGTTCACAGCTCAGTTGCATTGAGTCTTGTGGCACATGAGTCTAATGGCTTCATATTACTTTCATTACTCATGCTTCAAACACTGGACACACAAATTTCAGGTTGTAATCAGACACACCATACATGAATGATAAAACATTGTTTTTCTTTTCAAAAGACAATTATTGCATTGCACAGAAATTGAAATGCCAAGCTGGACCAGGATTTGAGGATGTGAAAGATATTCCAAGCCGTGGCTGTGAATTCAGACAAATGGTAATGTGATTAGTTTGTGGCTATATCAGTCAACAGGACATTATAAAGATGGAGAAAACAGCAGTTATAAATCAATGGCTCATTTTGTGCTCGCTCTTTCCCCACAATTACATTACAGAACTCATTTGCATTCAGACATAAGCAAAACATGCTGGACAGTAGAAAATGTTATGATCTATAGTGAAAGTAATTATTACAGAGTTAGTGGCATCGCAGCAACGGCTGCAAGCATCATTTACGGATACATTTGTTAGATTATTATATAGAATTAATTTGAGTTTAATTAAGAACTGTCTTGTCTTTTCATCACTGTGTCTGTTTAATGAAGAGGCAAAGGTTGAAATGAAAAATATTAGTGTTTAACAATCATGCTAGCACTATTTAGACTAGGCTACTTAGTGTCAAATCTTGTGTAGTCATGGGAAACCATCTGAAAAATAAGCTTTGCTGTGGAAAAGTTGCTCAGTAACCACAGAGAGCTTCACAGGATCTGTTATATAACAGATTGTTTTGAAGTTTCTGACAGAGTTCTGAAAAATAAGTCCACCTAGTGTTGAAATCTTGATTGCTTAGGTTGAAGAGTCAGTGCCCTGTGGTCTGTAAATAATATTTATTCCACAAGCAGAAGAAAAATATTGCTTTAGAGCTACAATAGAACAACAGATCTCCAGAAATTGCTGTGGGATTTTTGTTTTGACTCAAAATATGCATACAAACAGGGACACTTTCTGTATTCTACAAACATGTGCAGCAACTGTCTGTTTAACACTTTCCTGTCTATTAAAGAGTTCACCCCTCATGTCGTTCCAAACCCCTAAGAACTTTGCTCATCTTTGGAACACAAAATTTTCATGAAATACAATAAATTTCTGAAGCACACATAGGCAGCAACATTACTGTATCGTTCAAGGCCCAAAAAGGTAGTAAAGACATTGTTAACCCTTTCATACGTAAGATTAAAATATTCTGGCTGAGCGCCCAACTTGAGTTTTTCAAGGCGTCCATTATTTACAATGTATCGCTTTATTGTTTGAGGTGACGCGTCATTGCTTGTCGTGTTACACACGGCAGCCACAATAGTGCTGTATGACTGAGGATCTGCTTTTATTTCATTTTTCCTTTTTATTCAAAATATTCACAAATTTGTTAACTATAGCATGAAATATCTGATATGCCGATTGTCAAATATGTGCAAGTGGATGTGTTTTACTGTTTGAACGCCTTTATAATGATCGCATTAGTTGAGCTATACACGCAATGGGCGCCGCCATGGTAGTTTGCTCCACAGCACAGAGAATCGCATCTATTGGATTCACAACACGTGAATTCATCCACTTCTCCCGAAATACATGAAAGTAAGAGAGCCGGTGAACTGTGAGAAGAATAGAGTAAACTTTTAAAGTTACTTCAGATGTGCATCTGATATGAATAAAACGTGTCATCTAATTATTATGGAAAGATTGTTATTGCCGCTTCCATAGACGTCAGTGTGTATTTTACAAACTCTAAATGTATTGTTTTGTTAGTACTTATGTGAATTTAAATGTCTGAAACCTAAAATAAACATTATGTGGTTGAAAAACACTGCATATTTGTGATATATTGAAAGCACTGAGCACGTCTGTCACTGGCTCAGCGCCAGCCAATTGAGCAAGTTGATCATGTGATGCACTGAATGTTCTGATCACACCGATGTGGTCGTACACTCCAGAGACCACTCATGACTGATCACACCGGTGACTACATAATAGCACCCCTGTTACATACCGCTGTAGCCACATGGACTATTTTAACAATGTCTTTACTACCTTTCTAGGCCTTGAAAGGCGCAATGATGTTGCTGCCTATGTGTGCTTCAGAAACCCTCAAAAATATCTTCATCTACAGTATGTTCCAAAGATGAATGAAGGGTTTCTGAGTATGGAATGACATGAGGGTGAGTAACTAATGACAGAAATTGCATTTTAACTAACTAACGAACTAACCCTTTAAGATTAAAGCGGCCGGTAGAATCTGTACTCTTTTAATCTGCAACCAGTGACGTTACCATGACAGTCGATGAAGCTGCAGTGAGTGCAACTGATGGTTGCTGTTTTCTTTGGCTACCGAAGAAGAACAATATTGACTTTTTGTAAATTCAATCAGTCCATCCACTCACTAACTGCATGATGATGTCCAGCACTTTTAAAATCATTTCAACTAAGTTTTCTTGCTTCTGTTTTGTCATGATAAGTTAGAGGGCTAGGGATAAGCCAAAAAGTTGTAGGCCATGCGGTCATTAACAACCACCAATAACAATTTTGAAGACGTTTTATTACATATACTGTATGTGTAAAGTATAATATGTTTAAAATCTTTTCACTTGTTATTAAGCCGCAAAAGGCAAAAAAAAAAAAGATAATAATAAAAAATACAAAAAATAAAGAAGGCACAAACTTATCACTGATAGAATGTAAAGTTACACTTTATTTTGACGGTCCCCTTTAAGCATTCTGTTGACTATAAGCAACATTGCACCTACATGTGAACTAACACTCATAGTTTTAGTTGACTCTTAGTACACTTTTAGGGGTAAGATTAGGGATAGTAGAATTAGTTGATATGTTCCTGCAAAGTATAGTCAGTGGAATGTCTTTTAGGGGACACCAAAATAAAGTGTTAGCAGATATTAAGCAGACAGTCTACTAATACTCTGAGCTGACAAGTGTAACGGTTGTGGTGGCTGCAATGAGCGCATGACATTGGAGAATAAACAGAAAGCCTTTATTTTACAATCTAATAATGAACACTCAAGAGAATCATGGAAAAACACTTCTAACATAATGCAAACAAGACTTTAAATGCAATAAGGAAACTCAGGGTTTAAATACATAGAGGATGATTAGCGTAACTTAGCTGAATAACCCTGGAAACAAACTAGCAAAGGGAACACAGAAAAAAACAGAACAGAACTACACATGGTGACGTGGGTGCAAAATACTTGTAGTCAACAGAACTAAAGGTGACCATCAAAAATAAAGTGTTACTGAATGTAATTAAAAACGGACTGCATTTTTAGATAAAGTCTTTGTGAACTTTTGAATAAATAAATATTTATATGATCACCATGGCAGCAGCATGCCACAGTAGTCAACCTGTTAACAATGGACAAAAACAAGCTATTGAGGAAAGCATATTAAAGACTCTCAAGTAGTGGCAAACTCAGGTGATGATGGACATGGTAACCTTCAGTGAGTTTTGCTAAACAACATTACTCAGATGACATATAACCAAATAATCAAAATTAAGAGGTTATTTCACCAAAAATTCTCACCCTCATGTCGTTCCAAACCCGTAAAGCTTTTGTTTATCTTCGGAATGCAAATGAAGATTCATCAACTCACACATCTGTTGATGTGAACAGAAGCTCGAACATACTTGCCTGATGTGCAACAACCATTGAGGTTCAGTATCGTGTGTTACGCAAGAGGTCTGTTCTCGCGCATCAAGCAGTTTTAGTTGAGCTTCGGCTTATGTTCGCTGATCAATGAAAAAAATCTTGAATCCATGAAAATTAAATCTATTCATATCAAGTCTCTTCATAAAATTTGGACTAAACCACTCAATTCATATGGATTAGTTTTGCAATCTCTTTATGAACTTTTTGAAGCATCAAAGCTTCAATTGCATAGGCAGTCAATGGACGGACAGGTTTCATCAAAAAGATCTTCATTTATGTTCCGAAAGTCTTCCAGGTTTGTAACGGCATGAGGTCGAGTAATTAATGACAGAGTTTTAATTTAACTAACATTTAATTTAATTTATACTTTAACATTTAAGTTAACCTTTTTTTATAGTCACCCACTGAACAAATAATGAATACATTGTTACATCTTTGCACCCTGAAACATCTGAGATCAATCAGAATCATCATCACAAATATATTTTTTTGGAAAAATACATTACTCATACTTTTTTACATGAACAAAAATGCAATAATAAATATAGATGTTTTTTGATTAAGCAATAATAAAAAAAGTGTAAGAGTTTTACTTAAAAATCTGATGACTGCTCTCAATACTTTAATATGAAAATTGAGGAATCTTACAATTTCTTCACTACTGATTCCTGGCAGACATCTTGGCACATGTACAACGGCTGAGAACAAGACTGCCAGATAGCCATTATGCACATTAGCCAGTATTGAAAGAGATCTTCAGTATAGCCACTAATGGATTGAACAGCCTCTTGATCTGTTATCTTGCGATGCAGTCACTATTTTTGTTCCCGTTTCAAAAGGATCATATAATGTTCTTTTGATACATATAGAGATGTATGTCTCTGCATTAAGTTAAAATGTTTAACAAATAATGTGAAGATTTTTGAAACAAATTCAGCGTTTTGAATTTTTATACTAGAGACAAGTTTAACGATAATTACTCAAATGATGTAATTATTTATATATATATATATATATATATATATATATATATATATATAAAAACAATCCCATTTAATCTCATTAAATACAATTTAATTTTAGATCACAGTGAAGTACTTAAATAATTGCAGCTGATTGGTGGATGGCCAGAGGTCAGGCTGTAATGGTTTTTTTTCAATTACAGGAAGCTATGGCAAACTCATTAACTCTGAGACAAAAGGCAACAATTCTGATAACAGCGCTGATAACAATTCTGTAATTATTGGAAAATGCTCTCAGCACAAATGTAAACAGTAACAAAGAAAAAATCCCAGAAAGAACAAAACATAAATAGTACACAAATATCTGTGTGATCTCTTTGAGTCACAACACAAAAATTGTTAGCACATGCAAGACGTGGTTACATAAATAGTGGTCATCACATGATGGACAAGTCTTGTCTGATTGAACCTCTGGGAACAAAAAACCTTTTTTGACCCCTTTAAAACTCCACCAGTGGACTTCAATCCAGTTTCAAGAAAGACTTCAATAGATATTAAAATATAAACACAACTTTCACATAAACCTTTAGAAAAGAATTCTTGTTGTATTTGCAATGTCAATTTAAAGCAATATCCACCAAAAAAAAAAAAGAAAAAAAAGAAGAACATTCTGTCATTATTTACTTGCCCTCATGTCTTTTGAAACCCGTATGTCTTACTTTCTTGTTGAAACACCAAAAGAACTGTCAAGAAAGACATGAGGGTGATGATGACAGAATTTTCAGTTTTGGTCTGTTTAAATGAACTGTAATGAATACAACAAATCAAGGGGAATAAGGACCACTTGTTCAGTGTTTCATGCATGAAGGCGGCATTTTGAAAATGTCTCTTACAGTTGGATATTATTGTGCGCCATCTTGCTTTTTAATGCAAAAACACGTTCTTTGTGAATGGCCTCAGATATGACATGCAAATATCAATTCTGATTCATTATGCCACTCAATTTATGTTCTGTATTTTTCTTCCCATATATCAATAGGGACAGCTTTTTTCAATGTTTATATATATAGATGAGTTGGAAATGACAAAGCCATCTCCCATTAAGCCAAATAACAACTATGAATCAGCAACTGGTTATATACTAGATGTATTAATGAGAATGATTTGAAGAAGTTTCTGAACAAAATCTGATCATTTGAAATAGTTCCTCGGCTGCACAATTGACATTTCAACCATTTCAAACCACTTCTGGCTATTGTGCAAAATGAGGGTGGGGGTGCTCACTATTACAGAAGCACTTTGGTATACCCCAACCTCCTTCTCGATTAAATTATGATAATGGCATGAAATTCAGTCCATCCCGGTGAGTGGAAAACACAGGGAGCACAGAATCGAATAATGATACACTTTAGAGGCACCATTACAAGGCAAGCACAACAGAGCAGTTAGCAGACATGTCAAACAGTTGCAAGCATATGCAAACATTTCTTATCAAAAACACACAAGCAGCACCACGACCATCTGTTGATACAAGCTTAGCGTGTACAGCTCCGGGACTCCGTTCACAGCAAGAGCTGTCATTGTCTTACAACATAAATAGATGTAAAACTCGTAATACATTCACGAAACCCTGTCGTTTTAATGCAGACTTGCCACACTTCGTGACATTCGTGATTTGGCATCTGGCGTTAGGACATTCACAGGTGGGTTATGATCTAAAATGATTTGCTGGTGGCTTCACATGCAAACAAACCTGGCAGCTCTTATTGCCTGCACATTTACAATGAATTATGAATATAGATAAATCAATGGTTCATCTTGTGTTCTGTAGTTCCAGTTACAGTGGCCCCATGAACTGCTGACACTCAATCAATCACACTTTAAAATCTGTAAATGTCTTTGGAATAGATAACAAAATAATGGAACGATTCCGAACTCGCATGACTTTCTTTCTCACGTGGTACATTTATGAGTGCATTTTCTCATCTCTACATAGATGGATGTTTTCCCTCATGCAATATCAAAGAAGAGGGACACATGAAAGTAGTCCATACAATTTTTGCATTAATTATATATTTCTTCTGAAGACATACATTAGCTTTCTCTGATGAACAGATTTTTGAACCTTAAAAGCTTTCCAGAAAGAAATTGATTTTTATAGGGTGGTATAGTAAATAAACCATTGTATATGAAAGAAACCCAGATAAGATGCCTTTGGCAGCATAAATAAAATGTTCTGAACAGCTTTGATGTTAGATTTGACAAGAATCTAGTTACAGTCATACGCAGAGAGCACTTAATGGTCACAAGCGAGCTGATCTCAGACCTGCTTTGTACTCATGATACACCGGGACTTCTAATTTAGCCATGAAATATTATACAATCACACTGTTTTCAATTGCCCTATTCAGCTGCTACCCAAGTGCACAAAGGCAGGTTAATCGAGACCAGGCGTCTGACAGTGCAGCCTGAGCAACGTTCATTTAACTATTAATTAAGTCCCATGTCAGATTCATTAATTGTATTCTGTAATCACTGCCTGAGAGCATACATCAAATGTTAAATCCATTTACCAAGTATTCCCGCACCCACTGACAAATTTTGACTCTTGCAAATACCATTAAATTTCCAGAGCAAATTTGATATGATTTGGATTTGCCAAAAGCTCTTTTTAGTGGAAACAGAATACTAGCAATTTCTTGCGATCTTCCAAATGTATTTACTAGTCACGCCACCTCTTCACATTGACTGATTTCATAGAGCTTTGACCTCTAACAAAATACATTATTGCCTCTCTCCTTTTCCCATACTGCTCAATTTCTTTTAAACGGAAGGGTGTAAAATCATTACCGCAAACATTTTCCCTGTCCTGGGGATTTAAGCTGGTTTCAAAGTTTTTGAGGCACAAAGGCACACATATTTTGTAAGGACAGAGCTTTATAAAAACTGGGATTTTTAAAAAAATTTTTTTAGCAATATACTGATTCGTGGAATAAAAGCTTAAATATTTTACTTATAATATTGTATAATACACGACAAATGCATTTGTAGAGTGCCAGGAATATAACCAGCTGTTTAGCATATCTGATGATCCATGGGTCCTCTCTATAACAATAACCAACTGCACAGTGCAAACATATAATATGCTAAGATGATGTTCAGTCACACTCAGGAAGATGCATGATCACATATGTGCAACTGAAGGGCCCAATTAGAAGAACAGCTTTAATCATCCCTAATAATTTATGTATGTTCAATTAAAATGCAACAAACAAAAATGACTGCATGCCATCTTATCAGCAAATATAAAACAGCTGCACCAGCTCATTAAATATTTTTCACAAAGTCAACCTACCTCAAATGTTACATAATGTAGCACTAAAAGGATGCAAAATAAGGAAAGAACAAAGCTTTAATGGTCTCCTTACAACAACCATTTCCATGAATGACTCATCATCATAGGTTGAAATTGCTTTTCATTTGAATTTTTAAGGCTTTTGGTTTATTTTCACAGCTGATGCTATCAAGAATATTGCGCATAAAAGATTCAGCACCTTGAGGCACTCTGTGCATCAAAAAATGAGAACTGGCTATTAAAATTAACATTCTCAAAGGAGCTGTTCCAAGGCCAGAAGCATCTCAACATACTATTGAATTAGAGCCATTCACTTTTGCATTAACTTCACTCAGGAATCCAACTGAAAAACTCAAGCATGGAATTGAATTCAAACATCCACGGTTATAGCTGTCAACCTCAAAAAGAGCTCTGCAGGCTTGGCATTGAGAAATGCACACAATAAAACAAAATCAAAGTTAAGAGTTTTATGAGAGGCTTTAAAATGAGAGAAAATATTCAAAGCAGGAGGTATTTGAGACCATTCAGTGCTTTACTGCAAAATAAACAGCTCTGCATCAAGAAATATTTCTTCAATTTTTTTTTTCTTACAGTTGGCATGGGATTTTTCTATATAGCCAATACTGAATGTCAATATTTTGCCAATATTTTCTATATAGCCAATACTGAAAGTAATTTAAAATAATCAGTCTCCATGGGAGCTGGCAAACATCAGTTTATGATTTCACTGTTGTTTAATCAAATCTAATTTGCTAATATTGCTGTTGTATAATCAGGATTCCCATATCTTTTGAACAATCTGTTTTTTTAGTCAAAATATTTGTGAAATAATTTGGAGCTGAACATAAATGCATATGCACCACTAAATAATTTCTTACTTTTTTTTTTCCTTGCATGATATTTTCAAGTTATTCCATGTCAGTGGGAACCATGCATATGTCATTTTAAATTAATTTCTGTCATTAATTACTCACCCTCATGTTGTTCCAAGCCCGTAAGATCTCGGTTCACCTTTGTAACACAAATGTGAAATCCGAGAGGTGTCTGATTCCTCCATTGTAAACAATTTAATTACCACTTTCAAGGTCCAGAAAGGTACTAAAAACATTGTTAAAATAATCCAAGTTCAGAACGCCGACTCATTATTGGCCCGCTCCAGCATTAGCATCACATGCATGTGTTCTGTTGCTCACGTGAACCGCGTCGGCCAATACTGAGCCGGCGTTCTGACGTAGACCCTGGAAGCTCTGAACGTAAACAGTGAAAGAGAATGACGCAGAAGAGATTGTTGGATAAAGTCATTTGTTGTTTTGGCACACAAAAAGTATTCTTGTTTCATCAAAACATTAATGTTGAACCATTGCAGTCACATGGACTATTTTAACGATGTCTTTAGTACCTTTCTGGACCTTGAAAGTGGTGGTTAAATTACTCTCGGATGTCGTCAAAAATATCTTCATTTATGTTTCGAACATGAACAAAAGTCTTTGGAATGACATGAGGGTCAGTAATAAATGACTGAATTTTCATTTTTGGGTGAACTAACCCTTTATGGTCTTGCCATTTTGTTTCATGTGAAAAGTTGCTGAGTAAGTCTAAACAAAATCCCTTTGAATGTGTTGACTGTGACAGTGACACAAAAGTGATGCGTTTGCGTGGTAGAACGCTGACATCACCCTACATCAATGCAACAATCCACAGAAATTTCCTTATTTTTCTGATCGAGGGTGATTATACCCTTTGTCATTTTATTCCTATTCAGTTTTTGTACCACTGTCAAGTCACTGTTCCGCTTGGCCCCCATTCAAGTTACTGTTCTCCACGTTCAGGGACTGTTTGTGAACATTATCATTCTGAACGCCCTTTTTATTTTGGACATCTAGACGACACCGAGTTTCCTTCTGCGTGTCCAGTGAACACTTGGACACTGCGCTGGCCACCTGGCAGAACTTCCTCAGGAGAATCTCTCTCAGGAGCAGGTAAACCCACGGGTCCAGAATCTGATTAAGAGAGGCCAGACGTATGGCTGTGAGAAAGAAATTACAGTCCATCTGTAAGTCCTGGGGTGAGAGAGATACAGCAGCAGAATTGCATTGATGGGAGGATGTGTGGGTCGAGATCATCTTCAACATAAGGACCTGCAGAATGAGAGGAGACACCAAAATCGGCATATTATATGAGTGATAAAAAAAAGACTCAGTAACCTACCCTTGCATATTTTTTTCATTCACAATTAAAGGATTAGTTTAATTCAGAAATAAAGTATCCTGATAATTCACTCAGCCCCACGTCATCCAAGAGGTTTAAGTCTTTCTTCAGTCGGTTTTTGAGGAAAACATTCAAGGATTTTTCTCCATATAGTGGTCTTCAACGGCTACCAACAGGTTGAAGGTCCAAATTGCAGTTACAATGCAGGATCAAATGGCTCTACATGATCCCAGACAAGAATAGGGGTCTTATCTAGCGAAACAATTGGTCATTTTCTAAAAAAAATGAAAAATGTATATATTTAACTACAAATGCTCCACGTATTACGTAATCATGTTGGAAAGGTAACGTGACGTAGGAAGAAGGTCGTGATACGGTGAAAATCTCATTTTTTCCTCAAAATCGTCCTACATAGTTGTTTTACCTTTTTTTTGGTAAAGGCCATTTGACTTAGTCTTGGCACGTTCGCTTTGTAAATACTTGCTTGGTACTTCCGCCTACGTCACGCATGAGCTTTCCAACATGATTACGTAATGTGTGGCGGATCGCAGAGCTAATGCAAGACAAGCTTTTGTGGTTAAATTAAATATTATTTTATTATTTATATATATTATTATTATATCATTATTTTTTTTTTAGAAAATGGCAGATTGCTTTGCTAGATAATGCCCTTATTCCTCAGATGGGATCGTGTAGAGTGCGCTGAAGCTTCATTTATACCAATTTGGTAGCAGTTGAAGTCCAGTATATGGAGAAAAATCCTGGAATGTTTTCCTCAAAAACCTTAATTTCTTTTCAACTGAAGAAAGACAGGCATGAACATCTTGGATGACATGCGGGTGAGTAAATTATCAGGAAATTTGAATTCTGAAGTGAACTAATCCTTTAAGAACAATTCTAATGTTTGTGCTTATAGACTTCCAGCGGATTTCTGTAATTCTAAATGCCGGCCATTCACAAAGTTTTACACCCCGACATTTTTGTCTCTTAAATATTCTGTCTAATTTTATAATGTTTTGACTTAACAATAAATGTTCAGTACTCTTGTTGTAGGAATATTTGTTATTTAAAATAATGACATTTCTAAAATATATTGCTGTAGTGACTAAAATAGGACATTTAATTGTGCAGTAATCTATTTCCCCTAATTTACATTTACATTTTAACTCACGTAAGTTAATATTTAAAAACACTTATAATTCAATAACACTGTTAACAATGTAATGTAATGTTAGATGTCAAAATACTGTATATAGTAACATTGTGATGCCTAAACTCGCTTGAAGAATTTTTGTAGTTTTTAGGGTGTTATTTATTTAGGAAAATAGAATTTAAATATCTGCAATTGATCAGTATCGTCTGTAACGTAAACATTCTATAACACATGAATTTGCATATTCTGTGAGGCCTAGTTATGACATTTGGGAAAAACAGACATTTTTGCAGAACGTCAAATCATAACAGCAACTGTCTTTTTGGATAGATCCTAAAGTCACAGAGTTAGCAGTAGCTATTTTCAAATGCTGGCCTGAGCTCACCCTAACATAGAAATTCATATATTCTATTTTGTCCAATATTAATCGAGGCTTTCTGTAGCTTTAGGTTTGAGCAGGGATGACACTGCATGCTTCCATCTGATATCTACAGTAAGTGCGTCTGGCGAAAGCTGATATGATACATACCAGTAGAGGTGACCAGCATGTCAACAGCACACACATAATGCCCATCAACTGAATAACAGTCTCTGCTGTTAACCTCTCCCACTGCTTGGATGACTGGGTCGAGCTTGGCTTCGTTTTGCAACGCGTAACCAAAGAACGGATGGTCACCACATTACAAGACAAAGTAACCAGCAAAGAAAATATCCCCAACGCCGCAAAGGTTGTGGCAAAAAACGTATTTCCTGTTACGTCCTTGTCACCTGTGCTTATGAAACACCAAGTGCCCGGCCACTGCAAAGTGTACTTCCCAACCCCAGCAATGGGCAACAAGGCAAATATCAAAACTAGACACCAAATGATGACCAGAACCTGCTTGGTCACGCTGGTTTTCATGTAATGCGAGTACCAGTGTGGAGCAGTGATGGCCAAGGCCCTCTCAATGGCCATGGCACTGGCTAAAAAGAGAGGACACAAGCCAAAAGTGGTCATGCACACCCCGAAGAAGGCGCAGAGAGTTCCCGACGGGTCCACGCGCTTCCATTTCAGATCTGCTCTGTACACCGAAATGACAATCGGACTTGTAAGCAGTTGGCCGAAAAGATCAGTTAACGCCAAAGAGCCGATGCAAAGCAAAAAGGACTTCTTCCTTTTGTTTTCCTTTTTTCTATATGCACTGGAAACTAGCAGCATTGCGAGAGAGTTTCCGACCATTCCAGTGATCATCATAGTGATGGGGAAAAAGACGGATACGGAGCCACAGCTGGCGCTGTCCTGCGGAGATTTGGAGACGTTCTTCTCCCACATCATGGTTCCAGCTGTCAGGTTTTGGGGCGAGACATCTGCAGACTGACATTTGGATGTCATCCTTTTTCAGGGAGCGTGTTCATGGCCACTGGAGCGCTTTGAAAGTGGTCGAGTCCTCAGTGAAGTCCGTCTCACTTCTGCCTCACTTTGTGCGCTCTGCTGTCCGAGCGCGCGCTGTACACACAGAGGCGGACCCTTATGGAAATGGCAAACATGCTGAGAAAGACAACAGAAAAATAGTGCAAGATCCACAAAGAATATCTTTGCGTATATATATGTATATATATGAGAGAGAAAGAGAGAGAGAGAGATAGGCTACACGTGTTGCTCAGGATGCGCAGTCAATTTTTTTTTTCTGCTGTTCGGTTTGAGTATCTACAAAAAAGAAAAAGAAAAAAAAAAAAAAAAAAAAAAAAAACACGAAATTTTACCTTCAACCTGAACTGAGAGAACACATTCTTCTTTCTCCAAATGTAGTTAGTCAAGCGTTGAAGAAATTTCTAAAGATTTTAGGTTTAATGATCGCTTCAACACTGAAAGCAAAACACATAACTTTGATAGACAAATCTCTAAACAAGAGATAAAAATGCACCATTAAATGTTTTATTGGATGAACCACCAGCGTCACAGACGGATTTAAACGCAACAAGTGCCATCTAGCGCATGAGAAACGATTCTCAGCAAATAGTTTGTGCTCTTTAACAAAAAAAAAAAATCATACGAACACATAATACAAATATTCTACAAAAAGGACAAGTCAAGGACGTCAATTAAAAATCTTGAATATGCAAATTCTCAAACAACACAAAGATTCAGCACAAGTAGCAGTGGGGTGTGTAAAACATCGCCCTTTATAGGTTGTGACTGCAGTAGATCAGTTAAAAATGTCTCAGTAAAGTGAGGCAGAAATAACACAAAGGTCTCATCACATCTGCCAATACAATAAACATGGGGAAAAAAAGACAAAACAGTGACAACAAAAGATTCAGATTAACAAGTGTTTATTCATGTTGATTACACTGTCAAGTCATGTTAATGAACAGTAAACATTTTCATATTTCATGTCAGAAGGGGCTGAATATTTCAGATTACATGTTCCAAATTTGATTTTACCACGGAAGAAAAACATAACCAGGAATTTAATCAGTAATTTGAGTTTGTCCACTTAAAACGTTTCTTAATTCCACAAGTGATGAATCAAAAAATTAAGAACCCCCCCCCCCCCCCCCCCCCCCAAAGGTAAAAAAAAAAAAAGGACAATTTTTTTTTTTTTTTTTCACATTTCATCCATCTTACCAGAAGAAAACAAATCTCTAAAAGTATTAAAAAAACAAAACAAAACATACTTACCTTTAATGCACACAATTAGATAAGGCATTGATATGCCTCAGAGGAAAATATCTTTATAACTTTCAGATGCTGGCATTGCTGATGTGGTTAAAGGACAACATTTGTGTTTCACATCACAAAACAACTATAAAACCAGCATCTCATAAGTATATATATTTTTTTTAAATCAACAAATGTTTTGTTAATAAACGTTTTTTTTGGACTGCAGTATTGTCTGACAATGGATGGATAAAACTATTTAACGCAATAATTCACAAATTGATGTCCAGGAGATATGTGCCATTTATACAGTCACAGACTTAAGATGTTTCTCTGTAAACCCACTTACACTATAGATTTTACACCTTCAGTTATACTGTTGAAAGATTTGGCTAGATGTTAAAAAAAGAAAAAGAACTTTTGGGAATTAGTTAAGTGAACATGTGCAGGGTTTTTTTTCATGGAAATCAATGTGAATTCAAACAGTTGGGTTGTTGCAATAGCACAAAAAAATAACTGGAGTTGGAAAAAGCAACATGCAGTTTTAGAAAGATTGGTTTCTTTTGTTAATCATTTCTGTTTTGAGCTTGAGCCAGAGTGGGACGATCCGGATGACCCTCGGCGCCTAAAGACAGATAGAAAGAAAGAGACAAGGAGAAAAGCAATGACTGATTAAGTGATTTGGTTCATGATATCAAAACAAAGAATAAACCAAGTTTAGTACAGAGAAAAGCACATTTGTGTCACATTGTTTCAATCATGTACTGTGTTAGAACAGAGCCCTGTGTATAATGCAGAAGGACGCCTGGTATCCAGGACACCATGTGTTACACCAAACCTTTCAGACGAGTGCGATCGTGCGCGTCTTTTTTTGCGGCCCGCGGAGGAGGACCTGGAACGACTCCTCTTCTGGCCTCCCTCAGGCGATGATGAAGGCGAGCGAGACCTCTTCTTTGAGGAAGCAGAGCCCTTTCCTGATCTGGAGCTGGATCTTTCAAAGGGGATAAATAAGCATTCACATGAGGTCAACTAATGTACACAGAACTACACAGATTACTATAATAACACTACTAAAGGGACTGAAATGGTAGAAAAACATCCATCCACAGCCCTCTAAATACTACAACTTCTCAAAAAAGGCCAAAGCTACGAGTCTGAGCAGCAGAACTTTTCAAAAGAACAAAGCTGTATCCGTCAAGAGTTTCAGTACAACTTGAAGCCCTAATTGCCTGTCAGATGTCACAGTGCTATTGGATAAATTGAGACCTGTGACACTGAATAATCAACAGCTCCCAAACAAGCACATCTTAAAAAAGCACAAAAAAGCTCGACACCTATGCAGAGACCAAAAAGTAGAAAAATTCTTTTCAAACATTCATAAAGAAATAAAGATCCATCTGACTGCCCACCACAGCACTCTCATCTTATTATCATTATTATTACGCAGTGATCAAAAATCGAATTCTGTTCGGACTCTACAGCCACTGGCTGTTCACACCCACTCTCTCTCCTGGAGAGTGCATGTGACCTCATTCACCTGGATTTGGACCTGGAGCGAGAGCGAGAGCGAGATCGAGATCGGGAACTGGATGAGCTCCTGGACCGGGATCTGCAAAACACCGGCATCAACAAAAAAAACACCACAAATTTCCAATTTTTCAAAGAAAGTTAAAGGCCCTCTGATGAAAACCCAAGAACAGAATCACTATTAAATGACAAGTGTTAAAAAGATCAGCTTTGACATTTTTCAGAGAAAAATAACTACTTAGTCATCACTGAAGGTTGCATAAAAGGTCTTTTTTTGCATGACAACTTGTTTCATTTAATATGTCCAAGACAAACTCTTAAGGCTTTAAACCCTTTAAGTAGTGCTAATGGCATGAATTACTTTTAAATTGCAGAGCGCTGAATTTACATGATCACTTCCATCAAAGAGCATCAAGTTTTATACTATCATGTCAGAATCAAAAATACAGTTAGTTGAAAGACAATATATATATATTTAAATACTAAAAGGAAACAAAAAGGGAAAGAAAAAGTAATTAAACATTAAAACAAATTAATACGATACGATTTGAATAAAGATTTGAGCTGATACTGACATTTGCCTGGAGTTACCCTTGACCTGTACCCTTTTACCTGGACCTAGACCGGGGAACTTGAACTGGACGAGCGAGAGGATGAGTGTGAGGAGCCCGAGGGACTCCCTTTCTTCTCATCACTAGCATCCAAATCGTATTTAGACAAATCTGCCTCATCTTCTTCTTCATCATCATCATCATCATCATCATCATCGTCATCCTAATAGGGCAAAAATCAAAAGCACATCAAAAACTATGACAGTGGGTTCATATATCTGCTAAAGCTCCAAGGATTTGTTCACGCCACACCTTTTTACGATTCTTATTCAAATTCTACAATTTATGGCTGTGGTCATTTTACAAGAAATGAAATAGTGTGGTCAATATAGCTTATAAAATTAGTTTCATAATGCAACAAATAATAGGACCACTAACATAGATCTACAGAACAAAAATCTCTTACATCTAGTTTGTATTTTGAAAGATCTCCATCTTCATCGTCATCCTCCTCATCTTCGTCTGCATCAACTTTCTCTTCTTTTTTTGGTTCCTCTTTCTTTTCAGTGTCTTTCTTACTTTTCCCACGATACTTCTTTTTTATGCGCCCAAACTGTTCAGAAGCCAACAAAATTATTAAAATTCAAGTTTATCTATCATTTAGTAAGTGACATGTATTGTGAATTTTGCTATACAAATTAAATAAATCTGTTCATTATCAATAACAAGAACTCATCTCTGTAGACTGAAAAAATCCCCACTGACCTCATCGTACTCGCCATCGGACTCTTCTCGCTCATTGTAGACTAAATTCTCTCTCTCGTTGAATCCTCCACCATAACCTGTTAGACATGCACCAAGCATATGGTATTAACCAAAATTATGGCTAAACGTTGTAAATATGAATATGCATGAATATGCATAAAAAAAAAAAAAACCCTAGCATTCTAATTTGAGCAGACAAAGCATACCTGTCCTTTCCTCCAGTTTGGCATATTTAGGAGTGTTACACATGTTGCACTCTGATCTTCTGGCCCAGTTTACATTGCCACACCTAGATTTAAAGAAACAAGTACAAGTTCAGATATTAATAACTTTGGTGAATTACAAGGGTTGCAAACCCAGAAGGAAGAGAATCAGAGGATAACCCTTTGGTTATTTACAAGACCTGGATGTCCTTTCAGAAACAAACAAGAAAAAGGCAGCATCATGAAGAAAATATGAAAAAAAAAAAAAAAAAAATCTATTCTTATCTCAAATAGCTTAAACAGCTTATAATCCAATACGGGTTGGATTTGGTATTGTAAGCATGCGATTTCTGGTCCTGGAAGACTGGATCTCCATGCCACACCTGCCTGTGATTTTTAAGTAATGCTGAAGACTTTGGCCCTGTTTACACTTGGTATTAAGATGCATTTTGGTCGATCGGATCACAAGGAGATGAGGGAGGCACATTCCGTTTACACCTGGTCTCTTTCGTCCATTTTCACCCACTTTTGTCCTGATATCTTTGAAGGGAGGGGCTATGGGATCTAATGGATGAAATAAGCTTGCGAAATTTACATATGAACGTGACCGGAGACAACGGAAAAACATATGGAGAGCAGCAGCTTTCGTTTCTGCTCTGATAGCTGCAAGACCAAGCCAAACGCGCACTTTCCATAATTTCAACAGGCGGTCTTTTGTGGCTATTCAAACACCTTCGACCACATTAGCGTTTACAATACGTAAGGAATCCAGTTGAATGTGCAATTGACTACCTCTGGAAGTGGTCAAAAATGAACAAGCTCAAATGTTTTAGATGCTCGTTTACAACTGTATTTAGCATCGTTCACTTGTCATCCAATCGACCAAAATGGATCAGGTGTAAACATCACATTTAAAACACACATTGGAAGTGTTAAGATAATTATAACAATACCCACGTTTTGCACTGCCAGTCGTTTGCACTGAAGAGACCTCTGCTCTTCTCAGCGAGGGTCTTTCCAATCTCTGTTCCCCCTGCTTTCATCATCTTTGCTTCAGTTGTCTTTTCTGTTTAAAGAGTATTTACTAATTAGAGTAGACTAATCACGTTAAAGGCATAGCTCACTCAAAAAAAAATTCAATTACTCAAAATCATGTTGTTCCAAATCCAGACATTCATTTCCAAAACACAAATTAAGACATTTTTAAGGAAATCAAAGATAGATGTCCCTCCATTGAATGTCTACTCACCCAAAACTATGACAGTTTAAAATGTTTATAAGGAGATCAATAAATTCAGTAGAAGTGAGCAATTTAATTCAGGTCTTCATGATTGCTTTAAATGATTTTACTTATACTTATATTCACATTGATTTTGCATTCCTTTGAAAATCTCTTCATGAATTCTTTTTAACCTTCAAAGTTTAGGGTGAATACACTTTTAATGTAGGGAGAGAAATCCCTCAGATTTCATTAAAAATAACTTAATTTGTGTTTCAAAGAGAAACAGAAGTTTTATGGATTTGGAACAACATAAGGGTGAGTAATTCACGAAAGAACTTCAATTTTTGGGTGAAGTAGCCCTTTAAGAAAACACTGTAAGCATTTAAACAATGTATTGATACTCCTAGTTGTGACATCTAAGATACAAAACGTAACGCCTATACATGCAAACATAGCTCACTTACCCCTGCCACATCGGTTACAGCTCGTTCTTCTAGCAAAGTTGACATTTCCACACCTTACATTTTACAAAGATAAAACCGGTTAGGTCTCAAGACATTATAAACCTCATTTCACATTCATACACACAACGAACAGGCCACCTCACTGCCACCTTCAAACAACAGTGAGACGCTTCAATGGTGAACACGCTTACAGATTCTCTTTTTTTTTTTTTTTGAAAAACAGAAACATTTCACAAAAATAGCCCAAGGACACTGCAATATTTAATTTAACATAAGACGATATAAAGACAGCTAGCAGACTCGCTCAGACATCTGCTGTGCTGAGTAAGTTAGCTATACGTTTAACCAATGAATTACGAGTGTGTAACTCTCAAAAGTATTTTATTGGCAGTGTTTTAGAGGTAAGAAATGAGTTTAACGTCTAAATTTAAGACGTGGGAAATGACGCTTTTAATGGCGTTAAAAGGCCCATTCACACACAAAAAAACGCACGCTGAAGCTAACAAATGCTATGCTAACGGTAGCATGTGGGCTTCTCTCAGCCAACATTGATTTTCCACAAGTTTTGGCTTTAAAGAGCGGAAAAAATATATTAATATATTCGTCATTAGGCTTTTTAATAAAGCACTACACATCAAGTCTTACTTTTTATCGGGACAGATCCAGTCCCCGTCGCTAACGCGAAAACTCTTTCCCGACATGTTCGTCCTCTCAGCTGCCCGCCACAATCCGCCAAAGAAAGGAACAACACCTTATGAGTCTTAAAATGCGTACAATACACCGACACTATCGAGTTTCAACAGTAAACGTAAAGCATAAAGAACACTTTTCATGGTGTGAAAGTGCGTATACGGGAAATACGTTTGCAACACCAGAAGACAACCATGGGTTGCGTCCCAAAATCTAATTGGCTGCCTCCCTGGGCAATTTCTGGACACGACAGGTCGATTCCAGACACCACGTGATGCTGCCTTGGTAGGGCACTCGACAGGTTTTGAGCTACAGCCGCAAACTTGACGCGCAGCAGCGCGACCTTTATTAGCACTACATACGTGCAGTGAAGTCTAATTAGATCTATTTCTAAAAGATTTTCATTTGTCTAAACTAGCTTACGTGTATGGCAAGCCGTTTTGACTTTTATTCATTTCAGAATATGAACTTGTGATAACAACAATTACATTTTCACTATTAAAATGTTAATTCTTGATATCAACAATTCGATTTCCACTGGTATAAACTATAATTCTTGATATCAAGAATTGTAGTTTCACTAGTGAAATCTCGCCATTGGCTGCCATTCAAATTCAATTGTTGATATCAAGAATTAATTTCTTACTAGTTGAAATTCCAGTTTCACATATCAGGAATACAATTCTTACTAGTAACAATGTTCATTTCTGATGTCATGAATGTGATTGTTACTAGTAAGAAAGCTGTTTTAGATATCAGAAATTATATTGATATCAGGAATTCATTTTCAGATATCAGAAATGAACATTTTTACTAGTAGCAACTATTGTTGATATCAAGAATTGACATTTGCACTATGGTAACAATGTAATTGTTGATATCAGAAATTTGCATTTTTACTATAAAGAATTGTATTCCTGATATGCGAAACTGGAATTTCAACTAGTAAGAAATGTATTCTTGATATCAACAATTGAATTTGAATGGCAGCCTATAGCGAGATTTCGGTGGTGAAAATACAATTCTTGATATCAACAATTATAGTTTATACTAGTGGAAACTGAATTGTTGATATCAAGAAGTAACGTTTTTAACTAGTGGAAAACTATTTCCTGATATCAGGAATTAACATTTTAACTAGTGAAAATGTAATTGTTGATATCACAAGTTCATATCCTGAAAATGAATAAAAGTCAAAACGGCTTGCCATACTACGTGAGATGAATCAAACAGATGATGATACTCCTAATTGCCAAAAACAGACCATATTCAAATCATATTTAATTATGAGCCATCAATTTTTTGAACAGAATTTGAACAAAAATATAATAAGAAACAAAACAAAATATTTTTACATGGTAATGGAAGGCTATATATTATTCATACTGAATATTAGAACGACCACATAATACAATAAAACCATGATTAATAGCTATTATGAAATAGACATTATTATTTTTCTTTCATTCAATGTCACAAAAACAGTATTGACACAATACAGTAGCTGCCTTTTTTTATTTTTAGTTTGTTGTTCCAAAATGTTTATGTAATTTATTAAGTCACTTAAGCAATAAAATGTTGAATATTTGGTTTGCAATGCAACAATTGTTATTTTCTTAACTCATAACTGCATATATGTATGCCTATTGTTCTTTTACTTTCCAAAATGTCATTCTGTAAATAAAAAAGCTCTAATACATTGATATCATACAAACATATGTATGTTAATATAGGTTTCTGAATGCATTCAAAATGATCTTGAGTAAATACAACTACGAGACAAATGCGAACTTTTATTTTTCCAATCCACAAAATTCACAGTTATCTTATATGTAATGATCATCTTACATCCTTCCAAGACGTGCTTAACGGCATAAATTTAATCCCTTCATTCTATTTTCACTTTCTCTCTTGTAGTTTAAAAGTGTCCACTAGATGGCAGATTGTGTTCACCACACAACAACAGCCCGGAGAATTAGTACATTTGGCAGCAACTATGTCTGTAGTCGATAATGGCTTTTTCCCATGTTAACATTTACACATGCATCACAGAAAAGAGTAAAAATCACAGACCTACATGCCATTGCCATATGCGAGGAACATGCAGATATCCACAGACATATGGTGACATATCTCTGAATCTTTCCTTGCAAATGCAAGCAATGCCTCACACGTTGTGCCAACATTTTGCAGACCTTGGTTCGGTTCGGCATGAAGGCACACACATTGCTGGGCCAGATGGAGTTGAGACATTCCTCCCACTGCGAGTTCTCAGTCCTGCAGGGACTTAGATAGGACCCATCCTTGCTGGTGCTCACCAAGCTAAGCCTGTCCTCCATTCTCTGCCAAACTCACACTGTTTCAGAGGTCTCTCGCACAGCTGGTGCATTGCTTATGAGTCACAGTGCCCACATTGTTTTTCAAGTAGAGGTGTTTAAAAATATCTGATGCCCACATTTTCCGTGACCATTTACATATAAACACATTTTTGGATGGACAGTTTTTTGATCAATGTTCCATATACAAGTTCCATAATTGAATGCAAACTGATGTAAATGACAAAGACTTCATGACAGATTTGATTTAGCATTTACGCTTATTAGCTCACACCCTTGTATCAACTTGGCCGATAAAACAGTGTCAGCCAAGAAAGGAAATGTAAATGTATTAAGATTAGCCTTCCCTTCTACTATGTTTGTATGAGTGCGTAGAAAATACAAATCCACATTTCAGCAGTAGCTCATTGAAATGAAAACAAGAACTTGGACTATGAATAATGCATTTCTTTATCAGTAGAATCATAAGAAAGAACACTCTTCTGTGAGTGGATTTCTTTCTTTCTTTCTTTTTAAAAGCTCAAAATAGTCCTGCAACACTTTTCGGCATCCTCATGCCTCCTCTCACCTCGTACTTATATACAATCAATGATACAACTAACAGCCATAATCGATCATGGGTGCAAATGAGTTTTTGGACTTGCAAATGTCACTGTCCAGTCTAGTGCTTGGTCATCCTTGGGATGTTCCACTCAGGTGCTTTTTCGACAGTGAAGGGCAACCAACAGAGGTTTGAATCACAATATGAAGCCACTTGGGAGTTCTGGGTCTGACAGATGGTGGAAGCTTTTCCTGATAGGAAGAGAGTTGTGTTACTTTGACACTGTGGTTTAACATCATCATAATGAGCTAATAACTGGAGCTTGTATTCCCCCATGCAGTATTACGATGATTTCCTTCCTTCTGCAAAGAAGTTGTACTTGCAGCTGCTCTTGTCGAATCAAAGGCGAGACAGGTGAGAACAGTGACAGAGATCTTTTGGTTTGCATGAGTGGATGGTGAGGTGCTGTCAGCTTGCTGTGCTCTTATGTAAGAGGTGAGGAGTAGCTCAGGAAAGCTGGCTGCCAGCTGTGCTGGTATTTGGATGAGAGCTCCTGCCTTGTCACCTCATTGTAATCTCTCTAATGCATATTCATTGTCAATGCATGGGAGCACTTCTCATTCAGAAGGTCATCCGCAGTGGGGCCCTATTGCAATGGATTTTTGTACGTTGAATAAGTCGGAGGGAGGACAGCGACACTGGATAAATATTCTCATCTCGATGAGTGCTATCATGTCTTCATTTCTCTTTTCAGAGGTGACCTCATGCTCGAAAGCTGAACGGATAATAATGTTATGTACAGTGTAACGTAAAGTGGCATCGCATAACATAAGGCATCATGCTCTAATGTAATGCTTGTGAGGTGAGAAAATTGCATGTCCCATGTCATAACAGTAAATCATCCAGGGAAGATAAAGTAAAAAAGACAGAAGGTGAGATACCATTTCTTAAAGTATTAGTTCACTTTAAAATGAAAATTACCCCAAGCTTTACTTACCCTCAAGCCATCATATGACTTTCTTTCTGATGAACACAATCAGAGTTATACAGTGGGGAGAACAAGTATTTGGTACACTGCAGATTTTGCAGGTTTGCCCACGTACAAAGCATGTAGAAGTCTGTAATTTATTTATCATAGGTACTCTTCAACGGTGAGTGATGGAATCTAAAACAAAAATACAGAAAATCACATTGTATGATTTTTAAACAATTAAATTGCATTTTATTGCATGACATAAGTATTTGATCACCAACCAACCAATAAGAATTCCGGCTCTCACAGACCTGTTAGTTTTTCTTTAAGAAGCCCTCCTGTTCTCCACTCATTACCTATATTAACTGCGCCTCTTTGAACTCGTATACACCTGTATAAAAGACACCTGTCCACACACTCAATCAAACAGACTCCAACCTCTTCACAATGGCCAAGACCAGAGAGTTCTGTAAGAACATCGGGGATAAAACTGTGGACCTGCACAAGGCTGGGATGGGCTACAGGACAATAGGCAAGCAGCTTGATGAGAAGGCAACAACTGTTGGCGCAATTATTAGAAAATGGAAGAAGTTCGAGATGACGGTCAATCTCCCTCGGTCTGGGGCACCATGCAAGATCTCACCTCGTGGGGGATCAATGATCATGAGGAAGGCTAGGGATCAGCCCAGAACTACACGGCAGGACCTGGCCAATGACCTGAAGAGAGCTGGGACCACAGTCTAAAACCATTTGTAACACACTACGCCATCATGGATTAAAATCCCGCAGCGCATGCAAAGTCCCCCTGCTCAAGCCACCGCATGTCCAGGCCCGTTTGAAGTTTGCAAATGACCATCTGGATGATCCAGAGTGGAAATGGGAGAAGGTAATGTGGTCTGATAAGACAAAAATAGAGCTTTTTGGTCTAAACTCCACTTGCTGTGTTTGGAGGAAGAAGAAGGATGAGTACAACCCCAAGAAAACCATACCAACTGTGAAGCATGGAGGTGGAAACATCATTCTTTGGGGATGCTTTTCTGCAAAGGGAACAGGACGACTGCACCGCACTGAGGGGAGGATGGATGGGGCCATGTATCACGAGATCTTGGCCAACAACCTCCTTCCCTCAGTAAGAGCATTGAAGATGGGAGTGAGAGAGGTAAAGAAGTGATATGTGATACTGAATGTGATATTTCAGTTTTTATTTTTTAATAAAAATCTGCAAAAATGTCAAGATTTCTGTTTTTCTGTCAATATGGGGTGCTGTGTGTACATTAATGAGGAAAAAAATTAGCTTAAATGATTTTAGCAAATGGCTGCAATATAACAAAATAAAAAAAATTTAAGGGGGTCTGAATACTTTATATATATATATATATACATATATATTTTTATATATATATATATATAAGTCAAACACATCACATCTCAAAATGTATGAAACTACAACATATTTTCATTAAAATAGTTTTTGACGGTGTGCCCATTTTTTCACGACACCTCCTCTGTGAAATCCATCCCCATTTGATGGCTAGAAAAATATAATGTGAAGAGAATGCTCCCACCTGTATAAAGCTATTGTTCTACAATCAGATCAAGTGTTGCACAGATAAAGCGTTTTACAGATTGAAAGGCAATCTCCTATGACAACATGTGCCCTCGTGCAGGCAAGACTGAGCAAAATGCAATATCCAAACCCCTCGTTCCCAAACAAGGCCAATGGATCGACTGCAGTCATAATTCAAATGTTTCTGTCAGAGCTGTCACACAAGTTCTTGTGTAATTGGAATGATTCACTTTCGGGAACCACTTCAAAAAGAAGCGGAAATCAATACGGTGGAATATGAAGCATCCTCACACAGACAACTGGGGGAAAACACAGTGACGCATTGCAACCTCTTTCTCTCTTCATCCATCGCTCTCTTCTCTTTCTCTGTCTAGTGCAACATATGTTTGTCAAATCCACGTTTCTGTTTTAATGAGTGTTCATTTAAATGATTCACTGATAAGGAATATTACACTGATACTCAGAGGGTAATTTCATTTAGCAACATTATATGTCATCTCAAATGAATTTACTTTAATTTTACATTAAGAACATTAGAACATCGTATGTCTTGTCTGAACCCTTCAAGTACAATCCTACTGCCCATTGTGGCATGAAAGGTTCAGCGAGCACATTAACCTGAATTACATTCTGTATTGCACATTATATATTGAACAGTCAGTTCAGTGCATGCACCCTCATCAATTATGTAAGCCATACATAAAATCTTGTCTCGCTTCAATCAAATAGGAAAAACAATTGGATTTTTGCCCTAATTTAAAATGGATTGTTTTAGGGTGAAGGAGCATCGTCTGAAGGCTCCCATTTAAACCTTTTCCCCAGATTGGTTCGTCATCTGGACCCGACAGGGCTGATTCAGTCAGTGATAAACGTGATAGGTGGGAATTTGTCCCATTATACTGACAACACTTGATAAATGCCTTGTAAACAACAAGTCACAGCTGTTAATGTATCATAATAATCCTAGATTAGGAAGAGCTGGCCAGGCCAATCAATGCAATTAAGCCCTGACAGAGCCAGCTCATCCACATGGTGCTTGCAAATAATCGCAATTGCACGTTATTTGCACATCAACTTAATTTGCAGCAACAGGTTAACACCAAACACCGTTTTAAAAGTGCCAACGTCAAATCTAACTCAGCTCTGAGACGTGCCGTCAGAGTTTCTGCCATAGCTGTCCTTTAAAACCAAATTACAGTTGACATTTCAGGGTGTCTGACCATCAGGTCACTGAGGTAACTCTTAGCTTCATTGCCACTCTGCATAGTCATGCCCCATTGAAAACCATCTCGAGTGTCTCCTTCAATTCACATCCAAATCTTATTTTTAGCTCTCAGGACATTTAACTGATGTTTTCTGGAGGAATATCTCAACTCCCCTGCAGTCTGGCCCTGCCATTATCAGAGTGATGGTCAATTGAGATGATCAATTTGCATAATGAGGCGTTAAATTGGAGCCAGTTTAGCCACCTTCCCCCGTATCCAGCAGCTTTTACCCTGTGGATGGGGCAAGGAGGCAGACAACGGTCTGGTTATCCAGCACTGGCGTCAGTCTGCCAGTCTCCTCCTCGTGTGCTATTGCTACTGAAGACCAAATGACCACTTTAACATATTAACGTAATGGATGAATCTGGAAGCAAATTGATTCCTCTGCGTTGGTAGAATAAATCCTTCACTCCTGCTTGGAATGCAAGACACCCATTGAGTTAATACATTCAACAACCTAGATGCTTATCAGTATCATACTTGGATAGTGTCGGGTAATTGCTTTGAAGAAGATCACAGAATGAAAACACTTTTAAAACTTTTGATAAATATCTTCATATATCTAATTAATATTCCCTAAGAGCGATACCCAATTGCTTCTTAGCGATAACATCATCAATTTTGTAGACTGTTAAACAGTGAAAACATTACGTTAGCCTTACTAAGCAGGATAAAGCACCGCTGGTGCAGTTGAGCGTGGTGACCCCTTAAGACGCTGTGTCGGAGGATTTATAACAGCACATCAGTGACAGTGTGATTGATGCTGGAAGATTTTGAGGGACAGCTGGCTCATGATAGAGCCATCAGTGTTCTGTTCCTTGTCATCTCATACAGCTGTTGTTAAGAGATCTTCTGCCCTCGACACATTCACTGTAGCTCCTGGACGTGGAGGACAACTGATACGTACACAATGATTTCTGGATGGTTAACGGCATCAATGCCTATTACAGTATGTATGCACTGACACTCTATGAAAACCAATACAGATCTACCCTGATAACAAGACCAGCTTAGGTCATGAATTTTCCATGCTGGTGGATCAACATAGGCAAGATATTCACCAGGAAATCTTAAATGCTTAAACTGGTTGAATGGTGAATCAAGTTTTCATGCAGAATAGCTAATGAATAAGTACCTGTACCTGACACAAAATCCCATAGTCCCAGTGGTTTATAAACAAGTAATTTGTCAGGTCAGTTTTAAAAAATAGCCATATATATATATATATACTTATCTCGTTATCCCCCTGTGCTCTGTGTATTTAAGTTCAGTTCTGTTAGTTCTTAATTGTCTGGTATTGAACGTCTCTACATTGGTTGTATTCTCCTGTCGTCGTTGGATATACCTGTTTGGATTATTAAAGTTTACTTGTTTATATAATATTTTTCCTCGTCGTGTGTATTTTCATAGCTGACCGTGACAATACTAAAGCATTAGTTATTTAAGCAACATTTTCCAATCGCACTCATTACAGTAATTTCTTTCTTTCTGTTGAATGAAATGGTAACTTTTCTGAAATGAGAAATGAAACTGACAAATGCAGCCTGTGAAATGAGACACAGCTCAAGGTTGGTCATTAGTTAATGCATAAATTTGAATTTATGCCCCCCCCCCCCAAAGAAAATGACTTATGCACTATGCACTAGACACTTTTCACACGCACTGCTGTGTACAAACTCTTAAAAAAGGACTCAGTCTTATTGACATGTTTACATGCACACGCACTATAAAACCATCCTGCACTGTTCCCCTACCAGCTGCTCGACTTACAATGTCTCTCTTTGCACATGTACAGTACTTATCTGAAGCATTGTATAGTCTGTAATAGTTTGTATTTTAGTTTTCTAGCTTCTTAGCTTCTTAGTGTACATATAGATAGATTTTTTATATAGAGAATATTTATAGCTTAATCAGTAGGATAGTCCATGTATAGGTTTTGTTGTATGTATATATGTAGCACTGTGGTCCTGTGAGGCACGACATTTCGTTCCACTGTATGTCCCCACATGTAGCGGAATGACAATAAAGCTCAACTTGACTTGACTTGAAATCAATTGGAAATATATTTTCTTTACAGAGTTTATTCATATTTATGACAAAGTGTTACCATATTTCTAATATATAATATAGGCAATATAGGCACATACACAGGCACAACTATAAAATAAGAGGACTGAACAAGATGGCATATGCATATTGCATTTTAACTGGTTTTGAGAGAAAGAGGCAAGATTGAAGTGATTCCTAAATTGTCAACAAATTGTTTTGATCTTTTGAGACAGATCTTTTCAATTAATGATTTGAACCGGTTTAATAAACCGGCCTTGAACGCTTAGCTCACGAATCAGAATTAATCAGTCCAAGTGTTTGTCGAGTCAATGACTCACTAAATGGCTCAGAGAGAATCTCTGAATGTATTTTTTTTAAAACAAATTTATTGAAATGAACTGTTCGGAAAAGAACATATTCTTAGAAATCTATGAGACTTTCCATTAATACAAGGTTGAATGGAAAGCCTGAGATATATATGGACTCGTTTGGATGTAAATTACAAGGTGTAGACACGTTCATTATCCAGATTCCACAGCTGTTATTGAACAAAACTATTGAACAAAAAATGTTGTTGAATCAAGCATCACCAATATTCAGCATCATGCAGTTCTTCCATCTAAAGGAAATACATCATTCTCCACTAATTACTAATCAACAAATACAATAATGGTAATTTTTTTGACTCTTGTGATTAATATATGACAGAATCTTTAGATAAGGCATGATAACTATTCAACACTTGATGTCCCAGCATGCATCTTACATAACCTGTGGGTGCCTCCTTGCTTGTCAGTGCATGAGTATACATGCATGTGTGTCCTGACATGTGCAGTGTAGAGCAGTCTTTGTTGGGAATTGGATAGCTGTGTTAACATAAGTTACCTTGATCAAAGCAACCAGATGAGTTGGGGGAAAGCGATCATCAAATGGCAGGTTGTTATGTAAAGGTCATTTTTTCCTGTGATGACACATACATGGTTACAAGGAATAAAGAACATGTGGTGACCTATCTAGAATCATGTCTTTATTCATCTTGTACACTTTTTGAAAACCACGGCTAACATAAAAGCTGCCATGGATGTTTGAACAATGCAACAGTAGCGTCAGCAGAAGAGTACAATCGATTATTCTAATGCAGTTAAATGCAAAAATAAAAGGAGTAGATTCAGGAAGGAGACTCAAAATATGATTATGATGCTCATAAATGCATTGAATTAAAAAAAAGATCATATTTTGAGACAGTTCGATATTTTCAGTATCATCCAAATAACATCAAAACTTCAAAATGTCATAGTGTGCATATAAATAGGCTGCTGTATGGTATCTAAAATATGTATTATGTATTAATATTATGCATTTATCCTCAGTAACATCTTCTACAGTAAAGTCCTTAATAGGAACCCTTTTAAAAATTCATAGACATTCTTTTCATAAGAAGCAATTCTTGTCATTAGCAGAATGGGTGTTTCATTCAAAGGCAAGTTCAGAGAGCAGAAAGCATATGCTTTTTGTGTTATTTAAATCAATGAAGACTGTGTTGCTGCAACGGTGTTGGAAGTTGCAGTTTTTTGTCTTGCTTTGAGGTTTTCTTATGCATGACAAAACTCCCCCGCTGGAAAAATTAATTCCTCTTTCTTAACCAGAAAGCGTCTTCAGACCTTCGGTCACAAAGTCTGTGGTGCAACATGTAATGAGGACGCAAGGTCGTTTTTGATGACGAAGCCTTCAACCCACGTTCCATTAGAGTGACTGCTCGAGGTGATGATGGAAAACATCAAAACCCACAGAGTCCAATAACAGCCCAACTTAATGAACCTCATAGGTACAGGTTTGACTCTCAAGCCTCCATTTAAAGTTCAACGTTTGCAGTATACACACACACAAACTTTTAAATTAAATGATAAATAAATAAAATGATAAATAAATAAATAATAATAAAAAAAAACCCTGTATGACTTGCTTTATCTGTGAAACACAAAAGGAGACATTTTAAATGTGCTGTTCACTCTTATGAGGGCTGGAGCTTTTAAACTTTTAAAAGAATTCAAAGGAACCATAAAATAAGTCCATATGAATCATACTTTACATTTAAAGTCTTTTAAGGTCGTACAATCTATATGTGATGAACAAACCTAAAGTTAAAGAATTTGATAATTTTGCAGTTGTTTGTTAGCCATTGTAACCAGATCATCGAGATGAACTTGGGAACCAGATCATCCAATCAACAAATGAATCAAATGTCTGTCAACTGTATTAACTGATTCATTGAAAAGATCTTAATAAAAATAACGATTTGTTAATGAATATTGTTTTATGTAACGAGTTTCAGATGAAAAATGTATCAAATGTCTGTCTTTCAACACAAAGCTGGAATGGCTTCAGAAGACCTGAAATATAGCACATTATTCATATTGACCACTTGCACGATCATTTTATAGTGATTTGTTTTGTGTAATTTTAGAGCTTGGGAGCCTTAATATCCACGATATTCTTAAAAAAAAAAATATATATATAATGAGAGCAGAGGAGTTTGGAGAGGGAGTAAATGATAGAATTTTCCTGTTAATAGATGCAGGCCCCAATCCAAAAGAATAAAAAATAAAAAATGGTTACACTAGGGGGCACTATTGATGCACCCAGTATTGCAGATCATCCCCTCTCTACTGGGGGGAACCACCCCTTTTCATCTCCAACTAAGCTTTAATATCTTATTTGATTATGTGTGAGTGTTAATTTGAGAGACACACACAGATGCTCTATTCTGAACAGGTTTGATGATAACATCAATCTTTATGCTCTATTTACATTCAGCAATGTCAAGCCAGATATTCTGTTGAAAACATTCCTGTAAAACAATATAATTGCGAGTTCTAGTTTTAAAAAATGGTTTTCAGCGCATCGTGAGCTACAGTGCATGTGGGTCTTTATTTTATGAAGTTGTTCAGTGACTTCTAATAGACTGGTAAATACCACTAATGCTTTTTAAAGTAAAATCTAAATATGTTGCTCTCTTTCGGTGCAACAGAATGAGTTCACTCATCCCAGATTGTGCACCAACCTCTGTATAATAGGCCAGTGACCCACTTCTCACCCTGTTCTAATGGCAAGCCATTTCTCTTTTGTTGTCATGCTCACTTCATAAGAGAAAAAAGACCTCATGAATGCTCTCTGCCCCAAGTGCCTTAGTGCAGAGAGGAGCGGTTGACATGCCGTCACCATGGTAAAGAACTCCCAGCAACAACAAAGCTATCGTGGCTACCGCAGATATCCCTGGTGACTTTGAGAGATACCGTCTTTGAGCAAAAAGCTGCCATTTTTTCAGGACGAGCAGGGCGTTGGCACTTGGTGCGTGTCTGTTTCTGTGATAACAAGACATAAAAACATAATAAAACAAACAGAAGAGTCACTCATGCCAATATTGAGAGCTCTATCCTTTGATGAGGATGTCACGCTCAAGTTTTCAAATGATCGTGTCAGCTACAAGAGCCTTGGTGCTTCCTGTGGTGTCGCTCAGAAGTGATGTGAACTCATCTAGTTTGACAGGAGCTTTTCATTGATGCCGTTGCCTCCCTTGATGTCAAGAAATTAATAATTTAGCTTATAGAACAGTTATTTCCGGTCTCATCTGATTGGCCAAGGTTAGATTTCCAAGAGCGCTGATAAATACTAAAATTATCACTCTGTATGCTTGTGTTTATGCATTCAAGAAAAACTGTCAGTCTGAGTAGTATGTATTGTAGTAGGGATTTTTTCTTGTGTGAGTCTTTATGAGTGAATCTTGGAACATTAATTCAACCAATTCATTCAAAAACAGTGATTCATTTGGGAACTAAAAAAAGTAGGCAAAAAAAAAGTGTGTGGAAGAGTATTATGTCCAGATTCATAAAAACTGTAGCCAGGATGACCTTCTACTTCCAGCTAGATTCTTAAAGGGTTAGTTCACCCAAAAATGAAAATTCTGTCATTGAATACTGACCATCATATCGTTCCACACCCGTAAGACCTTCGTTCATCTTCTGAACACAAATTAAGATATTTTTGATTAAATCCGAGAGGTATATGGCTCGTCCATAAACAACATTATAATCAACACTTTCAAGGTCCAGAAAGGTACTAAAGACATCATTAAAACAGTCCATGTAAGTCCAACAAGAATACTTTTTGTGTGTACAAACAAAACTTTATTCAACAATCTCTTTCATTATCCTTACGCAGGTGACGTAGTGAGCACAATGAAGGCTTCCGTGTTTACGTCCGAATGCCGGCTCAGTAATGGCCAAACCTGCACATGTGAGAAACACGATGCATACATGTGATGCTGACGCAGGAGCTGGCCAATAATGAGCTGGTGTTCTGACGTAGAACCTGGAAGCTAAACTCTGAACGTAAACAATGTATGAGGATGACACAGAAGGGTAGATACTGTTGAATTTTTTTTTTGTTTATTAAATTAAGGCTGAACCCCTGCAGTCACGTGGACTATTTTAACAATGTCTCTAGTACCTTTCTGGGCCTTGAAACTGTTGATTATATTGCTGTCTATGGACAAATCATATACTTCTCAGATTTCATCAAAAAATACCTTCATGAACAAAGGTTTTACGGGTGTGGAACAACATGAGGGGGAGTAATTAATGACAAAAATTTTCATTTTTGTGTAAACTAACCGTTTAAGTGTGCATCCAATGTACACTTTACCTACTCAAAGAGAATGCGATTTCAGATGCATTCGCTGTGTTTATGAGTAAGTGATTGAATGATTCACTCAAATCATTCACCCAGCAAGACCACCAATATTTTGCTCTGAGTTGCAGTGTTTAAATCTGCTTTGGCTTTGATTGAAAATATTTTCATTTGCAGAGCAAGAACAAAGAAAGCAGCTGGTTCCTATTGTATCTAAAATATAAGTTCTGTCACGACAATTCTCAGAGAGATTGGCACGGAAATGGATATGTAATGTATTTGGTGTTGGTGGAATAGATCTGCTACGCCACTACTGCTGTTGATTATTGCTGAAGCTGCTGCAGAGGAAGAACAGAGACATACTACTGCCAATACATTCACAGACATTGCTGTGAGCATGTAAGACATGTTGCACGTGAAACATACATGAAATAAACCCCGTAGCAGATCTATACAGGTGGAGCTGGGGAAGGTGGAGGGTCTCTGAAAGTGGCATTGCAGACTGCTAACAGCAAACAATGCCAAGTATTTGAATGATTGATCAGCAACCAATTAGCTGCGCTATGTAGATACTGAGGTGATCGCTAAATGAGTTAAGGACCTATCAGCCAGCACCATCTAGAGTTTCATGTATATTTACTCAATATTAATTTACTATTTATTGAATCGATGTATAAAAGCAGTAACAATGTGTTTTTTCCTGAAATATCAGCTTTGATGTGTCTGATATTTAGTACAACAGCATTCCTGTTCATGTGATATTGTAGTGCTGTAATGCAGGGATGCCAAACTGTTCATGTTGAAAATAGATGACAAAGTTTTTTGCTTATTCTGCAAAAAGCAGCAAATAAATTAAGTGAGGGCCATAAAAGTGAGGTCTAAGTATTTGTGAGCTCATTTTTCCTTAAGCACTTTGGAAAGGTATAGAGTCCAGGCCATGTTCCAAGGGGTATTCCTTCACAAGAATATTAATTCAAGTTATTTGTGCTTCAGTTCAATCTACAGATTTGTCTGCTTGCACTTCAAGCAATCCATGTGGAAATAATCTGAGATTATCCTTCCCCCTCTGATGCTCCACATTTTTAAAACGGATTTCCCAAAACAAGTGCATGCCCATTCCTACAGTGAAATGACTAGGTCATCTTTTTGTCTGGATAGCATCTGTTTTTGTCAGCAAGCTTTCTTTATGATTAAGGACAGCAGACTCTCTTTCGGAAAAACAAGATGCTGCCCTGCTGGAAATTTCGCAGTGAGCTGAATATATGCTTGCATGTTGGTTTTCGGTCTTGCCCTTCATTTTACACAAGAATACAATAACAACTCCCACCTATGGTTTTTACAAGATTCCAGCCTATGAAGAACAAGAGGGTTTTGAGTAATCTCGGCCAATCATTGTCCCTGATGTCCTTCTATACTCAGATAGAAACATGTTTTACAGATGTACTGAAACCCCCTCAGGCTTTCTCTGTACTTTCCGCTGTGGAGTCCTTAAGGCACTGCTTCACGATCCTACAAGCACACCTCTCCAAGTAAAAATTGAGTGTTGATATCAATCCTTGATGAAGTGCTAGAGGATTGGCAATGGCCTAAGGGTGGAGAGGATGCAGGGATCACAAAAAACAAATATTAGTGAGAGGATTTAAGAGTGAGACTGCGAGACTGTGGGTGGGAGTCGACTTAGATGGTGGAGAATTTCACAACAACATGTGATGTGCTGAGGTGCTGAACCACAAATCAACTAATAGATAGACAGACAGACAGGAAATTACAAGGAACCGCTGTGTGGAAACAAGCTTTTCTTTTTCAATTTACATCCAATTGATTTCAAGTAATTGCCTAATGCATGGTTGCCATCCTTCCTTCTAGAAAACACGTTATTTTTCAAACAACGTCTTTAAGATTCATCATCATAATAAATGAAACGTTTTTTTTTCGATTGAGCATAATAATATAAGGCCAATTAATAATATCATTCATGTAGGACATTTAATGTATATACTATACACATTAAATGGGATTAGAAATACATGAAAACCTTTCATTTTTGTCTCTGAATGCTGTGACAACACTTTTCTAAAATAGAAACATTTGCCTAAGCTAGACAGTGCAACTACACTTGCACATCTATATTAAAACCTAGCCAAAGGCCTGTTAAAATTCCAACTCTTCACACTCTCTCACACTTTTGACAGATAAATCTGAAATTGTATTCTCTTTTTCAGACTTTACCATCCACAGTTATCATGTAGAAGACCAGGGGCACCATGCATTGTTTTATTTATTTATTTATAAAAAATACAGTAAAAACAGTAATAGTGTGAAATATCCTTACCATTTTAAAAAATATTTACTATTTTGATCAATTTTAAAGTGTGATTTAACCCTGTGATGGCAAAGCTGAATTTTATGCATATGCTTTATATTTTTAAGGAAACCTTGATGCATTTCTTTTTCAGTATACTTTCATGAATTGAACGCTTTTATTTGAAATACATTATAAATGTAATTACTGTCACGTTTGACCAATTGAATGCATCCTCTGATAAATAAAATGATTAAATTCTTGAAACACTTTGAATGGTATACTGCATAAAATACAGTGAAACAACAATATAACAATCATAATGATGATAATAAAATATAAACATATCTATTTTTATTTTCATTATATGTGTATATATTAATAAGTAATTAATTGTAGCTAAATTTGACAGCCAATGATTTATTATTATTATTATTACTATTATTGTTGGCAGTGCAATCAAATGTACTTGGCTTAAAAATCTGTTTGAATATTCATGATGTACCTTTGGAAGACTTTTAAATACTCAATTTCAGCACATGGATGTATGAAATCCATGTCTGTCATTGATCTGGAACTCCTTACAGGCCAATGAAATGGCATGGAGACGGTGTAAGATTTTGTTATCTGGTGGCCTGCAGTGTCCAGGATAAATAAGCACTAGATTGTTTGTTTACTCTGTGAATGACAAGTGGGAGTAGAGAGGCCGGGGGGAACAGATGGACAAGGTCTTCAGGGGGCTTCAGAAACACTTCAGTCGCAAAGCCGTTTCACCTCACTGAGGGGCTTGGCAAAGTCAAAGACACCCTCTTGTCTGCTCATTCTCCTGATGTTTGAAAATGAGCTCAGGCAGTTCCCTCACCACGCTCAGATCTGTCAGCCTGATTGGTGCCTCCATAACACCGCGCACTTGTGTCGACAGCAGCTTTCGACAATCACGGCTAGCAAATCAGGCTGTTCTCTGACAAAAATGACCGGCGGACACCATCCTGTTTTTGACAAGGAGGGCAAGGCTCCGGTCACTCACGAGCGCATCTCATTGCTAACAGACCAAGGCCGAATCTCGCAGCGCTCCCTGGAAACACACACCTGTTTCTGCACTAAAAATATCAAGGAACAATATCAAAGTCCATCTGTCACTTATGAGACTCCGCTGACATTTTTAATCAGATAGACAATGTGACTGTGCGGCAGTATTATTGAGCCACAAGTAAACAGCCAACTTCGGCCATAGAGGTTGGCTATAATTGAATTCAATATGATCTTTTATGTCAGGGAAGGAAACAAAGAGAGCTTGCTGATATGAGTAGGCAGCCATAAAAGGCTGGCTTCAGTGCTTTTCTATGCAGTCTGCAAAATCCTTTGAGGTTCAGCCTTGCTTTGAGATTATTAAGTCGGAAATACATCAAAGAATCAAGCAATGAATTGCCTATTATTGCCAAATTATTACTGTTTGGAGATGCAGCCAGGATTGTGTGCAGCTATTTTTCTCTCTCCACCCTTTAATACTTTCCTAGATTTCTGTCATGGGGATAATGCCGGCTACAAAATAAGCAGCAAATGCGCAATTTAATAACACAGCGACCGTGCATTGCAAGGATCACACCCTTCGATTCAAATGTACAAATTCCTTAAAATCATAATCTAATACATTGGCAAAGCTCTGATTTATGAAAGAGATGCTCCCTGTATATTTCCTGCTTAAAAATGTCTACAATCACGATCACAAAGAACCGCAGTGCTCTGTCACTAATGTTTGGGGAATTATTTGTGCCTTTTTATTCCACATAAGAGTCTATGAAAGAAGGCTGAAAGAGTAAATAAGGCAGCAACAGGTGTTTGAGCAAAATTGGCCCCGTTGTGTAAAAAGGAGGCGGTAATGATCTTAACGTCTCTCCTATAAATTAAATTCAAATAGCCATTTCATCCACTAATGGACGCCTAACTCCAGAGTTATAATTGTCCTCCATTAGATCATTTACCAGTCTGTTTCTGAAAGGGTACCTGGAGGAATGGAAAGCCAGGAAGTGGCACTGTTGTCTTCAGCACTGTTGCACTTGGCACTGCTGACTTCAAAGCTGAAGTTCCATCATGTACATCAGATACATTTTATCCATTGTCAAAAGCTTTCGTTCATTCGCGGAGAAAGCACCGCATAATCTCGAGCACCCCGTTCACATTCATTCTCTACTATTCCTCCTTCTTTCAGAGCTTTGGCAAGCTTTAAGCCGTGCCTGACAGGTCTATTTCGCTGTCCTTCACAGTCAGTATGTGCAGGTCCCGGGAGCTCCAGTTGGCTGCTGACCCTCTGGGGGATTATGTCTCTACACTAACCTGTGAGAGTGAGGGTTGAAGGGGTAATTAAAACTAAATAATAAAAGTTGCTCTTCAATCTAGGGGTGAAATTTCAGATCAATGAAGCCAGAGGGAGGGCAGCTGTTTCCTGCCCTAGGCATACACTGCTTCACACAGCGTAATTCAAACACTAGGATACTGATTCAGTCCTCACAAATCCATTTTCACTTCCTGAAACCATTGACACATTGAGTTAATATCCAAGGTTATTTTGTCACTGTCACTAGAAACAAAAACAATAAAATGATGATATGAACATGACTGAAACAATACTTACACACAATATATAAATATAGCAACAGTTAGTTCTTGCCGAAATCACCACCCACTACACTCAAAACAGCCTGAAGGTAGTTAAAGGTGATTGTTTCTTTGCTACAACTACAATGTCTTCACAAAGCATCTGAAAGCTTAAATGCTAAAAACAAGTGTTGCAAATGCTAATTGTGCTCTAAATTAAAAAAAAAAGGGCTATGAAGTCAGTCCTGAAATTACAACAAGTGATGTTAGTCATCATTGCATGGGAAGAAAAACAGAAAACAGCAAATAATTCTTTGTGCTCAAGAAAAACATGGCGCCTCGTGTCATTGCAAACACAATGATAAAAGAGAAAAATATGCAGGATTAAACAAAGCCTTTTGCATAAACAAAGAACAAATCCAATAAGGAGGTCCATTGCTGCGTTGGTATTTGCCACTACAACATGTTACAAATGGTTGGATTTGCCCTTGGTAAAATGCCTGTTTTATATTTCAAAAAAGGGAATAAAGGATAAAAGTACTATGTCACAAAAGCGCTGTTTCTAAAATGAACCTTTTGTAGTATCTAATGTAATACCACAGTACACGGTACTATGGTGTTGAAGGATTACCATATTTACAGTAATATATTAATGATTACCATATTTAAAATAACATGCCATAAAGAACTGAATTAAGGGTGTGTTCACACTTGCAGTTCAGTTCTCTTGGTTCTTTTGGTCTGGACCGAAAAAAGAAAATAATACATACATTCCTGGTTCACTTAGCATTCACACTGTCATTTTTAAGACCGAACCTAAAGAAAGAAAAACCATATTATGCCACGGACCTTACCGAAACAATGCTGTGTTCTGGGCTAAATGCGCTAGTTTGTATGTGCGTACAAATGATAGTATTTTGACCAGCTGAGAACTAAAGAGGTTAAAATGTGTCAAGGGGTCAAAACAGCATCACGATTCCCTCCATCACACAAACGAAGATCTGCTGCAAGGAGCCATTTTGATGCCTGTACCAAACTGCTATGGGCAATGTAGCTCGTATGACAAGAAAAAACAGTTAAGTTTCTGTCCTTTATAGGTCGCATCTTGTGACATCATGTCCTGTTTTTGGTTCGTTTAGATGTCTTTGGGCCGTGTTGTGTTGCGTTAGGAAGTGAACCGAGACCCACTTTTTCAGGGATCTCAGTTTACTTGTTTGGTGAGTACCAAAGTTCGAACGGCACCATATACACTTACACTTATTCAAATGAATCACACTAACAGTGCAATCGCACCAGAGTTCGTTTTAATCGAACCAAACATGTTAAGTGTGAAATCCTGTTTAAATTCCAAAATTTGAATTAACTTTGATATGATGTCGCAAACAGTATATCCATAACTGTAAAACAAGTAGTAAAAATTACCACATACACATAACATATGGGGTATTTTCCACAAATTAACTTTCACTTGGACTATAGTGGACAAAAACATTATTTTCTAGAAGGCTTTAATTTATTTGAATTATTTAATAGAACTCAGGTAGCTTGGGATATACAGAAAGACTTTAATGGAATATTTTTTGGTACTTTTGAGTACTTTTTTGAGGCTTGAAAGCTTCAGTCCCCATGGGGAATAAGAGCAACCAGAACAATTATCCTTCTGTGTTCTGTAGAAGAAGAAAAGACATGCGGGTTTGGAACGAGATGAGGGTGAGTAAATGAAAGTTCAGAATGTTCGTTTTTGGATGAACTATCCCTTTAACTCTACATGATGTGAGGCGTGGCAAATGCAAATTCTAACTTATGAACTGAAAAGGTGTCAATGAAAAAAATTCTACATTTTGCCCAAGCTTGATTTCATGGTAGTTTTTTTTTATTATTATTTGTTTCTTTTTTTTTACCTCTTTTCTTAGTAATGCAAAACATGAATGAGACTGAACATGATTTTTCCACTCCATATGGCAAACTAGGCTACTCCTGTCTCACTGGGAGACATCATTAATCCTCAATACGTTCTTTCAGCGTTGCAATCAACAGAGACTGAAGTGTCATTTGCACTCTCAGACTGACCTGGTCTTTCTTCCCCGGTGAGTTCGGCAGGAGTGAGAACACAAAAGCCAGCAGTGAAGGGTCAGCTCCTTGCCTGGAGGGGTTTGCTGTTACACCACATGGCCTGATGAGCTTTTCTTTGACTGCTGCGTGGTTGGTCTGAAAACTCATTTGTTGGTGGAAACCATAGAGAATTATTATACAATATGATTTATCTCATTGAAACGGCAACAGAAGGCCTTCTATGCCATTCTTGATAACTACTGATTGAATGAATTTCTTATTTGTACAAATCATACATCAGTCCCATAATTAATTTTGATTGTGGTTATGGGATTTTTCTCTGAGAAACAATTCCAGGATTAACATTCTCTAGAGCAATATTTTCATATTCATTATTTCTGGCGGCCATCCTATAATGATTACTTATTATGTATTATTTCAGTTCCCTTAACTGACAAAAATGATATTTTATTGTGCTATTACAAAATACTATTTTAAACTGAACAATGCATTCTATGAAATAAAACCATTGGCAACTGCAATAGATTTGTAAGAGCAAAGAAGAGAACAGTTTTTTGACCAATTTCAGTCTTTTAGCAACTGAACAATTATGCCTAGTAGAGTGCAAGGATAAGTTGCGAGCGATATTTTATAAGCACGCGAGTGACATGTCAGTGAAACGAGATGGTAACTATGCTCTCACCCTTTGCCACAGACACTGCAGATCTATGTGAGTGTGAGCCTTGTTGCTAGGATACAGACCATGGCTCCTTAAAGGGAGCGCTGAAGAATGGAGAGAAATGGGAAGAGAGAGATTTTTTGAAACTAATGGCTTTTCAAGGAATTTTGAAATAGAGATGATCAATGGAAATAATTACACATAACTGTACTGGTTTATTTTATGTTCAACATAGCTCTCTCTGTCTTTGACCTACACAACACAGCAGAGGAGGCAATAACAAATACTGTATACAGAAAATACTGTTTTTGTCTAAATGCCTAGTTATATTATATATAAGGCATAATGTACAGTCAATTAAAGCAAAATAAACCATAACAGTCTGATTAGGACTCTAACAGTTACTTAGTGAATATATAAATATGTGGACATGAACTGTGGATTTGTGCTGAAATTATTTTGTAACTTAACCTAAATCCTAAAGCAATAATCAATTACAATGTACCAAACAATCAGCTTAGCAACAAGACAAACACTGCAGCAGTATTAAAGTAAAAATAATATATATATATATATATATATATGTCTTCTGAGATTGCTTTTAATACAATCAATGGTTGTGCTTTATTTCGGTTTGGTCCACTTTGGACATTCCACTTACTATTAGCAACTTTACAACTACATGCCAACTAACTGTCATTAGAGTATAAGTAGACTGAAGCAGACTGTTCGGGTGTTTGGGTTGGGGTTTGTAGAATAAGTAAGTAGATAAGTTGCTTATAGTCAGCAGGATGTCTGTTGGGGGAACATCAAAATACAGTTTTTTTAAGAAATTACTGAGGTGCACTTATAATGCTAATATGATTTTTACATCAAATAATTGTCATGATTTAGAAATAAATGGCTATTTTCTTCCCTGATTTTAGCCATCTAATTTGAACGCTATGTTTGAAGGGGCGTGTCTGCTGTGAGAATTAAACACCCACTGCTGTGATTGGCTGAAGTCTTACACGTGGAATCACGTGGAATCCCTTTGAATACTTTTACCACACCTTTTCCTATCTCGACAGCTGGAACGATCACTAATTTACTAATAATGTTATCTAAACAAACAAAGGCTTACTTTAGATCCTCTGGCTGCTCATCGACTGAACATCAGTGGGCGGGGACAACGATGCTACGACGTAAAAGTAGGCGTTGCTGTATTGCACCAGAGACAGTCGTGACCCTGTGACATCACATACTACCTCTGCTCCAAGTGAAGCTTTTTTACAGCTTCATTGTATAAATGTTTTTTTGTTGATGGCGAGGATGTTTTAAGTTATGGAACTTGCAGGATGTAATAATGATACAAATATATATGCCAAAAGAAAATGGAAAATTTGACCCCTTTAAGCAGACAGTCTACTAATACTCTTGACTGCTAGTTGACATGTATTTGCAACGTTACTTAGTTAGATGAATGTCTAAAGTGGACCATCCAAAATAAAGTGTTACCCAATCAATAACTGACACGCAAGATGAATGATATTTGCATGAAACCAGAGAGTGAGTCCGTGATATAACAGACATGTAAGTATATCGAACGCTTCCATGGATGACTGTGTATATTAATGTGCGGTCACATTAACAAAATTTGTGAGAAATTCCAAAGTCAAAAATGCTCCATTGTCTATTGCCCACAAGCTGACCGTGCAGATTCCTATTGAAATTATTAGACTTCGCTGACAAAATGTTGTGACTGCAGCTTTGTGACAGAATCAGACTGCTGGATGTCATTACTGACCAATCAAAAATAAGTATTCTAATGAGCTGTGCAATTAAAAAACTTAATTGTTCAATATATTTTGTGTGCCTGAAATGGTATATAAAAATATTATCATTTATCATATTTCGATTTGATTCTGTTTTTGTATGTGTGTGTTAGTATGACATAAGCTTTGAATAGACAGCTGTGCTGAAATGGCTTTCCCTCTGCCTGTCAACAACAGCTCTGACCCCATAACCCCTCGTCTTAATTACATGTAGGATTAAAATGGATTGTCGTCCTTTAGAGATCCATTGTGAATTTTATTAGACAGCCTGGTTGCAAGGTCCTTGAGTGGATAATTAAAACAGAAAGGCAGTTTGGGTGATGAATTCAAAAATTCTGCCACTGAAATGATTCAAATGGTTAAACCGTTCTAAGGCATCATATGGGAGCTGTTATCTTCTTATTAATAAAAATGTGGAATGAAAAAAGGAAACTGTGGTGATACATGCCTTGGCAAATAAATCTTTGGTATCCCTCTGGACAGTTTGAAGGTTCTTTTGGAGTGCAGGTGCTCTCGACACCTCTGTATCATTTATTCTCCACCTTTCGGCCATGACATTTAGTTTCTCCCCAAGTAACAGCAGAAGGGCCAATCAGAGATGAGAAGAGCAGCTGTGTTGAGTTGCACTCCTTTGCTCCTTTGCGAGGTTTGCTTTAAATGTTTGTGTGACAGGAGCGAGGCATCATTAGGGAACTTGCACACACATGAGCACTGGCTGAGAATGCAAAGACCCGCTTATGTTGACAGAAAACAGGATGGCCTCCTCAGACACCCTGATCTTGATGTCTTCGTCAGCCAGAGAATTGATAGATGTGAGCCGCCAATGAGACCTGGCAATGAGCATTTAAAATAGCTTGCTAGTAAAATGCATTTTGACCCCTTCTACCTTAAAAAAATCTGATGAGATGAGCTCACAAAATTACAACCATGTCGAATAATCTTCGGTTCTACTAAATTATCTGAGGCCATTTGCATTCTGGAATACATAAATGCACCCGTGAGATTTTCTCAGATGATGTGTTGTGTAGGAGAATCTCCAATTTTCCATGCAAAATGCAGTGACCCTTCTAACCCAAGACAAATGGAATCATCTATAGGCTTAAAATTCTAATCATTCTGAGATGATTGAAATTAGTTACACTTTTCAGAACATTAACACATTTTATATAACACATCTAGTTAGATTTTTCTGTATGCGACTGCATGATTTATTTTGTTTCATGATCGTTTCATTGTTTAGATTTTGCTGAAAAACCTATTATTGTAAAATGTGTGACTAGTCCCATAACGCCTTTAATTCTTTTATGGAAGTAAACTATTTATTAAAGTTCACTAATTGCATGTTTAAAAAGCCGAAAGTATACTTTGCTTTTTTGCGTACGTGGGGGTCCGCGTGCAGTGAGCGTGACGCAAATCTCATCACCAGAATATTATGCACATACTGTACTCATGCCACCGTTTTTTGTTGGCCGCTAGCTGCACATGTGCATTTGAATTTGTTTTGTACTAATCATTTGCTCTACAAGATGGCCACCCTGGCCCAGGTCGTTGTTTCACAGTAGAAAATGAAATTAAAGAGATGGAACAACAACAGACGCCGGCACTGACAAGTGCTTGTTTGATATGAGTTATTTGGTATATGTTATGAGATCGCTGCAACTTTAGTTTATTAACTTTAGTTTTTTAGCAAAATAACGCAGACACTGGACAAAGATGAAACTTGCTAGAGTGAATGTGTCAACTGCCTGCTATCATACGCGCTGTGTTTGAAATCGCCCCCTATACCCTTAAATATGCCACTATTTGAGGGAACAGCCATTTGTTGTGGTGTCCAAAACCATTGGGTACTTATTTGAGTGCACTCATTCAATCCCGAAAAAATTAAAAATGCTGATCTAGACTAGTAAGCAGTTTCGTGAGGTACCTTCGTGTACAAACGCCTCCTATAAAGTCATTGTCTGAGAAGGCAGTGAGGCAACAAGTCAGTTGCCTAACTGAATGCCTATAATGCACTGAGAGCATCTAGCCGAATGAATTCCCCCTTCTAACCAGAAGATGGTGCCTGCAGATGATTCATTCATCCATCCATTTTCCAAACCAGTGGTCCAATGTGGGTACAGAGTAATATCATACAGGTATAAATTCCTTTTTAATTATTAAATTGTTTAATTAAGGTTTATACATAGTTTCCATGACAGAGTAAGTATAGCTACCATTAAAAAGCAAGCAAAAACTATGTAAAAGCGGCAGCTCATCCAGCACACTAAGAATCTGAATTTGCTAACTTGTTTTCATTCAGTTCTTCAAGTGGACTATATTAGTGGACTTTTGTAGGAAATAGTGAATAAGGGTATAGGGGGCGGGCGATTTTTAACACAGCTATGGAGTTTACTTTGAAAAGCTAGCCATTCAACTGTATGCATACACCTGTGATCGTGTAAAAAAAAAGAAGAAAAAAGTAGCATACTTTGGAAGAAGGATTGATTGAATTACTTTGAGAATGTACTTGGTGTAAATATTTGCAGAGCTTTTTTGCAAGTAAGTATTGCAGGTTTTAATGTTGCAGAATCCTAAAGGCAAATATAACTGAATGGAAATGCAAAATTAAAATATAATGTATACTATAGTTTAACCAGACTGAATAAAGAGAATTACAATGTGGTATTCAGGTTTCTGTTCACTGTTAGTGTAATCAATGTTAGAGTGGTCTGGATGACAAAATTACACCACCTCAGCACTAAAACTAGCACTTTAAATGTCATGGATTTTTTTTTTTTTTTTGCACATACTACTGTGGCTGTCTGATTAGCACTTCTTAAAAGGAAGACAAAATTGGCAGCTTTCAAGAGAGCAAGTTTGATGACTTAAGCATCTATAAAAGTCAGGCATACACAGTACTTCTGAATGTTACATGACCAGCTAACATAATAAAAATTCTCCTCTAAGGACTCAGGTTTGCTGAGGATCTGATGAAGTGACCTGAATGAAACCACAAAACCATATGGTGTAGCGTATTGACATGATGCTCGACAGATTAATCACAATGGAACACTGAATGGTATTACCTAATATATCTTTCCTCAAACAAATGATACATAAGATCCATGAATACATCTTTATTTAAATATTTGTAATTTGAAAGAAAAAAACCCACACAAAACAAATATAAATATACGTAGTAATGAAACTGCTCTGAGACACGAAGATTGAGGATCCAGATGCAGCAGTTTATTGAAAGGGTCCAAGCCATAACAGGGCACGGGCAAACAGGGAAATCCATGTAAGACAGGCAAACAGGGTAAAACCGAAAATAGGCAAACAAGGTCAAAACCAAAGAACAGGAAACCAAAGGAGCACTCAGAAATGGAATTTGACATTTACAAAACTTCACAACAAATGACAGCATGAACCAGGCTATATATAGTAGGCAGGGGTAATGAGCTAATGAGACACAGCTGAAGATAATCATTGATGACAAATCCGGGCAGAGAAATATGGGAAATGCAGTCCATGATAGACTGGAAGTGGCAATGGTCTGCTGTGGAGTGCACTCTCGTGGCTATCAAGGACAATCCAGTTGGTGATCGTAACCAGTATATACAGGTGCTGGTCATATAATTAGAATTTCATCAAAAAGTTGATTTATTTCACTAATTACATTCAAAAAGTGAAACTTGCATATTATATTCATTCATTACACAAAGACTGATATATTTCAAATATTTATTTATTTTAATTTTGATGATTATAACTGACAACTAAGGAAAATCACAAATTCATTATCTCAGAAAATTAGAATTTTGTGAAAAGGTTCAATATTGAAGACATCTGGTGCCACACTCTAATCAGCTAATCAACTCAAAACACCTGCAAAGGCCTTTAAATGGTCTAGGTCTGTAGGCTACACAATCATGGGGAAGACTGCTGACTTGACAGTTGTCCAGAAGACGACCATTGACACCTTGCACAGGAGGGCAAGACACAAAAGGTCATTGCAAAAGAGGCTGGCTGTTCAGAGCTCTGTGTCCAAGCACATTAATAGAGAGGCGAAGGGAAGGAAAAGATTTGGTAGAAAAAAGTGAACAAGCAATAGGGATAACCGCACCCTGGAGAGGATTGTGAAACAAAACCCATTCAAAAATGTGGTTGGGAGATTCACAAAGAGTGGACTGCAGCTGGAGTCAGTGCTTCAAGAACCACTACACACAGACGTATGAAAGGCATGGGTTTCAGCTGTCGCATTCCTTGTGTCAAGCCACTCTTGAATAACAGACAGCGCCAGAAGCAACTCGCCTCGGCTAAAGACAAAAAGGACTGGACTGCTGCTGAGTGGTCCAAAGTTATGTTCTCTGATGAAAGTAAATTTTGCATTTCCTTTGGAAATCAGGGTCTGGAGAAAGAGAGGAGAGTCACACAATCCACGTTGCTTGAGGTCCAGTGTAAAGTTTCCACAGTCAGTGATGGTTTTGGGGTGCCATGTCATCTGCTGGTGTCGGTCGACTGTGTTTTCTGAGGTAAAAGGTCAATGCAGCCGTATACCAGGAAGTTTTAGAGTACTTCATGCTTCCTGCGGCTGAACAACTTTATGGAGTTGCAGATTTCATTTTCCAACAGGACTTGGCACCTGCACACAGTGCCAAAGCAACCAGTACCTGGTTTAAGGACCATGGTATCTCTGTTCTAAATTGGCCAGCAAATTCGCCTGACCTTAACGCCATAGAAAATAGAAGGAAGATGCGATATGCCAGACCCAACAATGCAGAAGACCTGAAGGCCACTGTCAGAGCAACCTTGGCTCTCATAACACCTGAGCAGTGCCACAGACTGATCGACTCCACTCCACGTCGCATTGCTGCAGTAATTCAGGCAAAAGGAGCTCCAACTAAGTATTGAGTGCTGTACATGCTCATACTTTTCATTTTCATACTTTTCAGTTGGCCAAGATTCTTAAAAATCCTTTCTTTGTATTGGTCTTAAGTAATATTGTAATTTTCTGAGATGCTGAATTTGGAATTCAGTTATTTGTCAGTTATAATCATCAAAATAAATAAATATTTGAAATGTATCAGTCTGTGTGTAATAAATGAATATAATAAACAAGTTTCACTGTTATATATATAATGTGTCAGCCAATTTTAGCACATTTTTAATTAATATATACCAATTGGCTAAATAAAGACTAGCTTGGTGTCAAATGTTTATATATTTTATATATTTTCATATCTACTGAAGGCTTTATATGATTTATTAATAATATTTACATTCTTTAATCATTGCCGGGGCATGATAAGCAGCAGTGTTTAGGTTAAACTAATGATCTTAAATTTATAAACAGACTCTCTGTATGATGTGCCCATATTCAGTCATTATATTTTACTGAAAGATAAGAAAAACAAGGGTGAAAGGGCAAATAGTTTGTTTACACAGTAGAAAATAGAAAAAATCATCTGGTCTGACATATTTTACAAATGCGCAAGGATTAAAATAAATAAATAAATAAATACATATCGGCACTTATCTCCAGAGGACAGGTGCTCTGGTATGCAGTAAATAAATGCTACCCACGGCAGTTTTCTATGAAATTGGCATATATTTGGCATAGTGTTAAAATATCCCATAAAAGCAATTGATTTGAACCAGGTTGAGTCCTTCTGAAGGCACTCAAAGTGTTGTTTTAGAGACATTTATATACAATTGCCTTATATTATATAATTTGTAACTGTGCCACTAAAAAAAGATGACTGATATCTCCATGAATAGCTTGAGAATGTGTCTTGAACGTCCTTCACCTGATAACCGACTGGGTTGTTACAGCAACACACAACATAGCACATAGTATTACTAGCTAAATAACCTTGTTGCATCACACATTACAAATTACTTGTCTGTTTTACACCGTGTACCATCCATCAAGACAAAACTGATGCTTGTACGAAATCCAAGTGGACATTTTTGTGTGGTGAGATATAAGATGACAAAGATGTTTTAAAAAGAATAGGGAAAGCATTATTCTTTCTGCTCATTTTAATATACTCAACTGTCTTTTCTTTCGAATATGAGAGCAAAAAGTGACAGGGGCCATTGTGATGAGTTTGGTGCATTCCCAGCCCAAGAGGCCATGATTCATAGTGATTTAATTGGAATAATGTATGAAATGAGTCATGCTTGCAGCCAGGAATGTTAACTCCCAGCTTCACCAGTCTCGACAGAGATCAATGCACCTAACCTCAATTCAAGAAAACATCCTTTAATGGATACCCTGGGGAACCATGCCAAGCTTTTACCCTTCACTTATTTATTTATTTTTTAATTTGCACGACTGTACTGCACACTTTCTAATTACCCACTGGAGTACAAAGGGGCTTGTGTCAGAATGCAATTTTTAAATCCCATCACACTAAACAGTGGTGTTTTATCATCTTCATTCAACTTGTGATGTGCAGGTTTATTGTCTCTTTCATGCCTTGATAGTTATGGGGAACATGTTCAGACAAGAGCTGTAAAGATGCTCAAACAGCACAACATCTCACATTTATAGAGAGCCTAATGCTTGAGATTAATGAGGTGTTGCAATGATGCCGTAATATAACAGAGTTTTAGTACAATAAGTGACATAGTTTTAATCTCTCTGAAAATTGCTAAAACAAGTGTGACCTTTGGAGACAGTATTTTACTTCTCACTTTCTTTCATTTCAGAAGGAAATTAAATAAATTAAATATATGCTTTTAGCTCATTCAGACATGACAGGAGATTTTTTCTCCCCCATTTTATATGGAGGTTTTCACAACCTCTGTGAAAGGAAATGTTTATTCAAGACACAGTATTGCTGATTTCTGTAGATTACATTAAAAATCCCTGATGAATGGGACGAGAAGGCAGTCAGAATAGGAGTCCTGTATTTTACATCAGAGCTTTTGTGTGAGGTATAATTTTGTTTGCCTGCTTTCTTCAAAATAATAAGAGGGGAAATGAGGATTTAAAGGTGAAAGCACAAAAGGTCTATCAGCTGACGTTTTTTGTAAACCATCAAAGCTTATTATAGGATATACTGTATCTTCATAGGTTCAGCTTAAGGATCTAGATTTTACATTATGCATCAAACGGTGACCATCAGTGTTGAGGTAACTTGAGTTAAGTAATCCGATTACTTTTTCAAGTAACTGGTAAAGTAACGCTTTGTAACAAAATATCAGAAACTTTTTCAAATAAGTAACAAGAGTTACTTTGTTTTCTAATTTACTGACAGACATTTTGAGAAAAAGTGGGAAGAAGGTGTAGAGGAATCATCTCACTGGCACAAACAGATACAGTATTCTTCAAAATGAATAAAAGCAGTGAAACACGAACTCAGAATATTAAATATTTTAAATAACATACATATACTTTATGTATTTAATATCAATTTATTAATCAATGTCTTTGCTGCTAACACTTGATGATCCAGTTCAACCATACAAATAAGCAAAAATGACTTTCGATAAATATTTTTTTGTTTGTTTACTGCTTAAGTAATTCTGCATTCAGAACCGCATACTAGCATACTCTTACTATTATCCCCATATCTTCCTATGGAAAAAATAGTAAGAGTAGTATGTGGTTCTGAATTCAGCATAAGATTATTGAACTTTCTTCTCCTGTGTCCTATTCTTCTGCAATCCAGAATGGCACAGCTGAGAGGTTAGTTTGAGTCCTCTACTGTACAGGCGTGAAGGCTTATTCTTTTTACTTTTGGTATGAAAGGGCGTTAATATTTTATAAAAATAAAACTTTTGTTTTTGTTTGTTATTAAAAAACAAACAAGCAAACCTCGCCCAGATGTGAAAAAGCAACGCAAAAAGCAACACATTACCTTTCATAAAAAGTAACTAAGTAATGCAATTAGTTACTTTTTTAAGGATTAACACAAAATTGTAATGCATTACTTTTTAAATGTAACCTTTCAACACTGCCAGATAAACAAGAACTAAAAAAAAAAAAATAAAAAATTTATTAAAATTGAAAATGGACAATTTTGGTTTTAATTGGTCAACAACAAAAATAAATGAAAAATATTTCCTCAGTTTATTTAGCTATTGAATCTCATGATCATATGTCACCTGTGATGGCAAAATGAAGAGATTTTCAAAAAATTCAAAGTTATTGATATTCTCTATAAAAAAAACCCTTCAAAATGATGTTTGTTTTGCTGGAATGCTGGAAACAACACCTGCCTGAACTACACCTGTTTGAAGTCGATAGAGTCAGTCAAGTCAATTTTGAGAAAAATCTTTCTGGTTTCTTTTTCTTTTTCTCTTTCTGAAATCTTTTGGAATTGAAGGTTCTTAAAATCCCTGGTAATACCACCAGATTGGGCACAAACCAAGACAAAACCCATATGGAATATTTATATTACATTTTTCCATGATTGATTTACAATTGTTTGATTAACATTAATGAAACAGACAGCCTATATATATTAAGACCAACTGTACTATACGTCTCTATTATAATGTTACATGTCAGATGTTTTTCTCCAACAGTTAACCAAACTTAAGACATAACAGATAATGTTTGTATGAATACTCGCCAAGACAGATTTTTTGAAATACTGTAATTCTGTGAAGGCCTACATGTGTATATCAGGATTCTATCGCGTCTTTATGTGCGCGCTTCGGATCTGTCAGTCAGTGCGAGTAAGATTGTTTTGTTTACATCAGTATGAGTTTGAAAATGACATAGAGTGATTTTCAGATTTCATGCCATCGAGTCCTCTCACAAAACGTACAAATAAAGATACTTTTAGATGTTAAATGGCTATTCGCTAGACGAGGGCTTAATGAACAAATTTAAGTAAAAACCTCAATTTTGACCACAATTGACATTTTTCACTTGTTTTGCCTGTAGCTCGAGATTATCCCATGGTCACATATGGTTATAATAATTGCATTATTAGCATATAGCCTTGTTTTTCCCTTGCTGTCTGCTATCAGAAGACACCTGTTAGCCATTTTTAGGTCACAACCCACCAGATCAGAGTCACTTCTCTAGATATTAAAAAATGAGATGTGTAGCCTAATTATTCATTACATGTCATGCACACTACACATAGGTCAGAGTATGTTATTCTCACATATTGTTTCCACGCAGACACAAATGTTATTAAGAATAAATATTTGTTTTACCATTCTTTCGGTGGAGTTTAGCCCGTAGTGCAGACCTGGTGTTGAAAACACATTACGGTATCTTTGTTGCACACATCAATTATTCATTCTGGAATACTATTATTTTTCTCTGTCTACTTTTTATTACCACATTGAATTTCCTTTCACATTGATATTATAATGAGTACCTGAATGCAGCAGCCACCCATCCCGGCTACATCCTCTCATTTGTATTTACTTTCTCAGCTTAGTGTCACGTATTATGAAAGGATTAGGTATGATTTATGTCTTCCAATTCATGAAACCGAACACGAGTACTAGGCATTCCGAACCCGTGCGACAAACAATATACATCATTATATATTGCTTTACACCGCCTTGCAATCCGGATGTTTGAATATGCTGAATATTAGCTAAACGAATAAAATACGACTGAACATAAACCAAAACTCAAAGAGTACCCATTGTCTTTACTCTCACCGAACTGAGAGCATTGATTTGCAACAGTCCTTTTTTCTGCTTGCCTCCTGATTTGCCCCTTTATAAGACTACTACCTGGCCAGACTCCCCACCAGTCAACACTCCACTGACAGGCAACATGATCAAAAGCCAGAGCTGTCACCACCTCACATTCGCTCTTTAATCGCTCCGAGGGGGAAAGAAGGGTGGGGGATCTACTTTGGAACTGTCACTGTGCTCTTTTTCATACTTTTATACAGCCATTAAAGCAGCTGAGACGGAAGCGGGCAGATGGAGCAGGCGAATCAACAGCACACAAGAGAGGCTTTGCAAATCCACCCTCAGCGTATGCTAATGACTAGTCAGTGCATTTTGATTTCACCTGTCATTTCTTTACTGTTTAGGGTTAACGAAAGCAAGAAGGTGCCTATTGTGTCGTCTAGGAGGTTATTTGGTTTGATTACCGAGGGAAGGATTTTTACTTCAGATGGCCTAGCACAAGTGCTTGTGATTGGAGTTAATCGCACGCCTGCTTCTAATTTGTATTTCAGACTCGCAAATGCATCGAAGAAATTTCTGTTCCTGGGTATAAATTATATTGTCAGACAGTGGGATCTGAGCGATACGACAGGTCATCTTCGTTCAAGACGGAGTGGAAGTGAGAAACACAGATTTGCCTCTTATTAAAGGAAATCAGTCTAAGGTAGTCAAACCATGTGCCACAGGCCGTCATTATCCTCTTCTCATGTTCAAATCATTATGGTAGGCTTTGAGAATTTGCCCCAGTTATTGCGAAAATGAATAAGGGGATATCACAAAGCAGGCGTTTACAAGCAATAATATATCCTTATGAAGTGAATCAGTTGAATTGGATCAATAATACTCCTCTTACCCCAGCGTCATTCTATTCCATTAAATGTCATTACAAGTTGTTTGTGTAGATAAACTCAGACTGACTAAAAGAACTAAGCATGACTGATGACCGCAGAGTGTCTCCACACTCTGTTCGTGAGGCGAATGATTCATTTGAAGCAGTAAATTAGCATTTAAGTCAATGATTTTCACTCACCACTGTTTCCAAGTGCCGAGAGATTTCACAGTCACTGGCTCATATACGTTACACAACCCTCAGATACTTCGCTGGGACCTTCACAGTTCAAAAGTGGCCACACGGTTGTCTGTGAGTATCCTCTGAAAGCCTTTGTCATGAGAGTCACTTTAGCAATCATTATGGAGAAAAGGTTAATTAGATTCCACCTGATTACAAACCATGCTTATGTACAGACGACTGGCATACAAACATGCTTTTGACTCTCTTGTCCAAGCTGACTGCCTGTCACAAGCCTGACGGATCAATGGCGTTATTCATTCATGCACAATGGAATCTATGCTGCTGTCCCCTCATGGCGCTACATTCAATGGCTCTCTTACTACAACGCATTAAACACCAATTACCGACTAATTAAAAAAGATCTGCGCATTGGGCTCATACAAGGAGGAAATGAATGCATTTGATAGGATTAGTTGCCTCAGAGATTATTGAAAATGTATTCAGCTATCAATGAAGGTGCACTTGTGTCCTGTAGGTACTCGGGTTTGAAGGCTAATTGATCCCGATAGGTAAAATATTTGCACAATGTTAATGAAAAAGTGTGACAAATGAAAACGTCACTGACATTGACAGATTTCAAAAGAAGGTGCTTTTCTTAAACCATTTGGCAAACATGACCTTATTATACTGTTCGCAATACAAGAATGAAGGAATTTGGCACAGACCTGCCAAAAATGCAGCGCTGACGCACTTCTTTTGAAATTAAAACGCTTTTAAAAATATGAGTTGATATGATAGCTGATATGGCCTTGATGTTCTTAAAAGCCAGCATGACAGAGTCAGAATCTGATCGCTATCGCCCCATCTTAAAAAACGTCAGACATAAAGCGCTGCTAGCTTATAAACAGAGATCGGGGTTCAGATTGCTCGATCGGTAATTTGGCAAAGCTAATCTCCCCCTGCAAGAATCTTCTGAATACTTATGCTGTAAACACGTTGCATTTGATTTAGAGCTGGAGTAATTAAAAAAGAAAGTGGAAATAAAATGCTATTTCCATACAGGCTCAAAATGCAAGCTGGCATTGAAAAAGAGAGCTAATCAGGTATTAATGTATGTAAATGTCAAGTGAAAAATAGCCCAAGCTCAAAATGCATTAGTTTCCCAATAACAGGAACAGGTCTCATTATATTACCTGTGCAAATGTCAAGTCCTGTGATGTTGAGATGACACAGGGGAAAAATGGAAGAAAGGACAAGAGTCAGGCGAAAAAGGAACGAAGGTTTGGCTTGTTTAGTGATGGTGTGTTAGCCTTAGGGCTCGTCTCTCTGTCAGTAGATTTTAGATGGGCAATGTCTTGAAAGGTGAAGAGCACTGTCTAGATCATTTCAGTTAAGAGAGGCCAAAACAATAGCACCAACTGCACTTGAAATGCAATCATGTTTAGCATGTTTATTTCCTCAAGGGGCATTTTTAGAGAGTTCATTTGTAGGGGTATCACAGCTCCGCTTATCTTCCCTGAATACACGAAGAATGCCATCAGTGAAGGTGCACAAACTGTATACAATTGTATCTTTTCAAAATCTTTGTCTCAGCTATTTTTAGTACATTTCACTAGATCTAAATCGCAGCTAGTGGCAGTTTCCACAGATACAATGCATTTTGCTGTCCCTTGACCTTTATAAAAAAAAGCACAAATACCATGTTTTTCTTTTTTTAAATAGTTCTGTGAGATCTCTAAAATGTTTGGGAAACTATGTAACATAAAATTTCTAATCCTAAATATACAGTATTTAAACAATGAATCTCCAAATTAATGTAGTGTCTACATAAAGGTAATAAACATAGTATTTTTTAATTGCATCTTTTGCCTAATTACTAATCAAGGCTAATATTACCTATGCCAATGCATTTGTTAAATTGAGTATGAAATGATTCATTTGATATTTAATTAACTGCAAATTATCAGACTACTGTTACTGTTTATCATTAACAACAACAACTTTCAGTGTCAGTTAATACCAATCATCTCATGAACCCATAATAAAAATCTCATTTAACTTTGCCTTTATTTATGAGAAACACCTCCAAATGTTTCTCTATCATCACTCTATCCACTTTGCTGCTTGAATGAGAGACGTCTGAGATTATTTTACACAATAATTTTCATGCTAAATAAGTAATAAAATGAAACTAATTAAAACGTTTAGTAACAAACATTAGATTCTCTCTATATAATGTCAGTATTGCAAGTATCAATTCGTCTATTCACAATTGGCTTTATTTTTGAGATCAGTTTGGCATTTAGGCTGCATTTAGTCACAAATTGGGATAACAGTGTTGCCAGCATGGCAAACATTTAAAAGCACAATATGTATATTTTTTAAAACAAAGGCGTGGCTTGATGATGCCTTGATTTTGTGTAATCATGTGAGGTGTTGTCCCTACGTCTACAGCCAGTGGAAAAGAATCGGGACGGGACTTTTGGGCAGAAATCATGTTCATGGATGAGATTATTAACGTTACTGTGGTCTGAATCAGAGCTGAATGCTGAGACCGCTGGAGCGATTGCTAATGAGAGACGAGCGCGACACACGGCTCGAGAGCAGCGAAACTTTTATTATGCCTCAGTCACCGCTTCCACTTCTTCCTGTCAAGTGTATGTGGGGTAACGCAGTGCAGTTGTATCATATTAGAAACATTTGTCTGTTGAAAGTTGCTATAGTGCTACTATAGATCTACATCAACTGCCCATTTGTTTAAAAAATCTTTGTGAAAAGTGCTTAGCAGTGCCTGGAATGAAATACACATGCGACAAATGCAACAGCAAATCCTCTTTTCATGATAATGGAGGTTGAAGAATCATGACTCATCCATGCTGAGTAAACATATGGGCTTTAGCGGTTAGAGTCACAGGATAAAGTGAAATTTGAGATCATAACATCAGTTATATAACATACATATGGACCTATATCTGATGATTTAAGTGCCAAGCTGTAGCTCGGAGGGCAGCAGAAGCTTGCTTAGATAAACAGGCTATTTCAGGAAGTGTTCTATGTTTGATCACCACCTTGTGCTCTGATTTATGCCCTCTGCATGTCTTTTTGTTTGTTTGTTTTTTTTGCTTATATTAAAGTTAAGACAAGACAGACATTATGTATCTGATGTAATGTCTACACAAACTATGTAAATTGTGGAAACTATGTGCAATGGCAATAAATTATTTCTCATTTGTGTTAGCAGAGCTGAAATCCAATTTAGTCCCACAAGTATCTTTTATAGTCCAGATGATGCAGTGAGAATATTAGGATTGTTGTGGTTGCCATCGTCCATGCTCGATCTTGCTCTCAGACTAGTGTGTGTGTGTGTGTGTGTGTGTATATATATATATATATATATATATGTATATATTAAACGCTGGGTTTAGTCTTTCACAATACGGTTGGATAAAAAGGAATAACAGGGTTTCTCTGAGTAATTGGATCAGGTGGTATGGTTTCACAAAGATAAGTCAAACCCATTACTACTGAATAAGAATGGACAGACAGGAGATTTGAATACTTTTATTATAGTGTGGCTGCATTAATATTTTCAACAGCAGGTGTTTTCGTAAAAATGCCGGGTGGCGTCTGAGGAACGGTGACCTTGGGAAATATCCATAACGATGAGAGGATGCATTCGGATTTGTTTGAAAATGTTTCAGATGGCTATCGGCCACTCCAGACCGAGATTAAACAGAGCAAAATGATAACAGCACTGAACTCACTACAAATCAATGTCTGCTATATGACAGAACCAGGTCTAAACTCTTTTCTATATGCCCTGGTCCCTACTCACATTTTTATTGTGCGGCAGAAAAACACCACTGTGGATTCATTCATTGTGATGTAATCTCTTGGCGAAGAATGTTAATCTCTCTGTCTCTCATCTGTCACAATGATGGATCTTATTGTTTCACTACTTTAAGCCTTTATCTTTCATTAAAGTGTGACATTTATTTCACAGTGTTTTTCTGCATACGGATGGCCTGAGTTAACACTGGGAAAATAAAGCCATTGAAATGGATGACTTTCCAATACACAGAGCTTCTGGTAGCAAAGAGGAAATGTAGTCATTTTCAGCTCTCCCTGGAGACATTCCTTTAATAAGTTAGCAAAAATGTTTTTTTTTTTGTTGTTGTTCTTCATTGTTGCTGAAACGGATGGTGATATCCCTGAAGGCATGATTGAAAAATTCTGTCAAAAAAATAAATAAATAAAAATGCAAATATCATTATAATTATTGTGTCTTGAGACTGAGAAACTGAGCATATTTGATCAGGTATATTTATTATGCTGGCTAATTTAGAATCTCTACATCCTTACAGTGATTTAAAGCAATGAGAATTTATGTTCTTAAACATTTAGACAGGGGCTAATTGTCACACGTTTTAGTTCGCTGAATATTTCAATTTCTATACAAGCTCATACCTTAAAGTCTAGGCTCCAAATAAGCTATTGAACCTTTTGGATTGAACTATTGATTTCCACTGTTATTGCCCAGACAGAAAGGGAACACAGTTTGACCTTTTGTTGACTTAATGGGGTTTGTTGATTATTAAACAACCTATAATAGGTTTGAAGCCAACACACAAAATCAAAGCAAAAGCGCATAATACTTTGGTCACTAGCATTGGTGTCTAGATGAGCTTTGTGTGATCAGTGACAAGGTTATTTCACAGACGTTCTTTAGAGCAGAAAAACATATGTTGGTGCAAAAACAAAAAACATGAAACTTTCATTTTAGCTCATTTCAGTGGGCGATATTGTTTCTTGCTGAATAATGTTCAAATCACAATAGGTTCCTGGGACATTCATCTTATTTAAATATTTCAGTGTCAAACTGGCCATATCTCTGTCCTCATATTAATAAAGGGAGATGAATGAGTGCGTTTTGGCAAATCAAATGACCCAAGTTATGAATCAAATCTGCTACGACTTCCTGGAATAAGGGAAACCTTGAGTTTTCCCCCAGAAAGAAGGCAAGATTATGACTGGAGTATCCCCATCTATATTTTTGACATAAATCAATTTGGTCTGCATTGTAACTGAAATCAGTTTAGTGCCAGAAGGTAGGAAATACAAAGAAATAAGGAAGATTGTCAGCATGTGTTAAAGGAAAAGTTGAAAAAAGGTTGGTAAATCCAACATACTGTTAGAGAAACCAAGCAATTGTAGCTTTTGGGAGGAAGAAAGCAACTCTATAGATTATTGATGCCATTGTGACACCACAGACACAATTGTGTAAACATTTACACATCTCTTGACGTGAAGTCGGTAAGTAATTGTATGTCAGGAACAAAATAGACAATAAAAGTCAGACAGGCCTTAGAGGTATGCATTGAACAGGCTACTGACTCCAGGGCCACTTTGGCAGCCAGTGTGACAGCTCCATTAGTGTTAATGACACCGTGTGATACTCCCTGAAACAACTATACCTGGGAAATAACATCAACTGTTGCTTCTGAAGAGAGCATTTGATTCGAAATAGGTATACTTCAAGTTAGAGACTTCTAGTCGCTTTATCTCACTTGTTTAGAGCACTTTTACATTCAACATATCATTCAACGCAATATTCTCTTTGGTGAAGTGGAAACCAAAGAGTCAATGTTTGGCTGGTTAGCATTGCCCAGATAGCCCTGGTACTGGTAAAGGCCATAACAACACCATCCTGAACAAAAAGTGCCTTGATTCATTGACAGTATTTGTGGATTGTATAATAATATAATATAATATAATATAAATTACTTTACAATAAGGATAATTAATATGTAATGTATTAATGTATTAACTAACATGAACTAACCATGAGCAATACATTTGTTACTGTATTTACTAATCTTGGTTAACATTATTTAATGAAAATACAGTTGCTCACTGTTTGTTCATGTTAGTTCACAGTGCATTAACTAATTTTAACAAGATTTTAATAATGTATTCGTAAATGTTGACATTAACATTAACAAATATTAATAAATGCTGTATAAGTGAAGTTCATTATTAGTTCATTTCAACTAATGTTGTTAACTAATGTTAACTAATTAACCTTATTGTAAAGTGTTACCAATATAATTAATCTAATCTAATCTATAATCTAATCTAATCTAATCAAATCCATAACATAACATGACACAACATGACATAACATGATATGACACAACAAACATAACATGACATAACATGACATGACACGACATGACATAACATGACCTAACCTAACCTAACCTAACCTAACCTAACCTAACCTAACCTAACCTAACATAACATAACATAACATAACATAACATAACATAACATAACATAACATAACATAACATAACATAACATAACATAACAAATGTATTCTCCAGTTTCTCCTGAGTGATTCACATGGCATTTATGGCTTAGGTTATCAGCTCAAAAATGCCAGTGATCAGAGCCTCTCAGGAACTATCAGATTTAAACATTACAGCCTTCTCCCCAGAGACTGTGGTTAAACAAAAGGCCAGAAGATTATGTTGGAAAATACCAAGTTACCTTTAATGAATAAACCTAGATTAAGCCACACTGAGGGATACATGGATACATTTGGTTTGATCCAGACTCTATAATCCTGAATATATATATACACACACACACACTGTAAATACATTATAATATTGTAAGATTGTGTTAATGACCGAACTTTGTGGATCTGTTGCAATCTAGCCACTGACAGTTTACAGAGCTGAGTTAAAAAAAATTCACTGAATCTGTAAGCAGTGCACTTGGTAGAAAGAATTATGAATACCGCTTAACATTTCTGAGGCGACATTTTGCACAGCTGTCATGACTATGATTTTATTCACAGGCTATCCAGGATTTAGCCGCTGATGGTGCTTGACTGAAGTTGAAGTGTGAATTACTTCTAATGTGGAGGGCATCCCTGCTCAATGGCCATACGGTGACTACATGGGAAGATTCTGCATATATCAAGAGAAGAGACATAATCAACCTGAAATAGAGGCTCATTTCAGTTAGAGAGCAGGGTGAAACTCTGGGCTTATATTCAAACACATTTTCACGAAGCAGGTTTAAGTGGCTACCTAAGCTTGAGCCATGCCTTGGATTCTCAGTGTGATGAAAGTGGATATGTTTTTATGCTAAGCACAGTGACATCCTCTCATTCTAAAAAATATAAATTGTTACAAAAGATATATCATTAATATACAAACTTTTATTCAAAAGTTTCAAGTCAGTAAGATTTTTTTTGTTAATACCTTACAATAAGTTAACTGCATTAACATGAAAAATGCTTCGTTGCTGCTAATTTCAATGCTTACTAATACATTATTAAAATAAAAAACTGTATTTGTAACAATTTTTTAATTGACCTGAGCTAACACGATCTAACAATGAACAGGTTTGTGTTTAACATTAACAAAGATGAATAAATAATGTAAAAAATATATTGCTATGTGTTAGTAAACGCATTATTTAAAGTTGACTAATGTTCCTTATTGTAAAGTGTTTTTTTTTTTTTTTTTTTTTTACATTTTATTGTTTTATTGATAGCATCTTGGTGCTGATTTGTCAGCTACACATGCATTATCTTCTATTGTCCATTTTTGGTGTGCATGTGTGAAAAGGAGTGTCACCCAGTGGGGTCTTCTGCTGCTGTGGCCCATCTGCTTCAAGGTTCGATGTGTTGTGTGTGCAGAGATGCTCTTCTGCAAACCTCGGTTGTAACAAGTGGTTATTTGAGTAACTGTTGCCTCTCTATCAGCTTGAACTAGTCTGGCCATTCTCCTCTGAACTCTGGCATCAACAAGGCATTTTCACCAGAACTGTCGCTCACTGGATATTTCCTCTTTTTCAGACCATTCCCTGTAAACCGCAGAGATGCTTGTGCATGGAAATCCCAATAAATCAGCCAGTCTGGCACCAACAATCATGCCACTTTCATAATCACCTTTCTTTCCCATTCTGATGCTCAGTTTGAACTTCAGCGGATAGTCCTGACCCATGAGTTGTTGCCATGTAATTGGCTAATTAGAGATTTGAACAGGTGTACCTAATAAAGAAGCCAGCGAGTGTATATCAGGGATGGGACACTGGCAGCCAGCAGTATCTTTAAATACAGCCCGCTGATCCTGATCAATTTGAATTTATTTGAAAAATGAAAAGATTGCTCTCAGATTAGGATGCTAATTCTAACCCAACCAGGAGGGTGCTAGTTCCTGCCAATCACCATAGTAATAATAGCATAGTTGGATGTGCTCGCTAATGTGAACCAAAATGAGCAAAAAGGAAAGAACAATTGGCAATGAAAACTGCGTTTTTCAGTCAAGATGGGAAACATATTATCTTTTTACTGAGTTCAAGGGGGCACCCATTTGTTTGGTTGGTTTGGAATGAAAACTGTAATCGCCATTACACTGCTGCTGACAAAGAACAGTATGAAAGATTCAAGAGCGGCCATTCCACAGAGACTGCGCTACTGTCTGTCACGGAATCCCTGCGAATTGCAAAGGCTGGTTCCAAATCATCAGTTCTCATTCTACTGGATCTATCTGCTGCCTTTGACACCATAAACCATCAAATTCTTCTGTCCACCCTCTCGTCACTGGGCATCTCAGGTACTGCACTTCAGTGGTTTGAGTCCTATCTCACAGGTAGGTCTTTCAGAGTTGCCTGGGGAGGGGAGGTATCCAAACCTCATGAACTGATCACTGGGGTTCCTCAGGGTTCAGTTCTTGGTCCCCTCCTATTCTCCATTTATACTACATCACTGGGTCCCATCATACAGGCACATGGCTTCTCCTACCACTGCTATGCTGATGACACACAACTCTACCTGTCCTTCCAACCAGATGATTCCACAGTAGCTGCACGGATCTCAAGCTGTCTGGCGGACATCTCCACGTGGATGGAAGAACACCACCTGCAGCTCAACCTGGCAAAGACTGAGCTTTTAGTCTTCCCTGCCACTCCTACTCTACAACACGGCATCAACATACAGCTTGGTACAACCACCATTACCCCATCAAGGTCGGCCAGAAATCTTGGAGTTATCTTCGATGACCAACTGACCTTCAGAGACCACATCTCAAAGTTGGCGCAGTCATGCAGATTTGCACTTTGCAACATCAGGAAAATCCGTCCCTTCCTGACTGAGCACGCAACACAACTGCTTGTCCAGGCCCTGGTCATTTCAAGGCTTGATTACTGCAATGCTCTTCTGGCTGGTCTGCCGTCAAGTGCAATCAAACCTCTTCAAATGATCCAGAACGCTGCTGCACGTCTTGTCTTCAACGAGCCTAAGAGAGCCCACGTCACGCCCCTCTTCATCTCTCTGCACTGGCTACCCCTTGCTGCTCGCATCAAGTTCAAAGCGCTGATGCTTGCTTACAGATCCACCACAGGCTCTGCACCTTCTTACCTCCACACACTGCTTCAACGCTACGTCCCCAACAGAAGCCTGCGATCAATAAAGGAGCGAAGGCTTGTGGTACCATCACAGAGAGGCACAAAATCACTCTCCAGAAAATTCTCCTTTACTGCTCCCTGCTGGTGGAATGATCTCCCTACTTTCATCAGGAACGCAGAATCCCTGGCAATATTCAAGAGACAGCTGAAAACTCATCTCTTCCGTGAACACTTGATCCCCTCATTAAAAAAAACAACAACAACAACAAAAAAACCCTTTCCTTCCCTTTTCCCTTTCTACTCTAGCTTATGGTACTGAGCAATGTATGAAACTTGTATTGTGAGCACTTCCTGTGTTATTTGCCAATTCATGAAGAATCGCTTGTTTGTTTTCCTCACTTGTAAGTCGCTTTGGATAAAAGCGTCTGCTAAATGACTAAATGTAAATGAAATGTAATGAAAGATTCACCAGTGATGCCAGAGTTGCTCTCATCTCAGATCTAAAATGTAAAATACATTGTCACCACCAACAAAATTTGGATTCGCTGGGCTTGTTCAGAAGAGGGGCGTTAACTGTCCAGTACTGCACTGCATTATACATCAGGTTAGTTGGCTTATTTTTTAGTTCATAGTTACTTAAAGGGTTAGTTCATGAAATTTCTGAATGACAAGAGGGTGAGTAATTAATGACAAAAAATATTTTTTTGGGTGAACTAACCCTTTAAATAAAATGTGACTAGTTACAGGAGGCCCTGTGTGAGAAGATTCTGCACTTCAGCCATGTCATGAACGTAGTGACGAAAGTCACGAATCTTATTCGAGGTGGAAACAGGGCTCTCAACCACAGGAAGCCTTTTTTGGATGAAGTCGGTGCTGCTTATGGGGATTTACTGATTCACACTGACATCAGATGGATGAGCTTTGAGAAGTGTCTGGAAAGATTCTTTGCGCTGCACACTGAAATGACTGTTTCTGGAGGACAATATCAAGTAGGACACCAGCACTTACTGCAGCAAAGCAAGGGATCCAGAATTTCTTCGCAACATGCCTTCCTCACAGATATGACCACACATCGGAATAATCTAAACACACAGTTGCAAAGATGGTCTAAGACTGAAGCTTTCCAGCGTAAACGTAACCTTTATCACAACGGATCTTGATCTGGTAAATTTGACACACATCCCAGCCTGCAAGGAGATGAGCAAAGATGCCTTTGAATGCGAGTTTTTTTCCAACCACAGAAAAGAAATCAAAAGTCTACAAGAACAATTGAAAATTGTCTTCCAGGACTTTCACATCATGCAGCCTTCCATAGACCTCTTCGCAGACTCTCTGACCGTGGCTGTTAGTGAGCAGCCTGGAGAGATGCAGCTAGAATTTTTCAGTCCGACCCCTTCTTTCAGGAGAGGCGCAACGAGAGGGGGTTTGAATTTTGGAAACTGCTACCAGAGTCCCGATTTCCCCTCCTTTGCACTGCTAATGCTCAGCATGTTTGGCATCACTTTTATCTGTGAAAGTAGTTTCTTAACAACGATGCACATCACATCAAAGAGAGAAACAGGCTGACAGATGACACTCTCTTTCAGTTACTTCAAGTTGGCTGTACAAACTTTCAGATTGACATTGATTCAATTGGTCACCAGCAGTTTCTCATTGAGACGTTTCTCATTTTGATAGTGGGAATGTTGTCTGAACTGAACAGTCAATGTCTTTGGGGGGGGTGGTCTGGTAAGAAAATGCATGCACTTAATTGTTCTTATATTCAGTTATTTTTTTACTATTCTTGATAGCTTATTTTTTGAATAAGCACTTTTTAACTGTTGGTTTTTAATAGGTGGGTTGAGAATGTTCTCTCGGCAACTAATCAAAAACAGTTCAATTGATTGTTAATTTATAGACAATGCAGCTGGAATGTTTACATTTGCTCGTCAATTGACAATGAAGTTGCCCATTTAAATTTGCAAAATTGTACAAGTTTTTGTAATTAATAAACTCTTTGTGAGTGCAGATTAGTAATCTGGCCCTTTGGTATAAAGTAGAAAAACTGCTGGTCCTCATCATTACCAAAGTTGCCCATCCTTGGTGTGTATATATATATATATATATATATATATATATATATAGTATCTAGTAAAGGTGGTCTTCAATAAAATGCTTTGAAATACCTGGTAAAGTGGATTAATACTCTGCCCATCACTGATGATCGTGTTAACAGAAACTTGCAGGCACTTACAGTCTCAATGTAGAGGTAGGGCTATGTACAGCTCATTTGTCTTTGACTAATCTGACATCCAGACATTGGCTGATCCCATTAGCTCCTGACAACCAAACTTGCGCAGCTGTTAGAGGTGCCATAATCATCATATAGCATTGCACTTAAAGTTCAATAAAACCACACACCAAGTCTTCATTACTTTTCACATTGCTGGGAAAATATACAAGGTCACTTTAATAGCCAAATAAGGCCATGCAATTAAAATACTGCCAATAGCAGGTTATGATTCATTCAATGAGTACTGTCTGCTGGCCAGCCACTGACCTCAGTTTGGGAATCCATAAGTGTGTGTATTGCCACCAGCATCACATCATTTCCTGAACTGCAGATAACACTCATAACAGTCAGCCATAGTGAAGACTCTTCTCCCATTTTCTCGATATCACATTTTCCTATTTGCTGCAGATGATTTGTGTGTGATAATGTACACAGCATAGTTTGCCATCCTTATGAGTTGGGGTAGCATCTAATTATAATGAAGATCAGGCGCAGTCTGCAAACTCTTTTTTTCGGGCTAAAGCTGTGATTCCCAATCAGGGGTACATGTACCCCAGAGAGTACTTAAGCTGGTTGTTGGTTCTTTCTAAAGAAAGTGATTGCCCTCAGTACTGACAAAACTCGGGATAGACATTTAAGCTCAGGTGTCTCATTAAAGGCAGAGGAATCAACTTCCTGAGTTTGTTTTATCGCCTATAGTACTAAGTTTAAAGTTAATAATCGTAATAATGGCTATGCAAAGAAAAGTGATACTGGTGAATGAAATCAATCCTGACATCCGTTAAAAGGAACACACTTCTGTTTTAATGTCGACGTTGAATACTTGAGCATTATTGATAGTGCTGTGAGAGCAAATACGACAAAAAGGATTGGGAAACATTTGGCTAGAACATTATACACAAAATTAAAATGATATTAGGCTATTTAAGCTTTTAATTATCAGCTTTTATCCTTGTTTTGGATTTACAACTTGAAAGACTATATACATTTTTTCAGTCTTCACAAGCTTTCATAGCAAAATGATGATGATGCTCTCTGTGCAAATGTAGTTCCATTTTTCATATTTTTCATAATCAATCCTTAATCTTCAGCAAAATAGCAACACAGAACAGAACACGCTACTTCCCTACATGCTTGACACAAGTATAATGTGAGCGGTGGGAACTGTTTTGGTTTAGTCTCCCAGCATCTGGTCATTACTGATTCATACGACACTTTGGTTAAATGTAATTGGTAATGGTATTTGACTCATGAACACACTATTTGTTAATATAAATACGAACAGTTCCAGGAAAGGCGAGAGAGTTCTGTTACCAACAAATCGCACTTATCTTATTCATACATTTTTGTTGATCTGCTTAAACACAGTATGGCAAGCCTATTTAGCTTAAAATGCACCCAGTTACTCGTCGTAATCGCATGTTTACTAGTAAGAAAAAGCCATGCAGGAAAAAATAATAGAGGGCTAAATTGTGCACATTATACTATTTAAATCGAGGGAATGAAATAGTAAATCGTGCACATGATTTACTTTTTTTTTCTTGCATGTCATGTGCGGGGCTGTGTAAATTTGAACTGTTACTAGAAAAATTTAATCAAAAGCTCCAATTAGAATTCTTACAGTAATAATTGATTTAGAGAGCTCTCTAATTTGAGATCAAAATAAAAAAATTCAATTGTAGAGCTCTGTAATTAAAACTGAATGGAAGTTAATGAAGACATATGACTTGTAAAAATTAATTTGTAGAGCTCTCTAATTGTAATTCTTACTAATAATATATATTGAATGAGAAAGCTCTATAATCTTAATTGTTATTAGAATGTGCTCTAATCATGGTAAGAATTGAATTGATTTCAAACGGAATTGTTACATGTAACAATTCAATTACTACAAGTAACACTTGGCACATTTTATGCTGAATGGCTTGCCATACCACAGTGATGGTTATGTTACGGGGTGGAGCTAGATTCTTACTTTTTTTGTATGATTCACATCATATGAACTCATAAAATAGCTACGTTTCCCACTGAGATCAGGTCGGGAGATCTGTTGCGTGATACGTTGTCCGGTGTGTGTTTATGATTTGTGAAATTAATAATTCAGACCGCTTTGTGAACAGGTTTTATAGATTAAAAATGACCAAATGAATCAAAAGAAGCAATTCAAACAAACTGTTTGCAAATTTGATTTCACTACCACCGAACAGCTAACGTTACACTGTGATTTTTTTCCATTTCGCTGTCGAAAATGTTATAGGTGGGTCTCGGGCTATTTGTTGTATTTTCAAAACAGTGAAGTAATAGTGAAAGTTAACATAAATACTCAAGTAAAGCAGAAATATTTCAAACCTTGAAACTTCATTACTAAACACATCTGATATTCATATATTTTAACAAGCAGTACTATATGATAAGTTTCAAGCAAATATCAACATTAATGCGATTAACATTTTGCAAATTGCACATTTTGTTCTAGTGCAATGCTCTGCAATGTTCAAATGAATCTGTTGGATGCAGACCCTGACTCACAGGACCAAAGCATTACAACAGAGAGGGTTAAATTCCATTCATGTTCACGCAAGCTTGATTTGAAACTCTTGTGAAGTGTTTGCATGATTCTTGCCTTAAGAAACCCGTTTCATGGGTAAGTTGAAGCACGGAGGATGCGTGGTGTGCTGGTGGAGCATCCCAGTTTTGTTCCTTTGTAGATTGCGGTTTTATACGCCATCTTGCTCGTGGCAGTTCTTTGGTGGAACAAGATAGCGCTCTGTTTACCAGTGGGGAAGTTGAAATGGGATAAGAGGGATTTGTATAGGTTTTGTCATGTGCAGTCAATTTAACCCCAAGTTTCGCAAGCCATTTATTGGTTTAATCTTACAAGGCTCTGCCTGGAGAAAGTATGAAAAATGAAAACCAACCAACCAAACAAACAAGGAGCCAAGAAACAACTGCTTGAAATCTTGACGTCCTAATTAGATTTGCTCTTATTGCTTTAATGAAAAAACATAAACAGGGCTATTTGCATCCTCGTGCCTTCTGGTTTTGCTGGAGTGCACATATTTGCTGCATTAAAATCGATGAAAAAACATTCATAAATCAGGCTTTAAATAAAACACTCACAAACAAGAAACAGCCATCGGCGCTTGCCGCAGGAAGTACGAGGGCATTATCAGTCTGTCAGCGAAGCCTCCCTTAACCACTATTTGCATCTCTCTGTTATTCCTTATCGGGGCGCATTCAGTTTGACATGCATTATGACTGATTCTCCACTCTTGTCACTGATTAAATTTCCATTAGCCATGCTTACCAGTTGTTGTGGCACTGAGAGCTCCTGAAAGATGTTCTCCAAATATGATTGCTGGGAAGAGAGCAGAGGTGGGATAATGACACAGTAACATGATTTTAGGAAGCGCTCTGTGTGACGGCTCCCTCCCTCACCGCTTCAGTCTCTCCCTCACACGTCCTTTCTCATTCTGCCTCTTCTGTGTGGAGTTGTTTCTCATCTGCCATGAGCATGGCAATAAGGCAAGCATATAGAGAAAGACAGAAAGTGTGTATGTGTCTGTGTGTAGCAGGGTGTTAAGAGATCTATTTAAATCCGAATGCGCACACACGCACAGACAAAAATAGCAATGTTTTTCACATTCTCATAACTCCCACCAATCCCATTTTAAATTGTGGGCTCTTATTTATTTATTTATTTTAGAAAGTCTTGATTTTGTTTTTGGGGTCTATTAGAATAGGTTTTTATGCTTAAATGTTTTTTTTCTCTATGAAGCCCCTCTTTCTGAATAGAGCACTATGTGCTCTGATTGGTCAACCAATTCAAGTGTGTTTTGGAAATTTCACACTGGGTCCCATAACCGTGAGTTTCAACACACCACTAAAGCGACTCAAACAGGCTTCACCACTTTTTGTTACATATGCCTCGGGCGGGAATTATTTAAATGAGGAATTTTGTGATGTGTACATTCCCGGAGGAAAACCTAAGACTACAATCGAGGGAGTACAGAAACAGTGCTTATAGAGAATAACTCCCTTCTTTGTAACTTTGCAGACATTTTCAGGTTAACAGGTTATACAGCAACATTACAAACTAAAGAAAGTTGAAAGTGTAAAAAAAAAGCATAATGGATGCTCTTAAAGTCATTGTTCTCTGATAAATTCCCCCACACTAAGCTGTTAACTTAAGAACTGCCGCAGCTAGATAATTGGGTAAATTCGTCGATTAATCGTTCAGTCCAATTTGTGAACCATATCAACCAGTTCAATCAAAAGAGTGGAAAGGCAATGATTTCTTCTCTGATTCAGTTCTCAAGTCAACTCACTGAATCAATGATTCATTTTAAGATGTTCTCGAGTTAACAGCTCACTGGAAGTGAAGTTAATTGAATAAACACTAAAGCGAATAAAAGACTTAAATTTGGTCTAATTCTCACACAAAGCTATTACATGGCTTTGGAACACATAATATGGATCCCTTTTCGACTGGAGCTTAACTGAATTTTTAAGCAGATTTGTTTCCCCTCTAGCAGAGGAAATCAGGTAAACAGAAGTTTTATTTTTGGGTAAGCTGTCTCTTTAAGAGCAACCTCTGCCCTCATCATTTCAGCCTATATGTTAATCAGGGCAGTTTTTCTGTGCAAGTTTCATTATAGAGATAACATAAAATGCTTGGTATTTGAATGAAGCTAACCGTTAGTGCTAATGACCAGCAGGATTAATTAGCGCGAGTAGGATGGGCAGCTCGGAGAGCAGTCTTTCCCTCATTAATCTGCTCGCAGGTGTTCTCCTGCCACTCTCGCCCCCTCCTTCTGCACATGGAGAAGATCGACGAGAAGCAAACTTACACCAATTCAATCTTATTAGTCCTCTGCTGAAACCACATCCCTGTAAGAACCTCCAGTAGAGGACAGCTGTAGATAAGAGGAGCACGAGACTCTGAAACACAAAGAAATGAGGAAATTGTGCAAACCGGGAGAACTTTTGTGTGAAGGTGTTATTTTCTGTGCTGAGAGACCAATGAAAGATGTTTCGAAGAGACATGTTATATGTTATTTGTTTGTTATATTAGTCTAAAAAAAATCTGTTCTTGAGTTTTTTTTAAGAACCCAAATATAGAATAGAATTTAAATATATATATATATATATATATGCAAATTCTGATAAATAAAATATATTGTTTAGAAATGCAATACATAACCATTTTACTTTTTGCCGAATTGGTGGCTAATTTATATGAATTTGTACGATCTCATGCATATGTTTTCATGCCATTTCCTTACGCTCCACTAGGTTATACAAATGAATACAATATCATTTTCTGATGACATAAGGTTGGTTAAAACATTAAATCAAACTAATTCAAACCTTTATTAATCTCAACATTGGAAACTAAAGCCATGGCAACATTGGCCGAATACAGGCAGTGAGTTGAACACGATTTCATTCTATATGTCAAAAAACAAGCAAGTCCATAATTGATTTTAAATACAGCAGAGGATCACTGATCTATGTCTACTGTAGATTTAGAGCTCTACTTAGTAGGGGAGACCGGGGAGTGTTTTCACACCGAGTGAGTAGCAACACCATCAGTTTAGACAATTAGAAATGAGCTACAGGGGCGAAATCACTGTCACACATGATGACCACCACCCTCCTGAGGTGAGAGCAGCAGTTGCAAGGCTGTTTGCAAGGTATGGTAAGAAAATAGAATCTTACATTTGTTAAATACATAACATCCAAACAAGCTTTTCATGCATAATAATAATAATAATAATAATAATAATAACAACAATTCAAAGGTAAATGGGGAGGGTTGTAACCCTACTTTACAATGCGTTTCCATTTACTTTCAATTTTTGAATTAGTGATTTTCATGTTTTACAATTTTGATTTAAATAATTATTATTAGTTAATTCAATAACTTTATTTTAAATATATATTTTACAGTTCATGCCCACGGTTTAAATTAATGTCCATGTTTTCTTTTAGTGTGACAACTTACCCTATAGAGTGATATTGAGTAGGATTTTGTAGCAGATAAATATTGAAATATTTCAATAAAATTTGAAAAAAAAAAAAAAAAAAAAAATTAAACAAAATCACTGCAGCATTACAGCAGCTCTAACTGGTGTTCTTTATTCAGTGCTGCATCTTCTTGAAGTTGAAAGAACACTGTGATGTGGGCCATTAACTGAGGCTTTAAGAGGGCCATTGAAAATGACCTGGCCTGATCTCCAAATGAAAGATAAATATGCTGCAGTGTGGACATCTGTCATGGGGATGTGGGAGGAGGCTGACAGACTCAGAGTACTAAATCATTTCTACTAAACTCTGGGTATGATTCACTTCGTGACCGCGCTTACACAACGTGTTTTTCATCACGAAAGGTGAAAGGTTTTTCTGTGTTGAATGCACTCTATAAACATGAATCGTACAAGATGTAACCAAATGTAGTCACTGGGGAATGGTCTTTTTTGGCAATTTGGGCTTTTCCATCTAGTGCAGCAGGAGGTCAGCTTGTTTCCAGGACACATAAAACGCTGTCTCCCATGAGACGCTGCTTGGATCCTAGTGTAGCAGGCCACGCACCACTGACATGGAAACTCAAATAGACAGGGATTAACTCTTTAAACTTCAACAGGCTCCCCAGTACTTTATGCTCCTGATGAGAAACCAAACGAGGAAGGTCAGCATGAGGACTGCTAGCATGAGGAAAACTGTCACCCGACCGACATCATAGCGCTGTATTGTTCACTTATATGGGAAGTAGTGTTTTGGCATAAGAGTCTATAGATTTATCTTACTTTAAATGTATTCATATTTATTTCATATGCAATAAAACACTCCATCTTGTGTTCTTGCTTAATTATATCATATGCAGATTTCAGGTACAGTGTTTTAAAATAACATTTCATTAAGTATCATGTAAAGCACATTTCACAGTTCCATCACCAACTTCCAACTTTATTAGTATCAAACCACTGCTACAAAATTACATCAAACATGATGAAAATGAACTTGCATACGTGCTATACACAATGTAAGCTTTAAAGTAATTAAAGTATATGATTCTTTTTTTTCTTGACAAATATCAATATATATCAATGCCACTTAAAGCCATATATGTCATTCCAGTGATCTAGAGCCTAAAATATACAACTATATCCCTGGTGGCTAAAGTATCTCCATACACATGTAAGTAAAGATGACCATTTCAAATTTCTCATCACAGAAATTTCAGCTTCAAGAGTTGAGGAAATAAAAGTACAGCCATCCCAATAGGGTTACAATGTCCATTTTACTTTGTCACCAAATCGAACAAAACGAAATAAAAGGTACCAAAATCAAATAAACATGTATATACAAAAGTAACCAAAACTCCCAAAATGTTTCTAAAACGCGTTAGTGTAAATTTGGATCTTTCGGGCGGGTGTCCTCAATCTGTGCTCAATTACTCAGTAGTCGACAGGTGGTTTCACTGGTGGACTTATTCCACTTCACAAAATAACTGCTTAAGATATGAACGGTGCCAACGCAAAAAGCCCATGCCATTCAAAACAGCTAGCAACAAATTCCCAGGCCAACCGACATCTAATGAGACATAACAGTGAATTCAAGAGTATAGTGTGTTTTTAGAAAACCCTGGACTTGCTCTAAATTGATCCCTTGCTTTTTACGCTTCTCCCGATGAGACACAATCGCCGGTTTCAAACAGAGCTTAGTAAAAGACAGCTCTGTTAAAACCTTAGCATTATCAAAATCACTGCATCAGTGCTTGGCTAACTTATTTTCCAGCTCAGTGAAAATAATGAGCGAGAGGGTTGACAAACAATTGATGGCGAGGAGAAAAAAAGGAGCTTTAGAATTCACCCGTTCTCGTTTTGGCAGCTACTTTATTATCCAGACAAATATTTTGCCAATGAATGTTTCTACAGGCTAAGTACAGTCATGGCGGCCGCTTCATTCGTCATCGGTTTCATATCATTTGAAGGTTTAACACAATAGCCACAAACCAAATGGGCTTCAGGAAGGATTATAGGTTTTTGTTCTTTACGGTGCTCCGTGGAGTCAATTAGAATACTGCAAAACTGCAATTACTGGCAAGCGTTTTGAAAAGGACAGAGGTTTATGTAGATTACTGTCAGCCCTGCCAGAGTGCTGCTGGGAGAGTGAGCGCTCACAGCTGGTTAATGCAGCACCCTCCAGCACTCCACAAAATCATCCTCCAGAAACTGACAAAGGCACAGGAAGAATTTTATTAACTGCCAGGTCAGAAGAATCACCTCCCCTGACCGCACACACAGCACTCTCAAACCGACTTTCAAAAAGAGTCTGGCCAAGACAGAGATGGAGCTGACAGGTTTTTAATCATTGAAATACCGCCTACCACCCTCATTCTGTCTCGCCAGCAGCTCCGCTCAAGATAGGAGATGAAGTACTTTAAATGTTTGCTTTTTTGGACTGTAAACGTGTGGTTGCGCATCCACCGAAGACTTTTCTATACCGATATGTGCTCATAGGATTTATATTTATATAAAAAAAAAAGCTAAATTTCTACCTGATACCACACGGGAAGGGATCCAGGAAAGTGTTGGAACTCAAGGGATATCCTCAGGCCTCGACATACCATGTTGCTCGCAGTAATTTGAACCCGTTCGAAAATAGCATCTGTCTATCGGGTTTTCATGACCACCGGCACCATGTGAGCTCTGAATATCTGTCAACAACTAGTGCTTGCCTGACGTGAGCCATTTCGAAACTCGTCGTTGAATATTAATGCATGTCCAAGGAATGTGATTATCAAGTCATTAGATGTTCAGAGTGAAAATTTACAGCACATTTGCCTGTTATTTACACTCTTTTGAAAGGCTGTAACTTTCAGGAGAATTATGCATGCATGAATGCCTCTTGTCTGCTTTTTTTTAGCCTTTTTATCTTGATATCCACTTACGCAGTTTTAATGATGCTTTAATGAGCTCTTTGTTGATGTTTCATTCACAATATTAATTAAAAGAGCATGTGCTACTTCTACATCTTTACAGAACTCAAAATTGGTAAACGTTTTATTTATTTATTTTTTTTAAATGCCCCTTTTATCAGCTATTAGTTTGGACTGAAACAATCAAATAGGAAGCCAGAAATACTGCGCAACACTGATATTTGTCTGGTATGCTAGTTATGAATGGCAAATGCATGAGGCTTAGACATGGCATTTGACATGGAATGGCAACAGATTATATCAATTAATACTTTTAAAGGCACATTTTATACAGTACTTGCTTCTAGAGTGGCGTCAAAATGAATTTTTACATCGATATGAAATGCAGCGCATTTACTGTTCAAAGCTACTGATATTAATCTGCGATTATGGAGGTTTGTGGTTATGACAAGCAAGTGCAATGTTACTTTTTACATCACAACGGCAAGAGCCAGGCCTTGGTATGCTCACACAGCGATGAATATTTAAACGTCCCTCGGTTTGATCTTTGAGGCTTTCAGGTCTGTAATGAGCAAAGGGACATTAGGTGAAATCTGTATGATACTGCGTCTGATACCTCATAGTAAAGACTCACATCAGTTGTAAGTGTAAACGAAAACGAAAAAAGTCTGATGACTTTTCCTGTCATTCAAAATGTATTTTGTGCAAGAAATAAGAGACAAAAAGAATGTAAAATCGTCACGCATTAAACAAATAGCCTAAATATAGTCCATAGGAAAGGACCCAATATTGCGCACTGAGCAGAAACGATTCTGTGATGACTTTCACATGAAAAGAACATTTCATCATAGCTCAACAGACAGGCCTAGTGATGTTCAGTAGTGTGGAACACATTTCATTAAGTCAAAGCAGCCTCGAAACTGGTTTTGTTCTCAAATTATCGATTTATGGTAAGTGGCCACCTTAACATACATATTAATTTGACATGCAGCACATTTATAATTTCTGCACATCTTAGTATACAACAAGTGTGTGGGAACTAGGGTAGAGGTTAAACTAAACCTAGACACTGGCTCTACCAATAAGATAAAATGAATTCTACTTTCTTCGAATATACACACACGTGACTCGTTTTCTATTATACCGTATGACTGGTTCACACCCTCTGAGATAAAAGTAGATTATTTGATTACAAATGGTTCTTTTTTCCAACTTCTACTCGATTGACAAGAATCATCAACAGTTGTGGCATCTAAAATGAAAGACAACATTGTAAACTATGCCATACTGCATACGTATTTTGAAATAATATTCATTCACAAGTTTGGATCCACACTTGTAAGTTTCATATTGTCCCCACAAGGGAAGTGCATATTCTTTTTTTTTTTCTGCTTCCCTATTCAAAACTATTTCACACTGACAGAAGCAAAGCAGATAATATGTTAATACATTATAAAAATCCTGTTCAAATGAATCCAACCATAAAACAATCTATAAAATAAAATAAAATAAAATAAAAACCAGTAATGAACGATCATCAGATAAGTACCATTATACACTGTCCAGAATTTCCTCATTTAAACATTTAAGTTTACATCAAATATTTCTGCTGTGTTCTCTCCAGTTTGGACTTTGGATTGACCCATTACACTATTTTCCAAGCTGCCAACTGCAGAATGTCTTTTATGCGCAATTGTTATTTGTTATATCTTTTTTAATATAACATCAAACGCAACAATGAATATTTTCCTATTCTGTTTTCATAGTCTAGCTCTCATTTTCGAGACCCCCAGGGTAGAAGGGGACAGCTTTATTGACTCACTGTATGAGTCTCATTTTAATTTTACAATTAGGCTCACAAATAATTTTACAAGATGTAAATTTAAATTGTAAATTTATCTCATACTACATGCATATTTTAATCTTAAAGTGCAATCTAGGATTTTTTTTTCCCCCACAGTAAAACAACTAAATCATGTATTTCTAGAATAACTAGAAGAGCTTATGATCTTACTCATCATAATTCAGTTAAATGCAATTGGGGTCGATAGCCCAGAGGTCTAAACCATTGAGGTATGGCTGCAGTTTTGGTCCAGAAAATGAATAATCATATCTCATTGTCAGTGGAAAAACCATGCACATTAGCACATTAAACTAAAGCTGCTCTTCAATTGTTCACTTCGCCTTTGATCGTATTACTTTTGATATCAATTTCAATATCTCTCCCTTTGTGAAATCTTATACAGTGTTTCTTGGTTCCCTGGATTTAAATGAGCTCACCAAAAAACTGTATTATTTAAACATTTTGCCCGCTTTTTGGGTATGTGAATGATGTACCAGCAGAGAGAGAGAGCAAGGTGGAACACAGGGTGCCTTTCCTTTTCAATAACAAAGACACTAATGTCACCACACCCTCACTTTTCCAAAGCGTGATTTCAGCTAATTTGACAGCGTTTGAAGGGACAATGTGTGCCGATTCACAAAGTGGGAAATCAAGAAAAGAAAACAAGAAAAGAATAGAAAAGACAAAAGAAAGAAAACAAAACCCCTAAAACCGTATGTATTTACATGATGACAAACACCACAGAGGAAAATTACCATCCCAACATAAGCAATGCTGATTAAAATCCCTCGCTGCTTTCCAAACACACTGTACCAGATTGGATCCAGCCATCAGCAATGTCAAAGGTAATCTGTAAATGCTCAAAAGGGTTCTTTACAGTCATTGTGTATGGCCATCCTCAGGGCTAGTAAACGCTGACGAGAGAAGAGAGAGCCAGGATCAGGTACCGGCAGGCCAGCAGGACTTCAGCGCCTCCTGTACTTCCATACGGAGCGGTGTTGGGTGCTGTAAACAACAGAGCAGAGACACACGCTGATTAGCAGATTCTCTCTCTCTACTGGCAGCAAGTCATAGTCTCAGTCAAGCAGTACCTCCTCCCTTTTCATATGAGCGGAGCTCACGCTGCCTGCCTTCATGCTCTCAAATCAAGACTCACGACGAGCTCGGATGCCCGAAGGAGTCCTTCAATAAGACGCATTGCTTTAAAACCATGCTAGGTACTTAAAAATAAGAGGGCATAACAATTCATCTGAAATATTTGAATGTATTAGCTTTGAGACTAGAGCCTTTGCATAATATATATTTTAAAATATATGCAAATACTCGCTGACATAACGCTTCTAGGTTGTCCTGGGTGGTTGCTAAGCAGTAGCTAAGGTGCGCAGAGTGGTTATTACACATTCCTTTGCTAGGGAGTTCTAGGTAGTTGCCAGGGCACTGCTATGCAGATGCTTAAGTGCACCTTGTGGTTACTGGCACATTGCAATGTGGTTGCAAGTGTGTTCTGGAAGGTTGCCAAGGTGTTGCTAAGATGTACTGAGTGGTTACGAGAGGATTACTATACGGTTGCTGAGGTTCTTTAAATGGTTTTTAATTCGTTGCTACTGTATGTCGTTGCCAGGGCGTTGCTGTTTCCATGCAGTTGGTAGGGTGTTATGGGTGGTTACCATGTCATTCTATGAAGTTTGCTAAGAATGATTTTTAACACGTTGCTACAGTATGTGGTTTCCAGGGCATTGCTATGCAGTTGCTAAGGAGCTAATGCAATTGGTAGGGTGTTATGGGGGGTTACCATGGTGTCCGATACAGTTTGCTAAGATTGCTGTGCCATTTGCAAGGGTGTTCTGGATCGTCACCAAGGAACCTTAATGATTCTTAGCATGTTACTATGGCATTGAAAGGGTGTTCTGGGTCGTTGCCAGGGAGTTGCTAAGTGGCTGCTAAGATGCTGTGTTATTAGCTATCGCTAGGCGTTCTGGGAAGTGGCTTAGATGTTCTGAGTGGTTACTGGCACGTTGCTATGTCATTTGGGTGTTTTGGATGGTCACCAAAGGACTTTTAATGATTCACCCCCCTACTGAAATCACATGCCGGGGGGCACTGCAATATGGAAAGGTACTTTACTATCAGCGATTAAAGGGGCAGGGGCTCAAGCCTCTTATGTAGCTATACAGCTGCTAAAGTGTTCTGGGCGGTCCTTTGTATGTTGCTACGCGGTTGCTCGATGGTCAATAGTCAAAAACGTATTATTCATGTCCATAGCACGGTACAAGGCAAAGTTTAATCTCCAAGTATGAGCAATAGCAATAGTGATGCTTGCCTTAGGAAACACCACTGATAAGCCTGCGCTGACGTTAGGTATACTCATATTTTCTCAGTCAACGCAGATCTCAATGGCAGAAAGCCTTCAGGTCTGTCCCCGAAGCAAAACAACTTGAGAGTAGTACTCATGAGAGGTGCTTCAGAACAGGTGTGAGAGTGTACAGGCATTCATCTTCATGAGAGTTTTTGTTTCACAGCTCTGTTAATGACAGACACTGGCCTACCTAAGGAGATTAGTACATCACACACACACACACACACACTCAGGAGATTATGTGTCCTGGCTGGAGCTACTGACTTTCTTTTACATCCAGGAATTTTCCAATGCTTTTGTTGTGTGTTATTTGCGAACACGCATTATGACAGTATCTAATGAAGCCATTATGATATGGATTCATTTGTGGGAGCTGTTTTCCTGCATTCAAAACCACAATAAGACTGAATCACAGCATCAAATAGCACATCTGACAGTAATAAGTATGTTTGTGCATGGACGGTTGATAAAATAATTGCTTTGTGACAAGTCCTTTCCTGAATTGCGAAAAATGGGAGCTCAAAGCTCAGATGAAAAGCCCCACATCCATTTTCGCTTCCATTCCAGCTTTTATGACTTTAAATTACCAGTGTTGCTTAAAAATCTTCATACCCAAAAATTACAGCCACGTGCAATGGGAAGGCTAGCATATTAGAAATGGCCATATGAGCGAGAAAATGATGCAAATTGTGATGATGTGCACGAGATACATGCTCAGGCCGGGGAGGAAACGAGGAGAGCAAACTGCCCTGTACACTGCGGCTTCATTCTGCCTCCATCCAAAGCACCGGATAATGACACAGTTTTTGCTAGGCAGAGAGAGTGGAGCCGGTAACCATGGAAACAGCTCACATCCTGCATTGGCCCCTTTGCCAGAGCCAGAGAGTGTGCACGCTACCAATGGAACAGAATAATTTGGGCTATAGGCACCTGCTGCAGTATCTAACTATAAGCATCCTTTGTCAAAAAACAAACAACGCCATATGGCCTGTGAATGGTAAAAGGACGAACCGCTTTGTCCCTACAGTACATTTCTTTCCACCGTCCCATCGGACCAATAGCTACTGTAACGTCAGCGATGATTCAGGGTCGTGCCAGAAACATCCTATCATCTGGCACTAGAAGCAATTAAGGAAAGCACCAATATTACCTGCCTGGCTGCGTTGTGTGAGTTAGGGAGCTGTTGAATATCCCACTGCGTCTAAATCAGTCTGTTGTTGTGACGGTGCAGGTTGTTACTGCACTTGCCATTTTAATTAACTCAACCCCTCCCCATCCAGACAGTGGCTTCCTTGTGATAACTCTGCTTTAGGTCTAAAGTGTGTAAATACAGTGAGAAAAGGGGTTATTGCGGTGGCTTTTGCAACAACGTGGCGGTCCCACAGACATATGAGTGAAGTTAGTACAGGTATTAAGAATGCAATGACATTTCGCACCAAAAAAACAAATTGTCGGATTAACCGTCTAAAGACGGCATATCTTGAGATGCAAGAGCATCAATTTCCTCATTAATTTCGGATCAGGGAGTAATCAGTCATGCGCATCTAAATCATGGTTATGCACTCTATCTAAAGCACATAAAATGCCCCGTATGATTATGAAGAGTACACGTATTATAATTCTGCATAATGATTGCAGAGGAACAGCTTAAGACCACAGACAGAAAGCCTATATATATGTTCTAGACTCCAATTAAAGCAAATGAGAGCTCTCCCTCTGTCCTGGATTGTGTATTTGTTTTGGTTGATTTAGTTAGCAGCTTAAGTTTTTTTTGTGCATAATGTTGGTGTGACACAGTGCAGAATAAAAAGAAGCGCTGGCACCCTATAATCAGCTGCTAGTTCGAGTTCCACCATTCCTTTTAACTGGCACAAGACCCATCGTTAAGCTGCTTAATGAATTTCATCCTTCCATTCAACTCTCTCCCTCACTGTGCCACTCTTATGCTATGATAAAACAAGTTACAGTAATAATATGACTATTTCGACAGTTTCCATTATTACTGCATAATTATAAAATTGATAGAATTGGTTGCGGCTTCTGATTAGTCAATTCCTATATTTGAATTGAATTTGAGGTAGCAAACAGAAACTAGTAATGAAATTTTAATGAAAAATTAAAAGTACACTATCGTTCAAAAGTTCAGGGTCAGTACATTTTTTTACTTAAATAAATTAAAACTTTAAGTGACAATAAAGACATTTGTAATGTTACAAAAGATTTCTATTTTAAAAACAGCACATTAACACTACAACTAAATGTTTCTCGAGCATCAAACCATATTAGAATGATTTCTGGAGGATCACTGAATACTGCAGTAATGACGCGGGAAAATTCAGCTTAATTACCAGACTTTTTTTCAAAAACATTAATAATAATAATACAGTCAAAAAGGAACGTTTTTCAAAATAAAGCCTATATTGTTTGATTAACATAAAGTAAAATATAAAATATAAATATAAACAAATAAAGTTTAAAAAGTCTTTATAGGCCTTACAGACATTTATGGACGAGGGTGAAGGAACACTTAACTTGTCAAAAATGCCATTATGTTTGTAATTGAGCAAATTCCACATCCTCTTTCCAATTCAAATTCCATTAAACTTCCTGTGAAGCATAGCCAATTTGATTCAAATTCAAACTCATGAACTGAAAGGCAGGCAATTCGACAAACGTGAAGCTAACTGTTTTGACTTGAACCGTTATGAAATTTCAGAATCATCACTCCCTGGCTAAAACAGCACTGTAGTTCAGCACTGGCAAATGAAACAGCAGTTTACATAATTAAATGAAAGCAATCATCTCATTGGCGGTTATGTGAGGGTGGCAATATCTCCAGGTAATCTGCACAGACGACGGCTGGCTGCAGCCCTTGTCCCTGGAGGCTAGTCTTCTAGAGGCTTCGAAAGAAGAGTTCAATGTCCTTGACCATCAATCAGTGGCCTATTGTTCCCTCTACTGCCTCCAGAGAAAGCCTCTCCACGCAGGCCTAAGCTTCTGCCGAGTCCTTGGCAAACTGGCATAAATCCCACATCTCCAATCTAGGATTTGACAAATATTCCCTTTAAGTCCTCTTTCGGCGTTCTGCTCTCCATATGATAAACTACCTAATTCCCTGCCTCATAATAGAACAAACATGAAAAACGCTTTGTTTTCCTCGGCTTGCTTTCGCACAAACATTGAGCCGGTTGGCATCATTATTGCATTGAGTGTACTTGGAGGTTAGAAAACTTTGCTTGGAACACTTTCCCTATCTCAAATCTACAATGAATCAGCATCAGAAGGAAAGCTTTATAAATTCATTAAGGCTGTCAATTTAATATATTCATTCAGCACATTATGAGTATGGCGGTATTGTTTTTTCAGGAAATATTGCTGAATGTGATTTGATCAAGTATGTCAATAGGCTGTTCTATAATCTGGTCATATTATCCCTAATATTCATATGTGGTACTGGAAAAATTTAAGGAGCGCAATGCGCAAAAGTCATGGTAAAGTTCTTTCCTTATCCATGAAATCAGAATACTGCAATGAAACAGTATGGGAAAGAAATAAAGATTTCTTCATTTATTCATTAGGGCTGTCAATTTAACACATTAATGTAGTATAATTAAGCAACACAGAATGAGTAAGGGGCTGTTCACACTGTTATTGAATTCAAAAACAGCTGGATGGAGTACAAACAAAATGGAATAGAACGCATGGGGTCTCGAAACGTGTTTTTTCATATTGAATTCATTTTAACTTAACCAAAGACGCCTGTCTGAACAACAGGACATGACATGATGGAAAAAAATGGTAATCTGACTCATGTATGTAGACCAACGATTTAAAAACAGGATGGACAGAACATGCAAATAAGGATTGCTGTGGACTACAGGCTGACGTTCAATGATAGGGAAATAAATCACTTTTAAAGTAATGCTGAATTACCTTTGTTTAGAGGTTTTTCTCAGCAAACACTGATACTTGTGTTCATTCCAATTACATCGTTATATAATTTGATTAATCAGAACATCATGCAATTCAGTTTTTTTCCCCTCTATTATTCATATATGTCGGTATTTACGAGGTACTTCAAAGAATATCATTAAAACATGGTATTTAGTGGCATTTAGTGGAATGGCATTTTTTGAAAGAAAATGGAGGCAAGAAACAATAAAAAACTGCACAAAGAGTTTGTAACAATGAGAATAACTATTTAGAGCATACAACAAAAACTCAATGCCTGCAATTTCAATGTGAACAGCAATTGACAGAACAAACATGTGGTGAACAAGCTGCCACTATGAGTCAAGATTGAATAGCACTTGGAGAAAGTCAAGTGTCTGTGTAACTGTCTGATCAGTTTTGAGTTAACCACCTTGCTACAACTTGGGGTACTGAGGGAGGTCGTTATTTTTCACACAAATGTTTATCATGTTTCTGCTGTGATAATGATAATGGATTTGAAATCCCAAGAATGCATTATCATAAATAGAGCCTAACACTATGTGTGACGGTCTGATGAGATAAAAATGAGCTAATTTCTGATTCTGTGCTGAGTAAAAGCTCATTTCAATATTGTACACAGAAGGAGTTCACCTGACATGCTGGTAGTGAATAAGACTCGACTGCGTCTCTGCCTGGCCTTGAGCTTCACCTGAACACCAACACAGTAGGAACTCTTTTTGATACGAAACTGCGGCAGAGAACGCATAAACAACAAAAATACATTTCATTTCGCTTGCCTCATGATGCACTTTTCAGCACAGGTGATGCTTACATAGTGGACTTTCTTAAAAAAAGACATATTTTGTGTGATATCCATCTGCAGTCTAGTCACTTTTGAAATTTTACTAAACACTCTTTCCCCATCAAAGCACGTTTCATCCTCAGCCTTGCCTGCTCAGAGCAGGGAAGCGTGAAGTTATTGCCTGTAATTGACCCAATGTATCGATTGATCATTGTGCTGCATTTTAAACGGCACTATTTCCAGCACATAATTATGCCTACTGGGTTTTGATTAGATCGCAGTGTGCTAAAGACGTCATCAAGCTCTTTGAGACTTCTCTGGAAAAACAAAAAGGAAACACATCTGTTGTGGAGTAAACATGGGAGACTCAGTGTCTTTGCCTCTTTCATCAACAAGCATCCCATGGGTGGCGTAAATAATGAGTACCATGAATTGGAGCAGTAACACAAGGCTTCGTTGCTGAATCAGCCGGTGCTGGTATAATCTGGCCATTTGTCCATTCTTCCCCCTCCTCATCATGTAACTGGAGACAACTAATGAATAAATCTGCAACTGTTTGAGATTCCCTGTAATGCATCTTCACTTCTCAATCATGCTGTGAGATCTGTATAGATATGTTACTTGGCTACAAATAACATGTTCATAAGCTTTTCACCATTTTTTTTGGTAGTTCACAAGCAAAGGGGGCTTTTGTTAATCCTTTTGAGCTTTCATTCAAAAAATTCTAACCTATCATTGTAGTAAAACAATGGAATGTGTAATCTCATTATGAGGTAAATATTTTTCTCTAGTTCATGTTGGCCACAATTATTGGCACCCAATTATTGCAACATCCAGGATAACAGCTCAGAGTCTTCTTCTATAATATCTGTAGAGTTTGGAGAACACCTGACAAGAGATCAGAGACCATTTCTCCATTCAAAATCTCTCCAGATTCTTCAAATTCCCAGCTCCATGTTGGTGCTTCTCCTCTCCAGGTCACCCCACTCATTCTCTATAGGGTTCAGGTCAGGCAACTGGGATGGCCATGGCAGAAGCTTCGTTTTGTGCTCAGTGACACATTTTTGTGTTGATTCTGATATTTGTTTTGGATCATTGTCCTGATGGATGATCCAGCCACGGCCCATTATGAGGTTTCTAGCAGAAGGGATCAGATTTAGATTTTTTATCTGTTGGTATTTGATAGAATCCATGATACCATGTATCTGAACGATGTCCAGGACCTACAGCACAAAAAAAAAAAAAATAGGCCCACAACATCAAAGATCCAGCAGTATATTTAACCGTGGGCATGGGGTACTTTTTATCCCTGTATGCACCAAACCCATCTGGTGGGTTTGCTGCCAAGAAGCTCTTTTTTTTTAGTTTCATCTGACCATAGAACCAGGTCCCTTTTGAAGTATCAGTCGTGTCTGACAACTGAATATGCTAGAGGTTTTGAATGAGCGAGGAGGTTTTTTCTTGAAACCCTCCAAAACAACGTATAGTGATGTAGGTGCAGTTTGATTTTGATTTTGATTTTTATTTTTAGGCTTTCGGACCCCAAGACTCAATTAATCCATGTAATTCTTAAATGTGAGTGGGAATAAACTTCAGAGATATGAGTAAAATAAGAATTGTGGCCAACATGCATTGGAGAAAAACATTTATTTCATAATGTAAGTTTCCCCTCACTTTCAAGTGTTTCACCTTAATGAAAGTTTAGTATTTTGCTAATTTGAATTTAAAAGATCAAAACGATAAACAACACAGATTTATTTTCACAGCCACCTCTGCTCATATAATACCAATAATTCTGGAATTAACTGTATATATATAAAACATAGTTTCTATTCATCAAAGTCAAGTCAAGTCACCTTTACTTATATAGCGCTTTTTACAATGCAAATTGTGTCTAAGCAGCTTTACATTAATAATTGGCAAATAATTTTGGCTGCACAGCAGCTCCCAAAGAAAATGGTGTCACTGTCCATCTTATTCTATATATTAAGAATAGTGAATACTGAAAAAATGAATGAATTATGATTTCCATTAAAATAGTAAGCAGCACAACGGTTTCCAACACTAAAAATAATAATAAACGTTTCATGAGCACCACATCATCTGAAGGATCACGTGACACTGAAAACTGGAGTACATTTACATTTATTTTAGATTTATTCATTTGGCTTTTATCCAAAGCGACTTACAAGTCAGGAAAAATTGTAATAATATTTCACAATATTACTGTTTTTACTGAATAAATCATCAAATAAATGCAGCCTTGGTGAGCATATGAGCATAAGAGATTTTCCAAAACATTAAAAAACCTTGTAGACCCCAAACTTTTGAACAGTTTATAAATGTATGTGAGAGTATAGGGCACTCCTATCACTGCTTGACATTTCAACCATTTTACATAAAGAATTTGTTATTTTATATATATATATATATAAATAAAGCAGCATTACATTTAATGCAGCATATAATATAGAATATAATTCCACTAATGGTATAGAATTAAATATGCAATATAAAAATTCCCTACGCACAGCAGTAAGCCCTGATAATAAATGTAGTTATGCTTTATGGAGAATAAAGTTAACATATGCACTGTTGGTAGGGGATTCACTAATTAGCATATGTACAAATTGTACTTGTTTTTAACAGCAACGGCCACTTTAAGCTCTATCTGTGATCATTGCGTTCTTATCATCAGATACTTAAAACCCCAACAAATGAAATATGTGTCAATTACATGAGGATGAAACTCAAGACCCTATTGTGCACAGCCCCAGGAAAACACGGACGAAAGCCATAGCGTCCACGAGTGAGCTATATTCATTCGGCGCACTGGTTGTGTTATGCACGTCTAAGAGTGCAAAGATCACCTGCAGAATACTAAAAATCTATTTAATACATGTATTATTCCTTTCTATTCTTCTCCTCCACTCAGGATGGTTTTTGCAAACAATTTTCACCACTGCAAGGCTGAATGGGGAAATGGTGCTTTTAGACACATAATGCAACAAACCATTATCACAGGCAAACAAACTGTATGCTCAAGATAATCTAGAGAAGTAATCTAGAAGTTATATTATTTGCTGAACATTTGCCTAGTGGTTTTCTTGTGTTTTTATCTGATATCAGACTATTAGAGTGCTTAGACTCGGGAAGCTTTGGGTCAGACGCTGTATCTCATGAAAGATGAAACGTGGTACCTTAGAGTTCTCTATCTCTCATGCTGTTTGTTTTAATTCAAAATTCATGTAGCTAAGCCTGTAGGCCATATTGATTGACAGGACTGCTAGCACCAGACAAACTCAACAACAACTACAATGACTCTCACAAACAAGCACTTCCACGCACACAAACCTTCAAATGTTATCACCGTCAAATCCAGTCTATCCTTTCTTCCATTTCTCTATCCTTTCAGGCACTCTGACACTATCTGTGGGACTTACAGCACTGCATAAATACCAAACTCCCCACAGTGACACATGCACTTTAGCTTGATATGGATGCTGTCAAACTCCCATCGCTTCAGGCCAGGAAGTGCTTTATACCTTTGTGTTTGAGTCTTTCTGGAAGGGGTCAAAAATTATTGATCAGCCTTACTTGATGATTCCTGACAAATTAGGCTGGGATATTGACCCTATCTACGACCCCCTCTGGCAGCCGTGGTGCAAATTACATTGCAGTCCTGTCAGAAATACATCCACCGCTGGGAAAAATCAAGACTAGAGCTAGAGAAACAACACAGAGGTCCTTTATGCTAGGCAATTCTGTGGGTGAAAGTAACATTTAAGCTCGCAAGCTGTACGTAAACCTTGCATTAGAAAGAACTCGAATGCGTGTTAAGAATGATTCGTCGTGGATTTTCACAGCCAATGAGGTCTAAAATACTTTAAAAAATCTGTTGCTTAGCTAGTACATGGTCTTTTGGAAGTATGTGAACATATCATAACCAGTGCCGCTATCGTTAACGCATGCCATTGATTTCAAAAACAATAATGCTTTAAAATAATTTAGCGCAACTAAATTACAGAAGTACGTAAAACTGCGTTATAAACGTAATTTACGTCATGCAGTTAGATGATCTTAGAGCATCAACAATGGCACAAGCACCTGTAACCCTGTTGTGCTTTTTTTATCGGTGCTTTGATGTGCATAAATTTATGAATTATATGGACTCCTTATATCTTTTAGTTATTGGTGTCCTTTTTAAGTCTCCAAGGGTCCTTGAAAAAAGCTTGCAGAAAATACAGCTTTGTGAGAATTGTCCTTCAATCTGATTGCTTACTTTGCTGCATATAACAAATCATGACAAAATGAATGTGTTAAATGGCATATGCTTAATTTCGCGATAAGCGTGCGATTCACACAACAACACACAAGTGTCTACGAGCAGGGGCTGAGAGGGCCACGCAAACCAGAAGAGCCCTGACCCCTTGATCACAGCGACAAGTACCTTTAAGGCACTCCTTGTGCATTACAACAGATTCTCTTATATGTAAAATCACGAAATTCAGTGTTCATCTGGTTGTCCTACTCCTCTCAGCGCAGAGTCCTATTTCCACATTATGGAGCTGACAAAGCCCTTCGAATAAGTTATGTTCATGAATAAGATTTGTGGTGTTTGAGGTATTGTTAATCTCCTGGGAGCAGCCAAATTGCCTTCTGCCAAAAAGCTAATGATAAAATGTTCACAAGCATTTTTGAAAGTGTCAGTCCTCTCATCATAATGAAAATCCAATTTTGTGGCGGTTCACCGTCAATTAATATGCTCTTTCAAAACATAGGAATGTAAACCTACTACCTTTCTCATAAGACTATTGTGTAAAATTGAAAAATTCTGTCATACTGTGTCTTAAAAAAGCATTCTGTTTAATTCCATGGCAGTAACTATTTATACAGATGCTTGAAAATCAACTTTTCATCTCTGTATTTTACATAAGGTAAATTATTTGTGGTAACAGCATAAAAAAGTAGAAAAATACATAGTATCAAGTGGTTTGAATATTGAATATAATATTTAAGAATAATTAGATGACTATATCATAGTGAAGAAGTATTATAAATCTTCCTGCAACATCAGTCTTTTTTACATGAAAATGATATGAGGTCAAAACACAGTATATGATACCATTAAAAATATCAATGCTATATGTATTGTACATATAAAGTGTACATATTGTACATTTTATAGCATACAAAACTCATTAAACTTAAATTATTTATTCAAAGCAAACCAATATTGAAATTAGAAATCATTCATGGTCTACAAAAAGACAATTAGAATAAAAAAGTGAGGTACTTTCACAGATCCTATCTTAAGATTAAAATCTTTTCTTGAGCAGTAAAATAACATTGACTATCTAATCATTTGTCCTGCAGAACAAAACATCAAATCACACTCTCTACAGACAGGAAGTAAAACGATCCTTCTTTCAAACTAAACAGTAAAAATTCATTCCAAAATATAAGAATGACAAATAAAAAAACTTCACTTCCAAAGCACTTCAAGTCTGTCATTATTTCATCATCATTATTATTTTTTCTGGCCAAGAAAAATTCAGCTAATTGACAATTAGGCCTCTCGTTGGTCTTATTTGTAGCATGGCCATGAAGTAAAACTCAGATCATAGTTTCATATTCTTACTTCGTCACTGAGAGAGCGCATAAACGTGGTTTCGATGTCAACTCACCACCCACAGGGTCCTTCATTTAAGACATCGAAAGAAACCGATACAAGACAAATTATGCTCTTCTCTCAAGATGATTGAAAAATCCAATTATAGTTATTTGAATAACTGTGATTGAGATGAACTCGTGGAGGACCCAAAAGGAGCCAAAAGTGTAAATGCGGCTGCAGTCAAAATGCCGCGCTCCTTGTATCAATAGATTACGAGTTTATACTGGCACCAAACAATATCTGATATCTGCTTGTAAAATAGTCTCTTAAGCGAAACGGTTTTCCCTCTTCTTTCCCCAGACAGGCAGCGACACCTCTGCCTCAGCGCTCCAAAAACCTGCTATTCATCCAAAGAATAAACCCACTTCAATCATCCAAATGTCAACAAAGAAAAGAAAGGACACACTATCAAAAACTAATCTCATGGAAAACATGTACAGCCGTTAGAAATAAACAACCCAAGGTAGCAAACACATCTCTGGGAATAATGATAAAAAGGTCCCCCCGCAAGAACCTCAAAACCCACTTTGGTGAGGGAAGTCAACGTTTTAATACTCCTCTGTTTCACTTTGACGAGAGACAAACACCGGGGTAACGCTGTAACGCTCAAAAGGTTCTGTGACAGTAAAACACTATAAAAATGAAAGTAAAGCAAACTCACTAATCCTCTTTTCTCAAAGCAGCTCAGACAAAAGTGTCTGCCAATCCCTCGCATACAAATTAGTGTTGTCAGTGTGGACAGGATGTAAGACGGGACTTATTAATGTCAATTGTTTGACTCGTCTCGTTCTGGCAGGATCCTCAAAAAAAGTGTTTGGAACTTTGGCGGCAATATGGTCTTGGGAATCGCACCTTAAGATCTCTTGTCAAAAAGATCACCGTTTACTGACCTTAATCTTTCGCACAGCACAGAAAGAGAAAATGACATGTCCCAAGGAGATTTTTACATGCCTGCGTGTAGTCTTGATGTTATCTGAGGTGTTTAGAAAATGAAAATTTTGAGCCCTTGGGAGGGCAGAGGGCTCAAGGCATATTTCTTAATTTGAAGTAAAAAAAAGAAAAGAAAAATATGTTTAGAGCTTATGATGATGGAGTGCATGATATCTGTGATTAAAGAGATCTGATTAAAGAAGCACCCATTTTCCATCTGATGGAAAGAGAGAGAGAGAGAGAGAGAGAGAGAGAGAGAGAGAGAGAGAGCTAGAGGTGATTGGTTTGATGAAGAAATTAGATAAGTAACTAAAACTAATAAGACAAAACATCTTCCAAAATGTGTTACTTCAGTGTATTATTGTGGGAATATCATTTGAATGTTGAACATCCTCATTTGAAGAGTTGCAGAAATACTTACTGGTTACCAAAACATTTCCAACATGTATGCCATTGGTTGAGCCAGTGTTGCTGTTGACGGGCTGCTCAAACAAGCAGAGCAATGTTTTGATAACAAGAATTCGAGGAAATCAACCGATAAATGGCTTACTTATAGTTGTCTCTGCATATTAAGCTGGGATAGAAGAAAGTATTTTAACATCAAAACAATTACACATATCACCTTTAAATGGGAACAGCTGCCTAAAAAATTACATTAACTTCCATAATCATGTTTAAAAAAAGCATATGCGCCTGGCTGTGCTAATGACATTTAAAAACAGTTGCACTCACAGAAATGTACATTGTGCACAAATGCCATTCCAGCTATATTTCCATTCATTCGTTCTCCAAAGCAAAATAAATGAATAAAAATAAAAATAAATGACTTAACTTATTTTGAAAAAGCCCAAAGTACTTTAGAGTTGACACAAACTCTCAGAGTACGCATACAGCCAAACCTTTTAAAGTGTACTTCCATCTCTGTTTCTTATTCGACTGTGAAACAACAGGCCGGGCCAGCGTTGGCAGCCGATTAGTGCAAAATAAAATAAAAGCACATATGCGAGCTGAGACTAAAGAGAGAATGTGTGATTAGAAAAATCTAGCTACATGCGGATAGGCTGATGACGCAAATAATATCACGTGCACTGTAGCCATACCCTTGCATAAAACAGAAGTATACTTCGGGTTTTAAAATAAACAATTCAACAAAAAATGAAATGTATTCATATGACTTTCTTTCCTCTGACGGGTTGAGGAACGGATTGCAGTTTCAAAGAATCATCTTTTTTTGACAGAATGTCTGTGAACTAAAGTAGTTGGTGTCCAGTGTTGTTTAGACCCCATTAACTTCCACTATTTCCACTATTAATAAATCATTTGTTTTCCATCATTGAATGTTTGCATCATTGAATCATTATTTTCCTGTTTCTCATTATAAAGCTGCTTTGAAACAATCTGTATTTTGTACAGATACAGGTGACTTGACTTTGAAGAAAGAAATGTATACAGGTTTTGAGGGTGAAAATAATAATGGAAGAAGTTTCAATTTTGGGTGAACTATTGCTTTCTAAATCTGTTCTGGGCACAACATGGCTGTAAAGCATGTCTTAATAAGGCTTGTTTATGGTTCAGGTAAAGTGAACAGGATTTCAGTTTTGCAATGGTGAGTGAGCAGGGAAGGCTGGGGGTGGGTGGAGCAGCAGCTGGTAGAGAGACGAAATGAAAGACAGAGAGAGAGCGAGAGATGGGGAAAAGGTGAAGAGTGACAGAGGTTTTGCTACATTCAGGTGAGAGCACAACCTGCCTCACTGGGCTTCAGAGATAATTGGATGGCAGAATATAAAAAAAAAAAAAAAATCTAGCCGGAGATTATTACAGAGGAGAGTGAAATTCTCATACTATAATGACTGGAAAGAAGTTTGACTTTAATAAGACTGTAAAAGTCTGTGTAATGAAAGTATACGCAATCTGGAATATTTTAATGCAAGTCATGTCAGTGAAGAATGATCTGGATCTAGCTAGTATATTACAAATATCAATTCTTTATGATAAATCATATTTGCTTTACCAAAACAAACAAATGTCACAGTGCGGCTGAACAGCAGCTTATTAGCAATAAACTTGCATTTTACGTTCACATAAATTTTTCCCTAATTCTCAGAATTGTTTTGTTTTGATGCTGCGTCTAAAAGATTTTTTTTTTTTTTTACCGGCTGCAGGGACGCAATTGCGTATTTCCAAAATGAAGTGACTTATTCATGGATTTTCATTGAGGTCAGTTTAGAATTTCCTTTCGATCAAACGCTCTTCATCACTTTAGCTGCTATTTTCCATGCACTGAAACGGTCATTTAATGAGCCCCCGTGAGGAGCAGATGTGACTGTAGTAAGGAGTACAATAGCTTTATGATGCAACTTTACCATTTCTGAGGCAAAATTCAATCCCTCAAACATGTAAATAAGTTAGAAAATATATTCTTATAAATACAAGCCCTGAGGTTCAGAGGCCATTTGAGACATAGCAAGATAAAAACACTGTTGGCGTGACAACTTGAAAGTCTGAATTAATCTGTTTGGCTACAAGTTGCACCGCTAACCTCACTAACATTAGAACTGTGAATTGTTTATCCACAAAACCTTAAAATAACTACAAGCTTTTTCGCTCTCTCTCTGAGAACAGCATTGCATTAGTGGCTAAAGAAATAATCTTTTGCATAAAAACAAGTTTGTTCTTATAGTTACAAAGCTCTGATCTGTAAATCCGGGCTGTGTTTAGATGGCTGCACAAAAAATGCTTTCTGGCAAGAATGACAGGAGCGATTATGCATCTTCACAGCTAACTACTGTATCATCAACAAAGAGCTATCCACTGACACTATCATTCTCATGTCATAAAAACCATTCCACACATATTGTAAACTGTGTCAGTGAGAAACAGATTGAGAGTTATTGACTCATCAGGGGTTTTTGCACTCCAGAAAAAAAGCAAAAGCAAAATGTAAAATACTCTCCAAGTGAGATCCATTAGTTTGCGGCTTGAAATCACGCTGAAAGAACATTATTTCCCACTTCAACTTAGCCACATGAAAGAGCAATGAAAACCAACTTCCTAATGACGCTCCCTATGACATTATCATTTAAAGAAAATCCCATGTGCATCTCAAATTAGTAGGCCATCTTTAGGATGAATTTGAATACCGTTCAAATGTCGAGAAGGAAGGAACAAAGACCATGGCCTTTTGCTGACATGTGGCATGTGGTACAATAATGAGGGTTTCTTCGACTTCAGGACCTTTTATGTATCAGAGGTGTTTTTCTTAAAACAAACAGATTTCAGTTAAAATTCGTAATAAAAACACAAATAATTACATTTTAAAACAGCACTAATTTAAATGAAGTGAAATAAGCATAAAACATTTCCAATCATTATGCTTAAATTATTTATATACATTTTCACACAAATTATGACTGTCCTTTAGCCAGGGAATCATCGGTGCCACAACTAATTAAGCTTTTTTCATAAGTGTTTTTGGTTACCAAGGAGACAGCAGCATCAGCGAAGAGCATATTTGACATGAAATATGAAACATGATGTATGAAGTTTATATACACACACACACACACACACAAATAATATTATGTTATATACTTAAAATCATGTATAAATATCATATATATATATATATATATATATTCAATTAATTCCTCAACACATCAGAGGAAAGAAAGTCATAAGTACATTTAATTTTTGGTTGAACTGAATATTTCTGTGTTCGTACTGTTTCCACAGAAAAAACTGAATACATAAAAATGCACACATACACATATAGTAGTGCATATATGGCACACCCATGTCTGTCTGTGTATGTAGCATTATGTATTTACACAGACAGAAAGGACGATAGGTAATATTCAAGATAGGACTGAAATGGGACTGACAAGATAAAAGCTTTTCTTTGAGATCAAGGGAGGGAGGAGAATTAACATATAAGAAAGAGAGGAGATGGGACCCTGCATGTCAAAACAAAGGAAGTTCCATGCAACATCTTGTCAATCCTGAAAAAGTGCTCTTTTCCTCTGAAGACCTTCCAAAAATGCAATGTTTAGATATTATAGATTAAATGGTTATATGTGAGATTTCACCACAAAATTACCTCTGCTGACTTTTTTTTATTTTTTGCAAAACTTTTGCATTTATACCTGAACATTAACCTGCTCATCCTCTGCACCCATGCACTTGTTTGGGCCTTGATGCTTTTGTGCAGAGCTGGTGCTAGTGTGTGTGGGGGAAGGGAGAGAGAAGCTACGGATACCATTTAATGGACAGCCCAGTGAAGGAGCCCCAGAGTGGGTGAGATAATCAGGCCGAGAGTGCATGTAGGAGAAGCACAGATAATTGAGCGTAGGAGAGGGAGAGAGATGGGAAGGAAAGGTGGGGGTGATTCAGTATAGGAGAATGGACTGGATGCGAGTGATCCTTTGCTATTGCCCATTTATGGCGGAACATGACATCTCAGAGAGGGTACAGAGCTCAAGGCTAAAGATTAATCTTCACAAGAGGAAGAGTGCATTTTTGCCCCTGGTAGAAGATTTTAGCCCATGAAAAATGCATGTTTTCGTTTTTGTGTTTAGTGTAGGTAGGAAAAAAAAAAACACCAGCTCTGGCTCACAGAAGCCTGAATACTTTGGCGAGGAGAGTTCCGTTGAGTTTATTTGTACTTAGATGGTAATTTATGCATGTGGAAAATGATGAAAGCAACATTAGTGGCAAAACAACACACATCCAGAGTCCAAAATTGACTTTTTTTTTTACCACACCTGGCAACGGAAGAAAATTTGTTGTCATAAATATTGTTTACTGGCCATGAAACTGGATCTTGCAGTTTTTTATATTAATATACAGGAATGTTTTTGCCTGTAATAAAGTTTAAGCAGTTTTTGTCCCTTGCATATTTGTGACAAACAGAACTAAATCGTCAGTCAGCACCACAGAAAAAAAATTAACATTTTACTTGAGATGTGAATGCGAGCCTGTAGTCTGTATTGAATGTGATGCAATAAAATCTGTGTACCGTGAAATAATAGCAAGAATCGTCTTTCTATTGAGTTGTCCTTGTGAGCTGCACATAAAAACAAATGTACAACACTCCTGACAAGTGTAGTCCAATTCCCAAACTAATGGTGAGTCAGTTCCCTGGATGAATAGCTGAGGTATGATGACTAGATGAGTTACTGCACTGAATCAGTCTGACAGATCCTGCACTTAATCAAATCACTCAGATTCAACATCTGACTCAATTAACTATATTATTTTGAAGTCATTAACAAAGTTTTAAGGAACACATAATATACTACAAACTTGCATTCACAAATCTATGATTTCTTTTGCTATGGCTCTGATGATTTAGGGGGTGATCACACATCTAGTTTGAATCTCTTGGTTGTTTGGTCTGCTTTGGTTTGGTCTATATCAATGATATACCGACATGATGACGTATGGTGCATTCACATTCACGAGTAAGAGCAGCATGTCAGCCTCCGATGACGATTTAGTACCTAAACAAGGAGCTACTTCAATAGTGTGGAAGTGGTTTGGTTACAAGAGGTCAGACCTCCAACAATTATATTTTGCAAAATATGCAAGATCAATATCACATCTTTCCGTTTCTAAGCTGATCTGTTTTACCAGTGGCACAGGCAATAACGTCAGCCGTGCATTCTCGCTCTCTTCTCTTATTTTACATTTGATTAGTTTAATTTCTGTAGTATTTCTTACCGGAATAATTATGTATTTAATTAGGTATTTTGTCATCAATGATAGTAGCTCACTGGAAAAGGATGGAAAACACCCTTCATTGTGTTTGCACTAATAAATGCTGCTGCCTGCCAGCTGCAATCACCAATAAAAAGCCTTTTCCATATATTTTTCTCTATATCGTCATACACATCGTTATTGCAAATATTCTTGAAATATCGTGATATAATTTTGAGGATATTTTGCCCACCCCTAAGGCACACACACACACACAGATCTGCTGCAAGATGAGTGTAATGTATTGAACTTTAATGGGCAATGTAACTTCTATGCTGAGAAAAAAAAATCAGGTATGCTTGAGCATTCTGTTCTTTTTAGGGTCACATATTGTGACATCAAGTCCTGTTTTCGGGTTTGTTTAGATGTCTTTGGTCCGTGTTGTGTTCATATTTCAGTGGAGTTCATTTGGAAGTGGACCGAGGCTCACCTTTTCAGCAGTCTCGGTCTGCTTATTTGGTGTGCAGCAGAGTTCAGTTGGCAGCATTTACACTCACACTTACTCAAATTAATCACAAAAGATCACACCAGAGCTTGTTTTGATCAAACCAAACCTGCCAAGTATGAGCACACCGTTAGTGCTGATGAAACAACTCTGCATCTCAACCTAAAACATGCAAAACTCTTAAGTTGTGCGTCACAAGCAGTGCGAGGTCAAGAGCCGTGGGAACGGAGTGAGATCAGTGGTGAGAGTGTCAATGAGCGTCACTTGCATTCCACTCCGGTCTCGAATCCCACAGAGGAGCTCCCGAAAGATAAAAGGAGGAGTGACGGGACGAGACGAGAGAAGACCAGGCCTGGGAAATGTATTGTTTATTTATATACTTAATTTTCATTTTGTTGTTTAGACTTTTTTTCTCATTAAAGTTACGCTGATCATTTGCTGGTTCCTGCCTCCTACTTCCCTGAGTTTTGAACATTGTTACATTGTGATTCTAAAAACATTTTTCTCATATTTTTGTTTTTGTGGCCAAACCTAAAGTTCCTTAAAGTTCACACAAGTGTTCTATCAGAGCAAATATGTAGTTCATCACATTAACTATGGACATGTTCCATTAATATTTGACAACTACAAAGTGAACAAATTCTATATATGTTGTTAACTCTCTCTCTCTCTCTCTCTCTATATATATATATATACATATATACATACATTTCATTTATGTTTTCCACATGAGGATCTGGAGAAGAAAAAAAATTACCATATTTTGCTACAAGTTTGCTTTACAACCTTTTTTTTTTAACATGCAATTGGCGCCTAAGTGTTAATTTGGAACCCTACGCAGCTGAATACTTGGGCTCATCTCTAGTGAGTGATAAAATTAATGTGCAATACGTGAATTTATATTTATACATGATACCTGTAGAAAACCATCAGTGTGATATGCAAATTCAGTATTTTTAACCTTCATTTGATATTTCTATATCTTCATATTCATAGCTGTACAGATCCATCGCTCTACACGTACCTACACAGTGGTGGTCAGAATTATTGGCACCCTTGGTAAATGTGATCAAAGATGACTGTAAAAATAAATCTGCATTGTTCATCCTTTTGATCTTAAATTCATTAAATTAGTAAAATGTAACCTTTCATTAAAGGAAAAGAGATCAAAGTGGGGGTCACATTATGCAATATACATTAATAAATGTTTTTCTCCGTTGGCCACAATTATTGGAACCCCTAGAATTTTTTAAGAGTAAAATATCTCTGAAGTATAGTCCCATTCATATTTACATTTCTTTTTTGCACACCAGGGTACTCGTGAACATGAAATTGCCCAGCCATGACTTACTGTTCCACAGGAGTATAAACATGAGGAGATACACTCCCTTAATCATTCATCACAATGAGTAAAACCAAAGTTCTGATGTGCAGCAAAAAATGGTTGAGCTTCACAAACTAGAAAGTGGCTGTAAGAAAATAGCTAAAGCACTGAAAATCCCCATTTCCACCATCAGTGCAATAATTAAGAAGTTCCAATCAACTAAAGATGTCACAAATCTGCCTGAAAGAGGACGTGTATCTAAATCGTCCTAATGCGTGGTGAGGCGGAAAGTCTGAGAGGCCAAAGACTCTCCAAAGATCACAGCTGGAAAATTGCAGAGATTAGTTGAGTGTTGAGTCTGAGAAAACCTAAAAAAATGATCAAACTGTACCTACATCCCCACAAGTTGTTCGGGAGGGTTTCATCCAGAAACAATCTCCAGCATATTCAGTTGTCAGACAAGACTGGACCTTCAAACGAGACTGGCTTCCATGGATCAGATGAAACTAAAAAAAGAGCTTTTTGCCAGCAAACCCACCAGATGGGTTTGGTGCATACAGGGATAAAAAGTACCCCATGTCCACGGTTAAATATACTGCCTATAGGCCTATTTTTCTGCTGGACATCTTGTTCAGATATATGGTATCATGGATTCTATCAAATACCAACAGATATAAAAAAAATCTAAACCTGACCACTCCTGCTAAAAATCCAATAATGGGCCATGGTTGGATCTTCCATCAGGACAATGATCCAAAACAATCATCAAAACTAATACAAAAATGTGTCACTGAGCACAAAATGAAGCTTCTGCCATGGCTGTCCCAGTTCCCTGACCTGAACCCTATAGAAAATGAGGAGCTGGGAACATGGAGCTGGAAATTTGAAGGATCTGTAGAGATTCGACCAGAAGGAATGGTCTCTGATCAATTCAAATTCCTTGTGTGGATGAACATCAACCAAAACTCATTGTGATTCTGATTCTAAAACATGCATATATACATTGAAGCTAAAATAATTAAGGCTGAGAGACATCGATTTTACAAGAAATCTTCCACAGAGGGGGTTCATCCATTGGTGCACAAGCACTAAAAAGAGAGCAACATAGTGAAACACAGCAGAAGGCTTTTCTGTGATGTACAATTAAACCGATTCACTGTATGCCCCTGAATGCGAGATCAAAGCAGAGCGCATCAGTATGCAGAACAGGGTGCAGTATTGATTTTTGAGCTATTCCGAGGGCTCATGTAAACACAGGATCATTTAGACTGGGGATGTCTTCCACAAAAGCACACATGAGACTCCAGTTGAACCATATTGAATACAAGCATTATTGCACTAGCCATGCCTGTTTAGAATCTAGAGGTCAAGAAAGATTTATGACATGCCACACGCTTATCATCCACAACCAGAAATGGTACCGTTTTTTCATAACACGAAGCAAAATGAAGGTCAGGTAGCACCACATCATGTCTATACGAGAGGTCTCTCCCTCCGTTGATCTCAGCCTTCCTGATGCAGCATAAATCTGATAAGTGCACCTGAAAGAATCGCTAAACAGGATTATTCCCCCGATAGGCCACTATGCCCCATGCGGTCCATTCCGAGAGAGTTCACGGAGTGCCAGGAGACCACAAGCCTGAAGGATTAAACAAATAAAAAAGACGGATATGTGGATAGCAGCTGAACGACAGCTAGGCAAGCTAAAAAATCTGAACTCATTAATACTGAACTTTGGAGGGACAAGGTGAATTTTAATACCAAATAAAATACCAAATTCCACAGCAAGCCTGAAGCATGCTGTGCCCTTCATGTGGGACGTACCAAGTCCAACCAATAGACTTCATTTTTAATTGGAATACTTCATATATAAATATATATATGAATATGTATCTTTTGTTCACTAAAGCTGCATTTATTTAACCAAAAATGCAGCAAAAAAAGTAATACAGTATAATAATATTATTACAATTTTACATAGCCATTTTCTATTTTAATATATTTTAAATATATTTTTATTTTTTAAATGGAAACCATTTTACATTTTCTTTTCGGATTCTTTGAGGCACTGAACATTTAAAAGAACTGCATTCTTTTTTGAAAAAATGTAGAAGTCTTTTATGTCACTTTTGATAAATTAAAAGTTATTTTTAAGTGTTAAATAATTCTGATATATATATATATATATATATATATATATATATATATATATATATATATATATATATATATATATATAACATCCTGAAAACAACCTGTACTGAAAAATTGAAAAACAAATGATAACATCACTAGACTGAAATGACTGACCATCTTGACAAACCAACCTGATGACATGAATCTTGGGACACTCTGGACTAGGACTAGATTCTCATTAAAGTGTTACATCAGAGTGACAATGCTAATTATTAATTTCTTATAGATAACTGACACATGGGAGTAAATTATGTGATGCTGGACAATTAGAATTGAGAGAAGGAGTTGCCCCAACATGTCATCTTTTATAGCACATTAACATATCAATTTTTTTACAGAATTTACCAATACAATTAAAACATGCTAAAAGAGATCATTCAAAAATGAAAACACTTTAATCATCAACTCACACCCTCCAAAAAGAACCAATAAGTACTCATGCGCTGCATTACAAGTCCTTTAGAGTCATATGATAGCTTTGTATAAGGAACAGATCAAAATGTAAAATGTTATACACTGACAATCATAGCACTTGACTGGTCATCATCCACGTTTGTATGGAAAACTTGTATGGAAAAAAACCCCACAGAAAAATATCATACGTGTGACGTGAGGATGAGCAGACGATGTCAAAATGTTTTAATGTCTGTAAGTGAAAGTCTCATTTAAAGAGTTCTAGTCAAGTATGGCACACTATGAAACACTACAAAAGGAGATTCCACATGTGTTGGACCTCGCCACAAAAAAGCGCATTTCTGCAAGGCATAGATAAAATGGGAGGATAAATGACTTGGATTTTAGTGCTTAAGAGGCACTTTTTAAGTTAAGAAAGTCTTTAGAAAGTTTAAGAGTATAAAAAAGAGTAAATAAATAAAAAAAGTAGATTAATTTGAGCTCATCAGTCCTAGATGCATGAAATTATACACTACAGAGTACAGTGTGCACTTTATTTTCATCACAAAATCCTGAAAAAAAACACACAGCTGTTTTTAATATTGATAATGAAATAATTTGCCATTCTCAAGAATAAATTCAATTTTAAAATATCTTAAAAAGATATTTCACAATATTACTCTTTTTACTGTTTATTGAATAAACGCAGCCTTGGTAAGCATTAAAGACTTCTTTCAAAAACATTAACCTTAACAATAATCATACTGACCCCAAACTTTTGAACGGTAGTGTATATAATTTTGCATATGACACTTCAACTATTCTATTTATTTTTCTTCATGTAAAAAAGAAAAAAGAAATGGGACAATATCTCTGCCATAAAATAGCTGAGATATTCTTCACTTATTGACTGGATGATTAACTGGTCAAGCAGGTTGAGAAACCTTTTGAGGACACTAGAGCACCAGAATCTCACGCTAAACTCTTTGACAAGGTCTATAACAGCACAATTAGAAATGAAATGGCATTTATTTTGAAAACACAGTCCTGACATAATAAAAAAACGCAGGTATGGATATCTAAAAATAAAACCTAAATGTGGATTAGAAAAATATTATACCGTCACAATTTCATGGCAGAACATATTTGAGGTAAACAACCTAATTATAACCATTTCCATTCAAAGCAAGCATATGTCCACAGGCAATAACTCTCTCTCTCACACTGATGCTCATTTTGGTCAAAAAGGCCCTGTGTTTGCAATAATAATCAGTATTCATGCACCATGCATGCTTGGCATATGTTCTGCCATATGCTTGGAATCCACTGCAAAGATTCGGTACGCAGCGTTGTAACAGTTCACAAGAAAAATACTGACAACACTATTCCATCACGTTTGCCAGATTAGTTCACATTGTAGATAAAATGTGAAAGTTTCATTTGTGATGCCGAAAAGACAAAAAAAGGCGAGGATCTCGATCTGCTGACAGCGGTAATTGCTTTGTTTTGTAGACACAAAAAATTAGGGATGTCTCAGAGGAAGAAAAAAAAGGCAATGTCAAACTAATGACATCCAACTAATAACCTCATTTGTTGATATGGTGAATGAGAAGCAGTTGGGCAGGATATCAGAGCTATAGTTATGCTCTTAAACATGATTAAGCCCTGTAACTAAGCTCATTTCGAGGTATGAAGAATAGGATCATAAGAAGACAATTGAATGTGGACAAAGTGTCAAATTGAGATCCTCTGTGAAAAGACTATTTTTGAAATATTTCACTTTGGATATTTCCTTGAATTTCGTTTTTGTAAAAGTCACATGACAAAAGGACTAAATCTACCTACCAGGAATCAGGTAATGATTAGACACTGTATACCTACAGATTAGCTCAATGTACAGAAACAAAAAGGCCAAACATTTAAGGTTGCACTTTCTCTAAAGAACAACTTCAGTACAATCTGTGTGACAAAACATCAAGGGAAACATAAATCATAACTTCAGTGTTGTGGCCTGGGCTCTCAATATATATATATTTTTTTTAAATGAAGCACACTATTTCACCGAATAAATCTTGAATGAATCCCAAAAGTACAAATGCTTCATAAATCTCACTTTGTGTGGAAGCTGTCTGAACTATTTCTCAGAATGGTTCCCGATGAGAGACAGGTTGGTTTTCAGTGGAATCAAAAGCATGTCTGAATGTAGCTGCTGTTTCAGCCAACATGCAGAGAAACACAAAAGTGTTGGCAGTGTGTTTGGAGAAAAGTGCATACTGTGTGTGAACTAGGGATTGATTTTCACAGTCAATTATAGCCATTTTTAGAGCAGTTGTAAATGTATAAAGAAAGGCCAAAATGGTGCAAAAGAACTATGAATACGTATCGACAAGCATCTGGTCAGCAAAGAGCTAACATCTCCTCCTGTTTCCATTTTAGCAAGTATGAAATATCTCATACATACACAGTAAAGTGGATTTATTAGCTATTGAGCAATGCTTTAATTTTCTACACGTACAGGGAAGACTGGGGCTAATAGTCACACTTTTTACACAAGGATGGGTCAATTCTTTTGCGCAGACACATATCTTCAACTCTTGAATACAGAAAGCACTTAAAAATTAAATTAAATTCCACCATTGTTGGCCAGGATAGAAAAAAAAGATTTTTTTTTGAGTGACAACATGCCCCTATAGCAGAGGCAATAAGCGGTCACAATAGGGCCTGCTGTTTAAAAGCCTATTATAGGCTTTTAAAGCAAAATGTAATCAATAAAACAATTATGAAAAACAAAATGGTCAATAATTACTGTAATTAACGAATTAAAATTACAACATACAAAAGTCATGTAACACCTGACATTTACAAGAAAATACCCTTGTCTCGAAAACCATTTGAGAACCAATTGCCTCGGTCTTCCCTTATACATACTCATATACATTTCTTTATATCATTACATTTGCATACCGTATGTATTGCTTCTTTCTGAATACCCATAATCCAACCCTCCTGTGAAGAGATGTCAAAACATAATTAGCATTTATTAATTCATGTATAGTCTTTGTCAAATAAGTAGTGCACCTGTTGTGAGGAATTTAAACTCTCCTCTCTCGGCCAAGTCGCTCAACTAGGACATCACAAAATTAACTAGAAATACAATTTGGAACTTGGAACAAAACAAGAACAGTAGGACGTCGAGACAGTTTATCTCAGCGATTGATACTGCCGCTACTGCAGTGGAGCATGAAATTGTCATTTGTTCTGCAAGCGTTGCATCAAATGAAAGTTAAGGGCTACACACTGGCAAAGGTCTAAACTCTGGCAGTGAGAGGACCCCATGGCTAATTATATCCATTCCACAGAAATGGTATACCTGCTAATACAGTGTGGCATATCTCTAGAATGGAGTATGAAAATGCATTAAGATCTGTAACGCTGAATGATACTTATTGTGGTTACTAAGAAAAGGTCATGCAATACAACACATCACACACACACACACACACTGTTAGTGTGTGCATTGTGTCCGTGTATGGCAGAGTTTATGTGCTAAAGAGAAAGCATAAGGGAAAGTAATGTATCCCATTTCAGAGATTACATTTTCACTCTGGCTTTCAAAAGACATGTCTTAAAAGAATAGTTCAACCAATTTTATCACATTCATTTTGGTCCAAATCCGAATTACTCTCTTAATTCTGTGAAATTCAAAAGGAGAAATTTTGAAGAATCTACTGGTTGTTCTGAAAGTAAAAATACCTGAAAACGTCTCATTTTTATGAACTGGATCATTTACTTTAGTCTGTTCCTCACACAAAGCTATTGGAGGCTTCAGAAGACCTATGATATGTTAATACGTTAAATGCTTTATTTCATCTAAATAAATTAAAATCGAAATCAGTTGTTTTAAATACTACAAATGAATTTATGAATCACTACATTGTAATGTACAGTATGAAAAATGGATGTTAATTTTGAGATCTTTGTAAGAGATTAAATTTGACAGTAGCTGCACTTACATGAACCCAAATAATCCGACTGTAATGGGAGTGGTTGCACCTTCAGAATAAAAAAGTCACCACGTCAGTCGAATTAAAGGATTAGTTCACTTCAGAATTAAAATATCCTGATAATTTACTCACCCCCATGTCATCCAAGATATTCACGTCTTTCTTTCCACAGTCAAAAAGAAATTTATGTAAAGAAATTAATGAAAAACATTCCAGGGTTTTTCTCGGTATAGTGGACTACGGTGGGATTCAGTGGGTGGAAGGTCCAAATTGCAATTCCTGTGCAGCTCTAAAGCATTCTACATGATCCCAGACTAAGGATAAGGGTCTCATCTAGTGAAACAACAGATCATTTAAAAAAATGTTTAAAAAAATGTATATGGTTTTTAATCACAAATGCTCGTCTTGCACTAGCTCTCTTCTTCTTCTTGTAGCATTCTGACAGTGTAGATGCTGCTAAGTGTATTACTGCCCTCCACAGGTCAAAGTTTGAACTAAATTGTCATACAACATCCTAGTGCAAGTATATAAGAATTAGTACAAACTTTGACTTGTGGAGGGCAGTAATACACTTAGCAGCGTCTACACTGTCATAATTCTACAAGAAAAAGAAGAAGAACGCTTTGAAGCTGCACTGAAACTGCAATTTGGACCTTCCACCCATTGAGCCCCACTATACAGAGAAAAACCCCGGAATGCTTTCCTCAAAAACCTTTATTTTTTTTTTCGACTGAAGAAAGACATGAACATCTTGGATGACACGGGAGTGAGTAAATTATCATGAAATTTTAATTCAGAAGCGAATAATCCTTTAAATTTCTTTTGGCCTGTAAGCAGTGGTTTAAACCTTTTCCAATCCATTCGGTAGTACACTTTATCAGATTGAAAACCGAATCTGGAATGTTCTGATGTAGAAGTGGTGTAATGACTATTGATGCAATATGTTCGGATTCATCAATGGGAATGATTTCATTCCAATTTAAAAAAAAAGGTGTCCATGTAAACGTTGCCAGTCTTAATAAATTATTTGTGATTTTAAAGAAAACTTTAGATGATGGCAAAGGTAATCTGAATGTGAAAATAGAAGAAATGAGCATGCAGTTTTAAATATCCGATATAAGGTGATTTATATCCAACAAAACAGTGCAATCCTTAGAATTTTTTCTTTTCATTTTCATTTGTGAAAAGTCTCATCATATGTGTTTGAAACAACATGAAGGTGAGTAAACAGTCTTTTTTGGGTGAACTATCCCTTTAATACACACAGCCCCCCACCCCCCACCCCCCACCACACACACACACGCGCGCACACACACGCACGCACACACACACGCGCGCACTCCAAGTTCCCCCAGAAAGAGAATATCATGGTCTGTGATTTCAGTAAGGAGCACAACAGTGAAAACACAGCGACGCTATAGATAGTGAGTGACGTTTAGAGACGGCGGAATCAGTTGCTGCTCAGGAAGAGAAAATGGCAGACAACAAATAAAAGAGAGAAGTCGAGGAGGCGTATTATCAATATCCCGCCCTTCATGCAGTCGCACTAAAGCAGAGAATGAGGAAGCCAGAAAGAAGCAGTCAGCGTTTAGGAAAGCCACTCGCCCCAGCGCTACACATGACAGTGCCCACCATAACGCCACAGTGCTCGCTCAGAGGGGTGTCAGTGCTGTACTGTGCAATGCCACAAGTTAAAGAAATAAAACACAAAGAAACACAAAGAAATAAAGTGAACATTTAGGGCTGTCAATTAAACAGTTTTTAAAGATAATTTAAAAAAAAAAGAATGCTTTTGCGAACCGGCCCTAATATGATTTTTCTTTTTTTTTTTTTTTTTTTTGGTTGGATCTACTTTTTAGTAAGGTAAACCGCTCACCAACTATGAGAGAACCAAAGAGTGAGCTGAAAGTAAGTGTATTTGGAGTGAACCAAGAATTTGACAGTCCGTGCCAACAATTCAAACAGCCAAAAGTGTTAAAAAATAATACATACTAGAAATACATTTTCACTACCACTCAAAAGTTTGGGGTCTATAAGATTTTTTTTTTTTTTTCAAAGAAAATAACACTTTTATTCTGCAAGGGGCACATTAAATTGATCAAAAGTGACAGTAAACACATTTATGAAATAAAATATTTCTACTGTAATAAATAAAATACATGCTGTTCTTTTGAACTTTCTGTTCATTAAAGAATCCTAATAACAGTTTTATAGATTCCACAATAATATTAATCAGCTGTTAATAAGAAGAAATGTCTCTTAAGCACAACATATTAGAATATAATATCTAATATTAGCATATTAGATTTGCGAAGGATCGTGTGACATTGAAGACTAGAGTAATAGCTGCTGAAAATTCAGCTTTACCATCATAGGATTAAATTACATTTCAAATATATATTAAAATAGAAAACAGTTATTTTGAATTTGATTAATGTTTCACAATACTGTACTGTACTTTTTTGATTAAATAGGGCATAAGAGACATATTTAAAAAAAAAAAAAAACATTTAAAAATCTTACAGACCCCGAACTCTTGAATGGTTGTGTTGGTTTAATGAATAGCCCTGTATTAAAATACGTAAAAACATTATATGTAAATAAATTGTAGCATTGTTTAATGTAAATCTATATTTAAGTTCTAAACAAATTTTTAGGAGCTGAATCACGGCTACAACCACTTTCTCAGCAAACATTCATATGTTATGAATTAATCAACATATAATGTAATTAATTTGATTAAAAAACATAAAAAGCAAACAAACTAACAACCGATTGACAGCCCTAGAAAAAAAAAGTAAAGTGACGACACACAAAGCTGAACGCCAGCAGGCATCCTGGCCAATCGAGAGAAGAAGAAATTGCAATGAGGAAGAGGTCATTTTTGGTTAGTGCAGAATTTCGGATCCCTTACTGAGCTGCGAACAGCATGTGACATATACTGACCTGGACTTGAGACAGCACTAGTTGTTGTGGGTTCAATAATTGCTACAGGAAAAGAAGGGAGAGGGAAAAGAGGACATTTATATATTATTAACATAACGAAGACCCCAAAGAAGGGAAAAGAGAACAAAAACATGCATAGACTGAAGAGAGGGGTGTGAAAACGCTTCTGTGGTCAGCGGGCAATAAAGGGGCCCTTTCAACCACAAAATAAAACAAATCCCTGCTGAGGATGATCATCTTGATCAAAACGTAACGTTCAATCGGGTTTTGTTCGGTCTTTATGTTCAGAGGGGTTTTGACGGAGTCGGTTTCAAATCATATTATGATCGCTGATCTTTGATACTCCAAATTAGAAGCTTCTGAGCATCACTCAATTCAATGGACTGGAATGAAGCTCAGTTCAATTAACACATGAAATTAAATTTGCACCTAGCAGACAGTCATTTAATCATGACGATGTAATATAGTTTTCATATTATTAATAGATATCATACTCTCAATTGCCCTAGCTCCCTTTTTGGGAAATGTTAAAAGCAGGACTTTAATGTCAATCCATTTTTAATCTCATATAGGCTCAATATTTTCCAGTGAGTTACTTAACTGATGGTAATTAAAACTTAACTGGGGGGATAAGTCTAGATCTGGGGGATATATGCAGAAACACTTCTGTTATCACATTTTTCATCTGCTGATGAAAAAAAAAAAGTAAGTCATAAAAAACTATAAAATGGGTCCATACCCAATGAAAGCAAAAGTATTTGGACACTTAAAAAGGTGTGAATGTCATCGCATTATAGAAAACATCAAACCAAGTAGCAGCTGGCTAAAGTGGCTAACTTAAATTCGTACTATTCTCGTTAACTAGCCGGTCTCAAGGTCATTTTTAGTGGATGTATGAAGTCAATTCTCCTTAATTCCCTTGCAGAGTAACACTACACAACAGGCAAAGACTATGGACAAAAGGTTTCAAGCATTTAAAAAAAATACTTCTAATAAATAATAGATCTCTAATAAACATTTAATTGTCAAAATATAGCATTTACTCCACTTTTCTGCAACAACACATAACGCATAACATGCAGCTTTGAAGTTAATCAGTTTAGATCTTCTACTTGCGTTATGCAAATTCATAGGTCAGAGTTCACCAAACTATCACAAATCGAAAGAGGATACTTTTTGCATGTGCATGCGTTTCCAGTCTGGTGAATGTAAACATTAATGAATATTCTGTGATCATTTACTCATGCTCATGTCATTCTGAACTGGTATAACTTTCTTTCATCTGCAGATCACAAAAAAAGATATTGTGAAGAATGTTTGTAACCAAACAGTTTTGGTTACTAATGACAAATTGACATTGTTTGGAGAAAAAACAAAGCATCACATTTCTCAAAATATCTCCTTTTATGGTCCACAGAAGAAAGAAAAGCATTATCTGACGGTGAGTAAATGATGACAGAATTTTCATTTTTGGGACACAAAAGAAGATTTCTCAGTTTAGTCATAAGGTTCCAATGTAAGCCAATATAATCCAATGAAGCCCAATGTTCTTCGAAATCTATTCTTTTGTGTTTCACAAATGAACAAAATGCATATAGATTTGGAACAATGGAACAAAATTTTTATTTTTGAAAGAACCATCCTTTTATGTCACCAGAAACTGAACAGTCTATCTATTATTTATAGTTTAAAACCAAGCAAGCTTCCTTTTGTGAAACGTTTTGCTTAAAAAAAGTTGCTATTTTTCTTAATAACAAATTTCAGAGACTTGGGATTCAGAGACTAAAAGCAACCAAATACTTTTTGGTGTACTTTTGCTCACCTTATCAACTTTAATGAGCCTTTATTATTAAAATCACATGAATAACATATTATGACAACATATAAAATTGGTTGCGTGACAGACACTGATCATTTGTTTTTAAAAAGGAAAACAAAAAAGACTCAGTTCACAATCAAACCATCTACAAATATGTCAAAAGAATTATCATTCCCTTCCAAGATCCTTTGTGACAGTAGAGATGAAACATGAAGAAAAATGAAATAATCTGGATTTTCTCTTTTGTTGTTCAAATCAACATTACAGAGTCTCCGTACAGTATAGAGAGACTTTGTGATTAAGGAATGTAATGACCTCAATAGAGGCTTCTCTCTGGTAAGCCCTTTGCTAAATTGAGAGCCCTGGAGTTGAAATCACAGCGCCTAGAGACAGTTCACATCATTACTGTTCGCAGGTTCAGGGGCATTGTTGAGACAGTGTGTGTGTGTGTGTGTGTGTGTATGAAGCAAAAACACAGGCGATGTGTGTTACTGCTTTCAGCTGACGTTCATGTTAAGCGCACAGACATGCAACCTGGAGCAATCATCACCACTGACAGCACAATGCACACTTTGGGAATAAACTGACATTTCACTGTAAATCAGAGAAAGGGTAAAAAACCAGAGGGGGCAAAGGCAAAAGTGGAGTCCCGTTTTACTGAAAGATTATGAACAAACACGCTTATTTATTCATAGATGTATTCTACATAGATACACATATCCTTGGTTTGTACATCCAGGGACTTCTTTCTACTCTAACTTTGGCCCTGTAGAATTTCACAAATTAAAATCCTGTTTATCTACTTGAGTTCATTAATGATGTCCAACAGTGTGTGTGTGTGTGTGTATATATATATATATATATATTTACCACAGGAAAGTTTTTTCATTTTAATTTACCCCCATTCATGTTATTTCCACCATCTCAATGATCAATTTATTCTATAGGGGAAATTATAGTTAGTTTTTTTACATTTATACATTTATACATTTGGCAGACACTTTTATCCAAAGCAACTTACAAGGGGAGCAATTAAGGGTTAGGTGTCTTGCTCAAGGGAACTTTTGTCATGGTATCAAAGGTGGAGAGATTGCTGTTCATTCACAATCCCCACCTTCAATTCCTGCCAGCATGGGAATCGAACCAGCAACCTTCAGTTTACAAGCCCGACTCCCTCACCATTAGACCACGACTAGCTTTATTTTTCTAATTGGACAAGCAGTTCAAGCAGAATGGATGGATATTTTTTGTAATTAAATGGCCAACAATGTTGTCCAGCTAAGGATAATATCATAGCTAGCATTTTATGTTTCTTGCACACACACAATTAATTATTTTTAGGCATAATTTGACAAAATTACAGCTTGATTACAAATGACAGATAATAAAAAAGTAATATTTACTTTACATATACCTCAATGCTCTTCAATGACACTGTTGTCTCCTTGGTACAGAAGTAATACACTAACATTTGCATTATAGCACTAACAATAGCGATTAGAGATTGTGCCATAGCTGTAATTTTTGTAAAAAATAAATAAATCAATAAATAAAATAATCATCTCTCAATCAGTTATTTTACATTTTGGTTAGATTGTCATAGTTCCATTTTATGTAGAATATAACATTATTTTTCATATTGAAATTTCATATATTTCAGAGTTTCAGATAAATAATATAAATCTTCATTATTGATACTTTAGTATCTGGCCAAATACTTGGCTTCCTTTCAGATATTTTAATCATTAAAATTATGTTTAATCTAAGTATATTTCTCATTCTTAGCAAATCTGGCCTAAATTACAATTTTAGTCAAGAATCACAGTTTTGCTAAAACTGATCATGTTACTCATAATATTCTTGTTTTTAAAAACATTAAAAGCCCTAAAAAACCCTAAAAGCATTTCATCTCCCTCTGTTAATACTGGATGAATACCTTAATGTGATTTGTGAAATTTCTTTTAGTGTGGAGCTCTCAGTCTTTATATTACAGTATTGCATGACGTGTAATCTTCAGGTATACTGTATAGGGCAATGGAGTAGCCTGCATTGCATTCACATAAAAGCTGATTGATGTGTACGCTCGATGACCTCTGTTCTCACTTGCAAGGGAAAAAAACATCATCATGGTGGGAGGAATTGCATTTCATTCTATAATAACATCTTGCTTTTTCCTTTGCGAGGCACAAAGAGAGAAACATCCAGCTTCTACACAATTCACAGACACCTATATTGTATTGCCAAGATACAAAGTGGAGTGCTATCTGCTGTGCATTGTAAGATCATTTTGAGAGTAAAACAAGACTATGAGCTGTACATGAATTGGTTTATTTTACACCATCCCATAACGACGGATTTAAAAGCACAATGCTCAGTACTGATGAAGAAAAAATTTAGCTGCATCCTTGAATGGCTAAACCTTCTATCTTTCACGCATGGTCAGACGCATAGCAAGGATTGCCTATTTCTCCAGGCGGTTTTAACCGCCGTCTCCGTTAATGATTGGACAGGAGGTGTTT